>OU611796.1:14464780-15949707 GCA_914767645.1 Hydraecia micacea
GAACTTTTTTCGTCAACGTGTTATTATTTAGTATATTATATATATTAGCTGTAATTTTGGTCAAGCAAATAAAAAATCAGGGTATACAAATATTGGAAGTAGGTACTAATTATACGACCATTACCGACATTTCTGCTGTTGTAGAGACAGGGGTTACCAATTCATGCTACTCTACTACTAAGTAATTAATTGAGGTCAGTTATAATGATAAAAATTCTAACATAAAAAAGTCCCGACACAAAAAAAACTTCTAAAAAAAGTAAAAAACATATAATTATGTATATTGACCCTTTAAATTGTAGGGGAAATATTTTGATTCAAGCGTCATCGTCGCGTTGGGACACGGCTATTGAAACGAAAGAACAATCTCGATAGTCACCTTAAAAAAAAAAACAAAATAAAAACGAAACAAAATCAGTTCAGCCGAAGCTACGATGTCGCACACAGATACACAAATTAAACTTATAACACCCCCCTCTTTTTTCGTCAGAGTTAATAAGTATAGAGGAGATCGCTGACATCAGCGGGGTGATTCTCGTAATTTTAAGAACGTTCACAGCCTGATCTCAGTCTCGATCTGTCAAAAAAATACCTCTAATTTCCCTACATTTTTGACAAGTTTTAGGCATTGATTGTCGCTGAGATGAGATTGCGACTAGATTTTGAACGTTTTTAATTGCGAGAATTGTCCTTCTGATTGTAATCATCCACTGCTGAATTTGGCCTCCCTATTGCCATGATCACTCAGCTTAGCAGTTTCAAGGTGATCGCAGTGTCTAAGAAGCAGGAAGACGTTGTTTGTCCATCCTTTTGTCATAACCGTCATACGATACGAGTAGGAAGGGCGAGCTCTATCTATTTTATTATCCATGCCATGTTATCGCATCAAAGGACACGCTTTTCACATTTCGGCAGTAGATATTTCAAAGGTCATAAGGGCCCAGATTTTTAAATTGTCCTTGAAGAAATTTGGAATTTGCACTGTAGATTGGACCAGTGGGCCAAGTGGTAAGGGCCGCGATTTACGAGTTGTAGGTCGTAGGTTCGAACCCAGACAGGCGCTTTACTTTGTGTAAATAATTTCATCACCACTGCTTTCAACGCGTGAAGGAAAACATCGTGAGGAAACCGGCATGTCCTAGAACCAAAAATTCGAAGACATGTGACATCTGCCAACCCGCACTGGGCCCGCGTGGTGGATTACGCCCCACTACCTTTCACCGAGAGGACGCTTACGTCCCAACGGCGGGAAAATTATAAGCTGATTATGTATGTTATGTACTGTCGATTGTTGCTAGTTTTTTGTATATTAGTTCATGCTAGGAAGAGGAAGATTTAATTTTAAACTATGCTAATCCAAAGGTTTGGCTTGGGAAAGATCTCCCCCATATTCGGGCCTCAGATATTATCTTTGTCTATAAGTAGTTTGTAATCGTCCATTGTTAAGATACGTTTAACCCGTCTGCATTCAAAGCAAGAGCAGAACACACACACACATCTCACACACGCAGAAAAGGCATCTTCTGGGCATGCCCGTTCCGTCATAGACCTCATCCATCGATTCCCATCAGGCGTGATCGAGATCAAGAGGACAGACACATTCAGCAATAAAGAAAAGACGTCTCGGTCATTCGCCAATCGCCATCTTTTCCTCGGCCAGCATCAGCGCTGAACTCCGTCCTCACTTCCAGAGCAGAAACGTACTGTGTGGCAATCCTTGTTTATTTTCCGAGTGCATTCCGCAAATGTCTTTCACTATCATTTTATTCTAAAACAATAGATAGTGAATCATAATAAAAATACAGTTCTATCTATGCAATTCTGAATACAAAAAAAATCGGTGACTGATAGTAGTGACCTTTAATGAATTCACATTGCAACGTTAATTGACGCGCAAGGTGTAAGTAAGTACAGACGCCAGCACATCAACCTACTACAATCTGTCAGATTTCTGTAATAGATTTTCAACTTTATCGCTAAAGCATAAGGTTCAATGTTGATTGGGAAAATTTGACAGTTAGGTGTAGGTTGATGTGCTGGCGTCTGTACATTTAAATGTCATGCCTTGTCGTCCACAGTGGGACACACTCTTGCGCAAGGTTTCGACACAGAAATCATTTGTTCTTATAAGTCTTCACTATTTTGGGTTCCTTTGGAGATGTAACACTGAAAAATAGTCAGTAAGTTGCTATACACTGCGGCGTGTGTCAGGCACTAGTGCAAAGCGTTTGTTCTGTTCAAAACAAACCACAGACCATTATTTTCCATTATTTTTGTGTTGACTGTTATAAATAGGCTAGCCGTGCACGATGTGATTTTTTATCTATCTTATGTATACCGGGTCTCCCGTAATTAATGGGTAACCTCAGAAGGGGGTTATTGGACTTATCATTATGAACAACTTTTACTATGGGACCAAACATGAAATCGCGAAAAAAAACAGCTGTGCCCTACATTTATGTTCGCGTAACTCATCGAAATGTAGGAAACAGCTGATTCTTTTTTCGCGATATCAGGTTTGGTCCCATAGTAATATTTTGTTCATAATGATGAGCCCTTAAGAGGTGATCCATTAATTACGGGACACCCTGTATAAAATTCAAAGTCCTGACTGACTGATATATCAACGCACAATCTAAACCGCTTGTCCTAGAGACATGAAATTTGGAGGGTGTGTTCTTTGTGAAGAGTAGGTATCCACTAAGAAAGGGGTTTTCGAAATTCCACCCCTAAAAGGATGAATAGGGGGACGGTGAAATGTCACGCGGACGAAGTCGCGGGCAGAAGCTAGTTATTATTATGAGCCTATGTTGTCCCTCTGCAGGGCAAATGCCTCCCTTCCCTCTTTTCCCGGTCTACTGCGATTGTAGGCCAATCCTTTAAGAAGGAGTCCAGCTCATCCCGCCATCTCTTTCTGGGCCGTGTATTATTTGGATACTCATTAGTTTTATGTTTTATTTACTAAAACTACTGAAGATAGTAGTCTGATAATAATAAAGGTTCACTATTATTGTCACAAACAAAGAAAAGTCCATTCGCATCTTAATGAACTGATAAGAGTCACAAATAATAACAAGTACTGTAAACGAACGATCACTCGTGTTATAAGAGTGATAAGTTGGTAGGCAGACGCCCGCGCCATTGTATAATAGTAGATTGTACAACTAGTGCATATAATAGTAGATTGTACAACTAGAGTATAAAATGGCTCGTTTGTGCTCGGGCATACACTCTGCTTTTCACTTCTATTGCGAGAAAATGAAACAGGCATAAAGTATATATTTAACAGTATTTTCACTGTTCAAAAATGTTGCAAAATTGAAGAAGAGAATAGCTTATTCCCGCCACGAAACTTTTTAATGTTTTTTTAAGACATATGTCATTCGACTTTGGTACTTCATAATGCCAAGTCATAAAAACGTTACTTTGCGTTTTTAAATAATAAATGACAACTATTTTATCTGGTTTTATTAAATTAACGATAGAAAACTCGGAAGTGATATAAATTAAAGCAAATGAAACAAAATAACCTTTTTAATCTTCGACGTTTTATTGTGCGTGTGGCTGAGGGCCTGATTGTCTTAGTCTTAGAAAATAAAAAATATGCACTAGAGCATAAAAAGCGACTTTATGTCGCCTACGCACAACATAAAAACGAACTTTTAGAGCATGAGAAGTGAAAAGTATTACAATGGCTTTACATATTTTAAAAGCTAACATTTAAAAGCTAATAGCAATTTCATAGTTCAGAAATCCGCAATGGACCCCGTGGTGAATTATGGCCAAGTCTCACAAAGGGGAGGTTAGTGGGACGAATGGCACTAATCTAAGAACATATTTCCATTCGTCCCCCTAAAATCCTGAATGGGACGATCGGGAACAAGGACGATGACCAGATTTGTATGAGACCCGTCCCCCCCCCTCCAACAGACTTTTTTTATGTGTTTGTAGGTTCATAAGGATCTATAAAAAGACTAGCAACCAGTTTTAACTCAAAAATCTATGGGGTTTAGAAATAAATCAAAATTAAAAAATGTTATATATATTTTTTTATTTCGTTACAAACATGTTATAAAATAATAATATTATAGGGTATAATAATAAAATGAAGCGTCATGGAGCACCACAGAACACAATAAATACGGAAATAGGCCTAGGACGTTACATTGATTTTAATCCACGGGCGGCACGGCAATTTTAATTTTCATCAATTATGATACTATTGAGTAGTTCCGCCGGTGGATTAAAATCAATGTAACGTCCTAGCCCCATGTACCACACAATTGAAATGATATGTGCGCAGCTTCCTACAGTTCGATTTCCTGTAAGGCACGTGCAATACCAGTGAGCAATTGAATTTCTATAAGACGAATCACGATCTATTAAAATATACGAATAATAAATGCGTGACCTAACATGTCGCGATTGTACGCGAACTCGGACCAACCACACATTTCTTTGTAATATATTATATAGATGTAAATCACGCAGCTCAGTTTCTCTATATAATTCAATATGGTAAACTCCATTTCGTAAGTGCTCTGCACAATATGATTTCGCAAGCTTGATATGATAGCTTCCTAAAGCAAAAAGGAAAACATCGTTTTCGGATAAACGAGGGAAATCTTCAAAATGAGGAGTATTTGCTTCCATTGGTACAAAAGCCACTCTTTGCCTATTTAAGTTTTTCATTTGTACATAATTATTCAATAGATTTGGTGTGTTTATTTGAGAGTGGATTATGCTGAGAATCTCAGGAGCGTGTACATTATCTATAGCGACACGATAAAATGCATTAATTATGGCCGCACCAATTTTAAAATCGATGAACATGTTAGGTAACGTTCTATTAAAATATTTCTGTCTCAACAACTTAAATCTATTTTTGAATTTGCCATTCACCGCTTCCACTACCCATCGGCAAATTGTGACTAAGCGGGACTTATTTGCCTGTTCAGTAGTCAATTGGGTAGCGTTTCGGTCCTTTGAGGGAGGCATATGGGCTTCATATTGATATGACTCTATGTCATCGATGCTGTCCCGAAATCCCCTGTCCAGAATGAAGACGTCACCAGGGTTTAAAAACCAATGCATTGCATGTTCTTCGTTGTTCATTATTAATTGCATTATTGACGCATCAGAAGTAGTTGCGGGGTATGGGCCCATTACGTCTATGATGTATCCATCACTGCATACTATCAAAAATGGTTTTAGCAAGTTTCTAAACTTATGATTGCTATAACTTGCCCGTTGGAAGAAAAAATTCGCACTTTTTTCTATCTATACATATAATAAAATTGTAGAAAAGTGGTGTCTGTACAATGGAAATATATAAAAAAAAAGTAGCAGGGGTTGTTATTATATCGATGCCGAACCCGAATTTGTAATTACATTTTTTTTTGTCTGTTTGTCTGTTTGTCGGTTTATCTGTTTGTCTGTGTGTTTGTGCACGCTAATATCAGAAACGGCTTATTCGATTTAGATGCGGTTTTCACTAATATATTATAGTAAGCTTGACTTAACAGTTAGTGTTTATTTCATGTCAATCGGTTCATAAATAAAAAAGTTATGTCAATTTAATTGTTAAGGTATTCTATCAGAGTACGTACACGCCTCGCGCCTGCGCGTCCGTGGCTATATAAAGCCAGAGTCATGGAAGAAGGAGAATCTACAAGCTACCCAGTAGAATTTTTAGAATCCCTCAATGCTCCTGGACTACCAGCACATAAAATAAAATTAAAAGTAGGCGTACCCATAATGCTTCTTAGAAATTTAAGCCCCCCAAAACTTTGCAATGGCACCAGGTTAAAAGTGATCAATTTACAACAAAATCTGATAGAAGCAGAGATTTTAACAGGGTGTGGAAAAGGTGAAAGTGTTTTCATTCCTCGGATTCCTCTCACTCCAAACAATTTTCCATTTAGTTTTAAACGAGTCCAGTTTCCAGTCAGCCTATGTTTTGTGATGACAATTAATAAAGCCCAAGGTCAGACGCTGAAAGTTGTGGGTGTAGATCTAAGTATCAGCTGTTTCTCGCACGGTCAGTTGTATGTGGCTCTGTCACGGGTTAGCAATCCTAGGAGCCTGTACAAGCTACCCAGTAGAATTTTTAGAATCCCTCAATGCTCCTGGACTACCAGCACATAAAATAAAATTAAAAGTAGGCGTACCCATAATGCTTCTTAGAAATTTAAGCCCCCCAAAACTTTGCAATGGCACCAGGTTAAAAGTGATCAATTTACAACAAAATCTGATAGAAGCAGAGATTTTAACAGGGTGTGGAAAAGGTGAAAGTGTTTTCATTCCTCGGATTCCTCTCACTCCAAACAATTTTCCATTTAGTTTTAAACGAGTCCAGTTTCCAGTCAGCCTATGTTTTGTGATGACAATTAATAAAGCCCAAGGTCAGACGCTGAAAGTTGTGGGTGTAGATCTAAGTATCAGCTGTTTCTCGCACGGTCAGTTGTATGTGGCTCTGTCACGGGTTAGCAATCCTAGGAGCCTGTACAAGCTACCCAGTAGAATTTTTAGAATCCCTCAATGCTCCTGGACTACCAGCACATAAAATAAAATTAAAAGTAGGCGTACCCATAATGCTTCTTAGAAATTTAAGCCCCCCAAAACTTTGCAATGGCACCAGGTTAAAAGTGACCAATTTACAACAAAATCTGATAGAAGCAGAGATTTTAACAGGGTGTGGAAAAGGTGAAAGTTTTCATTCCTCGGATTCCTCTCAATCCAAACAATTTTCCATTTAGTTTTAAACAAGTCCAGTTTCCAGTCAGCCTATGTTTTGTGATGACAATTAATAAAGCCCAAGGTCAGACGCTGAAAGTTGTGGGTGTAGATCTAAGTATCAGCTGTTTCTCGCACGGTCAGTTGTATGTGGCTCTGTCACGGGTTAGCAATCCTAGGAGCCTGTATGCTTTCATCCCCGATGGCCATACGTCAAATATCGTATACAGAGAAGCATTACTGTAAAGTAAATTTTTAGCTACTTAAACGACGGTATATGTAGTTCAAAATATGCTGCCCGAAAAGTCACTATTCCACGTGGACGAAGTCGCGGGCACAGCTAGTATATATATACGTTCCATCACAAATCAAAATGGCCTTTGTATTCTCGTCATTTCCAAAAATCTGTTTAGGAATCAAAAGGTTTCTCTCGAGAACACTGTCTCTTGTTATGTGATTTATACCAAGATGTCTTGAAACAAAATCCTGTAACAAACATTCCCTCGCCATTTTTATTTTTCTTTCAAGTTGACTTCTTGACATTTTAAATAATGTTGACAGCCTTTGGTTAGTTTCACCAGTCCTTAGTTTTGTCAGGTAGATTCCCAGAACAGTTCGCGGATGACGATCTCTCTCTGCTAGAGATGGTGTTTCTTCCAGTATCATATTAAAATTATCAACGGTTAGACCGGTCCAAAAATGAAGCTGGTTTTCATCTAACCCCGTAGGGGATTCGAAATTCAACCTTGGGCTATTATTGACTGCTTGTATCAACATATTCGTCATGGCTGTAAGCGACTCTGAGTTAAAATAATGGGTCACGTTGACAGCATCTAACAACTCCTCCAATTCCAAATGCATTAAATGATCTTCACACAGTCGGGCACTGGGTGGCATATATAAGCGATAGTTACATACGGCGTACAATTTTAAAGAAGCTGGGATTCGTCTCAGATTTTCATTTCTGCATTGCCTATATATGCAGCGCCGAGATGAATTTGGAGTTCTTACATGATCAGGCATGAAAATCTGAGCTTCTTGTTGATCCGCATCTGGAATATCCACAGGTTCTGGCGCAGGTCTTGGGACGAGTTCCAGCGCTGGGCCTGGAATGGGTTCGGGCACAGGTCCTGGAACGGGTTCTGCCACAGGTTCTGCTATAAGTTCTGGATCATTCAAAACCCTAGCTTGATCGCGCCCTCTCCGATCAACGGAATTGTTGCCTCTTTGCCAGCATCTATGGCATACAGCCATAATGTTGTTGAAAACAACCTAAAACGAAAGAAAACTTATTACACGCTGAAAGAGCACATTTTTCACCCTATGGTTGAAGCCATATAATTCGCCACACGGTGTAAAAAAACATTTTATTTTACACTAGCACTTTGCCCGCGGCTTCGCTTCCGTGACCTATCCTATGAGGGAACTGTTATTTTTCCCGGGTTAAAAAGTAGCCGCCTATGTCCATCTGGGATAATGTAGGATTCTAATGGTAAAAGAATTTTTAAAATCGGTCTAGTAGTTTCTGAGCCCATTCAATGCAAACAAACAAACAATCAAATCATTCCTCTTTTATTTTATATTATTAAGTATAGATATGACAAGAAAAATAAAATGACATAGTGCACGTCATATAACGTGCACATCATATCATACAATAATAATTGAAAAGTGGATACATACCTGTATGAGTCCATTTTGAATAATATATTCAGCTAAATCAGGTCTATTTTGAGGTAAAGTATCCTGCATGATATGTCGCCTTTGCCGTAATATAGATCGCGGGCACAAAACACATCGGCGTCCGGTTTCCATTTTACTTAAAACAAAGTCCTTTAACGTGCCAGGGTCAAACGTGAAGCTATCAATCAGGTCCAATAAACATGCAGGGGTCACTCTTAAAGAAAATAATCCAATAACACACAGGATAACAACGTAGCGTCGTGCACAGCGAACGACTAAGGCCGCGCTCACTTTGGATACGTTTTCGTACGAATTCCATTCGTGCAGAAACGTACGAACACGCACGAACATTCCCGACCTTATGAGTACTATGAAAGCGCTCACACTGCGCGCGAGTTAGTCGTACGTATACGTACGTGCAAGTTCGACGTCCGAAATCAATCCGAACTTGTTGGGATTTTATTACACGTTCGCGCGTTCATCATCAATAATGGATGTAGAAAAGTTAATTAACTTGGTTCACGGGCATAAATCTTTGTGGGGTCATTATACAAATCTTCCATAATGTGATGAAATTCACCGAAATTCATCTCTTTTTAAAAATATTTCGCGTACCCATTCGGTTCTACGATAACGACGACGGCGTTGCAATCTACGGTTTAGAAGACGATGATCCAAAAGATAAAGATTATTCATCGCAGCAAAGATGACTTCACGTATGCGCTAACACCGGTACTCTGTCTATTTGACGGAGAAAAACGTACCTATTCAGTGTGCGCACTCAGTTCGTAAGAACAGTGTTCATACGTTTACGTACGATATAATTCGCATCCAAAGTGAGCGCGGCCTAACTTGAGCTTCAAGTAGAAGAGGGACGGGTGACAGCGGTTGCGGGGTAGAGGAAGGGGAGCGGATGGGGTTGCTGATATGAGTTGCCTATGCGCCGCTTTACCTGAGCCGACCGTCATTGTTAACAAACTTCATTATTGAGTCATTGCTGTTAAATAAACTTACCACTTGGTACCAATAACTTTTTACATAAATGTTTTTTTATCGATTTAAATAGGAATCCATTATATAATAACAAAGATAATATGTAATAATTATAATAACACTTTAAAATCGAAGAATGTGGTTTACAAACCGTTATTTTGTGCCTAAAAAAATAATATTAAAAAAACATGGTTTTCTTGGAATATCCCGCACTTTCGAGAGATGTCGCCATAGTAAAAAATTATCACCTTTCTAAGATGTATTAACTGAGATACATTTCAAATCTGTTGGTCGATGTAAGGATTGGGGGGACGTTTTGACGCATCGTCCTTTAATATTATTTTTGTAAATTCCCGTTCGTCACACGACGGGGACGAAGTCGGTGGGACGAACGGGAATACACGATAAAAACCTATCCGCATGACAACTCAAAACGAAGAAAGTATTGAAAACTATTTACAATATTTTTCAAGTAGTTTTTTTTGTGAATTGTTTCAGCCAAATAACTATGCACCACGGCAAATGAAACTACCAGGATGACAGGAAAGACAGGAGTACGTTTCGAAGAGGCGGAGAAGTGGAAGGGGGTTATTCTGTCATCGATAGCGGCGACATGTGCGGCATTAGGATGGCTGACACGAGGGTCGCCAACAACCATGGGAGCTGTGGCCCTGCTCGGCACATTTTTCATGACGGGCGATAGATATCAATGGATTTATATATGGAAGAAGACGCATTACAGGGATTTTCTGTGAGTACCTAAAATATAATTTCATTTTGATTTCTCAATTTTTGTTCCTTGCCGCTTGTCTCTAAAATCCATATCCATGTAGATGCGAAAGTGTCTGTCTGTCACACAATCACACAATTTGGTATAGAGATAGTTTTGTCACACAATTTGGTATAGAGATAGTTTGAGTCCCGGGAAAGGACAAAGGATAGTTTTTATCCCGATATTCCTACGAGATCGACACATATGCGGATGAAACCGCGGGGCGCTACTAGTATAAATAATTCCATCTGGTTGGCGAAGATGCTGTTGTTTTTCTGGGACACGTTAAGTCAATAAATACACCATAAAAAGTAGCGTTTAAGGCGCATTACAATTCAAATAAAATCAAATATTTTTACCCCCGACAGATAGTTACTGTCCCAGAGAGACAGAAACAGATAGTTCTCAACGATAATTCAATTGATTTCTATATATGGTACTGTATGAAATACTTCCTGTATCTTGCGTTACTATTACTCGTATATTTGAGTGTGGTTAACACATTGCTGGTTCTCAGACCACAGAATAGGGTTTCTAATTTCACATTGATATAATTATGTTAATCTCATTAATAGGTAACAACACAATAATTATGTAGTCCTAGGAACCAAAATCAAAAAGACTTGTAACAATTTGGAAAGCATTTTCCAATTGTTCATTTTAGTTTTCTGTATCACAATTTGATAACAAGGAATTAAAAGACTAAACTAATTATGATAAGTAGAAGAGTGATAGCATAGTGTATTTAAGACTGACGTTTGTAGCCGATAGGTAAGTACGTTTGCCAGGACTTACACTAAATAGTCCTCCAGACCGAATGTCGGTCATGGACACCAATCAAAGTTAAATCATTTATTTCAAATAGGCACATTAAAGGCACTTTTGAACGTCAAAAATTACAATAAAATAGAATTGATTCTAGTCGCCCCTTCCAAAAGGTAGTGTTCGTAGGGAGAAGAATGGGCAAGAAACTCCACCGTTACTCTTTTAAAATGTTCTACAATCTCAGCGGAGACCAGCCTACGGTGTGGGAGATATTATAGTGCACAAGTGTGTGCGCAGACACAGGTGCAATCTCTCTACTCTCACTCTCATTTCCTAGTAACAGCCCGGAGTTTGGAAGTTGGCGGTGTGATACCCCCGTGCCACGAAAAGCATGTTAAGCCGTTGGCCCTGCGCCTGATCTCTAGGATTGCCGACCCTTCGGACACTAAATACCAATGTACCAAACTGTTAAACTGCAGGAGGAGGAGCTTTCATCAACGATCCCTTGCTCGATTGCTCTGCAAAATTGCTGGCGATGTCCGAGTGGTAGGACTATAGGTAAAAACTGTGGTAGTATTAAGTTTCTCATATGGTAGCTTCAACTCGTTTTCTTCTTTTTATGGTACTCGATATGAAGAATGCATGAAGAAGCCTCCTTGTGTAGCGCAGTTTGTTCCGCCAGTTACTCAACTGAACCGAGCGCTCGGCGCATCCTGGACAGTCACATCCAACACCTTATTTGACTGGCCAATTCTTCCCTTGCGGTGCTAGGGCTAACGCCCGCCTGGTTTGCCCACCGGAGTCCGGCGTCAAGCAGACTGCTGTGTTTTGTCAATGCGTGGGAGTTCTAGTGCCTTAGGCATCTTCTGGGCATGCTCGTTCCATCATAGATCTCACCCATCGCTTTCCATCATGCGTGATCGAGGTCACGAGCGGGCCCATTCAGCAAAAAAAAAAAAGGAGCTTGTCGGTCCTGTATTAATGTTAATGCTGTGCTTACGTTTAACGTTTACTTATGTACACAATCGAACCCTACATCAGTTTCTAGAATCGAATTGTCTTGAAACAAGATAGGTAGGTACATGAGACCTTGATGACTGGTCATTGCGATCTTAAAAGGGCAATGACCATGAAATTTATTGTTGATTATGTTAATTTTTTAATGTATACATTTATCAGGTTTATAGTGATAAAGACGAAGACTATCCTAAGCTATGGGTCAGTCCTGCAGTGCTATTCTGTAAAAATCTCACAGTGAAAGCTTGAGTGAACTGAGCTTAAAGTGAGCTGTCAATAGTGTCAATCCCTAGCATCAGGTAGAATGATAGTTCACTTTAAGCTCACTTCACCTAAGTTATCACGGTGATCTTTTTACAGAATAGCACCGCTGTTTTTTTCAAGTAAAGAAAAAAGCGCTTTAATAGAATTGAGTTTTGGTACAATTTTGTTTTCTTTGATGAGACCTATGAGGCTATGATATATTTCACGCAGTAGTGATATTTTTTGTCGTATTTTTTTTTAAATTAATAGCCTGCCGACCGATTTCGGTCACGGTGGCCAATCTCAACGGAGATTAGCCAGGTACGCAGGTGATATTATAGTGCACAAGTGTGTGCGTAAACACAGGTGCACTCTCTGTTCCTTTACTCTCCTAGTCCGATGGGACGGCAATCCCACACGACCAGAGAGAGATCAGGTGCAGGACCAACGGCTTTACGTGCTTTCACGGGTGAATTAAACCGCCTTCCAAACTCCGGACTTTTACTAAGAAATTCCTAATGGAAAACCCAATAACACTTTGTCCGACCTGGGAATCAAACCCAGGATCCCACGCTCAGCAATCGCGCTTGCAACTACGAGACCAACGGGGCAGTCAAGTTTTTTAATTATAACATATCAAATAATATATATTTTTATTATTATTTGATTTTAGTAATCAACCCGTTTTTTTTTTGCTCGGAAACTAATTCTAATGTAAAAATAAACACCACAAAGCACTCCGCGAATGCCGACAGAAGTGAAAACAAAACAAAAACAGAATACTTTGCCATCACGCACTGACATAATATATACATTAAAACCGAGTACATCCCGAGGACAGCGGAACACACCCGAAGAGGTGTCGGTTACGGTAACAGTGGCGCTAATTCAATGGTTTTTTCCCCATCTCAAAAAATGCCCAACGCGCCTAAAAAAGTCTTCACTTCAAATAAAAGTTATTCGGGCAACATAACTTGTTGATGAACCTGCGTACAAAATGTTAACAAAAGTTACAGAATAGCACCCCAATTGCTTTCGCGCATGTTTGTTATTATTGCACGTTATCAACGGTGCAAGGGTCAGTCCGGTGTCGCATGACTTCGATGCTCTGTCCATTCATTGTCCCCTAGTATGTGTAAACGGTTCGAAGTCTACCATTCTTTCACATTTACTAACAAACAATGGGGTTTTGTTGCAGTATTTCTTTCAATGAAGGAGACACAAACAGGGTCTATTGATCAAAGTCTATCTATTATGTTTATGCATATTGTGGTATTATTTATAGTAAATATGGTATTGTTGGTTTATGAAACTAAATAATTATTATACTAGCTATGTTTTATTTGAAAATAAATGGTTTTGTATTTTTTTTACTCGTTCGGATCTAAGTAGCAATTTTGAATTTTAGTAACTGCACTTGATGTTTAAGAATAACTCTATCGAGACCTATATTAATACATCTTTCAAAAATGATGTTCTGAGTTAGTAAATTGGTTTGATCGATAAAACACATTGTTTATCAAGCAATTAACTTAAGACAGGTGCTGTGAAACGCAATTTGGAATTATTAACGTGCCCTTGCAATTAATGTTGATTAATAACATCGAGTGGAGCACACATACAAATATGTATATGTATATGTCGCCGCCAACTGGCTTAATCAGCCATTCAGTTAACTGCCTAGCCTAAACGGCGCCGTTCAACTAACTGCCTGAATGATATTCAGCCTTTCAATCAAACAGCTAGGCAAATGAAAGAATCTTAGAGGTTATAAACGAAATAAAAAAAGCTCAGGTGACTATGAGTTCCGGAGAGCGAAGAACTGCCATGGACTATTACTGAACGGGTAAATACGATATAATGAGAACTGCAAATGAAGACTATTTAATTTTTAAAAGACTCACAGCCACTGCTGCTACAGTACGTATTTTGCCTAGAGAACAGTTCTATGATGTCTTATCAGATATCCATAAATCGTGCGGATATGGTGAGCGAGAGAAAATACTGTATTACTTAAAAAATAGATACTACATACAGGCTGTCCCGTACTACGTAATGATAAGTACAATGAGGTCATTGTACTTATCATTATGCACAAACAACTATTGCTATGGGACCCAACCTGAAATCGCGAAAAAAGAATCAGCTATGGCCGTGCATTCATTGCAAATGTCATAAAATAATTAGTTGCGTTGTTGCCTGATTGTGAAATTGTTCATGGAAATTTGTTGATATACGGAACGGTGTTCATAAACTAGGAACTAAATACAAAAATACAAAAAAAAACAAAAAATTGGTTTTCACGGCAAGAGTTGCAGTACTCAGATACAAACTTTGGCGACGAAATTTCTGTAACTCCAATTTCTTTGAAAGAGGCTGTGGCAAGACAATCGCCTTTCGGGGGCCAGGATTCCAAAAATGTAGTTGTAAGAAGAATTTTGTAAATCAGTGTCGCAATAATAGATGTGCGTGTTTTAAAAACCGTGGAGTTTCTTGCCGGTTCTTCTCCATAGGAAACGACCAATTCGAACCGTGCACCTAGCTTCTGACGTTTCATAAGTGCCCATGTAGGTTTATGTGAAATAAAATATTTTGATTTGAAAGTCCTTTGCGGATCCAAGTGCCATGGAAGTTTAACTTGCGTTAACAAATAATATTTTAATGTATTTTAATTACCTATGTATTTAGTAATTAAGTTACACTATTTGATCTCATGTTTACCAAATAATAAATATCTAACTAATTTAAAATAAACAATTACTATTGTCATTTATCTTTTTTTAAATATCTTAATGGTGTGCTTAGCAGTAATTAAGTTAAACTATTTGATCTCATGTTTACCAAATAATAAATAACTAATTTAAAATAAACAATTACTATTGTCATTTATCTTTTTTTAAATATCTTAATGGTGTGCTTAGCAGTAATTAAGTTAAACTATTTGATCTTATGTTTACCAAATAATAAATAACTAATTTAAAATAAACAATTATTATCTTTTTTTAAATATTTTAATGATGTACTTAGTAATTAAGTTACACTATATGATCTAATGTTTAAAAAATAATACCCGCAAGGCTCAATACTGGGTCTATGCATTCTTGTTCTTAGCATATAATTATCAATGATTTACGATTCCATTTAAAGGGCATCTGTGTCGTTGTACTGTTAGCAGATGATACCTCTCTTATTTTTAATTAGTCCGGTCAAGTTAGCTTCAAAAATAGGGGTAAGGTTACATTAATTCGCATAAAGCTGAAAATTGGTATAAATGTTAGGAACACCATTACAAATAAATTGTCAAAAGTCCCCATCGATCCGACGTGTGCAAAAAAAAAATTTTCAAGGTCAAATGTTGCAAAAATTGGTTTTTTGCATTTTTCAGCTAAACGGTAAGTTTTATCATAAAAGCAGGTGAGACAAAATTGTAAACCATGCAATTATCTACAAAAATTGTTCTTACACTTTTTTCCTCAGAATCACCATTTCGGAGATATAAAAATCAGCTGTTGAATACAAAAGTTCAATACCTACTTGACCAAAATGTATGAAACAGCTGAATTTTTTTCGTGATTTCGGAGTTGGTCCCATAGTGAAAGTTGTTCAGTTCGATGGTCTAAAGCACCTCTTAATGTTTGTTGGGTTAATTTTGAAACACCTTATATTATTAATAAATATATTTTTATTAAAAATTGCAAACGGAATGTAGATGAGAATTATATTTTTTTTTTGTCGCTCAAAAAGTCCAAAAGTACTAGACGCACATAACCCGTGCCGAGTAATGTGAAGCACCGGACGCAGTTGATAGCTCTCCATTGTGCGGCCACAAGGTGTCTGCAGCAATTGCCTGTTGGACCTTGGCCTCTCCTGATGTCCTAGTACATAAACTGTTTACAAGGGGGCCGCGGTCGGTTAACATTCCATTGCGAATCTTTCTAGCATTTTCTAGCAGCATCCTGGTTAGGAACTTGAAGTGAATTTGTTTTTAGTTAATTGAGGAATTAATCATGCGCAAAATAGTCGGTCTTAAAAATGGTAGAGCTAGAGACACAAAATAAATGTTTACCTACAGATCAAATATTGTATACCAAAGGACCAAGTATGAGGTATTTTTTTGAAATCTTAGGTTCCAGAACTTATGTTATTTTCTAACATACAATATAGTGATAATGCCTGTGGTTCCGTGCAATTTTGAGCGAAAGAAATGAACTGAACTTTAGAGTGTAGTTTTACAAAAAATATTGCCAAAAGTAGGCATTCGGACAAACAATCAGCATTGCCATCCATCTGGTAATTTGGCAATCCTGTCTTTTTTTAGACACGTTACCTTTTGCCTAATTTGCGAACAATGAGTAATTTGAGCTTTATCAGGTTTTGCATACAAACATCTATAAATCTGCAATACACCATCGCCAAAAAGCTTACAAATTCACAACCACTTACAACAATACGTAACTGACACAAATTGTCAGTCACATAATTGTTCATTGTTGACCTATATTTTGGTACTTATTTGATTTCTTTTGACATGTTTCTATCAAATCTATCAAAGATTTGACGAGACACGAGCATAACTCTCAATTTAAGGTAAGCCGGATGCCCACCATTAGACCAGGAGAGCAGCAAGATGTAGGTACTAGTAAGAGGTGTCAGTCCACTGTAGTTGCTTTCAATGATTGAATGATTGGCCAGCTCGAACATGCGAGTGCGTTCGTCATCGAAGTGTTATGTAATTTTATGATTGCCTGGTGAATTGCATGTGGGAATGTATGGATGTGTATGTAACGTTCTTTCATTGTGGGGTGAGCAGAGGTCCAAGCGAATAAATATGGTCAGTCATATCGCGTCACGCTGCAATTTAAAATCTCCAAAGTTGACTGTATGCATTATAGTGTAATTTTCCCTACATACTAGATACCTACCATTATATTTTGATCATTAGCTAATCAATATATTTTGATTCATTATGATAAAAATAATACTGCAGCTTATACTGATAAGCTGCAGTATTATTTTCAAAACAAACACTGCACTGCACTGCACTGGCAGTGCAGACGAATATCGCTTTAATTATCTGCCTAGTCTTCTCTTATCTTAATTTCTAAGACTTTTATGTAATAATTTTACCAATTTTAATACTGAATAAAACATTATTATATTATATCTACTTTGGGGTCGCTTTCCAGAATACCAGTATTTTATATGGTGCTTTTTTTTTTGAGGGTAGGAAATTATCAAATGACTCTTCCTGCTCTGGGTGGAGCGGAAGGGAGTGTTAGACTTTTACTGACTAAAACCCACCCGTGTTCCTTCCTTAGCCCTTTATGTTCCGGGGTAGCGGTAACCCTTGCGGACAATCCCGCTACCCCGGCAGGCTTCGGCCCTAACGGGCCCCTTCCCTTGTCCTGACAACTCTTTGAGGCGCGCGTGGCACAAATACGCGCCGTCCGGCATGGGCCTCGTCCTGATCGGATGGTGAGTTACCCATTGCTCTCCGTCGGCAGGCCCGCGCCTACGGTGGCCGGGAGTCGTCAGCTCCCGACGCCCGGAGCGTCTCCCGCCGCGGCTGGAACGTGAGGCTCTCTCCCTCAACCATCCCGCCACCTCCGCTAGCATGACTGCTTCGCAGAAGGAGGTGACTACCTCCAACTCTCTCTCGCTCCGGACCATGACTTGAACAAGGGCCGGACGCGAGAGGTCGCCGCCGCTGCCGATCGCCTCTACGAGGACACGGTGGTGCTCCGCCCAAGCGGGGCAGTCCTCCACCGTATGCTCCAACGTGTCCTCTGAGCGATTCTCGCAATGGTGACACCCGGGCGTAACGTGCTTTCCGAGACACGGATAGGTCTCATGTATGTAATGGATGTCGCTTGACTATGGACTAACCTCGGCAAGTATAGTTTAACCTTGATCGATCGACCCATACAGCTGTTATAACGTAGCCACGAGCCGAAAAATAACTTTAAAGATGTTTAATTTACTAAGTGTACACCACGGAGTTCAATTTGATGCTTAACGGTGGAAGTTGACACTTATATTGGCTAAACATGAAACTGTAACAATGCCTTGCTAAGTAATAAATTTTGGAACAATATCAAGTTTACAAGAAAACTTGATATCGAATAGGAAGCTCCTGCTGTAGAGAATCAATTTTTCAACAAGAATTGGTAACCCGTAACTACTTATCGGACCTGGATGAGACTCGCACATACCAGGGAAGCATGACACGAAAGGGAAGAGGCCTGTACTCTGAAGGGGGTGAAACAAGGCTGCCAATGATTGTGATGATGATGAACTAGGTACTTATAGCCAGTGCCGGATTAAGCCAGCGCGGGGCCTGTAGCAAATTTAACCTAGGGGCCCCTAATTGTAGAAACTTAGTTTGTTTAAGATTCTAAAGTTTACAAGATAAAAATTACTTTTTCATAATAGTTGTAGTTGTGCAGTGATTTCTCACTAGTCAAATCAATGTTTCTTAACAAATACTTGCGTTCTCTACCGTTCCATATCAGTTGAAGTACTTGAGCCAAATTACTTTCTTCAACAATGCTCAGCATATTATGTAGTTTTGTAAAAACCTACATGATTAATTTTTCGCATATTATCGCGTGATTTAACAGTGATTGCAAGTTGTGAGAGAAACGTTCTAGCATCTCATCTCGGAGAGCTTAGGTTTCTTTTGGCCATTCTTACCTAATATTCCAATGAATCTAATAGTGGTACAGGTTATCATGACTTGTTTTTTGTACGTCGGCGCGGGGCCTGTAGCATTTGCTACACCTGCTACGTGGCTAATCCGGCACTGCTTATAGCGTGACGTAGTGGATCTGTGTTGCGAGTACAGTTGTATTACGATGCTATACCTACTGCAATACCATAGTTTGTGTAATATCTGAAGAATAGACAATAAACTGTCCGTCTCGTGCCTTATTAACCTATTTCCGTCAGGAGATTCAAAATTATTACATCAGAATCTAGCGTCAGAAATGGTTGTTACAGAGCTAAACGTGATTGTGTAATTTTGAGATGCCCAGTCACATTAAACACTTAAATTCCTCAATATTTGCAAGCACCTTAAGCGTAATATAAATTATTTGAATTCGAAGGGAGATTTTTGAAGAGGGGGACCCTAGATTTCAAATAGGCACTTTTGGACGATGAAACTTGCAAAAGTCATACTCAATTGAAATATTTTTTTTTATTTCCAGAGGTCTTCGAGTGCTGCTATACACAATATTTCGAATAACGATGTGGGAGCGTCAAGGGAAGACAGTGGTCACGAGGTGGGCCGAAGTGGTTCGGATGAACCCTGACAAAAATGTATTTGTTATGGAAGACAGGGCGCTTAGTTTCCGCGAGGTAACACTTCTCTCTTATGATAACCTAGTGTTTTATACACGTGTACTATATTTTCTATTCAGCTCATCGGACCAAAAATATATCGTAGCTAAATAAATAAATGATTGTAACCCCCCCTATTCTAAAGCATTCGGCTCGAAGGACCAATATTTAAATAAACATTTTTATTTTTGCTCTGGGCACGATTCAATAGCCTGTTAGGACCCATTGAATGCATCAGAATGGTCATGGGTTGTTATGATGACATTGCTGTTAAAACAACAATTTTTTTTAAAGTATCAATTGAAAATTATGTTGCATTCAAAAGATGACTGAGCTTATTCTATATATTAACTTCCAGGGCGACGAATTCAGCAACCAAATATCCTGGTACTTCAAACGTCAAGGCTACAAACCAGGCGAAGTGATAGCCCTGTTCATGGAGACTCAGCCTGAATACGTGTTCCTATGGCTAGGTTTAGCCAAGATCAGGGTCACCACTGCCCTAATAAATACTAATCTGAAGGGAGGTCAATTGATCCATTGTATTAGGGTGGCAGGATGCAAAGCTGTTGTGTTTGGAGACGAAATGAGAGATGGTAAGCGTTTTTACTTTAGTTGCAGAAGACATATTAAAATTAAATATTTACCTATTCATTAACGTGTTTTATATTTAGAAACTGAAAACAATAATGAGAAAACACAGAAACAACAAAAAAAAAACTAAACAAAAAAAAGGTCGTTGCATTAGTCCTAAAAATGTGTACTTCGCTTTTATGTATTTAAGATAATTTCATGTCATTAAGGTAATGAGTTTCTCTAAGTAACAATGTACCTAACTCACAAAATAAATAATTAAGTTGAGATGTTAGTAATTAATTAAATGCAGAAAAACGTGTAAAATACACATAATTGTTATGGGACTAATTTATGGACGAAGTTTATCAGAATTAATGACTGTGAATACTAAATATTATTAAAATTAATCTTCAAATATGCAGTAACTATGTAGACTGTAGATGTAATCTTATGACAGAAGACATGCTATAGCGGCTTCAAATAGGTAAATTAGCATACGGGTACGATGATATTGATCTACTCGTATGTGGTAACACCCCCAGACTAATACTTAAGGGGACTACATGACCTAAAGCGCGGTCACTGTCGGACTGCGTAAAGAAAGAGAAGCGCGATGACACAACGCTGGTAATTTATTGCAAAATATGCAGCAATTATCTATTTACAAAAAATCTATTGCTTTAGTATGTTGCTTGTAGAATAATCTGACAAAAAATCATAATGATTGTACTAATATGGTTTTTATTGTGAAAAGAAAGTTTTCAGAGGTATCTTCATGATTTGTTTCTAACGTATCAAATTAGTTATATTATGTTTTCAACACAGTATGAACCTAGCATATATCCTGAAGAATATCATATATTTTTCTGATTTTGTTTACTCTAGTCGATCATATACTTTTATTGTTTCTAAAACATGCGTTTTTTACGTTTAGGTTCTGTAAGCTTAAGTACTGTTTTTATGCAATTCCAGCCATAAAAGAGATCCAGTCAGAAATCCCGGACATTCCACTCTTCCAGTACAATTCCCCGGACCGAGAGTCGGCCCCAATTCTCCAGGATACGGTGCCTCTAACAGTTGAAGTGAGCGACATGTCAATAGATCCTGTGGTCGACTGCGGAGAAGCAAAGCCAAGGGACACGCTACTGTATATTTATACCAGTGGAACTACTGGCTTCCCAAAGGCGGCTATTATTACTAATATTAGGTGAGCAAAGCTATTGCCGGAAATTTCGGAAGATTTCCTTTCGGACATCATAATCAGTTCATAATTTTACCACTGCTAGGACACAGGCCTCCTCTCAACGAGAAGGAATGGGCTGTAATCCACCACGCGGGCCCGGTGTGGGTTGGTAGATGTCACATGTCTCAGCATTTTTGGTTCTAGGACATGCCGGTTTCCTCACGATATTTTCCTTCACCGTTTCGAGAGCCGCGGTGATGAAATAATTTACACAAAGTAAAGCGCCTGCCTGGGTTCAAACCCACGACCTACAACTCGTAATTCGAGGCCGTTAGCACTGCGCCACCACTGTTCTCCTTTCGGACATACCGCATAAGATCTTGCGTATAAAATAAGTCCTATTTTATTTCAGATACCTGCTAATTCCACTAGGAGTGCAGAGCTCGGCGCAGCTCAAACCTTCCGACGTGGTGTACGATCCTCTACCTCTTCATCACACAGCAGGTGGAGTACTAGGAGCAGGCCTTGGCATCGTCACTGGATGTACAGTCGTGTTGAGGAAAAAATTCTCTGCTTCAAATTACTGGAGCGATGCGGCGAAGTATGGATGCACTGTAAGTCTTCATAGCTTGTTTTGACTACCGTTGGTATATTCAAAGTTGTGAGCTAAATAAAAACAATGACATTTAAGATTATAGAGCCTTATCAGGAGTGGTTGATACGCAGAGTGGCAGAGACATTGACGGCCAACTTGTTACCATTTATTCAACACTAGCTGCGCCCCGCGGTTTCACCCGCATAATTTTAGATCCCGTGAGAATATCGAGATAAAAAGTAGCCTACGAGTATATGTAAATCCAGGGTGTCAGCTACCTTCATAATTTTTTAAATCAAAATTGGTCCAGCCGTTTGAGCGTGAAGAAGCAACAAACATAAATAAACACACACACACGCTCACAAACTTTCGCCTTTATAATATAAGTGTGAAGATTTTGAACTATCAGTTACAAAAAAAAAAAAAATTGCTGTTCCATACATTTTGACCGCGTAGGTATTGCACTATTCTATGAAACAGAAAACTTTTAAGTATTTGATTTTTTTTTTGATAACCAACGAAAAATTTCGACGCAGGGGGGTTCAGAATAATTTTGAATTCATGGTCTAGAATCGTGTGCAGAATTTGTGGTGTTTGCGCGTCGATGCTAACCTGTATAGTAGCACCTCAACATTTCCTCTTTTTCCAAAAATATTTAAATCTTTGGACCACCTTATGATAACGATATCTTCTCTTCTCAGGCAACCCAATACATAGGTGAGATTTGCCGCTACCTTCTCGCCGTGCCTCCTGGTCCCCACGACCGCGCTCACAAAGTCAACGTGATCTTCGGCAATGGACTAAGGCCACAGATCTGGCCGGAGTTCGTCGAGAGATTCGGCATCAAAAGAGTCATGGAGTTCTATGGAGCTACTGAGGGGAATAGTAATCTTGGTGAGTTGCATTGTCTTTACTTTATTTTCATTTTCATGCAACTTTTGCAAAAGTTGTTTGTTATCATGAGTACAATCACGTGTTTAAGTATCGGTCACTAATTACCGGTCACCCTATAGACTGGTTATATGATGAAGCAACTATTGCTTCGTCACTTGACAAGTGACGTCAAAAGGATTGGTCCTTTTGATTTCACTTGTCTAAATTGCAGTTGAAAAGATAACCTGTCGTTACCAAATTAATGTATGCATTGATTGTAAATTTTCAGTAAACTTGGATTCAAAAGTGGGAGCCATTGGTTTCTTGAGCAGAATATTCTCGACTATTTACCCGCTTAGTTTAGTAAGGTAAGCACATAAAATAAAATCTACAGAGTGGTGATTAGGTTATCACATTAAACAGTAGGTGCAGCTGTTATCTATGAGAAGTTCTTATCAGTCTGTTAAAGAAATAATTATAGGTACTAAAAATAGAAAACTGAATTTTTCAAGCAAAATAAATAGCCTAAAAATTGGCACGAAATAAACCACTCTTTATAATTAAGGCACTAGACACGCGCGGAGCGATGGTATTAACAATTCAACATAAACTTTATAGTATTGTTACCAAATAGTCACAAATTAAGTTTATTGTTGTTAAATTACCCAAACGAAAAAAAGGTCCCACGGCTAGAATCGCCTGTTAATAATTGTTAAAAATTATTTTAATTGTAAGTAAGTAAATAAAAAGTAAGTGTACCTAATTGAATAATATTAAGTCATGTTCCCTAAATTTTGACGAGTTATACGAACATAAATGTAGGGAACAGCTGATTTTTTTTTCGCGATTTCAGTTTTGGTCCCATAGTAAAAGTTTTTAATAATGATGAGTGTAATGACCTCTTTAGAGGTGGTTAATGTTTTTCCAATAACCCTGTATACTTACCTATTTCTTTTTCTATTCTTCAGATGTGATGAGATCACTGGCGAAATCCTGAGAGACGCTAATGGCAGATGTATAACTTGCGGTCCTCACGAACCAGGTATTCCTTGAACAGTTGGCATCCTTCATTTAATTCCAGACAAGTATAGAAAACTGACTATATCTCTCTTTACAGGTCTTCTGCTAGGTAAAATAGACCCAAAGAAAGCTATCCTGACATTCGCGGGCTATGCCGATAAGACTGCTTCGGAGAAAAAGATGGTACGCAATGTAAGGGCTGAAGGAGACTGTTATTTCAATACTGGAGATGTTCTCGTTATGGACCACTATGGGTACTTTTATTTCAAGGATCGCACTGGAGACACGTTTAGGTAAGCTCCTTAATTTTATATTACCTTAGTAGTTATAATACTCTCATCATTCTCTTATTCCTGTCCTATTGCAATTAAGGTCGGTGTTTAAGTCTATATATAAACTACTTGCTAGCTGCGCCCCGCGGTTTCACCCGCATATGTGTCGATTCCTTCGGAATATCGGGATAAAAAGTATCCTATGTCCTTTCGCGGGACTCAAATTATCTCTATACCAAATTTCATCTAAATCGGATCAGCGGTTTACGCGTGAAGAGGTAACAGGCAGACAGACAGACACACTTTCCCATTCATAATATTAGTATGGATAGCACTTAGGCCTGAATTTTCAATCGGCAGATAATTTTTATTATTCGTGGAATAAAATTGAAGTCTGGCAGAATTTGTATAGAAAAACTGTCAAAAATTCAAAACTGTTCCTCGGATAAAATTATCTGGTTTTGGAAAAATCAGCCCTTAGAGAGAAAAAATTGTATTTTTTGTGTTTGTTTGTTAATATTTGGCACATGGGTAGACCATATCCTAGATTAGGACATAGAATACTTTTTATTCCGATATTCCCACGGGATCGAGACTTATGTGGGTGAAGCCCACACAGTGGTTACTTCCTTTCCAGGCATATCTTGTCATCACTATAGGATCTGGAGCCTATACAGAGTAGCAGATAAAGGTTTAAGATTGTTAGAATAAAACAGTTAGGTAGAGAGCTGCGTTCAACGAGTGTATATTTTTGACAGTGACAGAAGAGAAAAATAACAAAAGACAGTAATAAAAAACAGCCAGTGCGTTGATTGCACTATGAGACCTAGTAGGTCTCAACAATCACACCCCATTATTAATTAATTAATGTATTTGCAGGTGGCGTGGTGAAAATGTGTCGACAGCAGAAGTGGAGGGAGTGATCAGCACAATAGTTGGACTGAAGGATGCTGTTGTTTATGGAGTGAAGGTACACAGACCATTAAATAAAATGTCAATATCAAACACGATGTCCCTATCTATTGAAGTCCAGTCCAGTGGAGTTATTTTTAAATATTCAACTTTTTTGTACCTTTGGGAATCGTTTGATCCATGCAGGTAATAGGTACGCCAGTCATGCTACGACAAAAATGTAATTACTTTTAAAATTGACGTTTTACGTAGTTCATTGAGATGTTCACTTAGATGGCTAGGTGCTTAAGGGCTTTTGTCTTTATGGCGGCATCTGCATCACCACATGCGAAGTACGCATCACACTGACGTCACGCGTCGCGCAAGCACAGTTACCGCGCAACTAGCATATTTAAGGTGCTATAAAAATATCTGCCACGGCTTCAGTGGGAGACAGTATTTTGTATATAGACTACAGTAGTGAAGAAATTTTGTACCCCGGAATAGTTAAATCAATTTGAGAAAATAAAGTAATTAAATAAACATTTATTCTATTCTGCATAACGTGGTTCACAAACTACGCGCGATGTGTCGCTTCGTCACATTTTGCGATATGAAATGACGGTGCGGTAACAGCTAATTACTATGGGACGGTTTCATGCAACTAAATCAATTCAAACTTATACGCAATTTTTTTTGTATGACATAAGATCAATAATTTATCTTTACTATTGTAATCTATATACAGAATACTGTCTCCCATTGAAGCCGTGGCAAATATTTTTATAGCACCTTATATTTATACAAATACAACGTCCCGACACGTCACCTATCTGGTCGGAGGATCCTCCCTTTTCTATGCAACTGAGTGAACTTTATAACCCGAGTCCTCATACCTCTATACCTTCTTTTGCTAAACTGAACGCTCTGACGACATAATTTAATCGTTTTACAGGTCCCAAACACCGAAGGCAAAGCAGGTATGGCGGCGATTGCCGACCCAGAAAAGAACCTTGACCTCACCTCGCTAGCCAAGGGTCTCCGCTCATCATTACCAGTATTCGCTCGACCACTGTTCGTCAGGATCCTGCCAGCGTCACCACTGACTGCCACATTTAAGCTCAAAAAGAAAGAGCTAATGGAACAAGGGTTTGACGTTGAAACCATTAGTGATCCTTTGTACTTCTTGGATCAAAAGACCGGGGAATATGTTCCTCTAACTCAAAAACTTTTTGATGATTTAATGCAGGGTTTTATAAGGCTGTGATTAACGGATGCCAAACGATGAGGGGTATATTTTTTTAGGGAATGTATTAGTGATAATATTTTTTATTGTATTCTTCTGTAGTTTTAAGTAGGATGTCTGTATATTGTTGATTTTCGTTAGTCGTTAGAGGCAAGTGGCGACTGTGCTGTAGACTGAGATCTGAGATACGTCTTTTTGAATCCGGGTAAATATTATTGAATTAAAGCTTTCGAAATTCAGTGCTTCATATTTTATAAAATTACTAGCATTTATTTAGTTTTCTTTTTAACATTTTTTTAGTCTGTCAAGCGATTTGGGACCAGATTTTAACATTGTTTGGTCCTTTTTGATAATAATATAAACTCTAGAAAAATAATTTTAAGAGCAAGGAGGTTATTAAAAAATAGTAATGATTTCTTCTAGCCAGAAAAGTAATGGCTATGTGAATAGGGTACTGACAGAAGCTCATAAACTATCTGGTGATGTATTGTATACTTGAAAGAAAGAGACAATTTGTTTTAATAAGTTTTGAAGTGCACGGGCAGAAAAATAAGTTAACGCACAAAAATCAGAGATTATGTTCAAAGACAGTTAGGATAATTAATTATTTTTTATTAAGTATTTTGTATGATTTCAATAAGCTCGTTTGGAAAAGAGAACATATCAATTTGTTTATAAGAGATTGCAACGAATGTGATTAAATAAGAACTTTATGTTGATGTAATTTAGAGAGATTTTGCAACGAATCTCAAGGTAAGAACTAGCTACTTTATACGCATTTATGTAAAGTTATTATTATTATTGGAAATTAAAATGTTTATAATAACTATTCGTATTTTAATTACTCTTGGGACTATTATAGTTGAAATCGAATTTCTTAGATTATCTATATTCCTTTTGCTGATATATTAGTACATTACGATACGTGTGACTTATGGACTACTTAAGTCACATTTATCGTATTCTATTTTATAGCTCGTGTGTCCTAAATCCGCACTTAAGTCACGCCTTTCTGTGTAAAAATGGACTACTTAAGTCATAGAAAACCGTGACTTAAGTGCGGGTTTAAGTCACACAGTGCTATAAAATAATTCGATTTATTATATTTATAAAAAAAAAGTAAAATATTAATTAAGTAACGCTTCGCACATTTAAAGCCATTTATTTAATCATCCATACAAAACGTAGTACATAATATCAACATTCAATTCCACAAATATTTTTATTTTTCGATAAAATTTGGCTAAAAGTCATGTTCCATCTATATTTCTTACTATCTTGAGCTATACTATATTATGTACGTTTGTACATACTTTGTGCGGATTGAACAGTTTTTAACATAGTTGGGCACACTGAATTTTAGTATAATAATTGCTTAGATTAATAATTATAATTACTTAGAGTAACAAATGAGAGATTTATTTCATGTACAGTTAACATATTTAAAGTTTAGTAAGAAACCGTTGGATGTTCTTGAATAAAATTTTATTTTATTTATAGAGAACAAACAGCTCATTAATCAAATTAAATTTCAGTCGACAACATCCATCGGTTTCTTACTAAACTTCAACTATATCCGACGATCCTGCATACTTATCTCTTTTGTTGACTGTACATACCTAACCATAAAGTAGTTATTAAATCCCACAGGTAATGAAGAAGAATTTGATTTTTTTGTTCGATTTATGAACGTAATTTTTTAAGTCTTAAGTATTAGTGAATAACAAAAATAATTATTTACTAAAATAATTATGGTACAGACGCCAGCACATCAAGCTACTACAATCTGTCAAATTTCATTAATAGATTTTCAACTTAAAAAAAGCATAAGGTTCAAAGTTGATTGGGAAAATCTGGCAGTTTCGGGTAGCTTGATGTGCTGGCGTCTGTACATAAAATATTTATTTGAAACTAAATTGAAAAACAGAACCTCCTTTTTTGAAGTCTGTTAATAATTAAAAAATATTATTTCAATGATTAGTAGGTATAATATAATAATTATGGTATATTACAATGATAAATAATTTGCCCAACTAAAATAACGAATGGTTCGCTGACAAACATTTATAGAACATTACTTTAAAATCCACTGAAACTATGTCCAATAAAATCTTTGGTTTTTTTATTATAATCATAGTTTACATCGTTATCGGGCAAGCAATTTGGTGTAAGCATTAATGGCTTTTTCATAATATTGTTTTGTAAATATCAGTGTAAAAATATTTCTGCTAATTTCCTACTACAAACATAAATACATAATTTACAGAAACAACGTTTTGAAGTGAAAACTTATTTAGGCGCACTTTGAGCTCATTCTGAACAGGAGGCCTACCACAAGCTCTTAACGCGATCCATTTTAGGACCTAAACTGAACTGTTCTTCTAATTCGTGCCATGACGTCAGTTTAACGATTCAGTTTAGGCCGTGCCATCTGCTGACAGCGATTGTCCCAAACTGAGTCGCAAGTTTTGGTTTCATTTATACTTGTTTGGTACCATGACGTCCATAGAGCAGCTCAAGCGATGCAGTTTAGGAACCTAAACTGAAATGTCTTTTTTTTAAATCGTTTTTAATTAGATCATGGTAGGCCACCAGTAAACGAAACTGAACCGTCACGCTCAGGTTGGTGACGCTGAAACGCGTATATTCGGCGCTGAATCGCGTATACTCGGCTCTAGTCGTAAGTTTTCACTTCTGTCGTGTGTCACTATAAGCACACACCCCCATTTTCTGACAACCTCATTTTTAAACAAATGTGCAAAACATGAATAACCACCAAATCACTAGCCCCACAATGCTATACTTTTATCTCAAACAGACTAATAGAAAAATATTATCACACCTATTTAAAAATATTGACATTGTGTGAGCAACATCTATATTGGTACATACATAACACGCCTTTGCTTCTATAAAAAGTTATTTCTTATTCTGAAACGACTTTCCACTCTTTAGTACACTTAACATTGCATTAGAACACATAAAACGTACCTAGTTGGCAGTACGATAAAATACCTATGCACTATGCTGATAACAATAGGAATGGGGCATTTTGACAGCGAATTTTGTAAGAAAGAAAAATAGGTTAATTTGTCACAGAAACACGCGCATACAGAGAGATAAATAATAAAGAAAAATAAAAACCCTTGGAAGGATTTGGGGGAGGCCTTTGCCGAGTGGGACAGTATGGGCTTACAAAAAAATCTATAAACATGAGAACAAAATAGAGGAAGTCGAAAGTTGCTCGTCATGACTGTGCCGAGAAGGCTTTCACTCAACATGATGCTTTGCTATAGTTATACGAGACGGACGTACGGAAACCAAGTTAGGTTAAATGATAATATATAAGTCGCACTATAGGATTTGTACCAAAACTGTCATCAGTAAATAAAATAAATAAATTAAGTCCTCCAGGCCGTTTTTCGGCCACGGCGGCCAATCTCAACGGAGACTAGCCTTCGGCGCGGGAGATATTATAGTGCACAAGTGTGCGCGCAGACACAGGTGCACTCCCTTTTCCCTCACTCTCATAGTCCGATGGGACGGTAATTCGACACGACCGGAGAGAGATCAGGCGCAGGATCAACGGCTTAAAGTGCGTGTCATCAGTATACCAGCTTGCTGCACTTGACTCGGTGGAACGCAGAGCTAAAAGGCTTATAGGCGACGAGGCGTTGGTAGCTACGCTTCACAGCCTGGCTCATCGGCGTAATGTTGCTTGCCTGACGGTCTTCTACAGACTGTACGTCGGAGAGTGTGCGCAGGAGCTCCACGACCTGATCCCACCATCGCCCTTTTACCACCGGACAACCAGACGTACTGCAGCGTACCATCCGCACTTGGTTGATATCCCGACGAGTCGTATTCAGCGCTTCTCCTCCACTTTTATTATGCGTACAGCCATAGTGTGGAACTCTCTGCCGGTATCTGTGTTCCAGTGGCGAAGGGTGAATTTATGACAGAGGTAGGCCGGAGCAAAAAAAAAAAAAACCAAAAGAAAATTTCAATGATGAATTGACTATAGAGTGGTTATGTTCTAAATTTTCGAAGGGAAGCCGGTGAGAATCGAGTTGTATGGTACCTTCGCCACTGCTGTGTTCCCTCCCACATTTTACCCATCTGCCTTCAAAACAAGAGTGAACAGGCATCTTCTGGGCACGCTCGTTCCATTATAGACCTCATTTATTGCTTTCCATCAGGCGTGATCGGGGTCAAGAGCGCGCCCATTTAGCAATAAAAAAAAGTGTGAAGTTAGTAAAACACTAATCAAAGCCAATCCCATTCTTATTATGATCGCATAGTAAAGTCAGGGAAGTTAATTGATACCAACGTAAATTGTACGTATATTCAAATCACAACTGTCATTCTTTGATAGTTGTATAGAAATATGAGGAACTCACTCATCCTCCATAGAAAAGGGAGGATCTTCCGAGCAGACGGGTATTGTGTCTGATGGGCAACTGCCTGATGATTTATGTCGGGCCGATGTATCTAAAGTCCGACCGCGGCAGATTTGCCAAAGATGTAAACAACAATGGCCGCTCGAAATTGAATAAAATCGATAAACAAGAGTAGGTATTTATTTTAAGTAATGTTCGTTTTCGTCTAAATCTCCGAGCTAACTAGACGAAAACAAGTAAGTAATGTTTGTTTTCGTCTAAATCTCCGAGCTAACTAGACGAAAACATACATTACTTAAAATAAATATTCTTGTTTATCGATTTTATTCAGTTTTGAGCGGCCATTGTTGTTTACATCTTTGCCAAATCTGCCGCGGACGGACCTTATGCTAGTTGCGCGGTAAACTCTGCTAGCGAGATGCAGGATTTTACGTGACGTCAGTATGACGCGTTGTTCGTATGTGGCGTTGTAGATACCGCTACAGTTGTATATAAGGACTATAACACGGTTTATTATTTCGGTTAACAATGAATTTCCCTTACTGTATTTTCAATACCATTGGTGCATTATATTACATCAATTCCAATAATACACATAATACTATCTATCACAAATAATTTAATGGCCCTCTCGCCTTTTGACATCAAACATTTTAGATATCCTTAAAACTATACAGAGTGTAACAAAAAGGTGAATTTTAATTTGATGTCTTATTTTCTGTCGATCCGATGACACTTGACAGGGATTAAACTACAGTGCTAAAAGGATCTTTTAGCGCTCGAATGACGTTGACAGGGGGCGCTGTTGGTAAACATTTGTGAAAGTTGTTTTGCGAAAGATGGCGGCGCTAGATCCGATCTTGGCCACGCACCAAAAGATACTTGAACCGGTTTATAATTTACTTACTTCATTTGAATGGTGATCTATTACTATGAAGCCTTTAAAATAGTATACTACGATATTGCACGGCGTTTTGTATCACGCCGTGCAATAATGGACTTCTAAGTCACACGTATCCTATACTATTATATAGCTCGTCTGACCTAAACCCGCACTTAATTCACGTTTTTCTGTGTAATAATTTACTACTTAAGTCACAGAAAACCGTGACTTAAATGCGGGTTTAGGTCACACAGTGCTATAAATAGGTATATGAAACAGAAATTTATTTTTTACAATCTTTCATAAAACATTGATCATATAAATTCATTTTCACCTTTCTGTTACCTCGTAATGTGCTTAGTCGCATACAAAATAATTCTTCCATTCACTTTTTAAAACTAACATCATCCAGAACACTCTTACCTCGATATGTTTATCAATCGCTACTACATTCTTGAGCGACAATCTTTGGCAAAGTCCTACCCTACCAGGGCACCATGAACTGACAACAGCAGCTTATAACAATGAGAACACTGTGAAAACGTTAGGCAACCTATGTCATCGTTGATCACGATCCTTCCTCTTTCGGTTTAGCACCAACAGGGGTCCATCAAGGTCTTCGTCAATTTGTTCCTGGGCTTTTCCTTTGGTCTCGGGTATAATGAAGAATATGTACAAGGAGCCCAGGAACGTGATGGAGGCGCATATGTAGTAGGTGCCGTGGAGGCCTACAGAGATGGCGATGGTGCCGTAGTATCGCAGGATGAAGAAGCTGCTGAGCCACATCCACGATATTAGGAGACCGGATGCGAGGCTTCGTACCTGTGGATACAAAGATTTTTGATGTTAATAACACTTTTTGTTTTTAATCGGTCTAGACAATATTTCCAAATGTAAGTGCTCCTATAACCTAGGACCAATAAAATCGAAGAGATTTGACATCTACTAACCCGCACTGGGTCAGCGTGGTGGATTACGGCCCACTCCCTCTCACCGAGAGGAGGCCTGTGATCAGCAGTGGCAACATTTTACGCTGGTTATGGCAATTAATCATATACACGCGTCAACGGCAGACGCAACTGCACCGGTCGACGCGCGTCAACGGCAGTCGTCGAACCCCGTCGACGCCCGCGGTCGACAACGTGTCGCTCGTGTATTTGAGTATGACGCTCAAATACACAAGCGGCATGTTAACGGCTGCCGCCGACACGCTTCAACGGGTGCAGTTGGCTCTGTAGTCGACGCGTGTCGTTCGTGTGGATGGACACTAAGAGGCGAAACTATACTTACATTGATGGTAAACAATTCGGATATAAGTACATAAGGCACGGATCCCAATCCAATATTATACAAAAACAGCACCACTGACATTAAAGCTACAGGCGCCCATAGATTCTCCTCTGCCGTATCCACATCTTCACCACTCGACATATTCTGGACTTTCCATTCTCCAGGAACACTATCATTACTCAGATTCTCTCTGTATCTGGAGATATCATTGGTATAATTCTTCCAATCTGAATTAGTATAGATGCCTGTGAAGTTCTCGGTCAGTTGCAGACCCTTCTCTTTGAGGTTGTGCGTACGTTTGTAAGGCCACAAGCGGTGAGAATACAAGGAATGCAGACGTAGATTGGGGTCACAATACGCCCCTAGGATAGCGAGGCAACAGGTTATACCTGAACAGGACCAGAGTAGCAGCATCTGAAAGAAGTAAAATACAATTAATTATTTTTGACAAAAAATTTGGTCAATCCCACGATCGAAATGTCTTTCTTACCTTTCTGCCAAGTTTGTCTACAGAAATGGTTGCAACTGCGGCTCCCAGGACCAACGCAGTGCCGCATAGTATTGAACCAGCTTCAGATGGCTCGAACAGTGGGCGAGGAGCAGTCCTAAAAATGTTTCAAAATATTGAAGTTAAAGTAGTGTACCTACTACAGACTATTTCCTGATCTAAGAGAAAACGAATAAAAATACCTACGCCCAATATATTAATACGTAATGGATGGCTTCAAAGAAGAAGTAATTAAGACATCAACCAGCTTTCAAATGATTTAACTGTAGTTTATCGTCGCCTAAAAATATAGCATTTAGCATTTGCACATAACATTTGGGGCCATAGTCAATTCTCAAAAACTTTACAACAATTTAATAAAAAAAGCTTTCACAGTTTACTGCAGGTTTTTTTTTGTGTATTATGCTGAGTCACTGTTAGATTTTCAGCTAGCTCTTACCCGTTATACATAGTATAGTTATAAGCTGTCAGGTTGAGGTGCGGAACGCTATGCGTGGAGTGTCGCAGCACGGCGGCCGCGAAGCTGTTGACTGCGCCGGCACCGCTGCCCGCAGCCGCACTCAGCACCACTAGGCAGGAGAATAACGCGCGACGCGAACGACGGTGACGGACTGGGGAATGAAGATTAGGGTAGTTGAAACAATATAATAAATTCAGTGCTCGTGAGACATTTCAACTGTTTCTAAGGTTGAAAAAGCAGAACCATTTTTGAAGTTGTGTTGGAGGTGCCTACAGACAATGCTGGTCATACCAGAAAAAAGTAAATGAACAAAGTACTCTCTGATGGGTAACTAATAACTATTAATAAGTTCCAGAATTAGCCATAAAATATTATAACTATCTGTTTTTCTACATGGTAAATAACTGTCATCGCATCACTTAACACTCTATCTTGATTTCCCTGCAAGTAAAATATTATATATTCTTAACTAATTATATTTTGTAAGTGTCTTAAAATCATCTGCAACTTACACAGCTCCTTACAAGCCGACTGCTCCCTCTTCTTCTCTGAGTTGGAGTCCAGTCCACTGCTCCTCTTCAGCATCGGCTGGAAGGTATCCGAGTCCTGGCGACGGACGGGCACGCGTCTGCCGTAACAGTCTGAAGTCCTGATCTTTACTTCTTGCTGTTCTATCACGTCTGTTAAGTCTTCGCCGAAATCGGAGCCGTCGAACCAGCACATTATTTTGGCTGCATCCTGGAGTAACAATGTACGATAGTTTGGATATATTCATACATACACAAGGTGATTTCATGAATGCTTGTTACAGTAGGACAATTTATTGGATTTATTTTTTTCCAAGTTGAATGATCGAAGGATCAGACTCGAAGGACCGGCCAGTGTGCTATGCTATTAATAAAAATAATTACTCAATTTTTTTCTCTCTTAGGTCTAGTTGCCCCACAATTAATCACGAACAAATTTAACGCTACACGAATCTAGAAAAACATCGTTTTGTTTCTGTAAATCGTTTGAAGATGATAGAGACAGAATTATGTTTAAATTAAATACGTTGAGCGTTAAATTTATTTAATGATTGATGGTGCAAGCGAGTCTTAAGTGTCTATAAGAACAAGATTATTTACGTTGTTGAGCAGACAAAATTTTCAAACATATGAAGCAATGGATTAGTAATATCCTTCAAAATTATTCAGATTGAGATTTATAGTCACAATCAGGGTGCAAGGCAGGATCTCAAGTGGCAGTATCGATTCGTCATTTCATTCAATGATAAAGGGAATTCGATGGAGTTAATTTTGACATTGCAGTTTATGCACCTATTATGACTATTTCATTTTGGAAATCTATCCCTAATCCCTTTGAAATCCTCTTTTGACAAACCTGTATCCTTCCAACGCTGATGAGGAACGATGGTGTCTCCGGCAGCCAGATGAGTGACACCAGGAGCACAGCTGGTGGCACCGCCATTGATAGAGACAGCGCATGTGCTGACAGAACACCGCCAGCGGCGTACGCGAAAAGAATGCCGCAACTGGAACATGATTGAAGATTGTTTTAGGTTTGGGGTTAAAAAGAAATTGCTAGGTCCTCCGCTTTATTTTATCCCGGTACAAACCACTTCATCAGTCGGATATTGTCTTGAGCTAGGTGAATGTACTTTTGACCCGACCACGACAATGCCCAAAAATATTTATGAATCCGATTCTATTTATTAGCATATCATGTCGATTACCTGCAAGCCAACGCTGGCATTGCTGCTAATCCTCTGGTCCTTGGAGCTATTTCCGCGCAGTAAAGTGGTGCCAACGCTAATGCCCCTGCACCTCCTGCCCCTGCTGCGACTCTGGCCGCCCATACTCCTCGGGGACCACACCATGCTGCTAGTGACCAGCTTATCTGGAACACGGTGAATATTTTAAGTATGTTGCATTTTTATTACAAGAAACATGTGAGAATTTAGAAATTACAGTGAACGCATTTTTTGCTGTGTTTAGTCAATTTAGCTGTCAGCAAAAACCGACCAACCGTCCGTCCTTTATTTTTGGATTTACGTAGTTTAAAGTAAACAGAGTTAGTTTAAACGGGTAGTGGGAATCAGGTATTATTATTATAAAATAAGTAAATAGTACTCACAATAAAACTAACGCAGATACAAAACGCTCCGGCTTTACGTCCTCTCGCATCAGCCAGCACTGCGAAGAAAGGCGCCGCTGGCAACGCGACCAGACACGGTAGCGCGGCTAACCACGCACCTCCTGTTAGTGCCTCACTCCCTAGTACTCCTGAAACCCAGCCGGTGCTGCAGCCGTGGGTGAAGCAGGATAGGTTATCTGCAAATAATAAGAAACTTATGGTTTCACGTTTGCAAATTCCAAAAATCATTTAAAATTCTGATCTTCCTATAATACAGGATTCATAACCTTCTTTGTCTGACAGCAAGATTGAGCTTTATGATGCAAATATCAAAGGGAATAATAATTCTGCACAATCGCATTTTCTTTCAGTAGGATCGACAATGACAAGGACAAACAAAATACAAGTATCTGAAAGCATTCTATCAACAAAAACCCAAAATAATTCAAACGATCTACTTTGAATTGCAAAATCCTATTGGAATTCAGTAACGGATGGACTAGGAAAGCAGAGAATGCAAAAAGTACTGTTTATATTATCGTCCGGAAAACATTTTAGAAATTCGGAACAGTCGTTGCGGATGCAGATTGTCGGCTTTTGTCCGTTTTTGCTGTATTTGTTAACATATTTCCTGACCTTGGTTAGACTGGTCTCTCTTTTTGTGTAGATCATTATGCTTCGTGGTTTTAATATTGATTTAGGTACATACTGCTTTATAAGTATCGGACCACCTTCAGCCAGATCAGTAGATATGATCAGTAAAAAAATACCTATAGTTCAAATCCATCTGCCCAGCCTTTACCCAACTATCTTGGGGTCAGCTTCCAGTCTAACCGGATGCAGCTGAATACCAGTATTTTACATGGAGCGACTGCCCATCAGACCTTCACAACCCAGTTACTGGGTAACACAATCCTCTTGGTAAGACTGGTTGTCAGACTTTCGGGCTTCTGACTATCCGTAACGACTGGACATTTACCATCTTTATGAGAGCAGAAATAAAACATGTCACATGTAAAATAGGTCGCTCGGGATTAAATCCGGCTCGAAGGACCAAATCAGAGTAAAGCGTTGATTCAGGCTGATACCGTGGTCTGAGGTTCTCGAATAATCGAACATAAAAATGAATGCGTTTGGTTTCAACAGAGCTGTTTCATTTTAAAGACAAGCAAGCCATTTCATGAAACGTGGAAATCATTTTAATAATCAGTTTTGTTGTATTTAGTTTAATTCGCATTCTTACGTGCTTTCCAGTAGTTTTCAAGTCACGGCTCGCTTTATGCAAAGATGGCTATACAATGCTACTTCCGATTACCGATTCGCCAGATGACGACGACGCGCGGCGTATAATAAAAGCTGAGATGTTTTTGCTATTTAATATGTATTGCCAAGATCTTTTTTCAAATAAAAACCTTTTTGGAAGTTAATTCGCGGGATCTATCTCGTAAATAAAAAAAGAATTACGTATCGTCTCAGATATATCGGACAATTGGTGAACCTCCTCCTCCAATGTTCCTCTTTACGAGTCAAGTCGTTATGCCCTCCCTCCATGCGACTTTTTATTATATTATAATACACACATCAAAAGTGTCTAGGGATCAAGCATTTTTATGCGGATTTCTTGAGATTGAGATGTGGCTTTGTAATAAATTTATGATTTTATAAATTTATATGGATCCTTTTTGGTGCATTTCATAATTTGAATCAGGAACTGTGAATCAAATTCGAGTAAAAGATGAAAATCAGCTGTCAATATTTTCCCTATAAAAACATACAACGCATTGAAGACATTATTAGTGCTACTGTTTCCCTACTACTGATTAAAACCAACGTTATTATGGAGCGGCGACGTCATTTAAGCGGGGAAGAAATGCTCAGAGCCGTGGGAATGATAGAAGCTGGTTCCCGGCAACGTACTGTGGCTTTAGCTCTGAATACAAGTCAGAGTGTTATCAGTCGACTTTGGACACGTTACCGAATACCGTGGCTGAGCGCCATGGAGGACGGTATCGCTGCACCACACGGAGACAAGACCGATACATTCAAATCTTAACTCGAAGAGCTCCAACAATAACCGCCATGATGTTAGCCGTGAGGCTTCATCACTCTTCAGGGAACTTAATTAGCGACCAAACAGTCAGAAACCGCTTGCATGAAGTGAACCTTCATTCCCGAAGACCGCTACGGGTACCACCTATAGCAATGCACAATCGTAGGATTCGATATCAATGGGCTCTTGAACACAGAAATTGGGCAGAAGAACAATGGCGTTTCGTGTGCTTTTCTGATGAGTCTCGTTTTGGTATGAGACCGGATACAAGACGTATACGACACTGGAGAACCCCTGGACGCCAACAGCGATTAAAATCCTGCCAGGAAGTCCATCCTTATAGTGGTGGAACCATCATGGTATGGGCGGGTATTTCGATCGGCGGAAGAACTGAGTTGATTTGGATCAGAGGCAACCTCAACGCTCAAATTTATGCTGAGACGATTGTATCAGACGTCATCGTTCCTCTACAAGTGCAAATCGGTCCCTTATTTCAGTTAATGCATGATAATGCACGACCGCACACCGCAAGAGTTGTAAGACAGACTCTCGCCGCAGCCAACATCAATGTCCTGCCCTGGCCTGCTCAGTCGCCAGACTTGAACCCGATTGAGCATGCATGGGATATGCTACAGAGAAGAGCTCTGCCGAATATGGAGGGTATCCAGTCGCAAGAAGACCTTTTTTTGTTGTTGCAACGAACATGGGCTGCCATTCCACAGCGTGATTTGGATGAACTCATTTTGAGTATGCCAAACCGATGTTCTTGTGTTGTTATTAGTGTTCGCGGTAGAAACACGGATTATTAATTGTTTAAGTTACCCAATAAAATTTTAAAGAAAACTGTTATTTCAGTCTTTTTTTCGAACTTTTGTGTTAGTGGTTCAAATGTCAAAAAATCCCTTTATTAGGAAAATGCCAAATTTCTTTATTAATGCAAAGGCGACTTGGTTTATCGTTACTGTGACAAACGAAAACACTTTATTTGATGAATCCTTAAAGAAAATTTTAATTAATATCAATCAGGAGAAAAGTTATTGCAAAAATATATGTTGATCCCTAGACACTTTTGATGTGTGTATATACATTTAACAGAAAGAGACAGAGAGAGATAGTTTTCGTGGTTTTCGAGGGGGCTGAAGCCAATAGTGAAGTCAAATTGAATTGGCTGCTACGAAAAATGTTCATCATTTTAAAATTTTCGCAGCCGTTATCTTGGATTTTCATTTTGAACTTCGTTCCTGACGGGGGCCCCCAATCCCACACGTTTTTTTTATATATTTTTCTTTATTTTCTTTCTTCCTCCTTTTGAATTCGAAGTAAATAACTGAAGAAGAATGTGTGTTACATATTGTTAACATTCAAGTTCCCTTTCAACTTTGTTACAAATTCTCGTGGAGCGATTTTAAACTAAAATGAAACGTAAACAATGTAAAACTAATAAAGTAACACTGTAAGGGTGAAGTGCGCAGTTTCATTCTAGGAAATAAATTCCTAGTTTCACTCAGAAAATGCTTTAAATCCATGATACAAGCTTTTTTGCCTGTTATTTTTTTTTAATCCATTTTCAAGCCAAGCATGAGATGTTGGGTTCGATTCTATATTTAGATTAGTGTAGATATACGAATCTTGATATTATTACAAAGTTCGGCATCAAAAGGTTGAAATATTGCTACGCCGTAGCAAATGCGAAAGCTTTACGGCTACGTGCTACGCCAGCTACCAAATTACGAATCCACTACGCGTCGAACCAATCATCGGAACTTTGTAGTTGTAGTACATTTTGTTTTAAGGCCGGCGCTTACTAGGCAATGGTTCCCGCGTTATGCTTAAGTCCCCTTGTAACGGTATTAACGAAATGTGAGTGTTAAGAGTAAAATCATAAGATGTAAAATCATTTCTGCTTACGAAAATCCTTTGCCATGCCATGTTGCGCCGCCCCGCCTGGTGAGCCAGTCAAGATATTTTTTGAAGTGAAAACTTCTTTAGGTGCGTTGGGCATTTTTTGAGATGGGAAAAAACCATTGAATTCGCGCCACTGTTACCGTAACGACACCGCTTCGGATGTGTTCCGCTGCATGTCCTCGGGCTGTACTCGGTTTTAATGAATATCCGATATGTCAGTGAGTGATGGCAAAGTATTCTGTTTGTGTTTTGTTTTCACTTCTGTCGGCACTCCCGGAGTGGCAGTTTTTTTTTCTGAATAGCTATTTTCTGGCTCTTATGAAAGGTCAATTACAAGTTGTAAGAATAGAAAAAGGACGGTCTTGTAGACCAGGCGGGTAGAAACTTCAAGGATGTTTTTAATGAGTTATTTTAAAGTTATTATGTTAGTATAAGGTACACACTCCAGCACGAATGTCTAGCTACAATAATAATAATTATATTCAACGTCATCGTGTTTAACATTGACAAATTGTAACAGTGGTATGTAGGGCGGTCGTATTTGGACAATACTCTCACACGTTTTCACGCGTACCTGTCGACACACACCACGCGTCTGGGTAGTTGAATGGACGCAGTGAAGTCATTGTTTTCACAATGACAATAGTTGTGTACACTTGGTGTACCGTTGACGTTTCGAGGACTTTCTTTTATGTACGCTTGGTGTACAGTGGAGTTTGAGGGGTTAAGTAAACTTGACGTTTGAACTAGAATAATAACAATTTTTTTGGAACGAAGTTCGTTAACAGAGCTAAATAAACAGAGTTAAATATTTGTTACGGCCGTGAATCATATTTTAATCAACACATAACCTGACAGCTGACCTGCAACTTGCAAAAAAACGTAAGAAAATTTGAATTTCGCGGGCTGTCTTAGCGCATCCCTCTTAAATAAAAGGTAAAAGGTAACTTACAAACAGCAGCAGACACAACTCTTCGTACGGAACCCCGCCATCGTTTGGACGCAGTTCTCTCTATGCGGTTCCTGCAACGAAACACAGATTACACTCATTTGTATGCTAACAACTCCTGGCTTTTATGCTAGCCTGGTAGCAGGAAGTCGTTTTGTCAGAGAAAATATTATTTATGAGACCAAGTTCAAAGGGTGCAAAATTAAGTTACAGCAAAATTATTTTTTCGTGAGGTTTCCATACTTTTTGTGTATGACCTTCTTGTGTAAATAAAATGGAGAACATCAGAAAATACTGCTTATCCACAGAATAAGCACAAAAAAGTTTAGCAAAGAAGCCGGCTTTGGCAGAGGCATCAATAAGCTAAGACGATATTATTATGGAAATTTTAGCAATACGAGTACATTCACTAATTTCTACCCTCGATAACGCATAATTATAACCAAAAACATAATCCATTTTGGCAGTCAATAAAAAATAACAGTTGCCTCGGCTTGCGGCCACAAATTAAAATACATAAATAATTTCATCTAATTTATCGCAAAACAGTCTTTACATAATCAGCCTAGATAATGTTCCCACGCTGGGATACAAGCATCCTCTCGGTGACAGGAAGTGGGCCATAATGCACCACGCGGTTCCAGTGCAGGTTGGTAGATGTAACATGTCTTCGAGTTTTTGGTTCTAGGACATGTCGGTTTCCTCACGATGTTTATTTTAACCGTTTTGAGCAGTCTTTGGAAACCGAGAATTTCTAAAGTTCTAAGGAAAAATGCGCAAATCATCTCAAGGAAATTGGTCCCACGGCACGGTCATTAGCTTTTCATTAAAAACGGACGAGCATTTACTTCATGAATCAGCGAATTACAGTTCCGTCCCGCGGCCCTGAGATAATATGAGAAAGCGGTAGTAGCTCTTTGCTCTTCCTTATCTTATAAAGATGTAGTGGAAAAAATTACTTCTAAAAATTTTTTATGTCTTTTAAATCTTTTGTTTATGATGGGTGACGATTTTTTAAGCTACGTTTGCTGCGGTTGGTCTGTGGATGGGTGACCATCTTTACATACCCAGACCCCTCCGTGCTTCGGAAAGCACGTTAAGCTGTTGGTCTCGCCTGGCATTCGTGGATCTTTGACAGTCGTTATGTGTAGTCAGAAGCCCGAAAGTCTGACAACCAGTCTTAGGTACCAAGGGGTATCGTATTATCCAGTAACTCGGTTGTGGAGGTCAGATAGGCAGTTGCTTCATGTAAAATACTGGTTCTCAGCTGAATTTGGTTAGACTGGAAACCGACCCCAACATAGTTGGGAAAAGGCTAAGCAGATGAGGATGGGTGACAATGACTACGGGCTCGCCCACTATTACGTCGGATATAAACATAACTGGCGAAATCTGGATGTGCTAAGGTACATCTCTGCCTGACACCTGGGAAAATAGAAGTGATGTCTCATGTGTTATGTTATACATATAACGAACTAGCAGCGAACCGCGGTTTCACCCGCATAAGTGTCAATCCCGTGGGAATATCGAGATAAAAACTATTCTATGTCCTTTCCCGGGACTCAAACTATCTCTATACCAAATTTCATCTAAATCGGTTCAGCGGCTTAAGCGTGAAGAGGTAACAGACAGACAGACGGACAGACACACTTTCGCATTTATAACATTAGTATATGCAGGTTGCCTAGCTTGGATAGGGATTTTTTCACTCGATTTGAAGCCTTATAACTTTAAATAACTTGAAAATTCAGAAAATAAAATTGGTGACAATACAGTTATCCATCCAAATTACTTACTTGTTCCGGCACTATGAGCAATTTCGACCATAACACTTCACTAGATGTTTACGAAATTATCAATTAAACTATCTGACACGTCGAACGATCCTTGTCCATTGTCCATCGTAGACAGAGCCATTAGTGCATAAGTGGCCACACTCCGGTAATAGCCGGCGGCCATTTTGTCTCTGGTTTATCACAGGCTAACGATAGTTAGGCGAGTTCAAGTTTCCAGTGTGCTAATAACTTTAGTTCGTTAAGGTGGGCTTCCAGAGAGGATGAGAGAGGTTTTCAAACATTTCTCAACGTAAAACGCTTTTCTTGAATAGTGAGTGCGTACCTACCGGTAGAGTTACAGGCAAAAATATGATAAATATCTAACTGACGGGCACAAAGCAATGACCTAAGACTGTTGCAATTTTAACAGACGTTTCATCATCATTTCAGCCGAAAGTCGTCCGCTCCTGGATATAGGCCTCCCCCAAGCATAACAACTTCGACCGGTTCTGTGTTTCCAGCATCCAGCGCATTCCTGCGGCCTTCACAACGTCATCGGTCCACCTTGTGGGAGGCCTTCCAACACTACATCTTTCGGTGCGCGGTCGCCAATCCAGAAGCTTTCAGCTCCATCGGCCATCTGTTGTGCAAGCAATGTGCCCCTACCCTCTGCCACTTAAGTTTGGCAACGACGACTATACGATACTAGACGATTCATAATCTTAACGACGGTTACGTATTCAAATAAATGTTCCAAACACTATTTACGTCAGTAGTTTCCAAGTGTAGACATGCAAATGCAAAAAAAACATCGCGAGGAAACCGGCCTGTCCTAGAACCAAATATTCGAAGACTGTGACATCTACCAACCCGCACTTTGCCCACGTGGTAGATTATAGCCCACTCCCTCTCGAAAAGAGGAGGCATGTATCCTAGCAGTGGTAACATTGACTGATTGTGCTGCACTTGGACTCCACGGCCCGTGGGTTTCAATCCCAAACGGCTCAAAAATATAACAGGTTTGTGAAAAAAGCGTCTCAGAAAAGCCTCCCATTTGTCTATGTCGCCTCGCTCTTGTGGAACGGAATCGCCTCCTAAATCATGAAAGAAAAAGCATCCGGAAGTTGACCTTGAAAGTTTATTGCCAATCCTGAGTCTTAACTAATCTTATAAATGAAACTTTTTCCGGAGCGTCGGAGCGAATTGATCGGGACACGACTCGGGTCTGTCGGGATTACTCGGGACGGTGTTCGATATGACCGTCTCTGACTCTATTGAAAATGGACAGGAATTTTATCTTGTTTTGCTGGTTGTACTCGTATAGAAAAATATTGGACAATATGAAAATAAATTACGATTACAAATCTATTAGTCATCTTTTAGCTGCCACGGCTTATTTTAATACTTTTCTCGTATTTAGCGATTTTTTTTTAAAGTGAAAACTTCTTTAGGCGCGTTGGGATTTTTTTGAGATGGGAAAAACCATTGAACTCGCGACACTGTTACTGTTACCGTAACCTACACCAAATAAATATTTCCTGACGATTCAAAAAATACACACGTAATTGTTCATGTTTTCACTTCTGGCGGCACTCCCGGAGTGCCACTGTTTTTTTTTCTTTAATTTTCTTTTGCTGTGATTTGTACGCTTTTAACGTATCCATTTTTGTGCATCGTTCTCACATAAATACATTCAACGTTATTAATGTAAGTAATAGTTTTGTAACAATATACTTTAAATCAGTAAAAGAGTGTCCATGGAGTTACTTGCCCGTTCTTCTCCACAGCTACAATGCTCTGGAATGGGCAACTAGCTTCATATTTCTGACAAACCGACTTATTGTCAATTCAAAAGTGCCTGTGAAATGGTTTAATCGAAATAAATGCTTGGAGTTTGAGAAAGAGAATTTTCATAATTTGCTTTAAAATGGTAATTTAACTGAGTGTACGAATAACGCCTTTTCGTATGAAATTGCGCACGTATTGAACTGTCAGCTTAGAAGTCTATTTAAGGGTAAACAGAGCGTAGAAATACCCTTTTAAAGATTTTGGGATAAGTAAGCTTAATGAGTTCATTCGTGAATTGCGTCACGCATGACCGCTTCTCATGTTTTTGCAATGCGGTGCGAAACCACACTGTGTTAGAGATAAAAGCCACAGATAAGAAATGTGCTTAGTCCTATAGGTACAGACGCTAGCACATCAAGCTACCCGAAACTGTCAAATTTTCTCAATCAATTTTGTATCTTATGCTTTAGCAATAAAGTTGAAAATCTATTAAAGACATTTGACAGATTGTAGTAGCTTGATGTGCTGGCGTCTGTACATAGATTTTATTCTAATCAATCTCTGCTAGTTTGACCGAGATTATGTCTGGACTTTAAAAGAGACTGTGACCTCTGTGTTTGTTTCGGCCTTTCCTTCTCAGAGTAGGGGTTAGTGCGAATGGGACCAAGTGCGAATGGGACCAACTGCGGATGGGACCAAGTGCGAATGGGACCAAGTGCGAATGGGACCAACTGCGAAGGGACCAAGTGCGAATGGGACCAACTGCGAACGCGGTACGAAGTGCGAATGGGACGAAGTGCGAATAACCCCAGAGCAGTAAGCAGTAAGGGACCGGCCGAAAGTGCAGTATGCTGTGTCGAGGTTGCTGATGAGGCTGAGGGTGATGACCAGGTATGCGCGGTCGCTGTATGCTGGTGGTCAGGATACCCGTTGAAGCCGTGGGTGCTGGCTGGCTGGGTGATGCTTTCGGAAGTGATGACGATGATGACGTCATACTAAAGTATTTTATTATAGAAGGCTGCTCTGACGTTCATATTTGGGGTCACCAGTATAGAGGTATGTGGGACAGGGTGTAAAGATCACTCATCCTCCATAGAAAAGGGAGGATCCTTCGTAGTATGACGCGTTGTTCGCATGTAGCGTTGTAGATACCGCTAAATCACCGAATATAATATTTTACTGACTCGCCAAGAGTCTTTGCCTTCCCAAAGAGTTCAATTAAAATGTAAAAAAAAAAACGGCACTTTCGGGTCGGACCACGCACAAATAAGGGTTCCATAGTTGGGATTGGGATGAATTTATCCCAATTTAAAACAAATTAAACTTTACCCTATAGGTTTTGATTTATTTGTGAGTATGTCGCATAAATGGCCTTATTTTTTTATTGCGTTGACTTAGAAGCTTGGTTTTGTTGAGCCCCAAGAGACCTACGTATTTGATATAATTTTAACTTGATAGCTCCATGCGTTCCTGAGAAAAAGGGTATTGATAGACAGACAGACGGACAACGAAGTGATCCTATAAGAGCTCAACTGTCACAAATGGGACACAAATTACTTTTCTATTGTTAACAACTTTAATAAGCTTTCCTAACAAGATCAAGCTATGTCAACGACTTGTCTCTGCATCAATGTTGTTAAAAACAAATCAAAGGTTGTATGTAAACACACAGAAACAAACAATCACTTGGGTTCCGTATTTTCCTTTGAGGAACGGAACTCTAAAAAGCATTTGAACAGCCATCTCACTCAGTGTTCATGATTAGACTGAAGTGAACTTGAAATCACTTACATTTTATATCTTCCGAGTATTCCTACATTCCTATAAGTACCTAGGTTAAGAGGGAGGGCGCGCTCTTACAAATTCACTTCGTGCGATTGACTACGCGTGTAATTTATTCTTGAGTATGAACAGAAACATGGATAAGAATAATACGAAGATCATAATATTAATTTGAATAGTTGTGAAATGTCTGAGGGGCTTGTGGCTAAGTAATAACAGCCGCACGGGTCGAGCGACCAGGTCAAGCTACGCTTGCCGTGGTTGGTCCGTAGATGGGTGACCATCTTCACATACCGAGACCCCTTCGTGCCTCGGAAAGCACGTTAAGCCGTTGGTCCCGGCTGTCATTCGTGGATCTTTGACAGTCGTTACGGGTAGTCAGAAGCCCGAAAATCTGACAACCAGTCTTACAAAGGGGTATCGTATTACCCAGTACCTGGGTTGTGGAGGTCAGATAAGCAGTCGCTCCATGTAAAATACTGGTATTCAGCTGCAACCGGTTAGACTGGCAGCCGACCCTAACATAGTTGGGAAAAGGCTAGGCAGATGAGTTGTGAAATGTCTGTCAGTGTCGACACTGAGAGACGGCTCGGCTGTTTAGTGCACTAAAGCTACGGTTTCCTAGAAGACTAGTGGCCACATTTAACGGTCGTAGTGACAGCTGTCAGGAAAATGATGACAGCTGCAAAGATTTGAATCGTTAGAGTCGCCGCACACTCCGCCAGACGGGCAGTTGATTTATTGAGTAGGTACGGCAGTTGCACACCCAAGTAGCACTGCCATATCATAAAAAGGTATTGTATATTATGTCTTCGAGACAATAACTAATTTTTTGGCCATTGTCGTGGTTAAAACCATATCGACCCACAAGATATCTTAGGATATCCATCAAGGCAGAGTTAAGTAAATGTGGGCACAGGTTTACAGAATAAGTTAAGAAAGACTTCAAACTACTTTTCAGATAAAGTTCAGTACGATTTAAGAGTAACACCATTGATGAACGATCGTAGTGACAGCTGTCAGGAAAATGATGACAGCAGCAAAGATTTGAATCGTTAGATTCGCCCCACGGCGTCAAAAGATAGTCACGTTTCTGTTTCGTTTTGACACCTCTGGCACACTATGACGCAGTGACTTGACTTTATTGTCATGGAATCGTTATTTAATCAAGTGTGAGCTCACTCTTCTCAGTATTGACAATTTTTCACGTCACTGAGTACGGTGTTAGCAAATCTAGCGATTTAAATCTACGGGCAGGGGGTTTGGCTTAATGTCAAATACTGGTGTATATGACAGATTTTCGAGGGTGTGTTCTTTGTGAGGATTAGGTATCCACTAAGTGCATGGCCAGACTGGCAGCGCGGGGCGGGGAGCAGTGCGGGTGCGGGAACGCCCGCGCACTCTCTGCGGTCACTTGTATGAACGAGCTATTTCGTGAGCTGCCCGCGCGCTCCCCGCGCCAAGCAGCCCACGCCGCTCACTGCGCTCTCGTGTCCACTATGGACGCTCAAATGAAGTTCTTATGTTTAAGTAAGCCGCGCCGCGCCAGCCCCGCGCCCGCGTTTGCAGTCTGGCCAAGCACTAAGAAAGGATTTTTCGAAATTCCACCTCTAAGAGGGTGAATGGGGGGAGAGTGAAATTTCACGCAGACGAAGTCGCGAGCAGAAGCTAGTATTTTTATAAATTTCTGAACACTTCGCACAAAAACAGTAAGAGTTACCTACGTTATGTAAAACTTTCGAAGTCTTAAAAACTTTTTTAATTCCAGTACCTATCGACCTAAATATTTCAGACCACGTTTTCATAATTTTCGTCAAAAACTCAAGCCTTATTTGAGCTGGAAAACTTTGAAAATGGTTTATTTCGGAGCTATTATGTCTAGACCGAAACACAGTCTGAAATAGGCTGTAGGTCAGAGTTAAATTTAAGTTTGTTGCAGGCACCGGGCGCGCAATACTAGTGATGGGGTCAAATGTATAAATAGGTGAAGTCGATAGGGTTGGATCTTATTTTTGTTTTCAGTTATGTAGCTTGTTTATCGATTGAATGGTTGATATCTTATTAAAAGGTTAAGTAGGTCAACTTGGCTTAAACAAATGAATAGAATTGTAGCTCCTATGAGGAAAAAATCTACTTATTATTATTACTAAAGCCAAACATATATAAAAACTACATTGCGTCTGCGATGTCAACATAATCGCAGATCCCAAAAAAAGAGTAAACAAAATTCACTTACACAAAACTTTTCAATAAAACATCATACCTATGTCCAAAGTCAACGAATTACATTATCTAGCCTCTATTTCCCACGGGACATCGGTATCGACAGTCGATAAAGTCTCATAACTAATGCAGGCACTTCGGACGCCGAAAGTTTTCGTTGTTACATGCCATTCGTGGCACTTTCGGTACGTCAGCTGTTTGCTAGATAAGCTCTTGCGTGTTATTGTGCCCTGGTACCTGACATTATGGTGCAAGGTAGTTTTGATTGGCTTGCAGTTTGTTGTATGATTTTTGGTTTTTTATTTTTTTATTTTACTTAAAAATGTTTGTTTGTTTGTTGTTTGATTTTAAACAACTAGCTTCCATCCGCTGCTTCGCCCACGTGGTATGTCGCCAAAAAGTATTATGTCCTTTTCCGGGCTTTAAAGTAAAGTATCCCTATACCTAATTTCATCAAAATCTGTTGAGCCGTTTCGGAGATTAGTCGGGACAAACAGACAGACAAACAAAAATTAAAAATATGTTTTTTGTTATAAGTAGGTAACGTATATACTTTCATATGCATTTAGTAAAAAGCTGTTATTTTAACATTACTATAATGTTATTTATATGTATAGATTTCTTACTTTTAATGAAGTCGTTATGATGACCTAAACCTATTACATCATGTCACTATATAATCTGGTAACGTGCAAAAACGACGTCATTTATCTTTTAGTAGTTTAATAATGCCCTGCTTTATAGATAGCTATGTTTACATTATATGGTATCTGTTATTTAAATTATTATTTAGTCAGATGGTGGTATATGTTATTTAGGTACTTGCTATTTAAAGCATTTTCCGGATATCACTATCAGATTCAGTAGCAGTATCTAGTGGTAAACTTCTAAACACGTTATCGTGGTTTCCATTATGCATGAGCCTATGGTCAGTACTTTTATGCCAAGAATTTCTATTTTAAATTGTTTACGTGCAGTATTCGCACCTCTTGTGGCATGCGGTGTGGATTTCTGTGTAAATAAACTCTTCTATTTTATGGGGTCCTGGTAGATTTTATACATAACGGGTTTGAATTTATTGATAAGTTTAATTTTCGGTTTTTTAGGATGTCGGATTAAAAATCCCAGAATTAATGCTAATTGTTACAGTACATAGCAACTTCACATAATCAGCCTATAATGTTCCCACGAATGGGAACTACTCGTACATGCCTCCTCTCTGTGAGAGGGAGTGTGCCGTAATCCACCACGCGGGCCCAGTGCGGGTTGGTAGATGTCACATGCCTTCGAATTTTTGGTTCTAGGACATGCCGGTTTCCTCACGATGTTTTCCTTCACCGGTTTGAGAGCAGTGGTGATGAAATAATTTACACAAAGTAAGGCGCCTATTTGGATTAGAACCTACGACCTACAACTCGTAAGTCGCGGCCTCGTAAGAAGGCTATACATATACCGCTGAAATTATAACTATTGAAAAATGTAGACTCAAAAATGTGATTACCTATATGTGAAAACAAGAGCTACGAACCGTTACTGACACACGACACAACAAGGAAGCGACCCACTTCTCTCGACTGTCGGTAATTTGTGGGAAGCCAAACAACCAATTGCTTCGGATACAACACAAATCCGACACACAGAACACAAGACGATTTCACAGTTTACACATTGTAACTATGAACAAGTTTCAACTGACCAAGATTATATTGTCTGGACTTTAAAATACTGAGTTTGTTTCAGTGTTCCTTCTTAGAGTCGTCGGATAGAAAATGCCGACCTCATGTAGTTTTCAAAATATGACCTAAAGAGTTACAAACCTAATTACGGAAATAAAATCATTTAACATGAATAATCTTCATTTTATGTATGCTGGTCTAGCGGTCGCGAGCGCGAGCCTGAGTTTGGGGTTCCGAGTTGCATTTCCAATTCGATCAACTGTTTTTGCAGGTTTCCATTTTCAGTAGTTTAAAGAAGCATACATAATCAGCCTATAATGTTCCCACTGCTGGGACACGGGCCTGTGTCCCTCTCTGTGAGAGGAAGAGGACCATAATCCACCACGCGGGCCCAGTGCTGGTTGGCGGATGTCACTTGTCTTCGAATTTATGGTTCAAGGACATGCCGGTTTCCTCACAATGTTTTTCATAAAATCTTTTAAAATAAAACAAATCTCAAATAAAATCATTTATCATGTATAACCTTCACTGTGCACGCTGGCATAGTAGTCCCGAGCGCGACTATCCGAGCTTGACGTTCCGGGTTGCTTATCCAAGACTTTCCATTAAAATTTTCAGTAAGTTAAAGTAGATGTGTTCCCAATTAATGTCAATATCTTGTCCTGCATGAGACCTGCCGATATTTATTTCCTTCTGCCGGTCATTTCAGTTAATGCCAGGGACTATTCACGATGAGATTTGTACAGAATAGATCAGCTGTAACAATGAAATAACTGATGAAATGTCGCTACACTTCTCAGCCTACTCCACTCCGCGTTAATACAGACGTGATTTTATATTACATTAACCTTCCTATGTCTTGTGAAGTGGCAATTTAATGTTGGATGAGCGGTCAAGGCGCACTCAACGAGGCAGTAAGGGTGCGTGTCCCTGGCAAGCGTGAATTATATTACACGAGAAACTATTATGAAACACGAAATGTTAAACGAGAGTGTGGGTCATCGACAGTACGGCAGCGGGCTGGCGCGGTGGCTAAAGGCTCAATCGGAAGCAATCAATCAGAACTGACAAATTTGCGCCAGTTCTTTTTAATAATTTATTTATTTATTTGCAGACAAAGTCAACATTAAATCATTACAATCAATCTGCCTAGCCTTTTCCCAATTATGTTGGGGTCAGCTCCCAGTCTTACCGGATGCTGCTCAATACCAGTATTTTACATGGAGCAACTGCCTATCTGCCCTCCACAACCCAGTTACTGGGTAATGCGATACCCCTTGGTAAGACTGGTTGTCAGCCTTTTGGGCTTCTGACTACCCGTAACGACTGTCAAAGATCTAAGAATGACAGCCGGGACCAACGGCTTGACAAAGCTAGCGGCCAGCGACATTACATTAAAATCGTAGCATTAAAATGAATTAAAACATAAACGTTTTGACCAGATGCAAATAAAGGGGCGGAGAAATTTATATTGAAAAAAAAATACAGAAAAAAGTTTTTGAAATTGGCTTTACTTGACAGATCATTTTGTGGCATTAATGTTTTCAAATATGATGTCGGGCATATGCCCGCCGCGACTGACACGAAGGCCTAATTTAGGTTTAAAGATATTTTATTCTCAAAAAAGACACAAAGTCACTTACATGAGAACAATGCTTAAAATATAAATTATATAAGGTTCGTCACAGACGTCACGGTAGCAATATTATGATACACCCATCCAATGCATTCAACTTTTGTGAAGGGTGTTATTTGTGATTACATAAGCAGCTAATTGAGTTTTGAATGCATTGAAAGAGTGCAACTTTTTTATACATGAGGGTATTTTGTTATACATATAATTGTACTCCTTCAAAAGTTAACATTTTTTTGCCAAACTTTGTTCTCATCTTCGGTAAAATCAGAAAACTAGCTCGGCGACTGCTACGTTCATAAGATTCATTCACTGAACAAAGAGACTGTTGTCATTTAACGATTCGCTTCTAGCAGAAATCAGACTGTCGTAGATGATTGATCTTTTGGCCGTGTCACCCACAGACGGTAGGACTGATGGAAGAGCTGAACGTATTTAAAATAGCAACAACTTTTTTGGAGTGCGATTTTATAGAATAAAAGTTTACTGGTACACTTAATTAGCATCCTTCTAGGGGTACAAAATTGGTGCTTTCACCCCTGAAAGGATGCTAATTATTCCTTAAAAAGCACCTTTTTAGAGATGTAAGTAGGTATGTTGACGACCAGCAACCAACCTTTTTTATACCAACTCATATTTATGTTTCCTTTTTATTTAATCCCAGTTAAATTAAATACTTTACCTACTTCGCAGCCTCGAGCACAAATAATTTTGCTTAAGAAATCTTTTTAACACCAAAGTCGAACCTTACTTTTTAGTTAGTCGGAGATCGAACCCAAAACTTTAGGCACAGCTGAGCGTAATGTCAAGTGATAAAATAGAATTAATTTGCAGCAACCTTAGCTATGGGTCATGAATTTGTTTCTATGTTCAGCGAAATTATAATTAATTATTAATGTTTGACTGCTGTTACTCTGTCTGTGAAAAACACAGAACACTATACTCCTAAAGTGGAGGTGATAAATATATACCAAAAAATCGTGATCTTGTTTCCATTTTAATGAACATCATTCATAGCCGTCCTCATCCTCAACAAGGTACAATTGTTTACGTTTGTCGGTGATGGTAAGTGGGCCACGGCATGAAGGGTCCTCTTTTGCTGGGTTAACCTCAGACCTGTGAGATTACTCGGACAGAAAAAGTAATAAATTTCCCTATACATATACAGGTTGAAGTTGAAAAAAACTTTTTTACAAAAAAAACAACCGACTTCAAAAAAAACTACAAAGTGATAAATAACTTTAATTTCGGAAGTCGGTGTCGTTGGTTCCGCATTTTCGTTTTTTGACACCGACTTCCGAAATTAAAGTTATTTATCACTTTGTAGTTTTTTTTGAAGTCGGTTGTTTTTTTTGTAAAAAAGTTTTTATTTTTCACTTTTTAGTTGTACCTACTCCACACAAATTCAAATAACAATAGTGCATTGAGGAATTGAAGACACCGACTAGAAGAATAATCAAAATTCGCATAGAAATGCCGGAGATGCAGTACATTTATGCATATAACATCGTACATAAGAATAATTATATAATGTATTATATACCTACTAAAACCTTCCTGAAAGTATGTAGATCACATTAGTGAAAGAATTATCAAAATCGGTTCATTAGTTTTTGAGAAAATCGCGGACAAACAAACAAACATACATACATACATACATACGGGTCGAATACAGAACCTCCTTTTTTGAAGTCGGTTAAATATGCGACAAGTCGAAATGGGAGATTGTACTCATCATTATGAACAACTTTTACTATGGGACCAAACCCGAAGGCCAATTCTCGTAATTTAAAACGTTCAAAATCTAGTCGCAGTCTCATCTCGGCGACAAACAAATGTCAAAAACTTGTTTAAATGTAGGAAAATTAGAGGTATTTTTGACAGATTGAGATCAGACTGTAAATGTTCTTAAAATTACGAGAATTGCCCCCCTGAAATCGCGAAAAAAAAATCAGCTGTTCCCCACATTTTGACGAGTTATGCGAACATAAATGTAGGGAGCAGCTGACAGAAGAACAGTCAAAATTTCAAAATTATTCCTCCGATAAAATTATCTGGCGTTGGAAAAATCAACCCTAAGCCATTTAAACAAGTGAATTTTAAACAGCTTGCTATTTAGTGATTTATTCCGGTCTGGTCCCCTGAACCAGCCCCCCTCCTCGATGCCCTGCTAGTTCTTCTGTTATAATCTGTCTTATCCACGTAATTATTAACCAACTTCAAAAACCTCCTCCTTAGTTATGATTCTCTGTGTCTGTAACTGATGATATTTAGGTGTACCATACATATCTGTCTACGTCTTCGTTGAATACAGGCCTTTAAAGGTATGGGTACCTTTATAACGCCCTTATACGAGTCGACCTTCACTTTCTCATAAGCAGGTCAAGGAGCTGGCCCTCAGCAGAGAGAGCTGGAAGGTGCAACCACGAGAGCGGAGCACTTAAGCGTTTAAAGTGAGCCGAGTGAAAAATAGAAATGGAAACCATTCTGGAGGGGTGGGAAATGGAATCTTTATGTGTAATATCTGTGGAATTAATTGTTCCTCAACCCTTCAAAACCTATAGGTACTTTAGTAGGTAGGTAGGAATGTATACAGGGTCAAATTGAATTAGCTAGCGAAACTCCGCAGGCGTGATGGGCGATGATGGGGCTTAGCCTCATATGCCTAGCCTTATCCCAACTATATTTGGGTTAGCTTGCAGTCTAATCGGATGCAGCTGAGTACCAGTATTTTATAAAGAGCGACTGCCTATCTGACCTCCACAACCCAGTTCCTGGGTAATACGATACCGCTTGCTAAGACTGGTTGTCAGACTTTCCCGTAACGACTTTCAAAGATCCACCCATGACAGCCAGGACATGTATATGTAAATATGGTCACCTATGAACGAACCAACTGCGACAAGCGTAGCTTAACCTAATCGATCTACAAGTGTGGCAGTTATTACTTAGCCACGAGCGCTTGTTAAACATTAATTGCGAAGCCATCAATGTCGACCATGTAAAATGACAGTACCTAATCTGCGTCCGCGATTTATTTGCCAAAAATGTTAACAAATATGAATTAATGGAAAAATAACTTTAATACCTACACAATAAAGTTCAGTCTACGCTACAACTTCAAACGCTGTCCTCCCATACCTACTGTAACTCGAAAACATTGTAAAAGCCAATTATTTTTAAAAGAGTAACCATGGAGTTTCTTGCCGGTTCTTCTCCATAGGAAACGACCAATTGGAACCGTGCACCTAGCTTCTGACGTTTCATAAGTGCCCATGTTGGTTTATGTGAAATAAAAATATTTTGATTGATTTTTGATTGATTGATTGAAACATTTTTATTATAACTTTTTCAACATAAACTCACACTTTCCTCCCATGGGGACAGAAACTACAGAACGCCATCTGCTACGATCCTTACATACTCCTTTTACCTCGTTTACGCACCTGACCTTTTTGAAGAACATCCCCAATAAGGTCACTATAAATATCCTACTAGGGCGTCCCTTCCCGGCGTTTCCGTTCACATGTGCCTTGTAAATACCTATGTAGCGATATCTACAACGCCACATGAGAACAACGCGTCATACTGACGTCACGCAAAATCCTGCATCTCGCAAGCAAAGTTTACCGCACAACTAGCATTTATATACCTACAACGGCCCGACATGAATCATGGGGCAGTTACCCGCCAGACACGACACCCATCTGGTCGGAGGATCCTCCCTTTTCTATGGAGGATGAGTGAACTTTACACCCTGTTCCTCATACCTCTATACTTACCTATATTTGAGGCTTTTAATAAACATTTCAACAAGCAAAAGTGAATTTCATACAACCAAAAACAGCCCACAGTCCAATTATATTTAATCCAATTTGTGCGTACATTGGTCAAATTACGCGATGTACATTATTATGTATACGTATATATATAATATGTCCCAGCGGACGGACGCGGACGCCGCATTTAGAAGCCAATTAAGTATAATTAAAATATTGTGTGTTAATCTTGTAATGGAGAATTGTCCGAGGGTTTTTGGCTGTGGAGGTCATCCGGTTTCATTATGTTGTTTATTCATGCATTATTAAGGGGTACCTATGGTTTAGGCGACTGGAGGTCATGAGTTTGATTGTTACAGTTGGACTAGTGAACTGTCTATCCTACGCACAAGCACTATAGTTATAAGCAATTACGACTTAACAAATTAAGAGTGGCTTGTGGCTAAGTAATAACAGCCGCACGGGTCGATCGATCAGGTTATTCTACGCTTGTCGCGGTTGGTCCGTGGATGGTTGACCATCTTTACTTACCAAGACCCCTCCGTGCCTCGGAAAGTACGTTAAGCCGTTGGTCCCGGCTGTCATTCGTGGATCTTTGACAGTCGTTACGGGTCGTCAGAAGCCCGAAAATCTGAGAACCAGTCTTACCAAGGGGTTTCGTATTACCCAGTAACTGGGTTGTGGATGTCAGATAGGCAGCCGCTCCATGTAAAATACACACAGTTGGGAAAAAGCTAGGCAGATGAATTTTTTTATAGTAATCATTAAGTAGCTAAATTGAGTACCTAAAGAATTAAAAAAATAATATAAAAAATATGTTTCGTTGTGTGAATTAGCTTCGGTAGCCTCAGGTAGTCTTGTCCCATTACCAAGACTTCAGAGTCTGCAGAAGATTAGATTCCTCACCAGCTATAAATAAAAAAAGCCGATGAAGCGCTGAAAGCAGTTAATTGACTTCGTTTAAACAAATTGGATCAGGAAGACCGCAGATCGATTGGAAGATTGCTGTGTTGTTTTAGATTTTCTTCTGCTTTTAATAATAGCTTTTGTCTCGACCGCTTTACTAACGTTTTATACCTACGTTTAAGTAAGTAAACTAGAATTAACGCCATTCATGGCGTCTATTTTGAGCAGTGATAACGGCCCCGACTTACGAGTTCTAGGTCGTGGGTTTGAATCCAGGCAGGCGCTTTACTTTGTGTAAATAATTTCATCACCAGTGTTCTCAAAACGGTGAAGGAAAATATAGTGAGGAAACTGGAATGTCCTAGGACCACAAATTCGAAGACTTGTGACATTTACCAACCCGCACTGGGCCCGCGTGGTAGATTACAGGCCACTCCCTCGAAGAGAGCAGGCCTGTGTCCCAGCAGTCAACGCCGTCTTAGGGCAGGCTGGGGCCCTTGGGCACACAAGAATTTGGGGCCCCTTTGGAAAGTAAAAAAGACCAGTCAAGTGCGAGTCGGACTCACGCACCGAGGGTTCCGTATAAAGTAGGTATGTAACTACAAATTTACGGTTTTCAGATTTTTTCCTTTACTTGTGCTACATGACATTGCTTTTTGCCAAATTTCATGATTCTAAGTCAACGGGAAGTACCCTATAGGTTTTGATTCCCTTGCGAGTGTCAAAATATGTGCTTTTGAATGTAGCTTGCGTTGTAATATCTGCCTTCCGGGGCCCCCGTGGGTTAGAGGGCCCTGGGCACGGGCCCCGTGTGCCCTTATGATAAAGACGGTACTGCCAGCAGTGGGAACATTATGGGTTGATTATGTTATAATGGTGTCTTTTTTAATGCAACCAAACCAATATGTATTGCTAAAATTCTGATAGGACCTAACAACTGCTTCACCCTGTACTTTGCAACTTGATTAATTTAATGACTGGTAGTTACTTCGCTGCGGCTACTGTTAATTGATCAATTTTCTGGCTATGTGTCAATTTGATCCGGATATTTCCTGCTGTTATTCATTGAATTTTCTCCATTTGTTCAAAGTTACATTTTTTTGCAGAAAATTGTCGATCTCACAATATTTCACTGTGTATTTTTGCACTTTCAAATATTTTGTCTGAAGCGCTAGTCTTGTTCAAAATTGACATTTCTTGCAGAAAATTGACAGTCTCATAGTATTTCAGTTTGTATTTGATGGTAAGCGATGCTGCTATGGTACAAGCTTGCTCATGGGGGATTTAAACTAGGTCGATTTTCGCCGTGCGACTGGTCGCTTACCAAATCGCCTCACAAGCCGAATCGCTACCCTATTTACACAGGTCGATATAAATCGCAGGTGACTAATGGCCGACCGCTTAAGAGGACTACATGACCTAAAGCGCGGTCTTTGTCGGACTGCATAGAAAAGAAAGAGAAGCGCGATGCCACAACGCTGGTAATTTCATGCAAAATATGAAGCAATTATCGATTTACGAAAAATCTAGTGTTTGGACAAAAAAACTAAAACACTATAGTTTTAGTATGTTGCTTGTAGAATAATCTGACAAAAAATCATAATGATTGTATGTATATTAGTATGAATTTTGTTGTAAATAAAAAGTTTTTAGAGGTATCTTCATGATTTTTTTCTATCGTACCAAATAAGTTGTATTATGTTTTCAACACACTATCATCCTAGCATTTATCCTGAAGAATATCATATATTTTTTTGGTTTTTTTTACTGTAGTCTATCATATACTTTTATTGTTTCTAAAACTTGCGTTTTTTGCGTTTAGGTCTTGTAAGCCCCTTAACTGAGACGTTGCCTGAGGTAGCAGCGCGGTCAGCCGGGGGTTGCGGAAGGATCGTGCGTTCCCGCGACCCCCGGCGTAGGTTTGAGATCATAGATAAGTATATGTTTAGTGTTTTACATTTCTATGTGTGAGATGGAACATCGGGGTGGTTTTTAGTCAGTAAGAGTCTGACAGACCCCACCGCCCGCCCCAGGGCGGCGGACATCCACGAGGATTTTCTACCCCGGAAACAAAAAAATATAAAGGTAGCAGCGCGGTGCGGGAGGTTCAAAAAGTTGGTTTTTTAAAGCGTAAGGCTCTTAAACCCTAAATAATTTTGTTAAAAAAAATATATATACATTTTCAAGTCTTATTTTAATACAGTGATGGAACTCAAATCATAATTAAATATACATTTATGCATCAACATTTTTTTTTCAAATACACCTCTTAATTGTCTTTAAAAGCAATTAAAAATATTCCATTAAATTTCTAATGCCAAACTGCATTCAGTGATGGATTATTTATTATTAAATTATTTTTGTAAATAGATAATTGCTTCATATTTGCAATAAATTACCACCGTTGTGTCATCGCGCTTCTCTTTCTTTTCTATGCAGTCCGACAGTGACCGCGCTTTAGGTCATGTAGTCGCCTTAAACGGTCGGCTCATAGTTCATTTTGCATCAAAATTTCGAACTTCATGCAGCGGGCGATCGCATACGACTGAGCATTTTCACGGTCGACTTTAGTCACCCGCCGCATGCAACCTGTGGCCGTACGAATAAAAGTCAAAACCTACTCTACTTTGGAACTTGCGATAGTCACCTGCGGCTGCTGAATTGCCATTTAGACAGTCGACTTTTGGCATGTAGTCATCTGTGTAAAGCCCGCATGGGGTAGGGACTCGTGACTTAAAGTTCCAAGTTGTTAATACGTAGTAACACTATTGGACACTTCTCACAAATTCCCGAGTCTTAAAGAAACAACAAAAAAACATTGGTTGTCTGTAAAGTCGGTTAACGGACGATCATTCTACGTGATAACGTCACAAGAAAACATCTGATCGTGTCTCTCTATCGCTTCTTCCGCGCTCTCGCTTGCTCACTCGGCTCAGGCGGAATGTGACAAAGAGTTATGCTTTTTAGTGCGTGCAGCCGGCGTTCATCGATTTATAAGACGTTAGCACGTCAAAAATTGTAGTGGAATCTATTTATGAAACAAAACACTTTGAAAGCAACATTGTCATAATTCCACAGTTTTCTCACCTCATTCAAACTAACCCAATTTCTGGTGTTAAGTAGTTACGCTGTGTACGTGGTGGCCACTACTTAAGTTAACAGCGCGCTCGACAGTAAACTCAATAAATATTGCATAGCACGCCACGCTAATGTTAGCTTCTACTTTAAAACAGCTTAGGAACTGAACGCATTTGCACGAAACGTTGGCAAAGGGAGGCGAATGGAAATAATTTTGTAACTTACATAGTTTTTATTGTTACCTGATGAGGCTGAATTTCAGTATTATACAGGGTCCCATTAAAATAGATGGACAAATTTTAACACAGCACTCAGTACGTCTTACCAAAAGTAAAACACTTATTAAAGTGATTTTATTTTGACCTGAAATAATAAATTGCCGGCACATTAGTGTATTTTGGTTAGCTGATTATTTTTCTTGTTAGTATCTAATGCGTTTTTCTTATATATTTTTTTACCATCGTCCTTATTTTGGTAGTCTGAATGATTTCTAAAAGTTTGTCCATCTATTTTAATGGGACCTTATAGATGGAGTGCCATTTGAATCTAAAAACTTAACGGGGCAAAACCAACTTTCGAACACATAACATAACCAACCATTCGAAGACATGTGACATCTATTAACCTCACATTGGGCCCGCGTGGTAGATTACGTTACGACCCTTTCACAAGGAAGAGGCCTGAGTACTAGCAGTAGAAAAAATTTAGGCCGATTATGTACCTACTTTAATTGTACGGTTGGGCCAGTTCGAACTTTTTCGAGTTTCTGACTACCTTTAGCGACAGTTCAAGTGCAGCTCAAACAGGCAGACCATGGCTGCGTTTCCACCAGAGATGAGCGAGGATGCGTGTAAAACTAACCAATAACAACGCTAACTCAGTTCAAGATATGAAAACGAAGCGATGCCGTCGTTTAGTATTATGCAAATTAAATTTATGCCAAAACAAATTAGCCTTAAAGATAATAATGCCAACATAAACTGTATGCCAACATAAACTGTATGCCAACAAAAAATATGGCAAAGTATTATTATGCCAAAATAGTTAGGTATGTCAAAGTATATTAGGAAAAAGAACATTATGCGAAAAGAAGGGATCCCGTCGCCAATAAGCCTGATATAGTGGTGATAAATCGATTAGCGCGCCGCACAATGAGTGTCGATGTTAACCCCGTGAAAGCTGAGAAAGAGAAACAAATTAAATATCTCGACTTAGCACACGAGGTTGTTGACATGTGGAATGTGAGCTCGATTATCATTGGGCCGATTGTCGTATCGGCCAAAGGCCGAAAGCCTCGATCAACATCTATCGAGGGTCTCGTTAGGTGGTTGGATCAAGGGCCTGATTCAAAAGGCAGTACTCCTCGATACGGCTCGCATTGTGAGGAGGTTAATGTTTCTGGACCCCTAACCACCTGTAGCTTGGACCCTGCTCCCGACATCGGCGGATCACATTTTTTTTTTATACTTAAGAAATATTTAAAAAATAATTAGAGAAGGAAATACTCGTAGAATAAAAGAAGTATATGTCAACTCGGAAAGTATCTAGTCATGCAATAATAGCTGATGAAGGCACTCATTATAGGAAATCATAGTCGTTGTCTGCCTACAGTGTACGTTTGATGCAGCTGTCAGGATCCCAAGCGGGCTTTGTCCTTTGTACATACATAGAGACCCATTTATGCTACAGTATTATTGGAATAAAGTTTTTAAACGTGCCTTGCGGTAGGAGTAAACTGTTAGAAACCGTCACGGTGCGAGAAACAGTTACGCGACTTTCTCTGAGAGTGTCAAAATGAATAGCCAAGATGGCGGCTGGGAAATTTTTAAATGTTTTCATCATTCGTATCGTTTTCATGGTTTTCGTGGGTGCTAACGCCGATAGTGAGGTCAAAATGAAAATCAAAGATGGCAGCTGAAAATTTAAATGGTCTTCCTCAAGAATTAGGCTATCAAACGCAAAAATAAAATATCCATCAGCAACAAAACCATTTAACCTGGCCTCACATTATATTGGAACTCTGAACTACGCAAGGCCAACTCATGGACAAAGGTTATTACCTCCGAGTTACGCCGACTGTACAAGAGCAACTGTGCCTGAATCTTCTTTACTTGTGGAAATCATAGATTCCGAGGGTTAAGTGAAGGAACTTCGATAGTATGTTCGGTCAATCGACTCAGCCTACAGTGGACTGTCCACTGCTGGACATAGGCCTCTCCCAGCCTGCGCCACAACACCCTGTCCTCCGCCTTCCGCATCCAGTCTGTCCCAGCCAATTTCTAAGTTCGTCGGTCCATCAAGATGGGGGGCGTCCAACGTTACGCTTGCCGATACGCGGTCTCCACTTCAGGACTCGTCTGCTCCACCGGCCATCAGTCCTTGAACAAACATGGCCAGCCCACTGCCATTTCAGTTTGCTTACTCTGCAGTTAAATCGGTAAATCCGGTTCTTTTCCGGATAATTTCATTTCTTATGTTCGGTGGGCGCCCCACCCCTTCGTGTTGTAAATTGTAATGTGAATTCGCTGCACCGGAGATCGCGTGCGTGCATGCATGATCACGCGACCTGCACCAATCCACATGGTTACAGCACATTAATATGTATCAGATGTGCTAATTTAATGGCTAGATTTTTTACATAAGCAATGCATCTAAGGTCTATCCAAATAATGTTGGCAATTGATGTTATTTCAAGTTAAACAAATATCAAATTTATTTCAATGGTGATTAAGTTGTTTTCAGAGTGACTAGCACTGTTGAAAAAGTTATAAAATTGTTTTAAGTTGTAGCGTAAACTGAACTTTATTTGTGTTGAAATTAAAGTTATTTTTCCATTAATTCATATTTGTTTACGTTTTTGGCAATTAAATCGCGAACGCAGATTATAGTGTAATTTTCGCTTGGCTAATTGGTAAAACGCACAGTCAACTAGTATACAGGATGACAGGGACATCGGCGATGTGCAACCAGTTACCATGTATTCAGTATTATTATGATTCTGAATACCCTGCGTTGAAATGTTACTATAACTGAAAAACATAAAAAAACGTAAAATATTTTAAAAGAATAACGGTGGAGTTTCTTGCCCATTCTTCTCCATACGAAAACTACCTTTTGGAAGGGGTATCTAGAATCAATTCTATTTTATTGTAAATTATGACGTTCAAAAGTGCCTTTTATGTGCCTAATCCTATCCTAATATATCACATCACCCTAATATTATAAAGGCGAAAGTTTGTGAGTGTGTGTGTGTTTATATGTTTGTTATATCTTCACGCTTCGCGGACCAATTTGGATAAAATTTTGTATGAAGGTAGCCGATATTCCCACGGGATCGACATTTACGCGGGTGAATGTAGTAATATTATAAATGCGCAAGTTTGTGAGGATGGACAGATGTTTGTTACTCTTTCACGCAAAAACTACTGAACGGATTTTGATGAAACCTTACAGTAATATAGCTTATACATCACATAGGATACTTTATATCCCGATGAAAGCGAGAGGTGCTGCTAGTTTGAAATAAATGCTTTGACTTTGACCTCATGTTTAGTTAGCAATGGAAGTTTACACGATTAAGCAATGAATATAACCCTAACTTTATTCTGCTTTCGCCCCATTACCTTTAATTTTACGTTACCCTTTTAAAGGAAAACCTAAGGAAGGTCCCGGTTGTGGAGAAGTAAACCCACGACTATTCACGGGTCACTTGCCTTGAATAAATAATAAGACGTTTAGTGCACGATCGATAGGACCACTTGAAGCGACGGAATTAGCTCCTCGCAGGAATGTTTTCCTGGTACCTCACAGGATACAAAAGGATTGGTTTTGGGGCATAATGATGATCCTATTATGTCAGCTCCTGGATTTGGGCATAATTGTATCATAATGGGGCCCAATATAATTGGTAATTTAACATCTTTTATTTTCATTCCGTAGGTAATCTTGATATGAAAATGCTTTTGACAAATGATTATTGTTAGTTTTCTTTATCCCAGATTTCAGTAATTATAACATAAGCTTGTCGGGAATCAAATTATAACATAATTTGATTTGATTTGAATCCCTTCTAGGACATTTAAGAGAAAAGAAATGGGTCTTCCCTATCACATAAAAGATAAACTTTCCTTTTTTAAGAGTCTCATAAAAACCACCGATCTTAGATCTCGGGATAAGGACAAGATTCTAGTTATTCGTTGTCGGTCATCTTTATTTTTCAAAGTGCTGGTCTCATTGCAATAAAATGTCTATATCAATAGAGAGAGAGAGATTAGAATACGGCGGCGAACGAGTAAACACGGTTGAATCGAGTGCTGCAATTTTAAATTCTATTTTGCGTAAAAGCCAAACTAATCATAAAGTAAAATATATTGTGGTGTGCCTGTTAGAACTATCTGTGTGCCTGTGAAATCAGAACTAAAAAATACTAAGTGCTAATCAAGTTATTCACAAAAACAAATCTAAAAATTTGAATAACGAACTATTGAGAAAAAACACAGTGTCGCGTAGTTGGAAAGGATCGCGTTCTGTGCCGATCTGTGTCTCAGCGTGTCACCGCGACGGACGACCGCAGCGATAAGCTCCGCCCACCTAACACTGTCGCACAGTGAACTGCTGCTGGAAAGGATCGCGTTCTGTGCCGATCCTTATCTACAATACAAAACAGTGAGTCGCGCCATATTTACGATGTCAAACAGCTCGGACTTACAATCGCCTTCACTTGGAAATGATAACGTAACCATTAGAAAACAGCAAAACAATATAAACATAAGTACAGAAAATTCTTTTGCATCCCTATCTGTGGACGATGACAACGAATGTTCATCTATTAAGTCTTATGACAATCATAACATAAGTTGCCCTCAGCTACAAGGAACTGATAATGAGACAATAACAAAATTAGAGGCATTAGTCAACACCTTGCGAGAGAAATTAGCTTCTGCAGACTTCGAAATTGAAAACTTAATAACCGAGAATACCTCACTAAAAAATATTATAACTAACCATGAGAAGGTTATAAACAACCTGAAAAAAATATGTAATAGTACACCTGAAAGAGTTTCAAGCGTAACTAAAAGGAAAAGTATAAATAAAGACAAACTAAATATTTCCCATGAAGAAGATCATTTGATTCAAAAACGAAATAAACCCGAGAAGCAAAGCAAACATACAACTCCCAAATCCGTAATAAAAACACAGAAGCTAAGCAGCAAACGAACCTCAGTAGTAAAACAGCAAACAAACACTTTACGCTCCACAAACACAAAACTAAACAACAAAAATATAAAAACACAACGAACAGAAATAGAGGATAATTATTGTGTGCAATCTTACAGGAATAAGTTATGCATTGTTAGTGCTAACAAAACAAATGACATTCTGTCAATCGCGGAACAGACATTTCAAAACTTACAGATCTGCCACTATCTGTCACCGAAATGTGGATTATTACAACTTATCAACAATATACACGAAAAAGTTGTAGATTACTCGTTTAGCGATTACTGTGTCATTTTAATTGGGGAAGATGATTTCCAAATAACAAAAAACTATGTAGAAATAGTAATAGAATTAAGAAAAACACTGGAAAAAATTCAACATACTAATATTATTTTATGTTTACCTACATTTAAACTAAGCGATTATTCAATGATGTTCAACTGGCGTATCGAAACGTTTAACAACTTGCTTCACTTAGATTTATTGACACATAATTATGTTACAGTACTAGACTCTAATTTAGACTTATCCTACGATTTTACTATGTTTTCAAAATATAATAGAAAATTAAATAACAGGGGCATGAGAAATATTTTTCAAAATTTGCTGACACTTATAAATGATTACCAAATGTCACCATCGGAACTAGAGCCTGATCTGGAAAATTATGTCAACACGAATGCGGTCACACATACCGAGTTTTTTCTTTGATCACATATATGTTATGCATCAGAATATAGCCGGACTTATAAATAAATCTGACCTGTTAACCGTGCACATTCAGGAGCTGTTAAACAAACAGATAAATGTAGATGTTATATGCATAACCGAGCATTTTATAATGTCCGGGCAAGAACATCTTCTTCATATACCTAATTATAGACTCGCTGCATGTTACGCAAGAGACAACATAAAACGCGGTGGAGCCTGTATATTAGTCAAAAAAGGTCATGAGTATAAAGAATTGCCCGACATAGTGAAATGCTCGGTTTCAGGAATAATAGAATGTTGCGCAATTAAGATGAAACAGCATAATTTAATTATATTATGTATATATAGACCGCCTAAACTGTCCAACTTAAGTACATTTTATGAAAATTTTGATATTATTCTAAAAAAAATATGCACTAATCGTCACACTAAAATAATTTTATGTGGTGATCTTAATATAGACGTTTTAAAAAATAATAGAATTACCTTGGAACTTAAATGCTTTCTCCTGAGCTACAATCTTATTTTAGAAATTAATGAAGCAACACGTCCTGTTAGTAATACTTGTTTAGATAATTTTGCACATAATACCAAACAGAAATGTCATTCTCAAGTAATAGACTTTGGGCTATCTGACCACACAGCACAAGTAATGAAGATAAAAGTAAATAAATCATGCATAATTAAAGCTTGGAGAACTAAGATTCGAGATACTTGTAAAGAAAATCTCAATAAATTTAATAGCTATCTACAAAATCTATCGTATTGTGACATATACGACACAGAGGATTCGAACAAAGCGTATGATAATTTCATTGAAATATTTAAGCTTCTGCATGACTTATGTTTTCCCTACAAACTAGTGACAAAAAAATCAGAAAAACCAATTAAATGGCTATCGCGTGGCATAAGATTATGCAGTAAAAAACAGCGAAATTTACTTTGGAAACACAGACTAAGACCTTCACGAGAAAACAAAATAGCTTTTGTTAATTACTCTAAGAGATTTAAAAAAATTATTAAGTTAACTCAGAAATCCCAAAATAATTACTTGATCGAGAACTCTATGAATAAATCAAAAACCTCATGGCAAATAATAAATAATAACAAAATAACTAAGGAACCAATTTCACAGATAACAAATAATAACCAAATAATTACGGACCCGAAAGAAATAGCAGAGTCTTTCAATAATTTTTTCATTGACCAAATTATAAATATACCTAACAACACAATGCTCGACGTTAAGAAAATAGACCATAACCCTAACTCGATATTTGTGCCACCAGTCGTACCTCAAGACGTGATAAGAATAATTAAATCACTAAAAAATAAGAAGAGCTTTGGCTGTGATGGGGTTTCCACTCAAGTCATAAAATATGTTGCTAATAGTATAGCTGGGCCTTTAACTCATATTATTAACGTTAGTATATTATCAGGAACATTTCCAGATAACTTAAAAACTATAATTGTAAAACCAATTCATAAAAAGAATAGTAAAGAGGATATGTCGAACTATAGGCCGATAGCTTTAATATCAGTTTTTTCAAAAATAGTAGAAAAAGTCATATATGAGGCAATATCATCATTCTTAAATAAATTTAACATGCTTTGCCATGAGCAATACGGGTTCAGGAAAAATAGAAATATAAACATGGCAATTTTTGACTTGTTGAATATTATTATGTCAAATGTTGATAGTAAAACGCCTATATGTGCTGTTTATACAGATATGTCGAAAGCTTTCGATTTTGTCGACCATAACATACTACTTCAAAAACTACACGCCTATGGCATTCGAGGTAATATTCTAAACCTAATAAAAACATATTTATCCGGTCGCAAACAAATAACAGAAATATACAAAATATGTGCCAAGTCGAAATTAGAAAAAAGATACGTGTCTTCCAGTAGAGAAATTAAATTTGGTGTACCACAGGGAACCGTTCTTGGGCCTTTGTTATTTATAATTTACATTAACGATCTCCCCCGCCAAACCCATCATCCCATGATACTTTTTGCTGACGACAGTACGGCACTCTTAAAATCTGTCAATAATGAAAATTACGAAAACGATATAAACGACACCATTAAAGTTATAATAAATTGGCTAAATAGTAACAATTTACAAATTAACATACTCAAAACAAAAATAATGCATTTTTATCAAAGACTACGTATTAATGACTTGAACATCAACTATAATAGCCAAGATGTAGACAGAGTAGAGGTTACAAAATTTTTAGGAATCTTAATTGACAGTCAGCTGACGTGGAAGCCACAGGCTGAAGCAATCTGTAAAAAACTCAGTGCATCTGCATATGCACTTTATAACCTTAGGAAAAAAGTTAACATCAAAACAGTATTACTAGCATATCATGGTCTTGTCGTTTCCATTTTAAGGTTTGGAATTATTTTCTGGGGAAATTGTACCGAAAGGGAGAGTATTTTTAAAGCCCAAAAACGCTGTTTGCGAGCAATATTTGGTTTAAAAGTTACTGACAGCTGTGCTCCAATTTTTAAAAACCATAATTTATTGACCTTTCCTTGCCTTTATATTTTAGAAATTTCTCTTTTTGTAAAATGTAATATAAACCTATTCTTATCTATGTCCGAAAACAGACATCGAGATGTAACCTTACGATCTCAATACCGAAACTTGTTACGCCCTGGGAAATATAGAACTGCTTTATTGAGGAAAAGTGTTTTTGGTATGGCACCTGCTATTTTTAATCACATTCCTGATTCTATAAAAGAGGAACCAGTAACAAGTTTCAAAAAGAAACTAACTTTACTTTTACTGAATAAGTGTTACTACTCCGTATCGGACTTTCTAGCTGATGCATTTTAGTTAGGCTTTTATGTATGATGGCTTTGATGTAATGATGAGCTGCATCAATGTTTGCATGCCAAAATGGTAGAATGTACGAGGATTCTTCAACATTTCTGTAACCACCTTATTGTAAATACCTACATTCTGAGCAAATAAATGAATATTATTATTATTATTATTATATTATTATAATAAAATACAATGCAACATTACACATGGAACATTTTAGTGGCTCGTAAAGTAATGTTATGACGTTGACTTTAAATCGGACTTAGGTCCATATAGATACAGTGTAGTGAACAGTGGAATAAAGTGCTGTCTACAACCCTACCCCCCCCCCCCTCCCCCGACGGTTACGTCCCCTACCCTATTACATGGGACTTAATCATAACTGGCGAAATGTGTTACGCTAGGTCCCTCAAGGGTGTAAATAGAGGTGCATACATCATCATCATCATTTCAGCCGAAAGACGTCCACTGCTGGACATAGGCCTCCCCCAAGCACCTACACTTCGACCGGTTTTGTGCTTCTCGCATCCAACGAGTTCCTGCGGCCTTCACAAGGTCGTCGGTCCACCTTGTGGGAGGCCTTCCAACGCTACGTCTTCCGGTACGCGGTCGCCACTCCAGAACCTTTCGGCCCCATCGGTCATCTGTTCTGCGAGCAATGTGCCCTGTCCACTGCCACTTAAGTTTGGCAATTCTTCGGGCTATGTCGGTTACTATAATAGCTCATGTTTCATTATAGACTAAGAAGCATACTACGGAAAAAAGCACACACATAAAATATTATGAACTCACAAGCCAGCCAACGCCAAGCCACTATAATTACAATGGTCATGAAAGAGTATCCACGCAATCACTCTCTGTGGCTCGCTGGGAGCTCGTTAAACTGTCTTAAAACCCACTGCGACATTAATCACAAAAGAAAATGGGAGAGAACGGAATGGCCGTTAATTTGACGTTACAGTGCTTCTTGACAAGGTCATGTAGAAGACCTTGCTTGTCTGGTGGAAGACGAGTTTCAGGACACCGAAGGATCTTTTCATGGATTCTCAAGAGAATCCACATCACTAAGTAACACTAAAGCCGCTTTCCGAATTAGCTGTAATCGCTCACACAGCGCTCACATCATATCACATGCGTTCCGTTTTAGATAATATGATTATGACGGCTGAGAGCTGTCAACAATTCGGAACGCCCGTGAACGCGCTCACAGTAATATAAAAAAATAATTTATCACGCCTGTTTTCAATAGAGGGTCAGACAGAGATGTATCTATAGTACAGACGCCAGCACATCAAGTTACTACAATCTGTCAAATTTCTTTAATAGATTTTCAACTTTATTGCTGAAGCGTAAGGTTCAAAGTTGATTGGGAAAATTTGACATATTGGGGCTTTGGGGATTGGAGTTCTTTAACTTTAACGCGGCTTGTGGTAGAAGTAAACTGGTAGAAATCGTCACTTAACGAAACAGTGTTATGCCCCCTTCATGCGACTTTCTCTCTCTGTCTCGATGGTTTTCAAGGGTGCTAAAGCCGATAGCGAGATCAAAAATCTTATACTAGATGGCTCTGTATTAAAAACGCGTATTAAATTCATGCTTTCTCACGGCCTATTACCTACTCTTTCCGTTATAAACGAGTGTGTGTGTGTGTGTGTGTGCAAGTATCGCTTGAAGAACTTCGTTACTGACGGGGGTTCCCAGACCTCAGACGTTTTTTTTATTAGAAGATAAACTATTGTCATACTAGCAGCACCCCGCTGTTTCATCCGCATAAATTTTGATGTCGTTGGAATATGCGGATAAAAACTATCCTAATATGTCCTTTCCCGGGACTCAAACTATCTGTATACCTACCAAATTTCATCTAAATCGGTTCAGCGGTTTAAGCGTGAAGAGATAACAGACAGACACACTTTCGCATTTAAATATTAGTATGGATTATTCGTGCCGATCATACTTTAAAGGAAATTAATAGTTCGAATCCGCAACGAGGTGATCCGGCAGAGAACCAAAGTTGTCGACATAGCTCACAGAATAAGCAAGCTGAAGTGGCAATGGGCCGGCCATATTAGCCGTAGAACCGATGATCGCTGGGGTAGACGTGTTCTTGAGTGGAGACCGCGAATCGGTAAACGTAACGTGGGACGCCCTCAGGCTAGGTGGAGCGACGATCTTCGCAGGCTGGCTGGTAGCAGCTGGATGAGAGTTGCCGAAAATCGAGTTGAATGGCGTGCAATAGGAGAGGCCTATGTCCAGCAGTGGACTGCTATAGGCTGATGATGATGATGATGAATAGTTCATGACCTGAGTTTCTCAAGGTATGGTTTTATTTGCACGAAATTGCTTTAAAAATCAATGATTTGATCACATATTATTATGTATTATATATTTTTGCATGAAAACAGCAGCCATGTTTTTGCGAAAGGACGTCAACTGAAAATATAATAGCCTCGGAGCATTACGTCGAGTTACGCAACGTTCAACAGTACATTTAATTTTATTATTCTTTACAACTCCGTCCCAGTATGTGAGTTGTTTCTTTTTGTTGGCTCAAACGGTTTAAAGTGTATCTTTGGGTTGATAATGGAAAGAAAACAGTTAAATGTCAACATTGTTTAATTTTGTATGTCTATGAAGGTACGCCCTTTTATAATACCTACGTGGAGAAAACAACATATTATCTGTATTCTTTATAAAGGTGGCCAGACATGTATTAGCACACCTTCACATTACACCCTTTCATTTTGGACATCATCATCATCTGCCTAGCCAACCTTTTCCCAACCAGCTTCCAGTCAAACTTGTTGCAGCTATTACCAGTATTTTACGTACAGCGAATGCCTATCTGACCTCCACAACCCAGTTACTAGCAAATACGATACCGATGGTAAGGCTGGTAGTCAGACTTTCGGGCTTTTATTTTGGTCATAATAATATGACTGTAGTAATTGTGTGTTTTATGTGTTACCTCGATTTCACGATAAAATTGACAATAGAATTGTCTGATCCTTTTACAGATTTAAGGAAGGAACAGACAACTCTATTATCAATTTTAAAACCTGACTACGTAACGAAAGATAGAGGATAGTGTAAGATTGTATACAAAAAAAAAAATGTTGTTGTTAATGTTTTTCATCTTTCGTAGTCAGATTTTGAGGCTGTCTTGCCCGTTTTTACTTTCACTGGGAATTCATTCATTAATACCTCCTCCCATACTTATTAACACTGAACTTTGAAAACATGGTAAAAGCCAATTATTTAAATAAAAAAAAGTAACCATGGAGTTTCTTGCCGGCTCTTCTCCATAGGAAACGACCAATTGGAACCGTGCACCTATACGAGTATGTAGCTTCTGAAGTTGCATTAGTGCCCATGTAGGTTTATGTGACATAAAATATTTTGATTATATGATAGACAAAACATAATTGATAACTTATATCGGTTTTTATATCAATATCCATCACTTATGGTACTATCGCGGTCACTCCCGCCTGACCACCACTAAGTTTATTAATATGCTTGCACTCAAAAAATAGAAGCGCTCTCTAGTAAGTGGCCAAGGTCAAATATTTAGTTCGTCCGTAAAATTCACAAAAGTACACGTGATGCGTCACTAAGCTGCGCAGTTCAGGTTGCAATTAATTGCGTTATCGCTTTCCCAATAGGCGAAAACTTTAAGGAGGCGTGGCTTCGCGCCGCCGCAGGATTTAGGCGAAAAAAAATTTGAGTGATCAGGCGGAAAAGGCCGCGATGGTACCTCAGGATAAAACTTACATTCAAAGTTAGATAAACGATAAATAAGTAACAGTTATTTTGCAATTTTGCCAAATTGTAAATTCAACTCTGTATACTTATAATAATATAATAATATATAATAATAATAATAATATAATAATAATAATAATTATACTCTGTTTTAGAACCCAATGGCTTGGCACGCGACGATGGTAAGAGACCAGACGGAATGACCATAATGCCTTGGAAGGTAGGTAGGCCTTTGGTGTGGGATGCAACGTGTGTCGACACCCTTGCGCCATCCCATCTTCCAAGCACGGTTAGCTGTGCCGGGGCGGCTGCTGCAGGTGCGGAAAACCTCAAACGGCGCAAATACTCCAATCTCTTTGGAACTTATATATTTGAGCCGTTTGGGGTTGAAACACTAGGGCCATGGGGCCCGAGTGCCCACTTAGTATTTCGAGACATCGCCAAGCGGTTGGTCGACTCTTCACGTGACCATAGGGCTGGCCTATTTTTTGGCCAAAGAATCAGTATTGCCATACAACGTGGCAATGCTGCCAGCCTTTTGGGCACGTTTCCTATTGACAGCGATGCGGACGAATTTTTTGATGCCCTTTGATTATTTCCCCTCCCTTTTTATATACTTGTACATATTATTATTTTAACACCGCTTTTAAATATTGTAAATATTTTGATTTGTAAATAAAAACTCTGTATCATTATCTTACATTCCAATTTCGAATAAAATCGCTATAGTCCATATCTTTACAAGCTTTCCCATTTTACAACCAATATTGCGATTGAATCGAATACATCAGACCACGTAGGTACTAGGCGGTCATGAATTCGAGGTGTTTGCAAAATATAGTCTCTATTAAGCAAGATATGAGTGGAAATGTTGAACATTCCATATCCGTTCGCTCGCAGACGGAAATCATTTTGCGTTAGAAGGGAAAATCCAATTGACGCTCGGCTCCCTATCTAATAAAGTGTTAGTAGAGGTTTCTATTTAATTTAAGCTAAATTTGGAGTTTGGGGCGGAAAGAGAGAAAGAGACAGATATAGAAGGGTCGATAAATATGTTTTTCGAAGAGTCGACTGAGAAAAACTTTGGTACTTTTTTTACGAGAGATTTTTATGTTTTATACTTACAATTTTGTATAGGTAGGTTTTATGAATCGTAATTCTATATAATTATACAGGGTTAATTGTAATTCGACGTATATCCTTCAGGAGCTGATAGGGGGGCCAAAATGCAACATATTGAACATATGTATGGCCGAAATTGAATAGTTTTCGAGAAAGTCCAAACAATAGATTTTTTTTGTAAATAGATAATTGCTTCATATTTTGCAATAAATTACCAGCGTTTTGTCATCGCGCTTCTCTTTCTTTTCTATGCAGTCCGACAAAAACCGCGCTTTAGGTCATGTAGTCGCCTTAAGATGTTGGGGTAAAAGCAGATATAAATTTTCAAAAAATAAACTTTCCTTTATGTTCTACGGACACACAAATACATTTTATCTCCAACACAATTTATTAATCCGCTAATTGCAAAACGCAGTTAACTAAATTGGCAATTCTCCATTTTAAAATGTAGCGATATCTTTTGGTGTCCAAACTGTTTATTGAAACAAAAGTTATGTCATAAGAATAAAGAGGACTTAGCAGGGTTCCGTTTTTTCATTTTGAGGTTTCTACTGAATCCTTTCATCGTATTCTGTAAAAACTGAACGCTAATTCTCGTAATTTAAAACGTTCAAAATCTAGTCGTAGTCTCATCTCGGCGATAAACAAATGTCAAAATGTAGGGAAACTAGAAGTATTTTTTGACAGATTGAGACTGAGATCAGACCGACCGTGAACGTTCTTAAAATTACGAGAATTGCCCCTCTGGTCTATTCTGTAAAAATCTCACCGTGTAACTTAGGTGAGCCATTGACATTTCACCCGATGGTAGGGAATGACACTAATGACACGACACTTGACACTTGTAATGTGCGTTTTGTTTATGCAGAATAAACTACTTTTCTTTCATTCATTTTTTTTTGGATTTCGCCTAAGTTTTCATTGTGAGCTTTTTAGAGAATAGACCGGCGAAAGGTTCTGGAGTGGCGACCGCGTACCGAAAGACGTACCGTTGGAAGGCCTCCCATAAGGTGGACCGACGACCTTGTGAAGGCCGCAGGAACCCGTTGGATGCGGGAAGCACAGAACCAGTCGAAGTGGAGGTGCTTGGGAGAGGCCTATGTCGAGGGGTGGACGTCTTTCGGCTGAAATGATGATGATGATGAGACCGGATATATTATGGAGAGAAAAATATCAGTTTATCTCTTCATAATATCTATTTTTCTTGTTTTTATCCTGTCTATCCTTCGTATAAGTTATCCTGCAATTTGCAAATAATAGAATACAAACTCTCGATGACTATTCGAAGACCCTTAAACTATATTCTTCAGTCGTGTTATTCTGAATAGGTACCTACCGAATCTTTATTATTTCGACAGAAGGAAAAAGCATTAGGTTGAAATACACAACACATAGAGGCCATTTACCCTTTATAACACTAAGAACTTTATCCAACCATGTATATTATTCGCGAATCTCCAATAAAAAACTTTTTATTGCTCAAAGATATAGGTGAAAGCTCATAAAAGTCCTGGCAGTGTGTTTCAATACACGAAAATACACAAACAAACACATTACTGTGTACTTATATGAATATCTAGATTAACTTTGTTCTAGTTCGTCGGCGTCTGAGAATTTCAGAGGGGAAACCAAAAGAAGACTAAGCGAAGACTAAGTATTTTACACAAATAAACCTTTCGAAATAAATGCTCTAAATTATGGTGAAAACCGTATCAACATCCATTGTGTTAATAGTTTAGAAGATCTAAGTGGTCACACACACAGACACGAAAAGCTAATTTGTGTTACAATAATATGTTTGTTTTGACATTAGAAATGTCACATGAGTATATTACAGCGGAGAAATTGCGTAACACTCTAACAGGAGCAATGGCTTTCATTTTGACAGTTCAATAACATTCACTGCGTTATTTACACTGTTGAGCAGACAAATTTTTCGAAAATATGAAGCAATGGATTAACAATATCCTTCAAAATTATTCAGATTGATGTGATTGAAAATGTGTTAAGCAATTAGGGTCTGTAGGTTTGTGAACCTGCAAGTTACCTCGACACATTAATTATTTCAACGTTCTAATTAAATAACTTCGCAAAACAATATTTCATTGTGTCCCAATCCCAACGGAACTGTTCAATGTTTTGCCGAATGAAAATTATGTCGAGCGAGAGTTTTTCTTACAATTCCCTCATAGCAATTTGTTTCTTTTTACTTTGTCCACCATTTTGTGACAAACAAAACGGGAGAGGTATTTCTGTTACGATTCTTTTGTTTCTGTTTATAAGTTTCAATTCCTCCAAAGGCGGGTGCTTTTTGGTAGTGCTTTGATATCTTAATTAAAAGTTTAATGAGACAGACCGAAAGTTTTTCAGAATCAGAATCAGAACTTTATTTGCTATGAATGTAGGTACAGGTATAAGATGTTGTTCAGACGCCAGCACATCAAGCTACTCGAAACTGTCAAATTTTCCCAATCAACTTTGAACCCTATTGATTAGCGATAAAGTTGAAAATCTATTAAAGAAATCAAGTGCTGGCGTATGTACATAAATTAAAGAGATCGGCTACAGTCTATCTTACGGCGTGCAAAATATTACATAATTTAAAATATTAACAGAAAATGAATGTCAAAAAAACAAAACAGAAATTATAGCGAAGTCAATAATAATTATATGTAGATATATATTTTTTAATATTATTTATATTTTTTTGTGGGTTTATAAATAAACCAGCGACTTCGTCCGCTTGAAGTTTCTTGTTTTAATGTAAAATATATCCTACTAGCTGACCCGTGCCCACTTCGTTGGGCGGTAAACATTTTAACTTGTGATGAAATTATGAGTGTGGTTCGGTCCTGCGATGTTCTCGCGCTTTGGCTAGCGAGCCTCTGCGAGCGCTCAGCGCTAGACTCCCTATCCCTTGTTGCAGAGACATGCTGCCTTAAATCACTGAGACGCTGCGCACGTTCAGCGCTAGATTCCCGAGCACGGGCCTGCGATGTTCTCACAGTTTGGCTAGCGAGCCGCTGCGAGCGCTCAGCGCTAGACTCCCTATCCCTTGTTGCAGAGACATGCTGCCTTAAATCACTGAGACGCTGCGCACGTTCAGCGCTAGCTTTCCAAGCACGGGCCTGCGATGTTCTCACAGTTTGGCTAGCGAGCCGCTGTGAACGCTCGGAGCTAGATTCCCCAGCGCGTGCTTGCGAAATATTTTCTCTATTCCTCGAGAGGCGCTGATGATTTTCAAGAGCACTCTTCCGTACGGCGTACTCGAGCTGCTCTTGTCTGGGATGTCTGACGGGAAAGTTGTGATTTCCTTTTAGGCATGATAAGCAATTGCTGAAGCTGAAACTGTCCGAAATCCCAAAAACAGAAAATACCACAGCTTCGAACTCGAAGAATGAGAACGCAGTAGTATTTTATTTGTATTTTAAACTTAAGAAACCGAGCATTCCGAGCAACCAAAACAATTTTAAAGACCGACAATATCCAACAAACTGCGAACAACTCATGAACTCACTCACCTATCTAACGACGAAAGTTAAACAATAACTGGAGAGGGTCATTAAGCCACGGAAAATCTAAACACCGCGATTCAGAAAAATGACGTAATTGCACAACGCCATCTATGGGTAAACGGATAAAACGTCCGTACAAAGCATGTTCTTATGCGGTTCGTGAATGGACGGCGGCATTTTGCGATTTAGTAATTTTATATTATCTTCGAAACTATTTAACCAATTGACATACTGTTTTGGGCAAATCGTATCTCTACGATATTCTTGTGATCATAATAATATTTTTTTCGATAAGGTTTAATACTTTGTTGCTTAAAAAATCGTCCAAAGGTAAGTACGTCGAAAAATACTTTTTTTAACACATAAAAGCTACTATATCTGCTAAAATATAAAAGATAGAAATATGGTGTCGCGGACTTTTTTGTAGAACTATTCAAAGCGGACCAGGTTGCCATACATTGTTTTCAATTATATACAACTGTTAAGGCAGCGCATGCAAATAACTCTGTTGTAAGAGCTATTTTTTTCCGCCTGGCTAGACAAAAATTGAGATAATTCGGCTAATATGCATGATATCTTTATAATTTATAGCCTATAGCACTCACGAATAATGTAGCTTTCTACCAGTGAAAGAATTTTTAAAATTGGTTCATTACTTCCGGAGATTACCCCCTACATACAAACTTACAAACTTACAAACAATTTTACCTCTTTATAATATTAGTATGCATGATAATTATCTTTATAATTTATAGCCTATAGCACTCACGAATAATGTAGCTTTCTACCAGTGAAAGAATTTTTAAAATTGGTTCATTACTTCCGGAGATTACCCCCTACATACAAACTTACAAACTTACAAACTTACAAACAATTTTACCTCTTTATAATATTAAAGTATAGATGACACTCGGCAACACTAGCTTCCCGCTAGTGTAAGAATTTCGGAACCGGATCGATAGTTCAGAAGATTACCCCATACCTACATAGATAGTCAGCCCAGCCCATAACGTTCCCACAACTGGGACACAGGCCTCCTCTGTGAGATGGGAGCAGGCGATAATCCACCACGCGGGCGGGCCCAGTGCGGGTTTGGGATGCCACATGTCATCCGAATTCCTCCTGATCTACCACGACACCCCTCCACGATGTTTCCTTCACCGTTTTGAGAGCAGTGGTGATGAAACCCCATACGTACAAACTTATAAATTCTAGTTCTTTATAATATTAGTGTACATAAAAGATAGTACGTTTTCCAATGTTTTTTAGCTGTACCTACCTATAGGTTTCAAATTCCAACTAAGCTAAATATGTCTTTGCAAGGAATCAAACTAATAACCTCTCGTTTACCAGTTGGCACCTACACCATTGGGCTCTAGGCATTCAGTTAAGACACGCAATATTTTACGGGAGACGTACTTTAGGTAATCACTTTTATCCGCGAACTGGTTGGGAATTTGTTGGCGGGAATGTACGGCAGTGTTAAAAATGTCGAGCATTACTGAAGGGCCTTGTATGCGCTGAAGATTAACCGAGCATCTCTTGCTACGTATGTGTTCCTGGTACCGTGATCGACGTGCACCTGCATTGTGGCCGGATATACCAAAGTTCTAACTAGTTTGTAGGCAAATCAATTTTCAGGTTGCACTAAACTTGGCACCGCCTAAATTGACACTTAAAAGTTAGGTGTTTCCTAACCCCAGCTAATAGTTTCATTTCCGATTTTCCAGCGAATTCCAACTAAATCGCCCATAAACAACACGGTCCAAAACATACGTATCTAATCTTCACCCGAATATATCATATCTGAAGGAAACTTATTTGGATACCTTCCATATCTTAATGTAATATCAGTTAGTAGCAATACCTGTGAGAGAGCGTAATTTATCAAACGAGTCACAGGTGAGGCTCAATCAATCAATACTGTATGTATATTCGAATGTTATTTGAACTTAATAAAGGGTCTGTGTTTACTTGTTTGTTTGTTATGGGACCCTGGTACTATCGTGTTTGAACAGTTATGTTAATAGTAATTTATTCGTTAGCATGAAGTTTTTTTACCTACTATCGTTGAAAAATATTTTCAAAATCATGCTTGTAAGGGAAATTGGTGTTTGTGTTATATTTTCTTTTTCATATTTAAAAATCTTTATTTCATTCCTTCGTTCACTGCTTCTAGACCATAGGCCGTTGGGTCTAGATGAATGAATTTTGCACAAGAGTTCCTTCTTATAATATTATAGCGAAAGTGAGCGCTAAGGAAGGATGTTAGAAAATTCATTCCCTGAGGCCCTTTGTACAGACGCCAGCACATCAACCTACTCGAAACCGTCACATTTCCCCAATCAATTTTGAACCTTATGCTTTAGCAATAAAGTTGAAAATTTATTAAAGAAATTTGACAGATTGTAGTAGGTTGATGTGCTGGCGTCTGTACACACGTTTTTCTTGCCATAAAAACTACGGTTTATTCGCCGTGTGTTGGCACAGTGGTCAGTGTTGTATGGATAACTATGGAAGCTTCTTGACGGACACGTTTTGCTACGGCGCAGTTTATACGCCGTACCGTAAAGAAACCGTGCGTGTACAAAGGGCCTAATGAGGCAAAGATAAATAGGATAGGAAATCCCATTGGGCACTCCGCCTGTGTTCATATAAGTAGAAAGGATAACACTTCTGCCTTCCTGTTTCCTTAGTACCGTTTCCATGTGCAAAGAAAGTACTAGTATCTGTATCCGAAAAGGATTTGTATCATTATCTCACTCATTTATGAATAAACGAGGTCTGAGTGCATTATTTAGCAGCTTGCGGGAGGCAAGAGTATTATCTTATTATGTTTTAAGGTGCGTTCACGGTGGTTGAGCTATTTTAATGTTATGATGGCAAACTAGCAGGCGTTTCATCTGGGCCCTACTTAGTCATCATCATCTGCCATCTGCCTAGCCTTTTCCCAACTATTTTGGGGTCGGCTTGCAGTCAAACTGGATGCAGCTGAATACCAGTATTTTACATGGAGCGACTGCCTATTACTAAAAATATTAAATTACAGCATATTGCATGCATATTGGCTCCTGAAATACAGGTACACTAACCTAGCTCTGGAGCCAGGGTCTCAAATTTTTCTGTAACCTTTTTTTATGGCAATAAAGACGTGTTTTATTTCTAACTTCTAGTGAATGTTCAATAGAGAATGCACCTCATATAGGACCAGTTCCTCTCCCAATATGAACGCGTCCTAAACCCAGCAAGTTCGTGCAACACAGAGATACAAACGACACTAATATGCTTAACTTTGTTACGCCTCGGAAATACTCGGAAATGCTCGGAATTAGCGCTGCTTACTGAGAAAATATTATCAAAGATAGCCGCTTATGTTTTGCCTAGCTGCGCCCCGCAGTTTCACCGGCATAAGTTTCGATCCCGTGGGAATATCGAGATAAAAAGTAGCCTATATGTTACTCCAGGGTGTCGGCTACCTCCATACAAAATTTTATCCAAATTGGTCCAGCCGCGTGAGCGTGAAGAAGTAACAAACATATATATAAACACACACACACACTCACAAATTTTCTCCTTTATAATGTTAGTGTGATTTCAAGGGGTTTGAGTGGGTAGAGGGTAAAAGGACTGAGAGAAAAAAGGTAGAATGTTTTTCTGAGTGAAGCGATCGTTTTGTGCGGTTAAACAGCGGAGTAATTGCATAACACTATCAGTAGCAATGTCTTTCATTTTGACAGTTCATCAACATTCATTGCGTTATTTACGTTGTTAAGCAGACAGTTTTTTCGAACATATGAAGCAATGGATTAGCAATATCCTTCAAAATGATTCAGATTTAGATTGATAGTGTCGCAATTAGTATCTAAGTACCAGATAAATTCATGAAAGGAACATTTGTGAAACTCAAAGCATTTATTTCATTTAAATCATTTAAAAGCACTTTTGAATTGTCAAGGAGTTGGTTATTCAAAAAGATGAAGCTAGTAACAATTTCAAAGCGTAGTAGGTTCCTAGGGAGAAGAACGGAGAAGAAACTCAGTAAACTTGTATGAAATTATCCACAACGTATCTGAAGATGATGTAATAGGCACAACACTACATTTATCGCGGTCTCTCTGAATATAGTGTGACTATTGGTAGGTTTTATAGCAGTGGTGGCCAAAAGGTAACGGCCGCGACTTACGAGTTGTAGGTCGCAGGTTCGAATCCGGACAGGCGCTTTACTTTGTGTAAATTATTTCATCACCACTGCTCTCAAAACGGTGAAGGAAAACATCGTGAGGAAACCGGCATGTCCTAGAACCAAAAATTCGAAGACATGTGACATCTGCCAACCCGCACTGGGCCCGCGTGGTGGATTACGGCCCACTCCCTCTCACTGAGAGGAGGCCTGTGTCCCAGCAGTGGGAACATTATAGGCTGATTATGTAAATACCTTGTCTCTTCATGCCTCGGACAGATCGTAGAAACTAAGTCATTTACGCTTCAGTCATATAATTTATTTTCTTGTTCCTTCGATCCACCGCGTAGCGTCGCATTGCTTCGATCCACCGCGTCGTATCGCATTGCTTCAATCCACCGCGTCGCATCACATTGCTTCGATCATTGACTCGATAGTTTTTGAGGGTGCTAAAGCCGATAGCGAGGTCAAAATTAAAATCGAAGATGGCGACAACTTTATAAAAGCTTCTGAAACTTATACGAGATTATAAACTAGTATTAATTAGATACTTTCTCTCTCTATTTATTTATATTATATACGTGTGTGTATGTGTGCGTGTATGGCGTAAAGAACTTCGTTCCTGACGGAGGTCCCCCGAATCCCCCGGGATTTGAAATGACGACCTCTAGCTGGCCATTCCAAAGTCTCATAGCCTTTGAGGCCATAGTAACTGCAAAGTGATCAAGCCCTCATAACTTTGAAGAACCCTTTAAGTCCGACGGTCAAGTTTAAGAGCTCCGAAGTAATAACGACCCACTTGTATTATTTACTGACTTGTGTGGGTACTTCAGTTTCTCAATCACAACTTGGAAAGGCAATCGAGCTTGGAAACCTTGGACTTTGTCTGTATTAAGAAAACTTAGTTTTTTTAATTTTTAAACGCCAGTAGACTGTCCTATCATATGGCGCTTTCTGGCCAACAGTAGTTGTGTTTGAATTTTTAACCGACGAAAAAAACGGAGGGGGTTCTCGAGTCGAGGCGTATTTCTTTTTTTTTCCACCGATTCCTATGTGGGTGTCTGTGGCGCTACTTTCGACCACGTATAGCAGTACCTATATTTGTCGCGATTCTATGAAGCTATGCAGCTCTCCATTTACTATTTAATCATGTGCCTTCGGTCCCCGTTATTACGTACGTGCTTCGTAAGTATTTAATAATATAATAACATAGCTAATATGTGTGGGTATCGCGGTTCGTGACGGATCGCATTAATATGTATGATTGGAGTTATTTACACTCTGTGTTCGATGCCGCACGTATTGTTTAAAGGTAAGTTAATTACCTACTGATGGGGGCTGATACAGGAATAGATATTCTATAAGTATGTATCATAGAGTGCTGCCGCGGCCATGTAGGAGATGGCTGGACGAACTTCACCCTAATTTGTCTGCTCAACAACGTAAATAACGCAATGAATGTTGTTGAACTGTCAAAATGAAAGCTATGGCTACTGTGTTACGAAATTTTTCTATTCTATTCAGCAGACAAATTTTTCGAACGTATGAATTCAATGGATTAGCAATATTCTTAAATATGATTCAGATTGTTATTGATAGTGTGTTATGTAATTTGGGTGCATGCTAAACCTAACTAGTTTTAAACTCTAAACTGGCTCGCCCATTCATTGCGCTTCAACATTAACATCGAACATGATAATTCAGCCCGTCAATTAGCGTTCGTTACCCGTTACCTGCGATGTGAATGAGTATTTTGATACAAAAGCGGTTAATTATGAATTGATTTCGCCTATTATATTAATATCAAATCAGGCTGCTCTAATTATAACTGGTATTGTTATCCGAATGAATGAAAAACCTCGGCCCGCAAACCGCCCCCGCCGCCGCCGCCGCCTCTCTCTGCCATTGGCCTTTGTTAGGCGCTTCACATTGTCCGCGGGATGAGAACGTACTCGATACATTTAGTATTTTTGAATCAGGCAGAAAAAATGGAAGTAGTATTGTGTTTTATGTGCCGCGGATATTAAAAAACCTTCACGACGCTTAAGTAGGTACCTATCCTACATACATTCGAACCATTGGGAGTCATAGCCCCTCTTGACCATACAATAAGTTAACTAAATCTTTACCAGGACAGCAAAAAGTGACGGACGTCCGCGGAATTTCAAATATTTTTCTTGAGAGTCTCAAGGATAAGTAACAGACAATAATGGAGCCTTCTATCTGCGAAGGTCAGTGGCACTTGCCATGGCCAGTCCTTGGATGGACCATTCTATTCTCTCATGCGAGACGACCCTTCCGTGCGTCGAACAGCAGGATATCTACGATAGGCCGGCCTCACGAGTCCTAAGTAATTACCTCTGATTCATTGAGTTTTCTCCATTTGTTCAAATGTGACATTTTTTGCAGAACATCGACAATCTCATGTTATTTCACTGTGTATTTGATGGTAAACGATGCTGCTATGGTACAAGCTTGGTCATGGGGGATTTACACTAGGTCGATTTTCGCCGTGCGGCTGGTCGCTTACCAAATCGCCTCTCGCCTCAGAAATCGCAACCCCATTTACACAGGTCGATAATAATCGCAGGTGACTAATGGCCGACCGCTTAACTGAGATGTTGCCTGAGGTAGCAGCGCGGTGCGGGAGGGGTGTGGTGACGTGATGCGAGAGCTCAGAGGTTCGCCAATTTGTGACAACTATCACCCCTCCCGCACCGCGCAGCTACCTCAGGCATCGTCTCAGTTAAGACGAAATGCGGGTGGTGGCCGTTCTCTTTTTGGTTAATGACCATAAAACAATTATTTTTTACAGAATAATAAATATTAACTACTTGTATGTCCCTATGTTTTCCTTTTTGATGATACATTGTTTTTATAAGCACTAGAACCCTCAAAAAATGTTGTTGACAGCGGTTTAAATCGCCGTTTTTTATATAATATTTAATAGTTGTCTGTACACTAGGGAGGCCTAGTGTACTTTGACAACTATCCTACTTACTCAGTTTATGAAATATCTTTTAAATTGGTCCAATATTGGATGAGGAAATAGGCGAGAGCCAAACCTCGAATTACGAATTTTTACTTAGGATTTTTCAAAAGTATCTCCGACCGCATTTCCTCATAAGCGGTCGGCCTATAGCTGTTATGTCGCTTTCATTAAATGTTATTTTCCAGATTTACATGAAACATTTCATCGCCAAGCTACCTAACTAGCCTACTGGTCTCTCCCGGAATGTCCTCTCCATGGCCCTTTTCGACGCACGTATTACAATTTCCGCGAGATGAGAAATAGTCAACGGCTCGACAATTTCAATGAAAACACATTTATTTGGACACAGATAAGGACTAAATTACGGAAACTGTCCCAAGTGTGGTTTTAGAATTATAGTATTTATCTTAAACCATTAATCTTTCTCTTAATTGGAAATGTTCTGAGAGGAAACCCAATTAACAATAGGACCAGACATTGGACCAATAGATTTTTTTTTCATTTCGTTTGGCCGAACCTCTTTTATCTGTTATGTGGGCCGAACCCACGGAGGGGCCCGTGGCTAAATAATAACAGCCGCACAGGTCGATCGATCAGGTTAATCTACGCTTGCCGCGGTTGGTCTGTGGATGGGTGACCATTTTTACATACCAAGACCCCTCCGTGCCTCGGAAAGCACGTTAAGCCTTTGTTACCGGCAGTCATTTCTGGATCTTTGACAGTCGTTACGGTTCGTCAGAAGCCCGAAAGTCTGACAACCAGTCTTACCAAGTAAAATACTGGTATTCAGCTGCATCCAGTTAGACTGGAAGCCGACCCCTACATAGTTGGGAAAGGTCTAGGCAGATGATGTTGGGCCGAACCCACGGCCCACCAAAACGAATCTATTAAGCAAAATCGTCATAATTATACCTAGTTATAGTTAACAGAATAAGCAAAGTGAAGAGGTAATGAGCGGACCATGTTGGCTGTAGAACGTTGGGGTAGACGTGTACTTGAGTGGAGACCGCGAATCGGCAAACGTAGGGTAGGTCGAGTGATGATCTTCGTAGCGTGGCTGGCAGCCTGGTAGCAGCTGGATAAGGGTAGTCGAGTTTTGAGCTAAATGGCAATCTGAAGAGGCCCTTGTTTTGTTAAGTCCAGTTGTGGACTACTTACTACCTATAAGCTGACTGACGATGACTAGTTTTAAAACATAATTTATTTTTGACTAGATTTTGCCCGCGGTTTTGCTCGCGTGCAGGATGTTGGTAAATATCCCACGGGAACGTAGTACCGAAATTAAAAGTAGCCTATGTATTAATCCAGGTTATAAACGACCTATAAGCCAAATTGTATCCAAATCCGTTCATCCGTTTTTGCACCAATCAGGAACATACATATACAGACAAAGATGTCGTTCGTCACCTCTAAGCAATTACTTTTTTTTTCAAAAATATTCAATGTACAGACGCCAGTACATCAAGCTACTACAATCTCTCAAATTTCTTTAACAGATTTCAAACTTTATCGCTAAAGCATAAGGTTCAAAGTTGATTGGGAAAATTTGACAGTTTCGGGTAGCTTGATGCGCTGGCGTCTGTACAGTTTTGACTTCATTACTAGCTATTTTATTGTATGTATAGATGTGTAGAAGTGTTTTTTGAACCAATTTACTAACATTTTCATCATCATTTATTTATCGTCTGACCATAATCTGTTTTCCTCAGATATCCACGGAAAAGAAAGAGAAAATCATATGTAACTCAATTTCCAATTCCTCCAATAAATCCTGGACGAATTATTCCCAATACACTCCATTTGAATACCCATATCGATGAATGTGTAAGTAAAAACCGAGCTTAGACGATGAGTATGCGCGATCACGTAATACATTGCTTGCTGGGCGGTATTAATTGTGGATGACATTTGCATAATAGCGAGCATTGGATGTGACTCGATGGAAAATACGAGTATCGCGAACGAATCGCATGAAGATTGTTTTTGAGACGTGTGTTTAGCTATTCCACCTGACGATATATTCTGTAAAAAATTTACCGTGAAACCTTAGGTGAAGTGAGTTGTCAATAGTGACAACCCCTAGCATCAGATGCAGCAAAATGACAGCTCACTTCAAGCTGAATTCACCTTAGTTTTCCCGGTGGGAATATTACAGAAAATACTGCGACGGTAGGCCACCTTTGATCAAGTTTTCATGAATACTCTGTTTCACAGTGAAATGAAACGATTACCTAATAAAATCGATTCATATACTTCATCAAATCAGCGTATCGCAGTAAACTGCTGGACATAGGTCTCTCGCAGGCTGTGCCAGAAGTCCTGTCCCTTCCGCATCTAGTCTGACCCAGCCACTTTCTTCAGGTCGTCGGTCCTGCTAGCTGTGGGGCCTCCCACGCTACGTTTGCCGATTTCATCCACTTCATAATCAGCCTATAATGTTCCCACTGCTGGGACACAAGCCTCCTCTCTTCGGGTAGGAGTGGGCTGTAATCTACCACGCGGGCCCAGTGCGGGTTGGCGGATGTCACATGTCTTCGAATTTTTAGTTCCAGGACATGCCGGTTTCTTCACGATGTTTTTCTTCACCGTTTTGCGAGCAGTGATGATGAAATTGTTTACACAAAAGCGCCTGCCTGGGTGCGAACCCACGACCTATTACAACTCGTACGTCGGTCGGGGCCGCTACCACTGGACCACCACTGCTCACTCACGTCTTGCTACTGTATAATTATAGTCAGTTCAGAATATGAAGAATGCCCTGGTAGACGATCAATAAACGTCTCAAGTATAATTAAAACTCATCTGCCTAGCCTTTTCCCAACTATGTTAGGGTCGGCTTCCAGTCTAACCGGATGCAGCTGAATACCAGTATTTTACATGGATCGACTGCCTATCTGACCTCCACAACCCAGTTACTGGGTAATACGATACCCCTTGGTATGACTGGTTGTCAGACTTTCGGGCTTCTGACGACCCGTAACGACTGTCAAAAGTCCACGAATGATAGCTGGGACCAACGCTTAACGTGCTTTCCGAGACATGGAGGGGTCTTCCATCCACGGACCATCCGCCGCAAGCGTAGCTTAACTTGATCGATCGACCCGTGCGGCTGTTATTACTTAGCCACAAGCCCCTCAATTATAATTCAAACTGCACGTATTTTATTGATTCATTAATTAGTTCGACGCGTATTATATTTATAGGTCGATTTTTTTTTCTGGAAGACCGAATGATGGCAGCTTGGACCTTGTATCCGGTAGGCTACAAGTACTTAGGTAGATTTCTTGATATTTTTAGTTAAAAACCATCTTACCCAACAGCCGGTGTCTTGTCCAAATTTCGATGAATGTGATTGTAGAATTAATTTAGTGTATATTCCTGATGAAGTTTCCGGGATCGGATCATCATCATCATTTCAGACGGAAGACGTCTGCTGCTCGACAGAGCAATAATAGAATAAATAGTTGGACTCCTAAAGATCATAGATACTTAGTTAAAATATAATTTCATGCGAAATGGTGTGGCCAGATTAAAACATACCATTCAAATGAACGCAAGTACGTAGGTCATCATCATCTTCCTGCCCTTATCCCATGTTACTTGGGGTCGGCGCAACACGTTTTCTTCTTCCATTCTCCCCTGTCAACCGTCACGCTATCATTCACTCCCTTCTCTTTCATATCATTCCTCACACAATCCATCCATCTTTTCTTCGGCCTTCCTCTCCCTCTCCATCCATCAACGTGTACATTCATCACTCTTTTAGTCACATGCGTTTCGTCCCTTCTCATCACATGCCCATACCAAGCCAAACGATTTCCTTTCAACTTTTCTGTCATTGGCGCCACTTTCAAACTTCCTCGTATATACTCATTTCTTATTTTATCCATTCTCGTCACTCCACACATCCATCTCAACATTCTCATCTCCGCTGCATGCAATCTTTTTTCATCCGTCTTCTTCACGGCCCAGCATTCAGACCCATAGAGTACGACAGGCCTTATCACGGACTTATAAATTTTGCCCTTTAACTTGAGGGGCATCCGTGGGTCGCAAGTTGTTCCTGTGACCTGTCGCCATTTCATCCATCCTGAATTGATCCGGTGCATTACGTCTCGGTCTACTTCGCCATCTCCTTGGACAAGCGACCCGAGGTACCGAAAGTCGGAGCAGATCGATAAGGGCGTTCCGGTGAGAGATATGGGCACAGCACTGGAGAGACCGCCAAAATCACAAAACAGATATTCTGTTTTGGTCCGACTTACTCTCAGGCCAACGGTCTCGAGTCTTTCCCACCACACCTCCAATCTACTCTGGACCTCTAAGCCGTTCTCGGCAACCAGCACAATGTCATCGGCGAACAGCATACACCAGGGAGCCTCTTCTTGGATATCCGATGTAAGTGCATCCATTATCAGCACGAAGAGGTACGGACTGAGTGCTGAGCCCTGGTGCAAGCCGACAGCCACATCGAAGCTGCCAGTAGTGCCCACTGTAGACCGGACTTGGGTACTGCATCGACTGTACATCGCTCTAATCAACTGCACATACTTCCCTGGCACACCTTTCTCCTTCAGCGCCCACCACAAAACTTCACGAGGCACTCTGTCGTATGCCTTTTCGAGGTCAACAAATACCATGTGCAAGTTTTTATGCGCACCTCTGTATTTCTCGCACAGCTGGCGGATAGCAAAGATGGCATCTGTTGTTCCTCGACCAGGCATAAAACCGAATTGGTTTTGCGAAATTTCACTCTCCTCTCTTAGTCGCCTTTCAATAACTTTCTCCCAAGCCTTCATACTATGTGACATTAACTTTATTCCTCTATAGTTGTTGCACTCTAGCACATCACCTTTGTTTTTAAAGATGGGCACCAGCGAACTGTTACACCATTCGTCAGGTATGGCTTCTTCTAGCAACAACTTATTGAAGAATAAAGCTAACCACGTCCATCCATCTACCCGCAATAACTTCCATACTTCAACTGGTATTCCATCCGGACCTGTTGCTTTACCATTCTTCATCCCATTTACTGCTATTCTCACTTCATCCATACTAATCATTCTCACTAACCCCTCATTTACTGGTTTATTCCCAAGCACACCACTCCAGTCATTTTCCTCATTCATAAGTCTTTCGAAATAGCTCTTCCACCTATCCTTAATTTTCTCATCATCCGAAAGAACTATTCCAGTTTCATCCTTTATACACTTTATCTGACAAATATCCCTCGTCTTTCTCTCTCTAGCTCTAGCAAGCCGGTAAAGATGTTTTTGACCCGCTGGATTATCCAGTGTATCATAAAGCTTGTCCTGGGCTTTTGCTCTTGCTATGGCCACAGCTTTCTTGGCTTTTTTCTTTAGTGTATCATACTCACTCTTTTTTTCTGCTTTCAAACTAACATTCTCATCTTCAACACTCTGCCACTCCTTGAACTTTCTCTTCTTACTCTGCAACACATTCTGTATTTCTGTCGACCACCACCATGTATCCTTATCTATCGTACCTTTTCCTTTCGTCTCTCCCAAAATATCTTTCGCTACCCTCCTAATATACCCTGCCATTTCATTCCAACATTCATTTACACTTCGATCATTCATGTCTCCCATATCTATCATTTTATCCACCACTCGCTCTTTCAATTTCCTCGCATAGTCATTCTTCTCCAGCATATGCCATTTTATTTTGGGAGGGGGTCGCTCTTTGTTTTTAATGGGCTTTATTTCCACAACCATTTCCATAATTAGGAGTCTGTGCTGTGAAACTAGATCTTCTCCCGGTAGCACTTTGCAGTCTTTGATGTGCTTTAGGTATTTGCGTCGTACTAAAAAGTAATCGATTTGCGTCTTGTGATTGCCACTTTTGTACGTGATTAGGTGTCCATCGTTCTTCTGGAACCAAGTGTTGGCTATTGCTAGGTCAAATGCTGTAGCGGATTGGAGCAATATCTCTCCCTCGTTATTTACGGTACCAAATCCCCATCCTCCATGCACTCTTTCATAAACACCTCGCATTCTTCCCACGTGTCCATTAAAATCACCCCCAACTATCAATTCTTCATGCACCGGAATGTTCATCAAAACCGTGTCAAAATCCTCCCAAAACTTCTCTTTTACCCTTTCATCACATCCCACCTGCGGTGCATATACACTTATTACATTCAGCATTACATGTTCTACCAAAACTTTTACAACGATTAATCTGTCATTCATTCTTTTTACCTCCATCACCCCTTCTTTCAAATTACTGTCTAACACTATTCCCACACCATTTCTTTTCCCGTCACTCCCACAGTAGAAAAACTTGTATCCTTCACCGATTTCTCTCGCTTTCGTTCCTTTCCATTTTGTTTCTTGCAAACACGCCACATTTATTCGTCTTCTTTTTAATACATCCGCTAATTCTCTGGCTCTCCCTGTCATCGTCCCAACATTCCAACTTGCATACCTCAATCTCATTTCCCGGGCTCGCTTCTTACGTTGTACGTACCGCAAGTACGTAACGCAAGTACGTAGGTATTATCCAGTAATTAAGTACTTAGCCTAATTTGCACACGTCCTATCTTAATTAGCTAAATCTACTAGGTATAGTTACTAATGGTATTCAAATTAGCTGAGATTCTATCGTATACCTCATAATATTATAATAATAGGTACTGGGCATATTCTCTGTCCGCTTAGCCATTCAGCACGCTAATTAAGATAGCGCAACTAGCTTCAACTTTCTGACTAACTGACCGACTATTTAATTTTGAAAATTCAAAAGTGCCTGTAGATGGTTTAATTGAAATAAATGCTTCTGTTTGAGTTTTGAGAATTTCGTAACACACTAACAATCTCAATGTGAATCATTTTGAAGGATATTGCTAATCCATTGCTTTATGTGTTCGAAAAATTTGTCTGCTCAACAACGTAAATAACGCAATGAATGTTGTTGAACTGTCAAAATGAAAGCCATTGATACTGATAGTGTTTTTTTATATTTCTTTTTTATTTGAAATGGACTTGCTCTTGTCTCTAGTCTAGGTCAAAGGTGACAGAGACAAAGTCGACGATGGAGCGAGCTTATCCAGAAGAAGCCTGTTCACTCTCACTTTGAAGAGATTTGGGTTGTATGTTACGCAATTACCCCAATGATTTATTCCTTTACGAAAATGCTCCTAAAACTGTCACTGTCAAAATCTTATACCATTTAAGTAAAAATATGCCATATATACGTACTTTATTTGTCCCCAAAAATTTTGTGATATTCATGTCATATTTACCTATATCAGTTACGTATTTTTATTTTGCCACAGTCTAAGGAAATAAAATATGAGATAATTTTTAGGGTTCTGTACACAAAGGATGCCAACGGGACCCTATTACTAAGTCTCCGATGCTCGTCCGTCCATCTGTCTGTGTGTCAGCGGGCTATGTCTCATAAACCGTAATAGGTAGACAGTTGGAATTTTCACAGAGTATGTATTTCTACTGCGGCTATAACAAAAATAAATAAAAATAAAATAAAGTTGCAGCAGTGGTGGCGTAGTGGTAAAGGCCGCGACTTATGAGTTGTAGGTCGTAGGTTCGAACCCAGACAGGCGCTTTACTTTGTGTAAATTATTTCATCACTACTGCCCTCAAAACGGTGAAGAAAAACATCGTGAGGAAGCCGGTATGTCCTAGAACCAAAAATTCGAAGACATGTGACATCTACCAACCCGCACTGGGCCCGCGTGGTGGATTACGGCCCACTCCCTCTCACAGAGAGGAGGCCTCTGTCCCAGCAGTGGGAACATTATAGGCTGATTATGTTAAGTTTATGTTAAAATAAAGTTAAAAATGAAGGGGGTCTCCATATAAGAAACGTGTTTTTTTTTGGCATTTTTTGCCTTGTGGGAATAAGACCACATCAAAGTATTTTTTTATTTCTTTTTATTGCTGAATGGGCCCGCTCTTGATCTCGATCGCGCCTGATGGAAAGCGATGAAAGTGGTCTATGATGGAACGAGCGTGCCCAGAAGATGTCTAAGGCACTGACTGGAACTCCTACGCATCGACGAAACACAGCAAGCTGCTTGACGCCGGACTCCGGTGGTCGCAATCCAGGCGGGCGTTAGCCCTACCACCGCAAGAATTGGCCAGTTAAATAAGGTGTTGGGTGTGACTGTCCAGGATGCGCCAAGCACTCGGTTCAGTCGAGTAACTGCTGAAACAAACTGCACTACACCTGCTGCTTATGATGTGACCATGCAGCATCTGTCCTAGATAAACCTTATAAGTACTAAAAATATACACCACGCATCATCGTGATACCCTAGTCCCCACGTATGTTTTATGTGGCGCGCAATAAAATACTGTTTCGGCTAATAAAACTCTGAGCTGCGAATTATAACTAGAAAAATGGGACAGAAGGCTCTTGAGAGAATATTTGCAATAGGTACTTCTTCTTTTGACCTTCTGGTGACCTAACTTACAGGTTTTTAAAAAAACTTAGATTAGGCACTGCGCACTCGGCCGGTACTCGAGCGCTGGCTCGGGAGGAGGCACGGCTCCCTGTCGTTTCGGGTGACGCAGGAGCTCTCGGGGCATGGTTGCTTCGGGAAGTGCCTGTGTCGCATAAACAGGGAGCCGGGCGCCCGGTGTCACCACTGCGTCGACTGCCGGGAGGACACGGCGTGGCCTACGCTGGCAGAGTGTGCCGCTTGGGAGGAGCCGCGCCGTGCCCTCATCTCAGAAGTAGGCAGTGACCTGTCGCTGCCGGCCGTGGTCGAGTCGATGGTCGGCAGCGAAGAGTCCTGGGACGCGGTGGTTTCCTTCTGCGAAACAGTCGTCTCGCAGAAGGAGGCTGCGGAAAGGGAGAGGGAGATCTCGTCCACTCACCCGGCCCGCAGCAGGCGCACCGGGCGTCGGCGGAGGGCAGTCAATGCCCTCTTCCAGCCCCCCTAAATGGGTCCAGGGGCGACGGACTCGGGGACGTCCGTCGCCCCCCACACACTAGGACCCGAGGTGGCGGCGCGTAGTGTTCCACGCGCGCCCCTGTTAGACGTCACGGGGGGAGTCAAACACCTCACTTCCCCCCCTGACCCGAGGAGGCCCGCAGTTGCGTGGGCACCAGCCGGGGGTTGCGGAAGGATCGTACGTTCCCGCGACCCCCGGCGTAGGTGTGAGATGGAACACCGGGGTGGGTTTTAGTCAGTAAGATTCTGACAGACCCCGCCGCCCGCCCCAGGGCGGCGGACATCCATGAGGATTTTCCACCCCGGAAACAAAAAAAAAAAAAAAAAAAGGCACTGCGCACTGCGGGTTGGTAGATGTCACATGTCTTCGAATTTTTGGTTTAGGACACGCCGGCTTCCTCGCGATTTTTTCCGTCACCGTTTAGAGAGCAGTGGTGATGAAATAATTTACACAATGTGTCTGCTTGGGTTCGAATTCCCGACCTACAACTCGTAAATCGCGGCCGTTATCACTGTGCCACCACTGCTCTACCTACATATATCGGCGGAATTTCATGAAGCTTATTCTTTGTCCATTCATTCGTGAGCTTTACTACTTTATAAAGCCAAAGCCACACCGTAGCGGCTATTAATCTTTTCATTTCTGTGTCATTACGAGTGGATTTTCTTCCCTCCTTCACTTGGTGTGGACGGATGCTTTTAGTACGGACCGGCAGCGTAACGTTGGGTTATGTAACTACTTATATACGTCCAGTCCCTTCATGGGTCAAAGGTGGTACTCTCAGGGGATGAACGCCTATTTGAACGTGTGGAAGACGCCGTTTATTTTGTTTGTGTTTGACCGACTGACGCCCGGTCACTTTAACAATATTATGTGGAACGTTTTTTTTTGTTTAACTTTGCACGAAAAAAAATTCAGCTGTTTAATACAAAAGTTCAATACCTACTTGACCAAAATGTATGAAACAGTTGCTTTTTTTTTTTAGTCATTTCAGAGTTGGTCCCATAGTGAAAGTTGTTCAGTTCGATGGTCTAAAGCGCCTCTTAAAGTTTGTCGAGTTCATTTTTTCCGTCCCGAATAATAGCAGAATAACTATTAACACATGGGAAAAATTCACAAAAAAAAAATGAAGATGATTCATTTCAAATCATAACATAACAATATATTATTATTAGGTAAACACCAACATGTAAAATCGTACACTCGCATAAAAACACAAACTAGTCATTAATTACGTAACATATTATTTCCTATACTGTGATAATCAAGTAGTCCAGTGAACACTACACAAGTATTTAATAAGTTTAAAATTTCTGTCGGTTTAATAGCGAGTCAATTAAGATGTGGGTACTTACCACCTTTATAATATACGCGCCGCACTATGTAGGTACCATTTTGTTGAAACTTAGATGTGTCTTCTCGACATCTCCGTGTGTCACTAACGGGATGCAGCAGAATACCAGCTTCAGGTATTGTACACACGGCTACACATCAAGCTATACATAACCAGTATAAGCTGACGTCTGATTGTACGAAAAACCTATACAATGCGAGGTCAACTCAAACTGGAAATGTATAGCTTGATGTGTAGCCGTGTGTACCTGGCATATGCTGAGCTGGACTCCCATTTGGTGCATCCATGGGACACACACCGCCCAGTAATGATCGACCGTTATAAATGTCATGTGAGGTGTCTATGGGTCAATTTATCTTTATATCTTTGTTTTTTTTTTTCTCGCATTTTTTGATGTTTTTTTTAATGCCTGTTTTGTGTCTTTTGTTGCACTGAATAAACGGTTTATCTATATATTTTCTCATACATTTATTGATTCTGAGGAGGTACGAAGTGCGCCGGGTCAGCTAGTATTATGAATATTGACAGCCTGGACAAAAGTAACCATTATTTTTTTCCAACACTGTTAAAAGTTAAAACCTTGTCTTGTCCTATCCCGCGGGGTACCAAGATAACATAAAGTGTCAGCGGCTGCCTCGACAAAGTTGTATAGTTTCCGTTAGTGTCGCGGATGTTGTAAACTTAGCACTTATCTGGTCCCCGGGGCATAAGCAGAGGTCGAACATCAAGGAAGATGTCTGTCTATACATAAACGGTATTCCAATTTTGTTAATACTTAAAGTGGATGAAATAGTCCTCTATTTCATCCACTTTGGGATAAAAAACACGCGGGTCATAGGCGGGGTAAATATGTAACACATTATCAGTAGGAATGGCTTTCATTTTGACAGTTCAACAACATTCATTGCGTTATTTACGTTGTTGAGCAGACACATTTTTCGAACATAATTATGAAGCAAAGGATTAGCAAATATCCTTCAAAATGATTCAGATTGAGATTGATAGTGTGTTACACAATTATGATGCAGAATAAAAGGTATCCTCTAGGTTAATCCAGATTATAAACTATCTTTGTTACAAATTTCATTCAAATCAGTTCAGCCGTTTTTGCGTAATTGAGTAACAAACATACAAAAATTTACATTAATTTATAGTATTTGGGCCTGATTTTTCATGAAGAATAAATATGACAGTTTGACACAATTTCTATACAAAAGCTGTCAAACCGCCATATTTATTCTTCAGATATAAGTTATCTGACTATTGAAAAATTAACCCTAAATCTGTGTAATTAAAACCTATAAAATGTTAGAAAAACAAAGGCAATTGAAGCATTAATTACACCAATGTACTAGGAAATCAGAAGTTACGGTTGAACAACGAATCGGGAACCGCACTGATGCTCCTGAAAAAGCCATTTAACGTTGACTGACATTTATTGGGTAAACAGAGACCGTTTAATAGTTAATATATGGTTAATTAAGTTTCTCTCTAGAGGAAATAGCGAAGCCACGTAGAAAGTTCAATTATGTATGGACTAGCTTTTACCCGTGACTTCGTGTGTGTATTGTACTAGCAGCGCCCCGCGGTTTCACCCGCAGAAGTCTCGATCCCGTGGGAATATCGGGATAAAAACTATCCTATGTCCTTTCTCACTCAAATTATCTCTAAGTATACCCATCTAAATCAGTTCAGCGGTTTAAGCGTGAAGAGGTAACAGACAGACAGACAGTTAGACATACTTTCGCATTTATAATATTAGTATGGATTTCTACAAATATCCAGGATGGAAAGTATCCTCTGTCTGATCGCGATCGGTGTAGTGGTTTAGGCGTGACAGAGGGACAACTACCGTATTTTTAAGATCGTTCGCGTTCTAGTCTCAGTCTCAAACTGTCAGCAATACCAGAATAGTCGACATCGGCTCAGTTGCCAAAGTAAAAAAAAATAATAACAGTGGCACTCCGGGACTGCCGACAGAAGTGAAAACAAAACACAAACGGAATACTTTGCCATCACTCACTGACATATCCGATATACAGTAAAACCGAGTACATCCCGAGGGCAGCCGAACACACATCTGCAGCGGTGTCGGTTACGGTACAAGTGGCGCGAATTCAATTATTTTTCCCATCTCAAAAAATGCCCAATGCGCCTAAAGAAGTTTTCACTTAAAAAAAAAAGAAATACATCTATTTACATACATATTTGACAAATTTTTGACGTTGATTGTCGCTGAGATGAGATTCCGAAATCCGACTTGAATTTGAACGTTTTATAAGTACGAGAATTGATCACTTACAAACTTACATTTACAGTTGGAGAATTGCCTGTGACGTATATCGCTGTATGGGAGAAAATGTTTTCCAACTACAATGTTAAGTTTATTTTTAGGATGAATTCATCCCAACTACGGAAACCTTCGTCGTGCGCGTCTGACACTCGGCCGTTTTATTTAGTAAGTTTCCAAACCAACAATGCTGTCAAGACTGATTAACAATTCCTCGACGGTCGTAAAATCAACGCGCAACGTAACATATGATTAAGTACATGTAGCTACCCAACTCACGGTCCCTGTCAGTGCCCAACGGATGCGGCGTCATAGTTGTGCCCAACTCCTCACGAAACAATACGACGCGAGATATTTATCAACATCACTACACGACAGTTGTTCGAGCAGTAGGTCAACTTTAGATGTTGTCTAAAAATTTGTCAATTTCAGCTGCCATTTTCGCTCAAAAAAGTGGACGCCATTCAAACTCAAACAAACTAAAAAAAAAAAACGAGTGTGCTTATGACCACACGACTGAAGTGAAACTTCAGTATTGCGTATTTGGCTATGAGAGGAAGAGAGAAAGAAAATGTGCGCGCGCACTGCTGTCTCTTGCTTATATCCCCCACTCAACTCCCGTTCGCCTCGTCCGATCACACTTTTCGTAACGCTTACGTCACGCGTTCGCCAGCTTACTCCCCAAGTCAAGCGTGCGTAAAGAAGTTTCACTTCAAAAATTTCAAATAAACCAATTACATGGCACTTTTGAATTGTCCCAATCGGTCATTGAATTGAGATGAAGCTAGTTGCCCATTCCAAAGCGTAGTAGGTACCTATGGAGAGGAACGGGCAAAAAACTCCACGGACATTCTTTGAAATCAAAATAATATGGTTACAAAATTTACATTTCAAATAGGGTCGCGTAATTCGTTAAATCCAAACTAATATTATAAATGCGAAAGTAACTCTGTCTGTCTGTCTTTCTGTCTGTCTGTCTGTCTTTGCTTCACGCCTAAACTACTGAACCGATTTGTGTGAAATTTGGTACAGACATAGTTTGGAACTTGAGAAAGGACATAGGATAGTTTTTATTACAAAAAATAAAATGAAAAATAAAATATAAAATAAAATTTATTCCGAACATACAGCGCCATCTATTGGTCAAGAGTCAGCATCAATTCAGTACTGAAAATTCATCGGAAAAATGTAAATAAATAGTAAAAAGGTATGAAAATATAATATAATACAACTTTTAGTACAAAGAAAATGCTCTAACGGAGTATAGATAATTCTATTAGTACTATATGTCGAGTTGGTGATCGCGCAATGGTGTCGATCGTTACACGAGTTCGGTTCATGTTATTGTTTTAATTCATCGGAAAAAAGTAAATAAATAGTAAAAAGGTATGAAAAAAATAATATCAATATAATAAAACTTTTAGTAAAACTAAAATGCCCGAACGGAGTATAGATAAATAATCCGAGTTGTCACTATGCTCGATAGATGGCGTTGGGATCGAAAAATCTGCCGGAAGTCACTATTCCACGCGAACGAAGTCGCGGGCAAAAGCTAGTAACATATAGATGTAAAATAGATCTATTATAAATCATTCTAATACTTTAGAATGCAGGTGTACGAGGGGCAGTGGTGGTCCAGTGGGTACGGCCGCGAGTTACGAGTTGTAGGTCGTGGATTCGAACCCAAGCAGGCACTTTACTTTGTGTAAATGATCTCATCACCACTGCTCTCAAAACGGTGAAGAAAAACATAGTGAGGAAACCGGCATGTCTTAGAACCAAGAATTCGAAGGCATGTGAGTTCTACGAATCCGCACTGGGCCGGCGTGGTGGATTATGTCACTCTCCCTCTTACAGAGAGGAGGCCTGTGTCCAAGCAATGGGAACATTATATAGGCTGATTATGCATTAATCATAGGTGTACATGTGCAGCTTCAAAAAAAAAATATGAATTTACTTAAATTCTGCGAAAATGCAGACTTAGAAACGTTGACGTCCATTTTCTTTTGACTACTTTTATTGAGACGAACTTGCGGCAAAATTACCCTTAATCTCTTAGTCTCATTTAATTACCTCATTAGACCTCAATTAATTATTTTTATTAACTGCCCCGTCGGTCCTGGATTCGATTCCCAGGTGGGGGAATGTATTATTGGGTTTTTTTCCATTGGGAATTTCTTAGTAATAGCTCGGAGTAAAATTAATACTATACGGACATCACTAGCGTGCGCTCTCGGTAGCCATATTCATTTGAATGTCTCGTTCACTTTCCTCTGATAACGTGCTCCTGTCTACGACTGATATACTTCATTATTTAGAAGAACTGGCTGTTTCCTTACTGCGAGTACATCTCCACTAACACACATCCCCACATGGTCCTTCGAGCCGGATGCCGAAAGCACGTTAAGCCGTGGGTCTTGTGCCTGATCTTTTTCCGGTCGTGTCGGAATGCCGTCCCATCGGACTATGAGAGTGAAGGAAGAGTGAGTGCACCTGTGTCACCGCGCACACTTGTGCACTATAATATATCCCGCATAGTTGGCTTGACTCCGCTGAGATTGGGCGTCATGGCCGAAATTCGGTCTGGAAAACTATTATCAGTATAATTTTATTATAAAGATTCCGTGCCAAAATCAGCTAAAAGGACCTCATAAGGAATTATTTCGTTGTCTACCTATCTGTGTCTTTGTCACATCCAATTTCCTCTAAAATTATTGAACACGTATTCTGATCTACGACCTAGATTCCTATAATAACTGTAGAATTATAGAACCTAAAGTACAAGGACGTAAAGCGGGAAATGAAGAAAACCGATTTCCTATACCGGATAAGGTCTGTGACTTCTGCCCCATCTCTGGCATATCATTACGTGGCACGCCAGTGTTGCCAGCGTCTGCGGCGGTGATGTGAAAACTTGTGTAATAGCTCGCCTGAGACAGCGGGAAGGCTGTCATTCATTAGTTGAGGGAAGACAGATGAATGTTCTTTGATGGTTTTCAAATGGGGATTTTGAATTAAATAGAGGTATAATTTTTCGTTTTGTGATAGTCCTATCCTACTTCCCACTTTTATATTATACTCGTAATCGCGACAGTTTTTTAATCTAAACTAATATTATAAAGAAAAAAGATTTGATTTTTTATATAATGTTTGTTACGTTACGCCTTCATGCTAAAACGGCTCAACGGATTTAGATGAAATTTGGCACATGGGTAGACCATGACCTGGGTTAGGACATAGGATACTTTTGTGGGTGAAACCGCGGGGTGCAGCTAGTTTAAAATAAACCAATTACAGGTACCTACTGTTGAATTTTCAAGCGGTCGGTCAGTCAAAAAGATGAAGCTAGTTGCCCATTCCAAAGCGCAGTAGGTTCCTATGGAGAAGAACGGCCAAGAATTGACACTCGATTGTTCTCATCTTAATCGCACAAAAAGGGTTCTTTAAAATGACAGGTGGGTCAGGAAATATGCTTGGGGTAGAAATTATCCTTGTCATTGAATAACAACCCTTGCTTATAAACCAAACTCAGTTTAAAATATAATGCTGTACAAAAACTCTGAGCCAGTTTAGCACGTAAAATATGAGAATTAAAAACTTTTCGGCGTTTGTAACTGGCACTATGAAAAAATGAAATAAACAGTTTAAACGAATTTTTATAAAATGGTGCATTATCCCTTTTAAGTTGAGCAGTTTTTATGGACCGACAGTATAATCTGCGACGTTGAGCTGCGTTCCCGCGGTTAGTCAGCGGGTGGGCCACTTTTAAATACATCCAGGTTTCTCTTTGTCCAGGTTTTCGTCGTGTGGAGAGCAGCGGTGGCTCCGACTTACAAGTTGTGGGTCGTGCGTTCGAACCCAGACAGGCGCTTTACTTTTTGTAAATAATATCATCACCACTGCTCTCAAAACGGTGAAGGAAAACATCGTGAGGAAACCGGCATGTCCTAGAACCAAACATATGTAGACATGTGACATCTAACAACCCGCACTGGGCCTGCGTGGTAGGTCACAGCTCCCTGATCCCTCCCTCTTGAAGACCTGTGTCCTAGCAGTGGGAACATTATACGCTGATTAAGCTATCGTCGTTACGGGTAACGGGTAGAGAGAAGTCAGAAAGTCTGACAAGTTGTCTAACATTTGAAAATTGGTACTGCTAAGGAATTGTGGAGGTGGATTGGCATGTATATAATTACATTATCATCGTGCTGAGATTTCTTTTGGCCTCGTAGAGGACTTTCTGTTTTTATTTTCATTTATTTTTCTTTTTAGCCCAAATAATCAGCATCGCTATCTAACGTGGTAATGCTGCCAGCCTTTTGGGCACTTATCCCATTGACAGCGATGCGGACGAATATTTTGATGCCCATTGAGCTCCTGCCTTTTTCTTTAATTATTTTATTATATACTTGTATATAATCCATACTAATATTATAAATGCGAAAGTGTGTCTCTCTGTTACCACGCGATTTAGATGAAATTTGGTATAGAGATAGTTTGAGTCCCGGGAAAGGAAATAGGATTGTTTTTAACCCGATATTCCCACGGGATCGACACTTACGCGGGTGAAACCACGGGGCGGTGCTAGTTAGCTATTTTAGTGTTAGCTTGTAAATTGTAATTGTTGTGTCTTTCAAGTTTCAAGTTATTTTATTTCTTATGTTTCTATAGTGTTTTTTTAGTTTGGTTTGTGATATGCCTGCCTGTTCGCGAGTCTCAATAAAATTTTCTTCGTTTCTTTCTTTATTTACATGCGGTGCTGCCATCTGGCAGTCAGTCAGTGTATGGATACCTGGTGTAGGTACCCATTTATCTGAAGAGACAAACTGAAAATGTCTCGTGCATGTAGCAACACAGGCACCTATTAGCCCTTAAACTGGAACATGGCAAAGCTGGTTGGCGGCAGGAAAAGATATGGCGGTAGTAATTCTTCAAACGAGCTCCTTCAAAAATAGCTGTAGTATCTATTATCCAACCAGAAATGAACCCTAGTGACCTGGAAACTGTTTCTTTGACGAATGGCTGATTGGGAAATGTTCTACTTTGAAATTACCCATTATTCGAAGCCCACTTAAAATCACATTACTCTTATCTGATTCTGGATGGAAATTCTACTGAAAGCTGGTGTAGTGCTGTCACGTTGAATTATTAGTGGCCTCTCACTGTTTATGATTGCCTGGTACACAGCATATTAGGAGTTGAAACTGATGTGACGGGGTGCGTCTCATAACGTATAAACTCATTTGGTCTAATTTCATTTTATTATCGTTCATAAGATATAATCAACGTGAGATATACCAACTGTAGATATAATTTCTTTACATATAACATTTATTTATTCTTAAACTTAAGTAGTATAACGTTGTTTGATATAACGTTTATGTAATCGAAAATCATTTGGTCTAACGTTTAATATGTATATTATTTATTTAATCGAAAATCATTAGGTCTAACGTTTAATATAAGTATATAAAAAACGTCATTATGGTACCCCGACTCAGAGTACCCCGACTCGGATAGGTTAGGTTAGAAGGCTAAGGCGGGAGCGCAGCGGAGCGGAGCTCCCGCCTTAGCCTTCGTGGTTATTTTTTTTTTAAACCACCCAGAAATAGGAGCCCCGCGAAGCGGGGCTCCGTCGACCTATCTTAGCGCAGGTGGTAATCAGTTACTAGTTATGTTTAATATCTACTTAGGTTACTATTACGGTATTACCTATAACTACGATAGAACTTACAAAGAATAAAACAAAGAAAAAATACTTTTAAATATTTATTAAATAAATAATAATTCATCATATTAGTCTAAATAAGTTTTATATCTTTTGAGTGGTATGTCAAACGATTTTATATTGAATGTATGTTATGCTTATAAAAATTAGTTATTATAAAATTATATCAATCGTTCATTATATTAACTAATCGCTATATTAAATAAAATTATAGGTTCCGTTGTTATATGTTGTTAATATTAGAGATTTTGTTGTTATTTCATCTATTACTTACCCGATGTGACGGGCTGGCTTATAATACATGGCTGCTTGTGAAGCATGCTTTTGGTGTTTATTTGAGAAATAGGTATGTACGTGTAACTATATACACTAGATACTAAAACAAAAGACTAACTAAATAAGTATACAAATAGATAAAAAAAACAAAAGGATACTTAGGCGTCGAAGTACTCGTCCGCATCGCTGTCATCCGGAAACGTGCCCAGAAGATTGGCAGCATTGCCATGTTGAATGGCAATGCTAATTCTTTGACCAAAGAACGACCCAGCCCTCTGGTCACGTGAAATATCGACCAGCCGGCGAGAAATTTCCTTAAAAAGGAGACGCGCGCTCGGTATGTACTATTTTTGATCCCTTATTATTATTATTATTAGCCTGTGAGGTCCCACTGCAGGGCCAAGGCCTCCCTACTTTCTTTCCACTTCTCTCTGTTTAAGCCTCCTCTCATTGAGAGGGAGTCAGCCGTAATCCACCACGAGGGTCCAGTGCGAGGTGGTAGATGTCACATGTCTGCGAATTTTTGGTTCTAGGACATGCCGGTTACCTCACGATGTTTTCCTTCACCGTTTTGAGAAGAAAACAGAAATATGTAATTATTCTAAATATTGAACAAAATAATAGTCGATTGGTAATTACTAAATGTAATCAAAGCAATATTAGTCAGCCTTTGAAAATCAACAGCGAGATGGCGTCACATACTGTATTTAATAATCGCATACGCCATATTTTTTATCCTTTGACGTTCGAGGGGCTTTGAGTGAGGCAACACAATTACTCTTTGTCCCACACGTCGGGATGAATTGCTATTTCAATACAGTGCCCACAACGTATTATGATCGATGAGTTTTTTCTCCTGTTTGTATGAAACGACATGACACTTTATATATAGGATGACTGGTAATTAGTGACCGAAAGTTTAAACAGATGATTGTACATATCATAACAAAAAACGTTCCGAAAGAACGATTTTTGGAACGAACTTCTTTTACAGAGCTTGCGGTAGGAATAAACTGGTCCAGGGATGACGGACTCGGGGACGTCCGTCGCCCCCCACACATCAGGACCCGAGGTGGTGGCGCGTAGTGTTCCGCGCGCGCCCCTTTTAGACGTCGCGGGGGGAGTCAAAAACCTCACTCCCTCCCTGACCCGAGGATACCCGCAGTGGCGGGCACCAGTCGGGGGTTGCGGAAGAATCGTACGTTCCTGCTACCCCTGGCGTAGGTGTGAGATGGAACACAGAACACCGGGGGGGTTAGTCTAACAGACCCCTCCGCTCGCTCCAGGGCGAAGGACATCCATGACGACTTTCCACACCAGAAACAAAAAAAAAAGGAGTAAACTGGTAGAAATCGCCACGTAACGAAAACCTTGCGACTTTTTATTATAGTTAAAGAGATAGAGAGATAGTTTTCATGGTTTTCGAGGGTGCTGAAGCCAATAGTGAGGTCAAAATGAAAATCCGAGATGGCGGCTGTAAAAATTTTGCAGCCGCCATCTTGGATTTTCATTTTAAACTTCGTTCCTGCCCTGGATCCCCCGGACCCACCCTTTTTTTTTTTAATTTATTAAGTGAATGACCCTAAGCACCCAGATAGAACAGCGGTCCATACGATTGTTAAAAGGATAAAAAATAACAATGCATGGTAAAGGTATGGGGGGGGAGGGGCCCGTGGCTAAATAATAACAGCCGCACAGGTCGATCGATCAGGTTAAGCTACGCTTGCCGCGGTTGGTCTGTGGATGGGTGACCATCTTTACATACCGAGACCCCTCCGTGCCTCGGAAAGCACGTTAAGCCGTTGGTCCCGGCTGTCATTCGTGGATCTTTGACAGTCGTTACGGGTCGTCAGAAGCCCGAAAGTCTGACAACCAGTCTTACCAAGGGGTATCGTATTACCCAGTAACTGGGTTGTGGAGGTCTCATATGTAGTCGCTCCATGTAAAATACTGGTATTCAGCTGCATCCGGTTAGACTGGAAGCCGACCCCAACATAGTTGGGAAAAGGCTAGGCAGATGATGATGATGATGCATGGTAAAGGTATTATGTGGTCGAAATAGGTCAGTGACCACGATCCTCAGTAATGAGGGACCGATTGAAGAAGAAGATGGTAAACGTGGAATAGTTTTGTTTGTAAAAAGGTTTTAGCAACTGTGTATTATTCTTGTTAGTTACTCAATACTCTCTTGGGGTGATTAGGGTCATGCGCTTGATGGCAATAGAAAACGGGTGCTAATTAACGCAGCTTCTTTAAAATGTCATTCTCGTCTGCAAATATATTTAGTTGTCTAATGAATTAATAGGTCAGCGACGAACTTTTAGCGTCTAATAAATGGTTTATAAGCGACCATATATTGTAAAACAAGCTACTGTTAATATGACGCAACATGGTGATAATTCTTAAGCAACTAAATTTGTGATATGTCTACTCATTGCCAGCTTCTAATAAGTGTATCAACTTCATCTATAAAATAATATCAACGTACTCTAATTTCATAGAGTCACCTTTATTTTTATACTTTAGCATAAGTAATTGATGAGTGAATCTACTATATTTGAACATAAAATTTCCTTATTATTGTCATAAAATAATGGTCAATGAAAGCTATAATTTCATGTATTCGCCTATCTATTTATAATGTTACCATAAGTAATTGACTATTATACCTACCGAAATGAACATACAAAAAATATTGTTATCATAAACAAACATCTGCAACTCTCTGTTTGTTTGTGTTTGGACACACCTTAGGGAAAATTAAAACCAAACAACTATTTTATTTGTAAATCAGATAATTTTAATGGCAGTAGCATAGGTTTTTATGTTAAGTATAATTTTACTTATGGGAACCACTGTACCTCCACACCCGGCGAATTTTGATACTAGGTATTTTTTTTGGATAGAATAGACCATTTTTAGTGTAATTTGAAAACCGCAAATTCTGAAAAACCATAGGGGCCGAGAAAAAAATTCCCAAAGTTTTTTTTTTTTTGAAAACCTGCGATTTTTATAGTAGCTATTTTTTTTTGATAGAATAGACCCTTTTTAGTGTAAATTTGAAAACCGCAAATTTTGAAAAACCATAGGGGCTGAGAAAAAAATTCCCAAAGTTTTATTTTTTCGTTTGCGGAGCCCCTATTTCTGTGTAACCTAACCTCAAAAAACATAAAAGTTGCTTAAAAGGCGTAGTAGGAGCCCCGCTTCGCGGGGCTCTAGGGTCTAAAAAAAAAATAACCACGAAGGGGATGGCGGGGTCTGTTCGCTCGCTTCGCTCGCTCACTAGACCCCGCCATCCCCTTCTAACCTAACCTGTCCGAGTCGGGGTGCCCCAAGTCCTGAGCTCGCTTCGCTCGCTTTTGCATCCTAAGTTGTCATTACTAATGTGTTATTTTGTATATTATGTTGGTTTAGTGTGTAGTGGGTGTGGAGGTTTTCAAAAAAAAAAAAACGGATTTTTTTTCTCGGCCCCTATGGTTTTTCAGAATTTGCAGTTTTTAAATTACACTAAAAAGGGTCTATTCTATCCAAAAAAAAATACCTACTATCAAAATGGCCGGTCGCGCCCCTCTGATTCCCAACGAGCGTCAGGTACACTCCCGCGCTTGTGTTGCAAACTTTCACGAAAAAAGAATATGATTTATTAATTTAGTTGTTGAAAGAAAAACTTTGATTGCTAATTTTGAGGCTGGAATTTGATTTTATCAGCAGACAGATGTTGAATCTCTAAAATATATAAAGTAGCTCACTTACAACATTAGTCGCTGAGTTATCAAATCAGAAGTAAATATATTTATCGGTAGCTCGGAGTCATATTAATTTACGCTCGTAAATTGACGCTGGTTTTTTAATATTCTGTTGGAATAGTAAAGATGATGAATTAATATAATTGAAGCTGTTCTATTAACTCGTCGCCCACATATAAAAAAAGACGCTAGGTTGCACGTGCTAAAGAAAACTTTTGTAGCCGCACATATAATTTCCCATAGAAAACTACTTACAGTAATTAAATAATTTATTATTTATTTATCAATTTAAAAAAAATCGTTTCTTTGGAAAAGTTGTTTGTTACGATGACTACAATCACGTGGTGTTTATGTTTCTCTCTATAATACTGTCACACTTTTCTTGTTGTCAGCTACCTCCATACAAAATTTTATCAAAATTGGTCCAGCCGTTTGAGCGTGAAAAGTAACAAACATTTATAAACTCACCCTCAAACACACACACTCATAAACTTTGCCTTTATAATATTATTAATGTATGAATTAGTTCCCAAAAGATGCATTTGGAATTCGCAGAACAGCTACAGCTATTATTATAAATCCAAAATAAAAGATCACCTAAGGATATACTTCTGAAATTGAATTATAGTCATGAAATATATGAATAAATCAACTGGTTCCTGCTAAACGCTGTCATGGCGTCCTGCCAGAATCCCGTTGTAAGGAAAATTAACGCGCTCGTGAGCAGGGCTGACCAGTTGCTGCATAAATTATGGAGAAATAGCTGGAGTGGACCTGTTGGTGGAATCAGCTAATAACTTTATCTTTACACAACATCAAGCTGTGCTGTGCAAGGCACCTGTACCAACGCTGACGAGGGAGTGACTAGCTATTCATAAAACGTAAAAAGGTTATAATAGATCCTGTGTTAGTAAAGGGCTTACCCTTTACGAAAGAAAGTTGCTTAAACTTTCGTTGCTAAATTGAAGAATACAACTGTGACGTAGCATGAAAACTAAATAGACTGGTATTACGTTTAGTCGGTTAACTACGTCACGTGTTTTTTTTGTTTAGGTACCTTTATTTAACTACCTACACCTATGGAATATAGTTAAGTATTTGAAAATGTTTTTTTTTTACTTTTTTTTTTATGAAAACGTACTCCTATGAAACACATTCGTGCTAAATAGAAAGTGACGAAGCTAAACAATACCCTAGGGCCAAAGAGAATGACACCATGTCTACATCACCTCCCTAACAACGTGTCATTTACAGCCGTTTCAGACACAATCAATTAATTGCATCATTCAAGTAGACGTAAATTCCGTTCCAATTCTGCTCCATTCCTGAATCTTCGAATTATCTGACAATAGATTGATCGTGTGCAGTGATTGACGAAGCGCTCCAATGGACAGTTCTTTGAATAATTAGGTAGCCCTCACACGTTCAATCTAATTCAGTCTAGTCTTCCGCGGTACTGGATTGAATTTATGGTCGAGGCGAAATAGACGAGATAGAACCAATATAGGTATTGCAATCAGCCGTTTTTATGAAACAGCTGATTTATTCTTGATAACCTGGGATTTTTTTTCACGCAGGGGTTTCAGATTTGTGAATCGTTTTGTTGATTCGTGTGCTGAATTCGTGAAGACGGTTTGCTCGTCGATGTCCTGCCACCATGATATACTGATAAATATGGCAGGTATCAATGTGACTATGTGACGTGTCCTTCGATTTATTTCTGAACAATTTTTAGGACCTCTCAGATTTTCCGACCGATTATAAAAACCTGGAAAACTATTATTACTAAGTTTGGAAACAACATTAATTAAGCGTGGTGAATATTCTCTGAATGCGTAATCAGCCTATAATGTTCCCACAGCTGGGTCACAGGCCTCCTCTCGATAAGAGTGAATGGGCCGTAATCTACCACGCGGGCCCAGTGCGGGTTGGTAGATGTCACATGTCTTCGAATTTTTAATTTACAAAAAGTAAAGCGCCTGTTTGGGTTCGAGCTTACGACTCGTAAGTCGTGGCCGTCACCACTGGGCCACCTCTGCTCCTTCTTCTGTAGGTGAGAAGAAGGTTTTATCCTGCAGTGTCACAAACAGGCTGGCATTTCCCGTATAAAATACTCAGACAAAAATAGAGAAATATATACAAAACAATCATTTTCACAAACAAAGGTTTCACACAGAAATCGATATCTACTTCTCACCAGGGGTAAATTCACAGACCCAACTAGTTATTAGCTACTAGGAAACTATAAACTTGGAAGAGGTGTAATTTAATGCAGCCTGAACGCACAGAGTTGAAAGGGTGTTATTTATTGTTAGCGATTGTACGGAATCTTCCTGAAGATTCCTGCTCAGGTAATATCCATATCAAAACACATTTTACGAAGTTATAAAGTCCTGATGAAATATTTTGAACGACACCAAACGATATTGAAGTTTTCTAACTTTTTTGTAGAATACCGGTTTTTGTCAATTCCGATAAAATGTTAATACTTTTCACTTCCAGAATACGTCTATCTATTTTAGCTACATAATTGCTACAACATTTGTGGTTTTTACATTTTTATAATACAAGGTCACATACCGCAGTATCTCAAGACGAAAGTCTTTGACCAGTGCGTGTTGCCAGTGATGACCTATGACACTGAAACGTGGTCGCTCACAATGGGCTTTATTAGAAGGCTGAATGTCACCCAAAGGGCAATGGAGAGGGTTATACTTGGAGTTTCCCTGCGTGATCTAATCAGAAATGAAGAGATCCGCAGAAGAACCAAGGTAACCAACATAGCTCGAAGAATTGCCAAACTTAAGTGGCAGTGGGCAAAGCACATTGCTCGCAGAACAGATGGCCGATGAGGCCGAAAGATTCTGGAGTGGCGACCGCGTACCAGAAGACGGAGCGTTCGAAGGCCCCCCACAAGGTAGACCGACGACCTTGTGAAGGCTGCAGGAACCTGTTGGATGCGAGAAGCACAGAACCGGTCGAAGTGGAGGTGCTTGGGGGAGGCCTATGTCCAGCAGTGGACGTCTGTCGTTTGAAATGATGATTGATGATCATGAATACAAGGTGGCAGGGACATCGATGCGCGATCTGTTTCCTTAGATTCAGTATATGATTCGGAAAAAAAGCGATTATTAAAAAAAAAATGCTGTTCCGGACGTTTTGACCGTGTAGGTACTGCTTTTGTTTTTATAACTGACGAAAAATTTCTACGCAAAGTCTAGAATCATGTGCTGAATTCGTGGTTTCAGTGTCCCTGCTACCCTAGTACTGTGAGAAAAAATAGCTCGTCCAATAATTTGAAATTCTTTGTAAGCTGTAACAGAATTTTCCCAAAAATATTTGTCCCATAAAACCGTTATTTAGTGGATCTCTGTCTGACATTTGGATAATTTTTCTTTGGGTCAGCATATTTTTTTGACAAATGTTGGTGGGTATTCGCAAAAGGATACGGAAGGTATTCATATCTTATCCGTGCAAAAACATAGATATTTATGAAATACAAATTCGACCTTTAAGAACTAAGAAAATACCAAAGATATAACAATAACAAAACCTATATATTTGTATTATAATGTTACAATGTAGGTATGTAAAACAACTTTGATAAAATCCAACGAAGACATTAAAAAAGATCATCTCTTATTTTCCAATTTCTCAAGAAAGTTTCCAAGCATTTTCCGGCCTCAAAATACAGCCACTTAACTCCTACAGCTCTCTGGAAGCCGGGTACTTGAGTCTAGAGGCTTGTGAAAGAAAATCTTTTTGTGTCAAAGGGTTTTGGCATTGACTGAATAATTTATAGGAATATGGGTACCTAAAAGGAGGACGGTATTGTCTATTCAATCACGTACGAATTTGGTTGTCTTTCCCCACAAGGGGTTAAAAAGCTTTGCCTGTGGATTTGGTGTCACGCCCATCGCTGTACAAACAGTCAATGTTTTGAAAGAGAACCCAACTTTTTAATCTCACTTGCTCGCTTGCACCACAAATCACTAAATGCGTTTAGCGCTAAATGTATTTAAAATACCATTTCATCTCTTTCTTCTTCAAAAGATTGAGAGAAACAAAACTATGTTTGACACGGGTCAAAACTTAAATTCTGATCTATTACAATCATCCTATAATGTTTCCACTGCTAGGACACAGGCCTTCTCTTGGTGAGAGGGAGCGGGCCGTAATCTACCACGCGGGTCCAGTGCGGGTTGGTAGACGTCACATGCCAGCATCCAACCAGCATGTCCTAGCCTCACGATGTTTTCCTTCGCCGTTTTAAGAGCAGTTGTGAAGATCATTTACACAAAGTAAAGCGCATGTCTGGATTCGAACCTATGACCAACTCGTAAGTCGCGGCCGTAACGACTAGGCCACTACTGCTCCCTTATGATTCTGATATATTTTCTACATATAATAAAACAGTACAAAAAAACTGTAGATTGAATATTTTCAACAAAAAAAAAAAAAACAATTGCTACGAGGTGAGGGAAAGAGTTTAGCGCCGAAAATATTGTTTTAAGATTTTTTTCCGTTGTGTGTTTGTCTGTATGTATGTTCCGAATCGGCGCAAGAACGGCTGAAGGGCTGAACGGATGTGGATCAAATTTGGCACACAGGTAGTTTATAACTTGGATTAACACATAGGATACTTTTAATCCTAGTACTACGTTACCATGGAATATTTTCCGTTTTTACATTGGAACGAGGTAGAAAACATAATATGGAACCATATTATGTTTTTAAACATCTCTCCTTTCAACAATGAAGCTATTAACTTATCAGTTGAACTGTCATAATAATGAAACTGATTACGATAGTCACCGGGGACTGCCCGAGGAGTCAGTATTGTAACCATATCAGAAATAATCAGCGCTTTGGGGCTATAAAGCTTGAAATTGTCAAGTAATCTTCGTGGGATCAAAGCCGCTTTATTTATCCGTAGAGACGCAGATTATGGCCTCAACTCATTAAACTTTGTCGTTTGATTCGCTTAAGGTGCCACTAGTCGATATTATTTCCATACAAATTTCAGGAGAGTATTACTCCACTGTTTGACATTGTGCATCCAAAGTTAAACACGTTATCGTTTTGTCTTATTCATAATTTTGTCTGTACGGAAACAGAATAGTAAAATAAAGAACCATTAAAAAGTTATAAGCTAATGAAGATTCGTTTTTCTTGCTATTTTTAGCGTTGGGTTTAAATAAGTAATAAAAGAGCTGTAAAATCTTCAAAACAAAGTCAGTACCGACAAAGCTCAGTTATCGAAGAGTGCAATAAAATTGATTCATCCAGTTTTTTTCATAAAACTCGATTCTCCAAAGCGTTTTGCGATTTTTTTTACGCGCCTTTCAGTTCTGAATGGTGTTTCTGTGCGTGAGAACTAGACTTGTGCGTGTAGACTAGCGTCGAACTGCTCATCGCTGATACTATCTCTGTCTAACACGAATCGAACACAAATTTTTGGCCATGTCCACCAGTGATCGACGCGACTAGTTTCACCTTAAGTATATTCCTTCCAATTACTGAATGTGAAATAACTTTAGTACCTTACCTTTTCCTTGTTATTAAGTTTCAGATCGAAACTTATATCTTAATACATTTTACACTGATTACATTTTGGTTCATAATCAGCCTAAAATGCTCCCACTGCTGGGACACAGGCCTCCTGTCTGAGAATGAGGGGGCCGTAATCTACCACGCGGGCCATGTACGGGTTGGTGGATGACACATAATATCTTCGAATTTTTGGTTTTGGGACATGCCGGTTTTCTCACGATGTTTTATGTTTTTCTTCACCGTTTTGAGAGCAGTGGTGATAAAATAATTGACACACAGTAAACAGCCTTCCTGGGTTTGAACCCACGACCTTACAACTCGTAAGTCACGGCCGTTTTGACTGGGCCACCACTGCTCTCACTTCAACTTCTACTAACGTCTTAATATTTTATATAAATATTACGATTATGTCATCTGCCTAACCTTTCCCAACTATGTTGGGGTCGGCTTCCAGTCTAACCGGATGCAGCTGACCTCCACAACCCAGTTACTGGGTAATACGCAACCCCTTAGTAAGACTGGTTGTCAGACTTTCGGGCTTCTGACGAACCGTAACGACTGTCAAAGATCCAGAAATGACTGCCGGTAACAACGGCTTAACGTGCTTTCCGAGGCACGGAGGGGTCTTGGTATGTAAAGATGGTCACCCATCCACGTACCAACCGCGGCAAGCGTAGCTTAAACTGATCGATCGACCCGTGCGGCTGTTGTTACTTAGCCACAAGCCTCTCTCTCTCTTTTTATATTACGATAATAAGTTAATTCTAATTAGGTACACTTCGGTTTATTGTCCTTTTGTATCCTGTTATCACCACAACAAAACAACATGGAAACACGAACGTGCCCATTACACCCAAATTCCTGCCTGTTTACAAAAACAGCGAACATCATCTTCCTAATTCCAGCCACAACCTTTTACAAAAACAAGCTATCTTCATAAACTGACACCGTATCTGCTAAGCGGCCTTTACAGCCACCAACATACCACGGAACTCTACCAGGCTCGCATGAAACCACAAGAGTACACTAAAGCTTTTTGTAAAACGCTGAGAATGCTTTGTGGAGTTTTTTGGGTTCCATCCCTTTGAGAAAATGTTTTGAATAGTTAGTTAATTGTAAGGATATTTTGGTAATGTGATGTTTGAATTTTGGTTAGTAAATAAAAGATAGTCTGTGGGGACTAGGGATCATTGAATAAACGACCATGAGTAATTTAGTTTTACGGAATCATGTCAGCCCCGCTATCACAATTTGTTGACTGCACAAACAGAATATTTCAAGCTAAAGGTTGCTTAAACACATGGATTACTTCTGCCACGTATACAGGTGCGTTTACAGACAAAAATCACACATGCACAAACACAAATACTAGGAACTCAAAGCCATACTATGATATGTTAGAACTATCATTGTTCCAGTGCGAGAGAGACGACAAATGGCACCATTTCTTTTTACGCAACTACTATGATGGCTTATACTTCTTAAAAATAAATTTAAAAACTAAAACCCGATTACTGAAAAGGATGAACCAATAAAGTACCTTCCCGTGGTCGCATGCCGCTGTACTAACATATTATATTATAAGCTATGGTAGCATGCGACCACGGGAAGGTACTTTCTTGTTTCACCCTTTTCAGTAGTCGGGTTTTAGTTTTTAAACTTATTTTTATTTAATGATTTTGGGGCTCATTTCAGTAATATTTATATTTTTGAAATGTGCTAATTAAGCCCTTTCATTTGATACCCAACACGACATGATAGAAAACATTTTTTTTTTAGATTATGAATTTATGTCCGCTAGAGGGCGCCATATGAAATTTAATGTGAAGTCACATAGCCAATAACCAGCGGACGATCAAGACGCTTCCAACGCTACGTCATTTGTCCAATTATGACAAGTAGTTATGAGGGAACAGATGAACATACATACATACATACCGGTCAAAATCATAACCCTCCTTTTTGCTTCGCCGTAGTCGGGTAACAATATGAAATAGGCCACAGTCGGCCGTACAACACATAACATAACATTTCGCTTAGTTTTCTTAAAGGGTTGGCAGAGATGTATCTCGGTATAAGTACTTCCATGTAATAGGGGGCGAGCCTATTGCCATCAACCGGACACGAAACCAGACTCCGGGCTGCTACTGAGAAATTCCAGACAGAAAAACTCAACAACAAAGATACAAGTATTTGTTTCAAACGAGAATAAAACCCGCAACCCGAACTGCAAAAATCAAATTGCCTAGCCACTGTGCCCACCGCCCATTCGGCGTCGATTCAATCAAAGTCAGAGATTTGGGGAATGGAATCCAATTCTTTCATCTTGATAGCAGTTTCGATAGATGCCTATCGGTCCGGACTACGTTCAAGCGAAATTCTCACTTAGTGGGTGTTTATTTCTGTATACTGTAGCATTGAGATGAAAATAGTGCAAGTGAACGGGGTGGTCCGAAGGTCGGTTCGAGGCTGTTTAGTAGGTATATTAACTGTCCGTGAAGTTGACACAATGGTTCAACAATCGCTGTGCACTATTACTATGTGCACAGCATTTCAGCTGCATCTTAAAGGGTCATAAAATAAAATAACTAATTTAAATAATATAATTCCTCTGAGACCTCTGAGTTTGTTTCGGCCTTTCTTCTCAGAGTAGTCAGATAGGAAACGCCGACCTCATCTAGCTTTAAAAAAATATGATTGAAGTGTAAAAGCGTTTGTAGAAACCTACTTACAGAAATAAATCATTTATCATTTATTTATCAATTCATTTGCCTCTAGTGTAAAAGAGTCTATAGATTTCAAACATATAAACAAAGATAACGAGTCAGCGCACGTCGACCGCGTCAACGCGCCGCGCCGCCGTACGACGGTAGACAATACGACAATACAAAACTTTTAACATTACCTTCGTATATTCGTAATATTAACACTATAACCTCTTACTATTCCTGATTTCCTGACGACAAAAATGTATTAATCAAGTAATTTTTTGTTATTATTTCTGTACAAGTGATTTGTAATCTTTAGAAATAAATGAATTCAAACCGTTATAATCGCGTAACACATTAACAATCTCAATCTGAATCATTTAGAAGGATATTGCTAATCAATTGCTTCATATGTTCGAATAATGTGTCTGCTCAACGTAATGAATGATGTTGAACTGTCAAAATGAAACGCATTGCTACTGATGTTGTGTTACCCCGTTGGTTAGACTGAAAGCCAATCCCAAAATTGTTGAGAATACGCTAGGCAGATGATGTCGATGTGCACTAAAATTATGGCAAAAGCCTTTAAGAGCGTTTACGACGTACGGCATTTCATAAAAACTTACAAGCCCTTATTTTTCGAAATGAATGAACCAATTTTAATTAAACTTCATACGCATAAGCAGAATACAAAGGTCTAAAAAGTTAGTAAAGAATATTTTCGAATAAACTATTTACGTACCTACTTTGTACGGAACCCTGGGTGCGCGAGTTCAACTCGCACTTCACCGGTTTTTTTTTTATTTGTATAAGTCACGTCTGCTACGTTTGTTTTTTTTCTTTTAGATTCACTTTGTCTTTTTGTTTCTATGTATAAGCTCTATAGTTGGGCAAATAACTGACTCATATTATTAGTTGGTTTAATATGACATTTCCCAATTATATACCTATAGGATTTATCTATGCGAGGGGCTTGTAGCTAAGTAATAACAGCTGCACGGGTCGATCGATCAGGTTAAGCTACGCATGCCGCGGTTGGTCCGTGGATGGATGACCATCTTTACATACCAAGACCCCTCCGTGCTTCGGAAAGCACGTTAAACCGCTGATCCCGACCATCATTCGTAGATCTTTGACAGTCGTTACGGGTCGTCAGAAGCCCGAAAGTCTGACAACTAGTCACTACGATGTTACTGGGTAATACGAAACCCCCTGGTAAGCCAAAGGGTTTCGTATTACCCAGTAACTGGGTTGCGGAGGTCACATAGGCAGTCGCTCCATGTAAAATACTGGTACTTAGCTGCATCCAGTTAGACTGGAAGCCTACCCCAACATAGTTGGGAAAGGGCTAAGCAGATGATGAGGATTTATCTATGTGTAAGTTACATGTTAATTTGAAGTTATCTAAGATGAGATAGTACCAATATAAGATAATGTGCATGTCAATGTACCTCTCATCTTTGAGGTTAAAGTATTAAAACCCATTCTAAAGTAGATTATCAAGAATATTGGGGACTTCAATTCGTGTCAAAAATTCCCAATTTCATCATTAAGGTGACCCAAAGAGAGAGTGCTCTTAAGTGCGTCTAATTAAAGGTGCTAAGGAAATAAAAGAGCCCGTTAAAGTAATTAAACAGCGATAGGATTTTTTATATTTATATTGAGAGAAAGACTTTACATTATCACATTAAAACTAGCACTGACTCAACTAAAAAAAAACACCTATTCAAAATATTATGACACAAACTTGAATGTTCTAAAGGAACCCGCGCTAAATTATACAGGCAGCCTGCTATATACAGCATGTCCCAGGAAACCTGTACCAGCGAAGGTCTGTGGCCAGGGGACACTTTATTGGGGTTACATTACAAAAAAAAATGTTTTCCCGTGATAATATATTTTCATACCTAGAAAGTACGGAACCCTCGGTGCGCGAGTCCGACTCGCACTTGACCGGTTTTTTTTTTCTTTAATGTACTAACGTACATTATAGAATAACGTCAATTTTCAAGGAATGTAAATATTCTACAAAGAATGTTTGTTCTTACTCAGACAAATTTAAATAAGTAAGAAATTAAGATAGCAAATTCTGTGGGTACTAAATGTATTTAAACGAACGTCTTGCTACGAGCTACGGCGTAGCGGCGTAGCGCGCACTTTGCTACGATCGCGTAGCTTCCTTGCCTCCGGAACTTATAGGGAAGCTTTCCTCTTGCTATAAATTTTACCACATTTTACATTTTGTTTCTTTTTTAGCTATTTACGAGCAAAATTCTACCATCGCCCTTAATGTTGCCATGTCCAAAATAAATCTATGGCCTTAAATGGTCACATTAAGGTGAATGCGCAGTTGCCCGCGAAATTGAATTTTTCTTACGTTTTTTGCAATTTTCAGGTCAGTGTCAGGTTGTATCTTGATCAAAATATGATTCTTGACTATAATAGCTACGTATTTACAGAATTATAATCATTGCAATCATTAATGCATCTTTCTAAGTTAGATTTGTTCCGTAAGAACAAATCTCTTATGGAAAAGTGCTTATGGAACAAATCTAACTTAAAGAGATATATTAATGTTTCTAATGACTACAATTCTGTAAATACATATCTGTTATAGTCACGATTCATATTTTGATCAAGATACAACCTGACACTGACCTGCAAAATGTAAAAAAACGTAAGAAAATTTTAATTTCGCGGTCTACCATTGCGCATTCACCTTAAGAGAATGTCATTAAAGGAATATATACCGCGGATGTAGAAATGAAAAGTCGCCCTAGAAGGACATACTCCGACCTTACTGGATACATAACATACATACATAATCAGCCTATAATGTTCCCACTGCTGAGACACAGGCCTCCTCTCAGTGAGAGGGAGTGGGCCGTAATCCACCACGTGGGCCCAGTGCGGGTTGGCAGATGTCCATGTCTTCGAATTTTTGGTTCTAGGACATGCCGGTTTCCTCACGATATTTTCCTTCACCGTTTTGAGAGCAGTGGTGATGAAATAATTTACACAAAGTAAAGCGCCTGACTGGATTCGAACCTACGACCTACAACTCATAAGTCGCGGCCGTTACCACTTGGCCGCCACTGCTCTGTCGGCCTTACTGGATAAGACCTTCAAAAAGGTCAGGTGCGTAGTAATCGCAATCGGCGCACGTGTAAAAGGGGTATATTAGGAGCCTGAGTGAATTAATTTAGCTTCCAATGTACGATCGGGGAAATTAATTGTTTAGCTAATTGACACTTTACTTCAATTTGCCGTAGTGTTATAGCCACATACCTATGGAGAGTTTAAGTTGGTAGTCAATTAGATAAACAATTAACTTCCCCGTCATTACGTATTACCGTCACGTGTCATCCTAGTCCCGCTAACTTGTTTACGAGTTAATATCCATACTTAATATTATAAATGCGAAAGTGTGTCTGTTTGTCTGTCTGTTACCTCTTCACGCCTAAACCGCTGAACCGATTTAGATGAAATTTGGTATAGAGATAGTTTGAGTCCCGGGAAAGGACATAAAGTTTTTATCCCGATATTCCCACGGGAAACTTATGCGGATGAAACCGCGGAGCGCTGCTAATTTTCAAATACTATGTAGCAAAGTCAAAGTCAAATAGGCACACTAAAGGCACTTTTAAACGTCAAAAATTATAATAAAACGAACTGAATCTAGTCGCCCATTCCAAAAGGTAGTTTTCGTATGGAGAAGAATGGGCAAGAAACTCCACCGTTACTCTTTAAAAATGTTTTACATGTTTTTGTATACATTCATTTTATAATTATATGTGAAGACGATGCATCTAGAATAAAAACTAGTCTATCAACAAAAGGTAAAAAAGAAGTAGCTGCTACCTACTTCGATTCAACCGGTAATGCGAAAAAAAGTGGGATCGTAAGTAACGTGGCGATCTGAAGTTTCTGATTATAATACCCATGGGATAAGATGTGAGTTTATCTATAGGGTCAAATTAATCCTGGAGTTTACTGAATTCACCTGGGTTAATTCACCTAGGTGCATTAACCATACTTTTTGTGAATATTATTCACCCAGGTGCACTAAGTATACTAAAAGTAATCTTTAGAAACTCCGCAAACATGACGGGACCGCTTAATAATCATTTATTGAATAATCACGACATAACAATCCATATATCCGGTTGGACTGGAAGCTGACCCCAATATAATAGCCTTAAATTACTTAACTTGACTTATTTTTATTTATTTTTGGTCTGTGTGGTCCCATTGGAGGGCAAAAGCCTCCTTTTCTCTTTTCCACTGCTCTCTGTCTTGAGCTAGTGTAGACCAACCCTGTCTGCAGGCGTCAAACTCGTCCTGCCATCATCTTCACAAAACACAAACTTAGATTTAAAAAATCTAATTTTTGTTTAAAAAATCTCGACATGAGAGCCGGTCCGATGTCCACTTTTGCGAAAATCATTAATAACCAAGCATAAATAAATAATTATAGCTGTGTAAATTATACAACAATTATTAATTTTCAATGTTTATTTTTGCTGTCCTGAAAAGTTGCAAAAATGGATATCGGACCAGATGGCTCTGATGTCGAGAAATAAAGTCTACTAATTTAAATAAAGGAAAAATAGGAGCAATTTCTACATAAAAAATTAAGACTCGTTAACACAATTTTATATCAAATTGGACAATATAAACTCTTACTAAAAAGCTTTACTGCCCCAGTTAGTATCCTATTAGCGCCCATAAGGATACTATACTATAATCAACCCGAGTAATCCCATACTTATGACCCCAAGTAGAAAGGACAAGCCTGTTAGTAACCCGAATCTAAACAACCAATTAACTGCCTTACTTAGTTAAGTTAAGCCTGGTTAAGTCTAAAGTGTAAGTCGCAGTCCTCTTTGACAAAGAGAAGTGTTGTCTTTTATTTACCGACACAAGAGAAAGAGAGATTCATCATCATCATCATCTGCCTAGCCTTTTCCCAACTATGTTGGACCGGCTTCCAGTCTAACCGGGTGTAGCTGAATACCAATATTTTACATGGAGCGACTGCCTATCTGACCTCCACAACCCAGTTACTGGGTAATACGATACCCCTTGGTAAGACTGGTTGTCAGACTTTCGGGCTTCTGACGACCCGTAACGACTGTCAGAGATCCACGGCAATGACAGCCGGGACAGACAGACAAACAGACGCGGCTGGGGGACTTTTTAAATAATTTTAGTGACTTACTGTAACAACGCATAGTTACAAATTTAGAATCCAATGTGTAATAATGTTTTGTGGCTATACAAGATTATAGCCAATTCAATTAATACTTGTCGATGTATATGTTACCGTTAGAATACTGAATACGTTAATATGCACATTAACTAGGTAATCTGCACATTACCGGGTACAATCCGTTAAAGTGTGAAATATATTACCGGCCAAACCCGATTTTAGGAATGAACTAGTTTCGACTGGGCCAAACTAGATCCCATTCGCTCGCTCTTGCATGCTATGTCGACGAAGCCCCGCTTTGCGGGGCTCCTATTTCTGTGTAAAGGGTTTAAAGTAACCTAACCACACCTAACCTCTGGGTGCCCATTGCTCGCTCTTGCATCCTACGTCGCCTATCGACCGACTGGAACCATGCAACCCGTGTAGGAAGAACTGGTTTGGCCTAAGCGAAAACGTTTTTTTCCGCTTTAACGGCCTCAACCAGATAATCTGCAGATTAACTACGTAATCTGCACTCTAACTGATTTACGCACATTAGCGGTAACATATACACCTTTTTGATGCTGACAGTAACACACAGAAATTTTGCGAGTTTTATACATAAATATGAAACAGTCAACTGACTGCCAGACAAGATAACACTTAGCCCAAAACACTGAAGATAAACGTAAGTAATTTGGAAGACAACTTCAATAGAAGATGAACCTTTACGTAGGTACTAAAACTGATTCCTCCAAAAAGGGACTAATGTTAAGATTTGTTTGAAAGCAAATGGCGTTGAAAATTAACTTGAAACACGCTAAAAATCATCTCATATATTCAACGCGTCATGTGGAAAGTTAGCTAATGTACAGTCAACAAAAGAGATAAGTATGCAGAATCGTCGGATATAGTTGAAGTTTAGTAAGTAACCGATGGATGTTCTCGAATTAAATTAAATTTTATTAATAGTAAACAAATAGCTCATTTATCAAATTAAATTTCAGCCGACAACATCCATTGGTTTCTTACTAAACTTCAACTATATCCGAAAATCCTGCATACTTATCTATTTTGTTGACTGTACCTATATCGATACTCATATTATTATGGTAAGTAGAATATTCCCGTATCATATGCAATGCACTCTACAGAGTACTCGAGAGCACAATGGGATTTTACTGGAAAATATCCGATACATATGCGGAGAAATTTCAAAGGAAAGGCAATATTATAATGGCACGCGTAGAGCTTTGGCTATTTATGTACAGACGCCAGCACATCAAGCTACCCGAAACTGTCAAACTTTCCCAAACAACTTTTAACCTAATCGCTTTAGCGAAAAAGTTGAAAAAAAAATATAAAAAGCACTTCCTCTCTCCTTAAACATCATCATTATATTTTCTTTGCTCCTGTTTCATGTTTATATGTATGTATTTATTGTATTGTGTAAATGGTATACCACAGACTACCTACAGTATTTGTCTGTACTTCCCCTTTTTAATCCATCCAAAGGTTGTCTTTAAAAGATCGCTCTTAGCGATAAGACCGCCCATTGTGTCACCCATTGTAAAGTTTCTATATTTATGTCTGTAATTTATATGGTGTACATAATAAAGAGTATTCTATTCTATTCTAAAATCTATTATAGAAATTTGACAGATTGTAGTAGCTTGATGTGCTGGCGTCTGTACGTGGTTTTGTTTATTGTTATATATGTAATTACCAGCCCATTTCCTATGGTTTCACCTACCTACTAGTAAAGATTGTTTTTTTTTTCAAGTCGAAGAGCAGCACCCGGTGAGAACTTGTCAAAATCTACCTTATAACAAGTATGAACGTCCGCGAAATACAAAATTTCTTTGCATATAAAGGTGAGAAATTTTATATTTTGAGGGCTACATTGAAGCAATCATTTTAAGGGCGAATTCCACCAAACTTTTGTCATCAGTTGACAAATGACAATAATGTATTTTATGCGATTTTTTTAATTTACATTCTATTCTGTATTTCCATTTAAGTGACCATTGATTTTATTATTGCAAAAATGATTTATTGTTAATTTTTTTTTCTTTATTTTTATTATCAATATCTTTCTACACAATGTATTTTGTTAAGAAATAAATTACTTATGACTTTTATACCTAGAATAAGTCTTATCCTGAGAATACCATTTTGAACTTTTGACAGTCTTTCCATATTAGAGTTCTAATAAGATGAAATTGACGTTTGCTGTCCAGGCGTTTTTTTTTTTTTTTATGCAGACTTTTGTTATTCAAATCATAGCTATTGAGCTATCAGCCGTATAGTTCGTCGATGACATCAAAACATCGGTAGCCCAATCAAACCTTTACGACTAATTAACTATAATTACGATTTCCTCATAAAAAGGTAATTATTACGCATATAATGACTTTCTCGTTAGTTGATTAGGACATGTACAATCTGCTAACCAATCAACGTAAAAAACCGCCCTTATTGCTAGTAAATATAAGCACTGTTTGTGATAAATTTTCACCATAAAACATGTGGTTGCCTGTCCATTACATTACATAATCAGTCTATAATGTTCCCACTGCTGGGACACAGGCCTCCTCTTTGTGAAAGGGAGTGGGCCGTAATCCACCACGCGGGCCCAGCGGGTGGTTTGATGTCACATGTCTTCAAATTTTTGGTTCTAGGGCATGCCGATTGTCCTACTTCTGTAGGCTGTTCAAAAATGATAAAAAAAAAATTGCAAACCTTCTCTTTATTGTTGAGGGTAAAAAAACATAACCCTTGTTCGCAGCGCTTGTTCTCATATTATTACATTCGCAAAATATTATATTCGCAAAATATTATATTCTCGAATTATTATATTCTCAAAATATTAGAAGTACAATCAAACACAGTGAAAAATAAAAATGAATTTATTTAAATCAAATCAGTCCTTTTTGGACGTAAATGATGGGATCAGATACCTACTCTTTATTTTGAAAAACTTGTTTTCCCAAGAAGTGCTTTTCAAATATTTTTGGAATGGGTTCAAAATTTTCGCACACTTCTTTTTATTATATTTCTTTCAAAATCAACGCTGCAACTATGTTTGGGCTGTCTAACGACTTTCTTATCCAAACTTAATGTAATAGAAGTCTTGCACTCCCTTTGGTTGCAAGTTGCAACATCTCCAGTTGGTTGTACCCTTTTTATTATTCATGAAGAAGTTGTATTTGTAACCGTTATATAAAAAACAGACTTGCCTTTTTGACTCGTTATAAACTTGGCTTCACTATCTTCAGACATTTTTATTTTAATATTTATTTATCAGAATGCAAAATTTATTCCCAATAAATATTTTTCACAATGTCACATTGTAAGTACATCAAAAACAATTGATAAATAAAAACTGACACTAGAACAAACATAGGTTTTTTATTGTAAATCTGACAGGAACTACTAGATCTATTAAAACTTCAATATAAATGCACATAATATTAGATTAATGCATATCTTCAGGATTACCTACTACTGGGTGATATAAAATCATTAGTTAGAATTATTTTACAAAAGGTAGGTAAACCATAAAAAAAGGGGTTGTAGGTTTGATTCCCATCCGAGACAAATATATGTGATGAATAACCTATGTGATGATGTCAAATATTTATTATTGTTTCCCTCAAATTAAAAACATTTTTCGCTGTGATTGTTCTTTGTGTAATATTTTGAGAATATAATAATTCGAGAATATAATAATTCGAGAATATAATATTTTGCGAATGTAATAATATGAGAACAAAGGGTTCGCAGTTGGGTAAAAAGGACCCAAAGGAATTTGAAAACAAAACACGTTCTACGGATACACTCATGTTGACATGGGTCAGAAACACGTCAAGATGTTTTACACGATCTAACGTTTTTTTTTTGGTTCATAAATGGTTTATCTAAATTATTTTCTGCCTCAGTCACAAAAGCTTGCTTACTCGTATTCAATGGAAAACGTATCCGTATTCATGTTCAGTTCGCGATATCAGATAAAACTTATAATATAATATTATTATGACCTCTCAAGCTTCGCTAATGAGACACAATTGATTTTCTATTGTATCGTGCTACATAGGGCACGCGCGGGGCTTGACGGATTTAGATTTATAACAGCCGCACAGGTCGATCGATCAGGTTAAGCTACACTTGCCGCGGTTGTTCTATGGATGGGTAACCATCATTACATACCGAAACCTAGCTCCGTGCACCTAGCTTCTGACGTTTCATAAGTGCCCATGTTGGTTTATGTGAAATAAAATATTTTGATTTTGATTTTAGACCCCTCCGTGCCTCGGAAAGCACGTTAAGTCGCTGGTACTGGCTGCCATTCGTGGATCTCTGACAGTCGTTAGGGGTAGTCAGAAGCACGAAAGTCTGACAATCAGTCTTACCAAGGGGTATCGTATTATACAGTAACTGGGTTGTGGAGATCAGATAGGCAATCATTCCATGTAAAATATTGGTATTCAGCTACATCTGGTTAGACTGGAAGCCGACCCCAACATAATTAGGAAAGAAAAGGCTAGGTAGATGATGATGGTTTTCGTCCCTTTATTTGGTGTCGACGCAGCACATCTTCTCAAATGAGGATAAATTAGTACCTAGCTTAATTGTGGGAAACATACGTACAGCTGCGCAGATTTAAGCGAGATACGTGTCGATCGTATAGGGTACTATTAATGTGGTAAATTTAAAAAGCAGGAAATAAAAGTTAATTAAAAAAAAACCCTCGACGCAACCAAAAGCAATTAAAAAGTAAAGAAAAAATAATTATTGGCCCTTTAAGTTTAATTTAAGTTGTAGCTAATATTCTGATCCAAGCGTCGTCGTGTCGGGTGACGGTAAATATATATATATTTATATTTTTATTTATTTAAACTTTTCGCACAAAAATGTACAAAGGCGGACTTAATGCCTTAGGCATTCTCTACTAGTCAACCAAGGGTGGTGAAGAGATTAGACTGATGGCAGGTGCTTTGGTTGAGAGGAACAATGATAAAAAAAACTATTAAAACTAGGTACACAAATACATAAATAGTTTATATACACATACATACTATTTACTATAATATATTCTAACTTTTTTGTTAAGTTTTTGTTTGTTTTATATATATTTTTTACATTTAAAGAAGGCTGCTAGTAACAATAATACACGACTACTAATTACAAGCCTCCACAGTTAATTACAAAGATATCGATTAAGTTATAAGTAGTAACGTAGTCTTACTGACCTACTTAACGTTTAAAGTTAGGATAATTTAAGTTAATATTATCCACCCATACTTAATATTATAAATGCGAAAGTGTGTCTGTCTGTTTGTTACCTCTTCACGCTTAAACCGCTGAACCGATTTAGATGAAATTTGGTATAGAGATAGTTTGAGTCCCGGGATAGTGCATAGGATAGTTTTTATCTCGATATTCCCACGGGATCGACACTTATGCGGGTGAAACCGCGGGGCGCTGCTAGTTTTTTATAAGTTTATTTAAATCGTGCCTTCTCTGCGTGAGAAGACTGAACAGGCCTCTGCCCTGCAGTGGCAGTTACAGGATAGTATTACAATTATAAGTTAATTTAGACAAATTCATTCTTTTTCCATACATTTTTATCAGCTGTTATCTCAAGGTTCACATTATTTCACACCATAATCATCTGTCACACTGTCTATATTTTCATAATTCAGTTACTTTTTCATTAGGTAATTAAATTACTTTTAATTAAAAACACATTTTGGTGCTAAAAATCTTCTGGGCACGCTCGTTCCATCACAGACCTCATACGATCGCTTTCCATCTGGCGTGATCGAGATCAAGAGACCATTCAGCAATAAAAAAATAACAAACCTTAATTTTACATTCTTTCATAGTTATTTGACCTCTGACAGCAACCAAATAACAACCTTACCGCAACGAAAATAAATATCACTATAATGTAAAATTACTATGACAGGTCTGTACGCATTTCAACCACTTTCATCAGTCAATTGTTCCACATGCTTGCTTCAGAGCGTTTCAACCAACAGGTATGAGCATCAATTTGTTTACATTGTCGGCAAACTCAATTAACACCAACCATCGTCATACCTCACGTAGATTGACAATGTACTGTAACGATTTAATTAAATTCTGGAGGTAAATAGACAATGAAATAACAGTGTTAGATCGTAGATGTAAATGACAAATGATTTTATTTCTGTAAATAGGTTTGTACAAACCCTTTTACATAATAATTAACCTTTCCCACTGCTGGGACACAGACCTCCTCTCTTCGAGAGGAAGTGGGCTGCAATCAAACGCGGGCCCAGTGCGGATTGGTTGATGTCACATGTCTTCGAATTTTTGGTTCTAGGACATGCCGGTTTCCTCACAATGTTTTCGTTTTGAGAGCACGTCAATCATATTTTAAAATCTAGATGAGATCGGCGTTTCCTATATGACTACTCTGAGAAGAAAGACCGAAACAAACGCAGAGGTCACAGTCACTTTTAACGTCCAAACATAATCTTGGTCAGATCATGTGAAGAACATGTAGATTGGTGACTGAAATGGTCTTTTGAGGAAAGAACCACACAGATTAAGCGGACCATTCAGTGCACGCATTTGTCAGTAATCGCACAGCTCAACTCAAAAACTTAAGGAGCTCAATGTTTCGACGAACAATGCCAAAAAAAAGGACATTTGGGTAAGCCGCGAAAATTATTCAAACTGCCAGACCATGATCAAAACTGAGAAAAAAAACAGTGGCACCCCGGGAGTGCCGACAGAAGTGAAAACAAAACACAAACAGAATACTTTGCCATCACTCACTGACATACCGGGTATACATTAAAACCGAGTAATTCCCGAAGACAGCCGAACACATCCGAAGCGGTGCCGGTTACGGTAATAGTGGCGCGAATTCAATGGTTTTTTCCCATCTCAAAAAATGCCCAACGCCCCTAAAGATGTTTTCACTTAAAAATAAAGTATAATCTATGAACAACATGGTGCCCAACGATTGTATCATCAGTAAACCCACGTTTTACTGAAAAGGTTAAAGGTTATATTGAATTTCATATTTGAGTAGGTAAATAAAACTTCAATTTCAATGAAATATCATAATAAAACGCTTCTGTGAAATTTTTGAATCGACCTAGATTTGTTTGCAAGATGCATTCCGAGAAATTATGATACCAAACTTTTGTTTTTATGTCGAAAGCATTTGTTTCCAAGAATTTTCAAGCACAATAAAAATTTTCTTTCTTTCTTTTCTTAAGAAATTCAATACGCAGGTAACACCAACACCGAAAAATTACCACTAGGAACGCAAAGACGCAGAAATAAGCACAAATTTATCTCAATTCTCGACGAGACGTTCATCGAGATCACGATTCTATTTTCAAAACACTTAACTGTATTGATGTATGCTCGTGTAGTACTTAGAGATTAAAGTGCTAAGTAAACATTTCAGGTGAGAATGTTTGTTTGTGTGTTAGGAATAAATAACGTTGTCGTACCTGTGCATCTCCCGCGCTTGCTGACGTCCTGGTACGCGTGTTAGCGATCGCACGGTCCGGGGCACACTGTCGCCTGTTGGTAAGTTAAGGGTGGTCTAGGTGTGTATAGAGCTGTTAGTACCAATTTACAAAGTATGTTTATTACACGTATTTTTATAGATGTCTGAAGGTCCGACATAACTTTCACTTAACTTTAGCTGGATGAAACACGGAAATGGAAATAATAATTAATTATCTCTTCGTATCAGGCGCTAGTTTCCATTGCAAATCATAGTTTAGTCCTCAGTTTCCACTGTAAATAAAATATGACAAGGTTTTCGTAACAAAACCTCTGTCATACAATTTATAGACTAAACTAGCTGAAGGCGTAAAAGTTATAACTTGAAGCTAATATCAGACGGTTCACTCGAGTGAATTTTCATTTTGGTTGCATTCCACGTTCACTCTACACTGACTATGAGAGTCAGGGAAGAGAGAGCGCGATCCCGTGGGAATATCGGGATAAAAAGTATCCTATGTCCTAATCTAGGACATGGTCTACTCGTGAACCAAATGTCATCGAAATCCGTTGAGCCGTTTTGGCGTGAAAGCGTAATAAACAAACTTACAAAAAATAAATATTTTTCTCTTTATTTACAACTAGCTGCGCCCCGCGGTTTCATCTGCGTAAATGTCGATCCCGTGGGAATATCAAGATAAAATGTACAAAAGTAGCCTATTTGTTAATCCAGGGTGTCGGCTACCTCCATACAAAATTTTATAAAAAATGGTCCAGCCGTTTGAGCGTGAAGAAGTAACAAACACATAAACACACACACTCACAAACTTTCACCTTTATAATATTAGTGTGATATCAGATAGATAGTATAATACTACCTAGTTTTGCGTAAAAACAACAGCTCTATATATTTCCTCAGCGTTCTGGTGGTGGGCGGGAGCGAGTCACTTGCCGCCCAGCAACAGTTTATATGGGGTTGCCACTCACTACGTCAAATATTCATTCATTACCAACAAGTTTACTGAAGGACTTAAGTAGGCTACCAAATTGTTACTGAAATGTAAAATAAACTACATGGATAACGTTTGGTAACGTTTTTAAAAGCTAACTCCAAAATGGGTAAAGTAATTTTTTTCTGTTAGAAAATACGTTGAATATTTTTTCGAATAGAGGATGATACAAAATAAAGAACCTCTTTTAAATGCTACAATATTATAGTCAAAAGGGGTAGTTGGTGCAGGGAACCGAAATTATTGGCGATCGCTGTTTAAAAGGTTTTAGCCTGCTACCGTCAGGCATCTTCTGGGCTCGCTCGTTCCATCATAGACTTCATCCATCGCTTTTCACCAGGCAAGATCGAGTGCAAGAACAGACCTATAGACAAAAAAAAATTGTTTTGAAAATTGTTTTGTTTCTATTGAGAAACAAAACAATTTTGATCCTTGAATTTCACTCGAAGCGTAGTCTAATTCTTTTAGTAGAAATCACGCCCTTATTACGAGATATATAGAGTACTAGCAGCGTCCAGCGGTTCCACCCGCAGAAGTTTCTAAAGACACGTGGCGCCATCTATTATCATAATAACGTTATTGTTGTTTTCCTCGGGAACAGCACTTTTTTCCGGGATGAAAGGTACCCTATGTCCGTTTCTGTACACCTGACAACGTATATGCAACATTTCAGGATGATCGGTTCAGTGGTGTAGGCGTAAAAAGGTAACAAAGAAACAAACAAACTTACTTTCGCATTTATAATATTGGATAGGATAATAAAAGATTTTTATTTTATTTATTTATTTTATAATATGCCAACATTTCGCGAGGTTGTTTATTTCTATGTAATAAGGAGCGATCCTTTGCCATTAATAGGACACACAAATCCAGACTACGGGCTGCTATTAAATAGCAAACTTATTTTTCCCAAAAAACAAGGAACAATTTTTACGCCAGCAACCCGACGCTCGCAGCAAAAGCTCCTATTATCCGTCCAATATAAATTGTCGCTCACACTTACACAATTATCTCCCAAATAGAGGCGACCCATCTTCGTCGTATTACATTGGATGCTGCGGGACAAACATCATTTACAATTCCACTCCCGAAATTGAACTCTAAACCAACGTGATATGGGTTACGTTAAGTGAATTTAAAATATTTTTTCAGCAACTGACCCATATAGGTTTGTTGGGTTGTTTTAGAAACTCGTTTGATTGACGAGATCGATTTACTTTTTTTTTGATTGTCATGTCTGCTGCACGGGTGCTGTTAACACCGCCGCCGGGGTCCGTTGTGAGTTATCTATTTTTATGTGTAAGGCCTTCAGATAAGTACATAGAACCGTCGTTGGATGGCACGTTTTTCTAACTCGTGCGTTTGTGCAAGATTTGAGTCTGAAAATGCACCTACGAATATGAAACAGAAGAAACTATGTATTATCTATAAAAATTATATTATTAAGACAAAGTGTTTTTTAGGGTTTTTAAGAATACAGGTAATGATTCTGAGTTGGTTAAGAAAACCTTTCTATCCATTGTCAAGTTAATTTTCGGTTTCATCACAACCATTTCTACTCGTTCCTCCCTTTAGGGTCAATTTGAATTTTTACCTAGTTGAATAAACACACAGATTATCTACCAACGCCCACGTGGTAAATTACAGCCCTCTCCCTCTCGAAGAGAGGAGGCCTGTGTCCCAGTAGTGGGAACATTATAGGCCGATTATGCAAATGAAAATAAACACACATAATATTTTGACAGCCGATTTGTCGCTAACGATGTCAAAATCTGTGTGTGGAACGGAGATTTTAAAATCTCCAGCGAGTCGTCGGTGACTAACGTCTCTGTATGTGCAACTAGCATTAGTCTTATCCTACGAATAAATATTGAATTTTTGTTAATTTTTCCATACAAAAACTGTCGACGTCAATTTATTCCAAGGAGAAAAGATAATTTGATATTTTTTTTAATCAGCCCTGAAGCTTTTGTTTCGTAAGAAAGCGGTGAACGGTCACACAACAACGACTGACAAAACACAGAGCGTTTTTTGGCACCTTAATTTCAATTAGACTGTTAAAATAACAGATTTACATGACGGCTGTAATAATATGACAGAACCGCTCTTATAGGAAACTAATAGCTTAGAAGTATAGGTATAATTACTTTAATATAAAAATAAAAAAAAACCGGACAAGTGCGAGTCGGACTCGCGCACCGAGAGGGCTCCGTACGTTGGTATGTAAATAGTTTTAAAATTATTTTTTTTGTAATTTAAGTACAAATTCACGGTTTTCGAATATTTTCCTTTACTTGTGCTACCTGACATTGCTTCTTGCCAAATTTCATGATTCTAGGTCAACGGGAAGTACCATAGGGTAACCTATAGAGGTATTGATTTCGGAACATAAACGTCCGTATCTTTTGATTGCCTTGACTTAGAAATTTGAATTTTTCACTGCTTCAAGGGATTGCAGCCTTGAGTATTTGATATTAATTTCAACTTGACAACTTCACACGTTCGTTAGAAAAAGTGTCTTGACTGACGGACAGACAGACGGACAACGAAGTGATCTTATACGGGTTCAATTTTTCCTTTTGAGGTACGGAACCCTAAAAACACATAGCGGTATGTAACAGCATTGGAACCTGCAACCTGTTGCATTAAAAGCCGGTCTGTAATCCTTTGGGCCATCGACAACCACCGCTACAATCTAAATGGAGTACTAAAGATAAAGTAGGTTTTAAATAAATAATTAAACTTTAATTAATTGTCTGTTTGTGCCTGAGTCTGAGTTAAATTGTTATTTGTTTTATTCCAGCGTTGTTTCTTTGCGATACCTAGTGGGTAATAAAAGTCTCCTTTTTTGTTAAATGCGGTACTTACATACAACCAAATTCACACATTGTGGGTGTTTTTTTGAAGTGAAAACTTCTTTAGGCGCGTTGGGCATTTTTTAAGATGGGAAAAACCATTGAATTCGCGCCACTGTTACCGTTACCGACACCGCTTCGGATGTGTTCGGCTGTCCTCGAGATGTATTCAGTTTTAATGTACATCCGATATGTCAGTGAGTGATGGCAAAGTATTCTGTTTGTGTTTTGTTTTCACTTCTGTCGGCACTCCCGGAGTGCCACTGTTTTTTTTTTCTTCTTTTTGTAGCCATGGTGTTACTTTTAAGGCCAGAAGTTGGCCAAGTAAATCGCATCATCAATCGCGTTGAATTATGAAAAAATAAAGAGCGTTTTTGCGCCATCATCAACAATGTTCGTATCTTCATATTTAAGCAAATTACTCCGTCCACTGGTGAGAACCGTATGAAAATCTGTTCGATAGTTTTTGAGTTTATCGCGTTCAGACAGACAGACAGACGTGGCGGGGGGCGGTCTCTTTTTTGTTTTATTATATGTAGTGATGTAAGTAAGTAAGAACTTATTCGGCAGGCTGGTACAAAGTTGCAAACGGTTCGGTTTATTTATCAAAACCTTCTGCATCAAGGAACAGGAGACCATAACAGCAAAACGGGTGTTGTTTACAAAGTGAATGTCGCTCATAATACTAATTGACAAGGGCCCACCCCAAACAGTGTCGCGTTACTTAGCCAATTTCCGGATCACTACCAGCCTTTTATGGGGCCTTGGTACCTACATATTATCCTATTATTGACGTTTAATTGCATGATTAATTAAACGAACACAAAACCATAATTGCAATGTTCATTAAGTAAACATGTGTAATGCAAGTATAAAGCCGTATGTATAATAATAGGTATTAGTATGGGTTCTCGCGAAGTAGCTATTGACATAAAACATAAACATAACATAATCAGCCTATAATGTTCCCACTGTTGGGACACAGGCCTCCTCTCAGTGAGAGGGAGTGGGCCGTAATCCACCACGCGGGCCCAGTGCGGGTTGGCAGATGTAACATGTCTTCGAATTTTTGGTTCTAGGACATGCCGGTTTCCTCACGATGTTTTCCTTCACCGTTTTGAGAGCAGTGGTGATGAAATAATTTACACAAAGTAAAACGCCTGTCTGGATTCGAACCTACGACCTACAACTCGTAAGTCGTAAGTCGCGGCCGTTACCACTTGGCAACCGGCCACCATCGACATAGTAATGCTTTTTCTCCTTGTTATCGCTTGGTTTGTTTATTTGAGTCGCGCCACTTTTCAAAATAATACAAACTCATTTTACACAAAATAAACAATGGCTCATTACTTAAATATATTCATTCCTCTCCCTATTTCATTTCTCTTAGTACGAATGGCGCGAAATTAGTCAGTCCGTTGGATGCGGAATGAATCGCCCTTTGAAGACGGAAATTATTCAGCTTTTAGACTGGTTTAAATAATGTATTCTATAGCACTAAGGAGTTGAGTTTAAATAATATCAAAATTGTGTAATCAGCAGCAAACCGATTTTAGTTTCACAGACATGAATGTATATATGTAGGTATGGTAGTAAATCTATGACAGCTACTCACGTTAACGTATGTAACGTGTTTTTCGATAGATATAAGGCTTCATAAAAGTCAGAGTTGGACCACAATTAATAGGTCAAACAAAAAAAAAAACATGTTTTTTTATTGATTGCCTTCTTTGATTAAAAATGTTAATCTATAAAATAACGGCTGTAAAAATATCACTTTTTCACATAAGCACAAATAGAAAACAAAACGAGGAAACTCAGAAATTTAAGTACCAGGGTTGCAAAAATGCTGGAGCAGTTGCTTTGACCACAGCACAAGTGGCAGACGAGCCACTCCAGACCTCTCTCCTCAGATAAATTTACCATAATATTATCAGCGTTATAGAGTAAGTAATCTTGAATCGGTTTCCATAAGTAGAACAGGAATCCTTCTAACAGTATTATTGATATTGGTATCTGAAAAAAAAAAGGGATATTTTTGCTTATACATAAGCAAAAATATTGCATAGGTATGCTGAAAAACCTTTTTACAAAAAAAAAAAAAAACAACTGCCTTCAAAAAAACACTACAAAGTGAAAAAAGACTTTAATTTCGGAAGTCGGTGTCTTTGGTTTTGTATTTTCGTTTTTTGCCATCGACTTCCGAAATTAAACTTATTTTTCACTTTACTGTTTTTTTTTTGTAAGTTGGTTGTGTTTTCTTTGTAAAAAAGTTTTTATTTTCACTTTTAAGTTGTACAAATTCGTATAACACTACTTGCTATGTAAATATCAGGGACAGGAAGTTATTATAACATCACCAAATTATACTAAGTGGCAAAAATACATATTATTTAAGCTAACTCAAAAACTACCAAAGCAAAGTTAATAATTTTTTTGCGTAACCACCCCTGAGGCATAACCTATCCATTAAAAAAATAATTTTTGAAATCGATCCACAATTGGCGGAGATATCGCAAAACATACATACAAAAAAAAAATACTGTCGAATTGAGAACCTCCTCCTTTTTGAAGTTGGTTAATTATGTAAACATACGGCACTTATAGCCACAATGCATCCCATGACAATTCCACTAAGCCACCACTGAAAAGTCATCGGAAAACAAACGACGCCATTTCGTTTACTTGAATTTTTACCAGTAATTTTGGTTTAAGTGGCAGTGGGCAGGGCACATTGCTCGCAGAACAGATGGCCGATGGGGCCCAAAGGTTCTGGAGTGACGACCGCGTACCGGAAGACGTAGCGTTGGAAGGCCTCCCGCAAGGTGGACCGACGACCTTGTGAAGGCCGCAGGAACCCATTGGATGCGAGAAGCACAGAACCGGTCGAAGTGGAGGTGCTTGGGGGAGGCCTATGTCCAGCAGTCGACGTCTTTCGGCTGAAATGATGATGATGATGGTGAATTTTGGTTTAAAAACCAAAATACTGAACCGATTTTGTTGAAATTTCTGTGGGACCAATCTGAAAGTATATCCTTTCAAATAAAAAAGAATTTAACCGAGTTCTGATTGAAAAAACATAAAAAAACCGAATTAATAACCTCCTCTTCTTTTTTAAGTCGGTTAAAAAGGGAAGGCTATGGTGTTTTGGAAAGAACCTGCAAAACATGAATGAATGCATTAAGCGAGCCTGATCCTTTTAAAACGATAAATTTCCAGTCGACTTAGTTTGTAGTCATCATCAGCAACAGTCAGATCCACCAGCTATTGTGGCCTACATGATGCCATGCTTTCCTGGTTTGTGATTGTTTCATTCACGTCTTCCACGCGGTGATTTTTGGGTCATTGAACTATTTGGCTGACAGAAGATAACCTAGTAACTGGATAATGGACTTACCTCTAAAATAAGAAATAGTAAATTCCATTTTCTCGACTGAAGCAGGGGAAATATATCAATGTGGCGAAGAACTAGGCATAAACTCAATAAGTAGACTAAATTGGAAGTGAAGAATTTGTTTTTGAGTATTTTAGCTGTAACAAAAGATAATAATAAAAGAATAACACGGAAGAAGGAAGACATTGCTGATGCGCCGCGATTAGCAGGTGTGGATGGGAGGAGAAAATAATAATAATTAACATCTAGCTTTAGCTACACAGAAGAAGAGAAGAGAACAGAAGAGGTAAATAGTTTCGGGGCGTAACTCCGCTGCCCCGAGAAATCACGGCACAGCGGACAGAGCTCCGGCGGGATCTCATGGCGACATGGAGAGTGCAACTGTCGCAACCCAGTGCTGGGCACGCCACAATTGCAAGGAGTGGCTGGAGAGGCGCCACGGCGTTCTCACCTTAAGCGTAACGCAGGTCCTCAGCGGACACGGCTGCTTTGGGAGGTTCCTGTTTCGGATAAGGCGGGAGGAAACACCCGAGTGTCACCATTGTGTGGATCGCCCAGAGGACATGGTGGAGCATACGGTGGAGGTCTGCCCAGCCTGGGCAGAGCACCGCCGTGTACTCATGGCGGCGATCGGCGGCGGCGACCTCTCGCGTCCGGCCCTAGTCCAGGCGATGGTACGGAGCGACAGTGCATGGGAAGCCGTCACCTCCTTCTGCGAAGCAGTAATGCTCACGAAGGAGGAGGCGGAGCTCGTGAAGGAGAGGCAATCTTTGCGTCCTCATGCCCCTAGTCACCGCAGAAGACGCCTTGGGCGTCGGGAATCGATAGCCGATTCCCGGCCACTATAGGCGCGGGCTTGCGGACGGCGAGCAATGAGCAGTTTGCCGTCCGGTAAGGACCAGGCCCGGGTCGACGGCACGTTGTGTTCTACGCGCGCCTCAAAGATATGTCAGCACTAACTGACGGGGTCCGCTAGGCCCGATGCCTGCCAGGATCGCGGGTTGTTCGAAAGAGATACCGTGGCCCCTGGCACAGGCAACAGAACGAACACGGGTGGGTTTTAGTCAGTAATAGTCTGACACGCCCTAGCTCCGCCCAGAGCGGGAGAAGTTATTTGATAAATTCCCACCTAAAAAAAAAAAAAAAAATAGAGGTAAATAGTTTAATTAAGATTTGAAGTAGGTGACACGAATCTTGCCAGAAAATAAATTGCATTGCAGTTAGAAGGCTAGGGATTCGTTCTCATTTGCGAAAGACATTTTTGCGAAGCCCCATCTACAAATCATCAAAGACCTTGTCTCTGTAAGCAAATAATACAAGGCGATAGTCTGACCACATTCGTTGTTGACAGTTTTAGAAGTAGCTGAAAAAGTGGTGGCGCCACCGAACTCTTAGGGCATCAGGGTACAACCATCAACTGCTACACTATTACACACATTTACAGATACTTACAATCATACAGTATGTGTATTTCGTTAATAAGAAAAGATAAAGCCAACACAAGAGCAATAGATCTTGTCATAGAACTGATATTCTATTTTTCATTTATATTAAGTAACAGTAAAAACTAAAACATTCATAATTCTCTAAAAATAATGTGCTGAGAGAGAAAGTAAACAAAATTGACAGTGACATCTTAAAGGTAATGAATTTATGGTGAAATTCGATTATTTTATTTTACCCAATAATTATGATAGAAACAAGATCTTTTTGGATACAAATATTAACCTCTTTGCTCCGGAGAGAGAAAATATAGCTACTTAGTTACAAAATAAAACTGCGATATTTTTCAATGTAAGTGGTCGTGGGTACTAGGAAAACATGATGTAATAGCTGGTTAAACACGTGTCGACTGTAAACTTTTACGACCTCTCGCACCTTTATGTAGCCAGAATTCAAATGAACTGCATTGTGCAATGCAAACTACATTAATATCGCAGTGATCTACCTAAGCCGCCTAGTTTTCCAGCTGAATGACTATGACTAGTCTATTTACGACTACGTAATCTATTATAGTATGTATATAGTATCGACACAAGAGAAAACTAAAAAAAGGTATTCAGCTGCATCCGGTTAGACTGGAAGCCGACCCCAACATAGTTGGGAAAAGGCTAGGCAGATGATGAGTATCGACACAAGAGAAAAGCTGATTTTCAAACCTCGGCTTTCATACACCTACCGGCTAATTTAATATGTACCTACTGGATACTCCCTTAGAGATAATTTCTTTTGTTTGATTTGTTTTTCTTCTTCATTATATACTTACCAGCACTATTATAGATATACAAGTAGATAACAAAACGGACCGTTCTTCTTTCCAGCTCAACTACATAACCATCACCAATTTACTAATCTGAAGATTTTACGAAGTTCAAGACTGTCCATACCACACAGAGCCTTGTACTTATAACATAAAACAAATCAATACCACTTTTAATTACACGCCTGATCCAAAAATAGTAATGCCTCGATATAAATAAACTATTGCTATTGATTTGAGACGCGTATAAATATTAACGTAGTTTGAACAGCCTTCCCATAATTATTGAATTCTTTATAACTTTCTACGATGAAAATGGAAATCTAGAACCAATAAATATAGTTGTACTAAATTGAATTTTGCTGACGCAATCCTTCTCTGAGAGCAGTGGTGGCCAAGTGGTAACGGCCGCGACTTAAGAGCGTTTACGACGTACGGCATTTCATACAAACTTTCAAGTCCTTGTTTTTCGAAATGAATGAACCGATTTTAATGAAACTTCGTACGCATAAGCAGGATACAAAGGTCTAAAGAGTTTGTAAAGAACATTCTCGAAAAATAGTGATATAGCCAAATTAGACAGATTTTAAATTTTTCATAGAAACAGAGATTTCCACTTATCTTTTTTTGTATAAGACATTTCGAGAATGTTCTTCACTAACTTTTAGAACTTTGTATCCTGCTTATGCGTACGAAGTTTCATTAAAATCGGTTCATTCATTTCGAAAAACAAGGGCTTGAAAGTTTGTATGAAATGGCGTACGTTGTAAACGCTCTTAAGAGTTGTAGGTCGTAGGTTCGAATGCATACAGGCGCTTTACTTTGTGTAAATTACTTCATCACCACTGCTCTCAAAACGGTGAAGGAAAACATCGTGAAGAAACCGGCATGTCCTAGAACCAAAAATTCGAAGACATGTGACATCTGCCAACCCGCACCGGGCCCGCTTGGTGGATTACGGCCCACTCCCTCTCACTGAGAGGAGGCCTGTGTCCCATCAGTGGGAACATTATAGGCTGATTATGCTGTATTCTAGAATATGTAAGCAGATGGTTTGACAGTTATGTTATTTAAGCCCCATAGGGTGCGAGTCTATCTAGCCTATTAACCGGTTAATAGGAAAATGCAAGTAAGAAAAAAAAAGAAACCCAATAAAATATGGGGCCGAAAGATTCTGGAGTGGCGACCGCGTACCAGAAGACGTAGCGTTGGAAGGCCCCCCACAAGGTGGACCGAAGACCTTGTGAAGGCCGCGGGAACCCGTTGGATGCGAGAAGCACAGAACCGGTCGAAGTGGAGGTGCTTGGGGAGGCCTATGTCCAGCAGTGGACGTCTTTCGGCTGAAATGATGAGGATGATGATGAAACAAATAAAATATATAAAATGGCAATGTAAAGCAGTATCGATGCATAGTATTAAACTCTTGATTTTGGTACAAAAATAACATAACATTTTATTCTGTCACACATAACCATGCAGATGTCCCGAATTAAAGGATTCAAATAAAAATAACACAACCGACCAAACACAGAGATTTATAACATCAATAAAAGGAACAAACAGTCAGTCCACTCTTATTTAAAAAAAAACTATACTTTTTATTATTTGCTTGATTAAACATTTACGTTTTATTGGTCATTTTACGACTTTTCATTTAACTTCAAGATTAACTTTTGACCAAAATTCATTTCTACAAGTGGTTTCAAACACAAACCTACGTTGAGAAAATATTCAAAGACTGTAAGAAAAAGAAACATTAATGTGAGACTGTCACAGCTTCAAAAATACTGAATTAACAAAAATTCTGAAACACGAAGAGAAAAATCATAATTTCGTCAGAAATCCCATCTGTCTTTACGACGACGCAGTCATAAAATTCCGACATAAAACATGTTATCGAAGTGCATGGAAACTCATTACAAATGGAAATCAGAAACTTGGATTAAAAATTTAAGATGAAACCAAGATGATTATACACATAAACGCAGACATAATTAAAACTGTTGTTATTTCAATAGTTGTGAACAATGTGCTCAGAATAGAAACTACGGAATTATCTTCAGAAGACGAGAAGGTGTTTACTCTAAATGAAGATGAGGATGGCATTAAAATTTATGAAGAACCACAGCCCTATGCAGTGAAAAAATCTATTTTAAGAACGAAAAATGAAGAAAAGGAAGAAGATATAAAATCCCTTTTGGAAGAGAAATATAAGTTTAGGAATGATGAGACATCCACGAGGTTTAAGGTGGCCCGCGAGGAGAGAGGCGACTTTCCAGGTTTGTTTATATTATTCTCGTCTATTTTACCCACAAAATAGCGTAGAAATTCAAATAAGAAAGAAAAGCCAGCTACTACAAGAAATGAAATAAGTCAGTATTTTTTTTTAAAAGAAGAAATCAAACGAATGTTATTACTTATAGTTCCCATATCATCTATACTATTCGAAATAAATTGAAATATTATATTTTCAACGAAATATATATTTCGATTCTTTGTTACATCCAATTTAGGAAATATGCTCTGTTTTTAACAGACTTCAAAAAAAGGAGGAGGTTATGAATTCGTTTTTTTTTTTAAATATTTGTTACCTCAGAACTCCGTTATTTATAAGCCAATTTGCAAAATTATTTTTTATTTGAATGGATATACTTTCAGATTGGTCTCATAGAAATTTTATCAAAATCGGTTCAGTAGTTTGTTTTTTAAACCAAAATTACTGGTAAAAATTCAAGTAAACGAAATTGTTTTTTTAAGTATGTTACGCGATATCTCCAGCAATTGTAAATCGATTTAACAAAAATGGTTAGGGTACGCCTTAGGAGTGGTCCCATATAAATTTTATTAACTTTACTTGGGTAGTTTTTGAGTTGGCTTCATCATCATCATCATCTTCCTGCCCTTACCCCATGTTACTTGTGGTCGGCGCAACACGTTTTCTTCTTCCATTCTCCCCTGTCAACCGTCACGCTATCATTTACTCCCTTCTCTTTCATATCATTCCTCACACAATCCCTCCATCTTTTCTTCGGCCTTCCTCTCCCTCTCCATCCATCAACATGTATATTCATCACTCTTTTAGTCACATGCTTTTCGTCCCTCCAAACGATTTCCTTTTAACTTTTCAAATGGCTTCAATGCTTCAATAATAGGATTTTTTTTCCACTTAGTTTTTATTGATGATGTTTTAATAGCTTCCTGTCACTGATATGATACGTATAGCAAGTAGTGTTATATGAATTTTTGTCGGGTAGGTGCAACAAAAAAGTAAAAAAAAAACTTTTTTGAAAAAAAACAACCGACTTCCAAAAAAAAACACTACAAAGTGAAAAATAGTTTTAATTTCGGAAGTCGGTGTCAAAAAACAATGAAAATGCGGAAATGCGGAACCAACGATACTGACTTCCGAAATTAAAGTTATTTTTCACTTTCAAGTGTTTTGTTTGGAAGTCAGTTGTTATTTTTTTTTTTGTAAAAAAGTTTTTTAAGATAATACTTTCGCGAAACAAATTCTTGTTTATTATTGTTGCCAATCATTGGTTATTCACATGTTTGTTTCGGGGTTGTCCGACCAGTTTTGAAACCGAACGGATCCGGTCTTTACGAGCTCGACAAGCGGCGAGGCACTGGGTTCAACATCACACAAACATGTGAGTAATGTAGGTAAATGATAATAAACAAGCCTATCTAACGCTTGTCCATCATCAATAGTCAGCCGAAAGATATCCACTGTGGACTCCCCAAGCAAAATTACTCGAAGTACTAGGACAACAAATTTAGTCCAGCAACAGTAGTAGCTGACCCTGAAATTGTACAAAGATCTCTCTAAAGAAGTTTAGACCCAACGCTTTACATTTATAATCTCCTAGTACATTACTTATAAAATCATGATGAAAACTTGTAGTGCACCGATCGTCTAAACACCTTTCGTCAAACGTTCTATATAGAGACAATAATGTGAACTCTTTACATTTTATATCCTCCTAGTATTTCCCGAGAACCATGACGATCGCAACATAGCATGGGCTTTCCGGTCGTATGCTGTGCGTCGCATCGTGGGTGGTATGGAGACTACCATCAGCATGTATCCATACAACGTGGCCATCTCCAGGAACGCTAAGCATTGGTGTGGAGGATCCATCATTGACGAACAGTGGGTCCTCACTGCAGGACATTGCTTGGAATCGTGAGTGGATCATTTTACTAGAACGAAAACCCAACCAAAACCGAAGTTGATCAATTAAAACGAAACAGGTGACTATAGATTTATAAATCCTTGATGCCTTTTACGTACCGTATTAACCTCATTAACATCAAGCAACAGCCATATTCAAATTTCTAGAAATTTTTATTATGGCCTCTGTACAATCTGCATGACGACTGCGCGCGTGTTAGAAAATGGTGTAGAATCTATACCTACATAAAAGTCTATATGAATACATATATTACCCAAATATAAATCTTTGAATATCAGAATGGTTACTAGTTATTTAATATGTGTAAAAGTAACTATGAATATGGTATGTAGCGAAAGGATTTTATGAAATAAAGCACAGAAATACAAGCTAGACATTTATTTCAATTTAGGCTTGTCAGTAATTAATCAGAAAACTAGTTGTCCGTTCCAAATCTAGGTCATCATGGAGAAGAAGGACAAGAACTCCATGGAAACAGTATTAAAGTATTTTATCAATACATTTCTTATATTGCCATAAATTATCATTATTTTAAAAACAATTAATTATACCTCTTGGACAATGATCCAAGTGAACTCAGAATAATAGCAACATAATAACAATAGCTAGGAATATTCCATTATACAATTTACAACATCGGCATTATTGGCCATATTATTACATTTACAGAAACGATACCTAGTTATATATAATAATAATATCAATTAACTTACATGACATCCGGTCGATCTATTCCACATAATAACGTCACTAGTACTAATCAACTGACTGTAGGCCGGAGCTCCGTTCCGGTCGATGTCTCGAACAAGAATTATCCCCGCCACTGGGAGCTCCCCCTTTTATAGTCGTGAACTTTGACGTTTCTATCTACCGTCATCCAAAATATCAACAAGATAAAAGGTGGATACCCGTTTGGAATACCCTCTATGTTTTGCTACATTATTTCTTAATATTTAGGTTATGCAAAACAACACCATTCCATCAAGCTTCAACAGCAAAATGTTAACAATAACAATACCTACAATTAGGATAATCTATTACGCGCGTATTTCAAATTTGTAGAAATCGTTTCAATAGACTGCATGATTGTGCTAATAATATAATTAAAAAACCTAAGATTATCTATTGCATAATTATGGCTTTGCCTTATTATGTTTTGCCGTTTCGGAAGTACATAATTAACCATTATCTAATTAAAACTTTTATGTGAGTTTTTAAAATTTCAATAGGTATATTATGGAATCAGGCGTTACTTTACGGAAATCCATGACATTAAGATGTTAAGGTGTTGTGATATGCATGAGGGCGGGAGGGTGGGACCTTTCTTGCATCTGCATATGCATGAGCGTGGGAAGGTGAGATTGCTTCCAGCATCCAAGCCTGGGTTTTTATTACACGGAATTAAAACTAGATATTACACATAACATCTTAATCTCAATAGGTACCTGCCTTTTATAATTAGCGTTGATGGATAGTCTCGATTTGGTTAATCAATACCACAGAGGTTTTTAAAATCTCATTTTAGGAAGGAATCAATTAGGAATTAACTCATAAACGAACATTAGTCTCAGCCCCCCCCCTGTCGATTAATATTGCACGCATTATTCCCATCTCATTCATTTACTTGCAGAGCCTACGATGGAGACAAGAAGAAATTGCAGCCGTTCATTATCAGAGCGGGAAGCTCCTTCCACAACCGAGGAGGTTACCAGGCGCGGGTCAATAAGGTGGGTCTTATACCTATATGTATATACAGGGTGTGTCGTAAATAGTGGTCCACCGTTAAGGATTCGATATACCAGATAATTTACTATAACATATTATAATTTTAACAATTTTAGTAGTACATTTTTTTTACAAAATCGCTCCTGAATTTGCATGGTTACGCTAAAAATTAGGATCAAAATAGAGAAGAGCTAACTTTTTCTTCAAAAGCTCTAAATTTATATAAAAAACTATAATTTTACACGATAGCTCTAGTATTCAACAGTAATTAACAGAAATCAAAATGAAAAAATAATGGTTTTTGTTGAAACTACAACCAAATTTGTAACAAAAGGTTGAAATTTCGTAAATAAAAAACAAAAAAAAATATTTCCGGAACCCTTGGGTAAAAAACAACCGACTTCAAAAAAAACTACAAAGTGATAAATAACTTTAATTTCGGAAGTCGGTGTCGTTGGTTCCGCATTTTCGTTTTTTGTTTGACACCGACTTCCGAAATTAAAGTTATTTATCACTTTGTAGTTTTTTTTGAAGTCGGTTGTTTTTTTTGTAAAAAAGTTTTTATTTTTCACTTTTTAGTTGTACCTACTCCACACAAATTCAAATAACACTAGTGCATTGAGGAATTGAAGACACCGACTAGAAGAATCATCAAAATTCGCATAGAAATGCCGGAGATGCAGTACATTTATGCATATAACATCGTACATAAGAATAATTATATAATGTATTATATACTAAAACCTTTCTGAAAGTATGTAGATCACATTAGTGAAAGAATTATCAAAATCGGTTCATTAGTTTTTGAGAAAATCGCGGACAAACAAATATAAATACATACATACATACATACATACATACATACATACATACATACATACATACATACATACATACATACATACATACATACATACGGGTCGAATACAGAACCTCCTTTTTTGAAGTCGGTTAAAAATGATTAAAATTGTAATATTTTATAGTAAATTATCTGGTATATGGAATCCTTAACGGTGGACCACTATTTACGACACACCCTGTATAGGTAGTTTTTTTTTTAAGTTCTGAATGAAATGTTACAGAAAATGAAGATCATGCAACTTAAAATTTGGTTGTGTGCTTCATACCAGCACCAAATGGATTCAATACACAAACCTTTTACCTACAACCAAACATTTTAACTAAAGTAGGAAAGGGCAATATTTTTAACGTGACCAGATTCAAGGAAAGAAATGATGTAGAAAAAAAGGTACTGCTCGACATAGGCCTCTCCAAACATGCACTGGGGGCATTCAGCGGACTCCCGTGATCTTCATCTTCACCTTCAGCATGTTTTTAGCGCAATTTGAACATACTCTTGTTACTAGGTAGGGCATTTTAAGAACCCTTTAAAGGCATGACGAGGAAGGTGTAAAGTTCACTCATCCTCCATAGAAAAGGGTGGATCCTCCGGTCAGACAATCATGTTGTGTCTGGTAGGCTACTGCCCGGGATTTTTGTAGGGACATTGTATACAGGCTGGGCAAAAAGTCGTGGATCAAACGAAATAGGGAGATAAAGGAGGTAATTTCCAACAAAAAATCTTTCTACAGCATGGACATAATTCAATTGCCCTAAAAGTTATGAATATTTTTGTATATCGAGTTCTTTTACAATAAAATTAGACTAATTAAAAAAAAAAGTGATATAAAAAAATAAAACAAACGGTGTTGTATTATTACTAGATAATGTATCAGCACTACAAAAGTTCTATTGCGGCTCTGGGTACCAAATTTCAAGAGCAATTAATTTTTTTCCAAAAAATTTTGAAGCGTTACCAAAAATTATTTCTCACTTTAAAAGCGTTGGAAATGATATTTCATTTGATCCACGACTTTTTGACAGTTGCGCGGTAAACTTTGCTTGCGTGATGCACGATTTTGCGTGACGTCAGTGTGATGCGTAGTTTGCATGTTGTGATGTAGATGGCGCCAAAACTTTCTATATTCGCAGGTATTCTTCCCCCACAAGTACGTGCCCGGTAACGCGGACTACGACTATTCGTTGCTGCGCCTTGACCGCCCAATGCCAATAGGCAGGAACATCGCTGTCCTCAACCTACCCTCCAAGGATTACCTGATGAAGGAGAACGATATACTCATCGTCACAGGATGGGGGAGTACGGATGTAAGTGTCATAGACACTTGACAGTTAAAACGCTTTCTCTTTTAGGTATTCTTAATGAGTGAAGCTCTTCCAATGTTTCGATGCGGTTAACATTTCTCAAGGATGGTTAAGTAAAACTCTTAGTTAGGTGTTTCCCTGGATGAGCTCTTTTTATGGAGCTATAACAATTTTGGTATCCTACAGACGCCAGCACATCAAGCTATTACAATCTGTCAAATTTCTTTAATAGATTTTCAACTTTATCGCTTACGTATAAGGCTCAAAGTTGATTGGGAAAATTTGACAGTTTCGGGTTGCTTGATGTGCTGGCGTCTGTACATACTTAGCTTGTTAGCGTAGATTTGCGTGATATTAAAGGGGCTACAAGACCTAAACGCAAAAAAACGCAAGTTTTATAATGCCTAAAAGTATACGATCGACTACAGTAAACAAAATTAGAAAAATATTTGATATTCTTCAGGATATATGCTAGTTAGATAGTGTGTTGAAAACATAATACAACAAATTTGATACGAAAAAAAAAATCATGAATTTACCTCTAAAAACTTTCATTTCATTTCATTTTTATACATACAATCATTCTGATGTTTTGTCAGATTATTCTACAAGCAACATACTAAAGCACTAGTGTTTTCATTTTTTAGTCCAAACAATTTTATTGTAAATAGATAATGGCTTCACATTTTTTTTCAATCAATTACTAACGTTATGTCATCGCGCTTCTCTTTCTTTTCTATGCAGTCCGACAGTGACAGCGCATTAGGTCATGTAGTCCCCTTAATAACTTATTGTTGAGTAAACAGGAGTCTGGCTACGGCCACATCCCGGACCGGTTGCGGTTCGTCCCGGTGCCGGTGATGCGGCTGGATGACTGCCAGAACTCGTACCGGTTCTATATCACGCCACGGATGCTGTGTGCCGGATACGCCACCGGTGGGAAAGACGCTTGTAATGTAAGTTGTTTTCTAATCTTTGAAGTATTTTGTGCAAGAACTTTCGTTAATATGTTTCGGCTCTTGCTTGTGTATGATAATAATGGACGGTGCTGGTTTAAATATCTGTAATGTAGGTTCTAAATTTCTTTTAAATAGAATAATATTATGCATTGAATCGACGCGACGTCCGCAAAGCGAAGGCGAGACGATGACTGGCCCCCTGGCGGCGCGAAGTGGAGACGCGGTATGGCTCCACAGGCATGGCCATAGACAGTCCTGCCGTGCGCCATCTGGCGGCGGCGGGGCCGTAATAATTTATATGAAACTCTGAGCTTAGGACCGTCACGCAAATCTTAGTGACAGAGACTGCGCCCTACAAACCTATTGTTTAACTCTATGTACCCGATGTCCCCCTAGTAATGTACATTCTTCAGCCACCAACTTTAGATATCTTAACACGCCTTTCAACTCCTTAGCACGATTCCGGTGGACCAGCAGTACGAGACGGCGTTCTCCTCGGCATAGTCTCCTTCGGTGGCAAGCAGTGCGGTGACCCTCGCTCACCGGGGGTCTACAGCCGCGTGGCCGAGGTCACGGAGTGGGTGGAAGACACCATCACGAATAACGAAGCCAACACCGTGCCAGAACTGCAGCCGAAGATACAGAAGGCAAGACTAAGGGAGAAAGAGTTGCAAAAGTAAGTATGGGACCCGACAACAACACATTCAAACTATTCCGTTATAATATCCATATTTCCAGTATAAATTGACCTCTTATAGTACGGAAAATTTACACTATGTGAGGTTGGCTCATATTGGAAAAGTATAGCTTGATAAGTCGCGTGACCAAGTAGCTGACGTAGCTGTGTTTCAACTTTAAAAGGGAATATCAGTAGAGGCCAATCTAACATCGTAACTGTTACAGATTCAAGTCACGAGTAGAAGACAAGAAGAATAAAATCAAATCTTGGCTCCGTGAGACACTGAGGTCGCCAACATTCATTCAACTAGCCAAAAAGAAACTAATGGAAGCGGGGTTTCACACAAGAAGAACCAATGATTATGACGCGATAAATGTGAGTAATCTAGATGATAAAATGATAGATGAAATTAATCTAACAAATATGATTAATGATAGAATAATAGAAGATGGTGAAGGTACTGAATCTGATAAATTGTTGAGAACTTTGGCTTTGCACGAGGTCATGATAAATGATCAGAGCGGAGAAATGTATCCTCAGAGGGCTCAGTCAAACGAGAGTGACAGTGTTGAGAGCTTCATAGCTTATATAGGTGCAGCTAGTAAATAAACATTGTTAATAAACTGTTGGATTTTTATTTTTGTTCGACAGGATTTTTTTATTTTTCTTGTTGAATAATATGTTCTTGAAGACAGCGCCATCTGTGATTTATTTACGAAATTTATAAGAGACGAGCTCATTCGGGTTATTAAGAATGTTGTTGGTCTTTTACTGATAGTCAACAGCCGTATATTTATATAAAGGCTGTAACTAATTTAATAAAATAATAAAAGTTCATTAAATGTCTGATAAGAGACTGTGACCCACTTCGGTAACAAATTCAATGTCGAAATAAGTTTTCCATTCGATAAGAGATGGCGCTATATTCATTAGTGTTGCTATTCGATGTTAGATGGTGCGAAAGGCAGCAGTTTTTTAGTGTGTAAATTAATAATAATTCCGTAACCCCAACTTCCTCCTTCGTTCGGGTCATACAAAAAATTACTAACATGCTACAATGGTGATTTTGATGGCTGATGTGAATTATTGAAGCATCAGGAGGTACTTTCGCTACCCTTATAGTGCTCTTCATGAATAATTGTCTGAAAAAGCCGCAATAGGCTATATATTCTAGAGTAGGTATAGGTGGCTATGCAATTACAGGTACTTAAGACATTTTAGCTCCGTCTCTGTAAAGGCATCCCATCTGCGATATCTCTGGTATTGGCTGCAATGGCCACCACTTCCTATCAGGCAGGGACGCTAGCTTGCTTGACTTTAAAATAAAAACTCAAAATTCATCAGTTCTGCTAAAGAACCTGTGTCTATCATCAAATAACATTATTAACATTATAAGATTATAAACGGCACAGGACAAGCCTGGCTTCAAGGAGCAACTGCGGTCACAGCGCCTTATAGGATCTTCAATGCAACGTTACAAGACCAGGAGACATCCTCACTGGCGCAATATTACTGCTAGAACTAAGTAAAATTGATACGTACTATGAAAATAAAGATGAGGAAGGGAAAGACCAAAGAAACGATAGACCGATTGTGAAATATGCGAAGACTTAAGAGGAGTTAACTACTTGAGATAGAAGAAGACCTACTGCGCCGACTCCTAATAAATAGCAAGGCTAACTATGCAGGAATAAGATATCAAGAACTTGAAAATTTAGATAAAAACTTCAGATTTGTAGTACTCGCAACCGGCGCACGTGGATAACAAAATATATTGAACGTCGACGGAACGTATGACGTGTGTAAGGGTCTATACAGACGGACTGCATTTGAGCTGCAACATCGCAGTTTAGATGTAGTTGACTTAACTGCTTCGACACCTAGTTATTTCAACTGCATATACTGCGATGTTGCAGTTGGCATGCAGTTCAAATGCAGTCCGTCTGTTTAGACACTAAGATGCGTAGCAAGTGACGCTCTGTAGCTTCTGCCTTCCCCAATTAATTATTTATTTTTTGGTACAATAAAATGTAATATGCTCAATAAAATGTTGGTTTTTGTGGTGCTAGATTATGGTCTCTGCATTTTGTGTTTATTGCATTTTAATTATGGTGTGTAAATCGATAATGAGCACTGCACATTATACATAGATCTAGAATTTAAGTACATAGTTGTACAGAAGTTGCAGCATGTGGTTGGTCCGTGGATGGGTGATCATCTTTACATACCGAGACATTCGTGGATCTTAGTCATTCGTTTCGGGTCGTCACAAAACCGAAAGTCAGCCAACCAGTCTTACCCAGAGGTATCGTATTACCTAGTAACTGGGTTGCGGAGGTCAGATAGGCAGTCGCTCCATGTAAAAAACTGGTAAGACAGGAAGTGGACCCTAACATAGTTGGGAAAAGGTTAGGCAGATGATGATGATGAGTTGGGCAGAAGTTGTGTCCCTTTTCTTTCCTGGGAAGTATACAGATTTGTCATTAACTCTAACAATTATCATAATGTGAATGTTATCAAAACAAACATATTATAAATTACTTACCTACCTAGTGGTGGTCCTAACTTGAGGCCACACACCTATAGTTTAATCATTTATGGATTCAATGACTTATTTGAAGTGATTTCAAACATGGACATGAATGCCGAGTTAATTTTAACTAATGATCCATTGTCGAATGCTAATTTACTGTACATTAATTAATGTATTCTATGTATTGATAACAAACTTAAGTTAGCGGCTATACACCTAACAGAACGATTAAAATAACTGATAGTTGCGTCACGCAGCTACCAGGATCGCAGGAGATGCGAGAAATGTGCGTAATGATGTTCGATGATCATCATAATGATTATAGGCGAGGTAGGTGCAAACTTGACCTACCTTTATGTACCGTTGTCCGGTATAAATAAATCTACTTGGGAAGATACTACTTGGGATTTATATGTGCATTAAGTTATTAAAACATGGTTCTTCTTACCTAGTATCCGTGTATGTATGAGTTATAGGGAAAATGGCGAATGTCATAGTTCAAGCGAGTCAGCAAGGGTTGATTGGTTAGATTTATTTATTTATTTAATAATTCAAGCACATAATTGATTGGCCCAGGGGTTTTTGATAAAATGCTTGCTGTATTCCAGTTACGGGTGCACGACAAAGACTTTGTGTCCGTTTTTCAACTTTGTCTCCAGGTAATAGGTGCAATACTACACGTACAAATAGGACACATGCGATTTGCATTATTGCAGGCTGGCAGCAATATTTGATCGCCAAAAGTTACAAAATGATCCTTTTTTTGTGGATGGGAAATCATCAAATGAACCCCTCCCGCTCTGGGTGGAGCGGAAGGGAGTGTCAGACTCTTACTGACTAAAACCCACCGTGTTCCTTCCTAGCCCTTTATGTTCCGGGGCAGCGGTAAAACTTTCGGACTATCCCGCTACCCCGGCAGGCTTCGGCCCTAACGGGCCCCTTCTTTTATGCTGACATCTCTATGAGGCGCGCGTGGTACACATACGCGCCGTCCGGCACGGGCCTGGTCCTGATCGGACGGTGAGCTACCCATTACTCTCCATCCGCAGGCCCGAACAAAAAAAAATGATGAAGGATGATGATGAAGGGTGGGCGTTTAAGGGTTTAAACGCCCACCCTTCATCACTTCATATTGTTTGAGCTAGAATAGAAGAAGACGTATAGCGCAAGAAACTCCCCAGCAACACGGCTCTGACTGTTTTAATATAAAATTAAAACTTGTGATTCGATACAATAGAAAAAAAATCGAGTTCCGAATTTCAAATCACTTAAGGGGAATGCGCCAAGGTAGTCCGCGAAATACAAATTTTCTTACGTTTTTTGCAATTTGCAAGTCAGTATCAGGTTGTGTGTTGATTAAAATATGATTCCCCGTCCTAAAAAATATGGCTTTACAGAACTATTATCATTAGAACCAGCATTAAAACTCCTCAAATAATTAGAATTGGCCTCAAATCCTCCAGGCCCAGTTGAAAACCAGCGTTAGGCACTAGTTGTCAGGCAGTTTTACTGAACTGGGCCTTTTTAGCGCAGCCGTGAGGCACACTTTCCTGCAATTTTTTTTTTTTTACATCGGACTTTACACTTTTTATTTGACCTTTACATTTTTGTTTTTATCAGATGTATGTATCTGGTGTATTTTGTTTCTTTTTGTCTGTGCTAAATAAATGTATTTTCTTTCTTTCTTTTCTGTCAAATCTCATGATTTCATGAAATAATCATTCAATAAGATAATAATTACGAACTTATGATTTTGAAAAATCATCAATACAAAATTGATATTTTTATGATTATAAATATTTTTTAGGCCGCGAAGCATAATTAGATCAACATAAAATCATACTGAACTGCAAATAAAAAAAAAATCAAGTAAATTTGAATTTCGCGGTCTACCCAGACGCTTTCGACTTAAGGAAACAAAAGTCACAAATGTAACGCTTCGACAGACGAGCTTCAGTCAACTGTGAAGCATCCAAATTATTTTGTGAAAATATCAATTAGATTATGTAAAACTTTGACATAATAACCTTAGCACTAGGTACCGACTAGGTAGGTAGGTACAGTCAGCCTTAAAAGGTTGGATTAATTTGATTGTCTACAATTTGGTTCCATAATACTGTATCAATGTGTAGCTACAATGAAATACCCAATCATATTATGGTAATTACATTTTTAGATTCGGATAATTTTAGTTCATTATTGATTTTTATAAAAAAAAATCTTGTCTTCGTAATTTTTTTTTCTTTTAAAGTTTTTAAAACCTGAAATCGCGAAAAAAATCAGCTGTTCATTTTGTAGGGAACAGCTGATTTTTTTTTAGCGATTTCAGTTTTGGTCCCATAGTAAAAGTTGTTCATAATTATGAGTAGGTACAATGACCTGATGATGAATGATGTTGTTGGTGTTTTTCCAATAACCCTGTATAAAAAGGAGGTAAATAATCAAAGGCCATCAAAAAATCCGTCCGCATCGCTGCCAATAGGGAAAGTGCCCAAAAGGCTGGCAACATTGCAACGCTGTATGGCAATGTTGCCAGCCTTTTTGGCAGTGGTTAATAGAATGCACAATCTTAAATAGAGAAAAGTGTCTGAGATAGGAGCGTCCTGAGTTTAAAAATCACCTGGTTATCTTAGATAGGATATGTTAGTATACAAACGGTTTAAGTCAAGATAATTATTGCAAAAAAAAAAAGCAGTGGCACTCCGGGAGTGACGACAGAAGTGAAAACAAAACACAAACAGAATACCTTGCCATCACTCACTGACATATCGGATATACATTAAAACCGAGTACATCCCGAGGACAGCCGATCACATCCGAAACGGTGTCGGTTACAGTAACAGTGGCGCGAATTTAATGGTTTTTTCCCATCTCAAAAAATGCCCAACGCGCCTAAAGAAGTTTTCACTTCAAAAATTAAAATTTAAATTACAATAAACATCGTTTTGAGACTGACGGTACACGGTTAGTTGTATAAAAACGTTTATTTAGAGTACCGAGAACTGGTCAGAAATAAATACGTCCTCAAGTTTATGTTCGTTATGTCACTTATTTCGACATTATGAGGCTATTTTCAAGAGGGAGAACAAAACTGACGAATCTAAGGCCCGTATTACAGAACCTCACTCAAAACTCAAGCACTACTTATTTGAAGCATCATCTCAAGCAGGACCTGTGTCCCAAACTATGCTCCAAACTGCAACCTATCCTGCCCTCTGTATCCCAAAACCTGCAGTCAAAGTCACCTCTGCGCTGACACCGATAACCATAGAAGTGGTGAAGTTTTCAGTCTGAATTATTGTGGTTCTAACGACACGAAGAAGACGATTACTTACAAAAAAAACAACCGACTTCAAAAAAAAAAAACTACAAAGTTATAAGTAACTTAAATTTTGGAAGTCGGTGTCGTTGGTTCCGCATTTTCGTTTTTGACACCGACTTCCGAAATTTAAGTTATTTATCACTTTTTGTTGTACAGACGCCAGCACATCAACTTACTACAATCTGTCAGATTTCTGTAATAGATTTTCAACTTTATCGCTGAAGCATAAGGTTCAATGTTGATTGGGAAAATTTGACAGTTAGGTGTAGGTTGATGTGCTGGCGTCTGTACCTACTCCACACAAATACAAATAACACTAGTGCATTGAAGAATTGAAGACACCGACTAAAAGAATCATCAAAATTCGCATAGAAATGCCGGAGATGCAGTACATTTTATGCATATAACATCGCACATTAGAATAATTACATAATGTATTATATACTAAAACCTTCCTGAAAGTATGTTAATCACATTAGTGAAAGAATTATCAAAATCGGTTCATAAGTTTTTGAGAAAATCGCGGACATGTAAACATACATACATACATACGGGTCGAATACAGAACCTCCTTTTTTGAAGTCGGTTAAGAATAGTCACTAAGTCATTTGATTAGTTGAAACTAGTTCCAAGTAGGTAATGCTTGAGTCTTGAGTGAGGTTCTGCAATACGAGCCCGAGGTCTGTTTAAGAATTTAATATTATTGTGAATAGCTTTACCTGACTCGAGAGTAGAAGAAGAAAGAGAAAATAGCGGTATTGAAGAGCTTAAATTTTCCAGTCAGATCAACATTGATGGTGATGCCATAAACAATGACTTTAGAATAAATTATGTCAATAGAACTAACGTGTTGACTTACAGAATGTTATGATTAAGGCACTATTTGTACCATTTTTGAAAAAATAAACTATTTACTAGGTACGTGTCAGTTTGAAGAAATAAATATCGAGATATCTACAAAGACGTAGAAAAAATATACATAAAATCTTTCCAAAACTAAATAAATATTTACTTAAAATGTTTCAGACATTTCACGCTCGTGTAGCCGTAATAAAAAACAAAAAAATATCCCTAGGTACTGAAAAGTACCACCTTTGTATAATATCTAGTTTTTTATTCCATTATATAAGAGTTTATATACAGTTGCCTTACCAAATTAGTTGTTACACAACTTGCTTTGATTCTGTAACCAATTCTTTTCATCTTTGAATCGATTTGCCAAACCTCGCGTTGCGAAAAAATCGAGTAGTTGTAATTATTTTTAGTAAGAAAAGTTAACAGGAAAAACTTTGAAGCGGGTATTTTATAGAAATCTGTACGTTATGCACAAGTATTATTTACTCAAGTTTATACAGCACACTACTACTATAACTACTATTGCAACATCTATTGCATGTTTTTAGATAATATTTTAAGTAACAATAGAAGAAAAAATCGATTACAAAATGATAAACAGAAAGATTTGGAAGTCGGAGGCAAAAACTGAAATTAACTAAATAGGTACCTAACGAAAAGGCATGCTGTAATTTTTTGAGGTACTGACATTGTTTTTTTTTTGTATTTCTTAATGTTTTTTAGACAGTAAGTCTGTTTTTGAATCACTCCTTCATAAACCTGAAAGAAAAAACTCAAAAATACACATTTTTTTTTTTAATGAAAAAATGCCTAAAGCCTTATATTTACTTTGTGTAGGTACATACCTACCAAAAACACTAATATTCGTTTAGTTCAATTTATTTTAGTATTAGTAGTTAATATTAAGACCCTAAATGCTGAAATATATTTTAGCAAGCATCCGCCACCATTAATTTTATTACAACTTACCCCATAAAAGATAAAGCATGAACGTAACGGAAAAATCCATTTAAACTATAAAGTAAGTAGTAGGTGATTCATTCATTTACATAAGTACGAACTAAATCTAATTGACACAGTAACACTTCAACTTAGTTAAAAAATGCAAATATTCAAGTAAAATGGCGCCCTTTTGTATTTACAATGTATACGTACTCACTGTGCGACGTGCGTGCTCTACGAGCAAAATAAATATGGCGGCTAGAAGGTATGTTTCATTATGCTAAGGGCCTTTAATCCGAATCTGGAAGCTAGACAGCAGCGAAATACTATTAGGAGTTGGATAAACATCCTAATTAGTTATGTATGTGATCAGTAGAACATTTAAAACCAATTCATTCCGTACTTTCGTTCCTAGATCAGATGGTATACGTATGCAGACTTTCAACTTGGTCATTTGCAAGTACCGTTCATTTAGTCAGTGTGACTACATACCTACTAATTGTGGGTTTTGTGTTGAATGAATTAAACGCCACAGTGTGAGTAGATATACGGACTTTGTGGTGATGTTTGGGGAAGGCCAACGTCCAGCTGTGGACATCATCATGATGGAAATTTCATAGCATAATGACAATTTCTACGTACTTATCATAGGATACAAACGTAACATAACATAATCAGCCTATAATGTTCCCACTGCTGGGACACAGGCCTCCTCTCAGTGAGAGGGAGTAGGCCGTAATCCACCACGCAGACCCAGTGTGGGTTGGTAGATGTCACATGTCTTCGAATTTTTGGTTCTAGGACATGCCGGTTTTCTCACGATGTTTGCCTTCACCATTTTGAGAGCAGTGGTGATGAAATAATTTACACAAAGTAAAGCGCCTGTCAGGGTTCGAACCTACGACCTACAACTCGTAAGTCGCGGCTGTTGCTACTGAGCCACCACTGCTCAGTGTATGCACTTTATTTATTTATTCTGCAGACCAACATTCAACATTAGCAAGTGAAGTTAATTGACTGTGTGTGATCAGTATTAAACGTATTTCTTATGACGTAATGACCTTTTATGGAGGGAAAAAATCATTTTCTCATAGCCTATAAGTAAAGTCGGTGTTGTATTGAAAGCGATAGTGGTAGATATATAAAATCAAAAGTCATTTATTTAAAGTTGGCAGAATCAGCACTTCTTGAACATCAAAATTCCATAAGACAGTCCCCCAAAACGCCAGCCCTTCACTACATAAAGATCTATTCAAACATAAGCGGTATTCGCTCCCGCTGTGGGTATATAGAGATACATACCACGCGGGTTTCGCTCAGGTATTTAGTACAAAGCTCCGCGGCTAGAACGGAATAGTTGGTGCCATAGTACCGCATATAACAACTAAACAAAAACTTCTTTACCTTCCTGAGCGAAACTCGAACTCGGTATTCTACCCACAAGGATAGCGAAATCCGCTTTGGTGTGAACAGTAATATTACCGCATACCCACGAATATGCTATATATATATAGCGAATACCGCTTTTTTTATGGATGGAAAATCATCTAATGACTCCTCCCGCTCTGGGTGGGCGGAAGGGAGTGTCAGACTCTTACTGTCTAAAACCCACCCGTGTTCCTTCCTTAGCCCTTTATGTTCCGGGGCAGCGGTAACCCTTTCGGACGATCCCGCTACCCCGGCAGGCTTCGGCCCTAGCGGGCCCCTTCCTTTATGCTGACATTTCTTTGAGGCGCGCGTGGAACACATACGCGCCGTCCGGCACGGGCCTGGTCCTGATCGGACGGTGTGCTACCCATTACTCTCCTTCCGCAAGCCCGCGCCTACGGTGGCCGGGAGTCGTCACGCGGCTCCCGACGCCCGTAGCGTCTCCCGCGGCGGCTGAGACGTGAGGCTCTCTCCCTGAGCCGTCCCGCCACCTCCTTCGCTAGCATGACTGCTTCGCAGAAGGAGGTGACTGCCTCTTAATAGGTCTTAATAGTGCTTTAGCTGGGAAGAAGAAGTGGCGCAACAAACTCCCCGAACAGCTGTCTTTTATTTTATAAATAATCGCCGGTATTAATTCTCTGCTCGTTTAGACACTTGGGTTTGGTTGTCATGATAATAATTTATGTTTAAAATTAATTATGTGATGACATATACTTAAATAGTTGTGATAATGTATATTCGTATATGTCAAATGAATGATCAATATATCTAGTTCACACATTTTCGACTCCCATGGAATTTTGGATCAGTGGATATGTGAATATACGAGTAGATCATTATGAAAAAGAAAGTATATTTATTTATGCGAAGTTATAGTAATAGAGCAGTGATGGCACAGTGGTAACAGCCCCGACTTACAAGTTGTAGGTCGTGGCTTCGAACCCAGGCAGGCGCTTCACTTTGTGTATTTAATATCCACTGCTCTCAAGACGGTGAAGGAAAATATCGTGAGGAACCCGGCAAGTCTTAAAACCAAAAATTCAAAGACATGTGACCTCTCCCAACCCGCTCTGGGTCCGCGTAGTAGATTACAGTCCACTCCCTCTCGAAGAGAGAAGACCTGTATCCCAGCAGTGGGAAGATTATAATAGGCTGATTTTGGTAGAAAGTTGAAATTACAGTATTGTAGCTGAATAAAGTCACTTCCTTATTAGGGTACATTGTTTCTTCAAAAGCTCTAAATTTACATAAAAATCCATTATTTTACACGATAACTCTAGGATTCAGCAGTAATTAACAGAAATCAAAATGAAAAAACTATGTTTTTTCTTGAAACTAAGTTAGAAATTTCATAAATAAAAAACAAAAAAATATATATTTTCGAAACCCTTGCAAAAATGGTTAAAATTGTAATATGTTATAGTAAATTATCTGGTATATCGACTCCTTAACGGTGGACCACTATTTACGCCACATCCTGTATATGCTATTCGCGCGGTAAACTCTGCTTGCGCGATGCAGGGTTTTGCGCACGTCCCAAAATAGTCTGCAAATCAAAATCGCACCTCGATATGGAAAAATGTATTTTAAGATGTAGTAAGCGATAAAAATCCTACAGTGTGCCAAAGCCTGAACACTGAATCATATAGTTCACATAGTTGTCCATAATTACATGTAAACAAACATTACATAAACAATCACATAGTTATGATACTCTGGTATTGTTAAGGTATTACATTATTTTCTTGTAGTTACCTACTAAGATGAACTCGAGGGGCTAAGCAATAACAGCCGCACGGGTCGATCGATCAGGTCAAGCTACGCTTGCCGCGGTCGGTACATAGATGGGTGACCTTTACATACCGAGACCTCTCCGTGCCTCGGAAAGCACGTTAAGTCGTCGGTCCCGGCTGTTATTCTTGGATCTTTGACTGTCGTTACGGGTCGTCAGAATCCCGAAAGTCACAACCAGTCTTACTAAGGGGTATCGTGTTACCCAGTAACTGGGTTGTGGAGGTCAGATAGGCAGTCGCTCCATGTAAAATACTGGTATTCAGCTGCATCCGGTTAGACTGGAAGCCGACCTCAACATAGTTGGGAAAACGCTGGGCAGATTGACCTACTAAGATGAACTGAGAAGAAACTGAAGAAAATTACATGTTCCAGATACTTATAACTTTGAACAAGTAAATAAGTACTCATAGGAAAACACAGAAATTCAGCTGAATACAGCTTGACAGTTTCTACATTGTATTTTCTTCACTAGCTTATAGCTAACTTAGATTCTAGGCTTTATGAAGCTAAACCAAACCAATTTCTTAGAAAATAATTTCTAGGAAGTGCCGAATTCTCTTACAAACATTCATGTATCACTGCCACGAAACAAGTGTCGCTTAACAAAACATTATTACAACAAAACACAACAAGACACAAAATAAATCACATCAAAACCTTATCAGACTATTAAATAACTTACGAATTATAATAAAAAAGACACCTCGCTTCTGCGTCTACGCACTATCTATGCACACCGTTACAGTTTCATGTTACCACGAGACCACACACAAGTGTCTGTCTGTATGTGTAGCCCTCTGTTGCAATCCCTTAAATAGGTCGAGCAGATACTAATAGAAAGACGCAGGGCCGGCTTCAAAGATTTTTATCGATATTCATTGAGTTATGTGCATTTTGAACATCTCTTTTTACCTTTGCGTTCCTGGTTGAATGTCCCATGAATGCAAGTTTGTGCTATTAGGAGATTATACTATATTATTTGTATATTATGTTGTTTTATAATATTTTGCTGTTTCAGATTTCTAATGAGAAATTCTCGTTGAAAAAAACAACCATGGATGACAATTTTGTTTCAGATTTCTGAATAGGAGGAGTTTTCTACGGGACAACGTGTTAGGAGGAAAGACAATCCCAAAATAAACTTAAGACAATTCAAGAACATTTTGTTTTTTAAATTTGTAATTTTGTGCTAGATAGTTAATCAGAAGTTGGGATGAGGATATGAAAAAGTCTATATTGGTTAGTCTATTTAAAATAAGATAGTTTTGCAGATAAATAGGTCTTTAGACATTTTAATTATGAATGGGCTAGAACGATTTATTCGTAGAAATATAGTCAAATCATACATGGATTACAAAATTGATATTTATTTCCATAATCTCTTAACTAAGTATTCAAAATATAAAATTAATTGAATCTGTCGTCTTTCTTCAAATTAATTGAAACAAATAAAATGACCAGTCATTAAATAAAATCATCAAGTTGACAACTCGTTCTCCACTGAACAGCAACGTTTGCAAGAAGTTAAATGTATACCTTTTATCCGAACTCTTTAAAGCAGACCCTACTGTTTTGTTGTTATCTCATGCACCTGTCTCTATCACTCTTGATAGATCCAAATCCGGCTCTGTTATAAAACTTAAAAAGATTGTTTGCATCTTTTCGTTACATTTTTTAGGTCACATACCCTTGGCGTCTGTGTGCGTTTGATAACATTGTATGTAACACGGACGCAGCGAATTTCTTATGTTAGTCCAATGTTTATTTGTATCTGTTGTTATTATGATTTCTTTCGGTAGTATAAATAAATATAGATTTTTGTTTGGCCTGATACTAGGAGCACATGAGTGAGTGGAGCGAATCATATGTATGGAAATCATGGGAATTTCTTGAGGATTTAGAATGTTCGCAGAAATGGCAATTTAGCAATGGTGAGTAATAAAAGTAAAAGTCCTTGGCTCCAGGGTAGATTGCTACAAGCGAATGATGATAATCATTATGTCATAGTGATTAGAGTTTTGTAAAATAGAAACAGAAAGGTGGAAAAGAAAACCCACATAACATATGGAACGCATGAAGATGCCACCATTGTAAAAGCTTAAGATGACATTGCTGTTTCTGAAGAAAACCATTTGCTTTCACCAGGACCACAGAAAGCAACAGCGGTGTCATACTCGCTCCAGAATTTTTGTACTACGTCTTTGATTTTTACCACGATTTGTTTACAATAAAGACGATTTGTTAAATGAAAACAATTGTCTTTCAGGTGATAGGTACGGTAAAGTTATCAGAGGTGGAACACACAGCACTCTTCATCTTCCCCAAATAGAAGAGTACCACCACATTGTCGATATTGAAGATGACGCGTAAAATGAAAACCATTTTCTTCCAGCTACCAGGCTGGCAGAACTGAACAGCAATGTCAATGCTCCAGACCCTTACTACGTCTTAACACATATAATAGCCCATCTGAATAGTACCAAGGTCGTTGACAATGGAGACGACGGCGGCGGGTCAGTGTGTTCAGTGTTGACCAACTAATTATCCGTCACATATAAATATATTGTATGCTAATGCCACTGTCTGCATGGTTGAACTTTAATGACTTAGTTCGATTTTGTTTTAATTTAGACTTTTTAGTTGGCAGTGGATTGTTTAGAGTGAATTGTTAGCTAAAACTACACTAATATTGAATAAGATTTATGCCAAAACTTTAAACTGTCGCGTTTTTGTACTGGACTTAGGCCTGTCTCTAGCTGTTTTCAATGCTCTTTCGTTAACCAATCTCATACCACAGCTGAAATACGTTTACCCTATAACATTTTTTAGTTTGGTTCTGTACAAATCATAATCAACATGTGCTATAGCTGTCGTGGTAATGGTAACCCAATTCCCTCAATTATAGCTACTTGTAGGACGATAAGCATTTGACAAACTAGTACAGATATAAAAATCGTTAGTTAATTATATAACAATGGAACAACTCTTTTACACACGCCGTGACAACTTGTCATATATCGCCGTTTAAGGCTCTTAATTCAGATCAATCCAATATGCATTGCTAGCGAAGAACAATAATTTATCAGTCATCTAATGTATACAAATCTATACCCTACTATACTCTCTTTAGCCCGAAAGTCTGACAACCAGACTTACCAAGAGGTATTTGTGTAACCCAGTAACTAGGTTGTGGAGGTCAGACAGGCAGTCGCTCCATGTAATATACTGGTATCCATCAGCATGCAGTCAGACTAGAAGCCGAGCCCAACATAGTTGGAGACGACTAGGCAGATGATGATGACTGTCTGCATATTTTAGATGATAACGCAAAACTTTGCGTTCTGAAGGAACATCAGTAAACTGAAGACCTTGCTTTGTAACCCTGACAGAATATCACGTGACATCATTTGATTCGCCTATCAAACTGTCTCGTCAGCCTACTCAATTAACTCAGCACACCCACAGTCCTACCTACACACTTCACTTCATTCGTTGCTACCTAATGACATGAGGTTCATTCAAATTCGCCTCATTGTTTGCATGTAGTGTCTTTCTCTTTTCGTAAAAGAGGAGTGAGAGGTCCTCTCCTAGAAGGTTAACTGTGGATACATTAATTAGAATGTCATCATCGTCATCATCCTCAGCCAGAATTGCTCCACTGCTGGGAATATGAGTCTCTTCAGCCTCATCCAGGTTTTACCCGTGATGGAAACAATTAAGTAGGTAGATAATATATGCCTGGTTAGAGGACTTTCCTTTTGCGAAGTGTCAGAAAAACATGAACTTTTTGTTCCACCACAATATGGTTGGCAATAGGCTCGCTCTTTGTTATAACATGAGAGTAATATGTATACTGGCGAAAATTTGATGAATTTAAACCTCTTCTCTTCAGGGAGTACAGGTACAGATGCCAGCATATCAAGCTACTACAATCTGTCAAACTTTAATAGATTTTCAACTTTATCGTTAAAGCATAAGGTTCAAAGTTGATTGGGAAAATTTGTCAGTTTCGGGTAGCTTGATGTGCTGGCGTCTGTACACTGTTAAGTTGGTAAGTACGTACACCATACAACAAAGATGTTTAAGCAAGAATTTCACGCTAGTAAAATAATTCTGAAAGATATCAGAAGACTAACCGAATGGTCCTTTCAGGCGAACTTGAAAAAAACTTAGCTAGAAATTGCAGCAGGAGACTGCGACATACCATGTCTTTATGATTCATAATAGCTGTGCAAGTATCATCAAAAAAAAAATTTAGGTCACTTTGTAGTCATAATAAACACCATAGATCCGTACATTTTTCATCAATCACCAGATAAGTCTTATGAATGGAAATAGATTTCTCAATATTATGCAAGTTTCACTTTCCATTTGGACAAGTCAGAACCTGTCCCCATAAGATGATTCAGAAACTTTTCTCTTTAATACTTATTCGTTGAATCTACGTGATCGTGAACGTCTACGTCAACGACCAATCTACATTATCTGTCTAAACTTTGGTGATTGAGTGTATCGCCAGACTGCTCTTAACCTAGTAGCCAATAATTCTCCTAGAAGCGGAACTGTCATCTAATTGGACGTAGGTTGGTAGATTTAGAGCCAGCTCTCTCACATTTAAAGTTACGGCCAAAACTGATTTGTTAAGGCAAGTTACGCGAATGTGAAATTATTCTTGAATATTACAACCACACCTACAACAACACAATATAAGAACAATGAAAGCTAACCTTGCTGTTGAAAGTTTGAAAAGTACCAACTTCAAAGGCTTTTCGTGTCAAATGCTGTCTATATTCTTGCAACCGCCTTCGCGAAATCTTAATTGCCAACTGTCTTTATCAAGTCTAATATGCTTTCATCATATTCCTACCCTTGTATGTACCAGGTTACTTGGGGTCGGCACAACACGTTGTTTTCCATTTTCCCCTAATTTTAATTTTTCCCTGTCAATCATCATCACACATATCATTCACTCCTTTTTCTTTCATATATTTTCCTAACATAATCCATAAATTTTTTCCTTGACCGTCCTCTTCTTCTTCATCCATCATTCAAGTCTGTGGTGTTTCATTATCTCCAAGTTTGCGAATATTGCATCTACTCCCATAATCCTCTGCACAGCATCACCTAAACCATAAAAGGCTATCCAAAGTCCATTATTTAATACCTATAACGTCAGTGTCATAATATTAAGGTAGTGGGAAATACCATATCCCTACCACTGCTCAGCGTGGGTATGAGGTATGACACACTTTCGCTTCAAACGAATCATGTTGCTGTGTACTATCATAAAATTTGAATGTATACCTATATCTATTGGTTGTATTGTTCAAATGTGACTTGAGAATTGAAATTGATTTTCGGAAGATATCAGCGGTTTGCGTCGTGTCAGGAATGTAATTTCCAGTAATGCTAGATGAGAATGAAATGTCACAAGGACCATTCTGACTTCGTATGATGAAAAAGAACAAGAAGGTCGGTATCATTACTGGAAAAATGAAACATATTCAAAGAAAAGACGAGATAAAGTCAGATTTGAAACATTGAAATTGAAGAGTGGGTTGAAAGAAAGAAAAAACGAAGGAGATTGGTTTGGGTATTTTATACGGAAATAAGAAACCGTTATTTGGAAATGTACATTATGAAGCTGACATTTTATTGATTATTAATAACATAGATGCGATGATAATTAATTTAAAACATGGAATTCTTGTCAAGTTCTGCAGCACTTCAATCAAAGTTAGGTTATTAAAGCTGGCATATTGATTTAAGATAATCATTTTGAAGTTGTCAAATTATAAAATACCTATATCAATTTATTTGCATTAAAACTAAATAACGCGATGTTTACTATTAATGACTATTATTAAACTAATAAATACATACACACAAAAAAGCTAATAGAGACTGTTATAAATTGACATTAATTTAGCTATGAATGCAATATGAAAATTATCTAATAATTTTGTGTAATGACTACAGCACGAAATATTTCATTTAATTGAATACCATGATGGAAACTATCAATTGAATAAAATCATTGACTGATTTAGAATGTCGGCCAATTGTTCCGATATTATTCAACAGTTCATTTATCGGCAAGTTAACTGTATGGAAGAAACCGCTTTCAAACTTTTTTTTATTATTATTGCAAGGTAAGTAAAATACCAGGCGATCAGAGCATAGCAGTAGGTTGTTGATGATATTAGGACCGGCGAGGCGGCACAAAGCTCGGCGCGGCCTCAGCTCGCGAAAGTGAGAGTGGGCCGGTTGCGTAACGCTGTTCGACTCATGACGCCCTAGTACCCGGCGAAGTTACCTACATTCAAGTTCTTTTTGTCTAAAACTATTTCGATGTCTTACTTAATTTTTTAGTCTGATTGAGTTTTTGTCTGAATCGTTAGGTTTCTTTTCAGGTTATTTTCAGCTAAAAAGAACAATTTTAGAATTTTCTTGTTATTCTTGAAAAGTAAATCAGAACAATGATTTAGTTTCGCCATTTCTTATCTGTTTCTTTCATCTCTTGCATTTCATCAAAAGTGAATCTTATTTACTGCACTTTTATTTAGTCTGTCGTTTTGTATCGCGATCTTTCTTGCGTGACGAAGCCGAATATGTATTGTTAACATGCCTTTCTAAAGGCTTCCTTTAGTAAATATTTATGTGTCAAGTCCCAAAAAAAGTTATGGTAAAACCCAAAAGGACCACTTTCTATAATTATTTCTGGTGATTACACAACTTGTTGACGTGTGATGGTATCCGGTCAGGGGCGAAGACGATTCATCGAAGAACGAGACCTGTTAAGATCCGTCGTCATTTAACTAGTTAATAATGAATCAATGGGGTTTTTGGGAAATGAGGATAAATAATGCATCCTGCTAGGGTGTACAGTTTCAATAATTTATCGGTATGTTTATGTTTTAAGGTATGAAAACAAGATTAAACTACTGCAGGAAAACTTTTCAGTATTTTGTGGAAAAAAATCATATCATATTATTTATCTGTCTGTCTGCGCTAAAATATACTTTATTTTCTGCCCAAATAGAGCTTTTCTAAAATTTATGTCGGTCCTTTTAGAAAACTGGACTGAGAATTGAGATACGCGGCAAATATTTGTAGAGTCATAGTCCTTTTCATAGTTAAGTGTAATGAAATGAAATGAAATTGTTTATTCCTAACTATTACTAACTTATTATAACGCGATTGCCTTTTGTTATAGAAGACACCCTTGGACTAAGAAACCATAATTTACAAGAGCTATATCAAGTATATGCCATAGGTCACGTAGTAGGCGTCGGATATGAACAAAATGACAAACACTTCAGTATCATTTGACGAAGAGAGGAATCCAGATGGAGCGCTAGGGAAGTATTTTAAGTAACTTTTCATTAGCCAAAGATAAAATCATGCAAAACAGATTTTTAGTGTTATGTCTGCCATCACGTCATCACGATAATTATGATCAGGCAGCTAAAGACAACTATTTGGAACATCTTCGTCATCTCTTCCAAATTCAAGTCATATCCTTGAGTCACACACTTTCACAGAAGTAATATAATCTTCCTACGGATGCTATTTATAAAAATACTTTCCCATCAGTGGGACGTGACGGTGGGCACTCCTCTGTATTTGGTAAAAACAGAGATACTGGTAAATATCACACTCACTGCGTTGTACGGTCAAATTACAAATATGTACATGAATGTCAAAACATATAGATGATTTAAGATATTTAAAATTAAATAATGGAGTTCAATATTGCTTCTATCAAACTTCTGCGGAAAAACTTTTAGTGAAGATCATTGCTATGATGTATGATCTAAGTGAGGTTTTCTACAAAGCATCAGATCTTTGGCGCTGGAACAATATCAAATACCCTGGCTTTTATAGTTATGTTTATATCAGAAAGATTTTTCATAATCATCATGTGTAATAAACGATTTAGTGATCGAAGTAAAGTAAGAATTTTCGAATGACCCCAATTTCAATAAGCAGGCCTAAAAAGTCCCCTCTTCACAACGAAGAACCATGCTGAATACTACCTCATCCTCGGACGCAGTCTCTTCATTGCAGTCCTTATAGCTACGGATGACCTTACTACCACTTCGCCATTTTAGAAAGATTTTCCATGTAGTCATCATGCGTAATAAACAAGTTAGCGATAGTAGTGACATAACACTATTAGAACGTCCCCAATTTCAATAAACAGACCGAAAAAGTCCCATTTCATACAAAAGGACATTTCTGGAGACTTGGGCTTCCTCTGTCGAAGACTCACTTTTGCGGTCTTTAGGATCATACTAACTACGGATGGCATTACCACCTCTTCACGATTTTACAAAGATTTTCCTGTAATCCCAATGCGTAATAAACGAGACAGTAATTGTAGTGACATAACACAATTATAACGTCCTCAATTTCATTAGATGGACCCGATAAAGTTCCTGCTTCTCAAGGAAAAATGTTTCTGTACTTCCACGGTCGAAGTCTCATCTTTGCGGCCCTTAGATCCATATTAGCTACGGATGGCATTACCACCTCCTCTGGCGCGTCGTGATGGTGGGCACCATCGTCTGGTAAGGCACGGTGACTGGGTTACCGGCGCGGTTGCGTCACTGCAACCACTTTCTGCTGTCGCTCGCCTACTTATCCATTCACTGAGACGTTTGTGTGGCGAGTATTGGCCGTTGTAAGATTTTTGCTAGGAATGGATTTTATTTGGCGACGCTTGGGGGCCTGTGCCCTGCAGCCACGTCTTTCGGTTGAAATGATGACGAATTTTATTTGTGTGATTGTTCCTTGTTATTTATTTGCCTTTCCTTTATTCATCGATTTTATTATGTCTGTTTTAATATTTTTTTGTTCCTTTTTAGGAAATATTTATTAGTTTATGGGTTCTTTATTTAAATCATTCCTGTTTTACGTAGAGCCGGGTCAGTGTCTACTTTGAATTCGAGTTCACCCATAAAGTTGCTTGAGTAGCCAATCAGAATATTGATTCTGCTGCATAAAATTGCAATGTTTAGAAAAATTTGCAGAGCTAGACTGATGAAAGGAATGCTATATCCTATTTTACATATTTATATACAATATAACTGGATTTATAGGGCACAAAAGCGTGGTATAAGCAAAGATCTAACACTTTAGACCGTATCTTTCTTGTCTGTTCGCAAGGAAGTGATGGCTTCAAGTATTTACAACTTAGTTGATCTTCTTCGTAACTAAATCAAAGAACAAATTCTTCTGAAAATCTTCAATACGTGTTCCACTTCCGATCGTACGCCAATCCACCACAAACGAACTACATTGCGCGGGCGCAGGGTTGCGTCACAGCAGTCGGGCCGCTCACCGCACCCCCCTCCACCCCCACCCTAGTGGAGGGGGGACTGTTACTAGGGCTTTAGTATGCACTAGCTGTACCAAGGAAAATAACAGTCTAGGCGTATTATAAAATAATGTGTAATGCCATAATCAAGAGTCACTTATCTGCTTACCAGGGTTCCTTTATTGATTACGAGTCGTAATAGAAATACCAATGGTTGTATGTTGGTGTAATGCTGATTTGTGTCTATAAAGGCGCCAGTTGTACTTCTGGACGGCAACTTGGGATTGAATGAAAAGGGGTAATTGGGATGACACTTTGAGGGGCATACCTAGGGGTACCTAGGGGTATAGGGGTAGTCATTAGACTAAGAGGAAATAGGGGTCCTCTTAGTCTAATGACTATAATAAATTATAGCCTAAGCATAATCAGCATATATTATGTTCCCACAGCTGGGACACAGGCCTCCTCTCTTCGAGAGGGAACGGGCTGTAATCTACCACGCGGCCTCAGTGAGAGGTGTCATGTTCCCACAGCTGGGACACAGGCCTCCTCTCTTCGAAAGGGAACGGGCTGTAATCTACCACGCGGCCTCAGTGCGAGGTGTCATGTTCCCACAGCTGGGACACAGGCCTCCTCTCTTCGAGAGGGAACGGGCTGTAATCTACCACGCGGCCTCAGTGCGAGGTGTCATGTTCCCACAGCTGGGACACAGGCCTCCTCTCTTCGAGAGGGAACGGGCTGTAATCTACCACGCGGCCTCAGTGCGAGGTGTCATGTTCCCACAGCTGGGACACAGGCCTCCTCTCTTCGAGAGGGAACGGGCTGTAATCTACCACGCGGCCTCAGTGCGAGGTGTCATGTTCCCACTGCTGGAACACAGGTCTCCTCTCCTTGAGAGGGAGTGGACTATAGTCTTTGAATTTTTGGTTCTAGGACATGCCGGTTTCCTCACGATGTTTTCCTTCACCGTTTTGAGAGCTCTCGTTTTGATGAACTATGAATATATACTTATAATTAAGTATAAAAAAAATACGCTTGCTATAAGATCCGTTGATGGGGGACCTATACCTAACTCGATCCTGTAAGTTGGAAAATGGCTGGTTGCTGACCATAAGAGAACGACGAGCAGGGTCCTCTTGTCTGCTTATGTCTCTAATCTGCAATCTCTGACCGCATAGAGTGGCGATATGGTCACATCCTTTTTTCCGCCTATTTTGAGACAGTAAATAAACCCGTTTTTCACAGCCCACGGCAGTTTTTTACCAACCAGCACTGGGCCCGCGTGGTGGTGGATTACAACCCACTCAGGAGGCCTGTGTCCCGGTAATGGGAACATTATAGGCTGATTATGTATCACAGTCCACGGCTGGACATAACCAATAAACTGCAACCAGTCTGTTCCAGCCGCCTTTTGAAGGTCACCGGTTTATCTAGCTGGAGGATATTCTAATGGAATGAAATGTTTATTTCTGTAAGTAGATCTTTTAAGAAACTTTTACACTTAAATATTTTGTGGGTCAGTATTTTAAAAATAGTTGTCGCTAGCATTTCCTAACTGACCTGAGAAGGAATGCCGTAACAAACTCAGAGGTAATGATCTCTTCTACACTACGTTTAGTAATCCCACACTCCACTCAAGGACTCGTCTGCTAAGTGAATACTGTTTTGAATCGGTAAGTATATTGAACCAATGCTTTTTCAGCCAATACATTCTAAGTCTTAGAAGAAAACTGATTGTGTTAGTTAGGAGACAATGGCCTAGTGACTAGTTTTTACTTTCTGCTGTGTTGCGTTTGCGCTGTGTGAACGGCAATGACACGTGAAGACATGTCACGTTTATCACGATCGGATTAGCTATTAATATCCATGATTATTTAACTCGAAATTAATTATAGGACATTATTGTATGTTATGGGCCCGCGTGGTGGATTACGGCCCACTGTCTCTCACTGAGAGGAGGCCTGTGTCCCAGCAGTGGGAACATTATAGGCTGATTATGATGATTGTATGTTTACCAAAATATGTAATATTTATTTACATGCCCTGAAGAGGCAAAATATGATTGTAGAGAAACCACCAACTTTTATATCTGGTAACACTTTTATTTTCTGCAAACAAATGGTTCTTGATTCTATAAACTATGAGTTGCAAAAATAGGAAGTGAAACAAATAATAATAATTTGGTATAAGTAACAAACTTTTTTAACATAAACATCAAGCATAATAAATTATCATACCAGAAATTATACACCAGCATTCCATTAGTTTATTCTAAAGTCCCGTTTAATAAACGGCTAGCATAAGTATAACCCATTGTCAATAACCGACCACAAATCCTAACACCAGACTTCTACTAAAAATTGCCTAATGGTAAGCCCCAGAACAAACCGGTTTTCGAAAAGGCTTCAGGTTCGTAAACCACGTCCATACTGTTGTGTGAGGAGTACAATCAGCCGCTGTGTATGGCATTTGTAGACTACGAGAAAGCCTTCGACTCCATCGAAATAAGGGCAGTTCTGGCCTCTCTGCAACGATGTCAAATTGACTGGCGCTACATCGAAGTGTTGAGATGTTTGTATGACTGTCCAGATCCACGATCAGAAATCTAGCCCCATCCAACTGCTCAGAAGGGTGAGACAGGGGGATGTAATATCCCCTCAATTTATTTACCAACGCGTTGGAAGACGTCTTCAAGAGGCTGGACTGGACTGGACAGGTATCAACGTAAACGGCGAGTACATCATCTTCGATTTGCCAATAAAATCGTCATAATGGCAGAGACGCTGGAACAGCTAGACCAAATGCTGCACAGCCTAAATGGAGCCTCCCGGCGGGTTGGCCTCCGCGTGGATCTGGACAAAACAAAAGTCATGTACAATTTGCACGTCTTGCCGAGTCCAATCCATATCGAAAGGTCACTTCTTGAAGTTGTGAAGGATTATGTCAACCTAGAGCATGTCATCCAGCTCGGTAGACACAACTTTGAAAAGAGGCCGACAGAAGGATCCAGTTGGGTTGGGCAGCATTTGGAAAACTTCGTCAAGTCTTCTCGTTGCCTATCCCACAGTATTTGAAGACTAAGGTCTTCAACCAGTGCGTCCTGCCCGTTGTGACATAGGGTGCTGAAACGTGGACACTGACGGTCGGGCTGGTCCACAAATTCAAGGTCGTTCAGCGCGCTATGCAGCAAACCATGCTCGGAGTCTCTTTGAGGGATAAAATCAGGAATTAAATTATCCGGAAAAGAACCGGAGTTACTAGTTATAGCTTGGAGAGTAAGCAAACTGAAGTGGCAGTGGGCTGGCCATGTCTGTCGAAGGACCGATGGCCAGTGGAGCAGACGAGTCCTGGAGTGGAGACCATGTATCGGCAAGGGTAGTGTGGGACGCCCCCCAGCTAGATGGACGGACGACCTAAAGAAGGTGGCTGGGGTAGACTGGATACGGAAGGCGGAGGACAGGGTGCTGTGGCGCAGTCTGGGAGAGGCCTATGTCCAGCAGTGGCTTGCGATAGGCTGAGTTGATTGATTGATACCCCATAACACTTCACTACTCTGGTGTCGAACGCAAAACCCTAAGCTCGGAACCTCCAGAACTATTGCGACCTTGCGCAGAACTTATGTTAACTACCTACTTTTACGTTATTTATTTTCAGTTGGTTGGAGACATGATATTATTTAATTAACGCTGAAGTAAAACTACACCGTGCCGTATGTTTGTAATACGAGTAACTAACTCATTAACAATATTAAGTAGCTTCATTATGTATTCGCGAATAAATATCAAATTCTGCACCGTTTACAAAAAGTAAATATGTGCTAAAATCATCACTTATGTACTAGGTCAAACAACACATGTGGCTGTAAATCAACATAATGATTTAAAAAGAAATAATAACATTAACAAAACATAACATCACGCCTGTAATCCTGCAAGCGTTCGGCAGAAGTTGTGCCCATAGTACCTACCTTTTTTTTTTTTTTTTTATCGTGTGGAAATTTTCATGGATGTCCACCACCCTGGGGTGGGTGGAGGGGTCTGTCAGACTCTTACTGACTAAAACCACACGTTGTCCTGCTGCTACCTTTAGCCGGGGTGCTGGAGTGCTTGCGCATTTCGTCACGCTCCCCCGGCCAGGTGTTGGCCCGCATGAATCCATGCGGACCCCGTCACCCTCAGCGGCCGCAAACGGCCACTATTCCTCTAGAGAGAGGCGCGCGCGGAACACGGCGCGCCACCGTCTCGGGCCTTTCACTGTTCAGGCAACAAACTCCCCAAGTCCGTTGCCTTCAGGCCTCACCTTAAAGCGGCCGGAGATCGTTCCGCGTCCTCCGGCGCCCGGTGCGTCTGCTACGGGAAGGGAGGTTGTATCCTCCTTCTCCCTTTCCGCCGCCTCCTTCGCGCCATAGTACCTACCTACACCCACAGTTCGCCAGTTATGTTGTCCTATGTAATAAATGAAATGAAATGTCTATTTCTGTAATGAAATGAAATGTCTATTTCTGTAATAATTTTTCTCTGTGGTTTGGTATCGAAAGATAAGGAAACAAAAAACTATCTCAAACACTGCATATTTATAAAGATAAATCCGCTCAACCTAACCACACTTGGTAGCCGTTACGGGTCTACTGCATATACAAACGGTCACCCCAATGAACAGTACTGGGTTTATCTCCAACTCCCCACGACCATAGCTCTTGCTGCTGAAATTTTAGCTGGCTGGCAAAATTATAATATAATTTAAAATTTACCTAATTTATAATTTAAAATGTAAATTAGTTCTTAAGGTTCCATTTGGACCACATTTTACCCGTAACGGCTACCGAATGTGTTAATGTTGAGTAGATTTATTTTTATAATTATACCTTGTTGTTTACTTATCTTTCGATACCAAACCACAGAGAACAATTATTAAATATGTAACAGCAGCTCAGTGATGGCCCAGTGGTATCGGCCGCGACTTACGAGTTGTAGGTAGTAGGTTTGAACCCAGACAGGCGCTTTACTTTGTGTAAATTATTTCATCACCACTACTCTCAAAACGGTGAAGGACAACATCGTGAGGAAACCGGCATGTCCTATTACCATGTTTCAAAATGATGTTATTTCAAGTTAGAATAGAATAGAAAAAAATATTATCTTTATTTTAATGGTAATTAAGTTGATTTCAGATTGACTAGAACTATTGAAAAAGTTATAAAAATATTTGAAGTTGTAGCGTAAACTGAACTTTATGGTGTAAGAATTAAAGTTATTTTTCCATAAATTATATTTGTTTACATTTTTGGCAAGTAAATCGCGAATGCAGATTGTCTGTTTTTCTCCCGACGCGCTCCTTCACAAGAGCGAACCCAAGATGCCGCATATAACAGATAGTACATTTTTTTCTCGGGAATTTCGAAATTTCTTTATCAATTAAAAACAGATTCTCATGAATCGTTTCACATGTCACTTTAGACACGTGATGACGATTCCAGCTGAACACAGCTATCGGCACGAACATCGATATCTACGAAATCGATTAACATCATCGAGATGTGACAATCGTTGGAACGTGGTCAATCGATTGTTGGGTGATTTTGACCCAAGATTGGAATAGCAGGGCCGTGTGAGATAGTTCCGAAGTTTCAAGATTAGAAAGATCTATTTTTTCGTAGAAAAATTACAATTCTGAATAGGGATGATGACGGGGTAAAGTAAACGAAATTCTATTTAGTCCGTCAGTTAGATTATCAAAAAATAATGGACACATTTTTTCTTGTGTCAATCAACCAAAAAATTACAAAGATAAAGCGTGTCAAAGTTTGGGAGTGGAGGCTCGTGACGTCACGTTTAGGTAAAAATTGTACCAAAACGTGACGTCATGCGACATTTGAAATCAATATATCTCTGTAATGTTTTGATTATGTGAAAAAAGAAAAAATACGTGCCCAATACTTTTTAATAATCTACCTGATAGACGAAGAAAAAAAAGTTAGTCGTCATCCCTATTTAGGTGCATTGTCATTTCTTGTAGCAGACGAGTCAAAATGAGACTTTATGGCTCTTTTAAAGTTAATACAATTTTCCAAACTGTTTTTCATTACATCAGAACTATATACTGACACTACTCTAGAATGCCTGATTTTGAACACGTGTTTACAGATATTTTTGTCTCATCTGAAGATTACTATTCAATTTGTATCTAAAGGAAAGGATCATAGGGCATCAGAAAATTCGTTCGCATCGTTGTCAACAAGAAAAATGCCCATGAGGCTCGCATATTATTTTAGGGCCATTTGTATCTCTGTTGATAATACTGAAATATTCAAAGCGGGAATAGCAACTGGGAAACGCTGCAAAAAAAAGAAAACTTACATAAAATAACCTTCCTTTGACCAAGTTAGGCAAATAATGTTAAGTTAATTTTCCTCATCATCAAAGTTTAAAAAACAAAGATGGTTTATTAAAAATAGGTACGCGTGTGCTATGGAAACTTGTTTCAAAACATCCAAGAGTTAAGGAAAAGTTCAAAGTTTTTATAAACAAAATGAACCTGACCTTAAATAAACCATAGTTATAAACAATAGAAACTTTAACTTACAAGACGAACATTGTTCGGAACAAATCGAAACGTAGAAAAAAAATTCGAAAGAATTTACGCAGCAATAATGTTTGGCCCTTCCGTCCCTAGAAAACTTTTTAAACAGCCAGTCAGTAAGTATATGTAAGTTAAAAAAAATCGCAAGATAAAAAACAATATTGAAAAGCAGTAGTATTTTTTTGTATAACTTAAGAAGAAATTATTACCTAACTACTTACCTAAATTAACATAACAATATTATCTATCTCCTAATGAAGTTATCTCAAAAGTGCAGCAGTAATTATACAATTGCTCTGCCTATTAAGTGCAACCGTTTTAACTTATCCTATTTAATGAGTCTACATTCATAAACTACTTAAACTATTACGATGGATTTGTTCAAATATTTTTTAGTAAGAGCTTAGATGAATCTAAGTTAAAACGTAAAAGTACGTTTTGACAGGGTACCGTTTAAGTTTAAAAAAAAAATACTAAATACATAATCATGTAAAAAAAAATATATGTTTCATTTTTATCTCATTTACATAGCATACTTAAATATTTTCAACTAATATCTCATATAGTTACTTGACTCCAAAGACTAAATATAAAATATTAGCACACAAAAATCAATAGGGTAAACACCCAAATAACCAGGCGGGCGCGCAAACTTTTACTCGCGAACTTTCAGAGGCAACTTCAGCGCTTCCTTCCGGGCAACCTTGCGTGTACTGCGCGGGCGGCGCGGCGCCGCAGTTAGCGCCCGACCGCCGACGCGCCCGCACGCGCGCCACTACCGCTCCGCACCTACACGTGATCAACGCGAACGCAACACGCAAAGGATTTAACTTGACGGTGCATGTGCTTTAGTGACGGCTTCTCAGTGCTTTGAAGTGGAGCCACGGGCTACCGGCGCCGCTGGGCCCGTGATTGGCCCGGGCGGCGGTATGGAGTCCCCGCAGATGTACGACCAGGCCGCAGCGCCACCACCACCACCACAACCAGACCTCAAGAAGACAGTAGAAGATAAACGACAGACCTTCCCGCCTCCGGACCTAGACGATCTCAATGGACAGGAAATTAGTTTGGATTTACAACACCTCATTGAGGACCAGTTCCGAAGTGAGGAGAGTATGGCCTTATTCCAGGAAATTCTTCCTGGTGGCAAATCTCCTCAGCCAAGGTACAATCGGACCACATTGGCGTACATGCCACAGCCGGTTCACTCGGGGGCGTCGTACGCTCCCGTTCAGACGAGCCAGGGGCACGAGCAGGCACCTCCCATAAAGGAAGAGCCTCCCGAGCCCCATGATTATCGAAGATCGGTGTCATGTGCACAATATACTGGCCAATATAATCCTCAGCCGACTGTCGGTGTTAGTGGACCGTACGGCGGAGGATTCACACCGCTACCGCCCCTAGGAGCACCACTCCTCCCTCCGCTACTGAAACACAAGACTGCTCCTCCGCGACGCTCGTCGTCAGGAAAAGTGCTAGACAAAGGTACAGATGAGTACAGAAGGCGACGCGAGCGGAACAACATAGCAGTGAGGAAGTCTCGCGAAAAGGCAAAAGTGCGTTCCCGGGAAGTGGAGGAGAAGGTGAAGACACTTCTCAGGGAGAAAGATGTGTTACTAAAGAGGTTGGAGGCGGTGTCAGGGGAACTGAGCCTGCATAAACAGATGTACGTGCATCTGATCAACCTGAACCACCCGGAGATCACCGAGCTGTGCCGATCGATGCTGCAGCTAGGAGCGCCGCAAGCGCCGGATCACTCACTTTGACCATTATAGGTGAGTATTCTTCACACGTGTGTACCAACTGCATTCGTGTTTGTGTCGTGTGCGATACAAAAATTGTGTGTGTGATTATTTTCGTGCGGAGCATGGAAAGTCGTAAATCACATAGTGTAAAGAAAAAGGTTTTTGTATTTTATGAGAGCGTTATGCAATTTGTTTATTGTAGTAGTTCTAAAGTGTCGTTTAGTTTGTATGAGTGTTTCTTTGATTGTAAAGCAACGGAATATGGGGCATTGCTGTGAATGTGACTGGAAATTCGTGCGGTGTTTATTAGTTTTTTTTTATGTTCACTCTTTCTTTATTTATGTTCACTTGTGGAAGAATTTTGAGTTTCGGTTCATTCAGTTTTAACTTCCTGACATCCTAGTTCTAAATTATATTCAGTATTTGGTTCATAATACTCTCTATCTTTAACCATTATAATATAATGACTAGCCAGACTTCTGCGAAAACATAATTTGAATAGATGATCCAATTGCATTTAAACATAATTAATTAACCATTCCTAAATCACTTCGTGACCGTTTAAGCTTTCAAAGCATCCCAATTTTCAACCTAATTATAATTTAGCATCATTATATCTAATAGTTGTAATAGTAGTATGATAGGCTAGGCTTTATAGTTTTTAAACTTTTAGACATGTTCCAAAAATATCTACGAGTATAATTGAACACTGCATTTTTAATCGCACGTCATTTTTTTAACTTGCTGTTGAAGAAGGGAGTGAATCATCACCATATCACACAATACCTATAGTTATTTTATCCACGTCTACGAATGTTAGTTTTCCAATATCGTTGTTTTCCAATTCAATTTCTACTGATATATGTTTTAGAGCTACGATAACTTTTTGGTCCTTTGGGTATTTTTTGTTCGATATGTGTAGATCGCTGATAGCTTACTGCAACTGCATGTTGCAATATTGTCCCATGTGGTGTAAGCCTTAAGTGATAGATTGCTAATCATCTCTCAGGTGACTTTTTTCTTACAGTTGACCGATAACTAGCGCTGGCTTCTGCAAACGATGTACATTGGTTTTACTTTGAAATCGATTGATTGATTACTCTGACGGTCTCAATAATGTTAAAGTGTGTCAAATGTGGACAGAAACCATCAATGATATTGATTTCTTCTATTCAAAGATTAGCATATATTAGAATGCATATTTGTCCAGGAAATACTTCATCAACAATGATAAAATAAGTCCTTTGAGTCAGGATGTTATGGTTAAGTATGAGTAAACTACAACTAACATATTACTAAGATTTTCTGCTCACGTGTTCTCAATCATAAATGTTTTTTCAAAACTCAATTCATAATAGTTCATTTACAATTGTTACGTTAAAATAAACGTGATTTTCAATAATACGGGCACGTTTAATCTGAATCATTGTCAAAGTTATGTGTTTAATCTGAATCATTGTCAAAGTTATGTGTTTTGCTAATACTCATTGAAGTCCCGTTGACGGATATTTATCTTACATTATTAACTGTACCTTGCCTGTCAGCTTTTTCGGTTGCATAATATTCGTGTGATGTAATACTAGGGTCTCATCAGTTCTCAGAAGTTGTCTTTGAACTTTAGAACAGTTTACGATCTCTGGTTTTGGCAGTACTGTACTGGATTTTAATCTCTGTAAGATTTATGGGAGCTCGATATGTTTCCTAACGGTATTCTGCTTACGTTACTGCTGCTAGCTAAGATTCATGGAGTCCTGGTACTTGGTTTTCAAGAATAGATCAAGTTGGTCATAAAAAAGGTGTATCTTACGTTAAAAGTAAAATTTAAGTTCGTATAAGATTTTCACTTAAGTAAAAAAGCATCTTTGTCTAACTCACTGTGGGAGAGAAGGACCAGTTTCAAGTTAGTGAAAGGACCACGCGGCCCACTACATTTGTTTATTTTTTCAATTTACGATGTGATGAAAATCACGCATCCCTTTAATTATTTATTTTGGTTCTTATTATCATGGATTAAGGTTGAATATTAACTCGAATCGCGAGTCTAGTACGCGCTTTGCGAACCAAATGAAGTTACTGTCACTTTCGAAGAGGCCATATGTTAGTGTATGTGATTAGGTTACGATATACGCAATATTAGATTATTATGAACGTGAGATATAATGTATAGCTAGTATACTACTGTACCTAAGCAGGAATTCAAATTTAAAGACACGTACCCGCTTGAACTTCTGTATGCCTGGTAAGATGCAAAGAAAGGATTTTCCTATCGGGTTTTAAAAGGTAGAGAGAGGAACGGAAAATTACCTGAAACTGAAAAATCGCTTCTACAAAAGCGTATAATGTTTAAACACTAAATAACTATTGTAGTTTAACCAATATTTATCAAAATCAAAGTCATTATGACCGCATACAAAAATAAAAAATGACGTAAGTACCTAGTTTTGATATAAAAATAATCAAATATGGCCTTAACCCTACATAGATAAGTTTTGCGATATTACATAAATGATAACGCGAATATTTGCAAAAAAGATTATCTAGACTGAAATGGCAATGGCCGAAGGATTTCAGATAAAACTCGCTGAAAATTTTGCTAATACAAAGGAAAGTTTGGTATGTATGTATGTTTGCTGAAAGATAACGTAAAAATAGCTTATTGAAACGGTATGACGTTTTTCTTATTGATATTTCAAGTCCAAATGGCCTTTGCTTTTGCAAATTGTGTGACAAATTGAGATTCAAGCTTAATTCTCTCAACATTCATATTTTTCCGCATTCCACATTCCGGAAAATCCCGGAAGTAAATAGAGCCTTGAGCAGAAAAAAAATTTTTTTTGTTCGTAATAAAAGTAGGTAACACTGAAAACAAAAGTGATAACTGATAACTGTACGTTAGTTATCATAAACTGCAAAGACAACGCCTTCAACCATTTAATTTCTACATTTAATATTCCGGTTTTGGTCAATTTGAATCTAATTTCAGTTCCTCACTACCTATAATATTCTGTTACATAGTATTATTTTATATTTGTGCCGTAGCTAGACTTTACATGAAATTTCTGGCTAAAAATCAATTTCCCGCGCGACTAGTTTTGTGTCTTTTTTCCTACAGATATTGTGAGCCCAAGTTGACCCAAAGTCTAAACAACATTGAGGTATATTGGCATTGAACATTCATAAAAATCTACGGGTCCGTAACACTAGCCATAGGGTTCCCACAGGGACCGATTCTAGGTCCCCTGCATTTGCAATTTGGAAAGTTGAGTCCATCTCGATATAAAAGGAAATTTTATATATATGTCTGTCCTTTTATTAATAGATTAGTTTGAACACCTAGGTATAATATAGTATTTCAACTGCTTTGGGGTCAGCTTTAATTATGGTTGAAGTTAAATATATAAACGGTTTTCGCTGAAGATTTTAGATTATTTTGTATTTAAAACTACTCGACACGAATGTAGTAATAAGGTGAGGTATGCTTATTTCACGTTTCTCTAATATTGACCGACTTATAAACTACAATGACGTCAAGTGTGTGTTGATTATGTATTATGTTAAATAAGCTTAATTACGATCTATTTTTAATTACGTACCTGTAAGACAAGGTTCATTAATATCCAATGGTTGTTCGTTAACATTGAAATAATATTACGTAGTTTTGGGATGAAGTTCTGTCTTCATTGACTGAATATCTAACTTAAGTAAAACGTCAGTAGTTGTAGGTAATCAGAAGCCCTTAAGTCTTACCAAGGGGTAACGTGTCATCCAGTAACTGAGTTGTAAAGGTCAGATAGGTAGTGGCTCCAATCTCCATGTAAAATTCTGGTATTATGCCACGCAAATATGATCATTATCTAAGTTACGTACAGGAACATTTTGGGCATAAATGTTCATAGCAATACGGGCCATTGGTAACTAAATGATTTGTTTTTAGGGTTCTGAAGGAAAAAACGGAACCCTTATAGGATCACTTTGTTTTCCGTCTGGCTATCTGTCAGGACCCTTTATCTCGGGAACGCGTGAAGATATCGAGTTGAAATTAAAACCATATGCTCGGGTTTACAGACCCTTGAAGTTCTGAAAAAATCAATTTTCTAAATTAACGTAAAAAAAAGATACGGCCGTTTATGCCGCAAACAACGTATATTTGGACACTCAAGGGAATCAAAATGTATAGGGTACTTCCCGTTGACCTAGAATCATGAAATTTGGCAAGAAGCAAGGTCATGTAGCACAAGTAAAGGAAAAAATCCGAAAACCGTAAATTAGTAGTTACATTAAAAAAAAAACCCGTAATAAACTATTTACATACCTACAAATTTGTACGGAACCCTCGGTGCACGAGTCCGACTCGTACTTGACCGGTTTTTTTTATAAGGAAACAGACAATAGTGATGTGACTCTTTCGTTTAACGTTGAAGCTAATAAATTCTGTTGCTAAGAAAGTATCTGGGTTACAAAATACATTTGTTTTGTTATTGTTCTCACTGTCTCTTTTTCGATTTAGCTGTCGTTTAGTTTCACTTAAGTTAAATGATCTAGTTGTAGTTTCATTAGTTAGATTAGGACCAACTCTTTCATCTAAGATTTGCTAGTCATATGTCTCTCAAGGCATTAATGCTATGTGATTTCAGAGACTCGCAAAGAGATCAGATGTTTGCAACGTAATATGGCATTTTCATCGTTTATCCTGTCTTTATCATCTCCTTGTGGTATATCAAACTCGTTTCGGATCTAAAAAGCATATATGTCTACGGGATTATACCGGATGTGTCATCTATTAGGATTTGTCAATTTTGCTCCGAATACCGTGAAAAATATGCCAGGCCTCTTGGAAAAGGAGCATTACTCTTTAATGCCGGATCGAAATATTTAGTATTCAAATTCGTTTGTGCAAAACGTTGTCTGACGGCGACTTTCGTTTTCACCGCTGCGTCATTACCGCAGGAAACTGGACCTTATAACCGACAAATTAAGTCACTTTTTCGACTGTCAAAGTTTAAATTTTCGCCTCTCGTGCCCTACTTAATGGCTTCCGTCGGTTTGACTTGTTGATTTTAACTATTTTATGTTTGCACGCTTATGGAACAATAGTTCGCGAGGTTCAGAATGTATTTGAAATTTAGAAACTGAACACTAGTAGCCAAATTCAGGTGTGGATGCTAATTGGGTAGCATTAACTTGAAACATCATTCTGCGTAAAATTTTGGCAAACTGGTTTCCATTCGGTGTCGGCGAAACTCTGTTGGAGTTATGCGCTCCTGGTACACGGCTTGCTGTCCTACGAAGCCTTCCCCGTTCGGTCTTTGATCTTTGATAGGTCAATGAATGATGGTAGGTAAAGTTCAGAAGTTCTCTTTTTGTTGATTTCAGGATATTTTTTTCTAAAATCATGCGACCGTCTGAAAGTGTTCTAGCTTTAAATAACATGCTATTTAATTCGGTTTACATTTTTCATGAGCATGCATGTCCCATATAAGTCTGGTATTCTTTTTCAGGCATGAATTCAAGCTCTCAGTTTATGTTTTGGTTCAGGCTTTTAAAGAGACGCATGCTTTAATAGACTCTTTCAAGTCAAACTTTCTTCGAACTTGTCTTAGCCTATGTATTCCTAGTACTTTTAGCATTCGCGACCTTTCGCATACCGTTTTTTATCTTCTTTATTTTCACTTTCTTCCATAACGGGTTAGGATAGTTTCCTTCATAAATTGTATCAACGCATGCTTTCTTTCAAAGACGTGTTTGGTAATTTTCTAGTTTTCGTGCCAATAGTTACAACGCTTATCAAATAATAAAAATTCAAGGCTTTTGTGCGTGACAAGTAATATTAAGAATAAAACTATTGTGGTAGGTCAGAAAAGCTCAAAAACTTTATGTATAGCTACAAAAGATTGTTGAAGCGTCAATGAATTGAAAAGATTAGCAAAATAATGGCGCGTGGGCAGACTAAATAATAACGGGTTCTTCTTTCGCGACTATTTTTTAGAGGTTTCGCTTTCTGCTAAACGTTTTTTCTGTATAGGCTTTATATCGTGTTGGACTGAATGAAATAAGACGGTTATCATCGGGCGTAATTTATATGAGCTTGGTAACAGGGTTGCCCCAAAAACTGCTCGTATTTTTAACTTAATTTGAATTTTTATTACAATTTCAGTTGCTATGTCTCATTTGTAGAATCATTACGTAGTTATTCTAATTTATGTGTAATTAAACGGTGATAGCACTAAAATAAAGCTAGGAAACTCTATTTAAAATGCTAATTACGGAAATAAAAAAATAATTAACCCTAAAAGACATAGGATCACAAAGATATTTTCGGATTATGTTTGCACTGTGATCGATTTCTCACATAATCTTTGTTCATTAGCTATTCAAATGTACGTATTAACATATCTTTGTGGACATAATAAATAGTCTACCTACACTTCGATGAATCAACTTAGAGATTAACACTACGTGCGTATACGCATGGCTGTGGGCGAGTTTCGTGCGAGTGTGTGTGTATGCGTGGTTCACTTTCACTTTTTTTCGTTAATATGCCTTTTGTGTTTTTGGACGACGTTATGTTGTATGAAATCATAATGTTCGAAGTTTTTTTTTAGTGTGTATATATGGGTTGAATGGCAAATGGTTCTGGTCTCGTTTTAGCGTGATTTTTGTTCTTTATGACATTATTTAGTTCAACGATATATTGATAACCTTTCAGGCACATTTTTACGGTGTAGGTATTAACAAACTCTCTTTATCAGCAAAATACTTCCGAACTTAAATACCTCCCACAAAAAATTAGGTCGCTCACTTAACTTTTTAGTTAACTATAAAAATGAGTTATTATTTTTTTTATAGCCAATTTAGATTCTAGAATCCAACAGACATCCGTTTCTAACTTACAAAATGCGCTAAGCAGAACAGAGGGCCGGTGCCAACCGGCGCGCGCGCCGCTTTGCGCAACCCAGCAGTATGTGTGTCAAACGATCGACGAACGACTTATGTCATGCAAGAGAATGTTGCCTTTATTTGTTTTGATTGTTTTACTATTATTTTTTTAATATTTTTTCTTCCAAAAATTTTGTAAAAATTCAATTATTTTGGACTTGGAGATTCACTGACAAAAATAAAACACTTATTACAATCGTTGTTTTCGAAATCTAAAGGTTATCCAATGTAAAAGCCTATAAGGTAATGACAAGTCATTGGTTTACGAGCAATAGCCTACGACCTACGAGTGCTGAGTAATATCTTATTTCAAATTAAATTTACTTTGACGTCTAACAAGAATAGTGTCAAATTCACTGTCCTTTACATTGTATATACAAAAGGTGATTGGATTGATTTCAAATTATCGTTACAATATAATTCGAATCCCTAATTAACTGTTTTAATTTAATCTGGCTTATAAGGACCAAAGATATTCAGTAACATTTATTTAAAAGAAATAGAAAATGCCCAAACTAGACTAAAAATGTCATGGTTCAGTTATTGCATAAGTCGTTACTCAGGCGCAGGAGCGGCGGCCATGTTGGAAAGTTTTCGGCAATGTCCGGGGAAATCTGTGACGCGGCACACACGATTATATTTGTATACAATTACGCCTTTATTCTGTGGGGTAGGTAGAAATCGAAGTTGTAGATGTTGAGATGATGATAAATGTTTTGAAGGATGATACGTATTTAATTATGAAGCAAAATAAGATAATTGTTGTGTCGAGGATACCGATTTTTTTTATTCGAGAGGAATTAAAGTGGAAAGTCTATCCTGACAATCGTGAATTCGTGATATGAAATCGAGTAAGGTGATGTGGAGTCTTGCCAAGTACAACTGACAAAGCATTTCAATACATTGGAGTACAAAGCTCTTTCGAATTTCAGTAGATTGTCGTACGACGTCTATGACAATCTGCTAAATTTCGATATTTGCATTTGTTCCCAACGAGTAACACCCTCAAATGTCACACTGTTACTCGATGGGATTTTTTTCTGAAAAAATTCCCAACCGGTCACACTACCAGTCACGGGAACTCGCAATTTTCTCTTTCTAGCTCTTTTTTTTCTATTTGCGCAAGTCGTTTCTGGCACTCGCCGGCCGCTGCCGCGGCACCGCTCGCTTCGCTCGCTCGGCTCGTGCGTAGAGGGGTCTCAGTTTTAACCTAACCTAACCGATTGTTCCCAACGAGTCACACTGTGACATGTTACAGTGTGACTGGTTGGGAACACACCGATATTTGGTCATACAGTATTATTTTTTTTTATATTCACCTAAAGAAATTGGTGACAAAGACGTGGGGTAGCCTATTGAAAACAAAATTAGCTAAATATATTATGTACAATGTTAAAATCAGATGATTCAGAACTAATTATACGTTTGTCGCTTGAATGACCATTTGATAAATGATAACATACAGGAAGAACTGATAGGGCAGTAGTATATAATAATTCCTGTCACACGCGAATTTCAATGGGCCTTTAAAATAATATTATCTTGAATACAAAATCGATAGGTATCTAACAAAAAAAAAAACAACTGACTTCCAAAAAAGACACTGGGTACAAAGTGAAAAATAACTTTAATTTTGGAAGTCGGTGTCGTTGGGTTTACATTTTCGTTGTTTGCCACCGACTTTTGAAATTAAAATTATTTTTCACTTTGTAGCGTCTTTTTTGGAAGTCGGTTGTTTTTTTTTTTTCTTGAAAAAAAAAAAATATTTTTCACTTTTAAGTTGTGGGTACTTACCCCACACTTTATTTATTTATTCAAATCTTACCTACAACTACCATTACAGATCAGCTATCCAATACGATAGAGAGGCCGCCGAATTCATATAACACTACTTGCTATGTAAATATCAGTGACAGGAAGTCATTATAACATCATCAATATAAACTAAGTGGCAAAAATGCGTATTATTGAAGCTAACTCAAGCAAAGTTAATAAAATGTATATGGGACCACCCCTGAGGCATACCACATCCATTAAAAAAATAATTTTTGAAATTGATTTATAATTGCCGGAGATACCGCGTAACAAACATACAAAAAAATAAACAACATACAATCGAATTGAGAACCTCCTCCTTTTTGAAGTCGGTTAAAAATGGCGTTGGATTCTGGCGTTGCAGAAAAGAAATCGAAATTAACAAAAATTAAATTATCGAACAATCTTCTGATTGGACACCTCTACCTAATGATTCGGAGAATAACCACATAGTATAGTATACCCACATTTCGCCAGATTATTATATCCACATAAAAATAAAATAAAAAATTGATGACACGTATTTTTTTTTTTGGTTGGGAAATTATCAAATAACTTCTCCCGCTCTGGGCGGAGCGGGAGGGCGTGTCAGACTTTTACTGACTAAAACCCACCCGTGTTCCTTCAGTTGCCTGTGCCAGGGGCCACGGTATCTCTTTCGAACAGCCCGCGACCCCGGCAGGCATCGGGCGTAGCGGACCCCGTCAGTTAGGTAGTGCTGACATCCCTTTGATGACTCGTATTGTAAAATCCAAACACTGAAAATCAAGCCCCAATGCCTTTTGGGGCTTGATTTTCAGTGTTTAAAATTTTTAGCAAAAATATCCTAAGCACTGAAAATCAAGCCCTAAAAGGCATTGTTTCACAAGACTTGATTTTACGTCATAAACCAACCTTTTTGTAAATAAGATTTTGTTCCTCGACAGGGCTTTTATTATACACCACGTGTTCTATAGTTTCTCGAAGAGAGTTCGTAGTGCTAACACAATTGACTCCGAGCCCTTTCAAGGCCACTTAATGTACAAAAATAGGTCATGAGATTGGATGCGATAGCCTATCAACTGGTCACTTCCCAGTAGGTTACATGCCTCTATTATTGTGAGCATCATGTGCAGTAGGGTCCGTTCTTTATCATTGTTGTTTATAGAATATTGCAAGCTTTCTTTTTATTTCGTTTTGTATTTGTAAAGTTCTGGATTATCGCTCTTTTTTATTATTATTAAGTACTAGATTTTGCCAGCGACTTCATCCGCGTGAAATTTCTGGCCAGACACGACACCCGTGCGGTCGGAGGAACCTTCCTTTTCTATGGAGAATAAGTGAAATTTACACCCTGTTCCTCATACCTCTATCTAGTTTCATTTCTTTCTAATTTACCCATCTGTGTCATATCCTTAATCATGCTCATTCCTCTTCTTACTTGCTTTCTATATCGTCGTCTGACATTTTTATTCGCTAAGACGAAGAACTCCATGATAATATGTGTAATTAATGACTGTTTAGTTACGAAAATGTTACGTAAAACTTTGAATTTCCCCCAAAAATATGGTATTCAAAGGGATAATAATTATAATAAAATGCGCCCCGAAATGTTGGTAAAGAAAAACCTTACAAAGTAAAGTTTTGAAAGAAATCACGTTGATGTATCGCTGGTTCGGGGTTCCGTTTTAAGCTATGTTATGAACGTATTGCAATGTTTTGCACCAGAATCAATAATATTTTATTGATTCTGTTTCGAAGATCTATATTTTTACTGAGTAGTGTTTCATTCGTACCCCATGAAGTACTTCATGAACCCGGATAAAATCAGTTCACTTAAGCCTTTAAGATGTCTGAATGTTTGTTAATTTCACAAACACATACCAAACTTAACATCATCATCAACATCTCCCACATTAATAATTATTACAATATTTGTACGATTAATATTTGATCCAACTACTTACCTGGTAATCAAAAAGGTCTCCAGTTTAACTCCTCAAATCATCGTCTTCATTCTTCACATTGTTCATACTTCTATAAAAAATCATAAGGTTCATTCTCGAGTAACTGTTCCCGAAAAGAAGCGGTTCCTAGAAAAGTTGCTCAAAACAAACGATTTCGCTATTTTTATTTCTTTTACTCTTTCCCCTTTTCACAAACCGGCCACCTGTCACCTGCTCAATATCCAAAACGTCACAAGTACTGCTCACCTGTTTGAAACCACCTGGTTCAAAGTTGATCGCAAAGTTGGTCACGTGATTAAGATTCTTCCCCTAAGTTCTATTGTTCCTCTTCTGGAACAATAAACGGTTGTGTAATAGCCTCTCCAGCTCTCTGCTTGGATTCTCGAGAATAATAGGACATTATTTTTTATGTATATTTATTTTATGATAAAACATTGAAGTGGGCATAATCAGCCTATAATGTTCACACTGCTGGGACTCAGACCTCCTCTGTTCGAGAGGGAGTGGGCTGTAATCCTCCACGCGGGCCCAGTGCGGGTTGGTAGATGTCACATGTCTTCGAATTTTTGCCGGTTTCCTCACGATTTTTTCCATGTAGTGGGCACTCTTTCGGTATCATGGGCTTACTCAGTGCAACGTATGATTATTGTCTTTTTTTTATTAATTTTTGTGTTGTCTTTATAGAATTGCTCTTTTTTCTCTTTTATTCCATTCTACAAATGTCATATTGATTTGACAATTTTCATTACCGATATTTTGAAAATAGAAGGATTGACCAAGAATGCAATCGACGAAATCAAAGAATGAATACACTAAAACAAAATCTAATCAATCAAAATCAAACCAGTTACATTCACAGCAATTGCTCAATGTAAAAAATGCCATAAACCTTTCTCGAACATTATTTTAACGAAAGAATTTCAGCAGTATGAGCAAAATTTCGCCATTTTAACTTCCAAACTTTTTTTTAGGTTTCGTATTGTTAATCAGAAAGTATATTTCCCTTTTGGCCACATTTTTTTGCACATTGAAAGTCACGAGGCTCTTTTTGACGCTGAGAGCTACGCTCCCCTAGCAGGTCACATGTTTTTCGCTATGGAATCGCAGTAAGGGTTTTCCACGTTTAAGAAAAGTCTGCGAACATTTTGTTACAATAGAATCTTTTCAATTCGTTCCAAGTTTAGGGAAACAATTAAAGCCAGGTGGATAAAATTTTGACCAAACAGTTGTTCATAATTTATTGTAACATCATTAGATAATTCGTGCTAGGTAATTGAATCTAATATAATTTTGTGTCGAATTCTGTTTCCCTTTTTTATGATCGTAAACTTTCTAAATTTTTTTTTTATTATATCATCTAAATGGGTTTGTTCTAGCTTGGATTTAGGTATGAAAAGTTTTCTTTAAATTAACATAAATATTTTTAATGATTGGTGTTCATTCATGAAATCAATATTATTTAATATCTTCTTCAATGGATGGTTCATTTGTTTTTATTCTGGGATGACTGGTCGCTCGCGAGTATGTGAGCTGACATTTTTACAGTATTTCCTAGAACCAAAGAATCCAATATTTAACTATTTAGTAAAAGATGTCTTCCAAGCTAAGAAATATCTGCAGGTTTATATGAAGTCAATTTATAATCCTCAACTCACTGTTTATCTGTGTGAGTGTATATTTGCCTTCTTACTATCTTTAATAGACCAAGACTCTTCAACAACATTTTGAAAAACCTTACTCCAACTCTAAGTACACACTCATTCATAGCTAGTTGAGTATTTAGGGCACGCAGTGATAATAATGACATACATTCGTTATCAAATCGCTAAACAAACAAACAAACATATCTGATAGATCGCCGATAGATATTTGGGTTCAGTGAGTTAAGGCAGATTGCGTATGGTAGGACCAAAAATAAATAGTAAAAAAAAATTGAAAGTTACAGGAAATTAGTACTTCAACGGCTTATTATTTGTACATGAAATACGAAATCGAAGTGCACAAAAAATGCTCAGAACTTGAATAACGGTGAGTTTTCAGGTTTTTCGTGGTCAAAAACTGTAAATAATTAATAAAATCAAATATATACGGTAGGCAGGAAACACAAAACATTAACCGCCGTGATAGATTAGAGAAAAAAAAAGCGCTTGCTCTCGGCGAATGTTATGTACTAGGAGCATATAGCTTCGTAGTAGTAATGTTAAAAAAGTAGGCTTCTTTTTTGCTACGCGCGTCTGTTCTTCAATGAATTAGTTTCATCTTAGCTATGATACCCTAGTGTTAAGGTAGCTTATTAATACCTATTTTTCTAATAGGATTTATAAATAGTATGCCTTCTTCTTTGGCATGAAAATAAAATTAAACCTGCCACGTAATCTGTTGACATTATTGACAATCAATTGTCCCGTTTATCAAACGTAGGTATTCCATGAGAAAAAATAATACTTATTGATTGTGTGAGTTCCATCCATTTATCTTTGGTACTTATCTTTAAGATTACTACCTACTATTAGCATCAAAAATGTTAGGTACGATTTTGCTTACAAGTGCTCTGTCAACAATACTGGAAATAATCTATTTGGTTTCATGATGTTCATCATTTTCTTATTTTCCGATTCCTTTCCTTATTCACTTTGTATTTATATCTAAGCGTTCCTAAGCTTCTATGAATACTTCTCTATATATGCTTTTAAATTCGTAATTCGAAAACTTGTTCCTCATTCTGTTTTCATATGGCAATCCTATAGGATTATAAGGTTTACGATAACTGAATACAATTTAATGTCCCTTACTCAATTCTTACATATAAGGTCTAACATCGTACTATGGAGTGCATCAGTGGATACTGATGTTGGATATGGATGACGATGGACTATATCCAGTTGATTTGATATGCTCTGTTTTTGTCTCATTCATTGATATCTTATCAATCAATAATTTTTACGGAATTTGTCATTGGATAGTAGAACTATCACGTGTGATAAATTATTAGTGAATCATAATGTTTGTAACGAAATATTTTATAGTCGTCTTTGTGTGTCATATTGGTTTGTTGTGATTGGAATTACCCGATATTTTTAAAATCGATAGACACTGTTTTCGGTTCTTAACTGAAATGTATTTAAGAATCGCTTTGATCTTAAGGTCTATATTGAAAAAATGTATTTTTTCTATTTCGTGTAACTTGTTAAGTATGTGGAATAGGGATTTAACATTTTGGTATCTGTTTTTTAACTCTTTGGTCTAATATCATGTAAAAGGAATACACGATTAAATTCATTTTTCTCGATACATTAAAATTGCAAAGTTATATCTATTTTTTACTTTTATCGACATCACGGCGTAAAGCTTAAGAGTTATTTAATGGTATTTACTTTAAAACATAGAGAATTATCATATCAAAGTTTACTCAAAGTAGTTTTCAATTTAATTAATTTATTTTGTTAAAAAAGGAGTAAATTCTTTTTAGCACATATGTTAAGTCGTTTTATTCCGAGCCCACGCACATTATAGCCATCACTTTTGTTTTGCGTTTCAAAAGTAATTGCATCACTTTTCGAGGAATTTAGATTTTCGAGGTAGCGCCTTAACACGAATATAAAAATAAACATGTTAAGCGTGCTAGTTACAAATTCAAGTCTGTTAGGTAACTCATTAAACAGCCATTACATAATTTGAGCAGCATACTTCTATTCCCCCAAAACATTGACCTCCCAAATCATAACGTAATTATCAGCCGCGTGTCCGCTTCGACGGCCGCATTTAAAATGACAATCGGCTCGCTTTGAGCAGCACAAGCGCCGGTCCAACGCACTTTCACTGCAAGCTCGTGTGCGTGAGCTACCGTAGTGGGCGTGGCCATGTTTTTTTTATTAATTTGGCCCACATTTGGGATTCTGTTACGTCAGCGTGCATCGCACTTGCATCGAGCTGGATGTAGGAAGCGTCATGCGAATGCGCGTGCAGCCAATGTCATTATTGTATAAGTAATGTAATGTTTTGTAAGAATTGTAGCGTGGTCTGCGGCGTGTTTGTGTTTATTTTAAGAAATGCATTATGATCTGCATCTTCTCGTTCATAGTCTCCTAGTGGAATTGCATTTGTCCTCCAAATATACTTTCGTGTTGTTGCATTACTGACTACTACTGCAACTCTCTATTTTTTTTTTATAAGTACGTCAAACTCCTATTGATATTCAATTGTGACTGAGTCCTTCGATGGTTAAGATTATTGACTTTCCTTCCTGCATTCGGGTTGGTGATATAAAATACTATCAATACACTAGGATGACGGCGTCTGCCCTATCTTATTTTTACTTTTCAACTTCTATGGTATATCGCTTTCATACTCGCCTGTTCCTTGATAAACTTTTTTGTGAAGAAAACATTCATATCTAGTTTGGTCCTTACATTCTCCAAGTGGTCCTTCGAGTCGCAGCTGAGATACTGCACAGGGCACATTACTGACTCCATTTCTATTGAAGTTTATCTTATTGTGCGTTACAGACTCAATGATTGCTCGCTTTGTATACGTTTTATGAGTATTTTTTTTTTAAACAAAATAATGTATTAATACTGCTTAAATCTATACCATATTTTATAGCGTATTCTTGAAACGAAAGCTAAACAGATGCTATCAATTGCTTACTATTCTACTCGGGTTGTGGGAGTCGAATGGCGGAAATGTATGACTATGATGCATGCGATAGATTGGTATCAATTCCCTGTCCTTTCTAACGTATGTGCTCCTGGTACGTCTTATTTAAGGTATTAGGTAGGTATATTTTCAGCTTTTGACTGCTGAGTCTGGCTCTGTCTATGTACTCCTAGTGTTTTTGTAGTATTATACCACTTGCCACTTTGACTGCTGAGTGAATTGTGCGTCTGGTACCATAATCATACGCATAAGTAGGTAATTTCTTTGTCACTTATGCGTTCCTGTTACTTTTGCTGCCACAACTAAAATGTCTGCAAATGTCTTTTCCATGACATTGACATTGACAGATAGGCTGGCAGCAAAATGTGAGGTTATCCTAAATTTTTCAGTTCTGTTCTGTTGTATCAATTAACTAAGAGGTCAGCCTAGACTTAATTCAAGGTCTTCCCTGTACAGTGTATACACCGCATTAGCTGTTCCTAAGTACCAAAGGAAAAAAAAAGATATTTTATTGGTTTTAAGAACGAATCCCTAGAAAAGTCTATCTAACCGTTTAAATAATTTCGACCTAATTTTATCCACGTGTGCGTATATTATGTCACCACACACACATCGCTCTACTTCACCGAACACAAAAAAAAAACTCACAATCTATTTCCGAGGTCACATACGAACGAGTCCCAAGCTAGTATCATAAAAAAATCACACAGTAGGGTCAATGACCCGCCGCCGAAACGCATCGGGTAATGCACTCATACGCCGACGCGGGATACCACGATAGTACTTGGTACTTTGACTTTTGATTGCTTTAATCTTTTTATTATCGAATTGAACTGTTAGGATCTCTGTGTGCCTGGTACTTCGTTTCGAAGAAGAAGATGGTTTCTTTAACTGGGTCTCAAGATAAAATACTAAAAGCGAAGTCATATAAACCTTTTGGCTAAGTTCTCACGTTTTATGCGAATCGAAAATCAACTTTAAAGCCTTCTTTCTTCTGTTCATTTATTAGAGGTTATCTCATGTCGGTACTAAGGTAAACGACCAGCGTCGGGTCCACGAATAACAGACTAGTTCATTAATCTGATTTCCCTACGGACGGAGACGGTGGCCGCTTGGCCAGAATCTCGTGATGAAGGAAATAATTAAGCCTTAGTATTTAAAAACTCGATAGCAATATATGAGCCTGCTTTTCTAGCGTTTTAGATTTTAACTTAACGTGTAATATGATGTTAGTAGCTGATTTACTATTTTTTTTTTGGATTCAAGATTTCAGGTTTCAATCGCTGTTGATTTTCTAATTTCCGCTGAGGAATTCCTTTGTCTACCTACAAAATACTTTATCAATTTATCTGGGACTAACGAACGAATTTTCTTTTTATATCAATCCATTTATGGTCAGGCAGGTAGTGTGTGTTCCTCTTACACAGCCTCTATTATCCATGATCTAAGTATTCACGCTTTTCTAGACATAATATCGTCTTTCACACAATCCATACAAAATTTATTTGAAAGATTTAACGTCCTATGAAAGGGTACACAAGCTTCTGAAGTTCAAATTCCCCTATTGGTTGTCAAAACATCACCTTTATTATCATCTATTAGATAATTTTTCTACATCGGTTTTTCTTTTCAATCCAACCGGTTCTTTCATAGTCCTTTTATTTATTTATTTATATAGTTTATATTGTGTTTAATACATTACATACATCATAATTAATAATATTAATATTATATTAATATAAATTCTATAAGTAAACATGCAACAGTAATAATAAACAAAACTCTTAAAAAAGTTCTCACATTTATAAAATATGTAAGTGTATAGCCTTTTTTTCTATGACATAAGTTTCCTTAATGCAAAGTTTATCGTCGGCCGTTGCCTATTTGAGAAGATTAAGTAACTGACATTTTATGTGATGCCACTTCTAGGCCAACAGATGTTCTAAAACCTGAATGCTGCAGCTGTTAGTTCGTCTTTAGCTCATTGTGATGTAAACTTTCCTAGAAAGTAATAATACCTGCAGGATTTTTTCTTGTGTGAAATTAGGAAAAAATCTTAAAAGAAGAATGTTTTTTTTAATTTACGGTAAACATGAAGCAGAGAAATAACACAACCACGAAAAAGAACAAATTAGGGGAAAATATGCAAAAAAAAATGCATCTCGTCCCAACGATATATCTGGAGGTCTTGTACATAGATAAGATTACTACGTGCAATGATCTAACTAAGAAAGTTATTTTGTAGCCCTGTACAGGAGCTAGGCTTCTCTAGGAAAACCGCATTACAATCATTATTATTAGCCCTGCTATATTTAATAGTAATACGGAACCAATAAAACCAAGTTCTCAATCCAAATTCATCTGTATTTGAGTGTTGGTAGGGTTGGTACGCCGTCGTTACTCATCAATTACGTATTTATCTTAAACTAGTCCTTAGGACCGGAAAGTCGTTATGGTCCTTCTGTCCTACGTCGACACTTTGACAGCACTTGAACTATTATTCAAACTATTTACACCAGGAAGCCCAGTGGGTCAAATTCTGTTCAATAGTGATGTCACAATGTCAAAGATGCATTATTATTAATCTAAAAAAATTGACCCTTAAAATGACGAACTAAAAAAATTCGTGCCAATTGTGAATAGACAAATTACTGTTGACATTTCGCACGTCCTACTTTCTACTAACATTCAACTTCAAAAATTATCGTGACGTAACAATATTACTGGGACATTGGGTCTTGGGGTCTTATGTAAGTTGAATTTGGCGTTGCATAATCTGTGAAAGTCGGTCGGCAAGCTTCCGTAGTGATGTAATGGTTCTCAAGTGCTGGCATACTTGTGTGGACCATGAAACCGTTTTTAAACGATTTGGTTGCGGTCATGTGGAGTTTGAAAGTATTTTTTAGGTTAGGAGTCGGTAGTTCAGTTCAGTTGGTGGTGATTGCCTTTTTTTCGTTTAAGATTTTTTTTTTCTCTATTATTTTTAGCATGAGCTGGTTTCCTTCAACAGGACAGTTCCTGTTGAAGGAAACCAGCTGAGAAATGGATAGAGAGTAGGGAGGTCTTTTCCCTGCAGTGGGATATCGTGGTACCCCAAGGGGAACTAGACTGGGGGACCACGGACAAATATCTATCAGAGGCTTTTAATATCTTTAGGACAGGCATTGAGAGATACTGTACTTTCTTAAAATTTTCTTTGTGTTGTTGTTTTCTGTAAAAAAAATGTCAACACGTTTTAATGTTTTTTTTTCTTTTTGTTCCAGAACGAGTAAAAATCGGCATACCGGACGCCCGTGTGATACTGTGCATTAACTAAACTTAACAAAAAAACGTGACGCCTCTATTTAGTAAGTTTAGTTAGCGGAATTACTATGTGATTTTTACATTACTTTTTTATAAATATACACGGATAGTTTAGATTTTAAGCTAAATAACGTAAGATTAGAAGAATACGTAACAAAGCATAGATGCATACGATTGAACCAGTTCTCGTTTTTCGGTTGCGTTGCGACGTGATTCAGTAAATATTTAACTAAGTGAGAGTCTTTAACTTCGTGAAAAGTTTTAAATAAATACACGTTTTTTCAATCATGATGACAATGTTTTTTTTTAAGTAATAAAATTACATTATTTATGCAGACTGTGCGTCAATGCACAACACTACCGCTATTGGGATAGGGTTGTCACCTGTCAGTTTGATAAATTACATGTATAATTTAAAAAACTTCTATTATTTATTCAAGATAAAATAAATCTATGTTATTACGTGTTTTTATAGTCTTACGTGTAATACCTATCATCTGATGTTACTGGTGTGTCCCAGCCGTAAAGAAGTGATCTCAAACGTAGGCAGGGACCCGCTCAGAAAACATGATCACTGCCATTGTTGTCTCGAAAATGTACTCTAAAATCATAACAATAAAGTCTAAGTTTACAGAAAGGCTGTATCATAATTCTACGTCAATTCATTGTCATAATATTCCGTCATTTGTCATCGATTTTGTTAATAAGACACCCCATTAATTGACGTCGTTCCAAAATTGCTGTAAAAAAGTAAAGGATTACTTGTTTAAATGAAAACAGTTGTAAATAATAATTGTTATTCCTTATATTTTTATGCATGAACTTGAATTATGAGCGTTTTTAAATATTCATCTACTCGTAAGATAGATATTCTTCAAGTTTTTTCTTCCGTAAACAAACAGTGTTTGGAAACATAAACATTTTGGGGTGAATTATACAAAATTATATAAATCATAAAAACGACATCTGGTTTCACGTAGCATTCATAAAAAAACTCATACAAATATGACTGATCAGACTTTATTGAAGACAGTAAATAATTGAAGTTTTTCTTACTTTTCGTTAACAATTATGATAGTTTACTGTAATATATAGGATAGTATAGTTATTTTAATGTAAATTGGTTGTATATAATTTTGAATCAGTAATAAAATGTCTAGAATTAATTGTAATTGTTTTCCGTAACTCCTTGAACGTAAGAGGACAGAAAAGGTAAATACTTTGTGGTAGCTTAAATAATCTTTAAAAATTATAAATGTTTGTTTGTATTTGCCCGTTCTGACGTAAGAAATTTTATTGATTGTTGAGAAAAACAACTATTTTTTTCTTTTTAAAATATTTAATGTGTACATACTTCTACTTAAGAGTAGCGCTAAGCGTATAGGTTTAATGTTTCTTTGGGTTAATATTATTTTGTTGAGGCTAAAATTTTTATTCCTATTAAAGTACCTTTAACTTCTTTTTTGTTAGATATTTTCTTGTCTACTTACTTTAAGATTAAGTGATGTTTTAAATGATAAAATCATGATCTATTATGGCGTCGCCAGATGGCAAGTACAAGGAGTTATTTATGTTAAAAATACTTATTGATGTAAATGTTATGCGCTACTTAATTTTGTTTTACGGTAGCTACAAGCACGGGTTTTAGGCTGCTTAAAACAGATGTATATTATTTTAATTAAAAAAAAAACAAAATGCAAATATGAACTTTGAGTGTCAGCCCTGATGACAGTGTTGTAAAAAATAAAAATAATATTTTTTAATGTTGTTTTTTGCTAAAATAGGGGATGGCAGTCATTGTAAAACGGGTCTCGAAACAGATAGTTACCAGATTGAATCCTACAATGTAATAATGAATATAAGAGAAATGGCATCTACACACTAATAGATTAAACGAAAAACTTGTATATTACGTATTTTATGAAACTTGTATTATACAGTTATCATTATCATGTTTAACATATACATGTGTATTTTTATAATTAAACTTTTTCAGGAGTTTTTAAAAATATTGCACACACATATTTTATTAACATTAATTTCTAAGTTTATTTAATTTTTACACAAGCCTATTTAATATTCGTCACAAAAACTATACCATAATATATTTTATTTATTAAAAATATTTATATTTAAATACCTTGTGTGTAGACGTCATAATATACACTATACTCCGTCCCGATTTTACCTGCTTTTATTTAAAAATATAATATAAAATAAGCACATGAAATATGTTTCAACTACTTGTATAAAAATATAATAAGAAACTTAAATGTAAAAAAACTAAGGAAAATATTGATTTGGCTTCAATTTATAAGTAAATAAATAGGCGAATAAGTATTGCAATTTGCAAAAAAAAATGCAAATGGCAGATTGTTTTTCCGCGTTTTGCGTATCAAGGGCCTTTGATTTGACTTGTTTTCTTATGCTTTGATGTAAAAAAAATGTTGTTTTATTTTTAAAGTTTTGTTTTCTACGTCGTCCAGATGGTGCTACAAGATCAAATCTTTCTATACTTCTGAGCCAAAGACTATTATTTTTTTTCCTGAATATATTTGTTATTATTCGCAAAAATATTGATTAAGATATTGACAGACATAAAAAAGAAAAATCAATGCAAGCAACTTTGCACAAAATAAGTACATATCGAAAAAACATTTTTTTTTGTCTGTCAATATTAAAATATTTGTTTTTGCTTTTTGGAAATGATTTTGTTATGAAATATATGTATTTTTCGGTCCTACTTTTTGTATATGTCGCTTTAAAAGTCCTATTTGGTAGGAACGAACGAGGCCTTGCTAATTTTCTCTGACAATAATGCTAGTGGTTACAAAACTACGTAACTCCGATGTTATAGGTGCAATTAAATTTAATATATACCTATTTAATAGAAAAATATAAATTTTGTTTTCTTTTGACAACCCTATTATACTTCTATTATAGTCGTATATGAAAAGCCTACAGAGCAGGGAGACGTCTCGGCGGCCGCAGTTAGAGGCGGCATTGTCAACACTTTCCCTACAAACGGAGCGTTTCTGATATAGACGGCTTTGAAGTCAGTACATGATAGAAGTTGAACGCTCAAATTAATTTCGGTGAACCGAATTTTATTAGTACTGCCTTCTCTACATGCTGCCAACGCGGCGATTCCGTGCTCTGTGGGACAGTAGTGCCACAGGGACTACAGGTGCTCTGTGGGACAGTAGTGCCACAGGGACTACAGGTGCTCTGTGGGACAGTAGTGCCACAGGGACTACAGATGCTCTGTGGGACAGTAGTGTCACAGGGACTACAGGTGCTCTGTGGGACAGTAGTGCCACAGGGACTACAGGTGCTCTGTGGGACAGTAGTGCCACAGGGACTACAGATGCTCTGTGGGACAGTAGTGTCACAGGGACTAAAGGTGCTCTGTGGGACAATAGTACCACAGGTATTACAAGTGCTCTGTGGCTCAGTAGTGCTACAGGGACCACACGTAAATGCTGACTTAATTGATACCAGAAATGCTACTGAATGCACTAAGCACTAGAGTTGTGGATGTTTTCAAGACCAATGGCAAAGTTCATAACCTGGCACCAAATACTTTAGTCTGCAATGAAATGTTAAGAAATCTGCACTTACCTAGTTATGACTTAAACCAGATCATTGCTCATTCATTTATAAAGAAAACACCCCATTTTCCCGCCGAAAATGTACGAGCTAGGGTAACGTTTACAGTGGACAAGTACAGGCTGTTATGAAAATAGGAAATCAATTCACAATCTAAGCTGTTCCAAGTTTGCTATAGCTCCAATAACCTGCATAGTTCAGTAATGAATAAGACCTGTCTGGATGTGTCGAATACCTTGGCATATCCGGTGCCAACTGCATGTTGGCCCAATATGCCAATGGTAGACCAACATTGGCCCAAAGATTGGGGGATAGATTTCTTATCTATATTTGTAAATAAGGGTGTGGCAGTATGATAAATATAATCTGAAGATAGGAAGAGATGAAAAAGATTTCTCAGAAGATATAGAAATGTTTTGAGGCTACATAATCCTCGAATCTTACTTGGCTCATGATTCACATACCGTACTTTGATTTTACTTTGCTAAGGGCGAATCCCACCTAACTTTTATACCTAGAACTAGCTGCGCCCCACGGTTTCAGTCGCTTAAGTGTCGATACCGTGGGAATATCGGTATAAAAAGAAGCCTATATGTTAATCCAGGGTGTCAGCTACCTCCATACAAAATTTTATCAAAATTGGTCCAGCCTTTTGGGCGTGAAGAAGTAACAAACATATAAACACACACACACACACACAAACTTTCGCCTTTATAACTATTATCTGTAGACCATACACAGAACATTGTTCCGTAAAGGAATTAAACCTGCAACACAAAGCTCCGTCACTATGTCGAGTCGGCCAATCGTCGATCCCTAGTGAGGCAGTGTGGTAATGCTTGTCTCATTTATGAGTGGAAAGAGGCCTTTGCCCTAGAGAGGCCTCTGAACATAACCAATCTATCAACCTTCCATTGCTGAACATAGGCCTCTCACAAGTTGCGCCACAATACCTCCGCCTTCCGCATCCAGTCTATCCCAGCCAATTTTTATGGTCGTCGGTCATCTAGCTGGGAGCGTGCTACGCTACGCTTGCCGATACGCGGTCTCCACTTGGACTCGTCTGCTTCAACTACCATCGGTTCTTCATCAAACATGCCCAGCACACTGCCACTTCAACTTGATAACTCTGCAAGCTATGTCGGTAACTCCATTTCTTTAGTTGTTACCCTGATATTATTTCTTAGTCATGTTCCCAGGCCAGGTGGGCGTGTAACCGAGTCATCATTCTTATGCAACGTTTGACCAAACATTGGCTACGCACCTGGCGCCAACAGTTGGCAGTAGACAGCTACTAAAATACCAGCATTGTATCCCTGATCACCTTGACAGACATTATATTTATACTGTCAATCGGATTCAGATGTAATTATAGACGAGTGATACTTTCTTCTATACTATTTTACGTAGATACTGTTTATAATTTAATTTTGCTTGAGTACGTCACGCCCTCGCACAGACCAGGGAAGCATAGCATAAAAGGGAAGAGGTCTATTAATAAATCAGCTGTGGGTGGAATAAGGCTGCCATTGATGAGGACGGTGATGAAGATGATGACGTCGCACCCTGGGCAGTCAATCCCGCAACAAGTCCCTAGTTTTCTCCATCAAAAATCAAAAGTCATTTATTCAAACTAGGCTGAGAATCAGCACTTTTCGAACGTCAAAATTACATAAGACAGTCCCCCAAAACGCCCGTCCTTCGCCACTTCCTAGTGCTTTCGCTGGGAAGAAGAAATGGCGGAACAAACTCCCCAGCAGCACAGCTGTCTGTTCAGTTAGAACATACTTGATTGTATACAATACTATGTATGCAAAAGTAATTAACATTACAGGACACAGAACATTAAATTAAATTATCCCAACTAAGTATGTTGGGTCGGCTTCCAGTTTTACCGGATGCAGCTGAATACCAGTATTTTACATGGAGTGACTGACTACCTGACCTCCCATCTCATCCCAGTCCGTCCTGCAATGTACCCATCTTCTGACCACGACCACGAGATAAGAAAACCCTTTTTTGAGGTACTCGTAGATTGCATGCCAGGATAATAAGGTAATGTTTACTGGGATTTTTCATCCTGTAAATTCAGGTGCAGGTGGGTCTGGATTTTCCTTATTTATATGGCAATAGTCTCGCCCCAAGTTATATGGTAATGCAAAATAACTGGCGAGATTTGGGTGTACGAAACACCTCACACGAGTGCAAATTTATTCAAAAACAAATTAAGGACATATTTATTGAGGAAGGGCTATTATAATATTGAAGAGTTCATGAGTTGACAAATGACAATAATATATATATGCGATATTTTATTTTATATATTTTTTATTTGTGTAAATCATTTACATTCTATTCATTAAGTGACTATTAATTTTATTACTTTCATCTTTTGACATTATATTTCTTATTAAACGACTAGGTATTAATTTTATTATTGTAAAAATGAGTTATTGTTATATTTTTTTTTAGTATCAATATCTTTCTACACAATGTATTTTGTTAAGAAATAAATGACTTATGACTTCTGCATACCCCTTCGAAAAATACAGGCGTTATGTTAGATCACCGAAATAAGTAAATTCCGATATTAAAGCAACATTGCATACTGTAAATTGACACTAAAACCTCGTATCAAATTTTGTACAAAACCGGCGATTTCTTCGAATTACCTACATCGACGATTTTATAGTGCTTACACCTGCGGCGCTACGTCATTAACATCGTAACCAATCGGAATGTACGAAGGTTTTAATTGAATATGTAGATATTGTTCATTTTAAGCTAGGTACATGTACTGCGGTTGGTCCGTGGCTTGGTGACCATCTCTTCATAACAAGACCCCTCCGTGGCTCGGAAAGCACGTAAAGCCGTTGGTCCGGGCTGTTAATATCCCTTCGTAAGACTGGTTCAGTACGATACCCCTTTGTAAGACTGGTTCTGTACGATACCCCTTTGTAAGACTGGTTCAGTACGATACCCCTTTGTAAGACTGGTTCTGTACGTTACCCCTTTGTAAGACTGGTTCTGTACGATACCCCTTTGTAAGACTTGTTCTGTACGATACCCCTTTGTAAGACTTGTTCTGTACGATACCCCTTTGTAAGACTTGTTCTGTACGATACCCCTTTGTAAGACTTGTTCTGTACGATACCCCTTTGTAAGACTGGTTCAGTACGATACCCCTTTGTAAGACTGGTTCAGTACGATACCCCTTTGTAAGACTGGTTCTGTACGATACCCCTTTGTAAGACTGGTTCAGTACGATACCCCTTTGTAAGACTGGTTCAGTACGATACCCCTTTGTAAGACTTGTTCTGTACGATACCCCTTTGTAAGACTGGTTCTGTACGATACCCCTTTGTAAGACTGAATGTCAGACTTTCGGCCTTCTGACGACCCGTAACAACCGTCTCTTTATTATGAATAGTCAACAAAAGAGATAAGTATGCAGGATCGTCGGATATAGTTGAAATTTAGTATGAAACCGATGGATATTGTCGACTGAAATTTAATTTGATAAATGAGCTGTTTTTTTTCTATTAATAAAATTAAATTTTATTTGAAAACATGTATCAGTTTCTTACTAAACTTTAATTACATCCGACGATCCTGCATACTTATCTCTTTTGTTGAAATTACAGACATAAATATAGAAATTTTACAAAGCGTGACACAATGGGCGGTCTTGTCGCTGAGCGATCTTTTAAAGACAACCTTTTACCTTATTTTATTTCTGTAAGTAGGTTTTTACAAACACTTTTACATGTCAACCATATTTTTGAAACTTGATGAGGTCGGCGTTTCCTATCTGACTACTCTGAAAAGAAAGGCCGAAGCAAACTCAGAGGTCGAAGTTTTTTTTAATGTTCAGACATAATTTTGGTCAGATCATGTGAAGACCATGTAGATTGGTGTCTGAAATAGTATTTTGAGGAAAGAACCACGCAGGTTGAGTGGACCTGTCCAGTCAGTGCATCCATGTTCGTTGCTTCTAGATACCAGAAGAGGCCTTTTGCTCTGCAACACAGAAACTGACATTATAATTATTCCATATTTTTCTATCTACTTCCACAACCTTATAACGACATTAGAATCGCGTGACGAGCAAAGGAAAAAAACTTGAGTTTCTATTGTTTTAGCAGCATTCAATCATTTATAGGGCGTTATTATATTAATGAATAACCGAGGTTGTCAGGCTTCCGGGTGCTATGATAAGTCCTCTGTTTCCTGTTTCGTGAGGTACTGGTATTAGGGCCTTAGGACTGCGAACGGATGACACATAATAATCAACTAAACGACTTTTGAAAGATTTACAGGTAGCTCTGAGATAGAATGTTTAACTGAAAAACTGTAGGCGCTAAAAATCAAATAGACACAAACAACGAGATTGCAGCATGTGAAACCGATATAGGTACTGTGAATAAGAAAAACACGACATAGAAACATTGGTACTCAAAGACAAAAAGAGTCGATCAGCAACTGACTGAGGTTAAAAACTTAATGAAAACTGTTAAATTGCATTTTCTCGATATTTTATTATGATTCCTAATTGACGGCACGAACCTGTGAATAAAGAAACTTTACAAAAAAAATCTATCTATTCTCAATCGATAGATACGGACTTTAATCGTTGCAATCTATCGATAGATCGTCGACAGGTACTAGGAGCACATAAACGGCGAGATGTATAAGCGCGAGGGATACGCAGGGCTGGCCCACAAACGCATCCCACTTTAGAATTTGGGCCGATATAAATACGCACTGCACTTGCACCGTCGCGTCAGGTAGGGTTGCCACAATTTTGTATAAAATACATTGTAGAGTAAAATAACTATAACAATGTTCATTTATAGAACGTTGACATACTGGAAAAATGTACTAATGATGTGGTAAGAAATAACTACTGTGTGTAGGCTAATTATTTAATAATAAAGTTACTATTTTGCCACAGTAATCGCTCATCTAGAGCAGAGGATGTTTTCAGGTGATTGATTTAAAGTGACAAAGTCTAATGTTTGAATAAATACTCTAAACTTTTCTTTCCAATAAATCGCAACTTAATGTTTACGTACATACATATTCAGCCTATAATGTTCCCACTGCTGGGACACAGGCCTCCTCTCATTGACAGGGAGTGGGCCGTAATCCACCACGCGGGCCCAGTGCGGGTTGGCAGATGTCACATGTCTTCGAATTTTTTGGTTCTAGGACATGCCGGTTTCCTCACGATGTTTGCCTTCACTGTTTTGAGAGCAGTGGTGATGAAATAATTTACACAAAGTAAAGCGCCTGTCTGGATTCGAACCTACGACCTACAACTCGTAAGTCGCGGCCGTTACCACTTGGCCACATTATATGTAGGTAATTACAGAAACTTGACCAACTATTTGTCTATCTGGAAGTGATCAAATTCATACACAAATTGGACTTGAGCACATTAGATTTAGCTCAGGGGTAAGACTAGAATCCTGATTGCTGTGAGGGATTCAAGCTCGCCGAAAACTAATATACACCTTTATTCCGGGGGTAATAAAACGCAATTCCATTTTCGTTATTTTTTTTATTTTATTTTATACGGAGTTTTAGTTAGGTTACAAATTCAAATCACATTATTGACCAGCGGGTTATAATGGAATTTGGTACAATATATTGTCCGCCTAGACCCTAGGGCTATAATGACTTACTTTAGGTTAGATTTGCATGACGTATAATTTGACATTAGCGAGCAGATGGTGTGAAAAGATTTTAGACCATCGGCCACATTTCACTTTGTGCCAGCCCTATATGCCAGCAGGCCGGACGTTACGCGTGCGGTAACCGTGCCGATCGTAATACTTATAACAGCTCCATTATATTTATTGACATTATATCATATAGTATTTATACGTGATATTAGGCGATTTTATTATTTGTAGATTTTATTATTGACCGAGAGCTTTCAGCCAGGGATAAGAGATATACCTAACAGCATAGATTGAATGAACAAATCCCGTTTAAAAGTGGCGAATACTACGATTCCTGAAGAAACGGAGTAAGTAAGAGAGACTTATAATAGACAGCTCAAACAAACAGAAAATTATACCTAATTGAATTAGAAAATTCACGTTTCTCAGGTGCCTTAACTGCCTTTTGTCACATCGCTTTTAAATATTATTTTAAACTTACATGAACTATGCAATCGTCAACGATTCCATAGCTGAAAAAAAAATCGTCGAAAGGGGTGTGGAGCAAGTAAGATATTCTATTCCTCCATCGAAAAATTAGAATAATTCTTCGACGCTGCGCACAATATCTAATATGGCCGACTAGTACTAGACCTTTTTAGCTAACAAGTAACATTATTGCAAGTGTCGTGTATTTCCGTTGTCCCCCGGTAGGAGAGAACGGGAATACACGTTCGTAAATGATCGCAAAGATACCAGGAGCGAAGAACTGTCAACAGGTTTGAAGGTACACTTGCCCTCTCAATAAGAGGTCATAAACGATGTCCACATTCTACACCCTGAACCGATCAGGGTTAAACATTTGGCAAAAGCGGAGCGCTAACTGAGACGGGAATGTTAGCCGTTATTTTTAACTGGCCCAGTTAAACGACAACGTGCGGTTAGACGGAAACTAACCCGCCTGCATCACTTTCAGTTTTACCCAGATATTTTAATCTATCAACTCGTTTCTAAATATGGACCCCTGGTAGACCACCGGCGCTACGGTTAGCAGTTCTCAGAGATGGTGAAGCCGCAGTCATATGGCGTAAGTTATTTTTTCTACCTATAAACACCCATAGAATAGCATAATCAGCTCATTGGGGGTTGGTGGATATCATTTTCTAGTTTCTTTTCGATGTTTTGACACCTATACAAAGTCATTTACGTTTCCAAGCGGGAATCGAAGCCATCCACTCCAATCTCTGTTTATCTGGTCATAACAGTATATCGTTCTCCTCGAAGGCAGGCAGAAGTATAGATCTATAACCACAGTCCATGTCTCATAGGGGGGGGGGGGTATATCGGGACGAAAAATAGGACGAAAAAGTCGACAGTAGTTCCGAGATTTCTATAAATAATAGAAATCTCGGAACTACTGTCGACTTCTTCGTCCTATTTTTCGACGACCTTCTGAATTTTTCCCATAGAATATCCAGATCGATCACCATAAAATTTTGACAAGTAGCTAGCTCAGTAATGAGATGCAAGCCAATAAAACAATTCGCAATAAAAATAAAATTTAATCTATACCGGTTTATTTTGCGGGCTGCGTATGCGCTGCCTGTGAACCAATTTACCTTATCGCTGCATATAAGTAATGATAACGTGGTACAGCTGAAGATTTAAGACCTTCTTGGGTTCTAGGTAGAAATTTCGTAACCTGTATGTAAACAGTCAGGGAAAACAATAGATTATCAAATTGACACAATACGTCAATTTGCCGTATTATACCCATTTCATACAACTGTCAAAAGATGGCAGTTATGATTTCAATGGACAGACGCCAGCACATCAAGCTACCTGAAACTGTAAAATTTTGCAGTGTCAAAGTCGGTCAATATTTCCGAAAGTTTCAGTTATCCGCAAGCTTAGATTCCTATAGAGAGGAACGGGCAAGAATCTCCAAGATTATTCTTTTATTATTAAATCAAATCAAATCAAATCAAATTAGTAGGTAAAGTCTGAGAATTAATTGTTTAGAAAATTTACTACAAACTTAAGTTGTACGTCACATCAAACTACTACAATCTGTCAAACTTCTTTAATAGATTTTCAACTTTAACGCTAAAGCATAAGGTTCAAAGTTGATTGGGAAAATTTGACAGTTTCGGCTAGTTTGATGTGCTGGCGTCTGTACATTATGTCTGGGTTGACAGCTTGGCATCGTGATTTAATTTAATCTGATTTTACGTAACTTTCAAAAGTCACAAACATTTAAAAGTAAATCAAGCAACTGCCTACGCTTAGAATGTTATGTAAAAACTACTTTAGAGGCTTTACAAGTAATAGGAAATATCCATATAATATCTAAAACCGTTTTGCTATGTGGGCAGGGCCTAATATAGGTTTTTACTAATTAACATGAATGAAAGCTGTCCGGTTTAAAGCCATCAAGCATGAGCATCTTCTTCTTAGCGTGTCGACAGCAAAAAGTTCAAACGTCTCTGGTACAAAATTAAGCATAAACATAATCAGCCTATGTTTCCACTGCTGTGACACAGGCCTCCTCTCTGTGACAGGGAGTGGGCCATAATCTACCACGTGGGCCTAGTGCAGGTTGGTAATGTCACATGTCTTCGATTGTTGGTTTTAGGACATACGGGTTTCCTTCCTTCAACTTTTTGGGAGCAGTGATGATGAAATAATTTATACATAGGTAGTAAAGCATCTGTCTGGGTTCGAACCTATGACCTACAACTCGTAAGTTGCGGCCCGTTACCACTGGACTACAACTGCTCCATCCAGAACTACCTATCAAGAGTTTGAAAGAATAAAATCCAAAGGTGCACGACTCATAATGCTTATTAGATCGTAAAAAAAACCATAGATGTAGATATTATATTAGTTCGTTTTTTATTAATTATAATTAAACTACTTTGAATAAAAGAGCCATTTTCAATAGGGTTCCTCCTATGGGTGAAACGTGTCTATTAAAAAAAAATTACTCAATTAATTGATTTTTTCGGAAGCTACAATGTTTTCAGGTTTCACACTTGATTGACGGGATCTTTTTTGAAATATTTTGATGTTTTTTCGTTTCTACTGCATTAAATAAATTTTTGAAAAGTACAGATGTAATCTTCATTAAATTATCTATACAATGGTATATAAATTATGTAGGTTCTGTGTACTAGCAGGAGTATAAAAATAGAAACGGTTGCAGAAAGGAGGCAAAAAAAAAATCGATCGTGAAGCACTCTCTAATGCATTATGAGTCGTGCAATAACAAAAAAGAATTACGTTTATTGCTTCCATTTATATAAGTATATATTACATAAGTGTAAGGCCCAGAAAGAGATGGAGGGATGAGCTGGACTCCTTCTTAAAGGATTGGCCTACAATGGCAGTAGACCGGGAAAAGAGGGAAGAGGGAAGGGAGGTCTTTGCCCTGCAGAGGGACAACACAGGCTTATAATAAAATAATAATAAATATATAAATATTATCAGAGCAGTGGTGGCCAAGTTGTAACGGCCGCAACTTACGAGTTGTAGGTCGTAGGTTCGAATCCAGACAGGCGCTTTACTTTGTGTAAATTATTTCATCACCACGGCTCTCAAAACGGTGAAGGAAAACATCGCGAGGAAACCGGCATGTCCTATAACCAAAAAATCGAAGACATATGACATCTGCCAACCCGCTCTGGGTCTGAGTGGTGGATTACGGCCCACTCCCTCTCACTGAGAGGAAGCATGTGTCCCAGCAGTAGGAACATTATAGGCTGATTATGTTATGTATATAAGTATTAGTTTCATCAAGTCTAATTATGTCTCATCCAGCTGCTACCAGCCAACCTGCAAAAATCGTCAGTTCACCTAGCCTGTCGCCGTCCTACGGTCGGTCATCAGTTCCACGGCTAATATGGCCGGCCCATTGCCACTTCGGCTTGCTTATTCTGTGAGCTATGTCGACTACTTTTGTTCTCCGCCGGATCACCTCATTCCAGTTTCTATCTTGCAGAGAGACTCCAAGCCTAGCTCGTTCCATAGCTCGCTGAGCGACCTTGAATTTATGGACCAGCCGTACCGTCAGTGTCCACGTTTTGGTTTCATAATCATCATCTACTTTTACAATATTTGTAAATATGTGAGCACCATGTATCTATCAAAAAAATCAAAAATAAATCAATCAAAAAAAAAAAAAAAATAAAAAAAAAAAAAAAAAAAAAAAAATCAATTATGATTTACCTGTCATTGCTTTATTTTTAATTCTTTTTACCTTTTGTTGGTAGACTAATTTTTATTTTAGATGCATCGGCTTCACATATAATTATTAATGAATGTATGCAAAACCTTGTAAAACATTTTAAAAGAGTAACGGTGGAGTTTCTTGCCCATTCTTCTCCATAATAAAACTACCTTTTGGAAGGGGCGACTAGAATCAATTTCGTTTTATTATAATTTTTAACGTTCAAAAGTGCCTTTAGTGTGCCTATTTGAAATAAATGATTTGACTTTGACTTTGTAAGTCATAACAGATTAACAGGCAGGACGCACTGATTGATGAATTTTATCAGATTGTCTATTAGACATTTTTTTTTTTAATTTTCCTTGGTCTACTCTAGTAGCTACACTGTGGGACGGCAGTTTATTGTTTAATGTGTTTGCAACTAAAGTGCGATTCTCGCTTAGATGACTCATTATTGCCCTTCTGAGATAATTCTATTAAGATTTTATCACCTACTGTGGGTTTAAATGAGATTTACTTTCAGATAAGTTAAAATGTTTAGAATAATATTTTTGCGATGATTTTTAAAAGATTTTTTGGTGTGATATTTTATGAAAAATATAATGTTTTTTGCAGATTTTTTAACTCTTAAAAACATAAACAAAAAGTTTCGACCGAACCCACAGTACGTGCACAGTAATCCTAGATACAAGCTGCACACATACAAGCTGTTTACTCCAAATTTGACGCACACACTGACGCGCCTGAATGCATACTAATGCATTACTGGTATAAAGCTCTCAGCCCACGCACGCACACATGGAAGAAAGTGTGCGTGTGTGCGTAAGTGGGTCACAGAGATAGAAGGGACACGTGTTGGAGGGCCGGACCTTTATTAGTGTGCTTCGTTTTCGGGTTTTTACAAAAATAAATTAGAAGTTTTTTGCTGTCAATGTGGGTTACCGTTATTTTATTATTTTCTCGAAAAAATATATTGAACTATTCAGAAACGCAGGTACATTTTCCTTCTGCAATTAAAATCCTTCAATTTTTTTTTCCTCCACCGATTAACAACAATAGTATTTTTTTTCCATCCAACGTTTATGGTCTATGATTAATATATTTTCTTCCTACTATTTATGTATTTCCTATACAGTCCTGTTTCTAAATCGGTTTCTTTATCTACATAAAGAATAATGGCTGCTATTTTAAAGTTTTCGCCAAAATAGGAGTATGAGATACACGATAACGGTGTTAGACCGCATTAAAAATCATACATCATAATTTTGTAATGTGTTCCTTGCTTATAAATATGCCAAATAAACGTTTTTTCTTTCTTTTTGATAAAACCATTTATTGCCCACCGCACGCCCTTCGCGCACACTAATAAAGGCCCTTGCGCGCGCGCACCGCGGATGATAGCGTCGAATGGAGAGCGTTCACCCGCCGCTGCCTCGCCCCGCACTGCCGCCGGGAAATTGGGTTTTCTCATAGGATATTATATAATCTAGTGTTAAACAGGAAGAGGGCTTTAAAAGACGTGTAGGAAATCGCGAGGTGGTAATTTGGCGACAGATATTCACTAAAAGATATCTTCTAATTTTAATGATTTATGAGTTTATTGATAAATGCTAACCCGAGAGAACAGTGGTGGCCCAGTGGTAACGACCGCGACTTACGAGATATAGGTCGTAGGTTCGAACCACAGGCGCTGTACTTTATATAAATTATTTAATCACCACTACTCTCAAAAAGATGAAGGAAAACATCGCGAGGAAACCGGCATGTCCTAGAACCAAAAATTCGAAGACATGTGACATCTACCAACCCGCACTGGGCCCGCGTGGTGGATTACGGCCCACTCCCTCTCACAAAGAGAAGGCCTGTGTCCCAGTGGTGAGAACATTATAGGCTGATTATGTATGTGTGCTAACCTGATTATTTATACTTGAGGTAAGAATCCAGAAACATAGTTCTATTTATATATTATGGAAAATATCCCAGTACATTATTATTTCTAACTGAAAGCCCTCAGCTCTTTGACTTACGAGTTGCAGGTCGTAGGTTCGAACCCAGACAGGCGCTTTACTTTGTGTAAATTATTTAATTTTCATCATGACTGCTCTCAAAACGGTGATGGAAAACTTCGAGAGCAAAACCGGCATGTCCTAGAACCAAAAAATCGAACACATGTGACATCTACCAACCTCTACCAACCCGCACTGAACCTAATTTGCTTTGGAAATGTAATCCGACCGATCATCCTTTAAATTAAGGTTCGTGAGCACATTCGCAAGAAGCTGGCAGTATCATCACAACGATAATAATATTTTCTCATTGTTTTTCTTGTTTTTTTCAGTAAGTATATTCGTGTATTTATGTATATTTATTTATGCTTATATTTATATGTAATTAGGTATATATTATATTCATAGTTTTAATAAGTTTATGCGTAAGTATCTTTATATTTAAAATATTTATTCCTCAATGTTCATGATTGCACCTACCACTGTTTGTCTCTGCATCACCCAAAGGTTGACTGGTAGAAAATGCCTATGGCATTAAGTCCGCCTCTCTACATGTATGTGCTTAAAGTATTAAATAAATAAATAAGTATAGTTAAATGTTTCTATGCTTTCCAGCGGGAAATGTCACTGCTTCTGTCTGAAAATGTAGAAAATATTTTCTGAGAACTGAGGATCTCGTTTAAACTTGAATCTTCCATACCAAAACTTTGTTGCAATTGATCATCAGCCTGCAGAAAGTCCTCGCGCATTAATATAATAGTTCACTCTCTCCTTTCGCGAACTATGGACCAGTTGGTGTACCTACCTATCCAATAAATGGGCTTCAGCATTGACCTATGCATTGATGATGTCATTCTGAATCAACCTACTAGCCCAACTTGCTTTATGGCGTTATCGTCCTACGATTGTTTTGTAAAGTATGGGAACTAACTTAACACGCTCTATGCAGAGTGTAGAATACGTGCTTTTTCTATAAACATTTTTACAAAGGTTTGGTAAAAATGGAAACTGAGTAGGAAATCGAAAACACTAAAGGATTTCAAGATACTAGGTCGCCATGAGTGACAATACTAAACGAAATTACATGCCGAAGATACCTCGCGATTGCGGTTTAGCTCGCTACGAGTACTTCGATGTCACCTCTAGGTATGTAAAACAAATGCATGCTACACGCACGCACGCCGAAGGATACCTCACTGCGATACATCGCGGGCTGCTTGGGGGTGTACCTCGATGTCTGGCAAGTGCGCGTGTCTAGTCTATTAGCATGCATTTGTTTTACATGGGTGACATCGAGGTAGCAAGCTAAACCGCAATCGCGAGGTGTCGCAGTGACGCATCTTCGGCGTGTAAACTTACGGTTTTATCAAGCATGTCTGGCACTCCTTGGGCAGGCAGCAACACTACCAACCTTGTTGATTGACTACTCTTTTCACTGTAGAGATTGATACTATGGACAGTTCACTTCACCTAGGTTTTCATGGTGAAATTTTTATGGCGTAGACGGGGACGGGCAGATCTTTGGAATGAGATTCCAATAGATGAAGATAGAATTCAAAGTATGAACGTTTATCATAGTCATAGTATAGTTTTCATGTTTTATTAAATTAATGTTTAGCTAGCTCGCGGACGGAAATAAGTAGCCTTTATGAATCATAGTGCAGCTAGCAACCGGTATCTACTAATTTATGCATTTTGCGATCCTATCTATGCTTTATTGCTTGTTTACGAATGTAGCTATGGACGCCATAAAGACACCATAATAATGGCGCCTAGAAACACCCGAACATAATATAAAAATTAAAATTCTAATAACAACCCACAAGAAACATTATATTTTTTTCTCGTCCCCATAAAAACTAAATTAACATTTTTTATATGTAAACAAACCGCCGAGGCACATTTTTTTGTGCATACTAAGTGAAACAGAGTACTAGGCGAACAGAAAACGAAGGTACTGTACAATGGAAAGCGGCGTGAAGGCCGCCGGGTACGGCATAACGCCGAATTTCACTGCGGACAACGCCCTCTGTCGAACTTCTTGACTCCTAGTGACGTAGCCAGTTTTGGTTGACTTGCAGTTAAATTTTAACTTTCGGACCACATCTTACGGCGGATTAATATTTATAGTTTTAAGTGTTTTTATTTGTTTATACAATGTTATCTCAAAAACTGGTGGGTTGCTTTTGATAAGATTTTTCTTTACATTCAGAACTTAATAAAATTATGATACTTAAGCTTTTTAAACTTTAGGTACTGATTGAAGAACAGGCTAAATTAATTGTTGTTGTGTTTATCTTAAGTTACACCAATTAACACGTCCGTATTAAAAACTGATCAAAGATTAGTGAAAGAGGTGAATGCGCAGTGGTAGCCCTCGAAATTCAAATTTTCTTACGTTTTTTGCAAGTTGCAGGTCAGTGTCAGGTTGTATCTTGATCAAAATTTGATTCGCGACTATAACAGGTACGTATTTATAGAATTATAATCATTAGAATCATTAATACATCTTTCCAAGTTAGATGTGTACCATAAGCACTTTTCCATAAGAGATTTGTTCTTATAGTACAAATCTAATTTAGACACACACTCACAAACTTTCGCCTTTATAATATTAGTGTGATTTAAAATAAATTGATAAAAAAAAAATTAAACAGAAAAATGAATCTAAAATTAAAATGGTACACCCAAAAAAAAAACAATGTTTAACACGTAACAAAACGGTAATTAAAAAAAATTGTATCAGATGCGCACGCGCATAGCAATTATATTATAGCGCAACTATTGCGCAACTTCGCTCACCCACTGACACAGTAGTTAAACATTCATTTTAATTGTTATTTTGTTATCATGCAAATCTGTGATAATATTCGAAACTTAGATTGTTAGATTTGGAAAGAAAATAATGAAAATAAGTTCCTTAACGTTCTCTCGGTCGTAAAAAAATAAAAGTTTTATTTTTTATTTATTTTTTCTTTTATACATTAATGATGTTAGTACCAATTTCTGTTAATATTCTTTTAAATGTACTTATAAACAACAACAACATAAATATGGATCACTGTGTCTTAAATATATTTTTTTATTCACTTTGTTCAATTAGGAATTTAAAAAAAAAAAACAATCTGACCAACAATTACCAAAAAGTCAATAACTAAATTATTTTAAGTTTTTTTTGTCACTTTCGGAACCGGCGCGCGGCGTTGCCAACCTGATCAACACTTTCCATTAAAAAAAAACTTTTCTTGAATGAATCATAACCTAAATCACAGTACCTATACACAAACCATGACACCTACACCTTCTTTCTTGTACAGTCGCCAGCACGTCAACCTACCACAACCTGTCAAATTTCTTTAATAGATTTTCAACTTTATCATTAAAGCATAAGGTTCAAAGTTTATTGGGAAAATTTTACAGTTTCGGGTAGGTTGATGTGCTGGCGTCTGTACAACAAAAAAAAAAAAATCTTTATCACGCAACAGAGAGGTAATTAAAAAACTGTATCAGCATAATAATTACGCAACTCTCTCACCCACTAACACACAAGTTTGTATTACTTCCCCCGTATCATTGATCTGAAGACCTTATGCAACACATGGAACTACCATTTTATATTTTTATGTAATTTTTTTTCGTTGTTCTCACGAGAAAAAATTATCTTGAAGTTTATTTCAATGGCTTTCGAAACATTTTATTTAATTATTTAAAACTAGATTTGAGTCGTGTAACTAGAAAATAGTTCTTGAACTTAATTTGTAATTATTTCATGCTGACAATGCGCTTCAGGAAATGCACTTTTTTCGATTCTTACATACAGGGTGACAGGGACACTGGCGTCGATTCCCTTGTTCACAAACTAAACTGAATTTAAGTTCAGTGCATCCTTTTCTTTCTATTTCATTAAGAAAAGGACAGAAGATAAATATTAGTTTAACATAACATAATCAGCCTATAATGTTCCCACTGCTGGGACACAGGCCTCCTCTCAGTGAGAGGGAGTGGGCCGTAATCCACCAAGTCCTGTCAAATTAAGATACTTCATAGATAAGTTTAGACGTGATTAAAAAATTTACTACTAAAAATACGTCAATTTACATCAGGCGCTGACTAATTTGACAGGACTAAACTAATATTTATCTTCTGTCCTTTTCTTAATTAAATAGCAAGAAAAAGAGCACTGAACTTAAATTTAGATTAGTTTGTGAACAAGAGAATCGGCGCCATTGCCGCGCAAACTGTAACCATCTTTAGCACATGATTCTCGAAAATATTTACGCTTCGACGAAAAATTTATACGCGGTCAAAATTTATGGAACAGCAATATTTTTTTTAATAATCGACAAAAAATTTCAACGCTCCCTCCCTGTGTTTAAATTTTTAAAGGTGAAATTATCATGTACAGACGCCAGTACATCAAGCTACCCGAAACTGTCAAACTTTCCGAATCAACTTTGAACCTTATGTTTTAGCGATAAAGTTGAAAATCTATTAAAGAAATTTGACAGATTGTAGTTGCTTGATGTGTACTGAATCCATGGTAACAGGTTGCGCGTCAATTTCCCCGTCACCCTGTATTATTAGGATAACGTACCCAAAGAATGTCAATAGTACCCTATTTCCAATCCTAAGCCGTATGTGTATCTGTCTGTCACAGGGATGTATCTTTAGAACTGTACTAGCTGCGCCCCGCGGTTTCACCCGCGTAAGTGTCGATCCCGTAGGAATATCGAGATAAAAAAGTAGCTTATATGTTAATCCAGGGTGTCAGCTACCTCCATACAAAATTTTATCAAAATTGGTCCAGCCGTATGAGCGTGAAGAAGTAACAAACATATAAACACACACACACACACACACACACACACACACACTCACAAACTTTCGCCTTTATAATATTAGTGTGATAGGCTAGTTGAAATATTCATCGAAGAAATGAAGACACATTTTTGTATTCGAAAGCAAAAACTAAAATGATGCGGTGGTAAATTAAAAACAAAAAAAAATATAAACTTCCAGAAAGTAAGCAGTATTTTTTTTATTTCACACCCAAACAGGCTGAATAACGAGGTAAGTATTCATAAATCTGTGGGGTAAATGTGTAACACACTATCAGTGGTAATGGCTTTCATTTTGACAGTACAACAACTTTCATTGCTTTATTTACGCTGTTAAGCAGATATATATTTCGAACATATGAAGCAATGGATTAGCAATATCCTTCAAAATTATTCAGATTGTGATTGATAGTCTGTTATGCAACTAGGGTGCAGGCCATTTGCAAAACCGATCACTAAAATGATTAAAACAGTTATTCTGTCCGTCTCTGTCAACTTAATAAGTTTGAAAGAAACAAAAAGTAGTTTGTAATCGTGCAAACGGGCCTTTCATAGTTATATCAGGAACTAAAGCAGCAATAAATTATGTAAAACACTTCAAATAAATTATAATAGGCATAAATTAGCAAACCAGATTAATCGGATCTTTATCTTAATTTCGACCTAAAATCCTCTCGATCTCCTGCTTATAAATTCCAATTTTATGCATAATGTGGATATAATGCATGAAATTACAATAATTAAACTACCTTTAACGAATTCTGCGGATAAATGAGTGCACAGCATCACGATTTGGCTTGAAATTGCCGCAAATAGGAGGGGAACAAAGACTTTGGCGCAACCTACATACATCCCCCCTTTCGATCTCAAGATTGTCCGAGGATCGCAGAAGCGAAAGTCGGTAGAATATTGCTATCTCAGTAAGGATTGAACTAACTAATTCTGTAATGTTATGTGGCCCTGGTATGTTACACAAAATTATTACAATGTAACGGGTACCAGGTGGATTTCGCCAACGTTTTGTGGCTCTTACAATTTATGTTGTCCTAGTACTTTTAGTGATGCAACAATATGGCCATTGTTGTCGTAATAAACAAATGGCCAATCATCATCATCTGCCTAGCCTTTTCCCAACTATGTTGGGGTCGGCTTCCAGTCTAACCGGATGCAGCTGAATACCAGTATTTTACATGGAGCGGCTGCCTATCTGACCTCCACAACCCAGGTACTGGGTAATACGATACCCCTTGGTAAGACTGGTTGTCAGACTTTCGGGCTTCTGACTACCCGTAACGACTGTCAAAGATCCACGAATGACAGCCGGGACCAACGGCTTAACGTGCTTTCCGAGGCACGAAGGGGTATCAGTATGTAAAGATGGTCACCCATCCACAGACCAACCGTGGCAAGCGTAGCTTAACCTGATCGATCGACCTGTCAAATGGCCAATGTCGGTTCCAAATAAAAACGAAATCTTAAATTCTTATTTTCATAAAATCTGATGTTGTCATAGGAACCTAGGTTTGCAACCTATTCTTTTCAAGTTGATCCCTAGGACCTCTTCTCATTATTTAAAACATTGTACAGCTCGAATTTCCAAATCGTTCTTTAACAATGTCCACCACGTAATTTTCATGATTAATCAATGATTTCTTTAACTACGCGACGTAATTAGAGATAATAATTAGTTGCATAAGGGAGATACTGCACGAACAGGGTTTATCACTGCGCAATGGTCTACAAAATACGTGTCATTTACTAAACCATAGATAGGGCCCGCTTTTTGCAATTACTCGTTTTCATTTTTTATTAAAACTGCTTCTGCTTGGATAGCTACATCCGTCATTTTGATATTATCAATCTTTGTTATATGGATTTAATGAATTTTATATTCAAGATCATAATAATGCCTTATTTCAAGCCTAAGCTGTAATAAATTTTTTAGGGTTTCGTACCCGAAGGGTGCCAACGGAACCCTATTTCAAAGCCTCCGTTGTTCGTCCGTCTGTCTGTCAGCGGGCTGTATCTCATGAACCGTAATAGGTAGACAGTTTAAAGTTTCCCAGAATTTATATTTCCATACAAGAAACCGCCGTAGAACCGATGACCGCTAGGGTAGACGTGTTCTTGAGTGGAGACCGCGAATCGGTAAACGTAACGTGGGACGCCCTCCGGCTAGGTGGAGCGACGATCTTCGCAGGCTGGCTGGTAGCAGCTGGATGAGAGTTGCCGAAAATCGAGTTGAATGGCGTGCAATAGGAGAGGCCTATGTCCAGCAGTGGACTGCTATAGGCTGATGATGATGATACAAGAAACATGTGTTTTAGAAAAAATGTAGAGTTAAATATTGTTCGGTGGTACGCGGCGGTACCCTTCGAATCCTCGATGGACGAGTCCGACTCACACTTGGCCGTTTTTAGGGTTCCGTACCACAAAAGGAAAAACGGAACACTTATAGGATCACTTTGTTGTCCGTCTGTCTGTATGTCAAGACCCTTTATCTCGGGAACGCGTGGAGGTATCGAGTTGAAATTAAAACCATATACTCAGGTGTACAGTCCCCTGAAGCTGTGAAAAAATCAAAGTTCTTAGTTAACGTAAAAAAAAGATACGGCCGTTTATGCCGAAAAAAACGTATATTTCGACACTCCCAAGGGAATCAAAATTTATAGGGTACTTCCCGTTGACCTAGAATCATGAAATTTGGCAAGAAGCAATGGCATGTAGCACAAGTAAAGGAAAAAATTCAAAAACAGTTAATTTGTAGTTACAGGTTTTTTATTGTTCTGTCTCTACACAACCTATATTGGATTTCAATTACCAACAAAATTAATGACTGACTTTATTCAGTCACAACTCGTAGCACGTTTTTCGGGACTAACTTGAGTACAATAAAGGAAAATGAGAAAAATCTAATGAAATCATCATCATTATTTGGGAATCGGTTGCACCACTCTTTCCTCCCAGCTAAAGCGCTACAAGTGGTGAAGGGCGGGCGTTTTGGGGGACTGTTTTATGTAATTTTGCCGTTCAAAAAGTGCTAAATCGCAGCCTAATTTGAACAAAATTAAATGACTTTTGATCTATTAAAATAATAATATTTACATGTATGTGAAAAAATAAGCAAAACAATCACAGGGCATCAAAAAATTCGAAAAAAAAAAACAAAAACTTTTGATCTTGATTTTAGCCGACCTTTATTTTAAAATAAATAGTTACCGCTTAGGTCTTGCCTACCAAACAGTTCTTATAGGATTTAGGAATTTTACTTCAATAATCAATTTTGTTTTTTAATTAGGCCCGAAAATTACCATTGACATCAAAAACTCGAAGAAAAACCCATAATATTAGCCAGTTTCCTCTATCAAAGCCTTGTCGTGTCTACACCGCGCCTCAGGTCTGGCGCAAGAGCTTCATCTCGCCTAAGCTGGCTTATGCAACCTTTCACTATTGCACAACCGACTGACCGACATTCAACGATTTGCGAGAGGTTATGTAACAACAATTGTCTTTTTATGCCACCCCTTTGGTGGAAGGAAGTCGTTTAAGTTCTGTGAAAACGTGTCGAATGCCATTTAGGATATATTATATTAATTATATTTTGAGTGTTATATAAAATCGACGGAATACTTAAGTGAAGTTAAATGTGGGTACTAATAAAGCCGATTCTTTCTATAACATAATCAGTCTATAATGTTCCCACTGCTGGGACACAGGCCTCCTCTCTGTGAGAGGGAGTGGGGTGGGGAGTGGGGTTGGTAGATGTCACATGTCTTCGAATTTTTGGTTCTAGGACATGCCGATGTCCTCACGATATTTTCCTTCACCGTTTTGAAAGCAGTGGTGATGAAATAATTTACATAAAGCAAAGCGCCTGCCTGGGTTCGAACCCACGACCTACAACTCATAAGTCGGGGCCGTCACCTGGATTATCGCTGCTCCCAGCTTTCTATACCGGAAAATAATATTAAAGGTGACAATGGACTTGTGTGACTATGCAGTATTTTTCTAAATTGGCCAAAACGAAGACAGTTAATAACTCTCTTCTGTCCCTCGTCATCGTCTCTGTTTGTCCCTCCGATTGAGGGGACTACATGACCTAAAGCGCGGTCACTGTCTGACTGCATAGAAAAGAAGGAGAAGCGCGATGACACAACGCTGGTAATTTATTGCAAAATATGAAGCAATTATTTAGAAAAAATCTATTGTTTTGACTGAAAAATTAAAACAGTAGTGCTTTAGTATGTTGCTTGTAGAATAATCTGACAAAAAAACAGAATGAGTGTATGTATATTAGTTTGGTTTTTATTGTGAAAAAAAAAAGTTTTTGAAGTATCTTCATGATGTTTTTCTATCGTATCAAATTAGTTGTATTATGTTTTTAAGACTATCTAACTAGCATATATCATGAAGATATCATATATATTTCTGATTTTGTTTACTGTAGTCGATCATATACTTTTAGGCATTATAAAACTTGCGTTTTTTGCGTTTAGGTCTTGTAGTCCCCTTATTGACCAGCACCCTAATTGCTTAACACATTTTCATTCACAATCTGAATAATTCTGAGAATATTGCAAATCCATTGCTTCATATGTTCGAAAAATTTGTCCGCTCAACCACGTAAATAACGCAATGAATTTTGTTGAATTGTCAAAACGAACGCCATTGCTACTATTAGTGTGTTACACAATTACTTCGCTGGAACATGAATGTGACCTTGATGGAGGTGGATAGCAGCCATAACAAGGAGAAAGAGCAGTCGATCTATTCTGTAAAAATCTCAGCGTGAAATAGGTGAAGTGAGCTGTCAAAGTAGTCAAGTAGAATGACAACTAAATCCGGGGTGGTTCAGACCGGAATAACTCGTTGTCACGGTGACCTTTTTACAGGATACAAAGGCTAGTACCATGCAGTAATGAGATGAAGAGAATTGACAATTATGGTTTGACGAACAGGAAAACACATAATGCTTAAAGTCGTGTCATTAAAATAGCCTACATAGAGAGGGGCAACTGCCGTACGGGTCGATTGATCAGGTTAAGCTACACTTGCGGCGGTTGGTCCGTGGATGAGTAACCATCTTTACATACCAAGACCCCTCCGTGCCTCGGAAAGCACTTTAAGTCTTTGGTCCCAGCTGTCATTCATGGATCTTTGACAGTCGTCGTAACGACTGTCAAAGATCCATGGACTTTCGGGCTTCTGATGACCTACGGGTCATCAGAAGCCCGAAAGTCCATGGACCCGAAAGCCCGAAAGTCTGACAACCAGTCTTGCCAAGGGGTGTCGTATTAAACAGTAACTGGATTGTGGAGGTCAGATAGGCAGTCGCTCCATGTAAAATACTGGTACTCAGCTGCCTCCGGTTAGACTGGAAGCCGACCCCAACATAGTTGGGAGGAAAAGGCTAGGCAGATGGTTATGAATTACAAATGGTGACCCGAAGACTGCTGTGAAAAACAACAAAACAAACAAAAACAATTTTTCTTCACGATCGATGCAGTCACTGTCAAACACGCGGCTACCACGTTTACTGGCTAATATCGTATCTAAAGCATGAGCTATTCTGCAATCACCAGGTGAACGAACGACCTACAGAAAAGATCGCGGGGAAGACCTGCGGGGTAATAGCCTAACACACTATCAGTAGCAATGGGTTTCATTTTGACAGTTCAACAACATTCATTGTGTCATTTACGTTGTCGAGCAGACACGTTTTTCGAACATATGAAACAATGATTTATTCTTCGTTCGTCCCGAAGTTTTGTCCCACATTCCAAAAAATTCTTAGTACTTTACAATTTACAAGTACTTTAAAGGTACAGTCAACAAAAAAAAAACTTATTTGTGAAACAATCCATACTATACTAATATTATAAATTCGAAAGTAACTCTTCTGTCTGTCTGTCTGTCTGTATGTTACCTTTTCACGCCTAAACCACCGAACGGATTTCATTAATATTTGGCAGAGAGATAGATTGCATCCCGGGGAAGGACATAGGATAGTTTTTATCCCGATATTCCCACGCGATCGACACTTGATTAATAATATCCTTCAAAATGATTCAGATTGAGATTGATAGTATGTTACGCATATCGAGTGCTGGATGAGACTTGCACGTACCAGGGAAGCATGACACAAAAGGGAGGAAGTGTACTCAACTGCAGGTGGAAGAAGGCTACCGAAGGTGATGATGAGCTATTAATTATTCCAGTTACTGCTAATACAAGAGAAGAATCCGAATCATCTAATAACAATACCAATATACCGCTACTATCACCCAATGCATGTCAAGGTAAAAGTGTGAACATTCAAACGAAAGCAAGAGTGTGAGAGATCCTGAATCCGCCATGATACATCCGCGAAACGGCGCGTACGCGTAACGGACGTGTGTCACACCGAAGCGGCATAGCATGAATACTATGCGTGGACATTCTTGTAATGTTTGTTCTGCCTGCTTATTTACCGGGACATTCTCATCATCATTATCGAACCTTTTTTTTATGTATTCTGCAAGTGTGCTTGCTCTCTTTGTTACTCAAGTGTTCAGCATATTTGAGTTAAAAGGCTTCAGTATCATTATAACTGTGAATTTACGTCAGCAGCATCATATTAACCCGTCAATTAATGGTTTCAAAAATATATCATCAGTTCAGGAATCTAGTTACCAAATCCATTGTTTAGTCTCTTGGTTGCTCTATGACTCTCAGATCAGCAGGCAGTACTTGCTTGACCACTTCTTCATCAATATCCAACCATGATAGACTTGTGTGTTTGCAATGCTTACATGGTTATGAATTATTTCAAACAAGCTAAATGTGAATAATTTGTTATTAATGTTCATGAATGTTTGCGCAGTGATGGCCCAGTGGTAACGGCCGCGTCTTACGAGTTGTAAGTCGTAGGTTCGAACCCAGTCAGGCGCTTTAATTTGTGTATTTCATCGCCACTGCTCTCAAAACAGTGAAGGAAAACATCGCGAGGAAACCGGCATGTCCTAGAACCAAAAATTCGAAGCCATGTGACATCTACCAACCCGCACTGGGCCCGCGTGGTGGATTACGGTCCTCTTCCTCTCACTGAGAGGCCTGTGTCCCAGCAGTGGGAACGTTATAGGCTGGTTAGGATCATGAATGACACTCCTAGACATAGATGGATGGACTTAGACTTCTGCTTACCTTTGGGAATACAGGCGTTATGTTGTATTGTTGTTTTTCTTTCTTTCTTTTATTTCACATTATTTGGTGTTACACTTCGGTGTGATAGTCATCCAAGTTATAACGGGTTTTTTTCTGACTCACCCTCACACCGAAAGTAGGACATCTTCGGTTTCCGTTTTAAAATTAACTTTTAATGCATATCTGAGTGACACCATTTTGATAATATTTTTTTCCTTTGAAGATCCTGGAACTCCTTTTAGTTAAAAATGACGTAAGATCGGAACTGAAAGATGTTAAAAGTAGGTGTTTTTGTACTCAAGTTTTTGCAGGATTGCAGAAACTATGGTGTGGAGTTTGATGTCAGTTTAAGAATAGTTACTTAAGTAATAAATCCTGTTTCTTTAGATGTTAACTTGCTAAAAAACTTACACAATGTAAAACTGTTAATATATTTAAATAATATTGTCTTAATCAAAATGACCGAGTAGGTACACCTACATGACCAAACATTTAGATTCCTAAATATAATTCCTAAGGATAGTTGAAGTATTGATTTTTATCAGTAATATAGCAGTAGACCCTTTGGTTGGATAAATTCATGGAAACCCTTGGTTCCTCTAAAATACTTACAAACATATTCATGAAACAATGGTATTTTATATTTTTTACAGGAAGAAACAGATTTTCCACATTTTTTTCTTATTCGGGTCATTCAAGATGGTACCTAAATGGTGCAAGACATTAATTGTAAAAAAATGAGTTTAGAGAAAAAGAACACAAAAGTTCGTGTCAATTCTATTTCATAACACAGAACGTGGATCCGTCAAAGGCTCTGAATATCGGAACTCGCGCATCTTTTTAGCAAAACATCTTAAAAACATCTCCACATCATCCGAAAACCGACCTAAAAGTAACGCTGGAAGAATTACAATTCCTCTGAAATTGGAATCATCACTTTCGACTTTTGTCATTTGAATTCCCTGTTGTAACGGAGTTCCATAAACAAATCTAGACTCAAATGAAATCCAACTCTATTCCAAGTTGTCAAAGTTGACTTTACATCAACATGTAGGGGACCCGGACAACTTTGTCGCAGTAAAACGATTGCCCTACAAATGAAAGTGAAAGTTTGTCCGCGCAAGCGCACAGTGGTGGGGAGGGAGCGCACGCGTCGCATGTAAATGCGGATTTAGGCGTTTGATGAAGCACCGCACGTAGTGAAGCCAGCCACTCATATTTATGTACTATTTTTGGACACTCAGATGAAAGTATCAAGATTACTTTGGAGGCATATTCATGACGTCGCTCACATAGAATTAAGTTTTTTTTATGACCACTTTTTTTCCCAGAAAATAACCTGTTTCTGATTCTGTGTAGGAGAAAGGCCTTTGCCCTTTACTCCCCAAAAAAGATCAAGTGGCGTCTCGCACCTTCTACCTACATTTCGCTTAGGACAGTGTTAGATGCACCTACCTAATATCGCACGATTCTGCGACTGGAGATGCTGCTTTTAAAAAAATGTTTACGACCTTACGAGTAAAAGAGAAGAGAGTAAAAAACACATCATGAAATAAAACTAACCTGATTTTTTGTAGAACCTGGATACTCCAGGTGACTGTGCTTCGATAGCAATAGGTATTGGACAAGGAACTTACACCCGGTAGCGCTAAATAGACATACAAGTATATACCTACACTAATTAATGTAGGAATATTTCATACAAAGAAAGAACGAAGGTTGATGCCAGAGTAGCTTACTAGGTGTTGGCGATTCCCTACCATTAATCCGTAATTGCAGAAACAGTTAAAAAGTCATTGTGTCTCGCGTGGATCCACGTTCCGCCAAGAGTTAAATCTAGGTTTCCTCACGATCCCTACTTTCCTCGATTGCCCTCTCGACGGTCAAGGTATATTTCTGGAAAACTGCTAAAGAACTAACTACATACATACATTTATTGAGCAATAAATAGCTTAGTTATCAAATTTTCAGCTGATGCAATATTAAAATGTAATAAGTCACTTTTTTACTTTGCTAGTTTCAAAACAAATGGGTAACTATAGATAGTCTGACTGAATAGAAATTTAAATTCATGTTTCATCATCAATTAAATTAAAATTAAACTTTAAATCTGGAGAACGTCCTCCTTCAGGAGAAGTATTAAGTACTAAAAGTTGGTTAAAATTCATAAAGTACTGAAAATTAAAATTACAAAAATCAATCATCAATAAAAGGTGATGATAATTGATCATCAATCAATCATCACTGACCCCACAATAATATCAATAAAGCCAATCACAAGTACCAGGACCACATAATGACCGAAGAGCTCGTGCATCTCGAATTCGATACGTAGGCGATTTTACTTATCTAATGGCTTTCAGGGGCTTGGCCTTTGGGGAAATACCTAAATGGGACTGGCCCACTCGTTGTTAGTCCCGATCTGATTTCCCTTTTAACTATTATTAAGACTGAATTTATTAGCTCCACAATAAGAAAGTTTAAAGTTTAGGTATACATGAAATCTTTAAAGTCTAAAAATCCCTATCGATCGATATTACTGCATAGTGGTGAAATGCAGCAATCTGTGTGTCTTTACCGCTTTTTATGTCTAGGTATATTTCCAGTATAGATTTGTGAAATCGCTAGGCTAACTATCGTCGTTTTCACAATGTGCAAGATTTATTGTTGAAAATGTATGTTACGAACAAAAATCATCGGATAATCCGAATTTACGAGATTGTGACAGTGAATTTTTAAATGTCGTTCTTCACTTGGACCATATTTTGGAATACATTAAATCCATCGATTTAGTCATTATATCCATCGAAATAGCTCAATTGGTCAATTTCCATCAGTAATTTGCTAGCCATATGAATGAATGAATGTCTTTATTTACCAAAATCGGGCGACTATTGCACATAAGTTTACAACAAACCACGAGTACTAGGCAAGCATAATCGAATAGAAGTAACTAGTATAAAATTCTATTACAATTATCTTCTGAGAACTATCCCACGAGATCGGCGTAGAGGCAATAGTATGGGGCAATACAAACAGACGTTCAACATCAAAATGAACCTTAAATACTCAAGTAAAAAGACTATAATTGTTTAGGAACGACATTTGCCTCATTTTTATGGAATTAGATCCCTTGTGAAGGATAGGTCAAAGATTGTAGACAGTAAACTTCTCCAAAAAAATATGTCAATCAGAAATTGATCGCTACTGGGCATTAAAATTATATGGAAACTTTTTATACTGGAACACAGTATTCTGTAGGATTTATATCCGTAAATAATCAAGCAGTAGTAGGTAGATAAGGTTACGTGATAAGTACTAACAACAATGCACTAATTAAATCTGATGCGTCACCGGGCAAGGAAGAATATTGTTTGTAATTAAATACTTAGGATTCCTTAAGAAAATTGTTCTAAGTTCATCTCTACGTTGTATTAGCAAAGTAACTAGCGATCTATACTGTAAAAATAGTTCTATGAAAACTTAGGTGATATGAGCTTGAAGTGAGCTGTCAAAAATGTAATTCGATAGCATCAGGTGGAATGACAGTTAAGGTGAATGCGCAGTGTTAGCCCGCGAAATTCAATTTTTCTTACGTTTTTTGCAATTTTCAAGTCAGCGTCAGGTTTTATCTTGATCAAAATTTTATTCGCGACTATAACAAGTACGTATTTGCAGAATTATAATCATTAGAATCATTAATACATCTTTCTAAGTTAGATTTGTACCATAACAACAAATCTCTTATCGAAAAGTGCTTAATGGTACAAAATTGTAACTTAGAAAGATGTATTAATGATTATAATTCTATAAATACATACCTGTTATAGCCGCGAATCCAATTTTGATCAAGATACAACCTGACACTGACCTGCAACTTGCAAAAAACATAAGAAACTTTGAATTTCGCGGGCTACCACTGCGCATTCACCTTAAGTACAAGCTCACATCAATGATGGAACGAGCGTGCCCAGAAGATGCCTGAGGCACTGGAATTCCCACGTATCGACGAAGGGGGTCGCAAACCAGGCGGGCGTCAGCCCTACCACCGCAACGGAAGAATTGGCCACTCAGATAAGGTGTTGGGTGTGACTGTCCAGGATGCGCCGAGCGCTCGGTTCAGTTGAGTAACTAGCGGAACAAACTGCACTACACGAGGAGGCTTCTTCATGCATCCCTAAAAAGCTGTAACTGTAACTGTTCCAATAATAGCAATATGTAAGTAGAACGAGGGAAGGAAACGCTACGGCCAAATAACTCCATAGGTTGACCATACAGAACCCAATGTAAATGCAATTTTATTCTCATCAACAATAATCCATCAATTAATGACATAATTAGAATTATCTCTGAAATCATCTGGATCCTTGGTAGTCTATCACGCTCGAAAACGTGATGAAACAGTGATCATCATGATGTCGTTTACATTGGTCATTTCATCATTGTTCCGTATTCTTCAGTGTCATTTACATATAACAAAGGAAGGGAAATATCAGTTTTTCTGAGTCCTTTGGAAGCGTACCCACCCACAGCACGAACATTATTACAATAGATCTAAGAACTATTCAAATGTATGTTTCCAATTGTTGTTATTTTAAACAAATATCAACTTTATTTTAGTGGTCATTAAGTTGATTTCAGAGTGACTAGCACTGTTAAAAAAGTTATAAAAATGTTTGAAGTTGTAGCGCAAACTGAACTTTATTGTGTGGGCATTAAAGTTATTTTTCCAAATACTCATATTTGTTTACATGTTTGGCAAATAAATCGCGAACGGTAATTACTTACGTAATGATGGCCTAGTCGTTAAAGGCCTGGCTTCTCATGAACCAGGTAGTTGGTGGGTTCAAATCCAGGCAAGTACCAACGTGAATTTTTCAATTCATATATACTTTCCAAGTATATCTTAGGTACCAGTGGCGATGGGTGAATTTATGACAGAGGTAGGCCGGAGCAAAAAAAAAAAAGCCAAAAGAAAATTTCAATGATGAATTGACTATAGAGTGGTTATGTTCAGAATTTTCGAAGGGAAGCCGGTGAGAATCGAGTTGTATGGTACCTTCGCCACTGTTAGGTACTGACATCGCTGAAGGAAAAATATCGTGAGGAAACCTGGACATTTAGAATACAAGTCTGAAATAGCCAACCCGTCTTGACCAAGCGTTATGCCTTCTACGCGGGACAGTATTTTTTTATTGTGTTTGGGTGGCTTACAGCTACCAAATACAGAACTAGTAGTGAGGTATTGACGACAACGTATTTACAAGCCTCCACAGCTAGTAGTATAGGCTGGGATTATTATTACTTACGTAAAGGTGCCTACAGATTTTCTCGATTTTTGATGATCGTTATTGTCGCTCGATATGCTATGTTTTGGCGATCAATAAGATCTGTCAGCTTCTTAGCTCTCTCATTATGAATTTCAAAAAAAGAACATTGTCATGCACGCGCGTTTCACTGCCACAGCGCCATAATTAAAAAATTAAACTTATAGGTTATTCGAATTCACGTCGTATCCCGCCATTTTTGTTCGATACCAATTAGTATTGCAAAAATCATTGAGGTAGAAAAAACATGGAGATGCCGCGTTATTCTATACATACATTTGCTTATACAAATATGAGTGAAATATGATTCAGAATGTGAAATATCATTATGTCTCATTCTTTCTAATGAGATAATTTTATTTGATAAAAGAGACAACAATATTTTAGTTGTTGCTCATTATGGCAATATTTTATCGTGACGTAGTGACAGTTGTAGGTAAGTGCCATAGCAGCCATCTTATGCTATGAGTTTCGTGGTAGTTTTGCTGTCAAATGGTTGTTTATTTTTTGTATTATTGAGGATTGCGAGAAAATTACGAGGATTTTACCTGTTAAAACTGCACGTAAATGTTGGAAAACAGAAATTCAACATGCCTGTGTGTTGTATTGTGAAGTGTGGTGCAAGAAAGAATGAAAATCAACCTCAATTGTCTTTGCACAGGTTAGTAGCCGGTTTTCATGCATTAATACATACAATAATACACATTCGATGATGCAATTGTAACGTGATCATGAATTTATGGCTAAAGTATTGATATTTGGGTTGATTTCCGTATAACAGGCCTTTCTATTATATTTGTTAATTCGTTCGTTTGTTTACAATAATATGTCATAATGGAATAGTGTTGTACCGTTGCCGACTTGGCGTAATAGTTTCCGAAACTAGTTCCTCCGCTGAAACGATACCGGTATATACTGCGATGTTAACATAAATAATCCTGCGTCTTATTCAGTCCGAGTGACCTTGCTAGGTCCGGCCTGTGGTTCACACTTCACAACACCAAAATCAAAATATTTCACATAAACCTACATGGACACTTTTATGAAACGTCAGAAGCTAGGTGCACGGTTCCAATTGGTTGTTTCCTATGGAGAAGAAACGGTAAGAAACTCCACGTTTGCTCTTTTAAAAATAATTGGCTTTTGCGAAAGCACATTTTCTGCAAGCAAGTTTTTTTTTTCATGACATGGATTTTATTCTCAGACTAGCTATGCCCCGCGACTTCGCATAGAAGTCGTAAGATACACAGTATACTAAAAGAACAGCCACACTAATAAAACTCATTCGTCCCCCGACCGGCCGCATTGCATCGCCCGCCCGCGCTATTATTTCGTTTTCGCTTAGCGTTCGTTTTTCTCGGCTCCTAAGGGTCGTAACGTGATGTTAAATAGCCTATAACCATCCTGGCTACCAAACGCAAAAATAATTTATGCATGGCATTTTTTTTGCGCGGAACCCTAATTATTTTTCTAAAATAAAGGTAGCCTAAGTTACTCCTTGTAACATATCTGTCAGTGAAAGTCCCGTCAAAATTGGTCCAGCCGTTTCAGATTAGCCGGAACAAACAGACAGACAGACAGACAAAAATAAAAAAAAATGCCATTTTGTTAATAGTACTGTTTAGACTTTTATAAGCATTTAGTAAAAAGCTGTTATTTTGACAGTACCAACAGACACTTCAATTTTATTTATTTTTATAGATAACGGAAAGTAAGATAACCTACTCATCTTTTTCTGTTACAATTACAACGGACTTTGTATACATAATATTAGGTATGATCTAAACGTGATAACTAGTAAGACTCGTATTTAGTATCGATACTAGTTATAGTAACACCTATGTTCCTTGATAGACACAACACTAGCAATGGCAGCCATTTTATGAGACAATACCAGTTGTAGGTATGCACCCTTTTTTTGTAGGTATTTCTCGTCCATACTTTTGTATGTCAATGGTAAAAATTGATTAAGTACTTTGTTGTTTACAAAAATGAGTGATACAAGCTTTGATACTTAGCAATTAAACTTTCCATGAATTTACATAGAATTCTTACAACACTGGACAACACCCTATGGTTTCAGAACCTGTTATAGAGGATTCATATCATGGGTGTAGATAAAGTCTTGTATGCAAGTGTACATAATTAAGTATTAAAACACTCATGTTATAAACCCACATTTGTGTTTTAATAGCCCTTATTATACAACAGTTGCGTAAATAACTATTAATATATAAATATTAATATTTAGTTTAGTTAGAGCAACGAAATGTCGATGTTTTGACATGTCCCCATTGCAGGGCGAAGCAGAGCCGGGTCGCTAGGCTAGTTAACAATAGACCTACTCTAAACGTACATTAGGCTTTAGACATTAATTTAAAGCTAAAACCAGACTTAAGTTAGACAAGTATCAAAGCCTTTGATCTTGAATAACTTAATCCCTACACAAGTGTCAGTGACTCAACGAGTGGTGACAACAGATTGAAGGGTCGTGGATTCCCTGCCGGTGTAGCGGGATCGTCCGAAAGGGTTACCGCTGCCCCGGAACATAAAGGGCTAAGGAAGGAACACGGGTGGGTTTTAGTCAGTAAGAGTCTGACACTCCCTTCCGCTCCACCCAGAGCGGGAGGAGTCATTAGATGATTTCCCATGTCGTGGATTCGAATCTGGGCAATCTAAATCGACGTAAATCTTGAGATTGTTTTAAGCGCAAGTTAAACTACGAGCTAAAGTTATAAGTTAAGTTAGCTGACATAGCTACCTCGCGGGCGTCTTTAATTTCATAGTAACTTAGCTTTATTAACCGACTACAAAAAAGGAGGAGGAGAAAATAAATTTTATTTCGGAAGTCGGTGTCAAAAAACGAAAATGCGGAACGAACGACACCGACTTCCGAAATTAAAGTTATTTTTCACTATGTAGTGTTTTTTTTTTTGGAAGCCGGTTGTTCTTTTTTGTATTTTTTTTTATTTGTTTTTTGTAAAGGTACAAGGCAGATGTGAGTGAAAACGCCGGGAGAAGACGCCCTAGGAGGACATATCGTTCATTTGGAGAAACATCGACGTAGCTGCTACCTTTTTTTTTACGTCTCTGTTTTCCTAACGTAAATACGCTTTCTATGTGCTTTGTGATATTCAACTAATTTTTGGGTCGATGTTTCTCCAAAATGAGCGATATGTACCTTATTGGTGATGTCCTTCTGAAAAGACAGGTTAGTTGTCCTGTCCTTTCAGAATCCAAAAGTTTAATCACTATAGTTAGTCAAATATTGGCACAACCCATATTCGGCCCGAATACCAGTATTATTTCATCATATTCAACCTATAATGTTCCCACTGCTGGGACACAGGCCTCCTCTCGGTGAGATGGAGTGGACCGTAATCCACCACGCGGGCCCAGTGCGGGTTGGCAGATGTCACATGTCTTCGAATTTTTGGTTCTAGGACATGCCGGTTTCCTCACCATGTTTTCCTTCACCGTTTTAAGAGTAGTGGTGATGAAATAATTTACACAAAGTAAAGCGCCTGTCTGGGTTCGAACCTACGACCTACAACTCGCAAGTCGCGGCCGTTACCACTTGGCCACCACTGCTCTCAGTACTATTTAGTTTGTTTAAAAAAAACACTTTTATAACTCGATGCTAGGATTTATTTGATAGTTCCGATGTTTTCATTTATAGTCGTATTGTTGTCTCCACATCCATACTTAATATTATAAATGCGAAAGTGTGTCTGTCTCTCTGTCTGTTACCTCTTCACGCTTAAACCGCTGAACCGATTTAGATGAAATTTGGTATAGAGATAGTTTGAATCCCGGGATAGGACATAGGATAGTTTTTATCCCGATATTCCCACGGGATCGACAGTTGTATATATTTTTGTGCCGACGACAAAAAAAAAATATTTACGTCCTGAACCAGTAAATTTTAATTTAGTTTAGCATTGTTCTAATTTCCCCGTGCTACATACCATAAATACCATAGATACATCCAAGTTCCAACAACCATAAAGTTTTTCCTAATTTAAATCCATAACAACATCAGCGCACAAAGAAACTATTGTCGTACACTTTTTATGACTTCTTTTCTACCAAAAGAAATGCCCTGAAGGCGTTGCACTCCCTCCCCCCTCCTGGCAGGTAGGTAGGAGGGGGGGGGGGGGATGCGTAAGCACCGCAGAGCATTCCACTGTCGCTTTCCAAGCTTTCTTCCGCCTGTAGCAGCCTTGAAAATTTGGCGCAGGGCCGACTATGGAGACTTTATAGTTTTATATTTTTTGAGACAAATCTTTCTGGATAGCTTGCGAATGTATGTGCTATTTATAAAAATTCCATCTTATTTGTATACCTTTATATGAGCAGACACATTATTTCTATTCTATTTTTATTGCTACAAGTAATTAAAAAAATTAAATATCACCAATTTATTACACTTTTATTTTCAGTTTTTGGAAGATGGTTATCGTTTATGGAACGTAATAAAAACTATGTAGAGATTATGAGTAATCATGATGAACGTATACTCATAAGGCAATAAATAAGTATTTTCAGTATCATACTGAAAGAACCCACAGAAACAAGTACGCTTTTCGTTCTGTTCACTTTAGAAAAAGAAAAAAAAAACAACGATTATTTTTAATAGATAATATTAAGAGGACTACATGACCTAAAGCGCGGTCCTTGTCGGACTGCACAGAAAAGAAAGAGAAGCGCGATGACACGAAGCTGGTAATTTATCGCAAAATATGAAGCAATTATCTATTTACGAAAAATCTATTGTTTGGACTAAAAAATTAAAACTACTAGAGTTTTAGTATGTTGCTTGTAAAATGATCTGACAAAAATCATAATGATTGTATGTATATTAGTGTGGTTTTTATTGTAAAAAGAAAGTTTTTAGAGGTATCTTCATGATTTTTTTCTATCGTACCAAATAAGTTGTATTATGTTTTTTCAACACACTATCTACCTACCTAGCATATATACTAAAGAATATCATATATTTTTTTTACTGTGGTCGATCATATTACTTTTATTGTTTCTAAAACTTGCGTTTTTTGCATTTAGGTCCTGTAAGCCCCTTAAAGGCAAACCATAAGTGTTTTGGATAAAAAAAAATTTGCTAGCCTAGCGACTCCACTCCCCTGTTCCTTCCAGAGTGAATGAACTAAATAAGCGAGATGGTCTAAAGTCGTACTTTCACCGAGGTTAAGGGCCTGCTCTGAGGCCCTTGGCCCTTAGGCCGATGCACTTATCTGCAGCAGAAAAAAAAACAAGCCTTTTTGGTACTAGCGCCGCAGGAACGGAGGTACTTTGTGAAAATAGATTGATGTCGTGAGTATAAATTCATATAGGAGGTGTTGGGAAAAAGCCACCACACGGGTCCAGTGCTGGTACTACATGTGACATATCTTCGAATTTTTGGTTCTAGGACATTCCGGTTTCCTCACAATGTTTTCGTTCATCGTTTGGAACGTATAATTTTAATGTCATAAACTGTTTATCTGTACTTATAATAATATTTGAAATGCAAAGGTCACTCTGTTTGTTTGTTTCCTTTTTACGCCTAAATCACTGAACCGATCTTGTAATAAAACGGATAGGCAGCCTGGCCTGGGACCTGGAGAAGGACAGGCTTTCATCCTGGATCATCATCATGTGCCTAGCCTTTGCCAACTATTTTTGTGGTGAATACCAGTATTTTACATGGATTGACTGCCTATCTGACCTCCACAACCCAGTAACTGGGTAACACTATACCCCTTGGGAAGACTGGTTGTCAGAGTCTCGTGCTTCTGACCCGTAACTACCGTCACAGATGCTTTTCGTCCTGGATATTAGTATAAATAAATTATTTTACACCATTTTGTGATAAATAGATCACTATGTATCACAAAATGACATAATTATTTTACACCATTTTGTGATAAATAGAATAGAATAGAATACTCTTTATTATGTACACCATATAAATTACAGACATAAATATAGAAATCACTATTTATCACAAAATGGTATAAAGTAATTTTAATAAAGAAAAATTTGGAATGGATTTAATACTACTTGCAGCTATTTCATTTCTTTTGGCATAATTATCAATGCAATAATAGACAATAATGCAATCGGCATCGAACGCCAAGGTCGCAATCGCAAGTAGTAACTTTTCTCTAGAGTAAAATGTGATAGTATGACTAATTAGATAACTAAACAAGTCTAGAGTAAATAAGTTTGTTAGTCTATTTACGCACATTATGACCTACTTTTCTTATGTGTACCTATTTGAGGAGTAAGATAAACAAATAAAATAAAGCCTTTTATTCTTACGCTCCTGGGTAACTAGGAGATAAGCCATTAAATAGAGCTATTTTTCTCGAAACATTTTCACTATTGTCAGTTTAGTTTCGCAAAAAGCTAATGATACGCTGCCAGTTCCGACTCTTTGGAATTTGTAGAAAGAAAAACTTGCATCGTTTTGCAAATGATTACTGTCTTAGATTTTTTCAGATTTTCAGTTGATCAATTATTTATTCCTAGACCTTCTTTTTCCATTAATGAATACGATAGGTTTTTTTCCGTTAGCCTATACTGTCCCACTGCTGGGCAAAGAGATCCGCCATATTCTTCCACATTTTCTTGTGCTGTGCCTCCTTCGTCCAATCGGTTAGGAACGAGTTCAAATCGTCACACCAGCGTTTCTTAGGCCTGCCTCGGTGACGACGCCCGGCATCAGGCACCCACTGTGTGACGACTTTGGCCCATCTGTCTGGATGCATCCTATAAGTGTGACCCGCCCAGTCCCACTTCAGCCTAGCAGATTTGCCACCAAGGACAGGCTTATATTTTATTTTTTGTTCAAATAAATATCTCTTTTTCTATAGACTTTCTGTAAACTTGTAGCTACATAAGTAGGTCTTATCTAATAATATTATTATTATTCAGTCTATCTTTCACTCTTTCCGATACCCACTAAGCCCCACCCCCTTTTTCCAGGATGACCAGGATACCATCAGTTTTTAAGAGTTAGGGGCAGTTAAAGTGCATGCGGTGTGTCGTTACCGAAACTGCATAGACTAGTGTCAACGCTCCGGTCGTTGTACGCGCTGGTACAGCCAAGCGACATGTTGGCTGCATGCATTTGTAATTAGTGTTTACTTACGATGCACTTTTTAAAAGTTAAAGCTATTTTTTCCAACGCCAGATACCTATACTCATCCGAGGAATAATTTTGAATAATTAAATATCATGGAATTAAAGTAACGTCTGACAGTTTTACCGTACAAAAACTGTCATCCGACTGTCAATTTTATCATCAAGATTTAAACGATGTAATATGACCTCATATGAATCATTCCCATGTGTTTTCTTTATGTTTATGTATAAAACACAATTTGTAGTAAGAGTTACATATTGCAATTAATTTGGCCAGTATCTAGTTTAAAAGAAAGAAAGAAATATATTTATTTAGCACAGACCAAGACACACAATACATACATCATATAAAAACAAACAAGAGAAAAAAGAAAATAAAGGTCAAATAAAAAGTGTAAAGTACTTACTCAACAATATTTAGTTTTCCGTTTAAGCTATTATTTTGGTCCTAATCTACATAGATCCATTTATGTTTGTACATCAGTACGACAAGCGACACAAATAGCCTAATTACTTTTAGTTCCTAGGTTTCCTGTCTTTTTCTTTAATATAGTTGTTTATTTATTTACATTGAAAATTCGCCATTTTTCTTTCACTCGAGTCCATTTTGACCGTAACAAGTACCTAAAGAGACAACACACTGCCGCTACGATCCACAGTGTCGCTTAGCTGTACGGTAGCACGTGCAAGGCCGCTGCGCGACGGGTCGCCGACCCACTCCCGCGCAGCCTCCGATACGCTCCCGAGGAAAACCCGCGTGGCGCTAGAAAGGGGAACTTTTTACTGACTTTGAAAAGACGGTAAGGAAGCTGTACTATTACGGGCCGCGGATTCCAGTCCTAAATTTTCAAAAAATGTTGTATGCTGATTCAGAAAAATATTCCCACGGGTATAACTTAAAAAGAAAAGATGATTTTACTGACTAATTGTGATCGTAGGTTTTTAGGTACCTACCTACAGGAAACGATAATTGCTGATTAGGTACAACACAAAAAATGAGCCATAATTCCCATATAAAGTCGTGTCATGATAATTTGCAAGACCACCATGAAATTCCACCCCGAACTTCAAACTAATCCGCCAGGTGACCGGTGACTAATTTATAAAGAAAAACAATCGAATAATGACATTAATTAGAATCTTGAATTACTAAGAATACAACAATCGTTAGTATTTTGTCAGCAAGGTGGTCGGACATTCTGCTGGCACTGCGGTTTCGTTGATACATGAGTGGTTCATTCATTGTAATTTAAAACTGTGTTAAGTACAGACCCCAGCACATTAACCTACACGAAACTGTCAAATTTTCCCAATCAATTTTGAATCTTATGCTTTAGCAATAAAGTTGAAAATCTATTAAAGAAATTTGACAGATTGTGGTAGCTTGATGTGCTGGCGTCTGTATTTTTGACGGTTATTTTATTCATATTTTATTTGGTTGAGTTCTTCGTTGCTCTAGCGGTTGTAGAGCAGTGGTGGCGCAGTGGAATCGGCCGCGACTGAGTTGTAGGTCGTAGGTTCGAACCCTGAGAGGCGCTTTACTTTGCATACTTAAATAATTTCATCACCACTGCTGTCAAAACGGTGAAGGAAAACATCGTGACGAAACTGGCATGTCCTAGAATCAAAAATTTGAACACATTTGACATCTACCAACCCGCACAGCGCCCGCGTGGATAACGGCCTTCTCCCTCTCACCGAGAGGAGGCCTGAACAGTGTGAACATTATAGGCTGATTATGCTTATGCTATCGTTGTGCCCGGGCCACACCAACGGAAAACGCCCATAATTATCGCGAAGCTACAACTTATCGCGATAATTATCGGCGTTTCCCGTTGGTGTGGCCCGGGCATTGTAAGCGCGACTCCTTAACGTGGGGTCTATAGGTTTCGACACCCAGATCGGGTAGAGTTATTGGTAATTCTCTAAAACAGCCTGGAATCTGGATTTATGCCTGAATTTTGGCAATAGGCACAACCACTTTCGGAAATTAATCATAACTGGTGAAATGTGGTGTGTACTAAATTATTCTGACAGCTTTGCCTGTCCCCGGGGAATACCGAGCGTGATGTTTCTTTTTTTTTGTTAGCCTTTACTGTCCCTCTGCTGGGCAAAAGCCTCCCCCAAATCCTTCCAGGAACTCTTCCCGCGCCACCTCGAACCTCGCGGTACGCGTCCAGGTCATACCGCCATCTCTTTCTGGGCCGGCCTCGGCTTGCGCCATCTTCAGGCGTGATGTTCAAGTTAATTTATTTATTGTGTAAGAAAGACACTTCGGAAAGACGAGATAGCGGGTAGATTTATAGGCAAGTGACTTTTCCTATGATTTTTGTCAGCTCTAGGAAAAAACTTGACTCTGAAAGTCTGAACTTGGTGATTTGGTGATCCATTCTCGATTCTTCTCAGTACCAGAAAACTTCTTTATCATGCACAGCATTAACACCATCTGATACTATGCATTGCCTAATGAGTGACACAAGCATCATCAATGACTTCAAAAAATCGACCTTGGTACTCAAGAAACAGCTGATGACTATTTCCTCGTGGTACCAGGATGGCATGAACATTAAGGTGTTTCAAATAGGCCCACGCTGCCTATTGAGAAAGGCTTCCTTATCACAGCATATCACAACTCACGTCGATTTTCGACTTTGACCTACAAGAAACTGCTGATCATAATGTCTGCAGGGTACCAAGGCAGCATAGCAAGGAGGTGTTTTCAATAGGCCAGTACCGCTTAGTGAGAGATCATCTCCCTCCCTCTTTTCTATTTAAACGGGCTATGAAATGCCAAAACCTTTAAAGAAACAGCTGATTATAATGTCTGCTATGTACTAGGGCACCATAAAGCCAAGGTGGTTCCAATAGACCACAGACTGAATTAGTTGTAGATGGCGTTGTACCAATAAAAGTGTCTAGCGGTTGCTACAGGGTGTTACATAACACGGCAACTCGCCGACAACTGGGCAAGTAGACCGGAACGGTAGAATATACAGAATGATCATTTTATACAGAAATGGCACATAATATTTTGTTATATTAGTTTTCCCACGGTGTGAGAATGTGCAAAATTAAAAAAAAAAATGTTTTACTTAAAATTGTAATTTGTAAAACTGTTGTAAACGAAATGAAAAGAAGGGTCAGAAAAATATTAGTCACTTCACTAATTTATAAAAAGGTCAAGTTTATTATTACAGCTATTTATGTTGATGTGGGGCTTGTGGCTAAGTAATAACAGCCGCACGGGTCGATCGATCAGATTAAGCTACGCTTGCCGCAGTTAGTCCGGCGATGGGTGACCATCTTCACATACCAAGACCCCTCCGTGCCTCGCAAAGTACGTTAAGCCGTTGGTCCCGGCTGTCATTCGTGGATCTTTGACAGTCGTTACGGGTCCTCAGCAGCCCGAAAGTCTGACAACCATGCAGTCTTACAAGGGGTATCGTATTACCCAGTAACTGGGTTGTGGAGGTCAGATAGGCAGTCGATCCATGTAAAATACTGGTATTCAGCTGCATCTGGTTAGACTGGAAGCCGACCCCAACATAGTTGACAAAAGGCTAGGCAGATGATGATGATTCAAATAGTTTTGTGTCTGTCAGTACTGCATTTACAGTGTTATACGTTGCGAAAACATTACAGAGTTAGATAGATAGACCACAACGCTTACAAACAAGTTTGTTTATTTATTTACATAGCAAATCATCACCCCTGTACTCCTCGAATGGTTGAGGGTACCCACATTTCCCCAGTTGTGTTTAAGTACTATGTAATAGGGGGCAAGCCTATTGCCATCAACCAGACACAAATCCAGACCACGGGCTGCCACTTAGAGATCCCAGATGGACTAACTAACACTATGCCCGTCTCTGGAATCAGACCCAGGACCTCATGTTCAGCAGTTACTGCTGTTTACTGGTCTGGTGTTCGCAAGTGGTACAGTACCTACCGCTAAATCACATCACACTATAATATTATAAAGGCGAAAGTTTGTGAGGGTGTGTGTGTGTGTGTTTATACTTATTTTTGTTACTTCTTCACACTCAAACGGCTGGACCAATTTTGATAAAAATTTGTATGGAGGTAGTTGACACCCTGGATTAATATTTAGGGTTCATTTTATATCCCGATATTCCCACGGGAAAGACATTTACGCGGGTGAAACCGCGGGGCGCAGCTAGTAATATACTTTTGTTCCCACTAGTTCTACTGAACAGTTCTACGGTAGAACTAATGGGAATTTTTTTCCCACTAGTACTACGATATCAGGTATAACAAAATAGTAGAACTATTGGGAGTCTCTATTTCGGTTTGTTCCCACTTGTTCTACTGAGCAGTTCCACGGTAGAACTAATGGGATATTTTGCAAATAGTGGGAGTCTATTTCCCACTTGTTCTACCTGTTCCATCGCAACATACTCCACATTTTTTAAAGTCTAGCCTAGAGCTCCTGGGGCACTAACTTCCTAAGCAAAACGAAAACTTAGCATTTACATTACTACACTAAATACAAACAGGCATCTTCTAGGCATGCTCGTTCCATCATAGACCTCATACACCCCTTTCCATCAGGCGTATTCGAGATCAAAAGCGCGCCCATTCAGCAATAAAAATAAAAATAAAATAGGAAAACGTGCTCTAAACCCAAAATCCTACATTTTCCATAAAAACAGCAGCCTGTACACGAAATCTTAAAGTTGCACCGAGATTGACGCAACGGCGTGCAAAATGAGAAGAACCGACTATTGTGATCGCTTCCTAGTGTTATGTCATACTAACCTAGTTTTATTATAAAAATATAACATCAGTTTAGAAAATTGCGCTCAAGACCGCGAATTGTTTAGTGGTTTGGGAGGCAGTAGCTCAGTGGTACGGCGAGTGAGACATCGTGAGTTCGATCCTCACCCGTTGCTATATTGTCGTATCCCGTTCCTAACGTAACGTGACGTTTCAACTTTATCGCTAAAGCATAAGGTCCAATGTTGATTGGGAAAATTTGACAGTTTCGGGTAGCTTGATGTGCTGGCGTCTGTAAATCTTTCCGGACTTCCCAGGATATCAGCAAGACAGGAGTTACTTATACGAAGTAGAAAACTTGATGCGTAGATTAACATCCATTCACCTTCAAGCAAATGACCTGTGAATAATAATATCGATTGAACGCACTGTTTACAGGATTATCTTTAATATTATGATGATAAGGATTCATGGAATATAGGTAAGTAAGTTGATTATTGTACAGACGCCCAGCACATCAAGCTACACGAAACTGTCAAATTTTCCCAATCAACAGTGAACCTTATGATTTAGCAATAAAGTTGAAAATCTATTAAAGAAATTTGACAGACAGAAGAGAGACAGTGGTAACGGCTCCACCGCCCCAACTTTCGAGTTGTAGGTCGTAGGTTCGAACCCCGACAGGCGCTTTACTTTGTGTAAATAATTTCATCACCACTGCTCTCAAAACGGTGAAGGAAAACATTGTTAAGAAACCGGCATGTTCTAGAGCCAAAAATGGTTTAAGGGAACTACATGACCTAAAGCGCGGTCACTGTCGGACTGCATAGAAAAGAAAGAGAAGCGTGATGACACAACGCTAGTAATTTATTGCAAAATATGAAGCAATTATCTATTTACAAAAAATCTATTGTTTGGACTAAAAAAATAAAACACTAGTGCTTTAGATGTTGCTTGTAGAATAATCTGACAAAAAATCAGAAGATTGTATGTACCTATATTAGTATGGTTTTTATACTAAAAAGAAAGTTTTTAAAGGTAAGTAAGTATCTTCACGTTTTTTTTTCTATTGTATCAAATTAGTTGTTTTATGTTTTCAACACATTATCTACCTAGCATATATCCTGAAGAATATCATATATTTTTCTGATTTTGTTTACTGTAGTCGATCATATACTTTTAGTGCTTCTAAAACTTGTGATTTTTGCGTTTAAGTCCTGAAGTTAAATACTGGTGAAGATGACAGATTTCCATGACATCCGTTAACGCTTTCTATAAAACTGTAGCTTTACATACAATTAAATGAGCCGTTGACAGGGAAAAATGGTCTCATTTTCGGGAAAATATACTTACCTTATTTTGGCTCAAAGACTACTTGAGAAACTGCCATATTCATAGCTGCGTTGCCTTGTCGTTTTCATAAGTATTAGGCATAGCTAGGCTAGCATCTACCACAAAACTGCCAACATGTCTCACGAAAATAATATAGTGTAAAGGCGAAATCAATTCCGACCTGCCTACGCGCGCGCCACCTAGTCATTATGCGTAGGAGTCGATAATTTTTCGCGAAAGTCAATCTGAGTGACAAATGATTTGCGACATCGTGATTGATTATAATTAATGTTAGTTAGTAAATAACTATTAAATGCAGTAGGGAAGGTATGGATAGATCCCATAATTATGTGTTTTATTGGGTGAATTTATGTCGTGTCGGAGCTAACTACACAGAGAGCGCTGTATTTACATATTATTATAAGTATCATCACTTTTTAGGGTTCCATACTGAAACGGTGCCAACTAAATCTTCGAGCTAACTAGACGAAAACAAACATTAGATACTTAAAATAAATACTCTTGTTTATCGATTTTATTAAATTTCGAGCGGCCATTGTTGTTTACATCTTTGGCAAAGGCGCGGTCGGACTTTAGGCGCGCAACATGAAGTATGGAGCTCGTGGCTAAATAATAGAATATAAGCAGCCCCAAGGGTCGATCGAAGCTAAGTTACGCTTTCCAAGGTCGGTCCGTGGATGGGAGACCTTCCATTACAAATCGAAACCCCTCCGTGCCTCGGAAAGCTCATTAAGCCGTTGATCCCGGCTGTCATTCTTGGATCTTTGACAGTCGTTACGGGTTGACAGAAGCCCGAAAGGCTGACAGTCTTAATAAGGGGTAGGTATCGTATTACCCGGTCACTGGGTTCTGGAGATCAGATAGGCAGTCGCTCCATGTAAAATACTCGTATTCAGCTGCATATGGTTAGACGGGAGGCCTTGGGTTCGGCTTCCCGTCTAACCGGATGCAGCTTATATAGTTGGGAAAAGGCTAGACAGATAGATGTATAAAATTGGCATCAAAATTTATGTTTTTAGTATATCAATAGACATAAACATAAACTAGAAACATAGTACCTCACACCTGAGGCCGTCAACCTTTCGCAAAGATAACCCGTTGCAGTTTTTATCAGACATTGCATTTTTTTTTATCGTGCAACGATCTGGGTGCGCAGTTTTTTTCCTGAAAACGCATTTGCCTTGATAACTAATGTTTGTTTAGCTCAACAAACAATGCTTACAGACTAGCGTCAGTAGACACTGTGGACAGCTAAGAAAATATCAATATGTTCGATTATGTTGGTGCGAATAAATAGTTATTACTTACATAATTTTAATAACACACATAATCAGCCTATAATGTTCCCACTGGTGGGACAAAAACCTCCTCTATGTGAGAGGGAGTGGGCTGTAATCCACCACGCGGGCCCAGTGCGTGTTGATAGATGTCGCAAATGTCTTCGAATTTTTGGTTCTAGGACATGCCGGTTTCCTCACGATGTTTTCCTTCACCGAATACCGATTTTTTTTTGCTCTGGCTAGTAAAGGTGGTAATTGAACATCAGACTTCTATCTCATAAATAAATAATATTTTTACGAATCAGTAGTATTTCTGTTATATTAAGGTGAGCCGTTGCCTGCTTTCATTATCTATTTTTGGCACCAATCACTGCTACCAAAACGGTGAAGGAAAACCTTCACCGTTTTGAGAGTAGTGGTGATGAAATAATTTACACAAAGTAAAGCTCCTGGCACCTACAAAAATATGATAGTAATTCGCGCAATTTTAATGACAAGCCTTTAAAATTTCAATTTTGGATCTTTTCTGGGATGTTTTTAAAGGATGAGCTGCGTCCTTGCGTTTGCTAACAACAAAAATTACTTTTTGAGAGACTAAGGTCCGGCCGCGCTAAATTTTTCAAAGATGTAAACAACAATGGTCGATCGAAATTGAAAGAAATCGATAAACAAGAACATTTATTTTAAGTAGGTAATGTTGGTTTTAAAATTACGTCTAAATCTCTTTATAGACGAAAACAAATATTACTTAATCGATTGTATATCGATTTTGTTCAATTTCGAGCGGTCATTGTTGTTTACATCTTTGGCAAATTTAGCGCGGCCGGACCTTAGGTCTGTAGGTGCCATAGATTTAGTTTACACTACTAGCGTGTACATATAAACCGCCTTAACAAATTAGAATGGATGAATGTTACTTCTATATCAAATTGCTAATCATTATATGTAGGCGCTTTAGAACGTTGTTTAAAAGTCAATAATAATATAATTTTAATAATAATTTTTTTAATAATTTTTTTTTTTTTTTTTTATAATTTAATAATTTATTGAACCAATGTTACAAATATTACCTTACAATTAACTTAACTTAACGTCGATTTGTAGCTGTTAGCGATCATCATTTTGGATCTTTACGGTGGTCCCCAAACTAGGCGGCGCCTGTATCTTGGGGAAAAATAGGAGTACATCTTGGGACTGCGTACCAACTGTTTATTTATATTATAAAAATTCAAATGATTCTATTCATGATTTAATCCATCTTAGCGCAGCCGTGAGGCACACTTTCCTTTGCTGATTTCTAACATAGCATTTTTCACTTTTTTTATCTGATTTTTTTTTAATTTGAAATGGGTTAGCTCTTGACTCTAGTCTAGGTCAGAGGTGACAGAGACAAAGTCGACGATGTAGTGAACTTACCCAGAAGAAGCTTGATTTATATTATATTGTGTGCCTTTTCGTCTATGCTAAGTAAATGTACCTATGTAATGTGTGTAAACAATTCGTCGCGTTCTATCGGGGTGCGTTCACATGCACCAATCGTGGGACTTATTCAAAATATCTTGCCCAGGATGGCAGCAAAGATTTAATCTTCTTGTTTTGCAAGATTTCGCAAAATATCGGAAACATCAGTATCAAGGGAAAAATATTTCAGTGTTGTTTCGATGAAATTTCAAACCACTTGCGACATCTAGCGGGAAGTAGCAAACATATTAAGACCATTTAATTCATTTAAGTTTATATATTCACTAACAGATGGCGTTTTGTCGTTTCACTTGGACTGAATTTAAAATATAATTTTGGTAGATATTTTTAATTATCTTGATTGCTATACTTTAAAGTAAAGCAAAACCAATAGTAACGATATAAAAGTAACATGGTTGACTCTTATTCGTTTATAATTGGTTTACTTACATAACTTTTATAATATTTAAGACAACTAACAGCTATTTGCACTAGCAATGAGTAACTAACTAAACAAATAAATACAAAACAAAAGGACACTAAGGCGTCCAAGTATTATTTTGTTATAATTATTAACTTGAATAAACATTGTAGAATATTGGAAAATTATATTTGATTTTAAATGGATGCCTATTACTTATCTCTATTATATTAATATGTAAAGTCAAGAAAGATTTAATAAAGAAAATATACTTAGAAAAATAGATAATTATAAAAAAATATAACTAAAAATATTATATAACTAAACCAAAAAGCTATGTTTCCGCCCGGGATCGAACCGGGGGCCTTCTGCGTGTTAGGCAGATGTGATAACCGCTACACCACGGAAACTAATGATTAGAGTATGGAAAATATCTAACACGTTCAGCTCAATACGAATCAGAGTATTTGATTGACGTAAATACCTTATATCTACCTACATAATATTAAATACTTATATTTGATTTTGCCGGCCGGCTGTGCCGAATCATGCCGACCTGGAGGCCTACCACAAGCTCTTAACGCGATCCATTGTAGGACCTAAACTGATCTGTTCTTCTAATTCGTACCATGACGTCATCGTCAGATTAACGATTCAATTTAGGCCATGCCATCTGACAGCGATTGTCCCAAACTGAGTCGCAAGTTTTGGGTTAAAAGTAAATGCCGCTGAGCGTAATGGACGTCATGGTACGACTTCTGAACAGGTCTAAGTAGACATTATTTATTTTCTATGGCACGACTATATTTTATGCCTTTGTATGAAGGACCTCCTTTATCTCTTTCCTATCATTACACGTGCGTCATTCGTGTCGCCACCAATCGTCAAGGTATTGACGCAAGAGCACGCACTTTCAGACCGTTATTCATCAATGATGGATTACAGGCAGTCAATTTCAATATTATTCCGACGAACGCCGCGCGCCGCGACACCGGACCACACAGAAGACACGTGAGCTCAGGTTCGCACGGGCGATATTTCCCCGCCGCGATTATTTTTCAAAGTCAAAGTCAAATCATTTATTTCAGACTTTTGAACGTAAAAATTACAATAAAACGAAATTGATTCTAGTCGCCCCTTCCAAAAGGGAGTTTTCGCATGGAGAAGAATGGGCAAGAAACTCTACCGTTATCTTACTTCTTTTAAAATGTTTTACAAGGTTATGTATACTTACATAACGCACATAACGAAAGTTAGCTAGCGCCGAGAGTTGAAAATTCAACACTGTGTTTTTTCGACACAGACGCGGAAAATAGAATGCAGATGGGAAAACGACGCGCCTGCGTGTTGTCCTTTCTGTGTTTCGTGCCCAGATCGCTGTAATACATTTCGTATGAAGAATAACAAAGATACGTGAAAAGGACGCCGCGTCTGCGCCCCATCCGCGTCTTACTTCTCCGCGCCCGTCACAGCAGCCCACAGCTAAGCTACGGACATATACTTAAGTGCACACACGAGCGACACGCGTCGACGACAGAGACAACCGCATCCGTCGACATTTCGACAACGTGTCGCTCGTGTGTGTGATATGAGATGCTTCACTCGAAAAAAGGTTCATTTTTGTTTCGTTCACAGGATACCGATAAAATCATAATTATAGAATTGAACATCATCAGCTCATGAAAGGTGCCCAGTGCCGAAATCCAATGTCGCGCGTCGTCGGATCGGTTCACTAATGAATTTATGTTTTATTTATTTTGTGTTCAGACGTTTCACTTTGAGTGAAAGATGCTGAATATAAGACAAAAAAATTAAGCGTTTGATATCGACTTCAGCTTCGCTTTGTTTGAAAATGTAAGCGAGATCGTTCACTGCGACCCACGGCCACCTACCTACACGCGAAACAAATGCTGACAAATAACCTTTGGCAAACCTCTTCATGCAGGTCATGTCATCCTAATATCTGTCAATCACTTTCTCTCTAGTACCTATCATAAATTTAGTATAATCATAAGGAAAGATTATGCGGCAAGGTGACTCGACGTATGTTCCCACTGCTGGCCACTTGGTGAGAGGGTGTGGGCCGTAATCCACCACCCAGGCCCAGTGCGGTTTGGTAGATGTCACCATGTCTTCGAATTTTTGGTTCTAGGACATGCCTGTTTCCTCACGATGTTTTCCTTCACCGTTTTGAGAGCAGTGGTGATGAAATAATGTAGGTACACAATATAAAGCGCCTGTCTGGGTTCGAACCTACGACCTACAACTCGTACGTTGCGGCCGTCACCACGCACGAGGATTCTCCACTCTCTATTATAACGATCTTGCGATGTAATGTTGGCACCTCAAAAAAACTGGTCAAGTGCGAGTCGGACTCGGGCACCAGTTTCCGTAAAAAATTGTAAGTAGCTGTGTAACTACATACAAAACGGTTTTCGGATTTTTTCCTTTACTTGTGCTACATGACATGGTCAACAAGAAGTACCCTATAGGTTTTGATTTTCTTGCGAGTGTCAAAATATGCGGCATAAACGGAACACGCCGGTATCTTTTGATTGCGTTGACTTAGAAGTTTGATTTTGTCACTGCTTCAAGGGATTGCAGCCTTAAGTACTCGTATTTGATATTAATAAAATTAATAAATTTCAACTAGATAACTCTATCACGCGTGCCTGAGAAAAAGGGTCTTTACAGACGGACAGACAGACGGACAACGATGTGATCTTATAAGGGTTCCGTTTTTCCTTTTGAGGTACGGAACCCTAAAAATTGAGGATTCTAGATCCACAATTTTTTTGTACCTGCTTGAAAACGGGTAAGTACACAAAATGTACTCCATCTATCAACGCACATATCAGATTTTTTCTATTTGTCTCAATGTACCCAGTCTGCGCATGCGTCACTAATGACGCCAGCAATCATCAAGGTTTCGATTGGTGTCGACGCATGATCATGCATCGCTGACAGCCATCATTTATCAGTGCCAAATTGAGGAGTAGGTATTGAAGTAGGGTGTTGGTTATTATTTGGATTGAGAGGATCTTTCTGATTTTCGATCTCTTTAATTTTTTCTTCTCTTTCCCGTCTTGGACGAACAGTTGCAATATTCCTGAAATTGTTTTCTATACTCCAAGCTTTAAGACTGGACTGGTTACAAAACCATCGTAAATCATCGCTCTTGAATGAGTAGGTGGATGATTGAAGTAGTGGATGCTCTTTCAAGTTCTCTTATTTTCGTCAAGTGTATTAGATACAAATATAATAGTCCAATAATATTGTTACAACATAATATACAGGGTGTAATTGAATTCATGAGCATCCTTTTAAGGGGTCATTGTAATCATCATTATGAACAACTTTTACTATGGGACCAATCCTGAAATCGCGAAAAAAAATTAGCTTTTCCCTACATTTATGTTCGCGTAACTCGTCAAAATGTAGGGAACAGCTGATTTTTTTTTCGCGAGAAAAGGGTCTTGACAGACGACAGACAGACGGCCAACAAAGTGACCTTATAAGGGTTCCGTTTTTCCTTTTGAGGTACGGAACCCTAAAAATCGAAGACATGTGACATCTACCAACCCGTAACGGCCCGCGTGGTAGATTACAGCCCACTCCTACTCGAAAGGACGAGGCCTGTATCAAAGCAGTGGGAACATTATAGGCTGATTATATTTTATATACACACATCAAAAGTGTCTAGGGATCAAGCATTTTTATGCGGATTTCTTGAGATTGAGATGTGGCTTTGTAATAAATTTATGATTTTATAAATTTATATGGATCCTTTTTGGTGCATTTCATAATTTGAATCAGGAACTGTGAATCAAATTCAAGTAAAAGATGAAAATCAGCTGTCAATATTTTCCCTATAAAAACATACAACGCATTGAAGACATTATTAGTGCTACTGTTTCCCTACTACTGATTAAAACCAACGTTATTATGGAGCGGCGACGTCATTTAAGCAGGGAAGAAATGCTCAGAGCCGTGGGAATGATAGAAGCTGGTTCCCGGCAACGTACTGTGGCTTTAGCTCTGAATACAAGTCAGAGTGTTATCAGTCGACTTTGGACACGTTACCGAAGCACTGGTACCGTGGCTGAGCGCCATGGAGGACGGTATCGCTGCACCATACGGAAACAAGACCGATACATTCAAATCTTAACTCGAAGAGCTCCAACAATAACCGCCATGATGTTAGCCGTGAGGCTTCATCACTCTTCAGGGAACTTAATTAGCGACCAAACAGTCAGAAACCGCTTGCATGAAGTGAACCTTCATTCCCGAAGACCGCTACGGGTACCACCTATAGCAATGCACAATCGTAGGATTCGATATCAATGGGCTCTTGAACACAGAAATTGGGCAGAAGAACAATGGCGTTTCGTGTGCTTTTCTGATGAGTCTCGTTTTGGTATGAGACCGGATACAAGACGTATACGACACTGGAGAACCCCTGGACGCCAACAGCGATTAAAATCCTGCCAGGAAGTCCATCCTTATAGTGGTGGAACCATCATGGTATGGGCGGGTATTTGGATCGGCGGAAGAACTGAGTTGATTTGGATCAGAGGCAACCTCAACGCTCAAATTTATGCTGAGACGATTGTATCAGACGTCATCGTTCCTCTACAAGTGCAAATCGGTCCCTTATTTCAGTTAATGCATGATAATGCACGACCGCACACCGCAAGAGTTGTAAGACAGACTCTCGCCGCAGCTAACATCAATGTCCTGCCCTGGCCTGCTCAGTCGCCAGACTTGAACCCGATTGAGCATGCATGGGATATGCTACAGAGAAGAGCTCTGCCGAATATGGAGGGTATCCAGTCGCAAGAAGACCTTTTTTTGTTGTTGCAACGAACATGGGCTGCCATTCCACAGCGTGATTTGGATGAACTCATTTTGAGTATGCCAAACCGATGTTCTTGTGTTGTTAGTGTTCGCGGTAGAAACACGGATTATTAATTGTTTAAGTTACCCAATAAAATTTTAAAGAAAACTGTTATTTCAGTCTTTTTTTCGAACTTTTGTGTTAGTGGTTCAAATGTCAAAAATCCCTTTATTAGGAAAATGGCAAATTTCTTTATTAATGCAAAGGTGACTTGGTTTATCGTTACTGTGACAAACGAAAACACTTTATTTGATGAATCCTTAAAGAAAATTTTAATTAATATCAATCAGGAGAAAAGTTATTGCAAAAATATATGTTGATCCCTAGACACTTTTGATGTGTGTATTTGAAAAACCTTATTTTAGGCACTAGGTATATAAAACTATAGGTACTAGAGGAGCAGACACCGTTGGCATTTATATTTTTCTTGCGATTAAAACCGTTTGCAGATCTTCCGATAGGTACCGGTCATTGTGTGTCAAGTTGACAGCTTGATGGATAGATTCCATCGATGTTCGTCAATGGAATATCAATGCTGGTTTTTGTACCTGTATTTTTTTTTCATCGTGGCGTCGTATTATTTTGTAATGGGGCCCGAATCGACGTATTCGGTATTCAAATCAACTTGACTGTGCATAATGCGGATTGAGGCAGATTAATTAATCATTTAATAGCAAAATCAGTCTATAATGTTCCCACTGCAGGGACACAAGCTTCCTCTCGGTGAGAGGGAGTGGGCTGTAATCCATCACGCGGGCCCCGTGCGCGTTGGTAGCCAAGCGTGGCTTTGTGTACTCCATTCATAAGCTTAACAATACCTAAGTATAATTGTATAATCAACCTTTTTCCTAATATACCTGTGCATACAATAGTTCAGCGCAATAGGACAACTACGACCTACGTCCCAATTAGAAACAATTTGCTGTCTATTAACTAATCGATGTGTGCGGAACTATTCACTGCCAGCTGACGCATGTTCTCCTGGTAATTCTGGTCACGTGTACTGGATAAAAGGGGTTTGAATCTTCAAGCTTGGTGGTGGGCCTTCCTGGATAGGTTGGTCTTTGACCAGGAAACATACACTACCTGCTAACTTATGCAGTCCTGGTAAATGTATTCTTCTATGAAAGGGTTCTTATCTTCACGCTTTTTCCCTTCTGGTGTCGGCTGAACTCTTCGTCCGTAGGTTCCAGAAGCATTAGTGCACAACTCACGTTATGCTCCCAAATTGCGTAACACACTATCAATCTCAATCGCAATAATTTTAAGGATATTTATTGCTAATCCATTGCTTCATATGTTCGGAAAATTGGTCTGCTCAACTACGTAAATAACGCAATGAATGTTGTTGAACTGTCAAAATGAAAGCTATTGCTACTGATAGTGTGTTACGCAATTACCCCTCTGGTATATACTAATCAAATACCTACATATTAGAAGGGGGAGGGGGTTTTCTTCATGATTTGTGCTCTACCTCAACATCATCATCATTTCAGCCGAAAGACATCCACTGCTGGATATAAAGCCTCCCCCGAGCACTTCTACATCGACCGGTTCCATGCATCTCGCATCCAACGGGTTCTTGTGGCCTTCACAAGGTCGGTCCACCTTGTCGGAGGCCTTCCAACGCTACGTCTTCCGGTACGCGGTCGCCACTTCAGAATCTTTCGGCCCCATCGGCCATCTGTTCTACGAGCAATGTGCCCTGCCCACTGCCACTTAAGTTTGGCAATTCTTCGGGCTATGTTGGTTACATTGGTTCTCCTGCGGATCTCCTCATTTCTGATTCGATCACGTAGGGAAACTCCAAGCATAACCCTCCGAGCATAGTGCTCTACATAGGTAGACAGAATTATATTCCTCCAGTTGGGATGTCAGGGCGAGGAACAATAATTATTCACTGCCAGCTGATCTATGCGCTCCTGGTGGATTATGCCCGTGGGTCACCACTGGTTTACATGCAGACATATCGATCCATGTTCTCCCCAGAGTGTTGGACAGGTACTCTTGCACCACAAATCACTAAAATGCGTTTACTGGTGCTACCAAGATATTTTCTTTTACCTTTTAGTCTGCATTTTAATGTAGGTTGGTTTGTGTTGCTACCGGGCTATCAGAACTGCAAAGAAGTATGTGATTTTCGTTCACGCGTGTGTAATATCAACCAATAGATCGCAGGTGCACGCTTGATTGGTGACGGCAAAGGTCTTGCACGCTCTGTCGCGCAACTATTTGTACCTACATACTTACGATGTATAGGTAATGTATGAAGATTGAATACATGGGCATTTATAACCTGCTGGTCACAAAGAAAGGGAATCAAAATTCGGGTTGCTTAAAGGAAGGATTGAGACAGAATCCAAACTAATTTTGTTTATAATTTGACAGTTTATATACATTAGGTAATGAATGTTTGGTGTGTCTGTCTGTGACTCAGTCACACGAAGTAGATTGTATTTTCTATAATTAAACCGAGTATTTATAATACAAATACAATATTTACATTACTTAGCAAGGTAAATATTTACTAAAGTTTAGAATGTGATGCAGAGCGCTTTATTTTATTTTTATTTTATTTACCGTATGTTCCGTAGTAATTAAATGACTATAGGGGCTTATGGCTAAGTGATAACAGCCGCACGGGTCCATCAATCAGGTTAAGCTACGCTTGCCGCAGTTGGTCCGTGGATGGGTGACCATCTTTACATACCAAGACCGCGCCTTTGGTCTCGGCTGTTATTCGTGGATCTTTGACAGTCGTTACGGGTCGTTAGAAGCCCGAAAGTCTGACAACCAGTCTTACCAAGCTGGGCTGTGGAGGTCAAATAGGCAGTTGCTTCATGTAAAATACTGGTATTTACTCAGCTGCATTTGGTTAGACTGGAAGCCGACCCCAACATGATTGGGAAAAGGCCAGGCTTAAAATGACCCATTCACTCAAAATTAGTCAGTTTATTATTGCCTTCCTTAGCAAAATTGCTACATGCTTTTCCTTTTTTAGCCGTGACTAGCCCAAAAGTAACTGCGACTAGGCCGAAACTAGCTTCCTCAAAAATTGGACTATCAAGTGCAAAAAAAAACAAATTCGACTGGTAGTAATTTCAGGGATTAGCGCGTTCAAACTAACAAAGAAAGAAAGAAAGAAATAAAAAGTATTTATTGCGACTCGTACACGAAGATCACAAACAAACAAACAAACTCTTCAGCTTCATTATATACAGGGTTATTGGAAAAATATCGACAACCTCTTAAGAGGTCATTGTACCAAACCTGAAATGGCGAAAAAAAAAATCAGCTGTTCCCTACATTTATGTTCGTATAACTCGTCAAAATGTAGGGAACAGCAGATATTTTTTTCGCGATTTCAGGTTTGGTCCCATAGTAAAAGTTGTTCATAATGACGAGTTCAATGACCTCTTAAGAGGTTGTTAATGTTTTTCCAATAACCCTGTAGGTATAGATACAGATAAAGCGAGTTTGGAAATAAAAACGAAAATGCGTAAGTTATTCATGTGATATTTATCTAAATAATAGATAGTACTCATATGACGGTACAATCCTCAAATACATATTTCCGTTTGGTCTGATAAGGATGTGCGTAGAAACACTTGAAATGATTGATCGTTAATCAAAGTTGTGGAAAACAATCGTAGTTTTTTTTTTTTGAGACAAATTATGATATGTCATCTCATCATCTGCCTAGCCTTTTCCCAACAATGTTGGGGTCGGTTTCCAGTTTCCAGTCTAACTGGATGCAGCTGAATACCAGTATTTTATATGGAGCGACTGCTTATCTGACCTCCACAACCCAGTTACTGGGAAATACGATGCCCCTTAGTAAGACTGGTTGTCAGACTTTTGGGCTTCAGCTGACGACCTGTAACGACTGTCAAAGATTCATGAATGACAACTGGGACAAAAGACTTAAAGTGCTTTCCGAGGCACGGAGGGGTCTTAGTATGTAAAGATGGTTACCCATCCACGGACCAACCGCCGCAAGTGTAGCTTAACCTAATCGGGCCCCTCTAGTATATCTATGTGTACGACATTCCCCATGATATTTCTAGATTTTTTTAATTACAGGTACAACCATACACATGTATTCCAAAGAGCCTAAAGACTGAGGTAAGGGAGGGCCGACCCTACTACAGTTAATACTGTAGAACCGATGACCGTTGGGTTAGAAGTGATCTCCAAAACTACTAGTCCGATTTTGATGCGGTTTTCAGTGATGTGTTTAGTTGATTGGTGCATGTTCTTAGATAGGTGTTACGGTGACAACTCACCAGGGGGCACTGCAGTAAACATTTGTTTGTACAAACCAATGTTGCAATGTTGTTGTTGTTGTTGTTGAATTTTTAATTTTGCTTTTTTTATATGTACGGTTGCCTCAGGCTGTGGTGTCTAACATACAAAAAAAAAAATCACTTGCGGCGCATGCCTCGCTCTGTCTGAATGCACCTTATGGGACACGCACAATAAAAATGTTGATGGAGTATCCAGTATCTACCATATCTATATCGTTGGCGCATCGGTGTAAGTCTGGTCTGGACCTATGAAACATAATGTAGACTATTAATAGCCCCAGTTGATAAACAAAGCAATCAATAGCAATAAAATCTTGTAAATCATATCGTAATATTTCAAATGTGCGTGTTATTTTCAACATCTGTTTTATGTCATAAGTCTGAGTAGTTAGTATGTGATGGGTAGACTATTCCAATTTGGTTTCATGTGTTGTTTTCAGTGGGGAGAGATTTTCCAGTCGGCAGTTTTTGAAGTGAAAACTTCTATAGGCGCATTGGGCATTTTTTGAAATGGGGAAAAAACCATTGAATTCGCGCCACTGTTACCGTAACCGACACCGCTTCGGATGTGTTCGGCTGTCCTCGGGAGGTACTTGCTCGGTTTTAATGTATACATATACGATATGTCAGTGAGTGATGGCAAAGTATTCTGTTTGTGTTTTGTTTTCACTTCTGTCGGCACTCCCGGAGTGCCACTGTTTTTTTTTTTTTATGCTGTCCAAAAAGCGTCCCTTTTACTTTACTTTACTTTACTATTACTTTTTGATATTTGGTACGCACGCATACACATCAAGCTATACATAACCAGTATAAGCTGACTTTGATTGTACGAAAACGCTATACAATGCGAGGTCAGCTACAACTGGAAATGTATAGCTTGATGTGTCGCCGTGTGTATCACGCCAACAGACGCCATGATGGAAGAATCTTCTCAAAAGATTTCTTTTTTCAACGACTGCCATGCCTTATGAAGTACTAGCAGCGCCCCGCGGTTCCACCCGCATAAGTTTCGAAAGACATGTGACGCCATCTATTATCATAATAACGTTATTGTTGTTTTCCTCAGGAACAGCACTTTTTTCGGGATGAAAGGTACCCTATGTCTGTTTCTGTAAACCTGACAACACCAAGATTTCAGAATGATCGGTTCAGTGGTTTAGGCGTGAAAAGGTAACAAACAAACTTACTTTCGCATTTATAATAATATACAGGGTGAAATTTTAATCACCGTTTCCCTTTTACGGGGTCATTGTACTTATCATTATGAACAACTTTTACTATGGGACCAAACCTGAAATCGTGAAAAAAAAATCAGCTGTTCCCTACATTTATGTTCGCATAACTTGTCAAAATGTAGGGAACAGCTGGAATAAATTGATGAAGTTTATGAATTGTAGTTTTGACAGTTTTTCCCGAACGAGCTCTTCCAGAAAGAGCTCTATCTGCAAACTGATTCTAGGTTATATAATAACCCTTTTCAGTTTTCTAAGTGATTTCGATTTAGTGTGTAGGCTTATTGCGTCGTCTAAACCTAAACGGGTCTTTATCTTACAAGATAAAAACTATTTTCCGCTTAATTAAACAAATATTTGCTTAATAACATGTCGTACGATATTACTATTTAATCTATTCATAGTCTGGTGATTAGGTCAAGCTAATGGATTTGTAAATTTGATAAAGGTTTTAAAATTTTGCCGACTCGAAGCACAGGTGAGCACGTGTTCGTTTTTCCAGCGGCGATTTTTTTCACGTATTGGATTATCAACACTCTGCTTAGCACCGAAGGTTGAAAATCCAACAGTGTGTCTTTTTGACGCGCTGGGATGCTTTCTGTTGCATTCTCATCGCTCGGCTCAACACCAAGAGTTGAAAATCCAGTGCACGATAAAATCCCGCCGCGATTTTTACGTGGCGAACGTGGACTAAAAAGAAGGATAGATATTCTCGATTTGACTCTCCAAAGTAAAATGGCCGGTTCCAAAAATAATAACAGCCAATCTAAAAATTGTTTATTTGCAAAAAAAAAAACACTGTCATAAATTCGCTGCAAAAAACAAAAGGCCGGCTCCACCAGACAGTATATTATGTATAGGTAATTTAAACACATCATTATCCATACTAATATTGTAAATGCGAAAGTGTGTCTGTCTGTTACCTCTTCACGCTTAAACCGCTGAACCGATTTAGATGAAATTTGCCATAGAGATAGTTTGAGCCGGGAAAGGACATAGGATATTTTTTATCCTGATATTCCCACGGTATCGAAACTTATGCGGGTGGAACAGCGGGTCGCTGCTAGTTCGATATACTTCCGTATATTTTCCCAATAAGAAAATAACTTTTCACAATTTCCCACGTAAGTATCAAAGTATCCACCTGCCACCATCTTTCCCACATTCCAAAATCATCAGCGTATACCATAAAGTAATCAGCTCTCGTATTTGGCACATACAAGACATAAATAATTCAATTCGAAGAACATGGACCCTCTGTAGGAACTGTGCAATTGCTTTCGAGCCACTAAATTATGCTCAAACATCCGTATAGCTGGTTTGTTTGCTCATATAACAGGCGTATGACCTGATACTCGTTTGTGGTATCTCTGGGAACTACTAAACTCCTATTTTCGTATGAGCTCCTGGTAATCAAAGTTGTTTTCTGTCTGGAACTTGCCCGTTCTGGAACTTCCTTTAAAATCCAAGGAATGTCTGGATCACAGGTCCAGTTTAGCTTGAACGCAGTAAGCTTCTTAACGCCGTTGATCTCCTGGTACTCCTTTTAAGATTCTGGTTTGTGAGATATCTTCAGAAAAGTGCTGTTTGAAGGAGTTGAAAAAAAAAAAAAACTGTACGTAAAACTATTCACAGTACCTAAATTTATAATACTACAGATGGAACCGCTCGTTATTTACCTATTAGATCACACCAGTATTTCATCAGTATTTCTGCTATCAAATCTCATAATAACTGCTGTGAGTTGTTGATTATAATAATACATAACATACATACATAATCAGCCTATAATGTTCCTACTGCTGGGACACAGGCCTCCCCTCAGTGAGAGGGAATATAAAAATAACAACAGCCAATCAAATCATTGTTTATCTGCAAACAAAAAAAAAACACTACCATAAATTCACTGCAATAAAACAAAACGTAAAAGATGGGAGCTCTAAATAGATGTCATTTTATTCAAGACAGGTTCAATAAAATACTCAATTTATTCATTAGTTAACAAAACAAAGATCAATTTGATTTATTGCAGTGTTCCAATGCAAACATGTTTGTTACATACAACAAAAATATATATTAAGGGGACTACAGGACCTAAACGCAAAATACGCAAGTTTTATAATGCCTAAAAGTATATGATTGACTACAGTAAATCAGAAAAATACATGATATTCTTCAGGATATATGCTAGTTAGATAGTGTCTTGAAAACATAATACAACTTATTTGATACGATAGAAAAAGTCATGAAGATACCTCTAAAAACTTTCTTTTCACAATAAATAAAATACTAGCTGATTTTTTTTCGTGATTTCAGAGTTGGTACCATAGTGAAAGTTGTTCATATTCATGGGTAGAATACCCTGTAAAAATTTGGAACCGCTAAAAAAAATCATCCGGTATAGACTAACAAAAAAAAAGCAGAGATGAAGGAGTTCGTCCGATGAAATACCTTATAGGTCCTAGGTACCATACCTACGTATTCCTGCCGAAAAACAAGGCTCCTGTGTTTCAGATCGAAAATTATGAGTGTAACAGGCACAACATGAGACATAGCAGCCTTGTCTCAAGAATGGCTATGCACCTGCAATGCCTCTGCAATTGCAGACATCAATACCTATAGATGACCACTTAAAAATAAAAATCCTCCAAACCGTACTTTGAGTAAAGTTTGATACGATAATTTTCTACGTTTTAAAGTAAATTCCATTCCATAACTTTTAAGCGTTACGCCGTGATGTCGAAAAAAGTAAAAAATAGATATTTGCAATTTTTTTGTATCGAGAAAAATTCATTGAATCGAGTATTCCTTTTACATGATATTAGACCAAAGAGTCAAAAAACATATACCAAAATGTTAAATCCCTATTCCACATACTTAACAAGTTACACGAAATAGAAAAACCACATTTTTTTCAACATTTTATCACCTTAACACCACATCATAAAAAAGTCAATTGAAATAAATGATTGCACAGATTATCATAATCCAACTACAGCAAATAACATTACACAGATAATTCATATAATTAATTATCTATAATATTGAGCAGCGCCATTAAACTAGTTATTTTTAAATACATTAGTTCGATACCTACTTGAAAACAGGTCTAAATCTTGATTTGAAAGCGCCACTGGTAGAGGTTAGGTCCCTTTGTAAGCGAGATCAATCAATTTTATGGAAAAACTAGTTTGTTTCTGTGGCTTCGCTCGCGTATGGGAGGAACTACGTACTAGGAACTTATGAAATTGGAATCATGTTATTGAATTGTTAAGTTTTTTGACAATGATATTAAACGTTTAGATTTGAATGATTATACCCTTAAATTTCATTATGCTTATGAAATACGAATACTGCTGGTCCTTGTCATAATTTCCAATAAAATACCTTTTGATGGTGCTTCTGTATATTTATAAGTATATAATTATTCATCCGAAATGTACCATCATCATTAGGTACTCGTTCATTTTACAATATTTCGTATCTTCGAGCCGAGTGACGCAAGCGCAGCTTACGTCACTAAACCGCGAAGTCGCGCGTCTGTGGTGAAGTATATCTCAGCTGATAATAATGTCTAGGGTTTCCCCGCGGATTTAAAAATGATTTATGAATTTAATTTTGATATACTCCATATCAATTTTCCTTAAGGTAAAAGCTTTTATTATGAAGATAGGCGACGACATTCATATTTCACCTTACACATACTATAAATTGTTTTTTTTTTGTTTGTTTTTGTTTATGTATATGAGAACGTATAGAGCGACATTGTCGATCTACGACAAAGCTCTTTAAATAAAGATATAAAAAAAAACGTACTATAAATTTATTTCTAGTCGTCTACATTTTAAACTATATAGTACAGACGCCAGCACATCAAGCTACCCGAAACTGTCGTATTTTCCCAATCAACTTTGAACCTTATAAATTAAATTAAAGATAAAGTTGAAAATCGATTAAAGAAATTTGACAGGTTGTAGTAGCTTGATGTGCTGACATCTGTACTAACATACATCAACTCACGCCATCTTCGCATAAGGGTAGTCATAAACTACAGAACACCACTTGAAAGAAAAAGAAAGAAAATACATTTATTTAGCGGAAGAATTTTTTGATGCCCTTTGATTATTTCCCCTCCCTTTTTATATACTTGTACTTACATATTATTATTTTAAGACAGCTTTTAAATATTGTAAATATTTTAATTTGTAAATAAAGTATAATTTATTTAGCACAGACTAAAAGACACATAGTACACCAGAGACATACATCAGATAGAAACAAATAAAAAAGGGTAAAGTCCGATTAAGAAATTAGCAGGAAAGTGTGCGTCACGTGCTCGCATACCCCTTTTGCTTCGTTATAGTTTAACATTCCCCTTTTTTACAATTCCAGAGGATGAGTGATTCCTTGGTCAAAAGATTCCGCCAATGAAATTTTTTTTTTGCTTTAACACCGAAAATAATTTCCAAGCAGTACCTACTCCCCGCTATCAGTAGCACCACTCCGTTATGGATTGCTCAGATTGTTTCTGATATGTCACATTTTACTACTAAAACTCAACTGGTTTTCACTGTCACTAATGTTCATACATTGCATTGAAAACAGGATGTTGCAAATCCATTGCTTCATGTGTTCGAAAAATTTGTCTGCTCAACTACGTAAATAACGCAATGAATGTTGTTGAACTGTCAAAATGAAAGCTTGATAATAATATCAAGCTTTCATTTTGACAGTTCAACACACAGTTCTTCTCCATAAGGAGTAGAACAGGCAAGAACAAAACATCAGCGACATTTAGCCTAGCTCGTTTACTGGCGTAAAAAGGAAGAGGTTCCAAACTCGACTCCTATTTTTTTTTTATGTATGTTTTTCAAGTAAACGACTATGTTTTAGTAACTACTACATCTAATCAAAAATTGTAAAAAAAAGAAACATCAGATTTAAAATTGATTCATCAAAAATTAGGAATCGAGAATTTAATCATCTATATAACGTGCTCTCTGTAATCAGCTTAGTGTGTAAATATAACGTGAGTATACAATGAGAAAATGCAAAATAGTACTTCTTCAGTCTACTCTATCAATATAACGCTGCTAAATAAAACCTGCTTCCAATTACTATTGTCTTGAATAAACACTGGGCTACCACACGTGGTCGGGTTGCCTCCCCTGGTCAGTCCGAACGTACCGAGAACATTTAGTATGATTTCAACAGTTTGAAACATGGACGTGTGCTATCGAAGTGACAGGGATTAATGTAAAAGTTATCGTAATTATTTGTTAAAAGAAATTAACTTTCGAAGTGATTTTATGAAGAAATATTCTTTGACATAAACATTTTACGTGTAAAAGTATCAAAATAAGGAATAATTTATTTGTTTCATAAATTAAATATAGGTAGTAAGACATAGATAATATTAATAAATAAAGTTTGAGCATAATTTGTATATTTTCATAGTAAATTACATAATAACACGGTAGGAACTATAAAAATTAAATCATATTATATGCTAATAATATAAATAAATAAGTAATTAAAATTTAATCTCAATTGCCAATAACAACAAAAACAAGTTCAATAAATAATAACCGAAAGATTTATTCAATTCATTCTTAAAAAAAGCTTGTAAAAAAAATAACAAGTCCCACTTGAACTGAATAAAAAATAACTGCGTTGTAAAAAATGTCGAGTTCGAGTTTGGGGGGTCTCGAAAACAGTTCCAATTTCGAAAAAGTATTAAAAATTGTGAGGTGACAATGACGTGGACCAAGGAGTTGGACGAGGCCGCAATCCTGGCCACTAAGACAGGCCACTGGCATGTAGTGTTGTTCTATTTACTATGTGGACTGGCGGCTATACCTACTTCGTTCCTAGTATTTTCTCAGGTAAGGCCTTTTTGTATATTTTTTTAATGGGATTGGGTCTCTCGTGGTTAACCATTGTCACACCTGATGTTAAGCGATCATGCGGTTGATGAAGGTGCTTGCCTTGAAGTAATCTATTCACTCGACGACTTGAAGTCTCCTTGGTTATAACTTTCGAGGACGAGTTTCAGCCAGTAATGATTCCATTGCAAGGCAAAAGCCTCTTCGCATACAGAGACGAAACGACTTTTGATCATCTCATTCATCAACTTTTGATTATCAATTTCATCAAGCTATCGTGTTGTCGATTTCTGGTTGTAATAAGTTCAGGTTTTCAAACGATGTTATGTTACTCTAATTGGGAGTGTTCAAGATTAATTTAGAATGTTTTTATCATTTACAACAGCGGTCGGCAAGCCGCGGCCCGCAACTGTTTTGTAAATAAGGTCTTATTGTTTGGAATTATTTAAATTTCGCGCCAAAACTGAAATCAGTGCCATCCGCGAATTTCTACGACTATATGAAAGCAAACATTTCACAAATAACAAGTCAAGTACAGCCTCAAAAATCACATTAAATTTTAATTTGACTCGCATGCATAATTATGATCTCATTTAATTTGTTTATATTTTCTCATTTTCTTTGTCATTTTTCCTAATTATAAATAAAATTATGTAAAAGCAAATATTTGTGGTTGATGTTTTTTGCATTTTTAAAATAATCAATATAGGTAGGTACACAAAATGATGAACAAGTGCGGCCCGCCTTTATTTCATTTTGCCACAATGTGGCCCGTGCCTACTAAAAGGTTGCCGACCGACCGCTGATTTACGAGTACAATATTAAAAAAGTCACATAGGTAATTTAAATTTATCTATTTTTAGATTGATCTTTTTTTGTTTGTTTCTATTTTTTGCTGTATTTGGCCGCTTTTAACGTGTACGTTTCTTGCATACATCGTTCTCACATATAATTATAAAGGTTGATGGACATTTTTGTATGGAGCCTGGCCTGATGACCAATAGAGTTCTAATGAGATCCACGAACGACAGCCGGGACCAACGGCTTAACGTCCTTTTCGAGGCACGGATAGGTCTTGGTATGTAAAAATGGTCACCCATCCAGGGACCAACCGCGGTGGGTGCAGCTTAACCTGATCGATCAACCCGTGCGGCTGTTATTACTTAGCCATAAGCCCCCTCAATGTTATGAGTCAATAACTAATGTTATTGAGATCTGCAGTGAACATTAGCGTCATAAACTAATACGTTTACATGGTACTTGCAGGTCTGACAGACTTCTGCTTATAATGAAAATTGATGCTTATCATATAAACTTTCATTTGATGTATATTTATGTGGTTTTTATTGGACATACCAGCCAAAACGCCCATCATTCTTGATGTACCTACAGACGCCAGCACATCAAGCTACCCGAAACTGTCAAATTTTCCCAATCAACTTTGAACCTTATGCTTTAGCGATAAAGTTGAAAATCTATTAAAGAAATTTGACAGATTGTAGTAGCTTGATGTGCTGGCGTCTGTACTTAAGTAATATCTTTGTAACAATATAATTTAAAAGAGTGTCCGTTTAGTTTCTTGCCCGTTCTTCTCCATAGGTACCTACTACGCTTTGAAATGGGCAACTAGCTTCATATTTTCTGACTGACCGACTCCTTGACGGTTCGAAAGTGCCTGTAAATGGTTTAATTGAAATAAATGGTGGTCAAACCTACTGCTTAAGTTATGGGTCCACGCATGTAGGATGCATTACTATAGCCTCCACGAGTCGCCATGCATACTTACTTAAATGAAGGTAAGTCGAGTGCACCCTGTAGTGTCGGCCCACTACCATCTTGCTTGCTGGTAACATATATTTATGGTCCGGTGTTTCTAAATTTGCCAAAGATGTAAATAACAATGGCCGCTCGAAATTTAATAAAATCGATTATATAATAACATTTATTTAAAGTAATTTTTGTTTTCGTCTAGACGAAACATTTATTTTAAGTAAACACACAAAGACAAGAAAGACATAGATTTTAGACAAAAATTTAGTTTTTTTTTAAATAAATGTTCTTGTATATCGATTTTATTCAATTTCGAGCGGCCATTGTTGTTCACTTTTACATCTTTAGAACCTCACCCTGGCTATCTATCTAGCTGGCTATCTTAACAGTTCGTGTTGATACGTGAGAAGTATTTAGAACAAGGTTGTGTACCCGCATGTGTTCATACCAGAGGGGCTAGACAGAGTGATATTATATTGGCAATAACGATGGTGTAAATGTCCAAAATGTATTAGATTGACTGTGAGCAGTGGTGGCCCAGTGGAAACGGCCACGACTCACAACTCGTGGGACGTAAGTTCGAACCCAGACAGACGATTTACTTTGTGTAAATAATTTCATCACCACTGCTTTCAAAACGGTGAAGGAAAACATCGATAGGGAACCGGCATGTCCTAGAACAAAAATTGGAAGATATGTGACATCTTCCAACCCGCACAGCGTCCACGTGGTGGATTATGGCCCACTCCCTCTATCAGATAGGAGGCCTGTGTCCCAGCAGTGGGAAAATTATAGGGTGATTATAGTATGCTACCGAAATGCTTACCTGTAAATTCTGTTGAAAGTCGTTGTACAAAAAAAAAACACGGAAAGTTTTGAAGGATATTGCTAATCCATTGCTTCATATGTTTGAAAAATTTGTTTGCTCAACAACGTAACTAACGCAATGAATGTTGTTGAACTGTCAATATGAAAGCCATTGCTACTGCTAGTGAGTTACGCAATTACCCCGGAGGTTCACAAACCACGGCGCCATCACTAAGACAACATAAACCTGTTGAAGTAAAATACTCGTAAACAATAGTTAGGCGACAATATTTATTTTGGATTTTTTTTCATGTTCGTTTTCAACACAACAAATATTGAGAGAAAGGTCAGTGACATTATCTTACTTCCGTTAAATAACATGTTGTTTTGATGTCAAGTTTATTTCACTCTTATCATTGTCATGTATTTTATTTTCATAATAATGTATTCTACATGATCGCGGATCTTTGACAATCGTTACGGGTAGTCAGAAGCCCGAAAGTCTGACAACCAGTCTTACCAAGGGGTATCTTATTACCCAGTAACTTGGTTGTGGAGGTCAGAAAGGCAGTCTCTCCATGTAAAATACTGGTATTCAGCTGCATCCAGTTAGACTGGAAGCCGACCCCAACCTAGTTGGGAAAAGGCTAGGCAGATGATGAATATGTATTCTACATATTAAAAATCATAGCAAATTCATTCACTGCATTGACCTGTATTGAACTTGAAGAATTTATAATCCCATTTTATTAAACTCGACATTATGTATTGTATTGCCTATTTCAAATTATGGTTTTTTTTTTTTTTTTTTTTATTTATTTGTTTATTTAGGGACAAAAAACAGTTACATACCACAAATTACAGAAAAATACTTAAACTAAAATTTAACAAGCACGTAACCCACACCATTGTCCACATTTTAACTAAAGGTTAGAAGTGCTAAAGACATAAAAATACATAAAAAGAAATATAAAACAATAGTCGCTGCCACAATAATAATAATAATGTAAAATCAAAAATATTAATAATAATATTGCTGCGTTACTAGCTTAGCTTAATTTAACTTAAAATACTCGCTAAACAAAGTATCCAGAGCCATTTTCTTAAATGATTGCTTAGATAGACAAAATATATCCAGTTCAACAAAATGCGTGTTGTAAGAATCGACAAGGCGACGAAGAGGCGCACGTTCCCCAGCGTTAGTCCTACATATGTCTGTATGGAATAGTTGAGGGACGCGCACCCCCCGTCGAATAACACTTCTGGGTACCTTGTAACACAATTTGTTTGTTAGGTTAATACAATCAAATTTATTACTGCATAAGCCTTGCAGTGTCATGACATCGAGTAACAGCCGCCTAGATCCCAAATCCAGTACGCCATAACGTTTCAATAGCTGCACGTAAGGAACCTTTGAACGGAAGCACTTATAGTTCATAGACCGTAAGAACTTCTTCTGTACCATTTCAATTCTAGCGCCGTATTTGTCGTAAAAAGGATTCCAGATCGGGACGGCATATTCTAACTGGGATCGTACCAAAGTCTTATAAAGCAGTAAGAACGTAGAGGGCCGCACAAACTCACGAGATGATCTCATGACGAAACCATACATCCGATATGCCTTGTTTACTATATTGTCAACATGTTTGTCGAAGTGCAAGCTGGCGTCCAGTGTGACACCTAAGTCACGAACAAAACTAACTACACTTAAGAGTGCGTTATTAATTGAATAATTAAAATTTATTTTAATTCTCTTTTTGGTAAATGAGATGGCATGACATTTGGGTAGACTGAGAAAGAGCTTATTGTTGCTACAGTATGTGTATAGTCGATCTAGGTCCATTTGAAGAAGTAGACAGTCTTGTATATTCTTGCAAGATCTGTAAATTTTTATATCATCTGCATACATTAAAAACTTAGAGTTGACAAAACATTGTTTAATGTCGTTAATAAATATAATGAAGAGAAGAGGGCCTAAAATGGATCTTGTGGTACGCCAGATGTAACAACTATAGGGTCTGACTCATAACCATTAACAACAATTTTTTGGGACCTATTATAAATATATGACACAAACCATCTAAGCAAATTACCACGTATTCCGTTGAAAGCTATTTTTTCTAAAAGCAGTGTATGGTCCACCTTGTCAAAAAATATATATAAGTATTGAGTCTCATCTTGACATGGTAATCATAAATTGATTTGATTGAATGTGTTAATAATATATATTAATGAGTCTAGTAGCTAAAACTGTTTGCATGCCTTAGTTAGGGTAGTTAGTATAGGATCTTTTTAAACTTAACATTAGTAACTTGTACCTACTTTCTTTGCAAATAAAGAACTAAGTATTCTATTCTATTCTATTATACTGACGGACGACGCTCGGCCTAAACGTCTGGGTCTAGGATCATGAACTGTTGCGCAAGAGTTCCTTTTATAACGAAAGTGAGCACTAAAGAAGGATTTTGAAAAATTCATCCCCCAAAGGGGTTGAATATGGAATGAAAGTTTGTATCGAAGTTCGTTATTTTTGTCGATAGAAAATATCATCGGTCGGCACACGGCTTCTTTTATTTAAATTACTATCCACTTGTATCCACGAGACTCGCATAGACCTGCGGGGTAATTACGTAACACGCTAACAGTAGCAATGGCTTTAATTTTGACAGTTCAAAAACATTCATTGCGTTATTTACGTTGCTGAGCAGACACATTTTTTGAACATATGAAGCAATGGATTAGCAATATCCTTCAAAATGATTCAGATTCTGATTAATAGTATGTTAAGCAATCAGGGTACAGAGAAGCATGGCACAAAAGGGTAAAGGGAGGAAGGCTACGGTCAGTACCAAAGGTGCCAATGATGATGGTACCGATACCGGTCGCCAAAAACCACATAGCCCGACTTGGGAATCAAACCCAGAAAGTTCATAGTCAGAATCGTCTTTTGGCATACATTTAATAACCATAATAATTGAATGACTCGTCTATCACATTACAGAAAATTCATAGTTTAATAATAACGTGTGTTATGCCAAATAAATTTCGGAGCATCAAGATTCTGCCAGATAGAGGCAACCCAATTTACATCTGTTTACTGGTACTATTCACAGATGTAGACCATGTTTAGTTGCTGGTCACGTCGTGAAAGTTGTGAAAGTGATTTAGAGAAAGGATTATAAATATTGTGGTTCGATCGATAGATCTGATAAATCGTGCAATGGCGCCTTCGAGCAAATGTACATACCTAGATGGACTTTCAAATGTACAGCGAAATGTCAATTAAGCATGATGAATCATTTTCCTAAGGCTAGCTAGCAACTAATGTCGGTTCGAAAAATATCAGACGAAAGTGTAAACAAACTCTTCTCAAGTTAACATCTTACGCGATCACTCACTATTGGGAATTAGGAACACATTCATCAGTATACCTAGTACTTACCTGTTGCAATATACCTATCTCAGCACTTTTTGAACAGTTATTTTTGTTTGAATAACATTAAAAAAAAAACCCTTTTCAAAATGGAGCCATACTGCCGCCACATTGAATTAAAAAAAAAATATAGCCAGTGTCACTCGGGATGATGTAAGGATTCTAACGATACCCCATACATCCAAATCTGTTCAGGCATTTAAAAGTTCCCCCCCCCCCCCCCCGGTGGGTTCCCGCATTGTCGAGGCGGGGGGGCTCAGTAGCCGTGGCTTGGACCCCCACGGTGAAGCGAAGAGGAACCCGAGGAGTGGTCGCTCGTCAGGGCTTTTGCCTGTAAGCCGACGGCCAACAAGTAGGTTGCGGTGCCGCTTGGGCGACATCGCAACTGAGGCGGGCCGCGATGTCGTGTGGGAGGCGTCGCGGCTGAGGGTTGGAGGCCGCGGCGGGAGAGGAGTGCCGGTATTGCGGTGCGCCGCTCTCCCTACCTTCCGCGGCCTTGACGGGGTCGCCACCGTCTGATGGCGGACGCGGTGGGGCCGCAGGGGAGGAGGAGTGTTGGTATGACGTTGGCCGCTCTCCCTATCCTCTGCGGCCGAAAATTGGCAGGTGGCGGGGCCAATAACATGACCCGTCAAAGGGGGACCAAGGGTGCCCAGACACGGGGTCGTTTGGCACCCATGTGCTGGTTTGGTCCCAGAGGTGGTCACGGCGTGCTATGTGTTCTGGTGCGCCGATGATGGGGAATACTCCCCAGAGGGGGGTCCGGTGACGGACAGCCGCGGCGGGTTCACGGATGAGTGCAAACGCGTGCCCGTGTTCCCGCCGTAAGCGGCAGAGGAGGACACCGTGGAGTTTTAGTGGGTTAGAGTCCCACATAACTGCACTATCTCCCCGTGATAGTGTAGAATGCATGAGCATTTCTCCACGTTATAAAAAAAAAAAAAAAAAAAAGGCATTTAAAAGTTATGGTGGAGTAAAGAAACTCGCATACATACATATATCACTGATTATCGTGTAGCAACATCAGCCTATAATGTTGCCACTGCTGGGTCACAGGCCTCCCCTCAGTGAGAGGGAGTAGACTGTGATCCACCACGCGGGCCCAGTGCTGGTTGGTAGATGTCACATGTCTGCGAATATTTCCTCACGATGTTTTCCTTCACCGTTTTGAGAGCAGCGGTGATGAAATAATTTACACAAAGTAAAGCGCCTGACTGGGTTCGAACCTACGACCCTAACTCGTAAGTCTCGGCCGTTACCACTGGGCTACTACTGCTCGCGCTGCTAACTGATTATCATGTAACCCACGGATATGTAACCATAACCATCTATAATTATTTATTGAAAATGCAGTAGCACAATGTTTATTCGACCTCGTAATTGATTTACCACCCTCAGGTTTAATACTACATGCACAGACTACATGATTTTCATAAAATCTATGTCATAAGACATAAGGTCTATTTGTCTATGTGACATTTCAATCAATCAATCTTTACCTAATTTGAAGCTAATTTTGTATCGAAATTAAGGTAAGCGTCGAGTCAAACACCGTACTTTTAGCACGGATCAATGAAAATACACAAACAAAATAGTCACTAATTTTTCAAAGCTTGGCATAATATTCGCTCAATATAAAAAAAAAAAACAGCAGTATATAAGTAGCAGTATCTGATAGGGTATTTGGAAATAAACATTAAGTGTTCGGCAAAGAAAAAAACTTATTCAATAACCGTAAAGTACGTAGAGGCGTCGGCAAGGAGTGCCCGTGGCAGCCATTACAAATTGGAGACGTCATATTGAATACTCGTGGAACAAAAGCAGGCTTGTTCATAAATCATAATCTCAATCAAGATCGGCGTGACCTTTTATAAACTGGATTCTGACGGTATATTGTTGGGGTCAACTTCCAATCCTACTAGTCCTACTATCCTACTTCCTACTAATATTATAAATGTGAAAGTTTGTGAGGATGGATGTACGGATGTTTGTTACTCTTTCACGAAAAAACGACTCAACGGATTTTGTTGAAACTTTACAATAATATAGCTGGATGAGGATAATGACACATTGGACAATGGTGCCGATTCCCTTGTTCACAAACTGAACTAAATTTAATGTAAGTTCAGTGCATCTTTTTCAGAAGATAAATTTTAGTTTAGTCCTGTCAAATTAATCAGCGCCTGACACTACTCCGTACAAGTTTAGACGTGATTAAAAACTTGCCTACTAAAATTACGTCAATCTACGTCAGGCACTGATTAATTTGACAGGACTAAACTAAAATGTATCATCTGATTCTGTCCTTTTTTTAATGAAATAGAAAGAAAAAGTTGCATTGAATTTAAATTTAGTTTAGTTTGTGAACAACAGAATCGGCAACAATCTATATATACAGGGTCCTATTAAAATAGATGGACAAATTTTAACACAGCGCTTAGTATGTCTAACCAAAGATATCCAAGCAAGAAAAACACTGATTAAAGTGATTTTATTTTGACCTAAAATAATAAATTGCCAGCACATTAGTGTATTTTCGTTAGCTGATTAATTTTCTTGTAAGTATCTGATGCGTTTTTCTTATATATTTTTTTACCACCGTCCTTATTTTGGTGGTCTGAATGATTGCTAAACGTTTGTCCATCTATTTTAATGGGACCTTATATAAAATTCAAAGTCCTGACTGACTGATATCAACGCACAGCCTAAACCGCTGGTCCTAGAGACATGAAATTTGGAGGGTGTGTTCTTTGTGAAGAGTAGATACCCACTAAGAAAGGGTTTTTCGAAATTCCACCCCTAAGAGGGTGAATGGGGGGAGGGTGAAATTTCACGCGGACGAAGTAGCGGGCAGAAGCTAATGACTTATAAATCCCGCAAAATCCTTCAAAGTTGAGACAAATTATAGTAAAAACAATAAGTGGGTACTTGTAACAGTGATAACTGTGATAAGATAAGAGGTACCTCCTAGACGGATACACTGACACATTTTGTAAACATCGCATAAATCATTATCGGAATGTGTCGGAGATAAGAGACAGTTACGATTTGCTAAGTATTTTATTGTGGTGGCTCGGAGGTAAAGGTAAGGGTTTATGGGTATTCTTCCAGCCCCCCTAAATGGCTTCAGCAGCGACGGACTCGGGGACGTCCGTCGCCCCCGCCGTAGTTGTCGGCGCGTAGTGTTCCACGCGCGCCCCTGTTAGATGTCGCGGGGGGAGTCAAACACCTCACACCCCCCCTGACTCGAGGAGGCCCGCAGTGGCGGGCCGGCACCAGTCGGGGGTTGCGGAAGGATCGTACGTTCCGGCGACCCCCGGCGTAGGTGTGAGATGAAACACCGGGGTGGGTTTTAGTCAGTAAAAGTCTGACAGATAGAACATAGAGCTATCTAAGGAATAATGTTAGACTGGGAGCCGACCCTAACATAGTTATGTTATATTTTTTTTATTATGTATATTTGTGGTGTACAATAAAGTATATATAAATAAAGAAATATAGTTTGAAAATGCTAATCAGCGGGGAAATTGCGTGACACACTATCAGTAGCAATGGCTTTCATTTTGACAGTTCAACAACATTCATGGCATTATTTCGTTGATGAGCACACAAATTTTTCGAAAATATAAAGCAATAGTACCTAATCCATTGCTTTATTTTTGGTTTATATTGCTTTGATAGTGTGTTATGCAATTAGGGCGAAGATGATGAATCTAAAGCCCCATTGACACTATGCAAGCTTCTTGTCTGTGGCATGCAATAAAATTAAAGCAACAAATGAATAAGGCCCCGTTGTTTCAAACGGTTGGTTAACGTAACATACGTACCTACGTCAAATAGTAACGATTACGTACTCTTTATTATTTGACGTACCTAGCATAAAGTGTGTAAGACAAACTTTAAAACAGAAGTTGAACTAGCAGGGGATCTGGGGTTGAGGGGGAGCTCAGGGGATCAGACCGGAATAAATCATAATTTTGTAATTGTAATTTGAAACAACGCATTTTTTTGTTTGACGATAGTTAGCGCCATTTTTGACGTATACCTACGCGTGCGTCAAGTGGACGTGAAACAACCCGCCCTAAAACTGTTTAGACGGTGCAACTCCAATTGTTGCTTCAGCTGATGGTCTGCCACCAGCCACAGGCAATTAAATTGCCCCATGTAAATCAGGGTTTAAGTAAGCTGAATTGGCAGTGGGCTCATTTGAACTTTTAGTTGGCAAGACCAAATTAAGAAGTAGACGTAATTTGTCTATCACTTGTATTCTAATAATACAGTAGCAGAGGTAGTAATAGCATAAATACAAACTGCCATAATTTCTGGACATTTTTCCGCATTTTTACATCAAAAATATTGTTACGTTTTATTTCTTCATCGCTTTGCTCTTGACAGAGTGGTCGATCTCGATGAATTGTGTCTAGTTGCAGATGTAGTCGTTGCTTGCCTCAAGATCTCACTCCGTCTGAGTGGAAATTCTCGTAATTTTAAGAACGTTCACACTCTTATATCAGTCTCAATCCGTCAAAAATACCTCTAATTTCCCTACATTTTTGATATTGATTGTCGCCGAGATGAGATTGCGACTAGATTTTGAACGTTTTTAATTAAGGGATTTGGCCTTCTGGTTCTGTTAGATCATGACAATCTGGTTCTGTCAGACAGTAGAATACATTGGTACAAAATATTGGTAAACTTGGAAGAATAGGGCACCTTATTTCATCACCATTTTGCTTCATAAGCCATATTTTGGGTCCTTGTGAAAATAATATTTTTAGATACGTACCTAATAATTCATAGATACACAATCAAAATCAATACTTTTTATCAGCTATATTTATAACAAATCACAGAATTAATAGCATACACTATTGATAGTGTTATCAACAAACTTAATCAGTGAAAAATTCGTCACGTATACCTACTACAGATTAAATATTATTTCTAAACCAAAATTATTTTGCTTTGTCTATAGCACGCCATTCACTTTAGTCATGCATAAATCACACAAGAATTTCATCTCAACGTCTCGAGTATTCTGATTACCTCACCAAGCATACTCACGATTCCTTTATACTTTACTGAGTAAAACTAGTCTCACTATAATATTGTTTGACACGATCATGAATTGAACTATTGTCATACAAATTATTGTACGTAATGCTCTCAGTATTTGCATGAGTGGCGCTTCGTCGTAAATCTGTATGAAAAGATGACATACTTTAAAGTATTTGTGTTATTATAATTTTACTAGCTTCTGCCTGACTTCGTTCACGTGGAAGCCGTAAGACACCACAATGGAATCGTCACTCTGCGCTATTAGGTACTTCGTTTTTGCTTTAGGTTCTTTCTGACTTTTTCTTTTCGCTTGGCTTTTAAGTTCGTAGCGTGATGTTAATTAAATAGCCAACAAATAATAATAATAATAATGCCAATAAGCCTGATATAGTGGTGATGGATCGATTAGAGCGGCGCGCAATGATTGTTGACATAACCGTCCCGCATGATGAGAACCTCGTGAAAGCCGAGAAAGATAAACAAATCAAGTATCTTGATTTGGCTCGCGAGGTTGTCGACATATGGGATGCTGACTCTGCAATCATTGTGCCGATAGTCGTGACAGCCAATGGGCTAATAGCCAAGAGCCTCTACCAACACCTGAAGAGGCTCTCGTTGGGCAGCTGGATCAGGGTCTTGATTCAGAAAGGATTACTTCTGGACACGGCCCGCATTGTAAGGAGGTTCCTCTCTCTGGAGCACTGACCACCGGTAGCTTGAACCCTGCTCCCGATACCGGTGGGCTACTATTGTTTATATTCAAATATTTAAAAATATAACTTATATTTATACTTAAATAAACGGAATCATAATGTAAAAGATATCAAAAGCAAACATTTTTTTTAATCCGACTGGTAGTTCCAGATTAGCTCGTTTAAACGACTTATAAGTCGATTCGCACAAATTTACTCGCCCGAAACGGGCGAATCGTCACTTTTTCTATAGGCTATAATTTGTGCGAATCGACTAATAAGCCGTTTAAACAAACAGACTTCAGTTTTATTATATTAGGGCAGATTGATGTCCAATAATTGACGGCAAGCCGTAAGGCAAACTAGACTTAGTTTTGACTAGCAAGTGAAGTTTCTTGTATCCCTTTTAGCAAAAGTAATGCCTGTCGGTTATTGAGTTGAGATAAAAACATTGATGCGAACCAATTGAAAGTCGTTTTATCCGTTTCTTTTAGAGAAAATTGCTTTCGATTGGTTGATTGAGTTAAAAATAAACGCCGTCATTCTATCGAAAACAGAAATTATTTTTTTTGGCAATAGACCAATCGTGAACCAATCTTATAGAACAAAAATCCTAATTTTATAGCAACTGCCTTCCTTTTATTTCCAGGTCTTCACCAACGCAACTCCAGAACATTGGTGCGCCCCGCCTCCAGAACTAGAAAACCTTGGCTTTCCAGATGACCTGCTCCGTTCATTGACAGTACCAGGAGAGCATGAAACATACGAGTCATGTCAAGCGTACGATATAGACCCCAAAGAGTTACGTGAGGCGCTGAGAGAATATGTTGAAGAAAGGTAATTTTAATTTATGTCAGCCTGGTAGTTTTACTTATTTTGATAATATCGTTGAGCGCCAAAGCGGACTCGATTCCCTTTTAGTTTTTTACACAAAGGAACTTGAGTCTTTCGTTTCCAAAATGCTCTATTGAGAAGGGGAAACTGAAGAAACAAAAGAAAAAATTACAGATTGTAGAAATATTTCTTCGGAGTGATGTCAAGATATACACTTGCGTGCAAAAAAACTGACCCACCCCATGCTCTTCAATTTGAAGCAACATAATTCAAGAAGTTTTACTAACAATAACCTAATATATTTTATATTAAAACCTTTCTGAAAATATGTAGATTACATTAGTGAAAGAATTATCAAAACAGATTCATTAGTTTTTGAGAAAATCTCGAACTTATAAATATGGGGTTGAATAAAGAAGCTCCATTTTTTTTTTAAGCCCGTTAAAAAAATCAAGTTCAATTTTGATTAAACAAACAGAAATACACAAAATTTAACGTTTGTTAATTTCATTGACAAAAAAAGTCACACACTTTTTCCGAGCAAAAGTGAGTAATGGGGACATCTGAAGAATCGAGTCGATCTTATCAAGAATATTGCTTTGAACAAAATATAGTGTATGTTCAAATAAACTGTACCTTACCTACCTTCACACAGTATAAAATAATAAATTATATTCATTACGAATTTTGTGATATCGTGTCTCAAATGGAGAGCATGGGGTGGGCCAATTTTTTTGCACGCAAGTGTAGAAAAGAATACGTATGCGGTTGGGAGCACCCCGTTAGGGCCTATATGTATAAATATACTGAGGATAAGAGTTAGCTATTTTTGTGATATCAATGTCAGCATTCGTTTTTCGGGCGTGTTTACATTATTATTATTAGAAGCGGCAGTGCAATGCTCCAAAAGTTGGCAAGCTATTCCATAGTTAATTACATTTTTAATTTGGGCCACGTATTATTAGTTCTTCACTGTTCGAAATGCAGTTTGATATATGAACTATATGTTTTCTATTAATTAAATTCAACGTTATTAGAAAACATCCATCGGTTTCTTACTAAACTTCAACTATATCCGACGAACCTGGTTACTTATCTCCTTTGGTGACCGTACGCATGGTACATAAGCCGTATTTGGGATACCGCAAATAGGTATAAGCATAATCAGCCTTTAACGTTCCCACGGCTAGGAAACATGCCTCCTCTCTGTAAGCGTGAGTGGGCCGTAAACCACCACGCGGGCCCAGTGCGGGTTGGTGGATGCGACATGTCTTCAAATTTTTGGTTCTAAGACATTCCGTCTTCCTCACGAGTTTTTCCTTCACCATTTTGAGAGAAGTGGTGCTGAAATTAAATACGTAAAGTAAAATGCCTGCCTGGGTTCGAACTCACGACCTACAAATCGTAAGTAGGGCCGGGGGCAAATAGGTATTACAAGAAAATCTCAATCATAAACGTCTGCTATAATTAGACTCTTAGGACTTACCTCATAAAAAGCCTAAATACGGATGTCGGATATGTCTTATAATCTAGTTTTTTGTTTGACTGTTATAGTTCGTTCGGGTTTGACGCAAAATGTGCACTTCGCAAATCTCTGCCGACGTCTGCTATTGTCAGAAACCTACTCTGACACAAGTATACCGATTGGCCAGTAGGACATAAATATTAGTAGGTGTGAACAACATATCACTCGTGATCTTTAAAAAAAAAAAACTTGTCGTATCCACTACTCATAGCGAAGTATGCGACCGGCCCGGCCGCGGTACTTACGAACGAAAATATTTGAGATTTTTTTTGTCCCACTTGACGATATCGTCAATATTTGTACCGAATTCCTAAAATAAACACGCAAAAAAGACAATCGGACATCGTCAAAATTTCAACACAACTTGTCAGTACTAAATTAAGACATATTATTATTGTAACTATATATTTTACACGATCATTTATATTGATAATTATAATGTTATCGCTTTAACGAGCCGTTTAACAAGTCATCCATCAAAATGTTGACAAAAAACGTCAAACACGTGGCTTCTAATTGAAGAAGTAGACGTCTTGTAATTTAAGAATGTATGTTCATTGAATTTTTGTGCAAAAAAATTATCTGTATTTGGCATAACCTTATAACACGCGTTTAATTATGATGACTTTTAGAGTAATTATTTTATTTATGTGATGGATAATGAATAAAAGGTGGTTGGTCAAAACTTGTAGAGGCAATTGCCAAATATCAACAACAAGATCGCAACTCATCGCCGCCGCCGCGCCGTCGAGGTAGACCACGGAGGTGGTGCGACGATGTGGTAACGTTTGCAGGGCCAACATGGCCAGAGACCGCATAAAACAGGGAGGTTTGGAAGAAAAAAGTGGAGGCCTATGCCCAGCAGTGAGACACAATGTAGGTCAACAAAAATATATATAACATCATGCCTGCATTCCACGAAGGGTTAGGCAGAGATGAGTTATTCCAGTCTGATCCCCTGAAGCCCTCCACCCACCCCCCTGGATCCCCGGCTAGTTATTCTTCTGTTTTAATCTCTGTCTTATCCACTATAAACTTTCTCATAAATATACTTCACTAAACAAAATCCTTCTTCCTAAATCTGTTGCGATTTAGAGAAAAATCTATACGTATAGCCGTTTAACGGGTGCAGATTGGTGGAACATAACAAACACATTTACATATGCACACACACGTGTATGTACAGTCAACAAAAGAGATAAATATGCAGGATCTTCGGATATAGTTGAAGTTTAGTAAGAAACCCATGGATATTCTCGAACAAAATTTAATTTTATTAATAGAAAATAAACAGCTCATTTACTTATCAATTTAAATTTTAGTCGACAACATCCATCGGTTTCTTACTAAACTTCAACTACATCCGAAAATTCTGCATACGTATCTCTTTTGTTGACTGTACCTACATAAGATTGTATGCCACTACATTGTTTTATTAAGTATGACAAATCGTTTAAAAACACACTATTATCAAACTGTGATCAAAACCATGTATGAGAGGTAATTAAATTTTTCTATTTTTGATTACGGAAGACCTGAATCAGTCATAGTTATAAAAAAAATACGACTTTATTTCTTTTTTCTTTTTGTCTGCACAACTTAATGGCGGTTTTGATTTGTTCTACTTTCTGCGCAGTACCCCACCCCTCACCCCGGCTGACACCTGAATTTGTTACTTCACAGCGCTAGATTTAGACGAATAAACCCTCCGTCCGAGTAAACATTAAACTTTCAGTCTACTTGATGCAAATATAAACTAAACCAAAGTACAGACGCCAGCACATCAAGCTATTACAATCTGTCAAATTTCTTTAATAGATTTTCAACTTTATCGCTAAAATATAAGATTGAAAGTTGATTGGGAAAATTTGACAGTTTCAGGTAGCTTGATGTGCTGGCGTCTGTACCAACACTAACTGGAATACTGATATGAAGAAATGTTTGGCAATTACTCAAAATTTAATGCTTTTGTGAGTACAAAGCACAAACCACTCCAGATTATTATTACAGGAGCAGCATCGTAATTAAAGGTTCGTTTGTCGTCACTTTGAATAATGAACGGCTGTTGACTGATTGTTGATGGTCTCCCACGGGTATATCAAACGTTAAGTAATTACATCAAACATGGTTATTAACAAATAGGAGTAAAGAGCCATTAGCATATGAAATTTTGATGAAATTCGTTACATCAAATGAAACAGACCCCATTACGAAAATGGCAATTACGGAAAATGACAACAATCTAAACTCTCCAAAACTTATGTCAACCTGGTACCGCTGAGAAAGGATGTACCAAAATGGAGGAGTCATGATCTCATCATGACCATCATTTCAGCCCGGAATCACACGTTGCTGGATATAGGGCTCCCCTTTCGTCTGCCATACTTCCCGGTTCCGTGCGTCTCTCAACCAGGTGTTCCCCACAACCTTGACGATAACGTCAACCCAGCGCGCTTTTGGACGGCCCTGGTTTTTTTTTTGACCTAACCTTGGTCACAGTTTTCCTCCATCGGCCATCTTTTCGTCTAGCTAGATGTCCTGCCGAACTCCACTTGAGGTGCATCGCCCTATCCCCGTCATGATCTTTTAGATGAAAATTGATGATTGTCTCATCTCCCACGACTTCATTCCGTATACAAATTTCGGTGTCTCAAATATACTACAAACTACATAATTCATTACCCGTGATAAAGTGTCCCTTGGGTTTATCGTTTTATCATGTTCATGTTTTGGAAGGATAGCTTTAAAATTGATGCATACATTATTGGGTGATTTGATTTTGTCAGGATTGAGGAGCTCGTGGTTATAAAATGCGCTTGGATAGATTGATCAAAGGGTTGGTGCTATCACACTTACATTATAAAGGCGAAAGTTTGTGAGTGTGTTTCTATGTTTGTTTCTTCTTCACGCAAAAACGGTAGAACGGATTTAGATGAAATTTGGCACACAGATAGTTTATAACCAGGATTAACACAGGATACTTTTTATCCCGATATTCCCACGGGATCGTGACTTATGCGGGTGAAAACGCGGGGCGCTGCTAGTTGATAATAATAATGATATTATACAGGGTGGCAGGCGGACATCGACGAGCAAACTGAAACCATAAATACAGGACATGATTCTAGAACCCCTAGGGTAAAAATTTTTCGTCTCGAATTTTTAATAACCGACCGTTGTAACAGGTTGCGCGTCGATAACACCCTGTATAAATGGTTGGTGTGGATTTCAATCATGTGTTTTTTTTAAACATGATAGGATTTTTTTAAGCTTTATTTTCTAATTCCAATTTCTTTGTTCACAGAAAAGTGACAGTTAAAGAAGGCAACGCATTTCATACAGTAAAAATATATGAGCTCGTGGCAATAAGCGATGGACTGCAGAATGATTTGGTGAGTAATACAGTTATATCGTCCTAAGTAATCATCAACTTCATCATTCGCAGCCATGCTAGACACAGCAGAGGACAGGCTTCCTACATTTTGGTGTCATGCTTCCCTGGTTTGTACGAGACTCAAATTATGTCTTTGGCAAGGAATAACCGCTTTTTATGGTAGATAATCCCACCCGGAGTCCTGAAATACTATGACACTAATCTATTTGGCCAAAGAATAAGCATTGCCATTCAACGTGGCAATGCTGCCAGTCTTCTGGGCACGTTTTCGGATGACAGCAATGCGGACGAGTACTTCGACGCCTAAGTGTCCTTTTGTTTTTGTATTTATTTGTATAGTTAGTTGTTTAATTTAGTAGGTACCTAGTTTAATCTATATGTCGCAGCCAACTGGTTAAGTTAACCGCCTGGCCATTAGAAGTAGTCCTCGCCTCGCTTTGCTCTCTCGGCTCGCACGCGGTTGATCACAGTTCTAACATAACCTAACCCATTTGGTCGGGGTGCCCTGGTTTAGTTACTGCGACCAATTCGGCTCACGCGTGATTGGTTACAATTCCAACCTAAACTATAATATTGAATATTATTCAGGCCTTTAGTTAAAAGGCTAGGCGGTTAACTAAACCGCTAATTAAACCTCAATACAAATAATACCTTTGACGATTACAATTTTATTTTGAACTATTAATTCTCAATTTCCAGATATCAAACATAACGAATGCCGTGCTCTCGGTGAGGAGGAACACCACGTCGCCATGTTCCTACGGCTGGCGGTTCAGTACGGACCAGTACCAGGATACCTTAGTTACTGATGTAAGTATATGTTCTTCATCACGTTGGGGTCACCAGTATAGAGGTATAGGGAACAGGGTGTAAAGTTCACTCATCCTCCATAGAAAAGGGAGGACCTTCCGACAAGACGGGTGTTGTGTCTGGCGGGCAACTGCCCGATGATTCATGTCGTGCTGTTGTATATAATTATGCTAGTTGAGTGGTAAACTCTGCTTGCGAGATGTAGGATTTTGCGTGACGTCAGTATGACGCGTTGTTCGCATTTGGCGTTGTAGATACCGCTACATATATTTTATATTTGACGTGATTACATTTTTTTCAAAATTTAAAGCATGTTTGTAGTATTTTTATGTTTACGATATAGAATAAATAATTTATTTCCAGTTTTCTTTAGTCTGCGACATGGACTGGCTACCCAGAATGTGCAACACCCTGTTCTGGGTCGGCTCTATATTTGGAAACGTGTTCTTTGGATGGATGTCTGATAGGTAAGCATTTTTAATTCATTATGAGGTTAGTAATTGTTGACCAATTGAGCTTCTAATAAAAAGTGGTGGTTACCGCGAGCTCCCTCGGGGTATTGAGTTAGGCTAGATTTTGAAAAAAAACAGGACCTCTCTATCTCTTAGGGCGTGTTTTAATAACACGAAGTATTTCGCGCCGTCTGACTTCGGCCTTACGGTCTAGGTGCTAAGGTGCCCTCCACTATTAACGAAACGAGTTGCACTAAGGCGTGGCTTTAAGAAATGTCAAGTTTTTTTGCAAAGAAACAAAATATAATGGATAATATTTGTCTGGCGTCTTTAAATGGGTTAGAACAGTGGTGGCCTAGTGGTAACGACCGCGACTAAACGAGTTGTAGGTCGTAGATTCGAGCCCAGATAAGGGCTTTACTTTGTGTAAATTATTTTATCACCACTGCTCTCAAAACGTTAAAGGAAAACATTGTGAGGAATCCGGCATGTCCTAGAACCAAAAATTCGAAGACATGTAACATCTACCAACCCGCACTGGGTCTGCGTGGTGGAAAACGGCCCACTCCCTCTCACCGAGAGGAGGCCTGTGTCCCAGAAGTGGAAGCATTATAGGTAGATTATGCGTCTTTAAATGGTAGTTGCTTACTTGGAAGCCAAATAGCCAAAACAACTTTTGCGTTATGATAACATTTAATTTTTCCTGTTGCAGGTACGGCCGCCGCCCCACAATTCTTCTGATGGTCTTCCTAGAGGTTCCTCTGGCTATAGCGTCATCATTTGCCAAATCCTTCTGGACTTATGTAGGACTGAGAGTAGCTGGTGGACTATTCTTTCCAGCATTGTATCAGCTGCCTTTTATATTGGCACTAGAACTCATGCCTCCTGGGCAGCGGAATCATACAGGTAATGTTCAGCAGAAGTAACTATCATGACGAGTGTTTTCCCGTCATTGGCCTCGTGGTTGCAAGCGCGACTACTGATCGTGGGGTCCTGGGCTCGATTTCAGGTCGGGCAATGTGTTGTTGGGTTTTTCCGTTAAGATTTTTTGAGTAGCAGCCCGGAGTTTGGAAGTTTTGCCGGTGTGACGGTCGTTGTCGGATTGCCGTTCCCATCGGACTATGAGAGTGAGGGAAGAAAGAGTGCCTGCGCACACATGTGCACTAAAACATCTCCCGCGCCGAAGGCTAGTCTCCGTTGAGATCGGCTGCCATGACCGATATACGGTCATACGGTCTGGAGGACTATTCATAAGTCCCATGTAATAGGGAGCGAGCCAGTGCCATTAGCTGGATTTAAATCTAGGCTCTGGGTTGCAACTGAAATACACCGGCGAAGACCTATGGATGGAACACAGAGGGGTAATTGCTTAACACACTATCAGTAGCAATGGGTTTCATTTTGACAGTTCAACAACATTCATCATCTGCCTAGCTTTTTCCCAACTATGTTGGGGTCGGCTTCCAGTCTAACCGGATGCAGCTGGATACCAGTATTTTACATGGAGCGACTGCCTATCTGACCTCCACAGCCCAGTTATTGGGTAATACGATACCCCTTGGTAAGACTGGTTGTCTGACTTTCGGGCTTCTGATTTCGTAATGACTGTCAAAGATCCATGAATGACAGCTGGGACCAACGGCTTAACGTGCTTACCGAGGCACGGAGGGGTCTCGGTATGTAAAGATGGCCACCCATCCACAGACCAACCGCGGCAAGCATAGCTTAACCTGATCGATCGACCTGGTTGTCTGTTATTATTTAGCCACGAGCCCCTCAACAAACAGCAACATTCATTGCGTTATTTACGTTGTTGAGCAAATACATTTTTATTTACGCAATGAGCGTGCGGGACCCATACCCCTCAACCATTAGACCAACGTGACAGTTCAAACATTGTATTCTTCTGTTAAACAATTATTGTTTGTTATTTCAGGTATCGTTGTTGGAATGCTATTCGCTGGTGGCATGTGTCTATTATCCATGCTGGCTTATACTGTGCAGGACTGGTACCATCTGTCCTTGGTTACCACATTCCCCTTCATACTGTTGTATGGGTAGGTTACCATTTTTTTACTTGTAATACTAAAGTGTTTAACGAAGCATTACTTTGTTCGAAAGACCGATCTTTGGACCACTTCGGTGAAGTTCGTAAACTATTACGTTACTGAACATAAAAAAAGACAAGTGCCACTACAATATGTTGGTAACTATTGCTGCCGTTCGGATTATAGTGGTCGTCAACAGTCGATTATTTTATAAACATGACTTGTGTGGTGATGTTTTGGAGTGAAAGTTAAGATTCTTCGTGGCCATGGCTAGTGGTCACGACTATTTACTTTCGGCGCTGATCTACGGGTTGAAAATCCAACAGGGCCATTTATTTAAGCATTCGTTTAAGAATCGCTTAATGTTAGTGAAAGCGGGCGTTAGTCCCAATCTTATACGACAGCCTTATTTGCGAAGATATATCACACCTATCACACTATTGTTGAAGTTTTGGTTCTAATGTTACAGGTACTATTGGCTTATACCAGAATCTCCAAGGTGGTTAGTTGGCAGAGGGAGAATAGCTGAAGCTGAAAAAGTCCTCAGGAACCTCGCTAAAAGGAATGGTATACACCTGGAAAGAGGCTTCTTATTGGAATTGCATGTAAGTAAGAATTAATTAACTCAAGATGTTCTTCTAAATGTAACCGTCTTAAAATGGCAAATAATAAAACTATGTTGGAAAATCAAAATCAAAAGTCATTTATTCAAACTAGGCCGAGAATTAGCACTTTTCGATCGTCAAAATTACAAAAGACAGTCTCCAAAAACGCCCGCCCTTTACCACTTCTAGTGCTTTCGCTGGGGAGAAGAACTGGGGCAACTAACTCCCCAGCAGCACAGCTAGGCAGCTATGCTGCTGGGGAGTTCAGTTAGAAAATACTTGATTGTATACAATACTAGGTATACAAAGTAATTAACATTACCAGACAGAACATTAAATTAAATTATTTGCCATATTATGTCAGCTAGCCACGCCAAGCCATATCTTCTGCCCAATTAATTCGTCTATGTATACTTCAGCTTTACCCTTAACTTTTGCAGAAGAAAATAAAAGAAGAAGAAGAAGCCACACAAGAAGAATTAGCAACAGTGTCAAACATGAACGGCCACGTTGCAGGATACACAGAACTACCCGAAAAAGATGAAAACTACGACAGAAGAATAAGCAACATGCTAACATTCAAGCCAGACCTCTCTAAAATATCTGAAACTGAAGAATCTAACAAAAGTTTAGAAAAAATTATAGCTCTAGAAGTAGCAGAAATTGTAAATAAAAAAACCAGACTGAAAAAGGAAGAGGAAGATAAAGAACAGGGTATTACAGAAGCAACGAATCTGAATGCAGAACATCAACAGAAAGCAACACAGACTGAGTTTACGAAATCACCAGCAAGTACTCTTAGAAGAAAGTCTCTACAGTTAGTAAGTAAGATATTTGCACATGAAGATGTTGAAGAAGACATTGTGGAGAATAAAAGAATGGATGATCAGAATTCAGAAGGAGATTGTAAAGCTTCTCCATTAGATGTGTTCAGATATCCGAATATAAGGAAAAAGTTCTTCATTCTTACGTTCGATTGGGTGGCTCTAGGAGTTGTGTACAATAGTATGAGTTACAATACTCCTAATTTGGGGGTCAATGATTACTTGGCATTTTTTATTGGTAAGTTTAGAAACCCATTTTTCTTCACTCTCTTAGCTCTCATTTCCTATTTAAAACAAAATATTAGCCTCAGTTACTAACTCGTTTTTAATGGTTGTGGGTATTTTGGTGGAATTAGTAATGAAATATTCTACCATGAGTCATGACATTAATCAGTAGATACATTTACTAATGTGAGACAATTTCAAGGTAGCATGCAGTATGCAATGCTCTCACCCGCAAAAATATGCACATAGAAAAGGCATACTATATAGGGTGACTGGTAATTAGTGACCGATACTTAAACACGTGACTGTACTCATGATAACAAACAACTTTTACTGTGGGACCAAACCTGAAATCGCGAAAAAAAAAATCAGCTGTTCCCTACATTTATGTTCGTATAACTCGTCAAAATGTAGGGAACAGCTGATTTTTTTTCGCGATTTCAGGTTTGGTCCCATAGTAAAAGTTGTTTGTTATCATGAGTACAATCACGTGTTTAAGTATCGGTCACTAATTACCAGTCACCCTATATATATTTTACTTGTGCATAAAGTTTTAATAAATAAATAAATTATTCAAACAAGCAACATTAAATCACAAAAGCGATGGGGCAACTCACGTGTCGAATACACATGAGAAGCTCACGAGGCATCCTTAACCCCGGAACTCGCGTTCCATCGCTATGCGAGTCAAATTCATCATTGTATTTGCATCTTGAAAGCCACACTTGATATAAAACTCTAAATTCAAAGGGAATATAAGTGTCTTCTCCTTCTAGGTGGCGCAGTAGAAATACCTTCGTATTTCATGGCGTGGCGCTGCATGGAGCGGTTCGGCCGTCGCTGGGTGCTCTGTATCTTTATGTGTGTTGGAGGAGTAGCCAGCATCAGCTGTATTCTTGTTCCTGAATGTAAGTGAATTCCGCTTAGTTAATTATAGCAGTGTCACCATTAACGTAATCAAAGGAAATGTGTCTAGATTTGTATATTTGCATCAATGATATCTCTAAGACAGCACGACCTGAATAGAAAATAATTATTAGTGGTAGAGCTAATTTTAATATAGCTTTGGCCATTCCTAGTTGTTTAAGAATATGAGCTAGTAGAAAAGACAGAAACAAAATACATTTATTTAATACAGACAACTGCAAATAAAAAGTTAATAGAGTAGAAGAACAGAATGAGAAGTAGAATTAATGAGTGAGTAGGATTCCTTATAAAGAACTGGTCCAGGAAAGCAGGTCCATCACACCTGGGAGTGGTGAATCCTGCACCCCCGGCCATAGGTAGAGGTGGAACACCGCGGTGGTTTTAGCCGGTAAGAGTCCGGCATGCCCCTCTGTCACACCCACGATGGAGGAAGTCCATGAGGATATCCAACGCGAACCAAAAAGGAAAAGTCACTGATCATGGAACTGTATTACTGCGTTCTGGTTTTCAGAGTGTTAATGCTTGTGACATTAAAGCCACAAGAGAAAATTAAAATTTGTCTTTATAATTGGCAACGAATCACAATTCCCTGAGTGTGGTTTACTAGTTGGTGTAGTAGTTGTAGCCACATGCTAACAGATAGGACTTATCGTACATATATTTTTAATTTATAAAAAAAAAACAGTTGTTCGATAAGTAAATCTAATCTATAATACCATTCTTTGAATATATCCATTTCTTTCCAGCATGGCCATGGATAACAGTGACTCTCTCGATGCTGGGACGGTTCTTCGTTGCTTCATCGTTTGCAGTCTTCTACGTACTGATTGGAGAATTGTTACCTACTGTACTAAGAGCTCAAGCGATGGGAGCAGCCTCGTTTATATCTGGACTAGGGCTTCTGGCTGTTCCGTATATAGTACATCTGGTAAGTTACTGATTATCTTCTTTGCTTTGAGCACCTGTTTCAGAGCATGTCCTGCGCGTCCAGTATAACAATGGTTTCAGGATGTTGTCGTGACTGCAAAATAGCTTCACTACTGAGGAGAGTGAGAGACAGTCGCAACCGCATCTGGTGGATAGCTATAACAACTGTAAAATATATTGTTAAACGTACTGTTTTGGAGCTATTTCATTTGCAGACTGATTTTGTAGGGTCAGTTAAAATATAAAAATGGTTTAGGCCCATGGTCCACGAAGCTACTCAAAAATAAACCTAGTTGGTTTGTGATTGGTTGCGTCGTATTCGGACCGCCATTGAAATACTAGTACTGTGTCAGTACTGGCTACTCATTAGTAATTTCAGTTTGTTGCGAGTTGTACTTTTGAGTAGCGTCTATAGTCGATGGGCCTAAGGGTATTATTTATTTTTATTTTTGTTTCTTCTCTTGATTCTAATCCCTATTCTTCTTCTTTGGTCTCGCTTTTTCCCGTTACGCGGGGTCTGCATTCCCAATCACGCGACTCTGTTTATTTCGGTCTTTTGCGACATCTTCCGTAAATCTCTTAAATCCTTTTGGACCTTCGCCATCTATGTAGTTTGTGGTCTATTAACACTATTCAATTTCCTATATAGATTCCCAAATAATATTCGGTTTTCTTTACCTTTTTAGGCAGTGTACTCCAGAGCCTTACCACTGACTATAATGGGAGTGTTAAGTGTGATGGGAGGGATCACCTCCCTGTTCCTACCCGAAACCCTGAACCAGCCACTACCACAGACCCTGGGTGATGGGGAAACATTTGGCAGGGACTTTAAAATATTCAGCTGTGTTGAAAGACAAAGTGAAAAGTGAAATACTGATGTGAAAGTGAAATGATTTAAACCCTGTAAATATTCAATGTTAGTGTATGTTAGCTTTTGACTTTTTAGCGTCACAAATGGATAATCGGTTTTTGTAAAGCTGATAAGTATCAAACGCTTCACTCGAGTGAACATTCATTTTTGTTTCATTCCTCGTATTCCTTACACGATACCGACACAATTACATAGAAATGAACGTTCATCTGCTCATTTAATTTCATATGTCGATTTTTCGGTCGATGAGTGAAAGATGCGCTGAGTGCCGGAATGCAACAACATTGGATCGGTTCTGTAAAACTATTATAAATTAATTTTTCTCTTTTGTTTCATTTTGTGTTCAGATGTTTCACTTCGAGTGAAAGAAAAAAAATTAACAAACTGATATCTGCTTTAGGGATCTTCATCAGAAGGCTTCAGATTGGAAAAGAAGATATTATATAGAAATAAGGCACACAAATTCTCATAAATATAAGATTTTGCGTCACAAATTATATTTTACTTATAAAGTCAATTCGTTGTTTATGTGTCTTTTTATTGTTTGTGAATTAGATAACACTAGTTTTCTTATAATTTATAGTACAAAAATAAATGTAAATAACACTACAAAATTGTAAATATTAAACTTTATTTTTTTGTAATTTGTTTCGTTTCATCTCAAATCATTTATCATCATCGGTCCACCTTGTGGGATGTCTTCCAATGCTACGTCTTCCAGTACGCGGCCGCCACTCCAAAACCTTTCATGTCCTTATTCCAATTTATTCGAGGTCGGCACAGTATCTATTTCTTCTACCATTCATCTGTATTAGCCGTAGTATCAATAGTCATCTCCTTTCTAGCTATATCAAAATTATCTTGGTACATATTATCTAAAAGCACGTTAAGCCGTTGGTCCTGATCTCTCTCCGGTCGTGTAAGATTGCTGTCCTATCGGACGATTTATTTATAATAGTGAGGATTGCATCTGTGTCGGCGCACACACTTATGCACTATAAAGGCACTATAGTATCTCCCACGTCGAAGGTTAGTTTTTGTTCAAATTAGCCGTCGTGGCCTAAATGCGGCTTAGAGGGGTACCTACTAATACATGTATGGTCTAACAAAATAAGGCATTTGAATGTAAGAGAATATTAGTTTGCAATGATGTTAAAGTTTATAGGAAAGTTGATTGCAGCAGTACGATTATGTAGTTGGTAAGAATTCCTATCAGTTGTATTGGCAGTGAGGCATCGATGTAAAACAGGCCAGAAGCGCTCATCTTACTGAATGATGCTCGGTTTATCTGTATCACGTGGCTGCAGAGACTTTCTTCATAGTCTGTAAAGAAATACATAGTTTTTAGGGATCCGTACCTCAAAAGAAAAAAAAGGGCGCCTTATAGGATCACTTCGTTGTTCGTCTGTCTGACAGTCTGTAGAGACCTTTTTTATCTGGAGCGCGTGGAGATGTCAAGTTGAAATTAATATCAAATACTTAGGTTTATGGTCTCTTAGAGCTCTAAAAAATCAAGCTTCTAAGTCAACGCACTAAAAATATTCACCCATTTATGCGACATACTTATTTTGATACTCGCAAATAAATTAAATTTTCCATCGACCTAGAATCATGAAATTTAGCTAAAAGCAAGGTACGTAAAGGCAGAAAAAGTAAAGGAAAACGTCTGAAAAAAAAATACATTTGCAGTTGGATATTTACGATTGGAGAATTGACCGTGACGTATATGGATGTATAGAACATGTTTTTCAACTACAATATTAAGTTTGTTTTTGGGATAAATTCATCATTGCAACTACGGAACTCTTCATTGTGTGTGGTCCGATTTTATCACCATGCCCATGTTGATTTAGAATAATTATATTCATCGTCATTCTCCTGCCCTTTTTTTCCCAATTGGGTTGGGATCAGCGCAACATGTCTTGTTCTTCCAAATTTCTCTATTAGTCTTTTTTTTTGTGAATGGGAAATCATCAAATGACGCCGCCCGCTTTGGGTGGAGCGGAAGGGAGTGTCAGACTCTTACTAACTAAAACCCACCCGTGTTCCTTCCTTAGCCCTTTATGTATCGGGGTAGCGGTAACCCTTTCGGACAATCCCGCTACCCCGACAGGGTTCGGCCCTGACGGGCCCCTTCCCTTATGCTGATATCTCTTTGATGCGCGCGTGGAACACATGGACGGTGAGTTACCCAATACTCTCCGTCCGCAGGCGCCTACGGTCTCTATTAGTCTCCTCTATTGTTTACAATATTATTATCTTTTTAAAATCAGTTTTGAAAGCTTTGGAAACATCAATAGCGTTTTAGTAGTTATTGCAGGTAGCCAACTTGCTGCTCATAAATCCATACAAACAGATATTTGTAGAAAAAAAAATTACACCTCTGTTTAATACAGTTAGGCCACACCATTGTCAGTAAATAGTTGACTGAGCTGTAAACAAGCCGAATCGTGCGCTCACCTAGATAGTTTTTATTCTTCAAAAGTTGTATACACGCCGTCTCCGCTTCCTCAACAGTTATATAGAACTTCTCGCAATGCACGCATTGTATTATTACTAAAAATATATCCTTTCCCAGCCATATAACTGCCAAAAATATAGCCAATGAAAACTTAATCTCCTCCTAAAAGTTAAAAGAAAATAAATTAAAACCGCATTATACAGTTTTTTAATTTAAAGAAGGTGTACAAAGACATCCTAAATGAAATTACAATCCATCCCAAAAAACGATGCTTTAATTGCTTCAGTTGGTAATAATCACACTAATATTATAAAGGTGAAAGTTTGTGAGTGTGTGTGTGTGTATTTATTTGTTTGTTACTTCTTCACGCTCAAACGGCTGGACCAATTTTGATAAAATTTTGTATGGAGGTAGCGGACACCCTGTATTAACATATATAGGCTACTTTTTATCCCGATATTCCCATGGGATCAACATTTACGCGGGTGAAACCGCAGGGCGCAGCTAGTACATAATAAAGTAAATTTTTGGTTTCATAAAAGTATTATGACGTTTCATAAGTGCCCATGTTGGTTTATGTGAAATAAAAATAATTTTATTTGATTATTAAGAACATGGACAGACCAATAAAAAAAAATTAAGTAATGATGTGATAGATGCAATGACTAGGAACGAAGTATGCTCTCTGATGATGGCCGAAAGAGATTATATTTAAGAAAAAAAATTGGTACTTATTCGCTCCAAATAAATTGTGTTAAAGGCAGCAAGATGATGAGTTAGCTTTGGTATATTATAATACTTACTTCGTCATTATGACCAGCTGACACTTTCAGGATATGCAGTAAATTACTAAAATAGCATAAACTTCGGAAAAATGTATCAACAGTATGAAACAATATCTGTGGAAGGAAAAAGAATAGAAAATTATGAACAACGTACTTATAGTAAAATAGAAAATAATTGAATTGTAAGATTGTTTAAACTTTAAAGTTAAGACAAAATACACAGAACTGCAGGTAATGATAGTAGTGTCTCTTTGAAAAAGTAAATGAAAGAATATAAATAGAATCTTACCATCAATTGAAAAATATTCTTATATAAGTTATAAGCTTCCAAAATATTTCGATACACACCAAAAAAATCGAAGTCGATTTTTTCTTTACCATCGTTAGCTATGAGAACATCCGCGATCCATTTCTCGAGATACTTTCTCAGCAAAATAATAACCAGAATACCATAAGCTAAGTGGACATCAAAGCTAATGAACATACAATTTACGATCATGTCATATAAATAGAATTCATCATAAATTCCAGAATACAAAAAAATTACAAAGATGTTAACACCAACAATACTTAGGATTAAGATCCAGTTCCAGCGAACAACGTTCTTGAGGTTTTCACTAAAGTCTAATTCCTTGTAAATTCTTTGAATCAATAAAATTATTGAGATGTGGATGTCACTGTGTTTGATATTAAAAACGAAGAGAATGGTAAACCCGGCACAGTATAAAACCATAAAGAACGCAAGCGTGATAGCGACGATGTCATCATTGTTGGTTCCCATTGTGTCTTCCAAATCTCCAAAAAACAAACGATTGATACATAATCCATATAAACAGACCACACAGACGAATGTTAATATATAACACTTTTTCTCTTTTGGAGTAATATAATCATGTTTTATACTATATTTCGATAACAGGAATAGTGAGAGCACTAAATTCACTGGATACATCATTTTTTGGATGTCTTTTTCAAGTCTATTATCAAGTAATATTTCTGGAAGTACCTTACTCTTTGGTTTGATTTTATTATTTATTAAAATCATTTTTTCTATTTACGACTTCTGCTGTCTTCATTTAGACGATGAATGAATGACATTATCATAATAGTGAAATGAAATACTCTATGCATACATTTGTAAGGCATTATTATTGTAATCAGTTTAATAGCCGTTTTCAATTAATTAAAACGATTCAATTACAATAAAGTCTAATACCAAATAATAATACAACATGATACACGTGCAGTCAACAAAAGAGATAAGTATGCAGGATCGTCGGATATAGTTGAAGTTTAGTAAGAAACCGATGGATGTTGTCGACTGAATTTGATAAATGAGCTTTATGTTTTCTATTAATAAAATTAACAACTAATTACTACAATGTAATAATTTGATTACTATGTAATAATTTGAGCCAAATAATCATTGTTGGATAAAGTGGTGAGGAATAGTTATTTGTTATACAAGAGTGCAAAGTTGTTTTTTAACCGCGTGCTCAATTTTGATGACCGAGCAAGCGAAGGATTCTAAAATTGAATCACGAGCGCGGCGAGTGATTCAGAAATTAGAATCCTGAGCGGTAGCGAGGGAATCAAAAGAGCACGAGGTGAAAAATCTTTGCACTCGAGTGCAACACGTAACTTTTCATCCCACCTCAGCGAGGAAATGATTAAATGCAAAAAAAATAAACATTTACAATCTCAAGATACTTTTATTTCAGTTTAGGTATTAACTATTACATTATGGTAGGTAAGTATTACAGAATTTAATAATCTTTAAACTTTATCCAATAATACTTAGGTTTAAGAAAAATTTAAAGTAAAGTTGTTGCAGTTACTTAAGTTGAGTGTAATATTTTTGTTAGGTACTGTAATGTTGGTGTTAGTGACTTGTGTACTGTTTTTCGGTAAACTATCTGTCATATCATACTTAATAGTACCGATTCATCGGATTCCCTTGGCGTAAATGTTGGCGAGACAGGGCAATGGTTAGGTGTTTCGTAACGGCTTATTTTTGATGTAGAAGGGCCAGTCCAAGGATCTGGCTGAGGCTCTTTCAGTGTAATGTTTCCTACGATGCCTTTACATATTTTAGACTTATTTTGGATGGAATCTTCTATGTATCCCTCTACAACCGCATTGGACTTCCAACCTCCATGGCGCTTAAGGGACAGGAGATCAGCTCCTGAATCTGCCAAAAGTGTGACAGAATTTCGTCGGAAACAATGACCCGTGTACAACAGGGGTTCTGGAAGTTCAAGAAATGTTGCTATTTCTCGAGGGATACTGACAATTTTATTAGCACCCATAGGCTGTCTAACACACTTTCCGTTGCGATATTGTAGAAAAAATCGATTGATTGGAGTGTTCGGCGGGCGTAAGGCTTGATATTTCTCAACAATTGTTACGTATTCCTTGCGAATGACGAAGTTGCGGTCTCTTTTTGTCTTTGTATTAGGTAAATTAATTAATAGTAAGTCATCTGAATGTTTCTCAATGTTTTTGACATCAAGTTGTGTTATTTCATTAGTTCGACATGCTCCGTTTATACCAATAATAAGAACAACCTGGAACATAAAGAGTATTGTTGTAAATAAATTAATAAAATTGATATGCATGCATAATTATGCCTATCAACATCTATTAAGTACTAGATTATGTTAAGTAGTTGATTAATATACCTAAGTAGATGCTGAATGTGACTTACTTTTGCCGCCAAATATACGGAATCAGGTGCTTCGTTAAGAAATTTTTCAATTTCCGATGCTGTGAAAACCTTCGACTTTTTTGGTTGATGACCCGATGAGGCTCTTTTTAAAAATGCCACTAATTTAGAATAGGTGTCGATATGTATGTCTTTTTTCATCTTTATTGTTGCTTTTAGCATTGAATACGTACTCCATAGAGTGCTTGATTTCTTGGACTTGGATAATTCAATAAAATATGCCAGCAAAACATTTTCTGAGAAAGATTTGGCTCCTTTAGCTAGTCGCCACGTGTTAAACATATCGTACTGTTTCAAATACTTCTCGCGTGATTGTTGAGGGAGAAAGCTCGTTTGCGCACTTTTAACAGTTTCAGTCAATTCTGTTGGCGTCAAATAAACTTCCTCGTCGCTAGAATCACTCATTTTAGGTTTTTCACTTCTTTTAAAGTTTCTTGTTTTTAACCTAAGGTTTTAACAATATGACATGAAAAGAAAAAGGCGCGCGTAAATTAAAAAAAAAGTAAGTACACCAAGAAGGTTCCGAGTCTGAGTTTTTTTAAAAAAAAAGGTTGTATGATAAATTCGGTACCATAGAGGTAGAAATAAATAGGTTTAATGATGTTTTGATTTCACAAACTTGTTGCACACGATGTTCTAAATTCAATTTTACTTTATCCTCTAGCGGATAAAAACGGCTTTTGCACTCAGTTATCGAAGAGCAAAAATACTCTTTCCGAGATGGGGGGATGAAAAATAAGTTGAAACCATCTAAACGCAGACGAATGTGTTACTGGAATGATTGCATAAGAACTAGGTAATCGTAAACACACTACCCTTGCCTCAGATAGTTTTGGAACAGACTTATATAAACATATTTCGTTATTTTCTTAACATGCTTTTATTTTAGCTTCACTTGTATCTAACTAACAAACAATGTAATACAATCTTAGAAGTAAATAACCTATTTGTAATTGTAGTAACGAAATGAAAATTTGTATGTATATGTAATTTGGATGACAAAAGATAATTTGGTATCTTGGAACTGATCTGATGATGGAGCCAGGAGGTGTATACTACCACTGAAGGGTTACACTATACACCTCTTGGCTAACAGTTACTGCTAGCCTCCTGGCAAACTCGAGAGGTTTACTAGTAAGTAAACCTCTCGAGTTTGGGCTCATATGATTTGTTTTGACGAGTCCAATAGATTGGATAAGCGTCTGTTTTTTTTTTTTAAATCTAAATATGTGAGTGGTTGACCAAAAAGGGACCTGGAGGGATTGGAAACCGTTATTTATTTTTTTTTGAATTTTTTAATCAGTGGTCTTTTAGCTTTGTTTTGGTCTAACCAGAATATTTTTAGGTGCCGTAGTGTTTTTTTTATGATTTTTTTTGTGAGCCGAGGCAGTTTTGGAAAAATTACACCTTACACTAGTTTTTGTGATGTCAGACGCACATAAAGACAAGAAACTGACACTAAATAAGTCGCCAATAACGTAGTAACCGCAAAAACGTGTTGACACTCACTAACGAAGTCGCAAACTGACATAAAACATGCCGCAATTTGTTTCTACACGAAATTTCAAACGCGATTTACTCGAAATCAATTATTTTCCCTTGAGGTCCCTTTTTGGTCAACCACTCACATATTATATATTTTTAAAGACTCCTCCTCGTCAAGCTTCACTATTACCTTCGAGATAAAAAGACACCTACTCTCAGGCAACTAAGTAAGTATGATTATATTTACCACGACAATACTGACCATAATACATATTTGAACCTTTGAATATCTCAGTTGTGTTTAGAAGCAATAATATGCAGGTAGTATGTGCCACAATATAAGTTGTTAATCTGTCTAACATTTTCTTATAGGAAATATTTTTGTTTAGCCGGCATTCCTTAGTATCGATTCAGTAACTTTTCTATTGAAGAATATAATACTCATCACTGTACACAGTAACTATATACTGTGAGACATATATATCCGACTGTGAAAGGTGCTATATAACTGTTGAGGAAGCGGAGACGGCGTGTATACTGCTTATAGAGAACGGGAACTGTCCAAGTATGAATGTTTTTATAATACAGGTACTATTTCAAATGGGTACTGGAAGGCCTCTGTCCAGCAGTGGACGTCTTTCGGCTGAAATGATGATGACCGGAAAGATAAAGTTTTAGACACAGATAGTGCATGCGTGGATTACAGAAAATAGATTGGTTAAGGTATAAGAAAGTTCACATCTAAATATCCGATATCTTTCCTTCCAGAGAGCCACAAACGTCTCTGCAAGAACGTGCTATAGGCAAATCGAACGTTCAGTAAGATGACCGCGTGTGGTTTATTCTGTGTAGGCGCTACGCGACCAATATGTTTGTCATTAGAAATGACTAATTACGTTGTTGTACTGTGGCAGTTTACTTTGTATTAAAGACAAATAAACATTGTATATAGAATCAGTTCTAGGACATGCCGGTTTTTTCACGATGTTTTCCTTCACCGTTTTGAGAGCAGTGGTGATGAAATAATTTACACAAAGTAAAGCGCCTGTTTGGGTTTGAACCTACGACCTACAACTCGTGTCGCGGCCGTTAACACTGGGCCACTACTCTGTTCATTTTAAATAAGTTATACTTATTTTCCTGAAAAATAGACTACTTTTTCTTTTCCCAACTTTCCGCCCTCTACCGAAAATAAGCGGTGATTCTAGTAAATTTTCAAAAATAAATAAAATATTGGGTTTTCTTGAATCGAATGATATTTCGCCTAGACTTCATGGGATGCTCAATGAATGCAAATGGCACTATCACGTCCTGGAAGGAATACTTCAAATTACAAGTCACTCTGTAGTAGTAGGTAGGTACTTGGATGTAAAACACATTAGTCATACAGAATAACAAAATGTTACATTTACTATAGCATAAAATATGGTAGCAAAATTCTAATGCAAGCCAATCAGTATAGACCTTTGCAATCACCAACCACTTATGAAAATAACAAATGACAGTTGCAAAAAACATTTGAAGAATTCTAATTACATGAAACAAACGACAATCGATTAAATAAATGCATTCACAATGACTTTGATGAACATTCATGTCACTTCAATAATAAACATCGACATGTTCGGTACAACATACGCGCTGCCAAAGTTCGGAGAAAAACGACGATCAAAATTAGGGCCTATTCTACCGGAAAAAAATCCGAAAATCCCATACACAAGTGAAATTTTCCTCGAAAATTTCATTGAAAATGATTTTCTGGCAGTTCTGAAGCCGTTGAATCTGATGCAATCCCTCCTTATCTGTTCTAAGTATTCTATCCGTGACAATTTCATCACTTCCAACAGTTACCTTTACAACTTTATCGGAATTTTCGGCTTGATAATATCCCGGTGTGCAGGTTTGTATGACCTGATCACGGCCATTACTAACTGGGAAGCTCTAGCCTTGATTCCAAACTGGACTGGTGTTTACGACTTCTGCAGCTACTCTTACGGTTTCATTATAATTTACTATAATAATATCAAGTGGAGTAACACCAATATACTGTTAGTATTAAAAATCCAACATGTGATTAGAGCCCTCAAGATTACCGGCAAAGATCTCTTCATCTTTACTGTTCAAAACTGGGTTTTTGTCATCACTATAAATGGTATCATAATTGGGTCTATCATCTATATGACATATATGTTTTATCCTTATACTAATATCGGCCATATGTCGTATTACTACTTTAGTATGACTTTTGATGTTAATGTGTTATATGCTAAGTTCATGATCAAGTTGACCAGCAAGGCACTTTGTGTTTGGACCGAAGATGCTCGGAAAGCAGGGAATTCTAAATCCGAGTCTTACTGGGAATGTATGTTTGATGTTTATATGAACATCTTACAGATTTACAGGACCGTAGAGAAAACGTTTAGACATTTGGTAAGATTCTGTGATTTCATTTCTCTCGTCTTTAAACCGTATCAACCCAATGCTGAGAAGGTTTTTTTCATTGCACGCCTTTAATCCCTGTCGCGGGCGTCCCGCATCTAAGTGTGCAACACGAGCGGCAAGCGTCAACGGCAGAGGCAACTACACCCGTCGACGTCTACTATCGACGCCCGTCGACGCCCGACGTCGACGCGTCGGCGGCTGCCGTCAACAACGTGCCACTCGTGTATTTCATTCATCATCATCTGCCTAGCCTTTTCTTAACTACCTTAAATACCAGTATTTAACATGAAGCGACTGCCTATCTGACCTCCAAAACCCAGTTACTGGGTAATACGATAATCCTTGGTAAGACTGGTATTTCGGTATTTATTTATTCTTCGGTACTCATGTATTTTATTACGGTGATCAAATACACGAGCGGCATATTGTCGACAGTTGAAGTTGCCTCTGTCGTAGACGCGTGTCTTTCGTGTGTTTGAGCACTAACTCTAACAATATTGTTAACATTTTATTTTACTTTCAATCATCATCATTCCCCTACCATTAGGTATCATAATTTATTTGCGGTCGGCGAAACATGACTTTTTTGCTATTAATCGTCATCCCGGTAGTCACTCCTTCTCTAACCATATCATCATTCACACATTCCATTCATCGTTTCTTTGGTCATCCCGTAGTCTTATAGCCATCGGTATTCATACTCAAAACTTTGTTCACGACATTTTCCTCATTTCTCCGTAACACATGCCCATTACCATGACAACTGATTTCCACACAACTTTTCAGTTACCGGTGCCACTTTCACACTTCCTCTTATGTACTCGTTTCTTATTATAAACATTCGTGATTTTCTTTATTATCAATATGTGGATCTTATTTTCAGATTGCGTTCTTCACAATATTCGCAGTTTCCCATGGTCTAATGAACATAGCAATAATAATACAAATGAGGCTGTTTATAGAAGGCGGGGGATTTAGTGTAAGTGACTGAATTACTCTAATTCTAAAAGAGACATTATCTTTAATGGAAAACAGTGACTTGTTCCATCCGTAAAACATCTGCCTAGCCTTTTTTTGCTCCCAGTCCAAACAAATGCAGCTGAATACCAGTGTTTTACATGGAGCGACTGCCTATCTGACCTCCAGTTACTAGTAGTCAGACTTTTGGGCTTAACGACTGTCAAAGATCTACGAATGAGAGCCGGGACCAACGGCATAACATGCTTTCCGAGGCACGGAGGGATTTCGATATGTAATGGATGATCACCCATCCACGAACCGACCCTTTCTAATTTCTCCGTGAATACAGGGATGAAAAGTATTTCACTATGTTGTGTCATTATTTTTCCAGGTGGCCATATTCATAGTAATTACTCAGATTTGGTTCGTGAAGAACATCATGACATTAACATATTTGAGCATTGAATGCGAGAGGTTCTATACAGCCACAAGAGAAGTTCAGAGTGCAATGATCATGTTCTCAAAGAGACGAGGACTGTCAGGTAAAACTTAATTATACAGGGTGTTTGGGCCATGGACCGACACAATTTTTTGGGAGGTTAGGAGGGCATTTGCGATATTTCGCCCAAAGACCCCATGTCCTAAGTATCATGGTTATTGAGATATGATTTTTTTAGTTTTTTTTCCGTAAATTACCCGAAATCTCGCCTTTAAATCGTCATTACTTTTTGTTTATGGTTGTAATTGCATAAAATAACTTATATTGTATTTTGCCATCTATTTTTATTCGAAATAAATCATTATTTGATGCGATTGGTCTGCAAAAAAATACTTTTGTGCTTCCAAAGAATTTTTTTTAATGTATGGAATATTCTAAATTAATTAATTAGTTCATTACTTAGGTCATGGGGTCTTTGAGTAAAACCTCGCAAATGACCCTCCCAACCCCCCAAAAAATTGTGTGGGTCCATGCGCCGAACGCCCTGTATATTGATTCTGAAAGTTCATTCATACAAACCCTCTGCATAAGTAAAGTCATTTTGGTTTTGCAAAATAAGTGTTGTATTAATGTTTATGAAAATGGCTAAGGAAACTGATGCATGCAAGAAAAAGCCGTATGGCACCGACATCAAGGAATACGGAGAAAGAAAGCATTCTTGGGCCTCTTCTCCCTTCTATACACTAACCACTTACCAAATATATCAAATCATAAGTGCGGCAAGCTGCTATTTGCAGATGACCTGTCATTAATAATACCAGAAAATAACGAAACATTACATCAACAAGAAGTAAAAAACTATCAACGATATAATAAATTGGTTGAATAAAACAACAAAAAAATAAATTAAAGAGAAACAACTTAAAAATAAATGTATCTAAAACAAAGTTACAAAAGGAAAGGAAGTTACAAAAGGAAAAACCTGGATAAATAGTCTCAAAGACAATGACGGAATAAAACACCACAGTAGACAAAAAATCATGGAAATAGCGACCCAATTCTATGACTCACCACCCCCGATCAGCACAGAATACAGTCTCCCAGATTCCATTCCTTTAAGGGGCTTACAGGACCTAAACGCAAAAAACGCAAGTTTTAGAAACAATAAAAGTACATGATCGACTACAGTAAAAAAAATCAAAAAAATATATGATATTCTTCAGGATAAATGCTAGGATGATAGTGTGTTGAAAACATAATACAACTTATTTGGTACGATACAAAAAAATCATGAAGATACCTCTAAAAACTTTTTTTTTACAACAAAAATCATACTAATATAAATACAATCATTATGATTTTTTGTCAGATTATTCTACAAGCAACATACTAAAACTATAGTGTTTTAGTTTTTTTGTCCAAACACTAGATTTTTCGTAAATCGATAATTGCTTCATATTTTGCAATAAATTACCAGCGTTGTGGCATCGCGCTTCTCTTTCTTTTCTATGCAATCCGACAAAGACCGCGCTTTAGGTCATGTAGTCCTCTTAATAAGTGGCTATGAAGTGCACAAAGCACTTACTACTATGCGCTACAACAGAAGTCCTGGAGAGGATGGAGTCACTACCGAAGCGTTAAAAATTGGCTCTCCCACATTGTTGCCTCACCTTACCAACCTTTTTAATACAATACTGACAACAGGAAAAGTACCTATTTCAATGTGCCATTCAAATATAGTTCTTCTGCATAAAAAAGGTGATAAAAGCGATATCGGAAACTACCGCCCAATAAGTCTAACATCTCATATATATAAAGCTTTTATTAAGGTGATACACAATCGCATAGACGGGAAACTGGATAAACACCAGCCACCAGAGCAAGCCGGATTTCGCCCAAGTTTTTCTACAACCGACCACCTTCAAACACTAAACCAGACCCTTGAAAAATACACAGAATTTAATAAAACACTGTATCTAGCCTTCGTAGATTACACAAAAGCCTTCGATAGTATTAAGCACTCAGAAATCTTCACATCCCTAGAACACCAGGAACTCGAAAAGCTATACATCGATCTCTTAAAAAACATTTACACCAATAGCTCCGCAAACATTAAACTCAATACTGCTGGACCTTCATTCAAAATACAAAAAGGTGTTAAGCAGGGTGACCCACTCTCTCCCAAATTGTTTACAAGCACACTTGAGGAGATATTTAAGTCACTGGCAGCCCCATGGAAGACCAAGGGCATTGACGTCGGCAAGAAGAGGCTGACAAACCTCCGTTTTGCCGACGACATAGTCCTTTTTGCCCCCACAGCTCAAGAACTTCAGATCATGCTCCAAGAACTGAGCACGGCTAGCTTCAAGGTGGGACTTGCGATGAATCGGTCTAAAACCCAACTTATGACTAACAGCACCAAGCGTAGGGTCGAGGTAGATGGGCAGGAAATACATTATGTCGATGAGTATATCTACCTGGGCCAGTTAGTTTCTTTAGAAAACAGGCAGGAAAGGGAAATCGATCGCCGAATTGAAAACGCCTGGAAAAGCTACTGGTCCATGAAGACGCTAATGAAGGGTGACCTGCCGATCTCCCTGAAGCGCAAACTAATCGACATGTGTATCCTGCCCATCCTAACCTATGGTGCTCAGACCTGGTCGCTCACCGAGTCGCAAAAGTTCCGCCTTGGCGTTTGCCAAAGAGCGATGGAGCGCAGCATCCTGGGTGTAAAAAGACAGGTCAAAATTCGGAACACCATGCTGCGCTCCAAAACGGGTATAACAGACGTAGGCAAGAAAGCTGCCAGGCTCAAGTGGGACTGGGCAGGTCACATCAGCCGCATGCAGGATGACCGCTGGGCAAAAATTTCTACACAATGGGTGCCTGAAGATGGACGGCGCCGCCGAGGTCGGCCCAGAAAGCGGTGGCGAGATGACCTGGACGCGTACCGCGAGGGCTGGTTTGAGGTGGCGCGGGAAAGGAGTTCCTGGAAGGACTTGGGGGAGGCCTTTGCCCAGCAGTGGGACAGTACAGGCTAAACAAAAAAAAAAAAAAAACAAAGTTCATTAAATTTTCAAACTATAAACAAAGCCCCTCAAAATGTATTTTAAAATTACAATAACGAAATATTTAACAACGAAAATATGATTAAATTTTTAGGTCTTTAGACCTAGATGAGAATTTTGATACAGAAACGTTTATTTTCTCTTGACTGCACTTACTTGTCAAAAAGAGTAACCTCTAATAAAGTGGATAAGATAGAGATTAAAACAGAAGAATAACTAGCAGAGGATCCAGGGGGTAGGATACAGGCAGAGGATCCAGGGGGTAGGATACAGGCAGAGGATCCAGGGGGTAGGATACAGGCAGAGGATCCAGGGGGTAGGATACAGGCAGAGGATCCAGGGGGTAGGATACAGGCAGAGGATCCAGGGGGTAGGATACAGGCAGAGGATCCAGGGGGTAGGATACAGGCAGAGGATCCAGGGGGTAGGATACAGGCAGAGGATCCAGGGGGTAGGATACAGGTATATCAGGATGTAGGTGTTCGTAGGATGGTGGGGTGGAGAGGTTCAGGGGATCAGAGCGGAATTAATCGTAAATATTTGTATGTCCTAAACATAACTACATATATACTAACCAAAGCACCCATTATCCGACGAATAAAACGAATTTGTCTTTCTCTATGTCTTTGAAAGGCAGGAAGTTTTTATATGTGGTGCACTGACCTATATTATACAAGTGTTTAATAGTGGTCAGTGATGTGGTGTAAGTAAATAACTTTAGTAAGATACCAAGTATACCAACACAATACCACAATAACGATTTTTATAATTTCCGCAGAAACACAGAGAAGAGTATGTAAGAACGTTCAACGTGTGCAGAACGCTGCCTGTATGAAAATGGACGCGTGCGGAGTATTTATCATAGATGCCACTCTCCCTTTGCGCCTGTTCAGTTTCATAACTACGCATACCGTAGTGTTACTGCAGTTCTCGATGTGATGTAAAAAAACTGCAAAACATATTGACTTGCAATAATGTTTATATTTATCTTAAATGTGTTTATCGAAGGATGCCACTCATTGCAAATTATAAAAAGTATGGTAAAGCCATTCAAATGTTATGCTTTATATAACAATACGATTGAGTAGAATAAGGAAATGTTTTAATGCATTATAATGGCAATAAAAATGTGGTAAACTCTTCATATTAAATCATTTATGATCCAATATTGTAAGCTTGTATTCTTTACTTGTTATTCTTTACAACGCCACATGCGACCATCGCATCATACTGACGTCGCGCAAAAGTCCTGCATCTCGCAAGCAGAGTTGCCCGCCAGACACAACACCCATCTGGTCGAAGGCTCCTCCGTTTTCTATAGAGTATGATTGAACTTTACACCCTGTTCCTCATACCTCTATATATGCAAGAAAAAGTCGTATGACACTGACCTCAAGGAATTAGGATAAAGGAAACATTTTTGGACCTTTTCTCCTCCTTCTATACATTAACGACTTACCAATCAACAAATCACAAGTACAATATTACGTAAGCATTCTGATATTGAATATGACCCTTTACTCTATACTCTAAAACGTAGAGTTAACACAATATGTCGGACAGAGAGCGTTAATCTAGTAATTGCGAGAAGTCACTATAACTTTTGAGTCCTGTTATCTATAACAAAATTAATGAGAAATTAAATATCTACCCGCTCTCGTTACTAGAGTGTAAATTGAAAAATGGCTCCAAAACCTGACTTATGAGGAAACAGAGAGTTATTATTAATGTTTATGTCTAGTTTGTACCTATAAGTATTACCAAATTTGTTGTTATGGAACTCGATGGTCTTTCGCTCCTGAGGTGAGCGCTAATAACTGCGACACAGTTAAGTTACTAACGCAGTATTAACGTACACAAAATTATAATATGTTTTTGTTCCAATAAAATATTTGTTCTAATAAAATCATAAGTGCGTACTAATTACAGATGACATGTCATTAATAATACCGGAAAAATAACGAAACATAACATTAACAAGAAGTAAATCAAACTATCTACGATGAATAAATTGGCTAAATAAAACAACATAACAATAAATATATCGAAAACGAAATTCGTTCAATTTGCAAACTATATAATCCAATATTGTAAGCTTGTATTGTTAACCAAACAAATACGTAATAACTTTACAAAATAGTGAACTGCAATATAACAATGATGTAGTTAGTGATAAAACTCATCAGCAACAGTGCTTGCGTCGCATCTATATAGAACAGGCCACACGCGGTCATCTTACTGAACGTTCGATCTATTTGTAGCACGTTCTTGCACAGATTTTTATGACTCTCTGCAAGAAAATATATCTTATTAATAATACAGGCCGAATTTGATTTCATTAGCAATCTTTAGGGAGCAAAATTCCTTATGGAGTAACTCCTAAATCCTGAAAAATATTGTCTTATAAACATTTTCATTATATATGTTCTTCTTACTTGGACAGTTTCTGTTCTTTATAAGCTGTATACACACAGTCTTAGCGTTCTCAACAGTTATATAAAACTTCTCGCAATATATGATATGCATTATAATAAGGACTATATTCTTTGAAATCCAACAAACCGAATGCAGATCATAAAACATCACCGAGACCTGGAAATGAATAGATAAATATTGTTACTCATTGGTAATTCAATGGGTTTGTAAACTTTTACATACATACTGGACCCGTATCATATCATATGGAGGGTAGTTTTAGCGGTCAACCTTGCACCGCATATGGTTCAAAATTGCTTGACAATTCACATGATTTCCGCTTTTTGACGATCCGATCCGATACTTTGCAATATCGATACAACATGATAGATAGGTTCTCCAATATGATATATCAAAACAAATATAGCATATGGAGTAAAGAAACATTCTTGGACAAATACAAAAGTACTGATATCGGAATTAATGGATCCTAACATATTGTCATAAATGCGTGATCAATAAAAAAAAAATATGATATTTAGTTGTTTTTTACATAAAATACACAGGTATGTTGGAAATGTATGGATACATCTTTATCATTCTTTATTTGAACATAGGTAGTAGTTTAAAGAATGATTTCCACCAAACGGCTCACACCGCATCGGATCGGAACGGATTTGACAATCTTTAAACGATATTAAATCGTGTACACAGTATTGAAAGTCTATATTACCAAGCTACGCACAAGTAGTTTGACCGCGGCCGTCTTCCGCGACACGCAATCGTAGCCGAAAGTATGCTGCGACGCGCGATCGGCTCCATACGCCTGTCGTCGTATCCGATCGAATCCTTTAAGCTGTCGTCTAAATTTCTCTTTTCCTCTTCTGTGTTTTATGATTATTTTCTTCTTCTTATAATGCAATAGCCAACAATACTACGTTAACTTCAACCATTTTCAAAAATTAGAACACGTCAACACGGTAGGAATGAAACGATTTGACTAGGCGCACAAACGGATACGTTCGCAAGCGATGTATGGAGCCGATCGTATGCGTCGACATCCTGCCGGATGCGATCGGCTGTCGCCGTATCCTTTCCGATACGATGCCATACGAGCCGTTTGGTGGGAATCATGCTTTATTATTGTGAGCACCATGGGTGTTTTCTAAATGTACTTCTACGACGTTTTTCAGACACAGGTGGATGGAGTACAAAAGAATTCCTGGAATTTTGTCTAGACTCTTCGATACAAGTATTGGCCTGCCATAACGCAGCATTCACACCAAACGATTATTTGGCAGCCAACTGTGAGTGTCGAGCTCAAAATATGTCGAACACAATATCAGACGCCGACTGTTTGTTGTTTTTTTTTCATACATTTTCACAGTCGGCAGCCGACTACACGTTTGGTGTGAACGTGGCCTAAGAGTCATTTTACCCCTGGCTCCTAGTATCTCGGCTCCGTGCATAAAGTATAGATATACATATATATCTATATATAAAAAAATGTATAAATTATCTATTTTTATAAAATAAAGTCAGACGGCTGGACCGATTATTATGATCTTTGATTTGTTGGATTTGTCTCCGCCTCGAAGAGCAGAAATAACTATTAAAACATGGTAAAATTTCACGAAAAAGATAATAATGGAGATAATTCATTTTCTCACATATAGTTTCTTATTGATTCTGAGGCGGTACGAAGTTCGCCGGGTCAGCTAGTAATAGGTAATACGGGCTGGTGTCCGCAACTCCACGTCAATGCGCGTATTTATGCACGGGTCAGCTAGTATAAAGATAAACAAAATCTTATCAAATGTGCTTACATCGCCTTCAAGTTCTAATCGCTTAGACCTGCAGATCATCGGATAGAAGCAAAGTATGCTGCGGCAACATGTGTCCAGTACGTAGCTCAAAATCTGTAAATAAAAGATACGATGTTTGGTATTTTCTCTAAAATACTGTAGAACGAGGAAACGAATTATTATTTTATATTTATCGTATATCTGATGACGACTACCCGGTGAAGTATCAAATGATATGGATATTGGAGAACTCCTTACTGTTTATGCCAATCTGGTAGTTATGTTCACATTTTAAGACAGATTTTTAAGATCTAATCAAACAAAAGAATCAGGAACTTACCGATATTTGGAAAATTATTTTATACAGATTGTAAGCTTTTATAATGTTCTTGTATATCCCAAGCAATTTGATACATTGTTCATTATTTTCCGGACTGTCATTTAGCGTCCGTATACCTTTAATCCATTCATAGAGATATTTTTTCAATAATATTATAATTAAAATGGCAACAACATAATTGGCGTCAAATGACATATCCATTGCATCACAAATAAAGCTAATGAGAAAGTCAACTAATCTCATGTCTTCAAAAAACACGTTATAAACAGTACACAGAAACATATTAATAAAAATAGTAGTTAATATTGAGATCCAGTTCCATATTATGTAACTCCGGATACTCTTATTAAAATCGATGTTATTATGGATAGTTTGGATCTTCAACATAAGAGTGACGAAGTTGTTTTTGTACACAAAATTAAGAATGAACAATTTTGTAAAACCAATTACTTGAGAAAGGTAGTAAACATGACAATAGAAAAGGCTGAAGAAATTTTCAAATTGTCTCATTTTATCATCTGAAATATCTACGGTTAATACGCGATAGATACATAACGCATTCATGAATAACGTGTAGCAGAACGACAATAATAAATACTTGTTTCCTATTGGATAAATACGATCACGTTTTACACAATACTTTGACGAGAAAAACAAATGAAATGCAAAATTAAAAGAATTCGCAATTCTTTGAACTTCTTTTTCGAGATGATTATTTGTAAGCACTTGAATTGAGGATTTTGGAATAATTTCAAGTTTGTTGGACATTGTTATCATCTTCAACTGACCACTGTTCGATAACGTCTGACTCTGTTATTACTTATATGTATTACTATTACTGATATTATTGATAGCCGATGATGACCTCCTTGTTACATTAGTGAATATTGTTATAATAGGTGTTTTAATTTTGGAATGAGGAAAATGTCGTGAGGAGAGTTTTAGGTATGAATGTCGATGGCTATTAGAGTAGGAGAAGACCAAAGAAACGATGGATGGACTGTGTGAATGATGATATGGTTAGAAAGGGGGTGACTACCGAGATGACGACTAATAGAGAAATATGGAAGAAAAAGACATGTTGCACCAACCCCAAATAAATTGGAATACGAGCAGGAGAATGATAATGAGATGTTTTTATTTTATGGCCATTACGTGTTACAAGAGAAACTAGGTCAATTATTGATAAACTTCCTAGCTGACGATTCCGTCCGCATGGGTTTGGAAAGCAGTATAGCATTAAGAGTACCTAATACTAATCGATGTAGAGTCACTAAAAGAGATAAGTAGCAGGGTCGTCGGATTTAATTGAAGTTTAGCAAGAACCCGATGGATGTTTTTGAATGAAAAGTAATTTGATAAATGAACTGTTTGTTTTCGATTAATTACATTAAATTTTATTCGAAAACATTCATCGGTTTCTTCCTAAACTTCAACTATATCCGACGACCCTGGTTACTTATCTCCTTTGGTGGCCGTACATATTAAATTACTTAAACAAATGCCCCTTATTACAAACATGGGTTTTAAACATAACCGGCGATATATAGATGTATTATAGATACACCTCTACCTAACCTTTCTGGGTATAGAGGCGTAATATTATGTATGTTGTGTGTAAAATATATAGTAAAAAACCGAATAGTTCAACTTGTAACTTGGTGGTGCCCATATCCGACGACGGTAAGTAGGTCTGAAGATAAAGTAAACCCACCTGATTCACATTCACCCACAGCCAGCAGGCGCGCTCGCTCGACATTGATGAAACACCAAAATGATCAGCCCCTGCAGTCTCGACATTAGACAGCGACAAAAATCGGTCGCTAAGTCGTATCGTTGTCAAATTCCTTTAATAGATTTTCAACTTTATTTCGAAAGCATAAGGTTGAAAATAATATTAATGAAATTTCATTCGTACAAACCCTCTGCATAAGTAAAGTCATTTTGGTTTTGGTTTCGCCAAATAAGTGTTGTATTAATGTTTATGACTATGGCTAAGGGAGCTGATGTATGTGTAGCGGTATCTACAACGCCACATGCCAACACCGCGTCATACTGACGTCAGGCAAAAATCCTGCATCTCGCAAGCAGAGTTTACCGCGCAATTAGCATATATACAACGGCCCGACATGAAATATTGGACAGTTGCCCGCCAGACACAACACCCGTCTGGTAAGAGGATCCTCCTTTTTCTATAGAGTACGATTGAACTTTACACCCTATTCCTCATACCTCTATATATGCAAGAAAAAGCCGTATGACACTGACCTCAAGGAATTAGGACAAAGGAAGCATTTTTGGGCCTTTTCTCCTTCTATACATTAACGACTTACCAAACAACAAATCATAAGTGCGTACTAATTACAGATGAAATGTCATTAATAATACTGGAAAATAAATCAAACTGTCAACGATTAATATATTGGCTAAATGAAAACAAGAATAAATGTATCGAAAACAAAATTCATTCAATTTGCAAACTATATAATCTATATTGTAGCTTGTATTGCTAACCAAACAAATACGTAACAACTTTACAAAATAGTGAACTGCAATATAACAATGATGTAGTTAGTGATAAAACTCATCAACGTTATTGCGAGCGTCGCGTCTACATAGAACAGGCCACACGCGGTCATCTTACTGAACATTCGATTTACTTGTAGCACGTTCTTGCAAAGATGTTTATTACTCTCTGTAAGAAAATATACAGACGACTTTAAATTAATTAGCTATCTTTAGGGGGCCAAGTTTTTTTCATAATGGAGCAACTCCGAAATTCTGAAAAATATTGTCTTATAAATATTTTAATTAAGTAGTAGTTCTTCTTACTTGGACAGTTCCTGTTCTTTATAAGCTGTATACACACCGTCCCAGCTTCCTCAACAGTTATATAAAACTTCTCGCAATATATGATATGTATTGTAACAAGCACTATATTCTTTGCATTCCAACAAGCCGAATTCAGATATTTGAACATCAAGACCTGGAAATGAACAGGTAATTGTTACTCATTGGTAGCTCTTGGGTTTGTTAACTTGTACATACATACGTACTGGATCCAAATCATATCTTATGGAGGGTAGTTTTAGCGGTCATAATTACAAAATTGCTTGACAATTCACATGATTTCCGCTTTTTGACGCATTTTGTCTAATGATGCAAGATCCGATCCGATACTTTGCAATATCGATATAACATAAAAGATATGTTGTCTGGTATTATATATCAAAACAAACGAATACTATACATGCACATGGAGTAAAGAAACATGCTTTAACGGATACAAAAGTAACGGAGTCGGCAGCTGACTACACGTTTGGTGTGAACGTGGCCTAAGATTTTATCTTTCTTTCTTTCTAAGAGTGCATTTTACCCCTTGTTCCTAGTATCTCGGCTCCTTGCATAAAGTATAGATATAATTATATATCTATAAAGAAAACATATATTTATTGTATATAAAGATAATCAAAATGATTTCAGATGTGCTTACATCGCCTTCAAGTTCTGATGGTTTAGACCTGCAGATAATCATATAGAAGGATAAGAAGCTGCGGCAACATGTTTCCATTATGTAGGTCAAAATCTGTAAATAAAAGATACTATGTTTGGTATTTTCTCTAAAAGACTGAAAAACGGGGAAACTAAATATTATTTTATGTTTATCGTATATCTGATGACGACAGCCTAGTTAAGTATCAAATGATATGGATATTGGAGAACTCCTTTCGTTTTATGCCAATCTGGTAGTTATGATCACATTTTAAGATCAAATCAAACAAAAGAATCCGATATTACTTACCGATATTTGGAAAATTATTTTATACAGATTGTAAGCTTTTATAACAATATTCTTGTATATCCCAAGCAATTTGATACACTGTTCATTATTTTCCGGACTGTCATTCAGCATCAGTATATCTTTGATCCATTCATCGAGATATTTTTTCAATAATATTATAAGTAAGATGGCAACAACACAATTGACGTCAAATGCTATATACATTGAGTCACAAATAAAGTCAATGATAAGCTCAACTAAACTCAAGTCCTCAAAAAACACGTAATGAAGAGCATATATGAATATAACGCAAAAAATAGTAGTCAATATTGAGATCCAGTTCCATATAATGTAACCCCGGATACTCTTACTAAAATCGATGTTCTTATGGATAGTTTGGATCTTCAAAATAAGAGTGACGAAATTGTTTTTGTGTACAAAATCAAGAATGAACAAACTTGTAAAACCGATTGCACGAAAAACGTAGTAAAGAACAGAAAAGATATGGACGAAGAAATTTTCAATTGGTCTATCACCTGAAATATATATTGTGAATACACGACAGATACACACAGCATTCATGAATAACGTGTAGCAGAAGGACAATAATAAATACTTGTTTCCTATTGGATAAATACGATTACGTTTTACAAAATATTTTGAATAGAAAAACAAATGAAATACAAAATTTAAAGAATTCGCTATTCTTTGAACTTCTTTTACGATTTCATTATTTGCTAGCACTTGGATTGAAGGTTTGGGAATAATTTGAAGTTTCTGTGACATTATTATTATCTTCACCTAACCACTGCTCGATAACGTATGACTCTGTTATTACTAATAGGCAGACTAATAACTTATATCATTGATAGCATCAATGTATTTCCTGTTACATTAGTAAAATTAATAGGTGTTTTTATTGTGTACCTGTAATAAGAGAAACTAGGTCAATTTATGATAAACTGGCTTCGCTTACGATGCCGGGTATAAGTGGTGGCCTAGACAGGTGCTTTACTTTGTGTAAATAATTTCATCACCACTGCTCTCAGAATGGTGAAGGAAAACAGCGTGAGGAAACCGCTACGTCCTAGAACCAATAATTCGAAGACATGTGACATCTACGAGTACCAAACCGCACTGGGACCACGTGGCAGATTGCAGCCTCTCGAAAAAAAGATGGCGGTGTCCTAGCAGTATAACAACAGTTTTGTCGAAAGCATTATTGACGTTATTTTATCATCATCATCATTTCAGCCGAAAGACGTCCACTGCTGCACATAGGCCTCCCTCAAGCACCTCCAATTCAACCGGTTCTGTTCTTCTCGCATCCAATGGGTTCCTGCGGCCTTCACAAGGTCATCGGTCCACCTTCTGGGAGGCCTTCCAACGCTACGTCTATTTTATCATATCAATTTTGCTTATCTTGATGAATGGATAAAATATACTGCTGTTGAATGGTGTGCACGAAGACACTGAACAATGTATGAAATAGCTCGCGGTTTACCAAAATATTATAAAAGCTTACATCATAATCAGCCTATCTACGTATGTTCCCACTGCTGGGACACAGGCCTCCTCCCAGTGAGAGGGAGTGGGCCGTAATCCATCACGCGGGCCCAGTGCGCGTTGGTAGATGTCACATGTCTTCCAATTTTTGGTTCTAAGACATGCCGGTTTCCTCACGATGTTTTCCTTCACCGTTTTGAATTTTCCAGGCATAGGTAATTTTCCAGTTTTTTTGGTAAGTTTATGGTTCTTTTACTTGAACCTTCCTTCATAAGAAGTGCTAAATGATTTTTAGCAGACTTCTGGCAAAAAAAATCGGCCAAGGGCGCGTCGGACCACGCACAATGAAGGGTTCCGTAGATTAGATGGGATGAATTTATCCCAAGAACAAAGTTATTCATATATTTTATTAAACAACTTTAAAACTGTTTATTTTAAAATTATACAAAATATATATTTTAGACCCTAAGCATATATATATATATATATATAAACAAATATATATATATATATTTGTTTTTAATTTTCTATTTTCCCCCCTAAAATTGACTCCCATATTCAAAATTAATTTATTTATGTTATACGTTGATATTTAGGTCATAGACATTTATATGTATGTGTACCAAATTTCAACATATTCAGTCTATTAAGTAGTAGCAAATTGGCTGTGATAGAGAAAGAGACAGACACAGGAGTGATCCTATAAGGGTTCCGTTTTCTTTGGGTTATACAAAATAGTAGCGTATCAGGAACAGGGTCCAAGCTACGCCGCGGTCAGGGCTCCAGAGAGAGGAACCTTATTAATACTCGCCATGTCCACAAGTACCGCTTTCTGAATCAAGCTCATTGTACTCATTATTATACTTCGTTGCTTCGTCCTTCGAGATTAGATAACATTGTAGTAATACGTCTAAGGTATCGCCTTTCACCCACTAAGTTTGTTTTTTTTTTTTTTTTTTTTGTATGTAGGTACTTCGTCTTCCTTCTCGTTACTCCTGTAGTGTCATTCATTCGCGTTTTAGTGCGTCGCCGATCACCACTTACTTTCTACTTTTCGTTAAACATTGAAAGAAGATGCCGAAACGTAGTCACAAAAACGACGACAGTGATTATTTGAGAAGAAAGATTCGAAAACTGGAAAAGAAAATCAATAAACGTACCAAACGGTCGCGAGTTCGAAATTGTTCTGAAAGCAGTAGCTCATCGGCGAATATTGTTCTATCGCCTGAGCTATCGGATCATGAAGCTAAGCTGAAGTGTTTTGTTATTAATGCCATAACAAAAGAAAGATATTGTGAATAGTTTTTAGGACTATATCCGTATCATAATTTGACATGACGTCATGACTCATGTTCATGTTTCAAATAGTGTTGTGTACATCTTATGGGGATGTTACCTTCACATAATTTTGGATTCCCAATCCATTGGGTAAATTATATACCTACCTACATTTTAGTGATTGTGTACATTTGAAAGGAATGTTACCTTCACATTAGTTAATGACCTACTAAAAAATTATGTAGGTACGTAGGTATAGATTAAATTTATTAAATAGTGTTGTGGATAGTTTTTAAGGACTATTCCCGCGCTATTTTCTCCCCAATACCTACATCTGGTCTTATTATATTCCAGATGAAATGGACGTTCAGCCCGAAGTCGAGTCAGTTCAGATTCTTGGTGCAGAAGAGCCACAACCGGGTACCTCCACCTCAATTACACATGTCCCTGCTACAGATGTGGTACAGACAATGCAATCGGAACTGCCCGTTGAAGCAGCGCTCGATCCCCCTGAACTGGATAAAGAGATACTGAATCTCTTGGGCGAAACACCCTCAAAGGAAAAAAAATATGGACCGGATATAAGAGGCGAATTATCTGTTCGCTGGGAACACATCGCAACGACAGGCTTGACAAAGGATGCCAGAAAGGAGCTGCTAGGAAAGCATCCTATTCCAAAAAACTGCACAAAGATTGACGCACCGATATTAAATCCAGAAATAAAGGCCGCTTTATCGGATGTACTCATCAAAAAAGACAAAGCACTGGAGAATAAACAGGTGCAAGTCGCCGCAAGTATATATTGTATTGGTGAAGCTCTCAATACATTGTTTTCTTCGGATCACAAAGACCAGACAGTAATAAAATTGCTGATCGAAGCAGGTCGACTGATGTGTGACTCACAACACAACGAGTCCATGACAAGGCGTAGTTTTATATGTTCTACAATAAAAAAAGATATTAAAGATCATTTGTTTAACACAGAAATCGATCAATTCTTATTTGGTGAACAGCTGGCCGATACTCTCAGAGCTGCAAAAGCCATATCCAAATCAGGCGCTGAAATTAAAATAAACACACCAGTCAGAAGACCTGCACCAGCGCAGAGGCCAAGGCAGGCCCCTACTCAGGCTTTAAACCAGAGGCCTCCGTTCCCGCCGACGCGGCCAGCGGGAGCAGCGAGGAGGACCGTGCCGGCGCCACGCCCGCGGCCGCAGCAGCAACCGCGACAGCCGCCGCGCTTGCAGCAGCGCCCAGCCCCCCGACGCTAGACCTGGTACGTTCCGCAGGACGATTATCACATTTTTATGATCAATGGCAATTGATGACCAGTGATCCTGTTATATTATCGTGGATAAGAGGTTATGAGATACCGTTTGCGAAACCGGTGCATCAGACATACGAACCTAGTTTACCTACATTATCTTCATCAGAATCCCTTCAATACAGGGCGGCCATCACTGATCTTATAAATAGTGGAGCTATTTCACATTGCGAACCATGTAAAGGACAGTTTCTTTCTAGTTATTTCCTGATTAAAAAACCTAATGGTAAAAACAGATTTATATTAAATTTAAAGTCTCTAAACAAGCACATCATAACAGATCATTTTAAAATTGAAGATCTGAGAACAACTTTAAAACTAGTATCAAAAAACAGTTACATGGCCACCCTTGATTTGAAGGATGCGTATTTTCTCGTATCTATACATCCGAGCTGCAGAAAGTACTTACGATTTAAGTACGAGGGTAAAATTTACGAATTCAATGTTTTACCGTTTGGCCTAAACACAGTCCCATTTGTTTTTACAAAATTATTAAAACCGGTAATTTGTTTACTGAGATCATTAGGCTATTTGTCATCTATTTATTTAGATGACATTTGTATTATTTCTAATAATTATCAAGATTGCCTAGATAATATTTTACAAACAAGAAGTATTTTAGAGTCCTTAGGATTTATTATTAATATAGAAAAGAGCTGTATGATTCCGAGTAACGTTTGCAAATACCTTGGTTTCGTTATAGATACGAAAAAATTTAATGTAATCTTACCTAAAGACAAACGAAATTTGATTAAACAAGAATTACAATCGCTTCAATTCAAAACTCGTTGTAAAATAAGACATTTTGCGCGCTTGGTAGGCCTCCTCACTTCATCTTGCCCCGCGATTCAGTACGGTTGGCTTTATACTAAGCAAATGGAAAGATGCAAATACCTTGCACTGTGTCAAACAAATAGTTACGATAGCCACATGACTTTACCACATTACCTACAGGACGATTTCTCCTGGTGGTTAAAATCAATCGATGACGCAGTCAATCCCATTAGACAAGACAGCTACTCGCTAGAAATATTTTCAGATGCTAGCAAAAAAGGGTGGGGGGCAGCATGCGGGGAGGAGACCGCCAGTGGCCAGTGGAGTAATTCAGAATGTGTCAAACATATAAATTATCTAGAACTCCTAGCAGCATTCTTGGGTTTACAAATATTCGCAAAGGGATTAAAAAATCGTCAAGTTTTACTACGTATTGACAACACAACTGCTATTTCGTACATCAACCGTATGGGTGGAGTAAGATTTCCACATCTAACTGAAATCACAAAATCCTTGTGGCAGTGGTGTGAAGCTGGTCCAACAGGCCCCGAGTGGTCCGCGGTGGGCGCTGAAGCAGCTGGACCGGGAGCTCCTCCTGGAAGCCTCGATCGTGCAGGCCTGGGTGTTATCACCGAACAGGCCTGCCGATATTGACGACGAGGCGGAGTGGTTCCGGGAGGCCATGTCCGAGATCTGTGACGTGGGAATGCCCCGAGCCCGGCCAGGATGCGCCCGACGTCAGGTGTACTGGTGGTCGCAGGAGGTGGAGGCGTTACGCAAGGAGTGCGTCAACGCGCGACACCGGTACACCAGGCACCGCAGGCTCCGCATCCGCCCTCCGGATGCGGAAGCCACGGAGGCGGAGCTGTACGAGGGGTACAGAGCGGCGAAGACCGCCCTCCAAGAGGCTGTCCTGCGGGCCAAGGATACGGCCCGCGAGGAGATGGTGGAGACTCTGAACAGAGATCCATGGGGGCGCCCTTACAAAATGGTGCGGAATAAACTCCGCACCTGGGCCCCCCCGTTGACGCAGAGTCTCCGCCCCCAGCTGGTGGAGGAGGTGGTGAGCGCTCTGTTCCCTTCACGGGGGGAGCATACTCCCCCGCCCATGGCTCCGCTACTTGCGGTGCCCGAAGCGGACCACGCGAACGGCGACGACGACATCCCTGAAGTGACCGGGGTAGATCTGAGAGCGGCGGTAGGCAGGCTGAAGGCCAAAAATACCGCCCCAGGACCCGACGGCTTGCCGGGTAAAGCCTGGGTCCTGGCCTCGAGGGCTCTCGGGCCTCGACTGGAGGCGCTCTTAAGCGCATGTATGGAGAGAGGCCAGTTTCCACTCCGTTGGAAGACGGGGAAGCTGGTCCTCATTCAGAAGCCAGGGCGCCCTGCGGACTCTCCGTCCGCATACCGGCCCATTGTGTTGCTCGACGAGGTGGGCAAGCTCTTTGAGAGAGTAATTGCAGGCCGCCTCGTCGGGCACTTGGGGAGGACAGGGCCGGATCTTGCGGACAGCCAGTTTGGCTTCCGCAAGGGGCGCTCGACGGTGGACGCCATCATGCGCGTGAGAGCCCTCACGACGGGGGACGCGGTGTCCCGGGGTGGGGTCGTCGTGGCGGTGTCACTCGACATCGCCAACGCGTTTAATACCCTGCCTTGGAGCTGCATTGGGGAGGCACTCCGGTATCACCGGGTGCCGACCTACCTCCGTCGAGTAGTCGGGGCGTATTTGACGGACAGAGCCGTCATCTACCCTGGTCGCGACGGGAACTGGAACCGGCGAGAGATGTCGTGCGGTGTCCCACAGGGATCGGTTCTGGGGCCGCTCCTGTGGGACATCGGTTACGACTGGGTGCTGCGGGCCGACCTCCCTGATGGCGTCAGCGTAGTTTGCTACGCTGACGACACGCTGGTCCTGGCGCAGGGGAGGTCGCATCAGGCGGCGGCCGACGCAATGACACGAGGGGTTGCGATAGTCGTTGAGAGGATCCGGCGGTTGGGTCTCGAGGTGGCATTGCACAAGTCCGGGGCCATGTCTTTTCATGGGCTCCGGAACGGGCCACCATCGGGATTTCAACTGATGGTAGGAGGGGTTCACATCGGCGTCGAGACAACGATGAAATACCTGGGTCTCGTCCTCGACAGCCGGTGGAACTTCGTCGAACACTTTCGACGTTTGGCCCCCAAATTGGAACGGACCGGGGCCGCTTTAAAGCGGCTCTTGCCCAACCTGAGGGGGCCAAACGCCTCCTGCCGGAGGCTTTACGCGGGGGTCGTGCGGTCCATGGCCCTATATGGGGCCCCGGTGTGGGCGCGTTCACTGCGGCTGCGAGCCGCCCACTATCTGAACGCGCCCCAAAAGGTGGTAGCCGTAAGGCTGATCCGGGGCTACCGCACGATCTCGGGCGAGGCGGCAAGCCTCCTTGCCGGAATGCCGCCATGGGATCTGGAGGCGATAGTCCTCGCGCGCCTGTATGAATGGCGCGCGGAGGCACTACGCCGGGGGGAAACTCCGCTTCCGCGGCAAATAGCGGCGGAGCGGACGGACCTCCGGCGCGATCTCATGGTGGCATGGAAGGAGCGACTTTCGCAACCCAGCGCAGGGCACGCCACGATAGTGGCGATAAGGCCCCTCTTTGAGGAGTGGCTAGAGAGGCGTCACGGCGTTCTCACCTACCGCCTGACGCAGGTCCTCACCGGACACGGATGTTTCGGGAGGTTCCTGCACATCATCAGGCGGGAGGAGACGCCCGGGTGTCACCATTGCGAGGATCGCCCAGAGGACACGGTGGAGCATACGGTGGAGGTCTGCCCCGCTTGGGCGGAGCACCGCCGTGTCCTCGTAGAGGCGATCGGCAACGGCGGCGACCTCTCGCGTCCGGCCCTGGTTCAAGCCATGGTCCGGGGCGAGAGGGAGTGGGAGGCGGTCACCTCCTTCTGCGAAGCAGTCATGCTAGCGAAGGAGGTGGCGGGACGGCTCAGGGAGAGAGCCGCACGCCTCAGCCGCCGCGGGAGACGCTACGGGCGTCGGGAGCCGCGTGACGACTCCCGGCCACCGTAGGCGCGGGCCTGCGGACGGAGAGTAATGGGTAGCTCTCCGTTCGATCAGGACCAGGCCCGTGCCGGACGGCGCGTATGTGTTCCACGCGCGCCTCAAAGAGATGTCAGCATTAAGGAAGGGGCCCGCCAGGGCCGAAGCCTGCCGGGGTAGCGGGATCGTCCGAAAGGGTTACCGCTGCCCCGGAACATAAAGGGCTAAGGAAGGAACACGGGTGGGTTTTAGTCAGTAAGAGTCTGACACTCCCTTCCGCTCCACCCAGAGCGGGAGGAGTCATTAGATGATTTCCCATCCAAAAAAAAAAAAAAAAAAAAAGTGGTGTGAAACTCGCGGTACTTATATTTGTGTTCGCTTCGTACATAAGTTCAAAAGATCGCGGAGTCTAGAAAATCTCACCCCGATACCGAATGGGAGATCAAAGATCATGCTTTTGAAAAGATTGTACAGGCCTTTGGGCAACCTAAAATTGATCTTTTCGCATCAAGGTTAAATAATAAATGTGTTACGTACATATCACGGAATAGAGACCCTGGAGCTTTCGCTGTGAACGCTTTTACTTTAAGCTGGAAAAATCTATCTTTCTACGCATTCCCTCCTTTTGCGGTTATACTAAAAGTTTTAAGAAAAATAATAACCGATCAGGCCGAAGGTATTGTTATGGTCCCATATTGGCCCACGCAACCCTGGTTTCCACTGTTTCAAAAACTTCTCTGTTCCGAATTGATTCAGTTTACACCTTCTGCTAATGTGTTATTGTCTATTTCCAACAGTCTCCCGAAGCTTACGTTGATTGCAGGGAAGTTATCAGGACGGCACTACGGAACAGAAGAGTACCACCGTCAGCTTTAGATATTATGATAGCTTCCTTGTCTGAAAACTCAATAAAACAATATGACGTTGCAATTCGACGTTGGGTAAGCTTTTGTAAAACTCAGAATATTGAGATACATGAAGCGTCAATTCCGATGGTAATTTACTTTCTCACTGAATTATTTAATTCTGGTTTAAAATACGGATCTTTAAACAGTCATCGCTCCGCTCTGTCTTTGATCTTAGGATCGAGAGTAGGGTCTGACGACCGTGTTACTAGGCTATTTAAAGGTTTTTATAGACTTCGTCCTCCAGCTCCCAAATATAATATCACTTGGGACCCCTCAATAGTTTTAGATTCATTATCAAAATGGTATCCAAACCGTAATTTAAGTTTAGAACAATTGACCAAAAAGACTGTAACTTTGCTCGTGCTACTCGTAATAACTGCACACAGAGTGCAGACGATTGGCAAAATAACACTCGAAAATATAACTGTCCATGGTCAGCTTATATTAATCAAGATACACGATTTTATAAAAACATCTCGCCCAGGTTCAGCTCAACCATGTCTTAATATTCCATTTTATAAAGACCGTCCGGAAATATGTCCGGCTGAAGCGTTGGTAGCTTATATAGATAGGACAAAGTCTTTGAGAAACAATGTCAATAGCCTATTCCTAAGTGTTAAAAAACCACATAAACCGGTATCCACAAATACTATCAGCCGGTGGATAAAAGATATGTTATCAATTAGCGGAATTGACACCTCAATATTTTCTGCTCACTCCACCAGACACGCAGCCACTTCAGCCGCTCATAGAGCTGGTGTCAATATTGACACGATACGAAAGACCGCTGGGTGGAGTGGCACCTCCAACGTCTTCGCTAGATATTATCATAGAGATATTCAATGTGAACAATCTGATCAATTTGCCTTATCAATCCTAACCTCTGATTGATGCATTATGTTAGAATGTGATTAAAATTTAATTACTTATAATTTACCCCTAATTAATGAGAAACTACATTTTAGTTTTAGTAAACAATTATTATAATAAATATTGTTTGATCATTATACGTTTAATTAGTTAAATATCAGTGTTTTAATATTTCACCATCTTTCAAAATCTACAATGTTATCTAATCTCGAAGGACGAAGCAACGAAGTATAATTGGAGATTAAACGAACTTACCTGAAGTGAAGTTCTATCCAAATTATGCTTCGTTGCTTCGTCCGAAGAGATTAGTTCCCTCCCAACCCTATAACTCCCAAATATTAAAGGGCTTTCAACTAAATGAATGACACTACAGGAGTAACGAGAAGGAAGACGAAGTACCTACATACAAAAAAAAAAAAAAAAATCAAACTTGGTGGGTGAAAGGCGATACCTTAGACGTATTACTACAATGTTATCTAATCTCTTCGGACGAAGCAACGAAGCATAATTTGGATAGAACTTCACTTCAGATAAGTTCGTTTAATCTCCAATTATTGCCTTTGAAATAACAAGATTTCTGTACTTCTTCTTCTTCTTTTATACTACTGTATTTTAAAGTAAATCTAAGTTAAATAATAACGTATTACTAAACAACCCATCCTGAAATAAAAATCCAATTTGTATTATAATAATGTGATATGTTTCCTTATAAACACCATTGCAAGAACGTGCTACAAGCAAATCGAACTGTAGGGTATAAGTGTGATACTTATTACTACGCTACACGGGAATCTAACCCGTATAGTAAGGTTATTAAGAGCTATAATAGCAAGCGAAGCTTAGCGGGAATAATGAGTACGAAAGACGAAGAAATGAAGGATGTTATTTAAATCGAATGAAAACAGTATATTATTAAAGGTGAAGAAAATGATTACAAAACTAGCACTAGCAAACTAACAAACACCGTAATAGAAAAAGGAATAATATTTATAAGCGCGGTGCGACCCGAACGGTATGGTAGGTAGGTAGTCAGTTGACTACCGCCGCACCTCGCCCTGCCTGCGCGCCGCCGCCGCTCGGTGTCCGCTCGCCGCCGACGTCACATCGAACGATGGATCACCTGATTTTAGGGTCTGGCGCAGAATCATAAGCGACAGCGATTTTCTCCAAATTGTAAGGTGGTGGTCTAAATACTTTCCGCCACAGAACGTTCAGTAAGATGACCGCGTGCAGACGCGACGCTCGCAAATAGTATAGCACTAATTATGCCATTGTATTTTTGCAGTTCACTATTCTGTAAAGTTCTAACTGTTATCTTTATCATAATGCTCATAAAGCATACAAATATTAAACATAATTATAATAAAGCTCAAGAGTTTGTTTGAACGCGCTAATCTCTAGAATACTGGTAGGATTTGTTTTTTTTTTTTTCATTTGATAGGTCAATTCATGAGCAAGGCTTTAGGTTATTTAATATCATACTAGGACCTTTAGAAGCCGAGCAAAAAGAAAGAAAGTCAAAATGAACCCTAAGCAAAAACGAAGTAATAGCGCGGGCAGGTGATGCGATGCGACGATGGAAAATGGTAGAACAACGGCATATCATAAATCGGTTTTACTTATGTCGTTACTGATGCACTTTAATTATTTTTCTTAACAGTATGAGAGTGGAACTTTAATATAATGTAGTAATTTTGCTTGAATTAAGTTTGGTTTTTTTTTTTTAATACGACAAAGTTTCAATTCTAAAAAATGTCTACTTCAACTCTGTTCACTTCAATATTTTAAAATTGATTTCTTTCAAAAATTTACGGTAACAGATATAAAGTGTTATACATTTCTAAAAAGCCCATTGTATGTAGATTTTAAAGCAATTATAATGTTGTAGGTTTTATGATTATATTTCTATAAAAAAAAGCTTAACAATAAGTGAGGGGAAAAAATACAGTTTGTAACTTCATCGAGACTTTTGACAGTTACCGATGTCTCCCGATGCTTTACATTTGATGTTGTTTTGTAGCGTAGATATTCATAAATAACATTTATAAAAATTAGCTGCGGATACGTGCGGTTTCTGAAGTTATCGTGAAAAGTATGACACAAGTCAGGGAACAGAAAACCTCTATCTTTTGCGGTTTCTAATGTGAATAGTTCACTGATTAGTTTGCGGTATATTTTATTTAAATATTAATTATTTATTGATAATAGGGCGTACTATCTACAGTTTGCACTCGTTTTGCGGTACAACTTTAATCAACAAAATGCACACTACCCTTATTTATCAAATAATATATAAAGAGTGGATTCACTTAATATCGCTACTACAAATTCGTAATAAAACTAAACAGACGTTTGATTATTTCGTATCTTCACTGAATTTCAAAATGACTACAACTTTCAAGTGTTCTAAGCGTGAATTATTACTTCCATACATTGAAGGAGGAAAAAAACTTGAAGCTTTAACAACAGTTTTAAAAGAAAAATATCATGTTTCTGAAGACAACATCTGTTTTATTATCAGTGATATTCAAAGGAATCTTATTCCCATCTTTAATAGACGATGGGCAGAAGCGTCTAGGAAAAAGGATTCATTTTTAAAAAAGAACAGCAATTTGTTGGATTCAGAATATTTGGTAAGTTTACCAAACTCGGATGAAGTATCGCCTGATTTGACTCCATCTACATCTTCTGGGAAACGCGGAAGACCCTGTGTCTCCTATGGGGACTCATCAGAATCAACCAAAAAAAGAAAAAATACTGCGCTGCTTAGTGAATATGGCTTTGAACACATCTACAATGCCTTTGTTCAGGCACTACGTTCAATAGGAGAAGGAATAGAAGCAAATCTCGTGGAAAAACTAAGGCTTGCTGATAGTGATATAAAATCTCTATATTCTAATCTCTTAGATAACGCAAGCCAGATTACAATGCTAACGGATCAAGAGGCATTAAGTGTTTTCATTGATTTAGATTTAACGAAAGCACAATATACTTCTTTAAGGAATTTAACTAACGAGCGAAACTGTTTTATATTTCCATCATATTATAAAATACAAGAAGCCAAACAGATATGTTATCCACCATCTTCAGCAATAGAAATTACAAATACACATGCAAAAATACTGAATCTTCAAGATTTATTGGACCACACTGCAGCTAGGATTTTGGCTATAAATTCGGTGTATAAGACTGGATTGAGTCATTTAGTTTTATTCAGTAAATGGGGATGTGATGGTTCATCTGGTCAGAGTCAGTACAAACAAAAACTTCCAGAGGAGTCTGAACTGATTTCTGACGCAAATTTGTTTATTACATCTTTAGTGCCTATCAAATTAATCAATGAGCTAACGGGCGATATTGTCTGGCAAAATCCAGTGCCTTCGTCAGTCCGTTTTTGTCGACCTATATCAATAGAATTTTGCAAAGAGACTCCTGAAAAAACTGAAGCTGTTGTGGATGAAATAAAAAACCAAATCATTTCCTTGGATTCAACATTGATTAATAAAGAAGGCGAAGGAGTGAATGTGAAGCACGAACTCTTTCTGACAATGATAGATGGCAAAGTAGCTAAAGTATTAACGGATACACCTTCTGGTTCCACATGTACAATTTGTGGAGCTACTCCACGGCAAATGAATGATCTGACTAAAGTGACTGCTAGGCCTGCAAATGAAAATTCATATCAATACGGACTTTCTACATTGCATGCCTGGATTCGTTGTATGGAAATGATATTACATATTTCATACAACCTCTCTTTTCAAACATGGTCAGCCACAAGTGAAGAAAAGAAGCGACAAAAGCTGGAAAAGAAAACTTTAGTTCAACAACGTTTTCGTGAGGAGCTAGGATTGATCATCGACAAACCACGACAAGTAAGTGGTAATACCAATGACGGTAATACTGCTAGAAGATTTTTTTACAATGCAGAATGTTCTGCTGAAATCACAGGAGTGGATATAAATTTGATTAAACGTCTTTACATAATTTTACAAGCTCTTTCATCTGGTATAATGGTAAATGCTGAAAAATTTGGCAATTATGCCATGGAAACTGCCAGAATCTATGTGAACAATAAATTATGATTGGTACTACATGCCGTCTTCAGTACATAAAATTTTAATTCACGGTGAAAGTATCATTAAGCATTTTGCTGTGCTTCCTACTGGTCAACTTTCAGAAGATGCGCAAGAATCCCGCAATAAGGATTATAAAAAATTTCGGCTACATCATGCCAGGAAGTGCTCTCGTACGGCTACAAATGAGGATGTATTTCATACTCTTCTCTACACATCAGATCCATACATTTCCAGTCTTAGAAAAACATTTAGCAGAAGTGTGAAGTCACTTGATGAAGATACCCTAGATCTTTTAAAAGTGAACGAACTCATTTTGGATCCCGAAGTTCACTAAATATAATTAAGCAAGTGTACATTATGCTTCATGTTAGGATACATAATTTTTATAGTATTAATTTTACTTGGAAATTTCGTAACTTTAAATGTTTTATGAGAATGATAAATATTTATAATTATAATTTATTTTAATTACTTATTTAAATACTAAAGAGCTATATTACTATTGTTTTATAATAAACTAATGTAATTATACATTTTTATTCAAAATATAAATAGAATTGTCCTTAAAGAAATAAAAAAAGACCATTTGTAAAAGTTTTTCTTTTATATATATATTTTTTAATATTTATACTTTAATAAAATGATAACATCTGAACTTCATCTAAAGCCTTATTTAATATTCTATGCATGTGCAAAAATTCAAGCTTCTTTCTTGAAAAATAAAGAAGTTATCGATTTTTGATCCGAAACAGACCTCGATTTTCCATAGTGGCGACGGGGTGGTTCGAGAGAACAAGAAACAAGCGGACGAAGCCGCGGACACAAGCTATTAATACGATAAGTTTAAGGAAAATTCTTTCATTAATCAGTTTTTCCGGTCGGTAACTGTTTTTATCTAGCTTGGCAGTTGACACTACGGATCATTATCATCTTCTTATCTGAATCAAAACACCTTGTTGTCATTCATAACTATCGATTTTATCAGTTTTGAGTTCGATATTGAATTCTTGTTTGTAGGTACTCGTATAAGTATGACACGACACCAAATATGGATTAGACTACTTGATCTTACTTGTATATTCGTGCACAGATCCAGTTAGCTAAACATATCTGTAAATTGCTCCAGTAGGTACTCACATATAACTAACAGAATAAAATCAACGTCATGCTTACTCCCAAATTGTAATTAGACACTGATAACATATCTGATAACACAACTTATTTAATTGAAAACAAAAATGGCATTAGTAATAACCATTCTGTTGTTGTGTGCGGTACTGAAGAATGTGAATTCGTCGACGATGGTGCAAGTGAGAGTGAACGAGGGTCTGCTGGAGGGAGAGCTGGTGCACAATGAGTACGGCGGCACGTACTGCAGCTTCAAGGGGATACCATATGCTCAACCTCCACTCGGGGAACTGAGGTTCAAGGTAAGGATAATAAATTTAATAATAAATTTATTTAGACACATATTTTGTTGACATGTTAAGCACAACAGACAAAAGAGAGGATCTATGAGCATCATATTAATATTCATAATGACTGCATCCTTGGCCCAATGATCGCAACAGCGACGCTGAGCATGTCGTGGATTTGATCCCCAAGTCTTACTAAGTGTAGTAGTTTTTTCCATCAGCAAATTCTCAAAAACAGCGCGTTGCCTGGAATTGGGCCTGATTAATTGCATTAGGCTTGCTCCCAATTATATGGGTATAAAACATAACTAGCGAAATGAGGGTGTACTATAACATGCACTTCTATATAACCCTCCAGGGAAGCAGTTGTACGTGTTAATTTTTGTTAATATAAAAAAGCAAAAGTGAAAATAATAGTTTACATAAAACAATTACCAATACCAAAAAACATAATTATTCTTTACTTACCTAACATAGGCATTTTTTCTCTCCTTGAATACTTGTCAATCGAATGATAACGCAACATTTTATGATAAAAAAACTTAATCTTATGTCGACAGATCAACAACAAACCAATTGCTCGCTAGTGTGAGTTCACTAAAAGACTATTTACATTTATATTGTTCACAGGCCCCACAACCATCAACGCCGTGGGAAGGAGTTCGTAGCGCAAAGGAATTTGGTTCCAAGTGCGCTCAGTACGAATTGTTCATTGATAAAGATAAAAAACGAAGTGGCAGTGAAGACTGCTTGTACCTCAACGTTTACACACCGGATGTCATACCGGACACGCCACTGCCTGTTATGGTCTGGATACACGGAGGAGGTTTCGTATCTGGTGCTGGAGATGATGATGAATACGGTCCTAAGTTCCTTGTAAGACAAAATGTTATACTAGTCACGATTAACTACCGGCTTGAAGTATTTGGTTTCCTTTGTTTAGACACAGAAGATGTGCCTGGAAATGCTGGTATGAAGGACCAAGTGGAAGCCCTGAAATGGGTGAAGAAGAATATCGCCAATTTCGGTGGTGATTCAGACAATATAACTATATTTGGTGAGAGTGCTGGCGCGGTCAGTGTCTCCTATCACTTAATATCGCCAATGTCAAAGGGTTTATTCAGGAGAGCAATTGTTCAGAGTGGCGTCAGTCTTTCTTACTGGGCACAAGCATACAAACCACGTGAAAGAGGCTTCGCATTGGCAAGAAAATTAGGATTCTATTCTGATGACGTTAAAGAAGTATACGAATTCTTAAAAAAACAACCAACCGATTCATTTATACAAGCTGCAGTTCCTATTACTTATTCCGAAAAAGCAAGGACCAATGTTGAAGTTTATTTTAGTGTGGCTAACGAAAAAGAATTTGGAAACAATGAAAGATTTTACCATGGAGATATGGTCGATGTAGTATCAAATGGTGTTCACGAAGAAGTGGATATTATGATAGGCTACACTGCCGATGAAGGTCTGATGAGTGTAGCCATCTTTGGCAATTTCGAAGAAAGCCTAGATCAAGCTAGAAACTACCCACAGTTTTTTGTTTCCTATCCATTGTCACACGATTTATCTGTAAATAAACAATTAGAACTTGGGACGAAAATAAAGGAATATTATTTCAAGAATGAGATTTCAATACCAGATGATTGGGAGAAATTAGAAAAATTCTATTCTATGGATGTGTTTGTATTCCCCACAATGAGGTGGGTTAAGATATGTGCTCGCTCTCAGAAGAACAAAATATATTTGTACAAATTCTCGTGCACATCTGAATTGAATATTGCTTCTGAATTATTGGGGATAGGCGATTTAGTTGGAGATAAGCCAGTTGTTGCCCATAGCGATGACTTAAACTATCTATTCAGTAAGAGAAAACAGCCTTTAATTGATGTGAACTCTATTGAGTTTCAACATATTGAGAAAGTCACAAAACTATGGACCAATTTTGCTAAATACGGGTAAGGGCAGTTTAAGTTTTCCCTTTAGGTTTATACACTGAAAAAATAAAAACGCTCCAATGCATACATACATATAGGCAAGTTGTGCTACCGCCGCACTTGCCTCAGGCTAGGCCTACCTGGCCCCCAATGAACGTGCCCGTATTGACGGACACCGTATTAAACCGCGGGACTCCAGGGCCATGCCCGCAACCCGCCTGCCGCGGCCCCTGGCAGAGACGTAATGACTACCGACTGACACTGAAAATAATCACTCAAGTTCTAGCTCATTACCTATACTATTAACAGATGATCGAACTTCACCTAACCTAAGCGACCGAACAGCGGATATGGTTTGCTCCTCATAAAATTTCGTCTAATTAATAACAAAATGTAGCCAGACTGCTCTCTAAGTCTGCATACACACCAGCGACAGGCATCGACGACAGAAGAAACTGCAACCGCCGACGCGTCGTCGACGTGTGATTTCATGACGCTCGTGTATTTTTTTTTTTTTTGACCACCATACTCAAATACGCGAGGGACACATTGTCGATGACAGCCAACAACGCGTCATCTATTGTCGCCGACACGCGTGGACGGCTGTCGCCAACAGGCTTGGCTAGTCTTGTGTATGCACACTAAATGCCCAGAGGGGTAATTGCGTAACACACTAACAGTAGAAATTTCTATCATTTTGACAATTCAACATTCATTTCGTTATTTTAAGTTGTTGACCTTAAAAAAAACGAACATATAAAGCAATGGATTAGCAATATTATTCAGATTGTGATTGATAGTGTGTTACGCAATTAGGATGCAGTATTTGTACGGAGCAAACCAAATTCCGACCGATCCAAAGTTAATACTATAAAAATACATGCTGACATTACTTATAAATATTTTACAAATACAAAATGTACAGTACACTTTATTTTCACAACACAACACGTCTTCAATACCTACAACAACAAAATTTTCAACCAACAAGAAGTTTATCGCAAGTACCAACTATATATAATCATATATGTATGACTATATATAGATCGTCATTTCTAGAACCAACCAAAATACTGCAACTTTCTTTTATTTTTATTTTAGAAACCCAACTCCTGATAACGCTTTGGGCGCAGAGTGGACTCCGTATTCTCTCGAAAACCAAGAATATCTTGCCATAGGCAACGAGCTTCAGTCCGGTAATGCACCGGATGAAGAAGAAATACAATTCTGGGAAAATGTTTTAACTGAATATGGACTAAAACTGTACTGAATATTACGTTGCTGTGTAGTTGTTTATACTTGAGCATTTTATTGTAGGCATGGACTAATGCTGATAATTTAAAATATAATGATTTCTAAAACTGCGTTTATTTGGCTTGTCGTTACGAATCCTAAATCCTATTCTCTTACACATTGACTAGATAGATAAAACATTACACCGAAATGTAACTAAGTCACTTGTTAACAATTTGGACGTTAGTCAACAAGGAATCCTTATTGCTCGCCATGTCCATTCGTCTATCTGTCTATCCGCAGCTTAGCTCAGCAACTCTAAGTTCTAGAAAGCTGTTATTTGGTGTGGGTCACGCCGTCAAAGTGGTAAAAGCTTTTGCAAAACCCAACTACATATCTGCAACGAAATACAAAATTTCAGGATGATCAGTTCAGGCGTGAAAAGGTAACAAACAAACAGGCAAACTTACTGTCGCATTTATAATATTACTAGCTCACGGCTTCGCCCGCGTGGAGGTCGGAAATTATCCCACGGGAACGCTCTATCGGGATAAAAAGTATCCTATGTCCTATAACAATAATTATGCAAAGTAATTTTAATAAAACTGGAATATTTTATGTTAAAACATTTTTGTAAAATTTTTATTTTGCCATCCTTGCCTAGAACATGAAGATTTTGTGGGCTGGATACTCGTGCACACCACATACAATTGCCCATAGGAAAAACAGGTTTTTTCTAAATGTACATCATCATCATCAACCTATAGCAGTCCACTGCTATACATATGCCTCTCCTATTGCAGGCCATTCAACTCGATTTTCGGCAAATCTCATCTAGCTGCTACCAGCCATCCTGCAAAGATCGTCGCTCCACCAGCCTGAGGGCGTCCAACCTTACGTTTACCGATTCACGGTCTCCATTCAAGAACACGTCTACCTCAACGGTCATCGGTTTTACGGCTAATATGGCCGGCTTATTGCCACTTCAGCTTGTTCTGTGAACTATGCTAACTGACACCTGCTACTTTTAGTTTGTCCTTGAGCCTTGTTTATTGTCATCGCAAATGCTGCTTTCAGAAGGAACTGCACTCTTTTAAATTGGAATGGTAAATCGGTCGGAATTATTGGAATTCAATCGGAATCAAAACATTTTCTCCTTTTGCTATTCCTGACATAATTATTGCTTTTACAATATTCCGCCTCAGGTGAGTAATTTATAACCGTGTACCAAAACAACTAACAACTTTTGAGAGAGTGAAAGCAATTGACACTCTCGTAAACTGCTGTTGGCATCCCCAACATTTTATTAATTATATTTGTTGCCTTGCAACACTCAATCTGTCATGTTGTGTCAACGTCATTATTTTATGTCACATCATCTGTCAGTTGTAATAAAATATAGCACCTCGATTGTCTCCATGAACAAGTCACGTTTTTTATTCCGAAAACCTCCTCTCAATTCTACCAGCCTTTAAACCCTTTTTTTTTTTTTTTTTTGGATGGGAAATCATCTAATGACTCCTCCCGCTCTGGGTGGAGCGGAAGGGAGTGTCAGACTCTTACTGACTAAAACCCACCCGTGTTCCTTCCTTAGCCCTTTATGTTCCGGGGCAGCGGTAACCCTTTCGGACGATCCCGCTACCCCGGCAGGCTTCGGCCCTGGCGGGCCCCTTCCTTTATGCTGACATCTCTTTGAGGCGCGCGTGGAACACATACGCGCCGTCCGGCACGGGCCTGGTCCTGATCGGACGGAGAGCTACCCAGCCTTTAAACCCTGGAAATACTACTTTTAACATTGGTCCTTCGAAACAGAGAGAGGTCCGTGCAAAAATCGTGTTGTTCAGTGTCGTGTAGGAGTGTTGTTGAGCAGTGCTTACTTAGAAAAAGCGTCGACGCCAACATCTACAGCCGCCGACAGCCGCTAATCGGTTGAGCAATCCAATACAGATTTGCTATCATCAAAAAAAAAAAAATTGAAGAAGAAGAGCATAAGAAATAAAACAAGGGATCAACGTGGTTTTCAAAAAGCCGGAAAGTTGCAGATCAAAGCCGTACCGGAAACCGCCATCATCGTTATTCGGCGGAGTGTTTTCTTCAAGAATCGTCGAGAACATTCGACGATATCCGTTACGACTGATCGTGCTGCTGCTGCTCGCCGCCAGGGGCGCCACTATATTCGCCGAAACAAGTAGCCGTTTGGTAACATCACTGACATATAAATAATATGGACTTGGCATACCTACCAAATTAGCGTGTATACCTACAAAAATCGGGCAGTTAAGATGGCCGCCTTTCGTAGGGTTGTAACTGCGAGCAACATGCGCAGCGGATATCGACATTATTTAACCTACATGAATTTGTTTTCTATTATTTATTTAAATTTTTCGAATTAGCCTTGTAATGTAATGCAGCTGAAGTGACAAGAATTTTAGAAGTTGTGGGTGTTTTATGTTTCTTGGTTTTATAAGACGTTGTAACTTGTCACCTTGCTCAAGCTTCATTCAATATCAGAAGGCCAATATCCTCGTAATATATTTACCTACTTACTACAGGTGTAGAGTATTGTTCATACGAGCTTACACACTAACCAGGACCAGGAGACTTATGATGTCGTGACTGGCAACAAAATATTATTATTTATTTCCTACCCCGTTGGTCTAGTGCGGTCGCAAGACCGATTGCTAAGTGTGGAGTCCTAGGTTCAATACTCGGGTCGAACTTCGATTATTAATTATTACTTTTGTTATTACATTAATGGCATTTAAATAATACTAGATTGCTAAAAAAATACATAGTTGCGGTCATCTATTCGACTATATTTAACAGAATATATACAAAAACCATTGAGATCGCGAATCGGCAAATGTATACCTTGTTTAACTTGGCTTGAGACAAAGTATAAACAATCACCACAACCAAAACTAGGTAATGAAAAATTCGAAACACACACAACTCCTCCTTATTACACAAGATTATCATATAATAGCAGGATTATCATCCATTGCAAGGCTATTAATGGACACTTATGGATTATAATCGATAATAACTCAAAGCATCCGACTATTTACCCAACACTAGCAATCAACCGTTTGACAGCACATCTACCACAAAACTCTGCAACATAGAGGAAAAACCTCGGCAGTTAACATGGCGACCGACCACGCAAAGAAATGATTTTGACGTCACACAAAAGTGTTGCCAAATTTAGAACTTGACAAACATTTGACGTCTCTCTTTTCATATGCAGCTCTTGATTAGTTAAAAAGAAACAAAACGATTTTTGACATGTGTGTGTCGATATGACAGATATTTGTATAACTATTATTTCTATAGTAGAATATGCCATCTCCATAGTACTCCCATCTCAGTGGTATTGAATAGTAGACCACTAATGCCACTGTCAAATGACATTAATGATTTTTCTTGTCTTACCCCTGGTCATTTTTTAATAGGATCTGCGTTAAACGCTTATCCAGAACCAGATAGTTGTACAAATAATTTAAAATTTTGGAAAATATGTATAAACATGAAAAATTCCTTTTGGAAAGTATGGCATAAGTCTTATTTGAATATATTGCAATCTCGGCCGAAGTGGAGGGATTGTCATCCAAATGTAAAGATAGGATCTTTAGTAATATTGAAAGAAGATAATACTGCACCAATGTATTGGCCAATGGCCAGAGTAACGCAAATTTTCCCAGGGGCTGATAATAAGGTCAGAGTTGTGGAAGTTAAAACAGCAAATGGTAAAACCCATAAACGTTCTATTGTAAAAATCTGTGTTTTACCCATTGAGTGTAGTACAGTCCAAGTAAATGGGTAAATTTAAGCTTTAAGTGTAGTACCATATAACGTATTTCTTAGAAATTTTTAGTTTTTAAGCTTACAGTTTTAAAGCATTTCTACTTTAGTTAAGAAAGTACCTACATCAGCTATCTCTATGTTAATCATATTGTTACTTTGCATTTAATAAAAATAAAAACCTAATTCTAAGTAAGTGTTTTGTATAGCTTTATTTTTTAGTTCTTAGTAATACAAATAGGTCTAGTTGACCAAATAATAAAACAAAATAAATGTGTTTGCTTTGTACTCGAACTAGGTCATACATGATTCTGCTGTTGTGGTTTAGTTTACTATAGCTAGGTTCTCATGTGTTTATTTCAAAGTTTAAAGGACCTCTTATGTTAAGTTTTTGGTTGTTTTTCACTAAGTTTATAGATAATGTAACATTTGTTTCTTATCACCTTTGTCCCTGATGGGCAGTATGTTGGCATCCCCAACATTTTATTAATTATATTTGTTGCCTTGCAACACTCAATCTGTCATGTTGTGTCAACGTCATTATTTTATGTCACATCATCTGTCAGTTGTAATAAAATATAGCACCTCGATTGTCTCCATGAACAAGTCACGTTTTTTATTCCGAAAACCTCCTCTCAATTCTACGAGCCTTTAAACCCTGGAAATACTACTTTTAACACTGCAATCAACGGAAGTTCGATTAAATACTCGATAGAGTAGAGATTTAGAAAACACTCGACCGAGAAGCGAGACTTCCTGACCTCGTACTAAAACAAATCCGATCGATCGAACCAGAAACAGAACTTCGACCAGTTCGATCGCATTTTTTTCCGAGAAATGTACACAACGAAGCGAAGAGAAGAACCCATTAAATTCAATATTATTAATTCAACTATCTACGAACAAACGATTTTTTTGAGAAACGAGCGACTAACCTTAAACGACCCTATTGCGTTGCATGAATGAGGGGCACTATCTTGCGGAAAGTCTTAACATCGCGATTCAGAAAATCGCGTCATTTGCACATCGACATCTATCGAGCACACTGGTAAACCTAAACTCTTCGTTCCAAACCGTTGCAAGTAGTGATAACTTTTGACCGAGTGGACCGATTTTAATTAAATAAAGACTACGTAAATGTCACCTCCAGATACGGACCATGACTATATTTCCAATCCCTTAAATCTCTTGAAAATAGTTACCTACACAAAAATGTCAATATTACATGTGAATTTTAAAATCATCCCTTATTTTACCCTCTTGAGGGATCATTTTAGAAAAACGATGAAATACGTGATTCATTATTTGTTACCAAAAGCGTAAATTTGAATTTTCATATCCCTAACTTAAGAAATAACAGGTTTCCCATACAAACTTTCATCCCCTATATCCCCCCCTTTAGGGATATTTTTGAGACAAAAAGTAGACTATGTCCTTCCTCGGGATGCAATTTATCTCTCTGCCAAATTTTTTCGAAATCCGTTCAGTGGTTTAGGCGTGAAAAGGTAACATACAGACAGACAGACAGAGCTACTTTCGCATTTATAATATTAGTTAGGATAAATAAATATTATAATTTAGTATGGATATAGTTAGGATGTTTTATATTGATGAATATACGCCATATTGCTTATGATACGCTCTACTACGCTCTACTCAAGATATCAAATTTATTAATTTTTTATACAAGAAACCTTGACAATATTAAACAAATAATTCTTTCAACATAATGACTTTGACAATGACTAACGATTATTCTATCAAATGTGTGCCTGGAAGCTACAAAGTATGGTCTATTAAAAATGAATAAAATACGTATATTCGCTAAGGACCATAATATGAACGTTCCTTTAAGAAATACCGTGGATAAAGATGTGCAGTCGATGCTACTGCCGTTCAATCTCTTGCAATACCTCATGTTTTGTCCTAACTACCGTATCAAAGACAACGTTATAACTCCAAATAGTTCAATCTCCAATTTTGTTTCAATTGTTGGATTACTGGCGTTTATTTTGTCAACCGTATACCGCTGCAGTTCGCTATTTTTTTACGAAGAATATCTAGGAGACGTTACGCTTATGTACATCTTTAGTTATTATGACTGTGTTTACATTTGCTTGGGACTCGCTATTAATATATTCACCGGAATCATTCCAACCAAAAGTTATATAGAGTTTGTCCTAACTTTTCAAAAAGTGCACAGATTTCTCAACGATGAAACAAGTTCTAGACGCATCATCATTTGGAATTGGATTACCTCCATTGTAGCACTGTTTAGTTATTGCTCTGCGCTCACTTATTTTATTTTCAAATTAGATTTGTCTTTCAAAAAATTGTTCAGTTGCTACTTTTACGTGTTCTTTGATTTGCAAGTATGTTATTTCCTTCGAGTCTTGAAAATGTTGGAAGAGAAAGTTATTTTATGGAACATTGAAGCTTTAAATTCACAAGTTATGGGAGACACACTCGGCAAGGACTTCAGCCAGGAAATGTATCAGGCTTACGTTGATATAATAAAGTGCTATGAAATCCATAAACACTGTTTCCGCTATTTCGTAAGTGACTTGTTTTTTTTATTCTTGAAGATATTAACAAAAGAAAACTAATATCGAATTTGCAATTTTTCAGATACTTTATAATACTGTACAAGTATTCAGTGATTCTGTAATTTACTTTCAACTGTCAATTGAAATGTTAAAGAGAGGAGTTATTCATTTTGTGAGTTTAATTTATATGGTTCTTTTTTTTACATATCGTAATAAAATTGTGGCGACATTTAAATATGGCCACAACTTTATTATGACGGTTTTGTCTTTATTACGTCCGAAATCACACTCGAAATCTGTATTAAAACAGCCCGATAACTACCATCGGACCCAAAACCCATCTGGTCGGAGGATGCTCCATTTTCAATGCAGGGAGGATGACTTAAGTAATAACTTTTCAACCTGTTTTTTTCCTGCAAACTGGTAACCTCGACATGATCTAACTCAGGTTTAATAGGAACCATTAAAACTGAGTTACGAATTAATGTGATCATCATTCGTATCTTATTTCAATTACAGGACTCAGCAATTATAGCGTCGCTGTCCATATACACGTGGGTGATAAAAGATGTGTCATGGCAAACTCTACTGACTGGGAATTGCGAGAAATTTTACATAGCTATACAAAGAGCTCAAGATACTTGGGAACTTATTTTAAAGTCTAATTGTTCAGGTATGTTCTTTGTTTTTTATACAGAATTCAGGTGAATACCTCAATCAAGTCACGCATATAAGTGACAAAGTCGGCGTTGATCGATATGCTATATTAACGGCTGAGTACTGTACATTTTAGTACAAACGGAGCTTTTAGATTATTTTTTTCGGAACATAATATTTACATAATAACAGACTTAAAATAATAATATGAACAGTCAACAAAAGAGATAAGTATGCAGGATCGTCGGATATAGTTGAAGTTTAGTAAGAAACCGATGGATGTTGTCGGCTGAAATTTAATTTGCTAAATGAGCTGTTTGTTGTCTATTAATAAAATAAAATTTTATTCGAGAACATTCATCGATTTCTGCTTTTACTTTCTCTTGCCCATCTACAGTCTCTTGTTCTACTGTAATATTATCAGTGAAAACTTTTAATTGACCTTCCTTCAGTAATGTTAACTATCCGTATCCGTCTGTAAGTTTTATGAAGAAATAAAATAACGCAAGACAATATTATATCGACGCAAACTTTTTGAACTGCGGAAAGTTGTTAGGTTAGGCTAATAAGTTAACCAGCCGGGGGTTGCGGAAGGATCGTACGTTCCCGCGACCCCCGGCGTAGGTGTGAGATGGAACACCGGGGTGGTTTAGGCAGTAAGAGACTGACAGACCCCGCCGCCCGCCCCAGGGCGGCGGACATCCATGAGGATTTTCCACCACGGAAACAAAAAAAAAAAAAAAAAAAGGCTAATAAGTTAGGGTTGTTTTCAAATCTTGACTCCTTTTTATAAACTGAATTCATCATCATTATCATCAGCCTACAGCAGTCAACTGCTGGACATAGGTTTCGTCAATTGCACGCCATTTAGCTCGATTCTCGGCAACTTTCATCCAACTACTACCAGCCATCCTGCGAAGATCATCACTAGCCGTCCTATCTTACGTTTGCCGATTCGCGGTTTCCACTCAAGAACAGGTCTACCCCGACAGTCATCGATTCTACGGCTAATATGGCCGGCCCATTGTAATTTCAGCTTGCTTATTCTGTGAGCTATGACGACAACTTAAACAATAAACGGAATTAAGATACAACTACTATTAGACATTCAACTTTACTCTAAATTTATTGATCCATAATGTTATAAAAATTTGACAGATGATGAGAGAAAACTCTGCAAGAACTTACTGCGCTTTCATCGAGCATCATTCAGCAAGATACGCGCGTGTGGCCTGTTCTACATAGACGCTACGATACAATTGAGTCTGATAAGTCTTATAACTAACTACATTATCATTCTGTTACAGTTTGCTATTCTGTAATTCAGGTTTGATTAAATCGATGTGTTGGTAGTTAAGTTATTATTTATAATAACTTTAAAGAAAAAAAAATAAGAAATTCTAGATCGAAAACACGCTAGTCTTTAAACAGATTGTGTAGGGAGAAAACTTACTAATAATTGTTTTATAAATAATATACTAACGTAAGATGTCTCACTTATACTTACACGTGTCAACATTTATCTTTTCATCTGTCTTGTAATCTATGACTTTCTTTAAAACACGAAAACAAAACTGATCTTAATATCGATGCCCCCTCGAAGGTCATGTGCGTAGAACTACCAACTATACGTGTAGGTACACTAACATGTATCAGAGAATTCTGAGATCATATCTTTTAGCTTAGATGAAAATAAAAGATTGAAATCTGCAATCGTGATTTATTTGCCCAAAATGTAAACAAATATGAATTAAAGGAAAAAAAACTTTAATTCCTACACAATAAAGTTCAGTTTACGCTACAACTTCAAACATTTTTATAACTTTTTCAATAGTGCTAGTCACTCTGAAATCAACTTAATTGTCGTTGAAATAAATTTGATACACACATCAAAAATGTCTAGGGATCAACATATATTTTTGCAATAACTTTTCTCCTGATTGATATTAATTAAAATTTTCTTTAAGGATTCATCAAATAAAGTGTTTTCGTTTGTCACAGTAACGATAAACCAAGTCACCTTTGCATTAATAAAGAAATTTGCCATTTTCCTAATAAAGGGATTTTTGACATTTGAACCACTAACACAAAAGTTCGAAAAAAAGACTGAAATAACAGTTTTCTTTAAAATTTTATTGGGTAACTTAAACAATTAATAATCCGTGTTTCTACCGCGAACACTAACAACACAAGAACATCGGTTTGGCATACTCAAAATGAGTTCATCCAAATCACGCTGTGGAATGGCAGCCCATGTTCGTTGCAACAACAAAAAAAGGTCTTCTTGCGACTGGATACCCTCCATATTCGGCAGAGCTCTTCTCTGTAGCATATCCCATGCATGCTCAATCGGGTTCAAGTCTGGCGACTGAGCAGGCCAGGGCAGGACATTGATGTTAGCTGCGGCGAGAGTCTGTCTTACAACTCTTGCGGTGTGCGATCGTGCATTATCATGCATTAACTGAAATAAGGGACCGATTTGCACTTGTAGAGGAACGATGACGTCTGATACAATCGTCTCAGCATAAATTTGAGCGTTGAGGTTGCCTCTGATCCAAATCAACTCAGTTCTTCCGCCTATCCAAATACCCGCCCATACCATGATGGTTCCACCACTATAAGGATGGACTTCCTGGCAGGATTTTAATCGCTGTTGGCGTCCAGGGGTTCTCCAGTGTCGTATACGTCTTGTATCCGGTCTCATACCAAAACGAGACTCATCAGAAAAGCACACGAAACGCCATTGTTCTTCTGCCCAATTTCTGTGTTCAAGAGCCCATTGATATCGAATCCTACGATTGTGCATTGCTATAGGTGGTACCCGTAGCGGTCTTCGGGAATGAAGGTTCACTTCATGCAAGCGGTTTCTGACTGTTTGGTCGCTAATTAAGTTCCCTGAAGAGTGATGAAGCCTCACGGCTAACATCATGGCGGTTATTGTTGGAGCTCTTCGAGTTAAGATTTGAATGTATCGGTCTTGTCTCCGTGTGGTGCAGCGATACCGTCCTCCATGGCGCTCAGCCACGGTACCAGTGCTTCGGTAACGTGTCCAAAGTCGACTGATAACACTCTGACTTGTATTCAGAGCTAAAGCCACAGTACGTTGCCGGGAACCAGCTTCTATCATTCCCACGGCTCTGAGCATTTCTTCCCTGCTTAAATGACGTCGCCGCTCCATAATAACGTTGGTTTTAATCAGTAGTAGGGAAACAGTAGCACTAATAATGTCTTCAATGCGTTGTATGTTTTTATAGGGAAAATATTGACAGCTGATTTTCATCTTTTACTCGAATTTGATTCACAGTTCCTGATTCAAATTATGAAATGCACCAAAAAGGATCCATATAAATTTATAAAATCATAAATTTATTACAAAGCCACATCTCAATCTCAAGAAATCCGCATAAAAATGCTTGATCCCTAGACACTTTTGATGTGTGTATTTGTTTAACTTGAAATGGGGTCATGTGCACCACTACGCACTTTTACTATAGTATACCAATGCTCATCAATATTATTCGTATGTCTACAGGGTGACAGGGACATTGACATGTAACCTGGCTTCAGTACATGAATCTGAAAACCCATGCGTTGAAATTTTTCGTTGATTTAAAAAAATTGTCTTACATTTTGACCGCGTAGGTTTTCACTTTACTATGAAACCGCCGATTTTTTTTTATAACCGACGACAAATTTGGACGCTAGGTAGTCTAGAATCATGTGCTGAATTCATGATTACAGTTTGCAGGTAGATGTCCCTGCCAGCCTGTATGTTAAATTGTATTATATGATTCTAGATATACCAAAGGTAGACATAGTAAAAAAATAACATCGGTTTCAGGATTATAAACGCTATTCGTTTTTATCTTTCTTTTATTTAAATTATTTTTTATGTAAAGTCACTGAGGGTAAATAACAAATGAAATTGGATACTTATGATTTGTTGAGCAGCCTACATAACATTTTAAGAGTGATTTTAGTGTTATTAAAAATCAGTCAGTGAAATTGATTGTTTTATTCCCATTTTTGGGGTTTATGTATAAATAATGATAGATAACCAGAAAGATATATCTACATATATCCACTAAGTACTCTTTAAGACCTCTCATTAGATACCATACACGATAAATATTAATCTTATTGACCTTTGAGGATTGAAAGCAATATAACTCAAAATTATCAAAAATATGGACTTGCAATAGAGTTGGGGTGTCACAAGGAAGTGTCTTTGGACCATCTCTATTCATTAATTAAATAAATGACATCCTTAATACTTAAGTATGCTTGCTAATCACAATAAGACACAATAAGAGAGACAAAAAATAATTCTGGCTTCAAAACATTTTTATTTACACAACATATTTACGAAAAAAAAAACAATGTTATTAAAAAGAGAACTGTATTAAAACGGCAATGTATGTAGTGATAAGAAAGAAGAAATGCAGAGGCTGTGTGGCATCTATGATGAACAGACCACAAACGTTCATTTTCTTGAAGGTAGCCCTCCGTACGCGTTGAATGTTCTTGCACACTCTTTTCTGTGTTACTGAGGAGCATAAACGAAAAAAAAGTGGAAGTAAATAATTGAATAAAGAGAGAGTGCAAGATATTGTTGGAAACAAGAATAATGTCCTAGATTACTGCTTATAAAGTTTTTTTTTTCAACTTGCTATCGAAACAGACCTGTTAAATACAGACGGTGCAGGCTTAGTAAAAGGGTTACGTTGACTAATTATAGATACGGAACCCAATAAAGAAGAATTTTCTCAGATCTTTAATAATTTATTTAATATTCTGCCCCACTACTTCGATTTAGTGGGGCAGATTCCACTGCAAAATTTTAGGCATTCCACCTTGCCCCACCAGTGGGGCGGCTGGTGGGGCAAAGTGGAATAATCCATAGGTAACACATTACATGTTAAGAAAATGTTGATAGCTTGATTATTAAATTGATACCAAATATATATACGCATTGTAATTTTAGATAATTCATTGATATTTATACGCCGTCAACTATACATCTTTTATTTACAACACCTGTTTTTACAACCACAAACGTTTTTACACATAAAAACCTTTGTCTTTGACTTTTATGTGCTTCAGTTCCAGTGCAAGTATAATAGTATCAACTATAGAGTTTACCCGATACATTGCTTGACGTCTCCAGTCTCGAACATATAAGCTGGACTTCACTGATCGCTTTATACAGTTTTTCACATTCTACGCTCAAAGACATTTGTATAATAATGCTTTTTAGTAGCCATGGTTGAGATGAAAGTACTTGAAGAACAAACTAGAACAAAAAATATTTGATTTCATCAATACTTATATATGATATTTTAATATCAGCTTGGTTTTATCTAATAGTCCTACTTTAAGAGCTATATTATATACTGGGGCACCATTATGGCGCAACCATGATCGCGCTGTCAACAAAATGTATGGTTGGTTGCTTAACCAATCTGACTCTCAGGTGATGCATGGTTGGGCCAGTATAAGCTGATCTCTCATTGCATGGAAAGGCTGTACAACGCCAGGTTAGCTTAAACTGGAAATGTGTCCTCGTGTGTATATACTTACATTAGCGTCACTATCTATCGTTATTTTTCTCGTCTGTATGTGAATTGCTACATCCATGAGGGCGTTTGAAAATATGTATAGATTATAAAATAATATCTGAAAATATATTACAAAATATTATTTACTTTATCGAATAAAATTAGAATTATAAAATATCTCAAACAGTAAGCTAACCAGATACTGGAAAGTTTTCTCTACTAGCTGGTAAGATTGTATTATTTTCATGTAAGCTTTAAAGTAATTATTCCAAAAACTCTCGTCTTTGACACATCTTGACTCAAGCACATTTTCGATCCATACCATAAGAGCTTTCCAATTCAACTGCATGATTCTCGCAGCATATAGGACATTAACGTCAAAACAAATGTGTAGATAGCTATTAAAGATATCGGTGAAACCCATATTATTAAAGATGGAGCAGTAATAAAACATCCAGAAAATATGGAAAAGGTTCAAAGTGATGACGTAAATCCAGTTGCAGGTGATAAGTCGGCTAAAAATAGTTCCGTCAATTTTGAGAATTCTATGCACGTTCTGAATGCTACAGACTAGCAACACGTTGTTAGTTTTCTGAAAGACATTGGTGAAATAATTAAGAAGGCTTCCACTTAAAAACACAACAACGTCGTTCAAAATGCCTGAGTAGACGAAGTTTGAACCTTTTTCTCCGACAATTTTGCATGAGGAAATGAACAAGAGGTAGAAGCTTCCAGACATATAAATGACGTTGCCGAAGGCTGAAATGACATCGTAGCTCAAACTGTTCGGGGTGATGAAACCTTCTTCAATCTTGTACTTAGCACAGAAGAATAATGTTTGCATCATGTTTAGTGGCTTTAAAATTGATTGTAAGTATCTTTCAATAATATTCTCTTGAATTGCATTGTGTAAGTACATGATTTGGTCTTGTTTTCACTCAAATAGTAGTAACTTTCAAATTATTTCTAAAGTTTGATAACATGACTATTTCAGTAAGTAGTATAAATGGTATTAAATGCCTGGTAGGTACTAAGTCGATAAGCAATTACTCCGATGGGCTGCAGCATTTCATTATTGACTTCTATAAAAATACGTTCGTTTCTTTTAATGGAAAGTTAAGTACCATTAATGTTAAATGATGTGTGAGTAAAAACAGAAAATATAATATTAGTACATGTAAAGACAAGACATATAGACAAATATATGTATTATACAATAAAATATAGGCGAACGAAGGTCACAGAATGATATAATGAGTTTTCGAATGTAAATGGATGCTATATCAAAAAGGAAAAGATAACTGAAAAAATAATTGACTAGAAAGGCCAGTCATTATTTGTGTTTTGTTATGCATTCACTTGTAGGTTATGAAAGTACAAATTAGAGGAATTAACAAGTAATATTGCTTCACAGCTAGCATGCAAATGTCTTATGGAAACAACTCTTAAACTGACAAAGTTTAAAAAAATATTTTTGAAAGTTTGCATAACTGCAGATACATAAAGTTAAAGTTTTTATGTTGAAACAGATTTAGTCTTCCACGAATTGGGATAAAAGCAGCAGTTCGGAAATCAATACTCGTTAGTTTAACATAATTTCAGATGACAACTAATTAATAAAATAATCGACTTTACGATTTACTTAATTTCATAATACAGACACCAAGTTAAGAGAGAGGAGAAGTAGCACCAGTGACAGAAAAGTCGAAAAGAAATTGTAGAAATGTGATAAATAAGAATAAAACACGTGTGACTAAGAAGGTAATAAAAACAAATATTGACAAAAAGAGAGGAAGAGAAAGGCATAAGTATAAATTGATGAAATATGTGACGGATAATTAATACAAATAAAAAGGGAGTACATCATAAGGAGACGGCAGACAGCTGATAATGTAAGAGAAAAACATAATATATGGCATCAGGACAGTAGGAACAAAAGGAGAAAGAACACGGAAAGTAATCTAGAATTATAGAAATTCGAACTGAATCAGGACTATAGTGTAGGTGGTGATGAAACTGAATAGGCGCAAAGACATCATGGCGTCCACGATGAACAGACCACACGCGCTCATGTTCTTGAACGAAGTGTTTTGCATACGTTGAATATTCTTACACACGGAGAGTGTATGTTTATCTGTAAATGAAACAAGTAAATTAATGAACATAAATATTCCATGCTCATTCGCAACCCGGAGTCTATATTAATAACCAGTTAATGATATTAGACTCGATCCCAAATGAGACTCAAAATATAACTGGTGAAATGTCTTTAACGTAGCGTACTGCTCTACATTTTGGACTTTCATATAAGTTGCCTATAACGTTTGGTCTATCTTAAAGGTTGCTTATGACTTTTGGTCTGTCTTTAATCTAAGTTACGACCTGCGACGGACAATAATCTGGGGAGGTGTCACTATGGATACTTGCCTACTTCTGCCGCCAGACAGTGTTGCTGTTTCCTGCTCCATTTGAAATGGTAACATAGAGAGGTCTTAGGGCAGCGGTAACCATTTACCATCAGCTGAGCCACCTCCATGCTTGTCCTATTTACCATCCAATAACTTAAAATATAAGGTAAAAAATAAGAAGAAATAATGTTTACCTGAACATCTGATTGAATACATGAGCGGTGTTACCACATCCCGGACATCTTTCATGGCTTCATAGAATCTCTCAGAATTCACACTCAACGATATTCCTATCAGAATACTTTTCACCAACCATAATTGTGAAATAAATATTACTAAACCGAACTGTAAATAAGAAATACAAATGAAAGCAATTTTTAACCGACTTCAAAAAAGGAGGTTCTGTATTCGACCCGTACGTATGTATGTTTGTATGTCCGCGATTTTCTCAAAAACTAATGAACAAATTTTGATAATTCTTTCACTACTGTGATCTACATACTTTCAGGAAGGTTTTAGTATATAATACATTATGTAATTATCATATGCATAAATGTACTGCATCTCCGGCATTTCTATGCGAATTTTAATGATTCTTTTAGTCGGTGTCTTCAATTATTCAATGCACTAGTGTTATTTGAATTTGTGTGGAGTAGGTACAGCTAAAAAGTGAAAAATAAAAACTTTTTTACAAAAAAAAACAACCGACTTCAAAAAAAAACTACAAAGTGATAAATAACTTTAATTTCCGAAGTTGGTGTCAAAAAACGAAAATGCGGAACCAATGACACCTACTTCCGAAATTAAAGTTATTTATCACTTTGTAGTTTTTTTTTTTGAAGTCGGTTTTTTTTTTTTTTGTAAAAAAGTTTTTTTTAATAGTGATAGACCTGCACTTGGTATTTATCCCGTATTGTGTAGTTGGAAACATGAATCTTGTGGTTCCAAGAAGTGAACAGTCAAAAGCAAACCCATAACCTCACACGTTACTTTTATGGACTGGTGGGCATAAACTAAAGACCTACTTTTTCTACGTTCATACATCTGCGGGGTAATTGTAAAAACTGTAATGCAATTCATTTTGAAAATTCAATAATTAATTTTCTACGAAAACACGCCCTTGTTTTGATTGTACAAATTATTTTGTAATGTACAACAAACTGTATTTATCAATAAATTATTAACTATAACTACATATGCACACATACACTAGATACTAAAATAAAATACTAACTAACCTACTATACAAATAAATAAAAAATTAAAAAACCAAAGGACACTTAGGCGTCGAAGTACTCATCCGCATCGCTGTCATCTGGAAACGTGCCCAGAAGACTGGCAGCATTGCCACATTGAATGGCAATGCTAATTCTTTGACCAAAGAACGACCCAGCCCTCTGGTTACGTGAAGTATCGGCCGGCGGCGAGTAGCCGGCGAGAAATTTCCTTAAAAAGGAGACGCGCGCTCGGGCCCCATGACCCGAGCGTTTCGACCCCAAACGGCTCAAAGCTGTAGTTGCCAACAAGGTTACAGTATTTGCGCCGCTTGAGGGTCTCAGCAGCCGCAGCAGCGGCGCCAGCACAGCCCGCCGTGCTCGGAACATGAGATGGCGCAAGGATATCGACACATGTTGCGTCCCACACCAGAGGCCTACCCACCTTCCAAGGCAACAACGTCATGCCGTCTGGTCTCTTCCCATCGTCACGTGCCAAGCCGTTTGGTTCTAATACCGCTGGTACGCCGGCGGTGATAAATAATAAATTATTGTTACATTTTAAAAAATCGAATAGGAAACACTTACTAAAAAATCATTTGAAAACAGTATTTGTATCTTTAATAACATGGCTATGTTTATCAGCCCATGACTCGCTGTATTTATTATATTGAATACAACCTGAAAATAAAATAATTAAATAAAATCAATATGGAGCCTAGATTTATTCTACAAGGCTCGCCCCTGGGACTGGGAAAATCCGTACTTACAAGTTGACCAAAAACTTTCTCAACAAGCTTGTATGCCTCCATTATGTCTACATACACATCATACTTGATCTGCCAATAAGATTCCCTTTCAGAATCTAAAATATTTTCCGCCTTTCGAACATCTTCAATCCAAATCATTAACAGCGAATATAACAGTTTCATAACAAATGAAGCGTACATGATATTAATATCAAAAATTATGATAATATAAGATAACAGTATATTGATATAACCCATTTGAGGGATAAAACTAAAAAATATAAATAATGTAAGAATAAAAACACTGTTAACACTTATAACTGAAATCCAATTGTAGATTTTCAAACTTCTGAGTTCTTTTCCGTTCACTTTGAGGAGAGTGAGAGCGTGCTGGATCCTTGAAACTAATGATACATTTTTGTGGCAATACTTGATATTGCTGTAGTAATTTAAAATGAACCCAATCGAGTAGAAGAAGTTGTCATAGATAACAGACCAGCTAATGAGCATGTACAAGCCCTCACCGAAACCGACAAATGAGCTTAACCAACCATAGAAGTGATAGGCGCGGAATATGATCATGCAGGAGACTCCAATAAAATTGTAGGTGAAACTGTTGACAGTGATTGTGTTGTTCTCGCGAATTTTGTACTTCGAACAGATGAAGAGGCTTTGCATTAAATTTAAGGGCCTTAGAACCGACTGTAGATCATTTTCAATCTGGTTATTAAACAAAACTTCACTGTAATGTTGAACGATTGGTGCAGTCTCGATTAAAGCAGAGTTTATTCCTGATTCTACCCTGTTCATTGTTGAAAACATGTTTGTACTACAACTCAACTGTTCTATTTGATAACGTCGTTGACAAACAAATTGGATCCCATTAAACTTAATTCAATGCTTTAATTATCTAATGGCTTATGTTTTATCATTTTGACATTTATTTCGATTGTTATCTTTGGGGCTCGTGGCTAAGTAATAACATCCGCATGAATCGATTGAAGGTTAAGGTAGGCTTGCCGCGGTCGATCCGTGGATGGGTGACCATCCATTACATACCGAGACCCTTCCGTAGCTGGAAAATCACGTTGAGACGTTGGTTCCAGCGGTCAACTTTGAAAGCTGTTACGGGTCGTCAGAAGCCCGAATATCTGACAATTAGTCTTACCAAGGGATATCGTATTACTCAGTAACTGGGTTGTGTAGGTCAAATATCCAAAGCTAATTATTGAAAATTGATCAATATCCTTATGATTTCAGTATGCTTTTCTATCATGTATGTCTTTAACGTGGGTGTTAAAGAACCTCATTCTTCTTTCATCTTTGAGCGTGGAGTGTAAGAGATTCTATTCGTCCATGACAGAAGTTTAGAGCACCTGCATACAAATTATAACTTTAGGAAGATGCTCAGGTAAATAGAAAATACTAATTATTTACAAACAAGAGATCGCGGGAAGGAACGAACGAGACTTGCTCAGACCAGGGAAGCATGACACTAAAACGAGGAGGTCTACACTCAACAATGAGTGGAACCACCTTACCAATGATAATATTGATGATGAATATATTTAGTTCCTAAAAGCTTAGGTAATAATTATAAAAAAATTGCCACACGCGATGCAAACTTGAAGTCTACGTTAAAAAACTTGCAGAAGAAGATACTAAACTTGCTACCGATGATACAATAAAACTACGGAAGCAAGGAGAATCGAGTGTGCGATCCCTTCATCTTGTCGACTTTCTTCCGCTTCTGTATTAAATAACATCGAAGACTCGAGAAGATAAATTAAGAGAACACAAGGGTTATAATTAAATTTACAACAGTGATAACTTTTTTCACAGAAACTCAAAAAAGTTTCTGCAAAAATATCCAGCGGGTTCAAAGTGATATCTCCCCTTCAAGAGGATGAATGTGTGCGGTCTCTTCATAATAGACGCTGTAATGCCGGTGCAAGTACAATACCGTCGCTGCCGCTTTAATGGTGAGTCTCATCACTACTTACACCATAGTACTTACAGTTCGAGTTTTTGTTTTGTTTTTGTCTCAGTTATTGTCCATTTCCTGTTTATAATAACGGATAATTGTATGTAGTTACCAATTGTACTGACTAACCAATTTTCGAAAGTGCTTGTTGTATTGTAAAGTAAAATTCTTTAAGTAAACATCCGTTTTTTTTTTCATAAAATATTTAAGGAATGACACTTCTTCGTTTTCATTTTACTTATAATTTGCATTTGCAATTTAATTCCTAAGAAAACTTTTCAATTAATTGCAAGCATGAATTTGACTTTCAATTAATCAACAACAGATCGCCAACTAGTAATGACCGAATTAATGAATTGCTATTCCACTGTCTTTTAACTTACGTCAAACTGACGAATACCACAAACATGCTTTCATTTCGGAGGAACAAACGAAAGTCGAAAATAAACGATGTAATAATCAAGAATATACTAACAGTGCCATACAAAGAAGTATTACTGAACAACGTGGTTAATGAAGATTTACAGGCAGTGCTAAAACCTTTGGATATGATGCAAAGTCTTTTCATCTGCGCAAAGTATTCTATTCGGGACAACTTCATCACTTCGAACAGTAACAGATACAACTTTGTTGGTCTCTTCTGCGCTGTTATATTCCGGTCTTTAATCTTCTACCAACTTGTTTCGAACAGTGTACCCACTATTCTTGTTTGGTGCAACGTGTTCGACGTTTTCTTCTTCTCGATTGGATTCATTACCAACTACTGTTCAAACATTATCAATTGCAATAACAATGTCTTATTAGTCTTGAAAATCCAACACGTGCATAGAGTGCTCAAAATTGATGAAAATCATTTAAAAACGTTGGTTATCTCCAACTGTGTTTATGTTATCGTCCTAAATTTCATTTACTTAACGTGCAATTTTTATGACTGGAAACGTTTTTCTCTTACCTATATTTTGGATGCTATATCATCCTATTCCAGCATTTCTTTTGATATTAATATTGTTTATGCTACATTTGTTATTAATTTGTTGCGAAAAACGCTTAGTATTTGGATAAAGGAGGTGCAACTATCAGGAAACGTAGGAGGTTTAAGTGATGAGTCTCATTGGACAAAAATGTATGATTTGTACTTAAATATATTGGATGCATATAAGATTTTTGAGAAAACGTTTCGTGTACTGGTAAGTATATTAAATAACAAAACTGTTGACAGGGTAGGAGGAACATCGTTGCGCAACCTGTTACTATGGTCACAGTACAGAAGCCTGCTCATCAAGTTACTACAATCTGTCAAATTTCTTTAATAGATTTTCAGCTTTATCGTGCATGCATATGGTTCAAAGTTGATTGGGAAAATTTGACAGTTTCGGGTAGCTTGATGTGCTGGCGTCTGTACATGATTCTGAACAACTCGGCGTTGAAAATAGTCGGTTATTATAAAAAAAATTGCTGTGCATTTTGACCGCGTAGGTATTGCACTTTTCTATGAATAGAAAAGTGCAATACCTACGCGGTCACCCTGTATTGTTTAGCCTTTTGACTTTTGCATAGATGAAAAATGCCAAACCAAAATATGCCCAGCACACCACGGTACTTGTAGGTAATTCGTAGCTTGGCGCCGAGGGCATGTTTTTGCTTTTTTGACGTGGCGGTCGAAAGGATAAATTTTATACTGACCGCCTCGTTGATGTAGTGGTTGCATGCGCCACTGCTGAGCGTGAGGTCTTGGGGTCGATTCCTGGATCGGGCAAAAGGTTTTCCATCAGGAATATTTCAGTAGCAGACTGGAGTCTGGATTTGTGCACGGTTGATGGCAAGAGGCTCGCCTTAAACACAAGTACGTAACGTACGTACGTTAGTAGTAGTAGTATGGGACTTAAATATAAGTGGCGAAATGTGGGTGTACCTCGATGTAACCTCTCGCGGAATACCTGAGTGATGCGACGTTATTATGATAGTATCGTCTAGACAGTCAGCCTATCTTACTTAAGGTCCGACTGTGCTAAATTTGCCAAAGATGTAAACAAGAAAGGCCGCTCGAAATAAATCGATATACAAGTAATGTTTGTTTTCGTCTAAATCTCCGAGCTAACTAGACGAAAACAAACATTACCTACTTAAAATAATTCAATTTCGAGCGGCCATTGTTGTTTACATCTTTGGTAAATTTAGCGCGGCCGGACTTTACGATCATTATACGTTATATAATCAAAGCATTATACATAAACATTTTCTCTTTTAGGTTGTATATTACACAGTACATACAGTCTGCCACGGACTAATGACTGTAGCGATATTACTACAAATGAAACAAATATTATCAATCAGTGGAGAAGTAAGTACCTACATTAATTGTAACAAATGAATTGAACATAGTATGACTGCCTTAACGAAGGACCAAACTAATAACAGTAATAAGGCCGGGAGGTATGATTGATGTACCTTAGTAACCTCTTAGCATGTACCTGTTTGATGTACAGTCAACAAAAGAGATAAGTATGCAGGATCGTGGGATATAGTTGAAGTTTAGTAAGAAACCTATGGATGTTGTCGACTGAAATGTAATTTGATAAATGAGCAGTTTGTTTTCTAATTAAATTTTGTTCGAGAATATCCATCGGTTTTTTACTAAACTTCAACTATGACCGACGATCCTGCATACTGATCTCTTTTGTTGACTGTACTTCAATGGCCTCGTTGGATGAGTCCATAACCACCTTTCATTCTTGATCCCCGCTTCGATATCCGGGTCAAAAGTTTTAAATTAAGGTAGTTTCTGATCCAACAACACTTTAACAATCCCGACCTAATATGGCAGTATTATCCAACTCTGTCTATTTTTTTAGATGGCTTGATGTTAGGTTATGTGCCTGGATCATCTTTCAAATTTTTCGCTATTTTAAAGAGTCCGCGTATCACTGGTCAATTTCCCTCAGTCGTCAGTTTATTTAATTCGCCAGTTTCGTTGATTAGCCAGTTTCACTGATTCGTCAGTTTTCCCGATTAGACAGTTGTGTTTACTCGACAGTTTCCAGTGTTTGCCAGTTTTCGTCGATTCGTCAGTTTGGTACACTCAAGGGAAAAGGTTTTTAAATGTTGAATAAACAATGAGTTTGTATAATATTCCATAAATATGGCTAAAAGTTATCAAATAGATCTTAATCCTACTATCACACTAATATTATAAAGGCGAAAGTTTGTGAGGATGGATGGATGTTTGTTACTCTTTCACGCAAAAACTACCAAACGGATTTGGATGAATCTTTACAGTAATATAGCTTGAATAACACATAGGATACTTTTTATCCCGATATTCCCACGGGATCGACACTGATGCGGGTGAAACCGCGGGGCACTGCTTGTTATGTCTAAATTAGCAGTCGTGTGTGCAGTTTTCTACCGACTGTACTTTGGCTGACGAATTGAATAAAACTGACGAATCGACGAAAACTGGCAAACACTGGAAACTGTCGAGTAAACACAACTGTCTAATCGGGAAAACTGACGAATCAGTGAAACTGGCTAATCAACGAAACTGGCGAATTAAATAAACTGACGACTGAGGGAAACTGACCAGTGATACGCGGACTCATTTTAAATACTTACCCTTTCTTTACAGTTCGCACTACATGCAGTAATATCACAATCGTGGCTCATCAAGAGCACGGCCTTACAAATCCTGCTGAGCATTGAAAGCGAGAAATTCTATGCAACCATGACTGAAGTTCAAAGTATTTGTACCCTGCTTAAGAAGTCAAGAGGTTGTTCAGGTACAGTCCACAAAAGAGATAAGTATGCAGGATCGTCGGATATAGTTGAAGTTTAGTAAGAAACCTATGGATGGTTGTCGACTGAAATTTAATTTGATAAATGAGCTGATTGTTTTCTATTAATAAAACTAAATTTTATTCGCCTCTGTCCAAGGTAAATAAATACCAGCTCTTGGATCACGGGAAGTTTAAACTAAGCGTTTATTGTTAGGATATTTAATTGTGTTTATTTAATGTGCATAGTTTTTATGTAGATTAGTTTAATTATACTTTACGATTCACAGATACACAAAGAAGAATATGCAAGAACATACAACGACAACAGCTAACATCGTTCGCAAAGTTGAACGCGTTCGGTTTCTTCATCGTTGACGCCACGTTACCCTTGGAAATATTTAGCGTCGTCGCTATCTACACGCTTACTCTGCTACAATTCGATTTGTCTTAGTTTAATTGGAAACCATTTTTATAGTAGTTATGTACAGTCAGTTATAGCAATTAGCTGACCCACCTTTGCATAAATGGTTGAGATTTTTTAGAATACAAATCGATAGAATTTTATAATTCTTTTATATTTTATATACTTTGCTCAAATAAATAAAATACCTATAAAAGAATTATAAAATTCTATCGATTTGTATTCTAAAAAATCTCTACCATTTTGCAAAGGTGGGTCAGCTAATTGCTGTAACTGAGTGTACTAGGGGACCCCGCACACTATGCGGCTACGACCACTGTAGTAGTCTCATTGACCAGAGCACCTAAACAAGTGGCAATTGCGTTCAAACCGTTTCTACAACGACTGTCAACAGGATTGACATAAGTCCCATACAGTATTGTCTGTTCCATCATAGTTATCATTTATAGAATGATGTCTAGGCCCTCGCAGGTTCATAGGTAATGTACAGTACAGACGCCAGCACATCAAGCTACCTCAATCTGTCAAATTTTCCCAATCAACTTTGAACCTTATACTTCAGCGATATAGTTGAAAATCTATTAAAGAAATTTGACAGATTGTAGTAACTTGATGTGCTGGCGTCTGTACAATTGACTAAACCTGGTATACTTTTAGTACGAACGTTCGTATCTTCTGCGCGAGGTTTCTGATTGCTGTTATTTATTAAAGCCGTAGCACCAATATTCGAGCTATTCGGTATTGCCGGGATTACCTAGTCCAGTAGTGGCTATAATATGTAGTAAATTGACACCCTGCATACATTTTCGTGTAAAAAAAACAAACATGTGTCAATTTGTGTTCAAAAAAGCTGTTAAAGAATGACATTTTAGCGAATTTAATATACGGCTAATTTCCCGGACTGTACCCGGACGTGTCTCTTCTGGACATACAGATGTTGTGTAATATGAAATGCGTGTTCCATGATGTAATTTTTATTAAATAAAACATATTATTGGTGTTCGTTGTATGTACCTAAATCCATCACTTTTTGCCTACTTACTTACAGTCTAAATTATATTCCCCTTACTAATAAACGTATTATATCAGATGAATAGTTACACACCCATTTCTCTCTTTCAGTCGTCAGTAATTTGATTTTCGAAAGAAGAAGACAAAGCGTTGTGTAACTATACAGACGCTATACAACGTTTATTAACGGTGACGTTTTGGGGGACTGTCTTTTGTCAAATTTTGACGTTTTGGGGGACTGTCTTTTGTAAAATTTTGACGTTCGAAAAGTGCTGATTCTCAGCCTAATTTTAACAATATTTTTTTTAATTTTGTACATGGCATACAAAGTTGTCTTAAAAACTAATATGTTATAAGGAAAAAACCAGTACAACAACACAGGGGTCATAGGACTCCCTTTTCCTAAACTAGGCAGAAAAACCTGTCTGTATCTTAGGAAAGAGTATCATTTTATAATGTTCTTAGTGGCGGTTACAAAATAATTGGTACGTGCAATGGGCGAACAAAGTACTAAACATAATCGAACTAAAAATAAAAATGTGCGTGTATGTTTGTGAGGGTTCGTGCGCGTGTGCGTCTGTGTGTATGTTTGTTTGTTTTTAAGCCCATAGTGTGGGTGTAAACCTATCTCACTTTACTGTAAAGTGGTTAAAAGCTACTCGGTATCACTATACGTCTAGCCAGGAATTAAATTTGTGTATTACCCCATACTTAGTCAAGGCGTAGATATTTAATTGTTGTGTGAATCAATAACTTTTGATTTTGATTAGTAAGGGGGTATGTAAAGATTACTTTGAACTATAACATATATGTATTCACATTGATATCTTCATGCTTATTTTAATTTCAATAATTATCTTTATCCACATGATGTCGCTAAAATACTATGGTTATGCTCCCATCGTGAGCGTGGGCTCCTGGGTTCGATTCCCGGGTCGGGCAAAGTGTTATTAGGCTTTTCCATTGGGAATACTTACAGCCAGGAGTTTGGAAGTTGGAGGGGGGAATCCCCCCCGCCCCGTACCTCAGAAAGCACGTATGACGTAAGCCGTTGGCCCTGCGCCTGATCTCTCTCCGGTCGTGTCGGATTGCCATCCCATTCGGACAATGAAAATGAAGGAAGAGTGAGAGCACCTGCGACTGCGCACGCACTTGTGCGCTATAATATCTCCCGCGTAGCTGACATTCTAGTAACGTTCTTAAATAATTTTTCATCAAGGCTTACTTCTTGACTTAAATTATCTAAAGTTTCTCGCCTATTGAAGTAAGGTCGAATCCTTAATCTTGTCTTTTTCTTTTAAGACGATATAATTATACATTTATGTTCGATAACTCGTCAAAATGTAGGGAACAGCTGATTTTTTTCCGCGATATCAGGTTTGTTCCCATAGTCAGTCGTTCATAATGATGAGTACAATGACCTCTTAAGAGGTTCTTGGTGTTTTTCCAATAACCCTGTATATGTAATTTTTTGAGGCAAACGTCCATTGATCTATCTTAATATAACGGTGAGCCTGAAAATTCTATTACCCGGATAGGCTAGGTTTTCTTTTGACCATTACCATAAAAAAAGTACCGATGATCTGCGTGAGGGACGGCCTTCTACGGCGACGACTGAAGATAACATCAGTGTTGTGCGGCGTATGATAGAGACTGACAAAAGAGTGACTTATCAGCAGATTCGGACAAGCTTTTACTTTGGCGAACTATGCTTAGAAAATTAGGAACAAAAGAACGAAAAGTTGAAGAGCGAGCGAAGCGAGTCCGATAAAGCATCCCACCTCAGATAGGTTAGTTATGATTTATGAAGGAGTTTGTGGTTAAAGTAAACTTTTTACTTATAATTACACCCCGTATATGTTTTGTTTTCGTGACATGAAATACACCATTATTATTGTCTTAAAACAGTATTTATTCCACTCAAATACTCATTTTACAGAAAATTAAATTGCAGCAGAACAACAACGTAGCTAGTGATAACTCCCATCATACATATTGGTAGCGTTGCGCCTACATAGAAAAGGCCACACGCGGTTATCTTACTGAACGTTCGATTTTCCAATATCACGTTCTGACAAAGATGTTTTTGACTCTCTGTAATGAAAAGTTTGGAATAGTTAGACTTCGACATAGAGGACAGATTTTTTTCTGAAATCATTCTTACTTGGACAGTTTCTGTTCCTCATATGCTGGATACACGCCGTCTCAGCTTCCTCAACAGTTATATAGAACCTCTCACAGTATATACTGTGTAAAACAGCGAGTACTATAGTCTTTAATAGCCATGAATATGTCGCGAGTCCGAGTAACGTAAACTAGAAAAAAAGACATAATATAATTTCTCATCATTAAAAAAAAATGTTACTTATTTATTTAGCAACGCCATCTAGATACTCTAAAATGTAAAAAAAAACTTTAATACTTACAGGACCTTGAAGTCTTCCATATTCTTTCAGGATACGAATCCTTACCTCCAAAAAAAATAGAGTTCGGGAAAATGCATCCAACGCATAGCACAACGTCTGTGAAAAAAAGATACTGTGTTGTAATGTAAACAACGACGACAAAAAATAATTTCTGTTATAGTATCTATAATTATACATATAAAGATTCTAAAATAATCAGAACACACCAATACATGGAAAATTGCTTTATACAGATTGTAAGCATCCAAAATATGTTGGTATATCTCAAGCAGTTTGTGACATTGTTCGTCGTTTTCCTTCTCATGATTCATCACCACGATATCTTTAATCCACTCATCGAGATATTTTCTTAACAGTACCGTAACTCGGATGGCAATTATCAAATTGATATCAAATACGACAAACGACAAATCAGTATAAATATCAAGAATAAGTCCCATGACATTGGAGTAGTTGAGTGATGTGTAAAAACTCGCAATTAAAGTAATATTAATACCGATAATAATTAATATTGAATTCCAATTCCATATAATGTAACTATGGATACTCTTACTGAAATCGATGCTCTTATGGATGGTCTGGATCTTCAGAATAAGGGAGACGTTATTATGCTTGTGCACAATGTCCAAAATGAACATCATTGTAAAACAAAAAGCATGTACTATGGAAAAGAAAGTTAAAATAAATATGTAGAGGAAGGTATCAGAACTAGTAATTTTTTCCATTTTTACGTTAATGATAGTAGATACTGATATGTAAATCCGAAAGCAACATATCAAATTAAAAAATATCACACGACAGAATGATAGTAGTAATTGACATTTATTTTGGTTAGGAAAAATATGATTATTATGAACATTATATTTTGAAAACAAAAAGAATCCAAGAGGTAAGTTAAAAGAATACGCAATTTTTTTAACTTCTATTTCGACTATTTCGAGTCGATTATTTGGTAGCACATGAAACGAGGACTCTGGAATAATTTCACGTTTTAGGAACATTGTTGTGAACTTCACGTCCGTTCCGTTTTTCGGTGAATATGTTCTAACTGACTATAAAAAATATTGTCCTAATAAGCCCTTTTGATGAAGAAATACAATAAATTGCTTGGTTTATATAATAACTGATGTTATCATCGCTAATACGAATATATTAATGTACTATGTGTTCTTTTTGTTCTAGTAACCTTGATAATCCAATATTCCTTTTTTGAAAGCATAATATAACATTATATATCTTTGTGATCTTCTTTTTTTAACGCCTTTTTTAAGCATTGTTTATATCTGATCTAGACGCGTTTATGTGTCTACAACGTTTTATAAAAATTACTACATACCGAGGTTCATGAAAAGAGTGTTTCGCAGGGGTCAATTCTTGGCCCATTAGTGTTTCATGTTTTAAGGTGGTCATGGTCTATCAGTGTGACATTTTAAAATTATTCAAAACGGAACCCTAAAAAGTATCCTAAAATAAAAAGAGTCTACAGTAATATTGAGAACTTTATTCATTCTTTGCTTCTTCTATACCTACACACGCAAGAAATGTTAGAGAAAGAAGAACTGCAACAGTATAACAACGTAGTTCTACACAGAACAGGCCGCACGCGGTCATCTTACTGAACTTTTGATTTGCTAGTTCCACGTTCTTGAAGAGATGGTTTTGACTCTCTGTAAGTAAGGAAAGGTAATTATAAATGTAGTTTGTAGATTATAAGTTAATGCTATTTTTGTTTAAAATTTAAGTTCATATTTTTGGGAAGAAGCTGAATAATTATCGTCTTCGAACGAATCTTGAATTATTTTGCCGTAGGAAATTTCCTCGCTCAAGGAATGTCCAATGGATTGAAAGTCTCGTGTACTTACACGAGACTAAAAGAGATTCATATGTTACGGGCAATTTGATAAGTCCGGGCACTATTAATAATGGCCGGTCTGTATTCATAATGCCCGACTCAATTGGGCAATGTGATTAAAACAGCATGATTAATCACTTTTCCCGGCCATTATGAATAATGCCCACCCTATCTTGGGCAAAGTAATAAAATAGGTGAACTGTAGTGTTTTTGTTTATTAAATGAAATTAAACTTACAAAATATTCATGAAAAGTTAACAAAAAATAAACTATTCAACATACTCGTAGTAGTTAAAAAATAAACAGTTAAAATTGTAATAACTAGTGTTGCACCGAATGTGAGTCCTGCCGCATGTCGAATTTGGCCGAATATTCGGTTTAAATATGTACCGAAGCCGAAGTTCGGCCGAAATTCGGTTAAATTTCGCGCGCTTTTGCTCAATTCTGCTCTGTTCTGAAGAGATCTAAAGGTCCATTTAAATGGTGGGAGAAAAACTGTGCCAGATTTCCAATAATGGCCAAAGTGGCAAAGATATTTCTATGTTGCCCAGCCAGTACAGTTTACATTGAGAGGCTCTTCTCAGAAGCCGGGAATATTTATGAAGAGAAAAGAAATCGTCTTCTCCCAGAAAGAGCCGAGACGCTAATTTTCCTCCACCATAACCTGCCACTGATTAGAAATATTAAGAGAAAACAATGTTTTTGTCAATTAATTATTAAGCGTAACTGCAAATTTAATTATAAATGTTTCAATAGCTAGACCTGTTTTGAAACTAAATGTTTAAAATAGTAATAATACTTAAATAAAAAATATTGTTTTGTTACATAAATAAAAATTAAAAGACTGAAACTCAAAGTAAAAATGTTATATCTAAAATAAGTTACAAAGAAGAAAGAATGTTATGTTACCTTGCTGATAGATAATATTACAATTGATAATGATAATTTTAATAAAGCATATTTTTGATACGAGATGTTGTTTATTTTCTACGGAAATAAAAACAAACACGAACATCCACGTTAGATACCTATTTACTTACAAATCATCATTTGATCTAGATTTCATTTTAAAATAAATTTCTTTTCACTTTTCCATTTCTTATTTAAATTAATTTAAGCTACCGAATTTCGACCGACATTCGGCAGATCTAACCGAAATTCGGCCGGAGACGAAGTTCGGTAAAAGCTGCCGAACTTCGGTAATACCCACTGTGAAACGAATTTCGGTGCATCTCTATTATTTACACCCCCAAAGTTACGTTAAAAATAGCAAGAAATACGAATCTTTGCTGGCTTTTTAATGTTTTTTTTTTATTTTACTATTTTGTTTACGTACAGACAAAATTAATAATAAGACAAAACGATATCATTATTAACTTTGGATCAACAATGTCAAACAGTGGAGCAATTCTCTCCCGAGTACGGAAAAAATATCGACTAGCGGCACCTTAAAATTAAATTAAATATTTGTTTTTTTTGCTTAAGTGAACTCCTGATCCCCGCACGTTTTCATGATAAGGTCTACGTAAGGACGGACGTCAGTAAATACTAGAATACTAGTATCATTTCTATACATTGAAAAGCTCCCTATTCCAAATAGTAAGTTGTCCGAAAATAACGTTGCACTAGATCCCAGGTCTGGGAAATTGTCAATATTTGTAATACATATGAAAAAACCCCATTGCCGCGGCAACCACTCCTCGCAGTCCACCACTACTGCCTCGTCTTCTTTGTAAACAGTAGTAATTAATGTATCGTAATGCCGCATTTCTTCTATGTTTCTATATCCAAAGGAACAAATCCGCACATCAGAATATATTCGATCGTCGGGGCCAGCGAGGTAGGTTTTCCACATGTTCATATACTTACCAAGTTGGCCTCTTAACCAAAAATTATTAGTAAGTCTTTTATTAAATGAAAGTTTTCTTTGTGCCAATACTCCTATTTCTTCAGCCATTCTTAATATCATTAGGTCGTGAAGAGGAGAGTTCTGTCGATCAATCCAAATGTGATCCTGATCAAATGGCACGTATGCTATTTGACGACCACACACCATGTTTGCAATTTTCACTTCCTTTACGGCGTCCTTAACACCTGTAGCTAACAACGCCAAAATGTTGTCGGTAAGATTGGAAAAACCTATCAATTCCCTAAAAGGATTATAAGATGTTAGAATACGACTATTGTCTAGTAAGACCCCTGTCGCAATGAATGTCTTTTCCAAGCTGTTGTTTAAATAGTTTGGTACATTTAAGAGAAGGATTACATTCCTCATTTCATCGCGTTCATCGTTATCTCCAAAAGGAGGCCACGCTTGTGCTGGGCTGCTCGTCCAATTCATGTCTTCAATTTGTCTAAATGCCTGAGTGTCGCTTAAAACGTCACACAATACGTAAATCACCAACAGACGGGTAGTGATGCACCTGTAACAAAAATGTAATAGGTAATCAAACAAGTTTATAATGTTAATGAAATTAGGAGTGGTTTGTAACAGGTAAAATCACATATCTGTTCCGCCTGTTCTTGTTCCACGTAATTAACAGTTCCAAAAACCTGTTACAAAATAACAGGCTGTTATTTCATACCATGTGGGAACAAGCTATCGTGTGTTCTCTGTTACCACAGCTGATACACGTAGGTACTTCTCTTTCTAACTAAGGTGTTACACCTATGCGAGAAAAGGAAAGAGCTCGTCACGGACGATGTAACAGGGTGTCAAAGTAAATCAGTAACATTTTTTATCTTATTCTAAGTAAGGTAACTGTCATAAGCATGAATAGTGAAAAGCTTGTGGCTCGATGGGTTCTGTTATCTCGACGTGGAACAGAAGCTGTTATCTTGTGATACCTGTTATATTTAGCTATTACGATATATACGCCTCACTCCTATGCGGAATACCTTACCCCCCTTACTAATAAACGTTGTATAGCATCTGTGTAATTACACAACGCTTTGTCTTCTTTCGAAAGTCAAATTACTGACGACTGAAAGAGACAAATCGGTGTATAACGTCATGTATATAATTCATCTGATACAATTCGTTTATTAGTAAGGGGGTAAGTGTGTAGAACTACACAATGGTTGGACAACGAATTCGCCTTTACTACTACGACATCAATGGGCAGTCAAAGTCAAATTGTTAGCATTGTCGTGCGGGTTGACAAACGGTCGGATTGTTCGTACGGTATCTCGAAGAAGGTTGTCAAAATAATGCTCAAATTTCCAGTTTAAGAAAAATACATTATTCGTCACAAGTATTCAATTTAGAACAAAATTGCCCTTGACATAATTTTTCATTTCAACTCCGCAAGGCGGCCGGTCATGAGTACTATAGTTCCACTCTTCCTAATTATAGCATGATGTACCTGAAATAGCTTCTTAGAGTAATGTACCTGCCTACTATATTTTAGTAGGTTTTTTCCTCAAATTAACGCGCGTGAAACCGCGAGGCACAGCTAGTGTTAGCATAATTCGACAAAATGTAAGGAACACCATTTGTTTCACGCTATTTTTGTAATGGTCCTATATAAAAGGTTGTTAATAATTATGAGCACAATGATCCCTTCTCAGTTAAATAAATTATATCAGTTATAATATACAGTATGTTAACTAACAGAGGGCGTTCCCGTTAACCCGCAATAGCATCCATATATGCTAAAAAAATATTACCATTCGAAAATAAAATGTTTTTTTTTTTTTTTTTAGGTACCATATTAAAATATTCACTAAAAATGTTAAATTGATACGTAAAAGAAACACTCTGTACACGCGTACTTGAAGGACGGCAACGTCGCAATTTATTTATGAATGACGGGCCGCGTATGCGGCGATCTTTTACGTATCAATTTAACATTTTTAGTGAATATTTTAATATACAAAAAAAAAAAAAAACATTTTATTTTCGAATGGTTATATTTTTTTACCATAGTATGGATGCTATACTATTGCGGACATTGACTTATATATTACTTTGAAATCATTGATTGCGGATTAACGGGAACGCCCTCTGTTAGTTAACATACTGTATATTTATTAAATTAAATTAAAGAAAAATTACTTACATTATTTCAACCGTCCACTAGCAGTGATCCAGGACGATTAGACGATTGGAATAACTTAAAATACCTACCTAAGTATAGCTATGTTTATAGGTCTTTTGTTTGTTTTGAAAACAAAGAAATCTGGCCAAGTACGAATCGGGCTTGCACAATATTAGTGTTCTGCATTGTGTTGTATCTTAAGGAGCCGGATTGCTGTATAAATAAGTACTAATTTTATTATTGTTCTCTCTGACGAGCGATTATGTGTTTATTTGTCTTGCTATTCAGTTTTACAAGGCGTTTTTATTTCGGAATTCTAATTAATCGGCACTTTAATCATCGAAATTCGTATTTTTGATGTTACGAATTATCATTAAGTCGGACATTTTGTTATTCGATCTATTGAAACTCGGTATTTTGACAATAGTAGGTAATTATAATCGTTAGGAATATTGATATTTTGGAATTATAAAAGTAGGATGAATGATAAATCGGAGATGTTATATTAGGAATTTTGAACCATTCAGAATTATGAAAATCGGTATTATGATATTCGTATTTGTGACTGTCGGAATAAAGTTTTTCGTATTTATGTTCTTATCCAAAACATTAGTGCCGTACCTAATCTCAGTTAAAAACTTAAAATTAATAAAACTTAATAAAAACTTACATACCGACATTTGTACGCCTAATGGCAAAGCATAGAGCACTTTAAAAAATTTAATATCTCACACACCTGTGTAACTGTAACCTATGTTTACAAATAAATCATCTGAATCTGAATCTGAATCTAATATTATGTTATTGTGTCCAAAAACTCAAGTGACACCAACAATTTAAAGTGCTGATCAAAGACCCCTAAAAACAGTGAATCATAAAACCTACTCGCCGTTAAAAACCAACCAAAACAGTGAAAACAATAAATAAAGTTAGTGTTAAAAATTTTGTAGGCAAAAATCTAAGGAATGTCAGTCATCTGAGTCAACAAGTGTAACGTCTTGTTCATAAACGGACTGTTATAACCCTTATTACAAGGCAGTAAAGCCTAAGTCAGCTTTTACCTATTTATAGTTTACTTTTCTTTTACTAAAGTACTGATGTTGCATTTTTACTCAATGCACAGAAATAATAATTATGGATAATTGAGTTAGATTCTGCACGTTGCCGCGTAAACTAGTTGCCTAAATTAAGGGAGCACTTTAAGAGGGACATTTCCAAAATATAAGTAGGTACCCAAGGACTTGTGTGCCTGTGTTTTTGTATTGTGGTGAATTAAAGTGGTTCCAACTTCCAGTAGAATAATTGTTTTTTTTTTAAGACCAACGGGGTCGGCTTAGTAACAGGACGCTACGCGTCACGTAGCGGTCGTAGTGCGACTTCGTCATTTAAAGAATGATGGGCGTTTTGGCCGGTATGTCCAATAAAAACCACATATACATCAAATGAAAGTTTTTGAAAAATTTATGTTTCTGAGTTATGATTATGATATAAATATCATAACTCATAAGCATCAATTTTCATTATGAGCAGAAGGCTGTGAAATACCGATGAAATACTGCTGTCTTTATGGGGTACTGACCATAAGTCCATACCTCTTGCTCTAGTCGCATATATACGAGCCAGATCGCGATTAATCACTGAGATAGCCTCGGACAAATTTCCAAGAGGAGCTCGCGCGTAAATCATCTGCACAAAGGTGGTAGGAAGAAGTTAGTTCGTCGGAGATTGAGTTAATAAAAACTACGAAAAGTAAAGGGGAAAAATCGCCACCCTGTGGTACACCGGTAGAAGTATTACTCCAGGTTGACAATGTCTCTCCTTTGCAAATACGTTGCCGGCGACCGAACAGGTAATACGAAACCAGTCAGTTACTGATAGAGATATACTTATTAAGAGAGCATAGAATGCCAAGCAAAACATCGAAATCAACCGTATTAAAAGCATTACTGAAACCTAGTAAAGCTAAGATCGTTAGATTACCGTTTTCCATGGCTGACCTTGTATCATCCGCAATATTCAGAAGCGCGGCTGTGGTGGTACTATGACCAGGACAGAAGCCAACTGGAAACAGTTAAGGAGATTATTTTTGGGAAGGAAAGTGTTTATTTGATCGTGGATTAAAATGTAAAATATAAAAGACGTTGTTTTGCTGTAGAAAAATACCTACTATAGCGCGACCCCTATCAACTCCCCGCACTTCTAGGGTTCGTCGTGTGCCGGCCAGGTTACGTCACTAGTTACGGTTCGTGCACACCCCTAGCAATGTCGCCCCGCGCGCCGCCAGTGATTCACAAGCGCCCGGCAAAGAGTAAAGTAACTATAGAGGGAAAGAGTGACAACTCTGTGGTAAAATTTGCATGTATGGAAAGTGCTGCCACCTTGAGTTTGGTGGGTGACCTAAGGCTCTAATAAATATACACATACCTATAGTTAAGCATACTTCCTATAAGTAGCGAATCTTTATTATAATGTTTAGGGTCACAATCAGGGTTTAACAAATAACAGTAACAAGTAACAATTTTAACATAATTAGCTGAGATAAACTCGGGATTTCGGGAAGCGCATCAACGTCGGGAAAGCCGGAGTTGCGGAGTTGACAATGATAATGGCGGATGGCCGGCGGCGACAATGACCACAATGACATTTGTTTGACAATTTGACAAACAAGAAAATGGCTGCCAAGTTTTTTTAACCCACCAAACTGCAGATGTCACTGTCGTCTATGGAAATTGATGACAGTGCTAAGTGTGCCCCCCCTGGCGCCCGGTAACTGCGCACGCGCTCGGAGTTAGACTCGTGCGCCTCGCGAGCCGTCCATTACCGTATATTTAGTCATACAGAATAAGTTGATTGTCACTCTGTGTACCTACATCGTTTTTACCAATATATACAGTTTTACATGCACAAATAGTTGGAGTTTCCTTTGCCGTAAAGTACCCCGACTATAACTGGCGTCCCAACGTGCGGCCGTGTTTTGTGAAAAACGGTTAACAAACATTAATTTCGTGTAAAACTGTTATTGTGTATAACAACGACTGTGTAAAGACTCGGAAAATAGTGTGTGTGTCGAAAACAGTGACTTTCTCGGATTTTCTTCGTGCGGCGTTATATACTCGTTATATGCTTCGCCCGCGCCACCCGCAGATTCGTTACGTTTTGTGCACATAACAACAATTATAAAGAACTTTTAGCATATTTTGGTGTTACATAGTGACTATACAGTAGATTCAGTGTTACGAACTAGTTTTTTCACGTTTTGTCGTTCTAGTGCCTATTTACTTCCTAGAACAGTCGTGTACCTAGTTCGAAATCCAACGGCCATTTTGTGGATCATTCTCGAACACTTGTTTTGTTTGCAGTGCCTAGATTCTACGAACTTAATTTTAGTGTTACGTTTAGTCATCCTAGGTTATAGTACTTACGTTAGTTTAGGTTACCTAGGATAGTCGTATTGCTATAAGTCGTAATCCTGTGAACATTCGTGTACAGAGTATTGTTTATAGTGACGCTTCGTGCGAGTTAAGAGTTTAGTGTGGGTAGGTACTTAGGTTACCTATAATACCTAGAACACTCGCGTCGAACATTAGTGTAAATAATAACTTTTGTGTTTTAAATAGTGTCTTGTGTGATAGAGACCTAGTTTTAATTGTATTGTGTTGTATATATATTAGGGTTAGAACATTCGCGTAAGTGTATGAACGTTGTTTACGAAGGTACGTACTTACGCGTTGTGTACGAACAGTTGTCGAACTTGAGTGACGAACTAGGTTGTCTAGGTACGCTGTTACCTATATTTGTGGTACCGGGACGTTGTTTATAGTGCATTAAAAGACATGGTGCTAACACGGTCGCGTAATAATAGTGCTTCACGTGCTACGCAGCAGCCTGTAGTCACGGATCCTACGGCTGGTGAGCAGTTAGACGGTACGATGCCGTCTACTGCAGATGGTCACGCATTGTTTGTTGATATACGATCGTCGACGCCGCCGCTGGCTGGACCTCCGTCCGCCGGCGCCTCAGCCACATCACCACCGCCGCTGTATGGGCGTGAGCTGCCTGGCTACCCGCAGATGCCACAGCACGGGCATGCTCCGCCCATCGCCACACCGCAGCCGCCGATGTCCGCACCTATTGTTATGACGGACCAACAACTGGTATTCCTCTTACAAGCTTTACGGTCGCAGCCGCCTACGCAGGGCGCGCAGCCACCGCCGACGACGACTGTGAGTACAAACCTAGCTAATTGTACGGAGAGATTTAATGGTTCTGGCGACGTTATGGCATTCGTGGATGCTGTACAGATTTATAAAGACTGTGTTGGTGTTCACGACGATATGGCTTTAAGAGGCCTGCCAATGCTGCTCACTGATTTTGCGGCCACCTGGTGGCAAGGTGTTAAACATTCCGTCACAAGTTGGCAGGAGGCCATCCATTTATTTCGCCAAACATTCGGACCGCGCCTCCCACCTCATAGATTATATAGAGAGATGTTTAGTCGAGAGCAAGGTGATGAACGAACAGATATCTTCGTGTGTAGGGTAAGAGCCCTAATCGCCCAACTACCGCTGCACACGCTACCTGAAAATCCAGTGCAACTGGATATGGTGTACGGCCTACTCCATAGGAGAATCCGGGAGAGGGTAACAAGGAGTGCCTTTGCTTCGTTCACCGAGCTACTACAGCAGGCTCGAGTAGTGGAGGATGTGCTGGATGAAGTCTGCACCGCTGCGCCGTCAAAAAGGCACTCCCCTGCATCTGCCGCCCCGCCGCTGTCATCACCACATGTCACTGGACATGCTGCGACGTCTTCACCAGCTGGTGCCGAGGAGAAGAAACCAGAAAAAGCACCACCAAACAAGACTAGACCTAGGTGCACCTTTTGCAAGATGTTTGGACATGTCAAAGATGACTGTCGTAAACTAGAAAATCGGAATAAAGCGACCGTTGAACCGGTCAAGAGCGAACCAGTTGCGACCCGATCGGAGCTGCGCCCGTCCGTAGCGTGCTTCGGATGTGGTGCGCCCGGTGTAATACGGTCAAACTGCACGGTGTGTAAAGGAAAAAGCACTGCATCACCAACCACGACGACCGCATTCCAATCAGTGTCCGTAGATGGAAAAGTGTTAAATCCGCGTGTGCGCCCTATTTTTAATGTGCAGGTGTTTGGTGCAGTAGGTACCGCGTTACTAGACACGGGCAATGCAATGCAATGCAATGCAATGCAAAGCAAAGCAATGCGTTGCTAGCGATAGTTTAACAAGACATTTGCGGGCTAATGGCCAAATATTTAATAGTTGCGAAACAGAGTTAAGATTTGCGGACGGAACCCAGCGGTACCAAACTGTAGAGACAGCCTTAGTGAATGTAAAAGTGCAGGGAGTTGCAATGAGCACTCTTTTTATGGTCTTGCCCGGCGCAACCGATTCCTTACTAGGGATGAATTTTATCGAGGACGCTGGCATGATACTTGATTTCGAGAGGAATCGTTTCTCTTTACGCGCTACATCTGGCTTTCATGAGCTACACTATGAACGCGAGGACCGAGTTGCGGTCAGTTCAACGATTGCTCTCCACGAGTGCGAGGGCATTCTCCTATCACCAGCTGATAGAGATAAGTTGGCTGCACTATTGAACATTAACGCTGATATCTTCAGTGCAGGGGGAGGGCCCACGCCCTTCGCCTTGCATAGGATAGACACCGGTAACGCCGCGCCTATCGCAACGCCCCCTTATCGGCTGTCTCCTGCTAAGAAGGAGAAGATAAGAGCTGAAATCGATAAAATGTTGGAACTGGAGGTTATAGAAGAAGCCGAGTCAGAATGGGCTTTTCCAGTGGTGTTAGTGCCGAAAAAGAATGGTGAGACAAGATTTTGCGTCGATTATAGGAAATTAAACGCTGTAACCCGTACGGACAAATATCCGCTGCCATTAATCGACGAGATCCTATCTTCCACAAAGAGTAATTGTGTGATGTCCACCATCGATTTGAAATCTGGGTACTGGCAAGTGGAAGTAGCTCCAGAGGATAGACACAAAACTGCATTCGTCTCACCGTTCGGAACGTTTCAATTTAGGCGCATGCCATTTGGCTTAAAGAATTCGCCGTCAACGTTCCAACGATTGATGGATCGTTTTCGGTCTGGACTAAAAGACGTAACTGTTGTGGCATATTTAGATGATATCCTCGTCATTTCTGATAACCTGGATGTACACCTACAGGATCTGCAACAAGTGTTCGATCGCCTTCGTCAATTCAACCTCAAAGCAAACCGTGAAAAGTGCGTATTTGCCAGGGAAAGAGTTGCTTATTTAGGGCACGTTATTACGGTCCAAGGTATCGAACCTGATCCGACGAAGGTCCAAGCAGTCGTGGAAATGATGCCTCCTAACAACGTAAAGGAACTAAAAAGTTTTTTACAAACCTGTTCCTGGTTTAGAAAATGTATTCCACAATTCTCGGAAGTAGCCCAGCCGTTGACCGACCTTACCAGGAAGAGTAAAGCCTGGAAATGGGGTGAGAAGGAGGTCGCCGCCTTTAACGAACTCAAGAGGAGACTCACAACGAGTCCAATTTTGCGCCAGCCAGACTTCGAGCAACCTTACATTCTTCGCACAGACGCTAGTGGTTATGCCCTAGGTGCAGTGCTCGTGCAAGGTCCGGATCTAAAGTCTGAGAAACCTATTGAGTATGCCAGTAGGTTATTAACGGCAGCCGAACGTAATTACTCCACGACGGAGCGGGAAGCATTAGCTGTGGTGTGGGCCCTAGAGAAGTTCCGTGGTTATCTCGAAGGCGCCCAAGTCCGTGTTGCAACTGACCATCAACCTTTGAAGTGGCTACTGTCTCTAAAGACACCCAGTGGCCGCCTTGCCCGGTGGGCCCTGAAAATCCAAGCTTTTAATCTCGATGTGGAGTACACGCCCGGGAAAGCTAATGTGGTGGCTGATACGCTCAGTCGTCCCGTATGCCGGCAGTCGATGGAAGAAAATCCCGACTCCTGCGATCTGTGTCCAGTCTCAGTAGACCTACCTCACCGTAGCTCCGAAGAGTTGCGAGCCGCTCAGCTCGAAGACCCTGAACTTAGGAAGATATTTTCGGATTTTGAAGACGGTAATGCCACTACTCGGTGGACAGATCGAGGCTATTATCTTTCAAACGGAGTCCTTTTTCGTTTTGATCCGGATTCTGAATCTGAAGAGCCTCAGTTGGTAGTACCAGACTCTATGCGCACCGAGATCCTGAAAGAACTCCACGATGCGCCCACAGCAGGTCATTTGGGCCTGGAGCGTACTCTAACCAAGATCAAGGAAAGATTCTACTTCCCAAATATGCGTCAATACGTGGCGAAGTATCTCAAGGCTTGCGATCTTTGCCAGAAGTTTAAGCCAACTAATCTTAAGCCTGCTGGACTGCTGCAAACCCCTGTCACCCAACAACGCTTTGAAGTTCTCGCCATGGATTTGTTTGGTCCTCTGCCTGAGGGTAGTAAGGGTGAGAAGTGGATCTTCCTAGTTGAAGCTACTGCGAGCAGATGGGTAGAGTTGTTCCCTTTGACCGAAGCCAACGCAGATAGTTGCGCTAGAGTATTGATAGAAGAAGTTTTTATGAGATATGGGTTTCCCCGTAGAGTCATCTCAGATAATGGAACACAATTCGTCTCTGCGGTGATGCAAAAAGCAATGCACGTTCTCGGTGTTCATCAAAATTTAACGCCAGTCTATCACCCCGAGGCCAATCCTGCTGAACGGAAAAATCGCGAAATGAAGCAGATGTTGGCGATCCTGATAGATCCAGAACATCGTCGTTGGCCGGAAGTGCTGCCTGCTGTGCGATTCGCATTGAATACGGCTCCTAACCAAGGCCCGGGACACTCTGCCGCCTTTTTAACGTTTGCGCGCGAGTTCCGGTCCCCGGTGGACGTAGTTCACGACTTGCGAGCGGTCATAGACCAAGAAAACTACGTACCCCAAATTACGCCATATTTACGGGACTTTGTGCACCGCCTGCAAGAGGTGAAGTGGCGAGTTGAGCGCCAGCAGGACATTCGCAAGGATGCAGCGGACAAAAACCGTCGTCCTGGAACTAACTTTCAGGAGGGTGACCTCGTACTAGTGGATAGCCATCGACTTAGTCAAGCCGCGAAGGGCTTCACCAGTAAGTTTGCCCCGAGACGAGAGGGCCCGTATCGCATCAGTAAAGTTGTTTCCGCAACCACTTACGAGGTTGTAGATAAAGAGAGCGAACCTCGAGGGAAGTATCATGCCAGTCTCTTAACACCGTATGTAGGCGATTCAGACGTTGTCGTCCATGGTAGAAAGAAGGGCAGACCCTGTAAGGTATCGGTTGCCAAGCCAGCTCCAGAGCCTTCAGCTGACTTGGAGGGGGAGGATATAGCGCGACCCCTATCAACTCCCCGCACTTCTAGGGTTCGTCGTGTGCCGGCGCCAGGTTACGTCACTAGTTACGGTTCGTGCACACCCCTAGCAATGTCGCCCCGCGCGCCGCCAGTGATTCAAAAGCGCCCGGTAACTGCGCACGCGCTCGGAGTTAGACTCGTGCGCCTCGCGAGCCGTCCATTACCGTATATTTAGTCATACAGAATAAGTTGATTGTCACTCTGTGTACCTACATCGTTTTTACCAATATATACAGTTTTACATGCACAAATAGTTGGAGTTTTCTTTGCCGTAAAGTACCCCGACTATACTACCACATTTCCCCGACAACCCCGGAAAATCGACTCCATTGTACGACTCGATCTGACCTGTGGAAGATGCTCACATCCATTCATCAACTAGAATAGAGCTGATAATCTTGAAACGACTGAACAGATATTTTTGAATCACACTTGATCAAGTCCCCTTTCAAACAAAACAAAAATAATCATCTGCAAGAATGATAGATTGCAATAAAAATGATAAATAAAAAAAAATCTGACGAACAGCATTACCGAACGAAACAAAAAGCAAATCGAATTGTCAAAGTGTCAGTGTCAAACGCAAACGTGTTACGTACGTGACAGACGTGCCAAACCAGTGTGCCAAACAGACAAACGTCAAACTGGTCCCAAACTCGATCGAATACGACAAGTTGTTGAAGTTGTTTGCATCTTTTTATTTTATAAATTAATTATTCCGTGAAATAATAATTATTCGTTAGTAGCGGTATGCTCGAACAATAACAAAACGAGGTGATTTTAACTGGCTAATACCGTTATCAAGAGAACTGATAGCATTCATTGCGGTTACTAATGACTGCATAATGCTGGATGCAATCGGTAAGCTTTTATGATATTACGCCAGTTTTAAACATGACGCAGGTAGCTACGTACGTGTTCATAGATTTGGAGACCACCGGTCTCCCGCCGTATGAGTATAATAAGACGAGAATTACTGAATTAAGTATGGTGGTAGTGAGACGAAGGCATATTTTGGACAGACCGGGGGTGGCGCCGCGCGTTCAGGAAAAGCTCACACTGTGCTTCTACCCTCGCAGACTCATTCACCCTGATAGCTCAGCCGTGACAGGCTTGGACAACGACCTACTGGAGCATCAAACACCCTTCAACATTAATGTCTTTAACACTATAAACTCTTTCCTACAATGTTTGGAGAAGCCAGTGTGTTTAGTTGCACAGAACGGTCACAATTTCGACTTTCCAATCTTAAAAAATCATTTTGAGAAGTTAGGAGTTAGTTTACCAGATGATATCTTGTGTACCGATAGCCTTCATGGGTTTTATGATATTGAATCTAGAAGAAATCGCGATAACACTTCTAAAGCAGGTGTGTCTGTTGTTGATCATAACACAAATGGTGTAAAGGCTGATGAGGCATCTGGTGACCAAAAACAAAATAACCGAACATCTGACAAGGTAGTAAAAGGACAAATATGCAATGGTTCCAATACGGAGAATATAACAGAAGATTTTTTGAAAGATTTTGAAGAAAATGATGATTTGAATAGTCAGCAAACAATACAACAGCAGAATGAAAGAACACCCATACAGAAACAGGGCATTCCAAAGGTAACAAAGAGTATAAGTTCAGATAAAAGAAATAAAGTCAGACGAAAATTATTCTTTAAGAAGCTTGGCACGGAGCCAACCGAAAAGCCTAGCTGTTCATACAAACTGAAAAACTTTTATGAGCGTCTTCTAGGACGACCCGCGATAGAAGCTCATCGGGCAGAGCATGACTGCATCATGTCCATGGAAGCTTCAGTTGCAATAGCTAAAGAATTTGTGGAGTGGGTCGACAATGCAGACAACCATTGCAAATTCAGTGAAGTGAATGCTATGAAACTTGGTGTGCCAATTGGAGATTAATGTGTAAATGCATTGCCAAGTTCTTAAGGCTGAGATATACATGCTATTAAAAAGCATACTGGTGAATTATAGTCATCTACTTGAATTTCGGTTATGGTGGCCAATCTCAACAGAGCCTAGATATTATAGTGCACAAGTGTGTGAGACACAGGTGCACTCCCTCTTCCCTCACTCTCATAGTCCGATTGGACGGCAATCCGACACAACCAGAGAGGAGGGATCAGGTGCGGGACCAACGGCTACAACATAAATCAAATTTATATATTTGCCATAATTTTTGGTACAATTTTGGTCTTAATATAAGTAATTATACAGATCCATAACACATAGTCATAATAATGTGACATAGCATGTGTATCGCAGCTTTAGTCTCATTTTGAATATCAGACATACTGTGCTAATTGTTTGCATGTCTGTTTTCTTTTTGCAATATTTTTTTAGTCTTATTAATAAGACAAATCATGTAAAAGTTTTCAAAACCATTTTATATAATGTACCCAATTTTTGTCATGCTTTCTTATTTTATTACTGACTTCAAGAAAAGGAGGTTATTTTATACTTTTAATATTTTGCATAATCGTGCTTTGTTTGTATTATTTACTATATTATATTATATTACCCTATATTATACTGTAGTCTTTGTGTATAACGTAAAGAATAAGAGATAGATAGAATATAAAATATTCTTCTCAACACACTTGCTCGTAAAGTAGCTCTTAATGAACCGCTTTTAGGTCCATAATGCAGTGTATTAAAAACGCGTGCTTTTTACTTTACGTTATTGCACTAATGCTATAATGCCACAGATAACTATTTACTAGTTGGAGGTCGGAGATGTGCGTTTTTTTTTAATCTCATGAAAGAGACTTCATGCCAAAAGAAATATTTCACTTTTTGTTTTTAATAAGTAGTCTGAATTGTCTTTGGTCCCAAAATGAACTAAAATGTATTTACCTTAAGGTGAACGCGCAGTTGTAGCCCGCGAAATTCAATTTTTCTTAGGTTTTTTGCAATTTTCAGGTCAGTTTCAGGTTGTATCTTGATCAAAATATGATTCACGACTATAACAGGCACGTATTTACAGAATTATAATCATTAGATTCATTAATACATCTTTCTAAGTTAGATTTTGCCATAAAAACAAAATATCTCTTATGGAAAAGTTCTTAGACTATAATTAATATTATAAAGCTGAAGTGTTTGTTTGGTTGAACGCGCTAATCTCAGCACATCAAGCTACTACAATCTGTCAAATTTCTTTAATAGATTTTCAACTTTATCGCCAAAGAATAAGGTTCATAGTTGATTGGGAAAATTTGACAGTTTCGGGTAGCTTGATGTGCTGGCGTCTGTACAATAAAAGTGGTATTTTTATAATAAGTATTTATTATTGTGTTGTAGGATGGAAATGCAATTAAAGTAAATATTGGATGATATTTGAAATTTTTTCGATTTTTAATTCAAAATATGATATCAAGTATTATGGTTGAATTGCTTAGAAAAAATTATTGATCTCTATTTTTAAAATGACCAAATATTGTTAACTGTGCAATTAGGTAGGTACCTACAGATTATTTGTTTAATAATTAATTTAGAATATAAATATATTTGCTACTTTATTTTTTTAAGATAAGTATAAGTAATAGAACAATAATAAAAGATTTTATAAAAAGCATAATCATTAATTAACAATTAAGTATGTTTATAATTTTAAAAACATTTACTAAATAAACTTTTATATGCTTTATTAACAGAGTTTTTTTCAACTTAAACACTTGGAGGAGATAGGTATTTCAGATGCTTATCAATAAAATTGTCTATATCCTTGATCTTGATAGTCTGAAAAGCTGACCTAGAAGTATTGGAAATATTAAAACTGCGGGGTAGTAGCGTAACACTATCAGTACATAGCAATGGCTTTCATTTTGACAGTTCAACAACATTCATTGCGTTATTTAAGTACAGACGCCAGCACTTCAAGCTACTACAATCTGTCAAACTTTAATAGATTTTAAACTTTATTGCTAAAGTAAAAGGCTCAAAGTTGATTAGGAAAATTTGACAGTTTCGGGTAGGTTGATGTGCTGGCGTCTGTACGTTGCTGTGCAGATCAATTTTTTTAATGTATAAAGCAATGGATTAGCACACACTCAATCTCAATCTGAATCATTTTGAATATCCTACAAAATGATTAATAACAAAAAAAAAATTCAACCAAATTGAAAACGTCTTCCTTTTTTTGAAGTCGGTTAAAAAAAACAACAAACCTGTTACAACTAATTACCTACTCTAATTAGGTATTTCCGTATTTAAGAACTGGCTTCATTCATAGAATGCCCTTGGCTCTAAGCAATAGGCATACGAATATGAACTTTATTAACTCTCATTGCCCGATGGGACGGCAATCTAACACAATCGGAGAGAGATCAAGCACAGGGCCAACGGCCTAACGTGCTTACCGAGGCACTGGGCTATCACACCACCAAACTCCGACCTGTTACTAAGAAATTCCTAATGGAAAAACCCAATAACACTTTGTCCGACCTGGGAATCAAACCCAGGACGCCACGCTCAGCAGTCGCGCTGGCGACCACGAGACCAACGGGATGGTCAAAGCATACCTAATACAGGATGGGCAACAAATCGTGGATCAAACGAAACAAGGTGATAGTTGAGGTTATTTACAGTAAACAAAAATAGAAATAAAATTAAAAAAAAAAAAAAAGTATCATCACTACAACAGTGCTTTTATGACAGTGGGTACCATGATTTATCAATATTGGCACTTTTTTCAATATCTTTTAAGGCTCAAAAAAAATTGTTTCTAACAGAACCTTACTGTAAACACTCAAATTGTCATAACTTTTAAGGAGATCAAGTTAGGGCTCTCGCACAATTTTTTTTTTACTACAAATAACCCCAACTATCGCCCTGTTTCGTTTGATCCACGATTTTTTGCCCACCTTGTATATGAACACAATGGAGACCTTAAACACAAGAAAGTAATAACAGATATACAGGGCGTCCCACGGATATGCCACATGGAGGGAAAGTAGGTACCTTGAATATTGTAGATGGAACATTTTACTGAAAGAAGACATTGTTTGAATTTAAATAACAATTTAAACTGCATTCATAAATATTTAAATAATTACGTGGTTAAACCGGGAATCGAACCCGTTACACGAGAAAAGTAATCAGCCTCCGCGCGACCACTCACTCGCAACGATATTAATTTGCTTGTTTGGCGCCGACTCAAAATTACTTAGGTATACTTACATTAGTTTAAGAACTATTTATTAAGGTTAAATAAAAAAAGTTTATTATTTTTTGCTTTTCAGTTTTTTCGTAGGTTTAATTTTTTTGTTAAAAAGTTTTTATTTCATAATTTTTTGAGGCTATAATTTACTAATTACTACATGCTTCATTTTTGATTACTTTTAAAATAGCTGCCTACCTTGCTTTAGCTATTAACTGTTCTATAATCCTAATTTAACTATTATTTGTTGTATAATAAAGTACTTAACAAAAAAACAGGCTATATATACCAACATGGGTAGGCCTTTTTATTTAACACAACTCAGCATTAAAATCTCTGTATGAACAATAAATCATCCCTATTTTCCCACTCTTAGGGTAAGATTTTTTTTTCCAAATTTATATGGGACCAACTTCGAGGTATGCCCTATCCAATAAAAAAAGAATTATCAAAATCGAACTACTCTGTAAAAAGTAATGCGTCGTCATACATTACAATCAGTGAGTGAAAAACCAATCATCCCCTGTTTTCCTACCCTTAGGGTTAGAATATTTTTTCCAAATATATATGGGACCACCCTCGGGGTATACCCTTTCCAATAAAAAAAGAATTATCAAAATCGGACTGCTCTGTAAGAAGTTATGTGTGATCATACATAGAAATATATATATATATACGCGTCGAATTGATAACCTCCTCCGTTTTTTCGTCGGTTAAAAAGTAGTTTTAACTAAGAGCTTTAGCCAAAATCACTTTTAACCACATTTTGTCAGTTTAAATCACTATTAACTACCGATTTTCAGACAAAACTACTTTTGACCAACGTGTTCAGTCAAAATTACTTTTGCCTGAATTTTTCCGTTAAAAGTACTTTTGACCGATTAAGATTTGGTTGTAACATATACCTACATGGTTCCAGGTCTCTTGGTGTTGACGGGCGTGCTGTGGGGATGTACCAACCCCTTTATACGGCAGGGTACGAAGGGTCTACGTGACGTCACGGCCACCACCGTGCGAGGACAGGTCTGGGCTGAAGTTACGTTCCTGCTCGGGAATTGGAAGGTAAGCAGTCAAACAATCTCTCATTACACATTACCATTGGTCGCCCAAAGACCACTGCAAAAGATATTTAACAGAAAAAATGCTGCATTTTTTTTAAATTGAATTTGAATGAAACATGCAGCTTTACTTTTTAAAGCTGCATGTTTGAGTCAAAGTAGACTGAACTAATTACACACTAGTCATCATCTGCCTAGCCTTTTCCCAACTATGTTGGGGTCGGCTTCCAGTCTAACCGGATGCAGCTGAATACCAGTATTTTACATGGAGCGACTGCCTATCTGACCTCCACAACCCAGTTATTGGGTAATACGATACCCCTTGGTAAGACTGGTTGTCAGATTTTCGGGCTTCTGACGACCCGTAACGACTGTCAAAGATCCACGAATGACAGCCGGGACCAACGGCTTAACGTGCTTTCCGAGGCACGGAGGGGTCTTGGTATGTAAAGATGGTCACCCATCCACGGACCAACCGCGGCAAGCGTAGCTTAACCTGATCGATCGACCCGTGCGGCTGTTATTATTTAGCCACAAGCCTAACTAATTACTGAACTAATTACACACTAGTGCGAATTATAAATAAGTATAGATACCAATCTAATTATTAATATACCTACCAGTGAACAAGCCAACATATAAAGATTACGTCATTCAAAAAATGGCGGTCTGACAGTTGCGTAATTAGCTTGCGACTAGTAATAATCGGTTTATAATGCCGCAGTACGTGCTACCATGGCTGGTGAATCAGGCAGGGTCACTAAGCTACCTGGCCGCAGTACAGCGAGCGCCCCTATCAGTGGCTGTGCCCGTTGCCAACAGCCTGGCGTTTGTATTCACCGCAGTCACTGGAGCTGGTATCGGCGCTGAAGAGCCTCTGGATACAAGTACGTTGCAAAAGTATAATCAGATGAGGATTTATTTAATAGCCAAAATTGGCTAAAACTAATAAGAACTAAATTTTTAATTTCCAGGGTCGGTCTTGGGTATTGCCCTGATTATGGCAGGAACAGCTCTTTGCTGCTTTGACGATGCCAGTTGAAATAACCAGCAGAAAAATAATATAAGTTATTCAAGCCCTTAACATATTATCATGGTTCGTTATGATGCTAGTGCTACTTATGTATTTATTTATGAAATATTTTATTGTACACCGAATTAAACAACAAAAAGGACAAACATATTTTTCTCTAACATGCTTGGAAATTTGAGCATTATTTTGACAACCTTCTTCGAGATAAATCGAAATTGCTGTACTGGCCAAATACATGCGAGCAGCGGCCGGCAAAAGTTGTATGAAAATCCATATCTGTCGTGGTTTAGCGGCCAAATAAATTACATTGTAAACTCATATCTGTCGTGTAATAAAAACATGGAACGAATTTTTACTCCGATACATGGCAACCAAGGAGGTAACATATCAAAGGTTTTATTTATATTTTGAACTGGCTTGCAAATGGAAAGCTGTTTATTGAAGAAAAAAATTAACACTTCACGGTAAAAGTTATTGTTGTTCGTCATTGATTTTGAAATGTAATTGTATTTGACAAAAAAGTTCTGCCTAGGTACTACTCAGTTTTAGTTTCCGCGCGTTGTTTGAGAAATGTACTAGGTATACAAGCCTTGGCACAACTAGGCATTGATGGACGAACGTGTAAATGTTGTATGTACATACGTAAGTCCTCTTTTGCTGGCCGCTGCAGTAATGTACCTACTATAAAACTAGTATACAATGGGTGGTGTTTTCACAGGTGATAATCAACTTGTATTAATACTTACAATAACTGCGGACAGTGTCGACCTTAAGACCATTGGCATTAAGACAAGTGGCCCCTTATACATAGGGCCATTAAGGGGGATGCGCTAGGTATCACGCAAAATTAAAATTTTCTTACGTATTTTTCAATTTGCAGATCAGTGTATGAAGTATTACCTATAATGTCTGTAAGAAGTCATTAATAAGATAAGACAGTTTATACTGGGTCCCATTAAAATAGATGGACAAATTTTAACACAGCGCTCAGTACGTCTAACCAAAGATATCGAAGCAAAAAAAAAACACGGATTAAAGTGATTTTATTTTGACCTAAAATAATAAATTGCCGCCACTTTAGTGTATTTTCGTTAGCTAGTTATTTTTCTTGTAAGTATCTAATGCGTTTTTCTTACCATCGACCTTATTTTGGTGGTCTGAATGATTTCTAAAAGTTTGTCCATCTATTTTAATGGGACCTTATATATTTATTTTATTACGCATTTTAAAGTTAACTTTTAATTAATCTGGAATAGTTACGTTCTAAGGCAGCTGTCAAAAAACGATTAACTTAGTGGACAGAGTGTAAAGTTATAATTACTTTTCTAATGACACAACCGCACAGCGATGGTACCTACATTTTTGTGGTATAAGTCACAAAAATGTTTACCATGCACTAAGTATGCACTATTATTATTTGAAAATTGTAATAAAACAAGATTTAAAATGTTGAGTATCTTTTATTGTTTTATTATTATTATTTGTCGCAAATGTATTTTACAATAAGTAAATATTTTAAAATAAGAGGCATTTTACAAGCGATTTGATGAAAAGTAATCAGATTACAGTAGGTATTAAGAATATTAAACGGTTGTTTTTATATTATAATTATGTAGGTATATGATAATAATGATAATGATTATAGATATTATATTAAATAATCGGCATGTTTAATTCTAATCAGAGTTTCAGGTGAATGGAATAAATGTATATAAAATATATATTGTTAATGGAACTTTTCTCTTGAGTGTACAAAACTGACGAATCGACGAAAACTGGCAAACACTGGAAACTGCCGAGTTAACGCAACTGTCTAATCGGTAAAATCAGTGAAACTGACTAATTAACTAAACTGGCGAATTAAATAAACTGGCGAATGAGGTAAACTGACCAGTGATACGCGGACTCTTGTATACAGTGATTATAATATGGGTAATACTAAAATAATTCGCGTTAGAATTTTCCTTCTACAGAATGCCTAGTGTATTTTGACAGCTGGTGGCAAAAGACCGAACTAAACAGATGCGTTAAAAATAGGCGCTAAAAAACAGTTTATAAAACGTCGTGTAAACTCGTGTAGTTATACTATGCGTTATTTTAATGATGACTTAATGTTTACAATAATAAATATTACCTAAAAATAACTGACTAGTTACTTCTATTAATTTACAGTTAAATTGACGAAAACATATTCCTACACTTTTTGGTACAATTAAATACCATAAGGTCATACCTTAGGTTTCTAGTTTTTGGGTAAATAAATAAATAACGGAAACATACTAAAATATTTTGAACCCTTCATCGTGGGAGTTCCCATTTTCAGTTTTACATTCTATTCTACACTAATACTATGTTTACACTTTCATTAGGTTCAATTATTTACAATTATCCTACACTTCTTAACATCTGTAGCTTAATGTCAATCACCTGTAGGCCGAAATATGTTCTAAATTATAATTTTGAATAAGACATACATGTATCTTTTTCTCTAGAATATACATAATTATGTGAACATTCAAGTTGTCTTAACTGAGATTGATCATCAGCGTATTTTTTCTTTAGCCATTATTTTCATCTCTGTATTAATTAGGCATTGCACTGTGCGGCCCACAAGCTGGCTAGGCCACGTAAGTGATAGGTAAACGTGACTCAACATAACACCTATGGTCCAGCGTTTCTAAATTTGCCTAAGATGTAAACAACAATGGCCGCTCGAAATTGAATAAAATCGATATACTTACAAGAACATTTATTTTAAGTAATATTTGTTTTCTTCTAGTTAATTTAGACGAAAACAAAATTTAGAAACGCCGGACCTTATGTAGGTACTTATAGAATTTTAACAAAATAATAATTGTCACAAAAATATTTACAAATTTTAACAGGTCCTTATCGCCCTAAATTGTTAACACTAATTCATTATTACTTATGTTTAACTAAAGCACAGTATAAATAAATTAAATAATATTAACATTTTTGTTTGTTATCAAAATCATATTATAGTGTGGCAAATAAAGGTATCTTAAAAAAATCAATTAATAAAGTGAACTGAATTCGACATTCGCGTTTACAAACACTCAAGCAATTTTGCCATAAGGGCCAAGATGAGGCTTACCACAAGCTCTTAACGCGATCCATTTTAGGACCTAAACTGAACTGTTCTTCTAATTCGTACCATGACGTCAGTTTAACAATTCAGTTTAGGCCGTGCCATCTGCTGACAGCGATTGTCCCAAACTGAGTCGCAAGTTCTGGTTTCATTCATACTTGTTTGGTATCATGACGTCCGTCGTCCATAGAGCAGCTCAAGCGATGCAGTTTAGGAACTTAAACTGAAATGTCTTGTTTTTGAATCGTTTTTAATTAGATCATGGTAGGCCATCTGCTAAGCGTCTATGAATACGTAAATATATCAAGTTTGGTAGGTGGACGCAATTGTCCAGTACAGCAAGCGACCTAGATAAGTATGAATGTTTATGACCCCTTGGAGCTGCACCGTAATTGCGATCCCTTTAATTTTTACCATTTATTTTTGGATTTTAACACCCACACTAGTTTATATTGCGTTACAACTTAATGATTTCAATAGACATTCCGAAATCAACTTCATTAACACCAGTGTAAAGTTGATATTTGTTTAAGTGGAAATAACTTCAATTGGAAACTAGGATTTAAATACTTACTTAAATAATTAGTAGTTCCTAATAACTTCGATGGCTTGTTGTATTCGCTGCAAGGACAGGCGGAGGTTATTTTCTTCGACGGAGAGGTTCTGTCGCTCTGCCAGCAGCGCACGCGCATGGTCCGAGTCTCGAGAAGCTGAACAGGTGATGTGTGCGCCTTCTATTTTGAGGGTAGTGTTGCGCTTGTGTAGGTCGGCCATCTCTTTTCGGCGGGCTGGAATTATATATTTTAAAATTAATTACTATTATTGATTAGTGTTTCACGTGTGCAGAAATTATCATGGTCCTTAAAATCTAAGCAAGCTTGTGAATCCTAAAATTAGGACCTATATTACGATACGTATGACTTAAGTAGTCCATTAAGATGACTAAAGTGAGTTATCGTGTATTACGTTACGTATCGTATATTATTTTATATCTCTAGCAGTGCCCCGCGGTTTCACCCGCGTAAGTTTCGATCCCGTGGGAATATCGGGATAAAAACTATCCTATTTCCTTTCCCGGGACTTAAACTATCTCTATACCAAATTTCATCTAAATCGGTTCAGTGGTTTAAGCGTGAAGAGGTAACAGACAGACACACTCGCATTTATAATATTAGTATGGATGTGACCGCTATTCACTTAAACTACGCTGTTCTGTGTAAAACTGGACTAAGTACTTACCTATGTCACTGAAAAGCGTGACTTAAGTGCCTCGCATTTATAATATTAGTATGGATGTGACCGCTATTCACTTAAACTACGCTGTTCTGTGTAAAACTGGACTAAGTACTTACCTATGTCACTGAAAAGCGTGACTTAAGTGCGGGTTTGTCACACAGTGCTATAAAAGATTTTTAATAGCTTGATGGGAAAGTAGGTAAATCTGAGTAGGCAGAAGCCTTCGAAGGTAAGAATACCGTCAGCAGAAACACTAGGAAGCAGTGAAGGACGGGGATGTTTGGGGACTTTGTTAACTTCAGCACCTTAATTGCGAAACACACTATCAATCTCAATCTGAATCATTTTGAAGGATGTTGCTAATCCATTGCTTCATAATTATGTTAGAAAAATTTGTCTGCTCAACAACGTAAATGACGCAATGAATGTTGTTGAACTATCAAAATTAAAGCCTTTTCTACTGTTAGTGTGTTACGTAGTTACGACGTAAAGAAGGGAAACTGCCAGAAAAGAATTCACTTTTGTAAATTACCTTACTGAGCTCCATTTCACTTATTTAAGCAACTCCATAGAGTTGACAGCCGTTAGATTTTTAACTGGAATGGTTTAAGTTTAAGAATTTGATTATTAAATTACCTGCATCATATTCTTTATAACTCTTAACCAGAGCTTCAGGTTCTGGCCACGAGGGTTCATCCACTTGACAGCACATGTCTCTCGTCTTCCCCGAAGATGATATCTCCTCGAACATCTCTGTCACCCCGGCCGCCGAATTCTGCGGCTCGTCCATAGATGTCGCTTGCGTCGATGTTGCAGAAGCACACTCCTGCGTTGATTTCAACGAAATTATCTTCGAAATACTTGGAATTCTAATCTTAGGATAATCTTGGTACGGCTGCTGAATCTTTATGCTTGGTTTTTTAATATTCTCACTGTCGAAACCAGGGGTTAGGTCTCGTTTTCTTGTATTTGGAGCCTTGAACAGTTTCACACTATTGTCGGCCATTTTGGATAGGCGGTTCAGTTCGGAGAAGTTCTTCTCTGCTAGTACTTTTATGCTGTCATCGTTCGCGTCACCATTGGAAGCTGAGTCTAATCTCTTTTTGATAAGGTTGTTATTCTCGTTGACGCTTTTCTTGATTTCGGTCAGGAGTCTGAGTTGGCAGTTAGGATCAAACCCGAGGCGCGCTTCCTTGTTGTTATCTTCTCCATCTAGGTTGCTGTTGCGACGTTTCCTTTCTTTTAATATTTCTTGCCATACTTTGTCGTATCCTGAAATTAAAATAACACACTGGGGTTCATAAATACTCCTAAAGTCGCGATGGCTTTTGGAGATAGTTTACTGGTAATTATACACCATTAACAAATTTTCTTTCGTTATTTCTTTTTTATACAAAAAAGACAAGAAGACATATAAAAAAGAAATAACGAAAATACTGTGAACCAAAATACTGTTTTTTTTTTACAGTGTTTCTTTAAATTAAATATTGTGAATTTTGGATTTACCTTCTTTATACTTCTGTGTGACTTGCGTAAGCTTCAACTTCGATAGGAAGAGCTTCTTCCTCTGGGTTGCAGTCCTGGTCTCTTGTTGAACATCGTCTAGTTGCTTCTCTTCATCAGCCACTTCGCCGTCGTTATCCGCTGCCTCCCCGGGTGATATATTGAGTAGCACGTCGAGACGACCCACTGCTGCGTATGCTGATGCCACTGAATCGTTTCTAAGTACCTTGTCTTGAAGCTCGAGGTCTTTTTCTGTGAACATTTCGGAAAAATAATAAATATCTGGTCTCAAAAAGCTAAATCTACTGTAATGTAACATGCAAAGATTACATTGCAGCTTTGTTACATGTAGGTAATTAATATTTTTGTTCAATCATGACATATTTTCACGGCGGTTGTAAGTTTTTAAAGTATGAATTTGTACCGTGTCTACAATTAACATACCTGTATAAGCTTCTAGTGTCGCTAATCTAAGATCAGCCATGAATTCAACCTTTCCTTTGTTGTTGTCATCTTTAGTGCCATATTCGTCGATAATGTCTTCATATATTCTCAATTCTTCCTCTCCGTAATCATCAGAGTCACTTCCGCTGCTGTCTTCATCTGTTCCTACTTTAGTATTTGCAAATTCTTTATATATCTCGTTTTTTACCTTATCAGGTGTAATTACATTACGAATTTCAGTCTTTTCCACCTTCTTAGTATCAGCTTTAACATCTTTAGTTTCACGATTCGACAAATACTTAAGTCGTCTCATACGTTTTCGTTTCTCATAATTATCTAAAGAACTAATCTCATCAATTGAATTTATTTTTGGTCGTATATTAGTTATTACTATTTTAGGCTGTAGCTTCGAGTCCATTTGATAGGGACATGCTATGTACAGTTTGTCGTTTGTTTTCGGTGGGTCTAATTTTTTGGGAACTTCCTTTTTTGGGGCGATTCTTGGGACGCTTGGAGGAATAAATTTGGCAAAATCTCGTTTTTTTGATGGTGGATTTATTTTGTCAGTTTCTACTATCGAAGAGATTGGCACTTGGTAAACGATCTTTGGGCTTACAATAACCGTTGGGTTAGCTTGAATCACTATGTCGGGCTTAGTTATGATTGATAGATCTCGAGTTTGTATTACGCTGTTGTTAGGTTTCAAAACATGAATTTCCTTATTCGTCGCGTCTATACTCGGTATTGAGGTTTTAATTTCTGAATTAATTTCTGTACTTGGTACAGTAGTAATTTCAGGTGCTATTCGACTACTTACTATTGGCGCTATCTTTGCTTTAAAAGCTTCAGGAGTTTGTGTTACTTTAGAAGTATTTTTAATCATCATGAAATTAGCGGGAATCTGAACGTTGCTCAGGTATACGAAGTTGTTGCAAGGTTGCAAAACAACGCTCTTAGTCTCCGTTGTCGTGACTTTTTCAGTCACCTTTATGTTTGTCAAATCTTGTTCCTGCAATGTGCCTTGAGATTTCTCCTTCACGACTATCTTGTTACCATATATTTGATTCTCAGTTATCAAATTCTCGAAATCGTTTTCGTCACTATTTTCTTGGTGTAACCTTTTCAATGCAACCACTTTAGACGAAGTGCTTTCGTTCACTACGTCTTCCTTGCATTTCTTACTTTGGTTTGACAGTCGTGAAGGAGCTTGCAGGTTTTTTGGCTCGAAACTAGTTCTTTGTAATAGTACTTGTGGGTTCTGCTGTATCGTAAGCATCATCTTTGAGTTCGTACTGTTCTTGTTTTGAATGAATACAATTTGATTTTTTTGTTCATTATAAGATGTCTCCGGTGGCTTGCTAAAATTGGCCTTGCTTGTTTCAATATTGATTGGGTTGAATAAGGGTCTTGGTAATGTAGGAGAATCTTTCACTTCAGCTGGTGGGTCCGCTTTTGGTTCGGGCACACGAAACGGATTATCCGTTTTGTTAATAGCTTCAGCTGCATTAATTAAAGTACCTATATTGCTATTTGATATCACACTGGGCTTTGCCTCTTTAATTTCAGGTTCTTTTGTTGCTGTTTTTATGATAATATTACTCTGAATTTCAATTCTTGGCGACTCTTTGGAGAAAGCAGGACTGTAAGTTTTCTTTGCTAAAGAATTTTGGAAGGTAGTATCGGGTGGATTGACGACACATTTCATATCAATTTTACTTATAGGTATACTGGTCTTTAAACTGAACCTTGGTTCTGGTTTCTTTTTTAACTCTTTGTTTGTTGTTTGGGACGGTATAGTGACCGTGGCTCCTGAACCCTGTGCTAAAGATGTGATGCTCATCTTTGATTCAGTACTTTGTGTTTTACTGGCATCAGGTACCGATGTAGCTGTTATAATTTCTGGCGTGAAATGTTCTTCAAAGTCAGTTTGAGGTTTTAAGGTCTCTTCGGGAGGTTCCATATCAGTACTTTGTTTATCAACCGTAGGCGCTGGGAGATTTTCTTTGGGCATTGGTGGGAAGGGTATGAATTCAGGGCTCAATGGCTCGTTATGCATCGGAGGAGGAATGCTTGGCGGAGCTATTGGCGGGTAGTTTACTGAACTAATAGGCTGAAACGCCGAGTATCCTGGTATTGAGTAAAGGTAACTTCCGAAGTTCGGGTACCCGCTATCCACTTGTTTCGGAGTCATCACGCTTGGGTTCGGGTTGGGAATAGATGATGGTGAGATCTTCGGAGAATGAGGGATTGGCTTCGCTGGAAGGAAAGCTGGTTTTTCAAATATGACAGATTCTTCAGGCTTGTATGGTTCCGGGGGTTTTGGGGGAATGGGATCCGGTGGGAGGGCTCTCTCCTGCTCCAGTGGTGCTATTGGGGTGATCGGCTTCACGGGAACAATCACTGTAATGTGAGAAAAGGTGTGTTAGAATATAATTTGGATGTTTACATAACTATCCATTATGCTAGGTTGAACGAGGGACATAGGTACTATAAGGAAGTATAGTAGATACAAGATACTCATAAAATGATCATTTATCATTGACAAAATATGATAATTAAAGTTGTTCATTTCATGAGTAGGTACACTCCCTTAAAGTTATACCTTGTTCAACCTAAACCACTGTGTTTAGTGAATTGGTAAGTTTGCTTACAGAGTGTTGGTATTGTTTCAAGAACTTATTATAATACTTAATTCATTGATTTTTATGTTACGTTTTATAATTATACACTTTCACCTGATTGGTTAAGGTTTGAATGCATTTGTATACAATATATGAAATTTAAGACTGTTCCCTGTATCGGTACCGGTATGAGAACTGCTTCTTCATCCATCTTTCCTTCCTTTATGTGCTGCTGCGGTCTAGAGCTACATAAAAGAAGCACCTTACGTTTTGCTTACCAATTGCATGTTGCAAGGAGAGTGGCTTGCACCATTTCTAATATTAAAATATTTAAAATAAAAAGTTCATGCTAAGGACAGGAATTAGGGAGGTATGCAAACTAAACACACTAAATATAACGTGCACTGAGAAAGATGCATTAGGTACTTAGAGTCGGTGCTCTGCATCATCTGACCACTTTTACAAAGAACAAGATGGGGAAGAGGGGTCAGGTAATGTAGGAGTGTCCTGCATTACCTGACCCCTCTACTTACCTACTTGTTTTGCATTTACGATATTCAAATCCAGCAAAGTAGGTATACCTACTGGATGCTGGGGTGATTCCAGCTGGTCAAATATTGATCCAGTGTCATTGGAATCCGGCGCTGTATCCAAATACTGGATCAATGAAAATCAGCCTTAAGAGATAGCAAATCTTATTTATGTCGTCACTTTAAATATCATTGTCAGTATAGTCGACGTCGTAATTCCTTTACCATTTATGGTAACAATTCCCAGTAAATTGAAACTTCACTTATGTTTGTTGAAACTATCGAACTATCACGTAGAGTCACACGTTATAAAACGCGAAGGTCTATTTGTCTATCATCATCTCATTCTCCTGCTCATAACCTAATTTATTTGTGGTCGCCGCAACTCTTTTCTTCTTCGGTAGTGACTCCATATCACTCCATCCATCGTTTATTTGGTCTTATCCTACTTTATTTGTCTGTGTCATAGACCTTGTCGTTTTATGACGTGCAAGTGACATTCAACAGTAGGGTGGTCAAGTAACAACGAGGTCGACTATTCCTATCTAAGATAGCCACATTTCTTAGTGCACGATATTTTTTTAAATATGGCAAGCATTCTAAAAGCGTATGCTAATGCTGTTATTGTGAATACATTTATGATACTTATTTGGTAGGTAGGTAGGTAACATGGCCCAATATGTAATAAGTAGGTAGCGACAAGCTACATCTACTTACTTTGCTAGGGTAGTTAAATGGCTTCATATACTGGTAATTATCGGTTGAAAATAAGCCTTTTTTAGAGTTGATAACAATCGCTTGTTACCAGGCAGCCGGCCCATCTAAAATACTGGTTTCAGCTGCATCCGGTTAGACTGGAAGCCCCATCATAGTTGGGAAAAGACTAGGCAGATTGAACTTTAACAAAGTACAGACGCCAGCACATCAACCTACCCGAAACTGTCAAATTTTCCCAATTTTTGAACCTTACCTATACTTCAGTCATAAAGTTGAAAATTTATTAAATAAATTTAACAGATTGTAGTAGGTTGATGTGCTGGCGTCTGTACCTAAAGTAAAAGTGCGATCTGGGAATCTCGCCCATATAATGCCATACCAATCTGAAAATAGTAGATAGTAATCGCTTGTTTCAGTACGTTCTGTCTTTGTCTCTGACATCTTAGTGATCGGATCGGATCGGCTAGTATCGGCCTCTAGAGATCTCGCTCTAACTTTTACATGGTCTAACGTTTTATAGGGCGTTCGTATTAACTTATATATTTTGGCCGACTTTTGTCAGACTGGGCTGGGCGCGCGTATAGTCCCCGTCACGAGAAGATAATTCAATCAACAACAAAAAATCCCAAATTCAATAAACTCAAAGTAACATACTTGTAATAACTAACGAGCAATTTCACTTGGTCGAGTTATATTTTAGCTATATAAAGCGCTATCGTCTAATTTTTTGTGGTACTGGAACGCGTCTGACTCATGGAACGTAAACATTTGGGCCGCCATTTTGAAGTAAGTTCACGCTGGCGCTGTCAATGCTGCAGAATGCAGATGCAGAATACTCGGAATCCTCTAACGACAGTATTTAGATGTGTGTATAATTATATCCCTATATAAAAATAAAAATAATTACAATACTGTTTATTTTTTATTTGATCCAAAGGTTGCGAACACCTGATTGTGTGTTTACATATAGCTTTTCGTGACGGGGACTTATTAGGAGATTACAGCCCACAGGTCTCACAGAGAGGAGGCCTGCGTCCTAGCAGTGGGAACATTATAGGCTGATTATGTTTGTCAGACGTTTCTCCTCCCATTATTGTAAGTAGGTACTTACTTATCGTTATTTTCATTGCTTAGTTATACTTAGGTGGCGGCGTTTACCTACAGGTAAAATTGCTTTCAGCGGTGCTATTCTGTAAAAAGATCACCGTGATAACTTAGGTGAAGTGAGCTTCAAGTGAGCTGTCAATCCACCTGATGCTAGGGATTGACACTATTGACAGCTAACTTTAAGCTCACTTCACCCAAGTTTTCACAGTGACCTTTTGTACAGAATAGCATTACAGATTCGTTATAAGATACCAAGGAAGATAAAATGAATGAATGATGTCTTTATTCGCTAGAATGTAGGTACAATAAAGACTTGCCGTAATATAAGCGATCATCACGCGAATAAGCATCATCGCTTCTCTTCGATCTTTTGTCATTTAGAGCCAGCGCGCACTCGCGACTTTTTGTTGACCGATAGTTTGATCGTTCAGGGAATCAGTATGGAGGAAGTGCACGCATTTGGCGATTAAAAATCGGCCGATCAAACGCGTGCACTTCAATATAGCTCCATACTAATTCCCTGAACGATCAAACTAGCAGTCAACAAAAAGTCGCTAGTGCGCGGTGGCTCTTATTTGTTCAGAATACCGGAACGCGCCATCTGTCGGCACGACGACACGTTCAGATTCATGATCGCGACGATCACTTTCTATTAGGAAATGGGGCAACAGTAGAAGAACAAATTGGTTCCTACTCTCAAAGTGGCGACAGTTACGTTTCAAGTTTAGGTACATACATTAGTTGCAGTGGAGAATGGCCGCCACTGGCAGCCATTCGCCGACCTACCAGTGACCACGACCGCAGCCGACGCCAGCGAGGTGTAACTCAGCTGAAACGTCGAAATTTACACACTACCAGGTCTTCTATATGACAACTTGTCACTTGTAAGGTCAGCAACAGAAGTTAGAGAAGACCCAACATTATATTTTGATACAATAATTTTCAGCATTTTGTGTAATACCTAGCTGAATCTGAATAATCTGAATTTAGCAACAGTTTTTTTTAATATTCTGCTCAAAAATGGCTGCCACTAGCGGGCATTCGCCAGCTTACCAGTGACCACTACTGCAGCCCGCCAGCGCGGGAAGCTTAGCCAAACGTCGGTTATACACTCCTAGTTCTTACTTAGGTAAGAGCTACGATATCTGAATCTTCAATCCGCGGCTGACTATACGTTTGGTGAGGCCTTACACCTACTTAGTTACAAATACAGTGGCATCGTACCGCAAACTGTAACCACGAGATCAGCACATGATTCTGGACCCCCTAGCGGATTCAGAATCATGTACCAAACCCATGGTAACAGGTCGCCTGTCGAGGTCCTCTGCCACCCTGTACATTGTATAGGTACCTACTACCTATGTTAATCCGTAACCTCTGCCTATTACAGCTTCTTTTATACTTTGTAGATTACGCGCAGCTCTGCACTCCTCTCTGGTTCTATTTTCGCCCATTTAGACATGCTCCTACTGTCGAAAAGCGGCTGACGGCGATTAGGTACCTAATATTCTGTCTGTGGTGTGATTCGACACTAGATTATTATCGATTATACAGAATGTAATAGTGTACGCTTGTCATACAAACGGTTTCTGTATTGAGAACTTGACAAACTCTCTGTGTTTGGCTATACTGGCAGCGCGGGGCGGGGAGCGGCGCGGGTGAGGGAACGCGCGTGATTTGCCTGTCCGCAGTTGAGCGCGGCTTCGTTCTGAGTGTTCTCGTGTCCAGTGTTTGTCAAAATATAATATGGATGAAGAAGACTTATTTTTACTAGAAAAAAGCTCGAACTAAGTACTTTGAGAACCCCGGTCCTTGGCACTCACTGCGGCCACTTGTATGAAAGAGCTATGGCGTGAGTTGCCCGCGCGCTCCCCGCGCCGCTCACCGCGCCCGCGTGCCCATGCCCACTATGGACGCTCAAATGAAGTTCTTATGTTTGAGTACGCCGCGCCGCGTCCGCGTTTGCAGTCTGGCCAACCACTCTCACCTAGGGTGAATCCTTCAACGTAGCCCGCGAAATGAAAAAACGGAATAACCGCGTGATATACAAAAAACGTCAGATTTTTTAACTTCGCGGGCTACAATGCTTGAGTTTGAAAGGTTCTATGCTTCAAATCTCAATTCAGTAACCGGGTGTTAATCTCTGGGTCAACTTGCATATATAAGGTGCTATAAAACTATCTGCCACGGCTTCAATGGGAGACAGTATTCTGTATAATTATAGTTTACTACAGATACTTACATTATTGATTTTATGTCATAATTTTTTTCCATACAAAAAAAAATGTACGTATAAATGTGAATTGATTTAGTTGCATGCCCATAGTATATAATTAGCTGTTGCCGCACCGTCATTTCATTTCGCAAAATGTAACGAAGCGACACATTGCGCGTAGTTTGTGAACCACGTTATGCAGAATAGAGTAGGTAAATGTTTATTTAATTACTTTATTTTCTCAAATTGATTTAACTATTCCGGGGTACAAAATTTCGAAGCCGTGGCAGATATTTTTATAGCTCCTTATATGTAGGTATTCTTTATTTTTTGTCACCTACCTACAACCTGCGTATGGCTTTTATTTTTTTATTACGTTCAAGCTAGCTAGCAACTAGCTCTACCCTGGGTGCGAGTGTTGAACATGTTTTGTTACGTTTATGAACACCAGTGGTCCTGTGGGTCATATAACAGCTATTTCGTGCGGGAATCGAACCCGCTACGTGACCAAACAGCCTGACGCCTTACTATTGCGCGTACCATGACATCCACGACTAAACATTATGTAAGTATTTCTTTCCTTATTAGGCACCTACTTCATAGTTTTCAGCAGGTTTATTTATCGCAATCATTTTTCGAATACTTCCCTCAGTTTGATAGTTTATATTCAACATACTTACACACATACCCAATCAAAGAGGTGCTACGAAGAAATACGGTCAGCAACATAACTCGATTAGGTACCTAATATTATAAATTTTGAATAAAATTTTTACCACAATATTAAAAAAAAACCGTTGATAAATTCAAATATGAAGAGTGCAGCAAGTAGAGCTCGAACCTCGAAACCTCTCGAAGTCTCAATCTTCAGTCATCCGCGCCGTAGCTGTTTGGATAATTGTGCACGAAGGATCGACCGCGTGAGTGCCTACCTACTTTCTACGTGCCTACCATTTCGGGAAATACAGTCGTGATGTTCGTGACCTCCTGTGCTTCATTAGCTATAGCCTGCAGGTACCTATATGTACCTAGGTACTTCGAACGGTCGGCAACCTGTTGCTTCATTCCTCTGTAGTACCTACTTACAACAATCTGTTCCTAAACATTTGATTTGAGAGAGACAGTACCTACTGCCTATCCATAATAAAAACCCTGTGCGACCTGAACGGGCTATGTCATAAGTACTATAAGATGTACTATATGACGTAAGTAGTAGACTGGTTAAACAGTCTGTTCCAAAACGGTTTTAAACAGGGAAGCCACAGGTGGCTGCACTGTATTTTATAGATTGCCTGCACTGTTTGCTTGCAGTGGTGGCCCAGTGGTAACGGCCGCGACCATAGAAATGTAAAAAACTTCTTTCATATATCTATGACCGCGACTTACGAGTTGTAGGTCGTAGGATCGAACCCAGACAAGCGCTTTACTTTGTTTAACTTATTTCATCACCATTACTCTCAAAACGGTGGAAGAAAACAGCGTAAGGAAACCGACATGTCCTAGAATCAAAAATTCAAGAGGACATGACATCTACCAACCCGCACTGGGCCCGCGTGGTGTATTACGGCCGACTCCCTCTCACCGAGAGGAGGCCTGTGTCCCAGCAATGGGAACATTATAGGCCGATTGTGCTGCACCGTTTGTAATATAACAATAGACTAGACGAATAGAAGTGTTCAGTATTAGGTGGTGGTGAATTATCAGATGGCCTAGTGTTAGGTCCACAGCTTGGTGAGGACCACTGCGCCCAACTCAAGGAGATATCTGTCCGGTCATTGCCATTGTTTTATTTGTTGATTTGGAATATTTATTCTATCTCTCTAGGGTACCTAGCCCCCTTATCTGACCTTCCTGTATAGAGGAATTGACTCTGCCTACATGCGACTTGGTAGCACTTATCGCAAAAACAATCTATAGGTATAGGTATAATGTTTGGTCAGGCGCCTACCCAAAGAAACAAACCAGAAAATACTTAAGTGTAGTAGCAAATATAATAAGAGATTATAAGAATAATAATTATTACATTTTTATGAAATAAACGTGATTTGATTACTTTTACCTAACATTACGTGGAAGCCACGCCGAAGAAGAATCCTCCAAGAAAACCTACGGAAAAGCAGCTATTTCTCCTCACGACCTGGAGAAACTTTTGAATCCACTCATGGCTCTGTCCTGCTGCCTCTTTAACCTTCTCCCAGTTGACATAGATGTACCCGAACTCTGCCGCGAAGTGGAGAAGAATGATCCCGCCTCCAAGGCCGAAGGCGGCGATCCTCCCTACCCTGATGATGGACACACCCGAAACCCAGCCCGTAAAAGTCCCTAGTAACAAATTCTTTGTCGTATTACTCTTTATCCCATCTATTGTGACATCTAAATATGATGAGGTTTTCCGGGGGGTGACAACTCCGTCACCCTGGTTGGCAAAGTTCTGAATCTCACTGCTCAGCTCGGGCCGGGCCATGGGCGTGCATTTTTTTGGTTTGTTATGAAGTTTTAGGTACAAAATTGTTGCTGTTTTTGTTTGAAGAATTCACGTGCTTGTTGCACGTCTACGTGTCGTGATAGGATTTGGTTGGATACTGTTTGACAAGTTCTGACAGCACAGAGCTGACTTCTTTCCACTAACAAGTATTTATATTTGACAGAGCTTCTTTCACTTTGCAATAGCATAGATACACGATACACTGCTACAAGCAACGGCTACAATTTTAGCGCTCAAATGACGTGAACACTGTTGGTAAACATTTTTCGTTACAGTTGTGCAATAGTTTGTGGTTGATTATACGGCTTACAGACTCCCTCTCACAGAGAGAAGGCCTGTGTCCCAGCGGTGGGAACATTATGGGCTGATTAAGCTTAAGCTAATTATTTTTATGAAATGTAATTTGAAATGTTAAAAAAAAACAAGATGTCGGTGTTAGTTCTGATTTTGGCCACGCGCCAAAATAACTTTGTAGCGCTTATGTCTTGCTTCTTTCACTGTCGTAGCATAGATAACTGTGTGACCGTAGCATAGGTATCTATGTGCGAAAAGCTCCGAGAGTATCTGAGGTGATAAAGGCTAGGAACATTATTAGTCTTGATTAATGCGTTAAATCCAAAAGGGAGTCGTTTTTACGTAAAGCCTAATAGTTGTCTTTGAAAGAACATCAAAGTAAATTTTACCTGTAAACGCTTTTTGAAACAGACCCCTGTGTACGGTAAGTACCTAATTAAATGAATAATAAGTACCTATCAGCTATAGATAGGTACTTCGATACGTCAATGGACGTTATCATACATACATTATTTGACAACTAGATGACTGACCACTTCTATGACTTCATAACCATGCGATATCTTGTTCTTTCTGTTTGAGAAGATGCCTTTGCCCAGTCTACCTATTATTATTTGTACTGCAAGAGTAGGGAATCGAACCGAACTCCCTAACGCTCGGAAGAATTCACTTTTACTTGGTCATTCTACACACATACCCTGTGAGTCTGATTCCATCTTTCTAGCATATTCAACGTTTTAAATCGAGCAAATATGGTTATTAATAATAATTATTGACGTTATAAATACTCTTACATGGTCAAAAATTAACCACGAAGTTATATTTTATTGTACGAGATAAAATCCAGTACACAGTGAACAGACGTCTCACGCAATTATACAACGTGTCCCAAAATTCAACGATAAGCGGGCGCACCAGAGGGTGGACCTAATCATGACTACTCGAGAAAAAACAATGAAAAAAAAATATGTCATTTTTTTTGGTAATTACAAAGTGGTCTGAAAGTAAAAAACTTTGAAAATTTTAAGGAAAAAAGTAATTTTGATTGTTTTTATGTAAAAACTACAGGCATTCTAGGATTTTTAAGGGTTGTGGTGGATAGCAGTGCTACTTAAATTGCCGATACAAATAAAAAAACATATTGAAATATTTGAAAAATTGTGTTCATTGTATTTTTTGTAATTTCCAAAAAAAAAGTTTTTTTTTTTCATTATTTTTTTCTCGAGTAGTTTGTGAGCAGGTCCACCCTCTGGTGCCCACTTATCGTTGAATTTTGAGACACGTTGTATAACGTGCGTCTTGCAAGCGTTCTAAAACCTCAACAATCTCCCCAGCAGCACATCCGTCTGTTCTAACTGAACAGACAGCTGTGCTGCTGAGGAGTTTGTTGCGCCACTTCTTCTCCCCAGCGAAAGCACTAGGAAGGTGGTGAAGGGCGGGCGTTTTAGGGGACTGTCTTATGTAATTTGGCTTTCGAAAAGTGCTGATTCACAGCCTAATTCAAATACTTTTGATTTCGTCCACACGACGACACAAGTCGCGAAACATGTGGACTTGTACCAGGCACATGAATCTGAATAATTTATGTTGCCTTGTTGGGAACTTATTATGAAGAGTTAGTCATTATTGTTCCATCGCAAAAACAGATGACCATACAGAAATAGCACCATGTCTTTTCCACAACGTAACAATAATGACACTATTGCATTGCAATCTACATCGCATTTGTGCCAAGTAAATCGGATACACGTGTCCCGTGCCTGTTGCACATGTGCCAGTGTGGACAAACAGGCAAGGCTCGTTTCGTTACTAGTCGCTGTTGTCGCTCAGAGTTCATAATGACGTGTATAAATATTGCAAATACGAGGTGTTGCTGCGTTACCTAGAAGCTGCACAAATACTAACTACATGCTAACTTCAAGCTGTAGGAACGGGAGGGGTGAAAACAAAAATAAAAGTGACTACGCGAGCGGCGGGGACGCGATGTACCGAGGCATCGCTACCTCGCCGACTCGCTAGCATGCATACTATTAATTTCATTGAATGTATTTTTCAATAAAACCATATTTTTTCACTTGTTAGGTATTGTCCATATCATATCTAACTATTAAATATAATATTTACATGACATATCGGACACTCGACATTTGGAATACGACAACACGCCGTCCGCCTAAATGCTGCTCGTGATCGAAAAAAAGATTGAAAAATATTGAACACCTATTAAAAGCTAAAATTAATAATAACTATCTAAGTTAACGTATAAAGAGGTTTTTTTGTTATAAAATTTCGTGTTTTCTTTTTTTAATTCAATGTTCGTTAAACACTGCAGTCGTCGGTCGCGCGGGGTCGTGGTCGCGAATACTGCAACGGGAATCAAGTCTTATCACAAATGCAGTAGAGTTCAATATTGCGAAGCAGATTGCACGCGCGGCCCGTTGGGCAAACTTAGAGCTACTTAAGTTACGTTGACCCCGGACGAGCGAAATTACAAATAAAATAAGTCGATCGATATGTCGCGCGGCGCCGGCGCCGGTCAGTAAGTACTAGCCGGCGCTCTCGGACATACCACATACCTACGTATATAATTCGTGCATTATCGATCGATACATTTGTTTTTACATCTAGATGTATATATAATTTTAAATAACCGCACATCCTATCTAGTTACAGTCTGCGCCGGGCAGTCGTTTATTCGTCAGTTTGATCATAGCGGAGTTATAATTACAAAGTGTATATTATCTTAGTGGCGACTTTAGTAAGCGTAGAGTATGTGCACCGTGTCGGCGCGTGCGCACTACTCCATACACTTGTACATACTGTGCGCACAGACCAACCAGTTTGCTACAACATTCACTGCATAGAACGTTGCTGCAACAAAGTTATTTTACATACAATAGGGAACATTCTGATTTAGTATAAATATTTCATCACATTCATAATTATTTTTTATTTACACACAATATCTTACAAGTATATAAGGTAGATGTCCGCGCGGCGACACAAAGTATATAATGTAGGAACTCGGCAGTTCTATCGTTTGGCTTCACTTTGTCGTCTTCGACCTCTCTATCGCACACACGGCTAAAGAAAGAGACAGTACTATAGCTGTTGCTACTCAATTTGACACTTTCTATCATTGACATAAGGTTCAAATTACGTCATAGTGAGAAGCAAGGCCCAGAGTGCACTTCTATCGAAACTGATCACTCGTAAAACTAGATGTAAAATAAGTTATAAATATTGTAAAGATTACATTAGCGTGACAAACTTCATCCTATTGCTACAGGAGACTGGAATTCAGCCTTTGGTTAAAAACAAACTGATTTTCGTACAAGAAGTGTGATAACATAATGATACCAACAAAAGGTAAACTTCAAAAAACAGTACAAAAACAAAATTATTGTCTCACAATATCTAACTAAAAATTTATTGTCAGTTTTACAACAGCCGTAGAAAGACCAAGTTTTAATAATATGACGCGAAACTCCACTTTATTCCTTTGCCACTGTTTATCGCCAGTTAGCAAATCAATTGCTCTGAAGCCGTATAGACTTGTCCAAGTCAAAATTGTTTTAGTGCGAGAAAGATGTACAGCTATACAGGGCGTATAGGGCCACCCTTTTTTTCACTGGAGCAAATTATGGCTTTATTACTTCCCTATAGCATAATCAGCCTGTAACGTTCCCACTGCTGGGACACAGGCCTCCTCTCTGTGAGAGGGGGCTGTAATCCACCACGCGAGCTTAGTGCGAATTGGTGGATGTCACCTGTCTTCGAATATTTACTTCCCTTTACAGCTTCAGAATTCAACTTGAAACAGTTCTTTGGGTGTAACAATCATTCTAATCACAAATCAGTAATAATCAACGACCCAATTCAATAAAGAGCTTATTCAGAACAGTACTGAATTTAATCACAGAAATCATTACAGTACATGTGATACAAATATTTAAACATAATTCACTATACAAAGTTGTCAAGCCAACACAAAAACATGTCGGAAGATTCGTCAATTAATTTCAAATACAAATAAATAACATGGTTTACCAATCGGTTTCGATAAAAGCACACAAATAACAATCTTTCAATCAATCAATGAATTAAGTTTCTTGTTTTTGGAAGATACAATTATGGAGTACAGTTAAACTGTTTCAGTCAGAAATATATTATTTGACCTTTTTACGTGAGGCTTAATACTTTACAAATGAGGATATATCTGAGGGGCAATTCCCGTAATTTTAAGAACGTTTAGTCTGATCTCAGTCTCAATCTGTCAAAAATACCTTGAATTTTCCTAAATTTTTGACAAGTTTTGGACATTGATTGTCGCTGAGAAGAGATTGAGACTAGATTTTGAAGGTTTTTAATTACGAGAATTGGTCTTCTGATATTTTTTTCAATAACCAATGGTATAAGTTGACCTGAGATTTGAAGTTCAAAATAAGTCATTCCAGACTAAGTATATTGATGATACAGATGCAGAGATTAAAACAAAAATACCTCTATACCAAGTTTTTAAGTAATTTTCGAGATACCCACTTAATTACCCAATTTGAATTAAATATTCTTCTATTAACTCGTTTTAAGACTCACGTAAATCAAGCCGATTATAATAACATTTTGCGCGTATTCAATTTTCAGCTTCTCCATATTTCCGAAAGCCAAAATAAGACTGATTAATAAATCTCCTGTAAACTGTGATTGTTTCATCACAACACGAGAATAGACAGCAGATTTATTGATCCGTATTTTTATAGGCTTTTTAAAGTTGTTTTTGATAAATTAAACAGTAGACTGAAAATTGATAACATTTTTAATATCTTAAACAACTAAGTTCTTGAAACAACCAACTTTACATTTGGATATTATTCATGCTTTATGCAAAAGGTAAATAATTGGAAGGGAGTGGATCGTAGTTTTTGTCAAAAGGGATCATTTTGCAGTCACAGTAACGAAACCGACCATTCGATAAGGTTGTATAGCAATCCGACACGATACAATGTGACTTGGCAAGTCACGAGCATCATATTATGACTTTTATAAACATTGAAATAAGGTTTAAATTACACTACAATTATTAATTTGCGTCCATGAAATGCCATAACTATTTTGATGGACCTTAGGCACCATAGTTATCAATGTATTTAGCAAGTTCAGTATACAGAGTTATTAAAAAAAAAACAGTGGCACTCCCGGAGTGCCGACAGAAGTGAAAACAAAACACGAACAGAATACTTTGCCATCATTCACCGACATATCGGATATACATTAAAACCGAGGACAGCCGAACATATTCGTAACCGACACCGTTACGGTAACAGTGGCGCGAATTCAATCGTATTTTCCCATCTCAAAAAATGCCCAACGCGCCTAAAGAAGTTTTCAGTTCAAAAATTTATAAGCTTGTGTACGAAAATTACTTTTTCTTAGATTTTTTAAATAGTTAGTATATTATTTTTTGTCTAATCTAGCATCGGTAATTAGGCCAACGTCCATACTACGTTGAATACGGTTCTTGTCCGATCATCGAAGCTAGACTATTCGTTATTTGTCAAATAAATTTGATTGATAGCATTTAAGAGCTACCCAATTTTTTTATAACAACCCTGTAGTGGCGACGGCACCATACAACTCGATTCCCACCGGCTTCCCTTCGAAAATTCAGAACATAACCACTCTATAGTCAATTCATCATTGACATTTTCTTTTGGCATTTTTTTTTTGCTCTGGCCGGGCGGCCTACCTCTGTCATAAATTCACCCTTCGCCACTGCAACCCTGTATACTGACATATCACTATGTCGGACTGCTAAACATGGCTAACTCACTAATATCTTTGCATTTCCTAGTGGCAGTGATAGCAAAGGCCTTTTGACCATAATGTGTCAAATTAAGTAAGTTTATTTCAAAAATATTACTCTATTTTACAGCCTACACACATATGTGTTAAGTTTTGATGTATCATAATCTGTAAGCAGTCGGCTCGATACATGACATACCGGGATGTGAGTTGAATTCGCATCACACGGCATTTGTACGTTGATGACCGCATGCGGGGACGGCATAGTGCAGAAAACTTAGAGAATAAAAATTTTGTACAAAATTTTATATAGCTGTCAATTTTAATTCTATTAAGCGTAATCATTACTGTGGTCAAAAAATGTAGATAAATGTCAACATTATTTAGATCAAATTCTACAATTTTACTGCAGCGTGTAGTCCCCGCTTGCGGTCATTAGCAACACAACTGTTGTGGAACACGATCGTTATCATTTTTATAAAATTGAGTGAGGAAAGACTTGGTAGGGGCGGTAGTATCGTCAGCCGACACGCGCACTGGTGTGCACAGCGGTCAGGCGGGCGCGGCGTCACCTGCGGCGCGCTCGGCCGGCGCGGGCGCGTCGGGCTCGGGCCGCGCCGTGAGCGCCAGCGGGGCCGGCTGCGCGGGGTAGGCCCGGTAGGGCCGGTACAGCAGCGGCGGCGGCAGCAGCGCGCGCGGCAGGTAGGCGGGCGGCGGCAGCAGGTGGTGCGCGTGCGCCGCGTGCGCCGCGTGCGGGTGCATGGCTGCCGCGATGGCTCTCTGCTCGTCTCGCGCCCTCTCTTTCTCTCTTAGCGCGCGTTCTCGCTCCCGCTGTTCCTTCTCCCGTTGTTCCCGCTCTCGTTCTCGTTCTCTGTGGATTTTGAATAGACTACGATTTAATTAATGATGTAATTATTTTGATTGACAAGTGCTAATATTAGAGATCTTACAAAATTATGATTACCACAATTATACTCTTTGAACATAATATTAGAATATCTTTCTTGCGACAAGTTAGGCATATTTTATATACTTTTTCATGCATTACCAATGTTCATTCAATGTTCAATAAACATCGAAATAAATAAAAATTTTATGTTTTTCGTTGGTAGGCGCATCACTTAAGACCAGCTGGACTAATTTAGCTATTTTTTTTGTTTTAAAATGTTAGAAGTAGTCCGAATAAGGTTTTTATGGAAATGAAAAATGGACAGTTTCTCAGAAAACTTTCTTCTTCGGAAAAAACTGAATGTCCTTTTTTGTACGAATTATTAAAATGGGGCAGGACAGCGTCTGTCGGGTCAGCTAGTTGAGAATAAATAACATTAAAATTTGTATAACCTTCCTATCAATCGAGCTACACCACGATCTTTCTCGATTAATTTTCAAAATAACCGTATTTTACATAGGGAACAACGGTTGTCACATAAAATGTACAGCGAAAACATGACCCTGGTCTCACTTAATATGAAAAACAACTGAAAACTTACACAGCTGTACCAACAAAGACACTACCACAAAATCATAAACTGCTGATAATCTGCATGGTCCTCAAATGATCTGATCAAGATATTGTCTGCACTTTAAAATGAGACTGTGACCTTGAGTTTGCTTCGGTGTTTCTTTATCACAGTCGGAAAACATTGGCCTCACTTAGTTTTAAAACATTTTTATTTATTTTGAAATTCAACTAATTTACAGAAACTAAATATCATTTTCACACCACCTGCTCGATAATGTCAAATTATATGTCATGCTAAACTTAAGTCCTGAGCAAAGCAAGGGAGTTAAGACTATAATTCTAAGTGCAGAGATATGGCGCCCGTGACTTATGACACTTATTTATGCCCCTCGGTGAATCATAATATTATAGTATTATCATATCATCATGTATCACCTTTCTCTCTCGCGCTCGCGGTCCCGCTCCCGCTGCAGCGCGAGCTCCTTGTCCCGCTCGTCGTGCAGCGCGTGCGACACGTGCGACACGAGGGGCAGCGGCGGCGCGAGCTGCGGGTACAGCGCGTAGGGGGGGAGCCAGCCGACTCCGACGCCGCTGCGGAATACCCGTTCCAGGTACATCTGCTCTTCTGCTGCTAGCCTGTAGATGTGTTAGTTCGATGTGATAATAACCGATCGGATTATAACCAGTGCAACATCTAAGTTATTATAAAAGTTGATTCGACTAAGAAAACCAACATTTACTATAATAGTCATAAACTTTTCACGAAAAATCGTTTTTTTTTTTTGTCAAACCTTACATGTACACACGAAGACATACCAAACTATAAATTTCCAGTTTTGGCTGACCTCACATTGTGTAGGCTTTTCATACAATGAGAAGCCGGCTTATACTGGAAACATATAGCTTGATTATGTCGTCGTGCGTACTAGGTAAGTAATAATAATAGGTAGGTAATGTTCAGGGTTTAACAGTAACATCTATTCCCTAGCATTGTGTTAAAAATACAGCAACATTTTAATTCTCATGAAATTCCAGTGTTACATGTGCTTAGCGGCTTTTTCCTACGCCTAGACAAATGCTTGTTAAACAATAAAAAATGCGACGTCATGATCTTAAATTATTTTGTATGATCTTTGATTGCGTTATTCTAATCTAATAATGTGTTTGCACAGAGGAGTCACTAAATGCGATGTTTATGTTTTATCGCATTAAGTGAACAATAGCGACCTAGTTGTGTAAAAACATTTTAAGAACTTGAGACAAGGTTATTGCTGCATTGAGTCATAAATGTCACTTATGACAACCGGATATTTTATTTATTGTTTAAATGTGTATGTCTTAAGCACATCCACATTCTAGTATATAAGTGCTAACATAGGTGATAAGATATATTGTAACTAACATCTTTTAAGTATTTTTGTTTTTGTCAGTGTGGACCTTTTTTTGTCTATTATATAAATATAAATTATTATTTATTTATTTAAGTAATTGGGCAAAATTGTAAGTATTGTTTGTTGTGTAATTTTATATTCCTTTATGTTTTCGCCCCCTATTACATGGGACTTGGTGCGTGGATGTACTATAGGTGCACCTCTGTCTCAGTTATGTTTAAATCCCATGTAATAGGGGGCGGGCTTATTGCCATCATGTGAAATTCCAGATGGAAAAAACCCAATAACACTGCCCGACCCGGGAATCTAACCCAGGACCTCATGCTTAGCGGTAGCGCTTGCGACCACTAGACCAACGTGGCCAATATGACGTGATGTTATGTAACTATGTACTTAAGGTGTATATAGAAGCTGTTGGTGTTTATCAGTGGCGAAGATACCATACAACTTGATTCCCACCGGCTTCCCTTCGAAAATTCAGAACATAACCACTCTATAGTCAATTCATCATTTAAATTTTCTTTAGGAATTTTTTTTTGCTCCGACCTACCTCTGTCATAAATTCACCCTTCGCCACTGGTGTTTATAAATAAATAAAGCTAGATTGATAATGTGTTGCTACCTGTACTGCAACGCGGCGCTGGAGTAGATGCTGGGGTGCGCGTAGGGCGAGTACGCGGACGGCTCCAGCAACGGGAACGAAGCCGCCGGATGCGACAGTCTACAACATACACAAGTCACGCATTACTTACACGAACACACACCAGTACTATCGGATACTAACTAAGTCTGACAACCAGTCTTACCAAGGGGTAACCTACTGGTATTTAGCTGCATCCGGTTAGACTGAAAGCCGACCCCAACATAGTTGGGAAAAGGCAGTCATAAGATGAGGAGGGTACTCTGGGGTGTTAAAAGTGGGTTTCAGAAAGCGGTGCCAGCGTAACCGGAGTTGACACAGTAACGTCAACACATCGCATCGGGGTGAATGCCGTCATTTTGCGGCCGGCTTATGACGGCACCGCTTCCTGAAGAAACCCAAGTTATAGCCTTATAAGATGTAGCGTTCTCGGTTTCTAATAATTCCTGGTGTTCCTGGATAATAGAGGCGTAAAGCTAGTCTCTGCCGGGATGTACAGTCAACAAAAGAGATAAGTATGCAGGATCGTCGGATATAGTTGAAGTTTACTAAGAAACCGATGGATGTTGTCGACTGAAATTTAATTTGATAAATGAGCTGTTTGTTTTCTATTAATTAAATTAAATTTTATTCGAGAACATCCATCAGTTTCTTGCTAAACTTCAACTATATCCGACGACCCGGTTCTCCTTTGGTGACCGTACATTGTCCAGTGGACTGTTATATCCACTGTAAAATGTCTGAACGATGAGTTCATAACGTTTAGAGGACTTTAGACAACGCAAGCAGTAACTGTGCACATTCGTGGCATGCTAGCATACTGCATGTTTATTTAGACCAATCGCAGCAGGAGCCAGCCAGCCAGAGCATTCAAATTCATGAGGATCATCATACAGTAATAAATACCAATTTTTCATACAGCATCATCCTTCTGCCTTGCTCTTTTTCTTCCATAAACTTGTGTGAAACTTGTGTGTGTAACTTGTGTGAAAGATTATATTATCATCTTTCACACAAGTTTTCTTACCATTTAAAGTAACGTTCGAAATAATTAGTTACCTTTCATCAGGTCTGTAGGGCTGGAAACCGCTGGTGGGCAGGTGATGCGGCGAGGCGCGTTTCGGTGGCGCGGGCGCGGGCTTGTCCTTCCCGCCGTCGCGCTCCGTCGCTGCGGGCCCCGAGCCGCCGCCTGCACACTCGTCAGTCAGCAGGGCCCCCGGCCCCCCGGGCTGGGGGCCAGCTACGTACGCGCATTTAGCTCTTACTATGCTAACCAAAATGTTACAGATAGAAATGAAGAGAAGCTCAGCTATATCTTTATTAGGGTCTGTTTTGTTTTATATAACCTCCAAGAGATACCTGAGCTGTTACATTTTATTGATTTCGAAGGTATTATTTTTAGTGACCTGAGAGGTAATCTTTTTTCTACTACTTTTGGTATGTTTTTATTATATACAAAGCACTAAATAGGAGTGACACAATTAGTCTAACAAGTAGTCTAAGAACTATTATTGCTTGACCTTATCTAATCCCTAAAACTATCGAGTTTCCACAGAGGTCTCTCCTATTATTCACATTTAAAAACGTTTACGTTAAATAGTTTGCAAACTTTTTTCAGGAATTTATTCGTGTGCTTCGACCAGCTACAATAGGTATATAGGCTTTTAAATAATTATATTTGCAAAGCCTACTCAAATGGCAAAATATATAAAAACCACATACTATAAAGAGCTAAACGCAATAAAATCAATAAATAAAATTACAAGTTGAAATTGTTAAAAATATTAAATAACAAAATATCGTATCACTTTTATATACAGGATTAAAATTTTCTTAAAATATCTTAAACTTAGTTATAATACAATGATTTTTTAATGAAACAAGCATTTTTCACAGATTGACTAGAGCAAAAGAATATATCTATAAAAATTTGATACATAAAACAATAATTATTTTCCCTTACGCACATTAACCGGTCATAGTAAGCTGTTAAAAAAATCACATCCATTGTTCCACTTATACACCGAGGTATACAACAATAGACATGATTTACCACATCGGCCGGCCAATGTGCAACATACTCTGGTCAATCCTCACAATGTCTGATGTAAGTAATAACTAAGTTCTAGCGAAGTACCTAGTTGACAATTATTGGTACACGTATGGACAAGTTAACAACCCAACAAGTGCACGATGAAGCTGAAGGAAATAAAAGAAAATGGGATCAGCAGACCAGTAGGGCAGTGGACAGTGATATTTATCTAAAATGTATTCCTAAGCTGTAAGGTTGAACATTTGATATTTTGACTGAAAACGTTTATAAATAAAATATGTTTTCAAGATTGGAATAAATGTTGTATTCTGATTTCGTAACCCTAAAGAATCATAGATGATTTTAGCAATGCAAAACATACATTTTGTAATCGTGTAGTTAGATTCTCAATGCTACTCCAAAATCGTACAAATAAAATTCAAATATATTTTTTTTGACCTACTCACTGAAGGCCTATTCCCGTATTTAAAGCGTTCAAAATCAGGTCACAATATCATCTCAGCGCCAACCAATGTCAAAAATGTAGAGGTACTTTTAACAAATTGAGACTGCGATCTGAATACGACCGTTCTTCATAATACGGGGAATGACCGTCTGGCCTATTCCGCCCCTTGTGACATAAAGGTGATGATCCACAGTCCAGTGCCCGTTGGTCCAAGGTAAAGGTGACTAGCTACGGGTCCACTCACCGTCCTTGACGTCGGGGCCCGCGTTCTTCGCGAGCGTCCGTAGCGCCGCCGCGAACGGGCCGCCTTTATTGGGAGGGATCTCTGCGCGCTTCGGAATCTTGCTCGCACTCACACCTGTTGACAATGTGGAGAGGTTTATGTCACTATCTTTAAAGTTATATTAGGACTTTCCATTTGTCTAAAGACGTAAGAAAGCCTTCCGGCGTCTAGCATTCTCCTTTCCTTTTTCTCGATGGGGGCAACTCTGGGTTAAAATATCCGCACAAAATACCCCTTTGGGCTAATTATAATCCTAATACCTGAACCTCCACCAATGTGATTTTCAACAATGACCTGAACCTCCACCAATGTGATTTTCAACAATGAATGTGATCACCCATGGGTGGCCTAAAAGGCGACTAATAAAGGTGCTCCCACACAGCAGTTATATAACGTTATACAACATTGTGTAACACGATAAAAAAATACGATTTGTATACGCTATTATAAATGTTATCGTGTTACACAATGTTGTAGGTATAACGTTATATAACTGCTGTGTGGGAGCACCTTAAGGGGGGCAACAACAGCCAAAAATAACAAATTTCGATCATCAATCCATCTGGCTAGAGTTGATGACAAGTCCGTTTTTACCCGACTACGGCGAAGCAAAAAGGAGGGTTGTGATTTTTGACCTGTATGTATGTATGTTCATTTGTTCCCTCATAACTTCTAAACTACTTGTCATAATTGGACAAATGATGTACCGTTGGTAGCGTCTTGATCGTCCGCTGGTTATAAGCTATGTGACGTCACAATAAATTGAATATGGCGCCCTCTAGCGGACATAAAGTCATGACCTAAAAGAACTTTATTTTAATCACGCCGTGTTGGGTATCAAATGAAAGGGCTTAATTAACACATTTCAAAAACATAAAGCATGTATAAAGCATATGTAGCATGCGACCACGGGAAGGTACTTTCTTGTTTCATCCTTTTCAGTAGTCGGGTTTTAGTTTTTAAACTTATTCCAAGTCTTTTGTAGTGAATGTTTATGAGGTACTTATTAAAAAATAATCCTGGAGAAAAATGCAATCAGAGTAACTTTAGCGACTAGAACTTGCAACCCTCGAGTTTGATATAACTACGAGTATATTGCAAGTCTAAAATCCAATGCGAATGTGTTATGAGAACCAAGAAGACGGTGTAGAATGCGTGATATTACCTGAAGTCAACCTGCCTAGCTTTTCCCAACTACGTTAGGGTGCATACCAGTATTGATGTATGGAGGATGCAGCTGAATACCCATATTTTATGTACCGTAATAAGAGACCTACATTACCAGTACTCGTTTTAATGTTTACAGAGGCCAATTTGTATTTGCATTACCTCTATCATTTCGTAGAACTGACCCATGGAGGCTTATATTAATTAACCTTTTAACCGCTTACGCCGAATTAATCCGACAAATATTTTCGTGTCCATTTCGCCAGGGTTGTATATTTACGACCAAATAACACAGCTCGTTTAATCTGCTTTGTTATTTAATTACGCTGTATTCTATCAGGTATTTATTTTTCGTTTTTTTTTTCGGACGCTGGGGGAATATGAAGTCGGGCGGTTAAAAGGATAAAGAAATAAACAACAAAAATAAATTCTAATATTGCTTTACGAACTTTTTCTATGCCTCGTTGCATCATAATTTCGCCTTTTTTTCTGAGTAACTCTGCATTCGGTCTTTTTCAAGTCGATCAAAACGATCGAAGTCATATTGATTAGGGACGGACAGCTGTCCCTGACGCCGTGACGAGAATGCCTTCCTACACCAATTACAAACGGTTGGTTTATAATTGCCACCAATGGGAAGGCGGCCAGCTGTCGTAAGCGGCATGTTTCAGCTCAGAACTGCCGTTTCATTGGCGTGTTTGTATATTTTTTACGGCACGTCAACAGCAGGCAACAGCAGTTGCTCTTCCCGCCGCGAGTCAATAAAGTTAGGGGCAGAAGTCAAACTTCAAAATCGCATTGAAATAATTGAATATCACAATAATACATTTTTTAACGAAATGACTCGCCACTCGCATATTGAAGCCATGTTTTGGCTATTTTATTCGGTACCTGTTTTAGAATTCAATTTTTCATTGTTTTTTATATTTTGTGGACTTATGACAAGCGCTAAATAAACTTAATATCATTATTTCTTTACCTATTGTAAGGTATTTTTTTACCAACCGGATTCCGGTTGGTATCATCATCACTTCAATTTAGCTTTGAATCCCAATCCAATTTTGAAAAACGAATTTATTCTGGCGACATCGATGACCACCGAATGGAAGACTGTATTATTTGTGGTCTACATATTACTGATCAGGGTCTGGATGGGTGTTTGCTTACGTACATGATATCCTACCGTCTGTAAGTGTATCACGGGTTGATATCTCTTAAAAAGCTCGCATCTGTGACTTGAATCACGGGTTGATTCATGTCAAAAACTTCGCATCTGTGATTGAGTCACGGGTTGATATCGCGGCCTATGACGTAAATAATTACCGATATTTTATTCTGTATTGTATCTGCGCTGCCCTAATTTGCACAAAGTATACAGGAAAGAACAAGGATGGTATACCATCACTTGTCATGCCTCTCAAACGACCGAACAACGGTAACTAGACGTTTCTAAACTCACCTGCGCCGATACCGCGCCCGACCACCCTGAAATCCGCCACACACGGGCCAATCGCGCAATATGGCCGCCACGGATGTGGCGATTCGCGAAATATGTACGCCACAAACGAGAGGATATAATGTTCCCTTTTAATTACAATAGCAGTAGCCCACAGAAGTGGTGGGTGTTTCTGGATGTGACATTATTATAACGTCCGCCTACAAATGCACCCACGGACGAGGTCGAATTGCTAGTATGGCAACGTTCCATTGTAACTTCTGAATATGTATATTCGTTGTGGTAACCACCGCAATGCTATTTCCACCCTCTGGTAATTATGTTCAATATGACGAGCCGTGGTATTGACATGACGCTGAACACTGTACACATTACGGCTGGATCATACGAGTATTTTTACGGGGCGATTGGTAATTAAAAAAGTTCGTACAGCGCGGCTTAAGTTTGATTAAAAATAAATTTATTTATTTATTTTAAACACATATAACTATCATCACAGGCCTTGCCATGTTGCCTTTTAATGTTAATAATAACAGCCTGTATGTCCTAGGACTATTTCTACTGCACAGTAATGACCTCATACACATTAGGACTTCTACACACGGCATAAGCTTTACGCGCCGTCGATGAGCGTCACATGGAACGCGTGTATAAATGTCGTGTGCTTGATGAAACGGAGACCTTAAAAAGGCAACTGTAAGTGGATGCAGAAGACAGAGAACCGGGTGTTGTGGCGCAACTTGGACGAGCCCTAAGTCAAACAGTGGATGCGATCGTCGTGAGTTGATGAAATAAAGTACTACTACCTCTTTTTCGCTGCTTATAGTCCTCCTGACCGTATTTCGGCCTGGCGGGCAATCTCAATGGAGACTAGCCTTCGACGCAGGATATTATAGTGCACAAGTTAGTGCGCAGACACAGGTGTACTCTCTCTTCCCTTACTCTCATAATACGATAGGACGGCAATCCGACGCGACCGGAAAAATCAGCAGCAGGACCAACGGCTTAACGTGGTAAGTCAGTGATTGGTGTGTCTATCTATCTAGCCTGTACTATCCCACTGCACAGCAAAGTCCCTCTCGCTTTTCAACACACTCTTATGTTGCTGCTAATGTAGGCCAATCCTATCAATCAGAGGTTATTAAACTACATTATAGCTAACAAGCCTCGATATCTACATTTATTTACCTAGTGTACATTTATGTCATCCCATCCACTTAGATCCGTCCATGTATTAGCAATAGGTCCTGGCCGTCGTCGCTCCAGTGGACCTGACAATTGACCCCGTGATCAATGTGCCCCCGCTCAATTGTTACTTAATGGCGCCAGCGACGCATACGCAATCATGTGTATTATAGTTCATCTGTGACGGAATATTATATGATTTAGATAAACTTATGTGATTCAACGCTAGATTTAGTAATTGCCACTAGAAATGATAACAGTTAAGTCAAAGAAGGGAATGCATAACCAGCCTATAATGTTCCCACTGATGGGACACAGGCCTCCTCTCTGTGAGAGGGAGTGGAACTTAGTGTAAATTATTTCATCACCACTGCTCTCAAAAACGGTGGAAGAAAACATCGTGAGGAAACTCCGAAAAGCCCGCGTGACGTAATCCACCACGCGGGCCCAGTGCGGGTTGGTAGATGTCACATGTCTTCGATTTTTTGGTTCTAGGTCATGGCGGTTTCCTCACGATGTCACGATGTTTTCTTCCACCGTTTTGAGAGCAGTGGTGATGAAATAATTGATACAAAGTAAAGCGCCTGTCTGGGTTCCAACCTACGACCCACAACTCGTAAGTGCGACCGATACTACTAGGCCAATACTGCTATCCATTTACGAAGAAAAGAGAATGCTACAGGTTAATATTTTTTTTATCGTCAGTAAGAAAATTTGTATCTCTCTTTCTCAATGTTCAGTTATTTATGCGATTTGGCATCATGAGACAAATACCATGGTTCAATATTTCAAGCCCCTGTCTTCAAATATCGCCATCAATTGAAAGGGCTTAATTACCGAATCGTGATCGACATTGGGACCAAACAAAGACAGGCATCTGTGAGTTACATGACCGGTGCGTTCCGAACTCATTTATTTATTACTAGCTTATGCCCGCGATTTCATCCGCGTGAAATTTCTTGATCCCCGACCCACCTCGTCGCATCCCATTACCTGCCCGCAGTATAACTCCCTTTCCGCTTAGCGTTATTTCTGACTTCTTTCCTTTTTGCGCGGCTCCTAAGGGTCATAGCGTGATGTTAAATAGCCTATAGCCTTCCTCAAGAACTGGGCTATAAAATGCAAAAATAATTGTTTAAATACGACCGGTAGTTCCAGAAATTAGGACGTTCAAACAAACCCTTCAGCTTTATTATTAGTAATATACACTCCGAATTAAGGTGAATGCGCAGTTGTAGACCGGGAAATTCAAATTTTCTTACGTTTTTTGCAATTTGCAGGTCAGTGTCAGGTTGTATCAAAATATGATTCGCGACTATAATAGATATGTATTTACAGAATTATAGTCATTAGAATCAAATTTTGATCAAGATACAACCTGACACTGACCTGCAAATAGCAAAAAACGTAAGAAAATTTGAATTTCGCGGTCTACCACTGCGCATTCACCTTAAAAAGCAGAGAATAGTTTCGAAGATTTCATAAAAATCTACACTTTTATAAAAGATGGCTTCAGTAAGCCTATTGCTTATCGACCAAGTGTCAAGTGCCATCCACTCCCTTAACATAAACCATCATACAGTACCTTCGTCGAAACCGATATTAGGTCCAAGCCTTTGTTAGTCATCCGAATCGTACAGTTTCGCCACGGTAACATTACCGTGGTTTCGCGAACCGTTCGTAATACACCCGATTGTATAGTCAACTGCACGTATATGGTGACTTATTTGAGTTTGACATCCATCCATACTAATATTATAAATGCGAAAGTCTGTCTGTCTGTTACCTCTTCACGCTAAAACCGCTGAACCAAAAGTTAGCTATGGATAAAAGACTGAAATCGCTGTCTTGAGTAAGCGTGGTGGTGCAATGCTCGTGCCTTCTCTGCATGACAAGATATCTTTGTCCTGCAGTGGAACAATACTAGGCTGGTATTATATAGTACATTACCGCAGCGGCCAGCAAAAGAGGCATTGATGGACGAACGTGTAAATATGGGCCTAGGCGATGCCGAGGCACACATATGTAAGTCTATCAATGCCTAGTTGTAGCCAAGGCTTGTATAGGTAGTACTTTTCTCAAATAATGCGCGGAAATTAAAACCGAGTAGTACCTACGCAGAACTTTTTAGTCCAATACAATTACTTTTCAAAATTAATGACGAACAACGAACAAAAATAATTTTTCTGGCGTTAAAGTGTTCATTTGTTTTTTTTTTTTTTCAATAAACAGCTTTCCTTTGATAAGCCACCTCCTTGGCTGCCATGTTTCGGAGTAAAAGATCGTTCCATTTATAAATTACACGACAGATATGAGTTTACTATGTAATTTATTTGGCCGCTAAACCACGACAGATATGGATTTTCATACAACTTTTGCCGGCCGCTGCTCGCATGTATTTGGCCAGTACAGCAATTTCGATTTATCTCGAAGAAGGTTGTCAAAATAATGCTCAAATTTCCAAGCATGTTTGAGAAAAGCTAGTATTCGTAGTTCAGTGTTTACTACTCCGTGTGGTTGATTGTACTAGTAGCTCGGTGTATAGACGCGGAAACCGGCATGCCTATCACATTTATAGCCGGTCGTATCCTGTGTAAGACGAAATTGTATGCCTTCTGTGTTATTGGCCATTCTTAGAACATATTAACAGTAGTGCGAAGTAAGGTTATTTAGCTAGTATTATTGCCTTTCTTGAGAGGTTTTGCCATTCAGATTGCAGTGTGATAATTGCAGGCTCCTCTTCACAAACTCTGCAGATATGCATTCCATGAGGGTTGAGTACTTTTTCATTCTTATTCCTTCTGTTTGCATAATCTCACATAATTTATTATGATTAACTAGCGGCCCGCCACAGCTTCGCATTTTTTTTCGATTTTCCTAAATTTTCTTTCATACAAACCTTGTCCTGGCAATACCGAACACAACAAAAAAAAAGAATTATCCAATTTGGTGCAGTCGTTCGGAAGTTATGCGCGTGCATACATTTCGGCGATTTATTTTTATTTATATAGACTAGCCAAACTCACGCGAATATTAGGTCCGAACGACAAAAACTCTCACAGAAAGCCAATAGCTCGTCCTCGGGTAAATTATAATACATACATTTTCTATTACCATCTATGTAATGTAATAGCTATCCTCGACGGTCGGTTGTTTGCTAGATCCCACCTGAGCTGGGAACACATTAGGACGGCCATTCCAACGTGGCTGCGTCGTTAGGAAAATTAAACGCCGAGCGGGATGAATGTCCATACTTTGTAAACGTTGCAGGTTGACTATTCGAAATTCGAATTCGGGGTTCCAATATGCCTTTAACTACCTGAAAGTAGGTAGAAGTGTATTTTATATTAGGTCAGTTACTTCCCATCTGTATCGACAATCTGAAGTAATTAACTATAAATATATAGAGTTATGAGGAACAGGGTGTAAAGTTCACTCATCCTCCATAGAAAAGGGTGGTGGTAGAAAATGGTGGACAACGATTGATGTTGGGAGTTGCGCGGTAAACTCTGCTTGCGCGATGCAGGATTTTGCGTGACGTCAGTCTGATGCGTAGCTCGCATGTGGCGGTGTAGATGCCGCCACAAATAAATGAGTTCGTTTACTTGGTTATTAAGCACTTGCTCAACTTAAGTAATGGATTGAATCATGATACGTGGCGAGCGTACTGCTAGGGTTGCTGCACCACCCGGAGGTGCTGGCAGCGCTGCGACTGCGCGCGCCGGACGGATGCGTAGGTGCGCGCCGCCGCCCCGCTCTGTTAGAAGTGCCAGCGGCTAGGACAAACCTACTCAAGTTTGCCCCTATGTCACGAGCCGCACGTATTATTAACATTAGTACAGTATCGGAGGATATATTTGGGCAAAACCTGTCGAAATTTATTCAAAAGGCACAATTAATTATTGAAAAAGGTCTGATATTATAATATCAGATGTTTTTCAATGATTGATTCAAGCCATGTGCAATTTCGCTTACATGGCAGGTGATTTTATTTCATTTTTGTAAACGAATAGACATTGTGACTTATAACATCGCTTTGGAGGATTCTGTAAAGGTGTTATAATTGTGGTTAAATAAATAAATAAATAATAATAATAATAATGAAGTTTAAATGAAGAAAGAATCATTTTAACAGTTCAACAAAATTCATTATGTTATTACGTTGTTTAGCAGACAAATTTTTCGAACATAAATGAAGCAATGGATTAGCAGTATCTTTCAAAATGATTCAGACTGTGATATAATGCGCAATAAGGGTGCTGGGCAGTCAGACCCGCTACCTAGCTGATTAGCTTATATTGTTACCACGCACTCATGTTTTGTGCGGATACCAGAAATGAAGAATTACCTACTGTCATTTCTTGTATGAGTACCAACCAAGCACCAAGAAGCACCTGCTTATTACTTTTATTTCCTCAGCATAGTTTGATCTACAAAAACTTCGTTTAAACGATGATGGCACTAGTACGCCACGACCCTACGCTGTGTAATAGGCTAGCGCGGGGCACATTAATCTCGCAGGTCAATTGAAGGGTCAATGGAGCTACGCGGAACATCACTAACCAGAATAGATGTTGCATTTCGACCAAACATCTTGATCATGAAGCTAGTAACTTAATCTGGGGTGTGGCGTTGCGGGATTTCAAAGTATAGTTTCAGGAGTTATAACTTGTGCACCCTAAAAATAGCCGTCATAGTGATAGATGTCGTTAAAGACGCCTAGGGATTTATACTAGGTGGATTTGCGACGTGCGGCCGGTCGTTTACCAAATCGCCTCACAAGCGAATCGCTACCCCATTTACATAGGTCGATAAAATCGCAGGTGACTAGTTCATTTTGTATCAAAATGTCGACCTTCATGCGGCGGGCGATCGCTTGCGACTGAGCATTTTCACGGTCGATTTTAGTCACCCGCCGCATGCGACCTGTCGCCGCATGACAAGTCGATACCTAATCTACTTTGGAACTTGCGATTTCAGTCACCTGGAGCCTGGCCGAATTGCCATTTAGACAGTCCATTTTCGTCGTGAATCGTGCGTCTGTAGTAGTCACCTTTATAAAGCCCATATAAGGTTAAAATGATGGGTGCTAGCATGTTTTTATGCTACCAGCATACTGATGTAGACCGTCCCAGGAAGGTGTGGTTATTACAAGAATACGAAGGTATCGCAATGCTATAAGCATTTGCGGTCAGTGAGCTGATGAAATCATAAAGCGTTCATATTGACGTGGCGCGCCCAGCAGCTTCCTTGGGTCATCTACCTTATATTACAGACTGAAGCACTGTAGTCTACTAGTTCACTGTAGATGAATCTTATAGATGTGTATATCTGTTACAGTCACACGAAAACTATGAAGGAATGTACGCAACAATTTTAACCATGATCTTTCGCTTGCTCGCGTTCGTCAGCTCGAACCTTTACGCGCGTAAGCAAGTGGCGGGGGCACATTAATCTCGGGGGTCAATTGCGGTGAATGACGGCCGCGCGGAACATCACTAACAGGAATAGAATTCACAACATCAATCGTACAACACTATGTGGATCCAGATCGTATTAATTTGATATTTGGTTACAACTGGTTTGAGGCTTCTTCGGCCTGATTTATGTTTATTTGGAACGTGACGTTACGTCATTCAAGAGTACCTGTAAATTGATTTTATTGAGATAAACGCTTTGACAATTGACTTTTTTGATGAGACTTGGTTGCTATCGTCGATAATTGAATTAATTGGAACAGCAAAGAGCTTTTGTAGTGCCATGAACTGGCATTACCGCAATCAAGTAGTGTCTTGTTCGTTCTTGTCCATAGGTACCTACTACGCTTTGGAATGGGCAACTACATCATCTTTCTGACTGACCGACCTCTTGACAATTCAAAACTGCCTGTAATTGGTTTATTCGAAATAAATGCTTTGAGTTTGAGTTCAATCCAGGGTTCCTGATTCCTGAGTCAGACAGGTAAGATCATAGCCATGAGCAATGTACCCCCAACTAAAAGTATTGTAAAAGTGATGTGCATGGTGTAACAATTAATGATAAGTGAGTACATAATGTAGGTACCGTCCGCGTCACTCTTAATAAAGTCCATTTGAAGGATACATTATGTCTAATAGTGACTTTTACATTGACTGGAGTTTATTGATAGAACATATAAGCTTAGCTTTCACTGAACCATTGAATTTTACTAGATAAACTATACCCGTATAATTACATCCTCGAAAATCTGCATTCTTACCTGTAACAAAAAAATATAAACATTAATCATTGCACTCAATTATTAAAATTTATGATAATATCATAGAAAACAATACGCCATCCATTCAAACCTGCTTATGTACGTAGACGAGCAACTCTACATAATTCATTAGGTACGTAGTCAAAACCGCTTGCGTTGAATCAACATCGTCTCGACAAGGCGACAGTGAAGCAGCCCTAGCAGAGGGTTGTCACCGAAGCGGCGAGCGGCAATTAATTTAGTCTGAAGCGCTAATTTGAGTAGAGAAGTCAACCTCCGAGGACCGCGTCACGTCGCCGTCATAGATTAGATCGTAGGGAGCAGATGGTGACGTCGGGTAGGTGTTGGAGATAGTGTTGTGTTTGATGCCTATTTAAATTGAATTACACTATTTTTATTTATCAACTATTTTTATTTATCAGATGTCCCACTAGTGGTACAATTAATGCGACAATCTGGCACTAAATCTCGCTGCAAAGACTAAACGCTTTCTAACGAGATAAGTCGTTGCAGGTGCAATGAATGTCAAAAATGAGAAACCGAAATCAAGTAGCCAGACCCTTTGTACAAGGCCCGGTTTCTTTACGGTACGGCGTATAAAGGTCACAGCTCATTAGAGCCACCCGGCACCCACCCCGCACCGCCTCGTCGCACGGCGTCCACTCGTTGTCGACAGGTGGTCCACGGGTGGACGCCGCGTTATCACTAATAAACGTCGCGCGGTCAACCAGTGAACCCCGCGCGGTCAACGAGTGAACGCCGAGTGGTCAATGAGTGAACGCCGAGTGGTCAACGAGTGGACGTCGCTTGGTCCACGAATTTTCGAGTAGTCTGTTAACAATTCTTTATTCATTTTGAAAGCAAAAACGATACGTCCGACTCGTTCGAAAGAAAGGCTGGGAATGAAGGGAGGGTGGGGAGCGGCGCATCGCCAAGTGTCGTCCTCGCGTGAATCATTCGCGGGCAGCGCGCGGTCCACTCGGGACCCGCGCGTTGGCAATGCGCAGTCAGCGCAAGATAAGCATGCGAGCAGCGAGTTGTCACCGAGTGGTCCACCCGCCGTCCGCGCGTGGAGGGCTTACGACCGAGGCGATCCGGTGACGCTACGGAGTTGATATAGTGAGCGCATACCCATACAACTCCATATAAAGAATACTAGCCGCAGGAGGCGAGGCGGTGCGGAGTGGGTGCCGGGTGGCTCTAATGAGCTGTGACCTTAAGGCCAGCCGCATACGTCCGGTTTCCTGATCAGGAATTCAGTTTCGGAGACCCTGAATGCACGCATTTCATACAAAATCGTCTCTAAGCGCATACGTTCTTATATTTTCCGGACGGAAATATTCCTGATCAGGAAACCGGACGTATGCGGCCGGCCTAAAGCGCGCCGTAGCAAAACGTGTCCGTCAACAAGCATGCAACACTGACGACCGTGCCTACACACGGCGAATAAACCGTAGTTTTTAATGACAAGAAGCAGAGATACGAAATTTGCTAAATAAAAATCTTAGATTCAGTGACAAGCACAGAATACATCGCTGGGTCTAGAAGCACGATACACTGCACAAGAGTTCGGAACAAAGAAATAATTTTTGAAAATTCATCCCCTAAAGCGGTTTAATAGGGGATGAAAACTTGTATGGGCACGCGGTTTGTAAGAAGAGAAGAATTTTGATTTTCTTCTCTTACCATCTACCATCTAAATACCGGTAGAGATACATTTCCTTGTATTTACAAAATTTATGCGAGAAAAGAAACTCTACCGGATAGTTTCATCACGAAACGGGAATTTGTTTAACTCAGTGTAGTACGGGCGATTCGCCAGTTTTAAATTATTCATGACTCCACCTAATACCAGGATAAAGTTACCATTTAATTTATTTATCAAAATATACGCTAAAGTGGAGATTTCAGTTAACCGATATGATAAAATATGCAAAGGAAAATCAAATTTTCCTTATCCTCACTTATTTAGAAACGTTTTGAATAATTTAAGGATTTAATTTTCTATCGTTTCATAATCTTCGTAGGCTTATGTTACGACAAGTCAAAACATTAGAGATTATATCGATATCGACAGCCCTGGCTCGGATTCGCCTCGCTAATTGGCTGGCGACGCGTTTGCGTGTGTGTGAATGTTCATTAACACGTGAGGGCGTACAGTGGGTTATATGTGTTAGCTGACCCACCTAAAAGTTAGACGAATTTGAACCTTCTGCAATTAGCAGTACCTAGATAAATGTGTTATTCGATTTCGAGCTTCACGAACTATATAGAACGACTTGTTCAAGGTAGGTAAATATTATAGAATACAGTTATGCCAATTTGATCTTTAACACGTAACCTTAGGGTAGGTAAGCTTTTGAATACTGTTTTGTCACATGATGGAGTTGTTAATTTCAACGATACTTGTTAAGTCGATTTGGTCTAGTGGTTGCAACAGTGAACCTATAGCAACATGGTTGCGAGTTCAAAACAAACTTTCCACTTCTTGTAGCTTTATGTTTACAATATTCAATTATGTTTTTTGAATCCAAAACATTATTTATATTAAATTAAAATAGTTAATTTAAATGAACTATTTAAAAACAAATACCTAACATGAGAAATAAAAAACAATAATGATTATGATAACGATTTTATTCAAAATAAATACAAAATAATCACTTACAAAATTAATTACTTGTTTTAAATATAAGGTATTCTATGATAAGCTTGAATTTTTGTTTCTTCGTTTCAACAATGTCTATAAAATACCCATTTTTATTTTTAAGTAGGTAAGTAATCAGTTACATGTAGTGAATCAACATGTTATATGTTTAGAAATATATATAGGTATTTCTATTTTATAACAATAACATCACCACATTAACTATCATACTTACCTACTTCTAAACTATAAGTGAAAATATTTTTTTAGAAAATAGTAATTACTAAAATATAAGTGAAAAAATAGCACTAAATACTTTGATGTTTTACCTACTTTATAATTTTTTTCTACTTAAGTATTTTTAGTTTTAAATATGGTTATGATTAGGGAATCCAATCCCGCAAACGCGGGATCCCGCTAACGCGGGATCCCGCACCTTTTTTGCGGGATCAAAAATGCGGGATTACTCATGCGGGATCCCGCACGTTCGCGGGATTGAAAAAAAGTAAGAAAAATTGGCTCAGACGATGATCGGAACTATTATCGGAACGGAACGTAATAGGCTCAGACGATGATCGGAACTATTATCGGAACGGAACGTAATCAATGTCAGTTCCAGTACTTAAAATTACATTTAAAATAAGCTGATTTTAAATGCCTCTAAAACCAATGAATATGTTCTATTTCAAATAAAAATCTAAATATGAAACGTGAAATATTGTGAATATTGTATTGTCTTAAAATATTGTATTTAATTTATAATATAAGTGATAACTTTGCTTCATGTTGATAAGAATAATTAAAAATATTTGTGTGTATTCTCTTTCTTTAAATTACCTACATGAAACAAAAATAATAATAATTAAAATCAATCCCGCAAATCCCGCGGGATCCGCGGGATTGATGATCTTAATCCCGCAGGCTTGCGGGACCGCGATTTTGATGCGGGATTGGATTCTCTAGTTATGATCGTAAAAAGGACCTGCTTATTCATTGTATGAAACACTTCCATAGAAATTATGATGACAACAGTTTATTTAACACACACACTGACACGTAAGTAAGTATTGTTGACTGCGGGCGGTGGTGATATCATAATAGCGAAATGGAGCACCATGTCTTTCCACAATTTGTTGCAAGCGGCTTCGCATGCCGCACACCATGTTCCAGCAAGCATCACTTACTCTTCATGAGAACGTTGAAATCACAAGTTGCGCCAAATTCTCCTGACTTCTGATGAATCCCAATTTAAAATCATTTGACCCCACAAGTTTTCTATTGGGTTTACGTTTTAACCACAATCTGACTGTATTTCTGTGAAACAAAGAAATGAAACAGGTGTCACTATACGTTATAAAAAATATGTTTGCTTACGTCACGGCATAAGGAATAGTTAGGTATAAAAACAAAGTATAAAATTAGAAAAATACACTTACTGCTATAATATTATGTCTTCTAGCAATCTTTCTGATGCCAACATTCTCCTCGTGCAAATAGATTATTTTGTATTTTAAATAATCACTCAATTGAGACATGATAATAAAACTATAAAAAATAAATTAAAAACTTGGAAAAAGACGTTGTTTTCACAATTTAGTAAGGCAAGGTAAAACATATTCACGCGTAGTCACTGCAATTGTGCGTAGACTGGCTTTTAGCTTTATTATTGTGACGGTTCATTTTTATTTTCCTACCCGTATTTTTAGTAACATTTGAATACTAGTTTTATAATGAATACGCATATTTGTCTTTCAACTACCCACTTATTACAAGTTAGGCGAAAATATTACCGAGTAGCGCTAGTCTGATAAACTCATACAAATGAAATAACTCTTAATGTTACAGGCAGAGGGTTCAAATTCCTTCGTTTATAGGGTGGGTCAGATAACTCATATAACCCACTGTACGTATAGAAGCTAGGGTTGTTACTGTATTTTTCGATAAAAGAAAAATGTATAGGTACTGGTTGACTGCAAATTTTAAAGTGTGGAGTACCAAATAATTTTACTTTGTAAGCAATGGCGTTGTAATTATATTCATACAAAACAATCAAAATATTCAAAACCATTTTTTTTAAACCGGCATTACATAAACATTTCTTCATCATAATAAATTATTCAACAGTCATCGCGCTTTTAGTCGCATCGCACTATTTGGCTTGAAATCAAGTCGACATGTGGTTCTAATCACGCGTCAAGAAAAGCTTTAAAGAAACATTTTTATACGTTTTTTAACGCGTTCAGAACCGGTTGTTTTTAGAAATAAAACGTCGAGGGTGACGATGAACTAAATATACTTTTATTGTATCATTAAACAGCGGTTAAGGGTAAATGGTGGGCTAATTATTGCTTGCCGATGACGTTAGACAGGGGGAACTTTCGAAAATTTTCGGCTGCTTTTGACGATTTAATAAGACACGAAAATAACAGTGTTTTAGACTGGGGTTGGTGGTCGCTAATGAGTGTTTGACTTGCTTTTATGCATGATTATTTTGTAATTGAAAACGGATTTATGTAGGTAGGTAAGTATACGGAAATGGATAATTAAAACGTCTAATAACTGACTATTAATATATTTTATAGGGTTAGGATTCATATAATGGAAAAGGGAGTATTAAAATGACCAATTGAAAACTTCTTTTGCTTGAAATTTCACCGAAATCCTTCAACACAGAAATTTCTCACACCAAGCTACATAACACATTTCGATTTGCCGCAAGCTCTATCACTAAACACAAACAGAAAATATGCCTCAGTAACGATCACTGTAGTAGCAAAAATTTAAGGAAAATAAGCAACTCTTGTAACAGCCCTGAATAAGGAAATGTCCCTGTATGTATGTATCACACAGCGGCGCTACCACTGTAATAGCAACATTTCAACATATGTAGCTAACTATAGGTAGTCGGCGAGACGCGGATCAATTAGTAGGTATTACTACATCCCTTGCACAAATATGTCCGGCTGTCTGCTCACAAATACCACCACAGAGTATGGTGCAGACAGAATGTCCACCCCGATAACATTGTGCTGAATGATTTACCGTGAGCTGTGAATACCACCTCAGCCATTTCACATAGAACTGAGAGTACTAATAAAATGCATGATAAAATGGCGACGTAATGGAACAGAATTTGTGGATTACTGCCATCGCCTTGTTTCATGAAAGAACGGTTTCTTACAGGGGAAAGTATGCGTAATTCACATTAGGAATGAGTTATTCGAATAGGCAGCCCTGTCTCCTTGTACCATCATGAGCATCATAAATTCCAATGAGAGATTGGAATGAAGTTCCTTAACGCGGCTTGCGGTAGGAGTTGACTGGTAGAAATCGTCATGTAAGACAAAAGCGTTATGCACCCTCCATGTGACTTTCTCTTTCCCTGTCTCTTTCTATTATATACGAGTGTGTGCGTGCGAGTATCGCGTAAGGAGCTTGGTTCCTGACGGGGGTCCCCGACCGCACACGTTTACTTTTCCCCACGTGGTAATTATGCTCAGCTTCATGATCGTTTGTGCATCTACAGCAGTCAATTATAAAGTACTTAAACTTCTCGAACTAATAGTTACTAAAGATGTCCGATTTGTGAGGCAAATGTAAAACACTCATGGTCTTCTGATCCATATTTATAGTAACAGTAGTGTGACTGTAAGAGTACCTATCTGCGGCAGCAGTGCAGTGGGGGCGAGTGATAGAGCGGAGTCGGCGCTCTCGACCGGCCGGGGTTGCGCCCTAGCGTGAGACCGAGGCAAGAGCAGGCAGCGGGTTCAATTGTCGAGCTTTCTGAGATCATTTCGGCATTCATGATTAGTTGTGCACAGGTTATAAGTAAGCATAGCAATCAACGGTCTGTTTTTAAACATAGTAATTATGGAATTAATAAATGTTTGTTCATCTACAGAAAGGTCTACGTGTTTGATATGAAATCAGGACCCAGTTTTAAATTCTAGTTCTGAGATGCTCTTGTTATGCTAATATACAGCAATTACGACCAAAAGTTGTGGTCTTTCCGATCCATATTTACTGCACTGTGACTGTACGAGTAGCTATCTACGGCAGCAGTGGGGGGCGAGTGATGGAGCAGAATTGGCGCTCTGGACTGGCCGGGGTTGCGCCCGGCATGTGACCGAGGCAAGAGCGGACAGCGGGTTAAATAGCTAAGCTTTCTCAGAGCGGGAGACAGGTTAAAGATTTTTCAACATTCAGGCACAAACAATTTTATAGTGAATGTAGACAGGTTATACATAAGCTAATATTGCAATTAACAGTCTGCTTTTAGGGATGATTTATATTAGACCGGGGCATGCCGTGTACGTGTCCCGGACGGGGCACGGATTTAAAACGTTAAATACATTTTGTATAAAGCAGTTTATATTACACAGTGCGTGTTCCGTGTCCCGTCAACTCCCGTCCGGGCCACGGGACACGGCACGCCCCGGTGTAATATACTTAAATCATCCCTTAAACATGGTAATTATGGAATGAATGATCGTCTACATACGTGTAGCTATTTTTCAATTTAGATATTATCTAGATATTTTAACGTACAGGCGCCAGCACATCAACCTACTACAATCTATCAAATTTCTTTAATCAATTTGCAACTTTATTGCTAAAGCATTAGGTTCAAATTTGATTGGGAAAATTTGACAGTTTCGGGTAGGTTGATGTGCTGGCGTCTGTACAATCAATTTTACTTTACCAGTAGCAGTTTTTATGAGTTGATTAAGGTACTTTACTTCGTTCGTTTACTTCAGAGTTCTTGTTGAAGTCGAAACAGTCACTACAAAAATCAACAGCAGAGCAATCACACTAATATTATAAAGACGAAAGTTTGTGAGAGTGTGCGTGTGTGTGTGTGTTTATATGTTTGTTACTTCTTCACGTTCAAACGGCTGGACCAATTTTGATAAAATTTTGTATGTAGTATGTAGGTAGCTGACACCCTGGATTCACATATAAGCTACTTTTTATCCGGATATTCCCACGGGATCGACATTTTCGCGGGTAAAATCGCGGGGCGCAGCTAGTTCGCAATAATCGAAAATCTTCTTTCGTGTCACGACACTATAAATGATTAGTCAGTCAACAAGTAGTAGGGATGCACAGGATGCGCTGGAGTCAAGAGGGAAATGTCCAGTTACTACGTTGCTGTTGAAGACTACAAACTCTATTAACTATTCTCTCTTTGTTACATTCTATATTTCTGCCTACAACCACCACATCTCTGTGAGGACAGTAATAAATCTATGATTGGATTGACTACCCCGCTCCACCCTTTCCCTTGCACCACCAGCTTGTGTATAACGTCTGCGGATTTCCATTACAGGAACGCCTCCCCGCGGCCCGCCCGTTCGACACATGTTACTGTTGCGTCACTGATATTTGGATGCCTATGAATACAGTGCCTCAGTGAGGACTGGATTATGAAGGCAGGGAAGTTGAACGGTCAATTCTGCTACTTTGGTTGGATGGTCATAACTTTGTTTTGTTAAGAACTAGGTTAATTAACGGTCATTTTGTTGATCCTTAAGTCATAAAAGCACATTGCTTGTATCCTTTGTTTTTTGTGTGTCTGAAAAGTATCTTTCTTTCATCATGCCGAATTATAAATGGAACATGATTTCCATCAAATTCCGGAAGCAATATAATGACACTGTGATTCTAAGAGAATCGGCATCCCTGAAGATATTGCGACCAACTATTCATGTACTTAGGTATATTAAAGCACAATACTGTCCTTTCTGATCCCAACTTACTCTAAGGGCACAAGGCACGGCAGTCTGTTACCAACTTCATTGGGATCAAGGCGATTACTGTTAGTAATCGTACACCCTCGCCACTTCGGGAGTACCGAGCCCCTCACTACCGTAGCGTCATACATAGCTAACAAACGCCGGGAATCACCACTCTACCCGGAACTACCGCGGCCCCCGCAAACCTACTGTGACGCGCCACAGAGGGTGACCGATCCATCCGTTGAGGGGTCAACCTAAATTGGACGGTACACAAGCCGCTTCCGACCTTACGTTTCGGGGCGAATCAATTTCCATTTGGGCGCCTCGCGTCGACGGCGTCACTTGAAAGTGAACTCAGTGGCGGCAACAATAAAGTATAATTTACACAGATACGGATTTCATCAAGATTTCTAAGGTTTGTTTGTTGAAGTAATACGTGATTTGCGGCGTCGACTTCAGAGTCGATTTTCGGTGTTGCGTGTTCTTATTGTTTGGGTGGTAAGGAGCATTATAGACGTATTTTTATATAGATGGTGGTAATCCTTGGTGGCGGTTATTCGTCAAACTTTAATTAAAAGTTCGGTGGGTGTCGTGGGGCTGAGTGGATAAATAATAAGCGTCAGTGTATTATTAGATTGACGCGTCCGCTCAACTGTTTTGATTTGATGACACGGCACTTTTCATCGGCACTATGATTTGATTGATAGAGGGGGGGAGCAGATTGAATTGAGATTCGCTTCGCTTGCGGGAGAGCTCTCTTTGTGTCTAGAGGATCGATTTAAGTGAGGGATTGAATTAAGGGAAATAGTAGACAGATAACTAGATTAACTTAATGCACAATGGATTATCTATCAGTTATTAGCTTGAACCATCTTTGATCTTACTAAGTCTAGAGAAAGAAGCTCTTAAATTTTGGTCCTTCGAGTTGGAATCACAAAAAGAAAGATGGGTACTGGGGAGGTATTCATGCCTAAATGAATAAATTTGAGGAGTCTCATAAAATTACTTGCACACATGTGCTATACACGTACTCAAATAGTCATCTAACTACTTATCGTTGAAGCCAATTATCTATATACTGCAGCTGGACCAACATCCTCGAATGAATCGTAATAGGTTATAGGAGCAATCATCAAGTCACCGCTTGGAGAGCCCCTGTAAAGCCCGACCCCGGGGGATATTTTTATACAACGAACCGCGGGATAAGGATATCCGCACCGGTTTATGAGGTTAACCGGACAGGGGTAGGGACTAGCGACTTAGTAGTCAGGAGCCGGGTAATATTATTGAAGTAAATGTCGACTCAAGTGGAGGAACAGGAAACTGGCATTCACGATCACGGGCGACTTATAGAAGCTCGTAGCATGATTTGGATACATATATATATCAAAGCTATATCAAATTAATATTTTCTTCATAATATTAATATGTAACTTTGTAATGATGTAACTTCTATGTAATTTATATGTGAACTTAAGAATAAAAAAATATTCTATTTTTATTCTTAAAGCAAACATATAAAAAACTTTTTAATCATCTTTCTCACCACGGCATGCGCAGTTGTATAGCTCCAGTAAAAAGGTATTTGAGGTACACAATCAGCAGAGCATGTCCACAGTCTGATTCGATGACGTAATAGTGTTCTATGACTGCTTTATCATGACAACAAATGCATTTGTTGCGATTTTAATCCCTAATGGATGTCCGTACAACAAACACATCAGACTAATTTGTCAAACAATGTTATAGCCACAATAGATGCGTATCAGGGATTCCATTGAAACGGGTGGGCGTACCGCAATATGAATTGTATAGGTATGGAATTCCAATTATGGACATAATCTGTTGTATTTTTAGATGGCCCCGTTCTTTTATGAGGGATGAGAAGATACTAACGATTATTGGAAAAGCTACTCACTTAAATCATTATTGCTGCTTATCCTACAGTTATGCAGGGTTGCTAGCTTTATACCAGTTGAGGGATAACTTTTTTATTACAGTCCAGTTCTCGGAGCATGAATTATTTATCGACAAGTGTACTATCTTCTTACTCATAGATGATGTGTTCTGCAATAAATGTCAACAAAAGGGTCGTCCTCATGTCTAGTAATCACCAATGAAACTACAGCGCTATTGGAAGATCCAAGACAGACCTCCGGACATTAACTGTATTCCTGGATGGATTCAAGACGACTGGTGATCATTTATCACAAAGATCCTACCGTTAACACCTACTAACTCTTGCAGCACACCTCATTTCAACCCCCGTCCCAACTCCCAGGACATACCTTCACATCCATTCCTGCCAAAAGGTATAACAAACCCAGAAACTCCCATTTCCCACAACATAATGATTGCGGTAGGTAGTAAAGTTACATATAAATTATCGCGGGGCGGTAATTGGCGGGCCGGCGGGGCGCGACAAATCTGACGGCCATTTCCGACGGGTACCGTTCCACCCCGCCACCCAGCGGCGGGGGCCTGCGCCTGTGGGGTGAGTGATGAGAGGAAGCGGTATTAACAGGTTGTTAGAACGAGCGGGGAAATGGGTCTTCAAGAGCTATTTTCATGTTTTGCCATTATCATCCATTTATATTCGTATCCTGCCATTCGAGTGGATGAAATAAAAGTTTGACTAGCAGCCTCTACAGAATCTAGCTTTGCTTTGTGTCAGCATCTGTCCGTCTGTTTCATCATTTTTATACTAATGTCTTGCTCTTTGGACGGGAAAGAAACTAAAGCATAATCAGCCTATAATGTTCCCGCTGCCGTGACACAGGGAGTGGGCCGTAATCTACCATGCGGGTTCATTGCGGGTTGGTAGATGTCACATGAATGAGAGATCGTACAGAGTGTTGCAGAAACTATAAGGGTTAGCAGAGCCTCATCAATCAGTTAAAAAGGTCACTGTCATCAACATCATCTGTCTAATTTTTCCCAACTATGTTGAGGTCAGCTTCCAGTCAAACTGGATGCAGCTGAATACCAGTATTTTACATGAAGCGAATGTATCTGATCTCCGCAACTCAGTTGGTGGGCACATGAAATCTTTTGTATGAAAGCTTTTGATGTAAAAGTTAAATTACGTAACAAGTCCCTCTGTTTACGAGTACGTAATTTAACTTTTAATCAAAAGCTTTTTCGAAGCACGCTATCCGCTCATACCACGGCCACACGCAACAAGGAGTCGGGACGGCGGCGTGCGCGCGCACCTCGATAGGGTGACGATGGTATCGCGGGGTTGCGAGACAGTCCCGCTCCCGGCCGGGTCGCAACCCCCGCCGCAGATACTCACTATTTATTGCGAAACTCCACTTGTACCGGCACTAAACTAATGTTTGGGAGTTTTTAGCAGGAAATCGTCTATTTCTTTTCTCGTTTAGATACGAATTTGAGGAATTAGTATAGGTCATGCCGTGGTATGAAGGTAAGCAACGTGACATGTGGAGACTATTTTAATACACACCATTATTTTACATTTTATGTCTAACAGGCAGGTCTGGAAAAAGATGGTGGGATGAACTGAACTGTTGCTTAAAGTACAGGGTCAGTGGGTCCGTCATATGGGTGGACTGGCTCAAAATCGCAGTAGACCGAAAAAAGTCGAAAGGCCTTAAGTACCCAAGTAAGGCCTTTGCCCTGCTCTGGGACCGCATATACACATAATAATATGACTAGCGGCATATTCATTGACATACGAAGAAACGACAGCACTCGGGCTATGATCTATAACGGATCAATGAACCCAATAACTTCAAGTAGCCAAACCCACTGACAACAGCGACCAGCAACGTCACAAGCTCCCTCTTCAACAACGTCACAAGCTCCCTCTTCAACAACGTCACAAGCTCCCTCTTCAACAACGTCACAAGCTCCCTCTTCAACAACGTCACAAGCTCCCTCTTCAACAAAGTCACAAGCTCCCTCTTCAACAACGTCACAAGCTCCCTCTTCAGCAACCTCTCAATCCGTACCTACCGTGGATGTGAACATTCCATGGCACGTCATCCATCAGCCGTCCGGTTGACATTTTGCTCTCGAGCCGCTCAATTAACCCGTCTGTGGCGACCCCCGGGGGGATCGCCCCGACCTTACGCGTATAATTATCTTTATAGCTACGGGTTCTCATGCTAAGAGCTATTAGAAGTTTAATGATATAGTATTTATTTAAATTGATATAACGTTAATTATTAGGTGACACCCAATTTCGGTTCTTTTTACACAAAATGTTATGAATTAACTTGGCATCACGTTATTATTTAAATACATGTAGAAAATCAAAAGTTAATTTGAAAACTACAGCATTTAAAATAGATGTTTACCTGGATGCGGGAAGTACGGCGGGCCGACGTTCATCATGGGGGGTGGAGCACGGTAATCCATCACGACACACTAAACGCACATCACTCATGCAACACTAGCGCCGTTCGCGCGAACATAAACACTCAACATTTTCCCCTCACTTTTCGTTTCACCGTTCAATTTCCGAATGTTAAAAATGTTGAACTCTCCTGGAATACAAAGTAGTGATGTGAACGTACACGAAGGTATGGGCTATCGATATCGATGCGCGGGCCATTGTGTCCGCGTCAGAGCATTTTATCTCGGGCTGATGTCAATTGGCGCGTGATTTAGCGCGGCTGTCGGTCGACGCGCATTCTCCTTCAGTCTCGGTGGGAGCACTTTATACACTCAACTCATAAATAATTAAGAGGGCGCCAGGAGCTCGACTGCTCGACGGATGAATCGAGCCGTATTCGGTGCGCGCATTAAACTAATTGATGTAAGTATTCTGAGCCGGACTGGTTTACACGCACTTGTTGGACTATTTCTGTATTTATGACGCCATTAAAGTTAATAATGCGAGATAAGTTTTATTTAATAGTTCGAATAATTTAGGTGGAACGCCGTTCATTTATTTTGATATAGTTGCGGCCTTGAAGATTGATCAAATACAGTCATTATAATACATACTTTAAGGTATTTAGAATAAACAATGATAAAGTATTCTATATTCTGATCAGCTATTTTGAACACATCGGAATTTGTAGTAATGAAAATCCTTTCGAAAATGAGAAAGTACAAGGCAAAAACAAAACCAACTCGATAAGGAATTAAAAATTGTCACACCGATCACGTCCGCAGAATCGGAATTTCAAATGTAACGTTAAAAAGCGTCAATTACGTCGTTCGGTATAATTGAATGGGTTCCGTCGAAGCAGCTGCGACCGGCCCTGGTCGCTTGAAAAACTGTCCACTAATAGGCCCCTCCATCTAGTGTTTACTTTTATACAGAATCGATTAAAATTATTTGCAGAGTAATTTATAGGAATGATTGGACGATTTTCTGTTAATTAGTAGCTATGATGTTTTGGTAACACCAATTAATGCGATGAAACTGATGAAAGTTAATACACAGAATTTTGAAGTTCCGATGTTTTTACCGATTCACTGTAATATCATCGATATTAATTACTATACACCACACTAAACGATTTTAATTAACAGATACCGCGTTATTTTCAGGTTAGTTCCAAAAGCATTTACCATGTAATATTCAAACAGCCATTCGAATAAAAACCGTCCGCCAATTGTGAGAACGACAGATCAAATGGAAAAAGTAATAAACGATATTCGTTTTCATAGACGTACAGGGTATGGAACAAAAAAACGGGTTTAACTACAGATAAAACAGATATGGTATTCATACGGTTGTATTTTTCATTTGGCTTTGGTTCTGTTGACATACGTTTTATAGAGCCTGAGTGTATTTCATCGAAATTGACGAGAGGATCTTTCGATTCCATTACTCCTCTACTCCTCGGTAAGATTTTACAGTCAAGGTTAGTAGCGGCCAGAGGGGCTGATTGACAAGAGGTGCGCCATTCTTACATAACTGCCATCACCGATGAAGTCTCTTTCAATGCGGTAATCCATCAGTCGGAACTAATATTTTTTGTCCTGCATACTTGTACCTAATAAATAAGACTTAGAAAGCGTATAAAACATGAACTCATGAACTCACAGCCATTTAAAGGCAATTCACGCATGATTGCTGGCTAAATATTTTAAGGGCAACCTCAAAAAGAAAACAACAATAGCGTGCAAACAGCCGTAGCAACCAACACGGTCCTTACAAAGAGCTCAGCACATTATAGGTGGTCAGGGGACGATTACAACGCAACAGGCGCGACCGCAACCGGGTTCCGTGTATTCCGAGCTCGATGGAGTGTGAGGGGGTTACGGAGGGGTCATGGAAGAGGGGAGGAAGGTGGCAAATTAACAAACACGAAGCTCTTCGCCGCGGCACGCACAGAAAGCCATAAAACTACGTATTGGACGGTACACCGGAGTGTGGCGCTTTCAGCGAGAAGCTCAGCTGTATACGACATTCTATGCGCAGTTGTGGGAATTTGGGAAGAAGTGTCATAACTTTGGTTTAGTTTGTTGTTAATGGAATGGGGAATTTTGATGCGATGCACCTGGTGTGCAGAGGACAGAGAAAAACAAAAGAACATAGCCAAAGTTAAGGATGAGCAAACTGACAGCATTAAAGCACGTCACGTTGTAGAATGTAATCATTAACATGACTTCTTCACACAACAGTACCAAATCCGCATCAACGATTCTAGCCGGAGGCGGCTTAGCGAAAACAAAGCATGTAAAAAAGCGCTGCACCGCTAAATGTCGCCTGGTATATTTACAAACAGAACAAACACAGCTCCCGGGGGAAGTAAGGCTGCCCGCCTTAATGGAGATGTACGTTAAACTGGATTTTTTAAGTGTTGTAATTATAATAAATTATTTCTAACGTGGTGGAGTACTGTAAGTGCTTGTTGGTGGATATTATTACTGACCCAGAGGTACAATGCGGTGACGAAATTTTGGAGTGAATTAGAATTGTCATTTACGCAAAAATGACAATACCTGAACTGAGAGTACATGAAACATTATTGAAAACATCACAGTACTATTTAATTCAAAATAATTGCCGACGCAACATGCTTTCCCCAAATAATTACAGGGGCAGACATCTGTTGCTACAACGGCAATGCTCAAAAACTAAACCAAATAAATAAATAATCATTCCAAGTAACAAGCCCCCACTTATCCCTGCTGGAGGCATCAAAAATGCATCTCTTAATCGTGCCGAGAAAATCAATAAGCATACTGTACAGTTTACAGCAGAAGTCCATTTAGAAGTTCGCAAGTATAAACCACATCTGTAAAGCGTTGCAGGCGACCTCCGAAATTTGTTATTACAAACTTGTGGAATTTAATAACGCAAATCCTTGCTACTGCAGTCTTGTGACTCAGTAGACTTGAAAGGTATACACGAATAGAATACTATTTTGTATCGTCCCCGATAAATTAATTTAGAGAGTGCAAATCAACCGTAAAATAAGTCGCCATGTCGATTGCCTAGGAGCAGTGGTGGCCTAATGGTAGCGGCCCCGACTTACGAGTTGTAGGTCATGGGTACGAACTCAGACAGGCGCTTTACTTTGTGTAATCTATTTCATCACCACTGTTCTCAAAACGGTGAAGGAAAACATCGTGACGATCGTAATTCAAGACATGTGACATCTACCAATCCGCATTGGGCCCGCATGGTGGATTACGGCCCGCTACCTCTCACAGAGAGGAGGCCTGTGTCCCAGCAGTCAGAACGTTAAAGGCTGATTATTATGATTATGCTTGTCGATTGTCTATGGGAAGTATGACACATACTCATGTTAAGTAATGAAAGAATGTTGAAATAGCGTTATTTAATTTAATGCTCTTGCCATTGTGTCTTTACACGAGAGAAGAATTACTATCATAAACAAATACAACTTGGAAATGACAGAAAATTATATAACAGAAAACAATAAGTAATCGTCGCTTGGTCTGATTCTTTATACGGATTATTATGAGCTCAATGTCGATTTCAACAATTTCAACGATAACGTGCAAGCAAGTAATAAAATTCCCGATGCTGCGAGTATAATAATTTAATGGTGCAATGCATTTGACATGAGAACTGGCGACAATCCATCTGGATCTGTTACTGTAGCTCTAAAATACTTTACGTCCCGTTCTGCTAACATTTACTGCAATGGGCGATAAAACACTAATTTTAAACGATAGCAAACACACCGGGATTAACGCTGAGGCAGTAATATTTACAGGCTAAGCGGTGGCTGAGAACGAGGTATTGACTCGAGCTGTAAGCCTCGACGATGTCAATGAAATAAAATCAAATGCCTTTCAAAATGTGGTTTGATGATTGTAACACTATATAGCCTAGTGCATTTTTCTTTATGTTTGTATGTACCAGCCTTTGCCCGGGTTTTCGTCGACGTAGATTTCAGAAGACAGGGTATCTGATTTTCTCGTGCAAACTTATCAGAGTCGCTCCGGAGTTCCGTTTCTATCTTATGTTAGTACACCTCTACACCCGCTAAAGAATCATAGTTACCGAACTCCATGTTTTTACCTTCAGTGATAAATGGCTTTGCGTTGCCTGTCAGCCAATCAGTCAGTCAATTAGTCCCGGAACAGTCTCATCCATATACCCAGTATATCGGATATAAAACACAATGTGCAGAAAGAGGTAATACAGCTCGAGTGGTATGACCCACGGCCGGCGGGCGGAGCTAACGTTATTACTTTTGAATAGACTAGACAATGTGCAGCGCTACTGCGCTACGGCATGGCATTTCATTTCAAGATGTAGCAAAGTTATAAAATGGTGAAGTGTAACAATACATGGTCATATATGAAAATAAATGATCCTCCATTTATTTTCATATATGACCAGGTTTTGCCAGTGGCTTCACCGCTTGGAGTTCGGGGATTATCAAATGGGAACGCACTACCGCGATGAAAAAGTGGCATATGACCTAACCCAGGTCATGATCTACCCGTGTGCCAAATTTCATCCAAATCCATACAGAGACGAGTTATTTTCGCAATATTAGTATAGAATTACAGATTCCGTTTTTCGCATTGGCTGGAAGACTAGTCTTTAGAAGTGGTATCTCGTTAAAGGTAGCGACAAAGGATACATAAATATAGACCTGTACTGACTGCTGCGGGACATAGGAGTCTAACGAAGTGGAGTTATTGCTTGTGGGGTCATTATGTTACGGTTTAAACGTGAGGTTTAAACTAGCCTCGAGTTAGGAAAGAATGAATGGCTTAGCTGCTTTTGATTTTAACAAAAACTACTACCAGAATTTTATTTCCGGAACGTGCTCTTGAAGAACCTGTAATCCTTCGCTGCTCAATATAATATCAAGTTTGATTTACACCAAAAGGTTATAAAATGTCAGAATTTCTTTTAATAAACAATCTGGACATTGATCCTATTATAATTCCCTGTTTCTGTTGACCAGTAAGTCACCGTTTGTGTTATTTGTCATAGTGAGTTTCGTGAAGATTTGTTTATTGTCTGGTCTCGGTTCTGGATACGTCTTGGCTTTACAATAGAGTACGTAATGAGTTTTATCTAGACATTTCATAATTATTTGAGTAGTAGGTAATCAAAATATACAGCGGGTCCAGGATATCCCGTACGGTTTGCGACCTCACTGAATTATTATTTGATCAAACGTCAGAGCTGTACAGGTGGCTACGTACTGGTTCGAAAAAATATAAGTGATCAAAACGAGAAGAAGAAAACCATCAAAATAATGCACATGAGTAAAGCCGATGATAAAAGATACGTCTAGCCAGAGAAGTGATATGATGAATCAAGAATAATCCCATTTCGGTAGGGTATAACAACTTTCAAAATAAGAAGTTTGTCCGCGGTTTGCGTAACTCTTGGCGACCGTAGCAGCGGCGGAGTGCCGTCGGGGGTGACAGCCGCGACGCTAATACCTCCATTATTAAAACATAAACTGTGGCACTCGTCGGAACTGCCGCGAAGCCGGCACGGCGTGGCCACCCTACACTGTACTTATACGATACAATCATCATTTTAGTAGAATAATTTATTGCTTTTTTTATTTTAGTGCAATTATAAATAAACTTTGTATTCCATTAGATTTTCATCACAACAAAAGGAAACATTTTTTTGATGAACCATCACTTTCACACACAATCATTCAAAAAAATACACAAACATATTTACATCGATGTTGCAACACGTCACATCACTACTGCACAAAGAATCACGCGGCACGTGCACTCATTAGTGCGCCCGACGCCCGACTGACGACTGACACAACACAAGCGTCCACCGTATTGCGCATGCGCTACAAATTAACACTCCACCACTCAAAAGTAGACTTTGTCACGTCTTAAATAAGGGTTATTATTATAGGGTGGTGGAGTACAGACACCTGTATAAACGTGTAGGGGTCGGAAGTGCGCGGTGCAGTGTCATTTCCACTCTTTCCACGTTACTTCCCTAATAAAAATGAGATTTGCCCCGTGGCGGGCGCGCTTCGGTAACACGATTACGCTTGCATCGAACGGCTACTGGGCTAGGCTTAGAGCGGCGGTGCTAAGTAGATAATAATATCGTATAAGTTAATCATCTGATAAACGAGGATGTCTTATTTTAGTTTTTTTTTTAATACTTTTATAGACGCTAATCTGATATATAAGTCCAATAAGTGCAAAATACTAGTCAAAAAGACTATGCAGGATGCTCCTGCGTCAAATGTAGGACTAAACAAAACGGAAAGCACAGCCCTTAAGTTTATCTCATGTAATTTTATTTCACGTTTAAAATAGATCGGCAAAGCTATGACATCCGTCAACATATTATGAGCACAGTCAGGCGATAATTTATTATGAAGCGTTGCCTATAAAAATATTATCCGTCTGTCAGCCTCACCACATGAAATATATTAAACTTCCCAAAATATCACAACGTTGACAGAAACGTATGATTTATCTGACTGAATATTACGTACAACTTTTAATGAAGTACTTTGTACATAAAATTAATAATTGAGTCCTCACTCAGTTCATTAATTAGAAATTCATTAAAAGAAAGAATGAGGACACTAAGGAAATATAAAAGTATGCTAATTCTGAACTGACTAAGATTTCTAGTTGGATAAGTCTGCATTTTCTTGAAACGTAGTGATGCACACAATATCGACAAACATGAAATAACTTATATATTACTCCGCTGTGTGCGATACAACCTACATAGAAACGATTATGTAGACATATGAATGCAAAAGCGAGACCATACTTAAAAAAAATCTCATAAAAATACTATCGATAAAATCGCACCAGTTCGCATCACTAACGAACTCACAGGCCTGTTATTGAGTTATAATGTTTCAATTACAAATTCTAGATTTATAGATCGCGCATTCGCCACCGTATACGGTTTATGTGCGAATCGTATACGTACGGCTTTGTGCGATCCGTATCGTTGCGATGCGAAACCATTATATTTGCCGTGCCGAGTCGCGTATTGCGCAATTACAGTGCTTCGTCATTAATGCTATTTGAGCTTGTTAGCCTGTGCTTTCATGCGTAATTTCAGTGATGTGGATTACGTTCAAGTAATATAATTAAAGGTAAAATGTAAATAAAATCAAAATCATGAAAAAAATAAATAAACATATTATAAATTAAAGTTGCTTTTCGTGTCTGTCTGGGACCTGGGTGACCGCGTTCTTCTTCTTAAATCTCGATGTTTATTTATTTATTAAAACTTTATGCACAAGTAAAAACTGTACAAAAGCGGACTTAATGCCTTGGGCATTTTCTACCAGTCTACCGTCAGTCTAGATGTTATGTCAAGTCTTGTGAAACACAAGGTTTATAGTTTTATTTTTAAAGAAATTATATTAGAACGTGGTTAGTATGCTGCCTACAACGAACCTGTGCCTTAGTTTATGATGGGCAATGACGTGCCAGGGTAGATTGATAATTAATTTTAAAACAATGAACACATAGCTAGGTATTCAATAACTAGGAAAGCAGTTACGTAAATAAGCCCGTCAACAATTCTAGGAAGAGCCGTAACACAGCATATTTTTCAGGAAATATTTAATAAAAACAAGCCGTACAAAGTGAGTGTAGCTTCACGCCCAGTGCACGTTTCCGCGAAATTGTTCACTGTCAAACGAAGATATTTATGAATATTCATGTGTCTGGTTCCGAGTAAAAACTGAAAGCTCTCGTGCAATCTAGGCCGTATTTATGTTGAACTTTCAACTGTATACTGCGTATATGATATAGTTGTCTATGAGACAGCATATTTTATCTATCTATCAAACAGCTTTTATGAGCAAATACCGTATGTGCAAAACTTGTTTAACTTATAAAAGGAAGAAAATTATAATTTTTCAGTAATCTGTCAAAAATCCAAAGTATATGAATAAATACTAAGTATCGATAAAAAAGATCGGTATATTAAATATTACCTACCCATCTCCCCAGTTATTTAATTTTGCAGTCATCACACAAATTATCGAAAAAAAAAACATCGACACTACGCTGACAACACTGTCCCATCCCTACACAATCCGACTTCAACACAGCACTCGTATCATCGCGCCACTAGTGCTGCGACACGTACCTACAGCACCGTATAGCCGGTATAACGCGTATAACACACGGCCGGAGTACAAAGTGCGGGGCGGATCGCGCCCGGTCGCGGAGCCCCTGTGTAACTAGTGAGGATACGGCCGCACTAACCGCTGCGGTGAGCGCATGCGTCCTGTGAGCACCATAGAGCTAGGAATGGCATGGAAGGCGACGCGGTATTTAAATTATTCGAAGAAAATATAAGTTTTGAACTCTCTCTTTTAGTATATTAATAAAAGTCCTTTTATTAATATACACTTATATGGCGTCTAAAAGCAACTCAAGAGATTTGGGTATTTCAACCGACGGAAACGGAGGAGGTTCTCAAGTCGACGTGTGTTATTTTTTTATTGCTTTATGGATAGGTTTTAATACATATGAATACTTACGCAAAACGGAGATACAAAACTTACCTGAAACAAAAAAATAATATTCATTACTATAATGTACTTACAATAACTACAAATTATAATAAAAGTAGGTACGTTTGATGCAAAAATGGCTTCACATCGGTCTTGTATGTTATGAAATGAAAGTTTGACAGTAATTTATTTTTATTCTCGTCAAAATATCTATCTATACATAGTATGAAACAAAGTCACTTTTCGTGTCTGCTATGCAACGGATTTGATGTGGTTTTCACCATCATTTAGAGAATTTATCCCGATAATAAAGAATTCTGGATGTTTCGTCAAGTCGTAAAATCTGTGCGAAACAGGGGCTAGTTATTCATAAAAACAAGTACTCTAAGCACTTGACAATCTCACTGACACCGCCCTGCGACCTCATCCATTTAGGTTACTAAATCAATGTATCGCGACTCCTCCGCCACAGTTATCATTGGCTTGCCACCCCCGACTGTTCTGTGTGATGTCTATACACTGCCTTATAGGTTGGCGTTTGGCTCGAGCAGAAACGATGAGCGGATGTTATAAAGGCGTTTTATGTATGCTGTGACAAAAGTGTGAAGTGGATCTTGTAACCGTCTCGATATGTAATGCAGAGGCATATACGAGTACATACACCGATGTCATTCAGTGTTATCAACAGACAGCTGTGCTGCTGGGGAGTTTGTTGCGCCACTTCTCCCCAGCGAAAGCACTAGGAAGGTGGTGACGGCCGGGCGTTTTGGGGACTTCTTTTGTAATTTTGACTTTCGAAAAGTGCTGATCCTCAACCTAGTTTGAATAAATGGCTTTTGATTTAATAAATACCATAGTACAGACTCAACAACATGTTTTAAGTTGATAGTCATAAATATTATTGCACGTCAATATTATAAAAAGCGAAAGTAAATAAGCCCTATCTATTTGCTTAATTTCCGTGCGGTGAAATTGACACAACTTTAATGTTATTTGGTAAGGTTAGGTAAGGTTTGTCCGATAAGGAAAAATGCAATACTTACGTGGTCGGAGCCACGTGGGCTTAATAACTGAGATTTATTTATTTTTGTTTAATCACCATAAATCTATCTTTACAAGTTGCGATAGTTAACATTTTATCTAAACTAATAGAGAAAAAATTTGAATGTGGTAAGTAGGTATGTTTGTTTGTTACGCTTTCACGCTTAAACGGCTGAACGGATTTGGTTGAAAGACACTGATAATATTATCTTGATATTCTCGCGGGATGGAGACTTACATAATTATATAATAATTACGGGTGAAACAGCGGGGCGAAACCTACATAATTTTATAGTTATCAAACATTAATTATTTACATAAAATCTTGTTTCAACTCAATACAATTACTAGAAATCCAATCAGAGTGAAGAGCTAACATCACAGTGACAGCGCGTCAAATAACCAACCATAGCCGAATGTTGTTCCACGTATCTGCATTGTGTAGTACATGTGAGCACGTGCTAGTGATGTACCGACGTCTATATCGATAGTTCGCCGGCTTCGTTATTAATAGTGTTTAGAGTCAGTCTGCAAATCGTCTGTACTTTATTATTCTATCTTATCCTAGTAATAATTTTTGGTGGGCGCAACTATAAGTAGAGCAGTGAACCAGTGGTGGCCCAGTAACCCGACAGTTGCAGGTCGTGGGTTCGTACCCACTCAGGCGCTTTACTTTGTGTAATTTATTCATCGCCACTGCTCTCAAAACGGTGAAGGAAAACATCATGAGGAAACCGGCATGTCCTAGAACCAAAAATTCGAAGACATGTGTGACATCTGCCAAATGGCACTGGGCCCGCGTGGTGGGCGCCGTCCCACTCCCTCCCAAAGAAGAAGAGGCCTGTGTCCTAGCAGCGGGATCGTTATAGGCTGATTATGCAGCTGTAACTTCATAGAACATAATTTGGGTTTAATAAACTAAAAGCATTGTGGTATTTGTATCAGAAACGGCATCTGCGTGATCACGGCAGTCTGGAACATAATAACACCGCCTTCGAATATCCTGCAGAAGAGCTAGTTTTAGAAATGATTCACGGAATTTTGAATAACGTCGTCAAAGTCTAGTCAAAGAGCGAACTGATGTATCAAAGCGTCAATATCTGTTTTCACTTCCAACTACAATTCCCAGGTCTAGTAGCTCTGTGGGTGCTACAGCAATACATACACGTGTGTACGGTAACGCGACAGCGCAGCTCTGCTAATCACGAGGAAACTTTGTCCCACCCTCGCCCCCGGTAGTGCTGCGAGCGATATCGATATCAAAGTCCTTTTAGATTGCCTCTAGTATAGGTAGGCATCAATTTATAGTCGCTAATGTGTTTGTAATTTCGCGATCGTATCTGCCTGGAAATGTTTGGTGATTGATCAATAAACGAACGATGAGTAGCGGATGAATTGGGTGGTGCAATGTATAGATTTTTGCAACGTTGCAATTCCACTAAATACTTTAGTTTTGAAAGGATTCCGTCTTCTTTTGGCTAAATGCTTTTGATAAAAACTATGCAAAACATAACATAAATAATCATTCACCACATTATCTTAAATTACGTAACTACATCTCATCCAATTTTTCATAATCCGCATAAATTCAATATCCCTAAGTACATCACTAGCAGCGCACCAAAAAAGCCAGTCGAAAAAAAGGTCGGAATAAAAACCGACAATCGAAATCCCCGCACTACACAACTACGACTGGGAAGTATGCACTCCGTCAGAAAGTCTACGTGAATAATTCGAAACGGACGACCGAGCGTCGCGACGAGGCACGGCCGTTGTACCGCAAAACGAGGTACGGGACTACAGAAGGTCTACTAACTACATAAGTTTGATCTGGTATTCATGCATATACACTATACAGTTATTGAAAATGTGAAATGGACGTAGATGCATTTTGTGTGCCCATTTTTGGAACCTTCGGTGTCTATTAGTGGTGAAAAAGTGTAGAACGAAAAATAAAGAAGAGGCTGAAAGACCCATCCATCATCATAGCTGAAAGACCCATCCATCATCATAGCTGCATAGGTGTCTCTGACAGCAGGGTCCACTTGGTTTCCTACGATAGGAGCAATAGCTTCTAGCCGACCCATAACGAGGGATAAAGACCAGTAGAAACCTAGAACGGGTCACACAGCTGCACGTTTGAGCTTATCACATACAACAGCCTTTTTGAGTGATCCAGTCTGCGGCAAGCCTCCCAAGCGTACACAACCTTGTGCCAGGCTTTTTGTGTGTTTAATTTTATCGAATAAAACGTGGGCTTTGGGAAGGCAGAGTCTACTGTTCCGCCATGACATTTTGGGTGGTATGAGTTGGCACTGACGATATTTGCGATAAGGACCTTCTGTCATCTTCTTATTCTGAGGTTATTGCCAATTCTGTAGCTGAATTAATAATACCACGTCAAGGGGCGCGTTTTATACGTATTTACGATTTGAATCGCTGTAAAGGGATGCGGCTGGACTAGCTATGCGTGGACTGGCCGGCTCTCAAATGGACTATGAACGGTCCTGTTTTGGGTCACCGACAGGTCGAAGCCTTGAATATACAACCGTCGTAAAAGATACGTTAACTGCCGCTTTTGTATTTACACTTTACAGTATTAAAAGTTCTAAATAACATTGTGAACATGTTTGAATATGTCGAGCCACATCTGCAGCAGCGAAACGACTGAAACATTATAATATTTGTACGAATAGTCTCATTGCGGAAGTTGGGATATTTGAATAGTTGTTATGAAATAACTTTCTATGGATTTAAATGTAATTGCCTTAGGGGATTTTATGTGGGTACATAAAGCACTCCTTTTGCTACGTGTTCATTCATACATGCAATAATCTCCGAAAAATGACTCGTAAATGAAGAATCCCTTGACAATTACATCATAGTCAAAAACCGCTGCAGAAACGAGGAGGTTCCTCTCCATTCCTCCATTTAAAGCTTCCCTTCAACCGACCATTTCATAGCTAACGTTCCCTTTTCGCGACTGTTACTCGTCTACATTTCCTTAAGACCCCTTCGCACAAAATCCGGGCCACTTAACGTCTCAATCGCTACAATAACTGCCTGGAACGGCCCAATTAAAATCTGCCCCGACGCATTTTCCAACTGTGAAAAAAAACTGGCCATTTTTCCTGAAGGTTCTGTGGTAATATTTACTTTTCTTATTGGAGTTTTAATTTTATATCAAAAGGTTGAAAGGACGTTGTGTAAGCAGTTTATGGCATTGTTTTTGCACGACTCATAATGCGAAGCATTAGAGTGCTTCACGATCGAAAAATGTTTTTTGCCTCCTTTTTGCAACTGTTTCTATAGTTATACTCGTGCTAGTACAAAGAACCTACTTAATTTATATACCATTGTATAAATAATATAATGGAGATAAATTTTGTACTTTAAAAAATTATTTAATGCAGTAGAAAAGAAAAATACATCAAAATATAAAAAAAAAAAATCCCGTCATTCAAGTGTGAAACTTTAAAAGATAGTAGCTTGCGAAAAAATCAATTAATTGAGTATTTTTTTTTATAGATTCTTGTCGCCCATAGGAGGAACCCTATTGAAATGGCTCTTTTATTCACAGTACCTAGTTTAATTATAATGAAAACTAATTAATATAATATCTATATCTGTGGTTTTGTGCGCTTTTGGGTTTTCCAAATTTCTCTAAATGTTTAGTTATGTAATCAAATTACTGCTGGTCTAAGCATGTGATCATACTTATACAAAACGCTTTGGTTACAGGGTGGTCAGCCAGTAACTAATTATGTTAAAATAAACATAGACCCAAGCTTCAAGTGTATTGGATTTGAAAGAGGACGTCCTTAAAACAACTGTTAAACCAAAAACTTTTGTTCATAATTATTAACAGCTCCATCCACACGTAGTTTTAAAAAGATATACTCCACATCAGTGTCCTTCACAACCTCTAAAATCTATATTCTTTAGCTTCATAATGCCGTCCGATTTTCACATTATTTGCGGAATCTTAAAATTTCGGCTGACGGCGTTCATTACTGGCTTGGCCGTTGGGGGTCGAGAAAAAACGAATTTTGCCCGTAATCTGATGAACGCATAATTTCATTAGACCGGCCCGGGTCGTAAAGCGGGCCGCATTAAATAAACCCCGAGCAAGAGATCGTATTTTAAAGTAGGAGTACCAGTGGTTCGGCTTCGGATTTAGGTTAGATTTTATAGTGTATGAGAGTTTTAGATGTTAAATCTTGTTAAAGGTTATAGTCATCATATAGCTTTACTTGAAATTGTAATACCTATCCCATCAAGGCTTCTCACTATACTGGACAAGAGGGGCAATTTTCGTAATTTTAAGAACGTTCACAGTCTGATCTCAGTCTTAATCTGTCAAAAATACCTGTAATTTTTATACATTTTGGCCTTTTTTTTGTCGCCGAGATGAGACTGCGCCTAGATTTTGAACGTTTTAAATTACGAGAGTTGGCCTTCTGCTCTAAAATTGCAACAAAATGCATCATTTCAAAATGGTTAGCTAGAAATTTTATGACTTAGAAAAAGTAGAACTTGTCTTAATGTCTCGCAGTTTCTACTTTAATGAGCGTTCGACAGGCTATCATAAACATAGCAAGCCAACCAACGCAAAGAATAAGGGGATCTAAGCGCCAAATGATTTGCTACGTCAAAGAAGTCAGTACGGATGCGAAGTCACATAGCAAGGTCCGTGCAGCTAGCGGACATCGCAACAGTCCGCGCCCCGTAGCCGCACCTCTACGCGCATGCGTCGCACGAGCACGTGTCCATAGTTCTCAGGATAAACGGACTTTGTGTTTGTGTAGAATAAAGAATGGCGTCTACATGGGAGATGATTATAACCAGCGATAGGTCGATATGAGTTAAAAATTTCAAAGGTACTTTTTGTAGTCTTGAGTCTCGAAAGAATTTTTGCAAATTAACCGCTTTACGGAGTGAATTTTCAAAAATCTTTCCTTCGTGCTCACTTTCGCTATAAAAGGAATTCTTGTGCAAAACTTCATGCTTCTACCCGCAGCTGTTTATGCTGTGCGTTATCTGTCAGTGAATGAATTTAATCATTTAAAAGAAATAGAAAATTCCCAGTGTAGTATCCCCCTGCATCAGAGTTTTTGATTCTTGGTAAGTATTGTACCATTTGAACGTAAAAATCCCGTGCCGTGCGTGTAACGGAAACGCTTTACCACTACACATAGCGACCTGGGGATTAAGCGCTCGTAAAAAGGGGGTAGCACGGCAATAACGTCTTGATGCACAAACTCGATTTAACCGCCAACCCCTACCCCAACTAAAACGAACCTTAGAACGTGGACATAAGGTTCAAAGCAGCTTGATAAGACTCTTGGCAGTGTTTCAACGATAGTATGACACATGTCCATTTAGTAAGACCTTCAGCAGTTCCGTTTGTTTGGCATCATTTCTTCTGTTATTGAGGGGAGAGTCCAAATTGTTCGTATAATTTACCGCGTTAGTGTCCCAGTGTTTACATTAGGGGGAGTGTTGGGTAAAGTGGACTATCTCGGAGTGCACACGACCGTATCGGTTTCCTTGTCGTAGGAAACGCAAACACTGATGTATCGTTGTAATATAGATGATATATAACAGCTTATATCTTTATGACAAACAGACTTTATACTAAAATATATTTATAAAAAAAATTACTGGATAAACGAGAATCCTTAAAATGTCAATATTTAGGCGAAAAACATGTTTAGGGAATTATCCTATCATTACCACTACATTAAACAACAAACATCCCAGTATTCCATCCCTGTAAACTATAAATATCAGTATTTCACCCCTTAATAGACAAGTCAACCCCTGTGAATACGTCTATAATGGTTCGGGTCGCTAAGAATTTTGAGAGAGGTCTTGCTCAACTAACTACAATAATATCTTTCATCATTAAAAGATCCCATCCGAAATTCATAAATTCAGTGGATAAAGGAAAGAGAACAAAGTAATTAGATCGAAAAGGTAACTTTCCAAGAATAACGGCATCGATACCGAAAACACGATCTCATTAAGAGAGACTCGGTGATATTTCCTCGAAGACCTCACCAGTGAACTAGACCGAGCCTTATTGATAAATAAGTACCTACGTCTTTCAACTTCAGAGAATATTAAAAACGGACTTCTTTCAGCATTCAGAAAATGTAGATATAACGAGATTCCCCCCAACAAGTTTCTTGAGCTAATAACAATTTCCCGACGCTGGCCGACTCACAAAGAAAGCTCTCGAGCTAGTGTAGCTACTCGCACTGCTGTCGGTACACAGAGCAGTAAATACTTGGCGGCGAGTCGACACGCCAGCGGAATACTGAGTGGAGTGCCTTTGAGTGGGAGAGTTACTCGTGCCAGTGAGCGGGCTAGTGGGGAATTTAAATGAGGGAGTTAGTGTTGCTAGTTGGTGGACTAGCTGTTAGTAGGTACAGGTCATCCAGTGCAGGAAGACCTGTATGATGCATGGATGCACCTTAATTAGAATAGAAAGAAAGTGCTAGTTATCCTTGATATTTTTTATTTCAGAAAAAGGACTGTACATAATTATATTAATCTCCCTCTCTATTACGCGATATGGGACAGCTGACATTTGTCCAAGTTGAGTGTCAAACACAATCGAGTCTGATTACATGTAGTTGCACAATTAGCTCATCATTACACATGGTGAACAGACAACGTTGAAGTATATATTGTCGTGTCATGGACGAGACGAGACAAGCGTTGGGCGCCAACGATACGTTGGCTGAATACTGAGTGAAATGTATACGTTTCGTAATTTTTACTTGTGGAAATTCGTTACAAGTTAGTGTAATGTTAATTATCTTTAAATGTTCAGTGATTTGTGAAGAACCTATAAATTCTCTAAATTGGTTAGTGAAGAAACTCCTCAATTTATTTGTGTCTATACTATCTCTTTTAAAATCGATACCCATTTAAACGATGTTTCAACAGTTTAATTTGCTCTCTTGGTCCTGCCCCTGTCCCTTATAATTTGCCTAACGATATTTGTTCATTAAAACGCCTATCACTACTACCAATCGCCAAAAAGCAATTACTTAACACGAATAACAAAACCCGTCAACGGCTTCCACTATTGAAAATTCGCACCGCGTTCAAACGCGGCTGCTAACAGTCCCCCTCTCGTTAAAAGGGTAGACTGTACAAACTCCGACTACCCTCATACGTCGCGAGGTTCTGTTGGAATACGTCGCAAACTGAAGATAACCGTCAGTTTAATGTGCTGCGCTGGTAATCTTTACATTGTGCGAGTTCTATCTGGAGGTTTAATGTCGTCTTGTATATGTAAGCCATGTCATGAGATCCGTTGGTTTGAATAAGACGGTATATTTTGTTTTAGTTGTATTGTAGTCTTAACTTAACCCATGAACCATAGAAATGGTTCAGGTTGATTATTTAACTGCCTATTGTGTCTACTTAGTGGACAGTGAAGGTATTAAACAAAACTTAACAAATAATTGCTGCAGCAAACGTTTTCTTAAGTGCTGCCATTAATGATAGTCTTCTTTAAACTATCGCTAATAACACATGAAGCGCAAGAATGAAGATTTCTGGCATGGTCCGGAATCATGCCAGAAATCTTCATTCTTATAATTAGTTATGAAATAGCATAGGAAAGTACCAAGTCAAAGTACAGAAAAAGATGTACTTACCTGTATCAAAAAATCAACACATCAATCATATATCAAAACCAATCTCAATATAGGAAACACGAGCCAGCTCTTGTTGCTCGGCATCGATCGATGCATCAACTGTATACATACGTATAGTACGATACGATAGTCCCATCACAAAATAAATAGGTACAGAAGCACGGCTCAAAACAATGAGCGAAAACACACGCATACATTGATACGTTTCACGTACAGCGAGTGCAAGCATACTCGCGACTGCCATCCGATCGAGATCACCGTACGTGGTTATGTGTGCGTGCGCCTGTATTCGCTCGTTCTATGGAGCCGACCTTCTGTATCTAATTTATTTTGTAGTCCCATGTTGGGCGCCAGTTCCCGGAATAGTAGACAAGCCGAGGCAGAGAATGCAAGTCGACGCTGTTTCGCCCGTCAGCGAGGCTGAAAGAGCTTTACCGTGAATCGAATTGAAATAAATCAATTCTGTCTACTGATAAAATTCTGGGAATAAAATATTGTATTTTAATTTCGTTTCAATAGATAGCTCTTTTAATAGCGTATATCACATTTTTTTAATTGTAGCTTCTCAACTAAATTACTAAACGCATCTACATGATGAATTTGTGCACTTATTATATGCGTCATAGAAAAATAACTAATGTGAATCTAAGTACTCTATGTCTATTGTCCCTACTTCAGAGTGCGTCGACATGCGACAGTACGCAAAGGGCGACATTACAATCCTATATCGTCCGTATCTGCGGGTGTTTAGCACTAATGGGAGCTTGTGGTTAGCGCTCGACTCGTGACAGCGCCGCTAATGGGCTCCGGGATGTACCTACACGGGCATACGAGAGGATAGGTACGTGTTGAAGAGATCTTTATCTCTGTTTTCTAACTACCCACAGTTAGTTGTCACGATGTACGACGTTCTAGCACTACACTACGGACTACTAACATGTTGTTTACAGGAAATTACAGGCTTGTTTTGAGACGGAACGGTAATGTGTGTTGATTTTGGACCATTTACTTTCTATTTACGCTCAGTTTAACAATAGATTTGTATATCAGAATTTATGTTTCGGCACAATAAGAGTCGTAAAAGGGCCGCTAATGGGTGCCTTGTACAACTCTTCTAAAAGAGAGGAGAGCCCGAGCTAGTGTTGCAGTTCGACAATAGTGATGTTTTGATACAAGAAAACAACTGGAGAAGTTATTTACTTTTGGGTATGAAGTGAAAGATGCGTGTTTGCATACACAATTAACGATTGTACAGATACTAGTTCTGATGTAAGTTAGGCTGCTGCACGAATGTGTCAGACAGACGTGTAAAAAAGTAAGCACTCGTAATTTATGAATCCACTTTACCCATAAGTATCACGATGCATAAATGCAAACAGGATCATTAAACAAAAGGCCAATATGATGAGAATCAAAACAATTACGGCGCGAGACTGGATGATGAATGAGGCAGCGGGGCGGAGGCGCGGGGCGAGCCATAAAAATAAACAAGTCGCCGCCGTTACGACAAATAACCCTCAGACTTGTGCCGAGCATGCGCCCTGCGATGCTAAGAGCTAGGATGCCATGCTATGAAAGGAAGTCAAGATTGAAATTAAAAATATTTTCTGACACAGAACAACATACAGGATAAAAATGTACCTTACCTTATTTTCTAAAATAAGGTTCACTGTAATCGAAAATAAAGCTTTCGAGTTATAAATATTAAAAACATCAAAGAAGTATTTCAAATGATTAACAAAAGTTTTACTTACTGGAAACACAAGTTCTAGGAAAACAACTAAAAATTAACAAAGAAGCCCCACTCTGGGCGCCAACAAAGACTACTGGCGCCCAACAATGACCGAGGCAAAGGCCTTATTGCAATATTCATTAAAATCTTTGAGAATCACGAAAAAGCAACTTTTAATTATAAAGCGTAAATGTACGAAGCTTTCACGTGAATCCAATTTCCGACAAAATGTATATAAATCGTTGATATTATAGGTGTTGCTGGGCAACAAGAGATGTACCTAAATGCTGATTGGATTGCGTAGCATGCCTGTCAATACGAGTGAGTTAATGGATGGTCAATCATTTCAATTCTGGATATATTATTTTAACTGCAACGTACTCTGTTACAATTCACAAATTAGCCTACTTCAATTCCCATTGTACTGAAGCGAACTATCAAACAAGCATCGCACGTTAACTAACAGGCAACAGGAGTTACTCTTCAAGTCAGTGTGGGTGGAAACAAAAGCGGAACAACACATGACAGCTGCCCCACGCTGGGCGCCAGTAAGGCTCCGTGCGAGTTCGTGTATTGGAATGGGCACTTTGTCGGAAAGTTTAACATTGTTGTGCAGTTGTTTCTTTATTAATTTTCAGACTTTTATTTTATTGCATACCTCAATTAAAACGGCATAGAATATAGTTAATCTGCTTTAGTCAAGAAACCCTGCTTAATACAAATAACCGTTGTCTTTTATTTAACATAAACATTGAAAGCCAATATTACCATCTATACTATCCAAGGACAGCGAAGTCGTAACGTTCAGTATTCAATTAAAGGCCGTAAAACTTGACACGATTGTTTTCCCCGCATAGCAGAGGTTACAGCATTTAATGCGATGGATTTTACTCGTATATCGATAACTTTCTGCAGTAAATGACCGCTTCTTTTGTTTGCAGTTGTTTACATTATTCATATAATAACCTATCTACATTGTTGTTTATGATATATAGTTTTTCGAGCGAAGTACCTTATGTAACAGAATTGAGATAAGATAAGAACAAAGAACTGTTTTCGTAGTTGACTGAAGTAACTGCCTTTGGTTTTCTTTAAGATGTAAATTAAAAGAAAGGATTGAAAACAAATTGTAAATAAATCAAGGCTAATTGAAGCATTTGTAAATAGGCACTAGAAAACTTTTAGTTTCTTAATAGAAATTAGTTTAATCAATTCAGTTTAGTCACACTTTTATAAAATAGTCAAGTATTTTTGTATTGTACTCTGCAGGCAAAATAAGATTTAATAACGTAAAAAACGCCACGGATCACCTTACAGACAAGCCGCAGTATCTTTAAACGGAGCACAAGCCACGTCAACTATCCAACCGTTGTTATTCAAACTCGCTGAGTGCTACTCACCAGTAGGCGGCGCTACTGACGTAACAAATGGACTGGGTAAGGGTGCTTCACAACACCCCGGCTAAAGGTAGCAGCAGGACACCGTGTGGTTTTAGTCAGTAAGAGTCTAACAGAACCTTCCACCCACTCCAGGGTGGTGGACATCCATGAGGATTTCCACAGTATAAAAAAGGGGGTGCTTCAAAGACTCGGAGTCACGAGACTACAATATTTCGTTTACTGGCGAAAACAAAGCGCTATCACAGTTCAATTACAGCTGAATTGAGTATTTTAAAATTGAGTGTGGTCCGAAATATTATATTTGTGGTGGCAATAGGCTCGCCCCCTATTACATGGGACTGAAGCATAACTGGTGAAATGTGGGTGTACTATAGGTACATTCAACAAAAGAGATAAGTATGCAGGATCGTCGGATATAGTTGAAGTTTAGTAAGAAACCGATGGATGTTGTCGACTGAAATTTAATTTGATAAATGGTCTGTTTGTTTTCTATTAATAAAATAAAATTTTATTCGAGGACATCCATCGGTTCCTTACTAAACTTCAACTATATCCGACGATCCTGCATACCTATCTCTTTTATTGACCGTACATCTCTGTGTAACCCTTCAGGGATTACCAGGCGCGATGTTATGTTATATTAGTATTAGAGTAGTCATTTAAATCTATTGATCTTTACAGCATACAGAGCAACATCTGTGAATACATGCATTCATGGACGGAGGTTTGAAAGCCTCACTCAAAGCACACATACTATAGCCACAAAGAAAATTAGAGTTGTGTTTCAAGCAAAGTTTCTGCAATTCAAAGTTATCAAAGACATAGCCCGCCACACTAATTACATGTCTACAATGTCCCTTGCATACTTGGAAGTGGTCAATAAACGGTTGCTCACTAAATAATGTACTCGTACGAAGAAGCTCGGGTTGTTCGGACCGTGGCTGGGAAGCCACACGTGGCGACGTTTTAGAACATAAGACGGCGGTAGGTACGGGAAAACCGAAGCAAGCCTACTGTCATTAACTGATTATAGTTGCAAATAAATCATAGGGCGGATTTTAAGTGGCTAACAACGTCCTTTGAGTAAGCGGGAGGGAAGAAGTTAAATCGTTTAAAGAAAGAACAAAATAAACAGAATATTTTAACCCCCATTTTAGGGAACACGTGGAAAATAAAAAAGCGGTTAAGTACGAAGCGGACTCGCACACGAAGGGTTCCTTACCACCTTATTTTTATTATTTGTTGTTATAGCGGCCAAAGTAGTACACACTCTGTGAAAATTTCAAGTGTCTACCTATTACGGTTCAAAATATACAGCCCTGTGACAGATGAACGGACGGACGGACGGACAGCGTAGTCTTAGTAATAGGGTCCCGTTGGCACCTTGAGGGTACATAACTTTAAAAACGCAAAGTACACATTAACACTAACTTCTAAACCAAACCTGCATGACGACTAACGCCATCTACTGCGACGAGTTGAACTAACGTTGAATACTGGCGCTAGTAACTGGTTTATTCTAAAACCAGAGATTAGGTGTTTGGTCAAATGATCAGGACCTAAGTTGCAAAGGTTATTAAATTCTGCATCGTTAAGCACGCTATCACAACAGATTAGGTAGTTTTGGTTTCATGAATAAGTTATGTTTTAATTATACGCTTCCAAACAGTTCTGTATCTCATCGATAGCGCCAGCAGCTTGCGCCAGTAACTCACGCCAGTAGCAAGGCGAGTCGAGTACGGTGGTGTTAAGTTATTTTCAGTGTGTATCGGTATGTTCGCGCCCGGAATGGTTGCGGATACCGTTACTGGTTTGTGGCTACGTGTCTGGGGGTGGAAAATCGTTTAAAATGTGATACAAATTCCGCTGGAAATTATTTTGTGAGGATGTTGAAGATTTTATAGAACAAAAATGCCGTTTGAGTGAAGTGGCGAGCGAGAGAAAAGCGGGTTTTTGTTCAACTCGCAACAAATAAGTAAGATAAAACTAAGAATTCGATAAGATCGTCTCACTGGACGCCTGAGGGAGGACATCGCCGTCGAGGTAGACTACGGCGAAGGTGGTGCGACGATCTAATAACGTGTGCAGGGCCAACATGGCTAGAGATCGCACAAGACATGAGAGATTCGGAAGGAAAAACGGCAGAGTTTTGCCCAGCAGTGGGACACAAAATAGGCTAACAAAAAAAAAACTAATGAATCTACCAGAAATGAAATCAAAATTACAAAATATTGATTATTTTTAACAAAACCACAGATTTTATTGTATAGCTAGCTTAATTGAATTGCTGTCGCTAAGTCATTCATCGAGAAACTCGATACAATAACAATTTGGAATCTATCTCGGTATTATATCTGGAATCGATAAACAAACCTTCATACCAAAACAAATATTACCTAAAATCTTCCGACGAATCATTCGATAAAAAAAAAGGTAAAACAATCTTTTGTCCCGAAAATCCGGAGACGCTGTCTAATTAACAATATCTTGTATAATCCTGTCGTCGACAAAACACAGCTGTGTGGGAGCGCAAAGAAAATACGGGAGCTTCCAATCGCTATTTCTATTGTCTATAGCTCAGAGCAAGATATGGGGACAGTGAGATGGGGACAATACGCGGAGCGGAGAAAGGGAAAATTATTTAAATGTATTTGGGTAAATGTTTTGATGTGAAACGACTAATCTATACAAATAAAACAAATGTCGAGTTAGTTACACCATTGGCTAGACCGATTTTTATGATCTTTGATTTGTTGGATTTGTCTCCGCCCCGAATAGCAGAATAACTAGCTATTAAAACATGGGAAAATATCACAAAAAAAATAATAATTAAGATAATAATTTTTCTCGTACAGACGCCAGCACATCAACCTACTACTATCTGTCAAATTTCTTTAATCAAATTTCAACTTTATTGCTAAAGCATAAGGTTCAAAATTGATTGGGAAAATTTGACAGTATCGGGTAGATTGATGTGCTGGCGTCTGTACATATTTTAGGCGGTACAACGTTCGCCGCGTCAGCTAGTTGTTTAGAGGTGACTGTGAAAAAGTTGCGTTAATTTTATTCTCTACCTCTGGGAATATCATAATTATAATAACATAACCTAATCTTTTAAGCAGATGCCATGTGTGCGTGGCATTGCACGAACTGTTTAAACTTTCATACCAATAAGCTTAAAAAAAACACTTCTTTTTATCCTGTATTCCAGTAGACGACTAATAAGCAATTTTAAGCTAAGTCAGAACAGCGTTGATTAGTACTTTATACAAGTCCGTTCCGCTTTCTAAGAGTCTGAAATAATAATATAAACACTTTTGTAAGTATAAAACGTAATACAGCTATAAGCTTTTCATAATCTGTACCTAATTGTGGCATTAGTCGCTCCACGCAGTAATTCCAAACAAATTAACGCTATCACTAAAGCCTCACCACGTCCCTAACAAAAACAGCTATCACTGTAACCCTACCCTACTAACTCAAGACCCTCTGTCACTGGCACTACACCTCACCCCGCCTGTTCGCAGAGCGACGAATGGCTTTCCAATAATCCGGGCTTTGACGCGCCTCCGTCCGCCAGACCCTCAAATTAGTACTCGACGCTATTGTCCAATATCCTGTTGAATGGCGCTCATCTTTGTGGCTTATTAGTCAGTTTGATTATTAATTTCGATTTGAATTTGTACCTTCTACTTTGATGACAACGTAACACAACTTCCAACTTTCTTTCCCAAGGATTAGGCGCAATATAATAGAAATTACAATAAATCATTTGTAAGAGGAGCTTAGCTTCTTGAAGCGTTTGCTAACCTAGGTTCGATCCCTGTGTCGGGAAAACTATTTCTCGATTTTTCCATCACGAAATTCTTAGTAGAGCCTGGATTAGTTTCCCGAACAATAGCATCAGGCTCGACTTCTCTTACATAGGATTTAAATATTACTAGTGAAAATTAAAAAGCCATACATCTCTGCCTACCTTCGGTAAGGAACGTAAGTGTACTCACAGCCAGTTTGTATTCAACCGTTTACACCTCAAAGCAGACATTGTCGTTGACGCGGATCAATTCCCTTCGCACCGCGTCACTTCCGCGACGGAATAAGTCATAGCAGTGAGCGGATTGCTGGAGACTGTCTATACAGTCTCCAGCGATCCGATCCGAGCCATAACCGCTCAGCCCAACAGGTGACCTGAAGTCGATTCAAATCCCTGTTTCCAATTGATGTTAATTCCACTTAAACGTTACGACTGTCTGTTTGTAGTACTATTGAGAAAGTCATAAAATTGTTTGAATTTGTAGCGCAAACTGAATTTTACGTGTGGGTATTAAAGTTGTTTTTCCAAAAACACATATTTGTTTACATTTTTGGAAACTAAATCGCAAATGCTGTATAACTTATATGTGTGGAGATGAGTTTGCTATGTCTTTGTATAAAAACACGGCCAGTACACTACCCAAACAACAAAATACTGCCCAGTCCACACTAATGTATTCTCCCACCTACACCCAGAAAAAGTAACATAAAATCGCTATAAGCTTATGTCCGACACTAAACCAAACACAATATACGCGACATACCAATATGTAACGTTATCCAGACTTCCTCCCGTCATCACCACACTTAGTCTTGCTACACACAAAGAACATATGTCACAACTACCACAAGATAAAACAGACCGTTTTACACACGAGTTAAGGTTGAAATTGGAACTGATGAAACCGAGACATAGTGTTGAAACATGGTCGGACATGGAAAAAGCTTTTTGTTTGTTGTATTTAAATGATTATATTTCGGTCAATATATTTGAACAAAAATATATAGTGATAAGACATGTTTCATTGAACATCGGTATAGCATTTTCCATCTGTATTTTATATCTGGGTTGGTAGATACGTCATTGGCTCATGTTATAGTGAGAAAATTTGTCGGTCAATTAGGTTAGCAATGGGGCTGAGTCCCCAAGGTTGGTGAACCTTAAAAAAAAAATTAAAAAAAATAAAGGGGTGGTTTTAGAAAGAAAGCCAATTTTAGAAAGCCTATTGATATTACTATGTTGTCAAATTGGAAGTCTAAAAATCACAGTAGTCAACATGACCACCGAAAGTACAACATAATCAGCCTATAATGTTCCCACTGCTGGGACACAGGCCTCCTCTCTGTGAGAGGGAGTACTCCACGTGTTCACAAGAAGTCACATGTCTTCGAATTTTTGGTTATAGGATATGCCGGTTTCCTCACGAAGTTTTCCTTCCCGTTTTGAGAGCAGTGGTGATGAAATAATTTACACAAAGTAAGTAAGTACAACGCGGTAAGTCGCGGCCGTTACCACTGGACCACAACTGCTCCCAATCGAAAAGTGTATTAGTAAATTTTTGTGTTAATCAGGCAGGTTAATAAACTCGATATAAAAGTATCATCACGTGCAGAAAAAACCTTCTGAGGAATCCTAATGTTAGGCTAAACGGGTTGAGATGAAAGTAAGCATCGTCTGTTTAAAAATCCTACAAAAATTCCCACTCAGTTATCAGTGCGGAAATACAGATCAACTTTTCTTTCAACCTTCAGTGCTCTCGTAACCAGAAAAAAAAATCATGGAGAGAATGAAGTAATTTCCCTATTCCATGAACAAAGGGTAATAAAGTGCGCGCTAGGAACTCTTACAAAAGACGGTGGTAAGGGATGACGTCACGAGGCGGGGGTGAGGGAGGGCCCGCCGTCAGCGATACCCTGCGCGCACTCAAGATGGTGTATTGTTACCGGTAGGGTTGGTGAGGGGGTGGAGTAGGTTCGTTACAGGTGGGGCAATCGTTTGTGGGTTGAAGTTTTGTGCCTACACACATAAATTATTTTCGCAGAATCGTTTTAGTACCATCGAGGCAATAAATAATCCCACATTCATTACATAGAGACATGTGAAAAACCTATTCTTTGTAGCCCGTAAATAAAAAAATATTGAACCTGACACGCATTTTAATATTATTTCGAAACAATCAGGATAAAAGGAGTATGTAAGCACTAGCAGCGCCCCGTGGTTTTACCTGCAAAAGTCTCGATTCCGTGGGAATATCGGGATAAAAATTTGTGTGTGTTAATCCAGGGTATCAGCTACCTCCATACCAAATTTTGGCAAATTGGTTCAGCCGTTTGTGCGTGAAGAAGTAACAAACATACAAACACACTCACAAACTTTCGCCTTTACAATATAGTGTGACAAAGTTCAATAGACACGTGGCGCCATCTATTATCGTAATAATGTTATTGTTTTCCTCGGGAACAGCACTTTTTTTTTCGGGATGAAAGGCATCCCTATGTCCGTTTCTGTACACCTGACAATGTATATGCAAAATTTCAGGATGATCGGTTCAGTGGTTTAGGCGTGAAAAGGTAACAAACAAACTTACTTTCGCATTTATAATAGTAGTTAGGATAGTGTGATCATAGCATGTGGCGTTCTAATCTGTAGTTGTTGCCTATCGCCATGGGCAGAAGGCGTAAGTTTATGTAGGTATGTAATCCGAATAAAGTAACAAACTAACAAATGCATTACTTATTAGATATGTTTTGCCTCCGAGAGGCAACCTCAACGCAGGTAAAAAACTTCGAATAAAGTTCTTCGTACTTACTCTTTGGTGAATCTTGGCAAGGAGGGTAAGCACTTTATGGGCATCCACAGGTGGTTAGCCATTTTAGCGGCTATATTGTTATGCGCCATATTAAAGGCTTGCGCCTTTAAAAGGTTTCCAGATGTGAAGACGGAGTTGGGAAGAATGCAGGTTTTGTATTTTCAAATATTTGTTTTGATTTACGCAATAATTACTTATGGTGTGATTTTTCGATGAATTAATAAATTTGTGCCGCCATCTTCTACGGCACGCCCTGTCATCTGAGCACGCGATGATCTTATGACTGCGTCAGCGAGCGGAGTTCGCGCAGCTGACTTTTGGGCCAAAAATATTTAAACTTTTTGCCATCGACACGCTAAAAAGAAGATAAAAGTAAATGTAACATACCTTGGTCAGGCTTCTCGATTTTGTTCGGCGTTAGTCTCCGGTCCGCGAGCGCTGAACTCGGCTGCTTCGGGCTATTCCGTTTCGAACTGCTGCGAGACATCACCAGTGATTGAGGTATCTAAGGAAAAGACACGACTATTAGGAGGGTTGTCGATGAAGCAAGAAGAATTGTGTGAAGGGTTTTGTGATGAGGAAATATATGGAATAGAATTAACCTTATTTCCATCTCAAGAACTCACTTCTCTATACCTAGCCTCCCGATCGATTTAGATAACGGTGGCCAATTTCAACGGAGATTAGTTAAGTACGCAGGAGATATTAAAGTGCACAAGTATGTGTGTGTGTGTGTGCAAATACAGGTGCACTCTCTGTTCCTTTATTCTCATAAAGGAACAGAGAGTACATCTGTATTGTCATAGTCTGATGGGGCGGCTACCCGACACTCGCGAGCAGAGAGCAGGCGCAGCACGCACACGCGCGGGCGACTACCTCCAAACTCCGGACTGGAAATTCCGAATGGAAACCCAATAACAGTTTGGCCGAGCTGGGTTTCCAAGCCAACAGCCCACGCTCAGCAGTCCCGCGCCTGCGCCCTGTAGTTGTACTCACCAGCTTGTCGGAGCGGTCCCCGGAGGGCAGGCGCGCGATGGTGACGTCAGCGGAGTCCTCGGGCGGCGGCGGCTGCTGCAGCCAGTTGTACTCACCAGCTTGTCGGAGCGGTCCCCGGAGGGCAGGCGCGCGATGGTGACGTCAGCGGAGTCCTCGGGCGGCGGCGGCTGCTGCAGCCAGTTGTACTCACCAGCTTGTCGGAGCGGTCCCCGGAGGGCAGGCGCGCGATGGTGACGTCAGCGGAGTCCTCGGGCGGCGGCGGCTGCTGCAGCCAGTTGTACTCACCAGCTTGTCGGAGCGGTCCCCGGAGGGCAGGCGCGCGATGGTGACGTCAGCGGAGTCCTCGGGCGGCGGCGGCTGCTGCAGCCAGTTGTACTCACCAGCTTGTCGGAGCGGTCCCCGGAGGGCAGGCGCGCGATGGTGACGTCAGCGGAGTCCTCGGGCGGCGGCGGCTGCTGCAGCCAGTTGTACTCACCAGCTTGTCGGAGCGGTCCCCGGAGGGCAGGCGCGCGATGGTGACGTCAGCGGAGTCCTCGGGCGGCGGCGGCTGCTGCAGCCAGTTGTACTCACCAGCTTGTCGGAGCGGTCCCCGGAGGGCAGGCGCGCGATGGTGACGTCAGCGGAGTCCTCGGGCGGCGGCGGCTGCTGCAGCCAGTTGTACTCACCAGCTTGTCGGAGCGGTCCCCGGAGGGCAGGCGCGCGATGGTGACGTCAGCGGAGTCCTCGGGCGGCGGCGGCTGCTGCAGCCAGTTGTACTCACCAGCTTGTCGGAGCGGTCCCCGGAGGGCAGGCGCGCGATGGTGACGTCAGCGGAGTCCTCGGGCGGCGGCGGCTGCTGCAGCCAGTTGTACTCACCAGCTTGTCGGAGCGGTCCCCGGAGGGCAGGCGCGCGATGGTGACGTCAGCGGAGTCCTCGGGCGGCGGCGGCTGCTGCAGCCAGTTGTACTCACCAGCTTGTCGGAGCGGTCCCCGGAGGGCAGGCGCGCGATGGTGACGTCAGCGGAGTCCTCGGGCGGCGGCGGCTGCTGCAGCCAGTTGTACTCACCAGCTTGTCGGAGCGGTCCCCGGAGGGCAGGCGCGCGATGGTGACGTCAGCGGAGTCCTCGGGCGGCGGCGGCTGCTGCAGCCAGTTGTACTCACCAGCTTGTCGGAGCGGTCCCCGGAGGGCAGGCGCGCGATGGTGACGTCAGCGGAGTCCTCGGGCGGCGGCGGCTGCTGCAGCCAGTTGTACTCACCAGCTTGTCGGAGCGGTCCCCGGAGGGCAGGCGCGCGATGGTGACGTCAGCGGAGTCCTCGGGCGGCGGCGGCTGCTGCAGCCAGTTGTACTCACCAGCTTGTCGGAGCGGTCCCCGGAGGGCAGGCGCGCGATGGTGACGTCAGCGGAGTCCTCGGGCGGCGGCGGCTGCTGCAGCCAGTTGTACTCACCAGCTTGTCGGAGCGGTCCCCGGAGGGCAGGCGCGCGATGGTGACGTCAGCGGAGTCCTCGGGCGGCGGCGGCTGCTGCAGCCAGTTGTACTCACCAGCTTGTCGGAGCGGTCCCCGGAGGGCAGGCGCGCGATGGTGACGTCAGCGGAGTCCTCGGGCGGCGGCGGCTGCTGCAGCCAGTTGTACTCACCAGCTTGTCGGAGCGGTCCCCGGAGGGCAGGCGCGCGATGGTGACGTCAGCGGAGTCCTCGGGCGGCGGCGGCTGCTGCAGCCAGTTGTACTCACCAGCTTGTCGGAGCGGTCCCCGGAGGGCAGGCGCGCGATGGTGACGTCAGCGGAGTCCTCGGGCGGCGGCGGCTGCTGCAGCCAGTTGTACTCACCAGCTTGTCGGAGCGGTCCCCGGAGGGCAGGCGCGCGATGGTGACGTCAGCGGAGTCCTCGGGCGGCGGCGGCTGCTGCAGCCAGTTGTACTCACCAGCTTGTCGGAGCGGTCCCCGGAGGGCAGGCGCGCGATGGTGACGTCAGCGGAGTCCTCGGGCGGCGGCGGCTGCTGCAGCCAGTTGTACTCACCAGCTTGTCGGAGCGGTCCCCGGAGGGCAGGCGCGCGATGGTGACGTCAGCGGAGTCCTCGGGCGGCGGCGGCTGCTGCAGCCAGTTGTACTCACCAGCTTGTCGGAGCGGTCCCCGGAGGGCAGGCGCGCGATGGTGACGTCAGCGGAGTCCTCGGGCGGCGGCGGCTGCTGCAGCCAGTTGTACTCACCAGCTTGTCGGAGCGGTCCCCGGAGGGCAGGCGCGCGATGGTGACGTCAGCGGAGTCCTCGGGCGGCGGCGGCTGCTGCAGCCAGTTGTACTCACCAGCTTGTCGGAGCGGTCCCCGGAGGGCAGGCGCGCGATGGTGACGTCAGCGGAGTCCTCGGGCGGCGGCGGCTGCTGCAGCCAGTTGTACTCACCAGCTTGTCGGAGCGGTCCCCGGAGGGCAGGCGCGCGATGGTGACGTCAGCGGAGTCCTCGGGCGGCGGCGGCTGCTGCAGCCAGTTGTACTCACCAGCTTGTCGGAGCGGTCCCCGGAGGGCAGGCGCGCGATGGTGACGTCAGCGGAGTCCTCGGGCGGCGGCGGCTGCTGCAGCCAGTTGTACTCACCAGCTTGTCGGAGCGGTCCCCGGAGGGCAGGCGCGCGATGGTGACGTCAGCGGAGTCCTCGGGCGGCGGCGGCTGCTGCAGCCAGTTGTACTCACCAGCTTGTCGGAGCGGTCCCCGGAGGGCAGGCGCGCGATGGTGACGTCAGCGGAGTCCTCGGGCGGCGGCGGCTGCTGCAGCCAGTTGTACTCACCAGCTTGTCGGAGCGGTCCCCGGAGGGCAGGCGCGCGATGGTGACGTCAGCGGAGTCCTCGGGCGGCGGCGGCTGCTGCAGCCAGTTGTACTCACCAGCTTGTCGGAGCGGTCCCCGGAGGGCAGGCGCGCGATGGTGACGTCAGCGGAGTCCTCGGGCGGCGGCGGCTGCTGCAGCCAGTTGTACTCACCAGCTTGTCGGAGCGGTCCCCGGAGGGCAGGCGCGCGATGGTGACGTCAGCGGAGTCCTCGGGCGGCGGCGGCTGCTGCAGCCAGTTGTACTCACCAGCTTGTCGGAGCGGTCCCCGGAGGGCAGGCGCGCGATGGTGACGTCAGCGGAGTCCTCGGGCGGCGGCGGCTGCTGCAGCCAGTTGTACTCACCAGCTTGTCGGAGCGGTCCCCGGAGGGCAGGCGCGCGATGGTGACGTCAGCGGAGTCCTCGGGCGGCGGCGGCTGCTGCAGCCAGTTGTACTCACCAGCTTGTCGGAGCGGTCCCCGGAGGGCAGGCGCGCGATGGTGACGTCAGCGGAGTCCTCGGGCGGCGGCGGCTGCTGCAGCCAGTTGTACTCACCAGCTTGTCGGAGCGGTCCCCGGAGGGCAGGCGCGCGATGGTGACGTCAGCGGAGTCCTCGGGCGGCGGCGGCTGCTGCAGCCAGTTGTACTCACCAGCTTGTCGGAGCGGTCCCCGGAGGGCAGGCGCGCGATGGTGACGTCAGCGGAGTCCTCGGGCGGCGGCGGCTGCTGCAGCCAGTTGTACTCACCAGCTTGTCGGAGCGGTCCCCGGAGGGCAGGCGCGCGATGGTGACGTCAGCGGAGTCCTCGGGCGGCGGCGGCTGCTGCAGCCAGTTGTACTCGCGCTTGTCCACCGGCACGCCGCGCCGCTCGTAGTCCTGCGCCTGCGTCCTGACACACCACGCCGAGTTAGTACTGGCGCGACACCAAGACCGCGCCGGGGGGGCCGCGGCATGCGGGGGGGGGGGGGGGGGGGAATGTTGCGAGGAAAGTTATGAGTACGAGTGTGTATAAGAATAAGGGATGGCCAAAGACACGATGAATGGACTGTGTGAAAGATGATATTGTAGCGGTATCTATAACGCAACATGCGAACTACGCGTGATACTGACGTCACGCAAAATCCTATATCTCGCAAGCAGATTTTACCGCGTAATTTATTGATGTATAACTATAAAAAATATGTATTAGGTATGTTGAAGCTGTGTATACTCCCCGTCACTTGTCCCTAAAGGTTCATTAGAAAACCAGCGCCAGACACCATCTGTCTGGTATTCATGCTGAAATGAACCTTTTTGGCGCAGCCGTGAGACACACAAATTTTGTTTGAAACATTATTTTTATTTTGTTAATGGAGACGTTCAATAAATCTATGGGGCTTGGTACTAAAATAATTGAAAATTTAAACAACCTTCTGAGCTTTATAGGCTGAAAGAGGGTCATTATTTTGATGTCTTTGGGCATTTAATTGTTTTTTACAGGCGCCCGTTTTTTTTAAAACATGTGTTGAAAAATAAAATGCTTGTATCACTAACTGCAAGCATTATTTATATTTTAGGGTTGGCAGCCCTGTGGCAAATGACATGACGATGACAATGTCGGTCAGCACAGCTGACTGACATTGTCATTGTCATTTCTCATTATCAATTATCATAGAATTAAGTGGCTTTTACATACTTGTACTTTATAATTAAGTACATTAATACATTTGCTGTCGTATTTTTCTACATATAAAAACACTCCGCCTCGCGGACTTGTACCAGTGGATATAGTTTTGTTTTTATTTCAACGTCATTCTGACATTTACAGATTTGACCTTTTTCGACACGTTTTGATATTGCATTGTCATCATAATCAATATTTTTTGTCTCGATTTCATGCAGCTGCAGCTAAAATTATAATAAAATCTCAAAGTATTTAAAAGAAACGGAAACTTTAGCCACATTTAAAATAATTATATTGCATAGAAATTAATAAATAAAGGGTATGTGCGTTTTGTTTGTACTGAAACATTTTTCAATTTTATACAAAAACGGGCGCCTGAAAAAATAATATTGAACTTTAATCGAGTAGCTTAATAAATAAGCTTTCTAATAAGGTACATCATATGAGCGTTTAAAAATCTTCGGAATATTGTACCACTTTTGACCTCTCCTTTGTATTTTGTGTGTCACGAACTGTGTCCAAACAAACTTTATTCTTTCTTTCTTTATTAGATGTATGGAAGAAATAATCATTCAATTTGTCCAAGATGAGCGTGAAAAACGCAGAACATGCAATAAAGTATAGTTAAATATTATGTAAATAATAACATGAATTCAGAAGCAAATAAATAAATAAAATGTGACTAACCTTAAGCTTTCATAACAGTCTAAACATACTACGGCATAATCGCCATTTTCTAATAATAATGAATTTTCAGTCCGCCTTTGCACTAAGAATGGGAATTCCTGTAACAAAAAAAAAAACATTATTATTTTAATTACCTACTCATTTCAAAATCATAAACTCTAAAAGTGGAGGTTCACAAACATATTATTCTTTAAAAAATATCGTAAGGACCTAATTTATCGTTCATCGATATGGATATAGCTGCTACAATTTAATAACATTATAAGCAAACCATAACAGTAATACTATGATCGAAAAACGAAAAAACACTGCTCAACCTGGGGCTGCACCCAGAAACCCGCGCTCAGAAGTCGTGCTTGCGACTACGAGACCAACGGGGCAGTCAATCGATACTTTTGCAGATAAACTCGTTTGAATCTCACAAAGTAAAATTAAATGTAACATCTGTACAGTTAGTTATAGCAATTAGCTGACCCACCTTTGCATAAATGGTTGAGATTTTTTAGAATAGGAATCGATAGAATTTTATAATTCTTTTATATTTTATTTGCTTTGCTTAAATATATAAAATATAAAAGAATTATAAAATTCTATCGATTCTTATTCTAAAAAATCTCAACCATTTATGCAAAGGTGGGTCAGCTAATTGCTATAACTAACTGTACCTTAGGACCAAATACATTCCTTGGTTCTTTGACCTCGTATATGATGAACATTACAGGCTGATTATTGTCTTATGCTGTACTCACTTTAATAGGTAGCGCCCTAACTCGTTTCCTGTACGTCTTGATGCCGCACAGATGGCAGTGGTAGTCGTGAGTGTTGTACACTCTTCTCTCGGGAGGGTAGCCGCCTAACGCTTCGTACCTGCAACAAAGGAAGCCTTATAGCGAATAGGACAGAAGGTTGGAGATAACGAAATTAACACAAACAAAACATCTCGGTTGGGTATTAAGAGCGTTTACGACGTACGGCATTTCATACAAACTTTCAAGCCCTTGTTTTTCGAAATTAATGAACCGATTTTAATTAAACTTCAGGATATAAAGGTTTAAAAAGTTAGTTAAGAACATTTTCGACAAATAGTGTTACAGCCAAATTAGACCGATTTTAAATTTTCCATAGAAACAGATTTCCAGTTATCTTTTTTTTAAATAAGACATTTCGAAAATGTTTTGTACTAACTTTTTAGACCTTTGTATCCTGCTTATGTGTATGAATTTTTATTATAATCGGTTCATTAATTTCGAAAAACAAGGACTTGAAATTTTGTATGAAATGTCGTAAACACTCTTAAGTGGCGCTTTTACATGAGGAAAGTTTATGTTAAAAGTGTTCTTCTCTCTATTCGAGTAAATAAGTATTTTATGACTAGTATTTGAGAGATAGCAGCTTTATAAAATTTTGACGGTATAATACAAATAATTTATAGAACTATACATAAGGCCTGTTTGCACCAAAAATCACTAAATGCGTTCAGCTTATTTAAAACATCGTTCATTGTTTCTGTGTTTCTGTATAACGGGTGTAAAAGGCGCTTAACGAAGCCTGGTGTCATTTGTTTCTTGTACTAGGACCAAACCTAAGAACCTTCAATTCAATTGAATCTTTATTGCATCCATAATGTACAGGTGGTAAGTATAAAACAATAAAGTCAATGATATACGCTCCCCCCCCCCGCCCGCGTGGCGCCGCCGGGGGGGGGGGGCAGTCGTCGTGTCGCCTTCACTTTGCGGACGTCGATTCAGCTCATATTATGTTATTTAAAAGAAATTCAGAACCTACAATACAGATATACCTAAAGCAGCACCGTCCATTATTATTATTATACAGCGGCAACAACCAGAATAGACGCTGTCGGGCAGTCAATTTTTGGAGAACCTTCTATTGCTGAAGGTCAATTTCTCCGCAACCAGAAGGTCAGAGTGGACATCAGTTACATTTTTTTATTTTTTTTTCAGCATATTCAGCGCTTTACGCATTTAGTCGTATTTATTGGTCGCACAAACGGGCCTAAAATTATTTAATAGTACATTTAACGTAGTAGTAGGTACTCACCTCCTCCACTGGCTGAGTAGCGAGTGGTAACAGAAGGTACAGACTAGAGCCGAGCCGTTCTCACGCAACTGCTCCGCGTTTGGATGACTCTGTCGACAAATACACATTATCATTCATATTTCTATAATTCTCCAATAGCTTTTTAAGGAATACCTGTTTGTTTTTTGCTCCATAAACTGGACTAACATTAATTATTTATGTAACTTACGACAAGAAAACTTATAGGTCCAGCACCTTGAACTGTGTCGTTCTGTAGTTACTGTCTAAATCCATAGGAAAAAAGCTTATTTGTTTTTTTTTTAAACCTTCTTAGTGTGGTTTCCCACTATATCCTATCCGAATCCGAGAAATTCCAGTCCGAAGTGACCATTATACTATTTGTATGAGGGGTTGCGCACTAGATCCGAACAAATTGGACTATTTCTCGGATTCGGATCGGTCGTAGTGCGAAACAACCCTCAAGGTACATGATTTCTCGGATGAGCGTGCACATTTCATAAGCAAATTTGCACCGTATTGCAAAAAGGGTTAAATTTGGGATGAAAATTTGTATGGACGTTCGTTAGCTCCGCTGATGGGAAATCCCATCAGGCACACGGCTTGTGTAATAATAAAATGTCCATATGATACCTGGTTCGTGAGCAGACAGGGGAAGTAGGGCGCGTTCCCTTGTGGCTGGCCGTACAGGATGCGCGCCAGCGTGAAGTCCGAGTGCAGCCCGCACAGGAAGCAGTAGATCGACGTGCACGCTGCACACACGTATTATTAACAACAACACTTCACTACAACAACAGCCGGTGAAGTGCTAGGGATTGACACTATAGCCAACTAGCTCACTTCACCTAAGTTTTCATTGTAACATTTTTACAGAATAAACAGGCAGGGCCTCGTGGAGAAATAGGTACCGTTCGGAGAGATAGATCTGCGTGGTAAAGCAACTCAGTTAGGCAGATTGTCATCAGTCTATCATTATTTGTAGGCGATTTTTGGAGTAGGTCTATGTCCAATAGTGGTCGATAGAGATGAAACGATGATGATGTCGTGTCGGATGTACTGTAAAGGATAATTTCCAACAAACGGATCGGAAAGGATGCGGCGACAACCGATCGCGTCCGGCAGGATGTCGACGCATACTCGTACTATCGACTCCGTACGTCGCTTGCGAACGTATCCGTTTCAGCGCCTAGTCAAATAGTTTCATTCCTACCGTCTTAACGTGTTCTAATTTTTTTAAATAGTTGAAGTTTACGTAGTATTGTTGGCTATTGCATTAGAAGAAGAAGAAAATAATCATAAAACACAGAAGAGGAATAGAAAAATTTGTACGACAGCCGAAAGGATTCGATCGGATACGACGACAGGCGACTGGAGCCGATCGCGAGTCGCAGCATACTTTCGGCTACGGTCGCGTGTCGCGGAAGACGTCCGCGGTCAAGCTGCTGTGTGCGGCTTGGTAATATAGACTTTAAATACTGTGTACACGATTTAATATCGTTTAAAGATTTTAAAACCGGTTCCGATCCGATGCGGCGTGATCCGCTTGGTGGAAATTATCCTTAAGATGACTTAACATTTTTTATAAAATCATTTTAGTGAATTTTTCGGCGATTTGATTTTCAAGCAAATGTGTGATTTTCAACCATGTCTTCGAGTAAATTGTCAACATTTCCCATCCAGACAGTAAAAGTTCGTGTAGTGAGGTCTTACCTTGATTTTAACAAGGCATCACAATGGACAGAAACACAAAAAATTCTCTTTCTTGTCGACTTTAATTCGACGTGGCTGGCCACTTTCTGAAAAAAGTTGATCTTTAGTGAGAGTACATAAAATAAGTTACCATTATTACTAGCGACCGTCCGGTCGGACGTGGTCGACGGTGGGGTGGGGATGACTCGCTCGCCGTTCATAGACGAGTTCGCCGGAAGGGGCGACGGGATATTATATCTGGAACAAACAATGTTTTATAAGTATTGGTACTAGAGAGGTTTTCCTAGAAAATTCAAGCTTTAGCTTGACGGTTTCAAGTCGACTGTCTATTGTTCTCTCGTTCAGAAACGCGGGATGTTCTATGTACCATGCTGAATGTGTGCAAGCCTGGTACTTTTTATCCGACTACGGTAAAGCAAAAGCTCAGGTTGGTTATGATTATCGTGAGGTTTACTATTTATCAGTTTCATGATGGCAATACTAGGTAGTGATTTATAATTTGCCCGGTTTTTTTTATCTTGTTCAAAAGTTAGTCGCAAACAATACTGGGCAAGCATGAATTAAAGAAGGAGAAGAAGGTACAGTCCGCAAGTCACCTCCTGTGCTCCAGCGGCACTCGCTCGGCGTCCATGAGCTCCCACTGTCGCGCCAGGCACGGGAAGTGCATGGCGTGCGAGTTCATGTCCTCACCTCCTGTGCTCCAGCGGCACTCGCTCGGCGTCCATGAGCTCCCACTGTCGCGCCAGGCACGGGAAGTGCATGGCGTGCGAGTTCATGTCCTCACCTCCTGTGCTCCAGCGGCACTCGCTCGGCGTCCATGAGCTCCCACTGTCGCGCCAGGCACGGGAAGTGCATGGCGTGCGAGTTCATGTCCTCACCTCCTGTGCTCCAGCGGCACTCGCTCGGCGTCCATGAGCTCCCACTGTCGCGCCAGGCACGGGAAGTGCATGGCGTGCGAGTTCATGTCCTCACCTCCTGTGCTCCAGCGGCACTCGCTCGGCGTCCATGAGCTCCCACTGTCGCGCCAGGCACGGGAAGTGCATGGCGTGCGAGTTCATGTCCTCACCTCCTGTGCTCCAGCGGCACTCGCTCGGCGTCCATGAGCTCCCACTGTCGCGCCAGGCACGGGAAGTGCATGGCGTGCGAGTTCATGTCCTCACCTCCTGTGCTCCAGCGGCACTCGCTCGGCGTCCATGAGCTCCCACTGTCGCGCCAGGCACGGGAAGTGCATGGCGTGCGAGTTCATGTCCTCACCTCCTGTGCTCCAGCGGCACTCGCTCGGCGTCCATGAGCTCCCACTGTCGCGCCAGGCACGGGAAGTGCATGGCGTGCGAGTTCATGTCCTCACCTCCTGTGCTCCAGCGGCACTCGCTCGGCGTCCATGAGCTCCCACTGTCGCGCCAGGCACGGGAAGTGCATGGCGTGCGAGTTCATGTCCTCACCTCCTGTGCTCCAGCGGCACTCGCTCGGCGTCCATGAGCTCCCACTGTCGCGCCAGGCACGGGAAGTGCATGGCGTGCGAGTTCATGTCCTCACCTCCTGTGCTCCAGCGGCACTCGCTCGGCGTCCATGAGCTCCCACTGTCGCGCCAGGCACGGGAAGTGCATGGCGTGCGAGTTCATGTCCTCACCTCCTGTGCTCCAGCGGCACTCGCTCGGCGTCCATGAGCTCCCACTGTCGCGCCAGGCACGGGAAGTGCATGGCGTGCGAGTTCATGTCCTCACCTCCTGTGCTCCAGCGGCACTCGCTCGGCGTCCATGAGCTCCCACTGTCGCGCCAGGCACGGGAAGTGCATGGCGTGCGAGTTCATGTCCTCACCTCCTGTGCTCCAGCGGCACTCGCTCGGCGTCCATGAGCTCCCACTGTCGCGCCAGGCACGGGAAGTGCATGGCGTGCGAGTTCATGTCCTCACCTCCTGTGCTCCAGCGGCACTCGCTCGGCGTCCATGAGCTCCCACTGTCGCGCCAGGCACGGGAAGTGCATGGCGTGCGAGTTCATGTCCTCACCTCCTGTGCTCCAGCGGCACTCGCTCGGCGTCCATGAGCTCCCACTGTCGCGCCAGGCACGGGAAGTGCATGGCGTGCGAGTTCATGTCCTCACCTCCTGTGCTCCAGCGGCACTCGCTCGGCGTCCATGAGCTCCCACTGTCGCGCCAGGCACGGGAAGTGCATGGCGTGCGAGTTCATGTCCTCACCTCCTGTGCTCCAGCGGCACTCGCTCGGCGTCCATGAGCTCCCACTGTCGCGCCAGGCACGGGAAGTGCATGGCGTGCGAGTTCATGTCCTCACCTCCTGTGCTCCAGCGGCACTCGCTCGGCGTCCATGAGCTCCCACTGTCGCGCCAGGCACGGGAAGTGCATGGCGTGCGAGTTCATGTCCTCACCTCCTGTGCTCCAGCGGCACTCGCTCGGCGTCCATGAGCTCCCACTGTCGCGCCAGGCACGGGAAGTGCATGGCGTGCGAGTTCATGTCCTCACCTCCTGTGCTCCAGCGGCACTCGCTCGGCGTCCATGAGCTCCCACTGTCGCGCCAGGCACGGGAAGTGCATGGCGTGCGAGTTCATGTCCTCACCTCCTGTGCTCCAGCGGCACTCGCTCGGCGTCCATGAGCTCCCACTGTCGCGCCAGGCACGGGAAGTGCATGGCGTGCGAGTTCATGTCCTCACCTCCTGTGCTCCAGCGGCACTCGCTCGGCGTCCATGAGCTCCCACTGTCGCGCCAGGCACGGGAAGTGCATGGCGTGCGAGTTCATGTCCTCACCTCCTGTGCTCCAGCGGCACTCGCTCGGCGTCCATGAGCTCCCACTGTCGCGCCAGGCACGGGAAGTGCATGGCGTGCGAGTTCATGTCCTCACCTCCTGTGCTCCAGCGGCACTCGCTCGGCGTCCATGAGCTCCCACTGTCGCGCCAGGCACGGGAAGTGCATGGCGTGCGAGTTCATGTCCTCACCTCCTGTGCTCCAGCGGCACTCGCTCGGCGTCCATGAGCTCCCACTGTCGCGCCAGGCACGGGAAGTGCATGGCGTGCGAGTTCATGTCCTCACCTCCTGTGCTCCAGCGGCACTCGCTCGGCGTCCATGAGCTCCCACTGTCGCGCCAGGCACGGGAAGTGCATGGCGTGCGAGTTCATGTCCTCACCTCCTGTGCTCCAGCGGCACTCGCTCGGCGTCCATGAGCTCCCACTGTCGCGCCAGGCACGGGAAGTGCATGGCGTGCGAGTTCATGTCCTCACCTCCTGTGCTCCAGCGGCACTCGCTCGGCGTCCATGAGCTCCCACTGTCGCGCCAGGCACGGGAAGTGCATGGCGTGCGAGTTCATGTCCTCACCTCCTGTGCTCCAGCGGCACTCGCTCGGCGTCCATGAGCTCCCACTGTCGCGCCAGGCACGGGAAGTGCATGGCGTGCGAGTTCATGTCCTCACCTCCTGTGCTCCAGCGGCACTCGCTCGGCGTCCATGAGCTCCCACTGTCGCGCCAGGCACGGGAAGTGCATGGCGTGCGAGTTCATGTCCTCACCTCCTGTGCTCCAGCGGCACTCGCTCGGCGTCCATGAGCTCCCACTGTCGCGCCAGGCACGGGAAGTGCATGGCGTGCGAGTTCATGTCCTCACCTCCTGTGCTCCAGCGGCACTCGCTCGGCGTCCATGAGCTCCCACTGTCGCGCCAGGCACGGGAAGTGCATGGCGTGCGAGTTCATGTCCTCACCTCCTGTGCTCCAGCGGCACTCGCTCGGCGTCCATGAGCTCCCACTGTCGCGCCAGGCACGGGAAGTGCATGGCGTGCGAGTTCATGTCCTCACCTCCTGTGCTCCAGCGGCACTCGCTCGGCGTCCATGAGCTCCCACTGTCGCGCCAGGCACGGGAAGTGCATGGCGTGCGAGTTCATGTCCTCACCTCCTGTGCTCCAGCGGCACTCGCTCGGCGTCCATGAGCTCCCACTGTCGCGCCAGGCACGGGAAGTGCATGGCGTGCGAGTTCATGTCCTCACCTCCTGTGCTCCAGCGGCACTCGCTCGGCGTCCATGAGCTCCCACTGTCGCGCCAGGCACGGGAAGTGCATGGCGTGCGAGTTCATGTCCTCACCTCCTGTGCTCCAGCGGCACTCGCTCGGCGTCCATGAGCTCCCACTGTCGCGCCAGGCACGGGAAGTGCATGGCGTGCGAGTTCATGTCCTCACCTCCTGTGCTCCAGCGGCACTCGCTCGGCGTCCATGAGCTCCCACTGTCGCGCCAGGCACGGGAAGTGCATGGCGTGCGAGTTCATGTCCTCACCTCCTGTGCTCCAGCGGCACTCGCTCGGCGTCCATGAGCTCCCACTGTCGCGCCAGGCACGGGAAGTGCATGGCGTGCGAGTTCATGTCCTCACCTCCTGTGCTCCAGCGGCACTCGCTCGGCGTCCATGAGCTCCCACTGTCGCGCCAGGCACGGGAAGTGCATGGCGTGCGAGTTCATGTCCTCACCTCCTGTGCTCCAGCGGCACTCGCTCGGCGTCCATGAGCTCCCACTGTCGCGCCAGGCACGGGAAGTGCATGGCGTGCGAGTTCATGTCCTCACCTCCTGTGCTCCAGCGGCACTCGCTCGGCGTCCATGAGCTCCCACTGTCGCGCCAGGCACGGGAAGTGCATGGCGTGCGAGTTCATGTCCTCACCTCCTGTGCTCCAGCGGCACTCGCTCGGCGTCCATGAGCTCCCACTGTCGCGCCAGGCACGGGAAGTGCATGGCGTGCGAGTTCATGTCCTCACCTCCTGTGCTCCAGCGGCACTCGCTCGGCGTCCATGAGCTCCCACTGTCGCGCCAGGCACGGGAAGTGCATGGCGTGCGAGTTCATGTCCTCACCTCCTGTGCTCCAGCGGCACTCGCTCGGCGTCCATGAGCTCCCACTGTCGCGCCAGGCACGGGAAGTGCATGGCGTGCGAGTTCATGTCCTCACCTCCTGTGCTCCAGCGGCACTCGCTCGGCGTCCATGAGCTCCCACTGTCGCGCCAGGCACGGGAAGTGCATGGCGTGCGAGTTCATGTCCTCACCTCCTGTGCTCCAGCGGCACTCGCTCGGCGTCCATGAGCTCCCACTGTCGCGCCAGGCACGGGAAGTGCATGGCGTGCGAGTTCATGTCCTCACCTCCTGTGCTCCAGCGGCACTCGCTCGGCGTCCATGAGCTCCCACTGTCGCGCCAGGCACGGGAAGTGCATGGCGTGCGAGTTCATGTCCTCACCTCCTGTGCTCCAGCGGCACTCGCTCGGCGTCCATGAGCTCCCACTGTCGCGCCAGGCACGGGAAGTGCATGGCGTGCGAGTTCATGTCCTCACCTCCTGTGCTCCAGCGGCACTCGCTCGGCGTCCATGAGCTCCCACTGTCGCGCCAGGCACGGGAAGTGCATGGCGTGCGAGTTCATGTCCTCACCTCCTGTGCTCCAGCGGCACTCGCTCGGCGTCCATGAGCTCCCACTGTCGCGCCAGGCACGGGAAGTGCATGGCGTGCGAGTTCATGTCCTCACCTCCTGTGCTCCAGCGGCACTCGCTCGGCGTCCATGAGCTCCCACTGTCGCGCCAGGCACGGGAAGTGCATGGCGTGCGAGTTCATGTCCTCACCTCCTGTGCTCCAGCGGCACTCGCTCGGCGTCCATGAGCTCCCACTGTCGCGCCAGGCACGGGAAGTGCATGGCGTGCGAGTTCATGTCCTCACCTCCTGTGCTCCAGCGGCACTCGCTCGGCGTCCATGAGCTCCCACTGTCGCGCCAGGCACGGGAAGTGCATGGCGTGCGAGTTCATGTCCTCACCTCCTGTGCTCCAGCGGCACTCGCTCGGCGTCCATGAGCTCCCACTGTCGCGCCAGGCACGGGAAGTGCATGGCGTGCGAGTTCATGTCCTCACCTCCTGTGCTCCAGCGGCACTCGCTCGGCGTCCATGAGCTCCCACTGTCGCGCCAGGCACGGGAAGTGCATGGCGTGCGAGTTCATGTCCTCACCTCCTGTGCTCCAGCGGCACTCGCTCGGCGTCCATGAGCTCCCACTGTCGCGCCAGGCACGGGAAGTGCATGGCGTGCGAGTTCATGTCCTCACCTCCTGTGCTCCAGCGGCACTCGCTCGGCGTCCATGAGCTCCCACTGTCGCGCCAGGCACGGGAAGTGCATGGCGTGCGAGTTCATGTCCTCACCTCCTGTGCTCCAGCGGCACTCGCTCGGCGTCCATGAGCTCCCACTGTCGCGCCAGGCACGGGAAGTGCATGGCGTGCGAGTTCATGTCCTCACCTCCTGTGCTCCAGCGGCACTCGCTCGGCGTCCATGAGCTCCCACTGTCGCGCCAGGCACGGGAAGTGCATGGCGTGCGAGTTCATGTCCTCACCTCCTGTGCTCCAGCGGCACTCGCTCGGCGTCCATGAGCTCCCACTGTCGCGCCAGGCACGGGAAGTGCATGGCGTGCGAGTTCATGTCCTCACCTCCTGTGCTCCAGCGGCACTCGCTCGGCGTCCATGAGCTCCCACTGTCGCGCCAGGCACGGGAAGTGCATGGCGTGCGAGTTCATGTCCTCACCTCCTGTGCTCCAGCGGCACTCGCTCGGCGTCCATGAGCTCCCACTGTCGCGCCAGGCACGGGAAGTGCATGGCGTGCGAGTTCATGTCCTCACCTCCTGTGCTCCAGCGGCACTCGCTCGGCGTCCATGAGCTCCCACTGTCGCGCCAGGCACGGGAAGTGCATGGCGTGCGAGTTCATGTCCTCACCTCCTGTGCTCCAGCGGCACTCGCTCGGCGTCCATGAGCTCCCACTGTCGCGCCAGGCACGGGAAGTGCATGGCGTGCGAGTTCATGTCCTCACCTCCTGTGCTCCAGCGGCACTCGCTCGGCGTCCATGAGCTCCCACTGTCGCGCCAGGCACGGGAAGTGCATGGCGTGCGAGTTCATGTCCTCACCTCCTGTGCTCCAGCGGCACTCGCTCGGCGTCCATGAGCTCCCACTGTCGCGCCAGGCACGGGAAGTGCATGGCGTGCGAGTTCATGTCCTCACCTCCTGTGCTCCAGCGGCACTCGCTCGGCGTCCATGAGCTCCCACTGTCGCGCCAGGCACGGGAAGTGCATGGCGTGCGAGTTCATGTCCTCACCTCCTGTGCTCCAGCGGCACTCGCTCGGCGTCCATGAGCTCCCACTGTCGCGCCAGGCACGGGAAGTGCATGGCGTGCGAGTTCATGTCCTCACCTCCTGTGCTCCAGCGGCACTCGCTCGGCGTCCATGAGCTCCCACTGTCGCGCCAGGTGCCGCACACAGCGCGAGCACGCCAGCACGCGGCCGCCGCGCGCGCCCGCGAGGCACGGGAAGTGCATCGCGTGCGAGTTCATGTACTCGGCCGACGTGGACAGCCACTCCATCGACTGCTGCGGGAACAGCCCCGCGCACACGTAGCATCTGGAACCAGAACTAACGATTACGATATTGGTCCCATGGACAAACTTGTTCACTTTGATGGTCTGTACCACTCTTAAATATGAGCACACATTTCTGATACACGCTTTATTACATGTGGAAGCTTGTAATTAGCAAATTCCCCGACCTCATCATCATCCACCTAGCCCTTTCCGAACTATATTAGGGTCGGCTTCCATTCTAACCAGATGCAGCTGAATACCAGCATTTTACGTGAAACTGCCTTTCTGACCTCCACAACCCAGTTACTGGGTAATACGATACCCCTTGGTAAGATTGATTGTCAGACTTTCGAAGAAGTCTCGGTATGTAAAGATATTCGTTTTTCCGGCACTTCAGTATAACGTATCTTTTTAGGTATGCACTGGTTTATTCTATGAAGTGATTCTGTAAGCACCGAAAGTTTATTTTTATGGTCTATTTGATTGTGCCATGTGTCATCTATTCTCAAGCCTAAATACTTTTTGCAGGTTTTTTGATCTAGTGGGTTTTTATATAATTAGTGTGTCGTGCTGCGGATTTTTTTTATTCTTAGCTTTAAAGACAACTTAACAAGTTTTAGAAATATTTATGGTTAGTAAATTATATTTGAACCATTCGAATAGAACATTGAGATCGTCTTGGGCTTTTGAAATAATGTCGTACATATTGGCTCCGAAATAAAATAAGCACGTATCATCTGCATAAAGTTATATGACCATAGATTTAGTTATATGATGCTATTTATGTAAATCAAGAACAATAGTGGCCCTAATATAGACCCTTGCGAGACTCCGTATGTGATCGGCAATGCAAACTCTCAAAACTATATATTTTAACTAACTGAAATCTATTGGTTAGATAAGATTTTAGCATTTTAAGTCCATTGCCTTTGATACCTATGTTTTCTAGTTTTTCTAATAGTAGTTTGTGCCTTACGGTATCAAAGACTTTTTTCAAATCAATGAAGACACCCAGCAGTAGCACATAGTGTTTTTACCCGACTGCGCCAGGAGGAGGGTTATGTTTTTCGAGAGTATGTGTTTGTATGTACATACATACAAACATACATAATCGAGCGTGCCAAACAATTATACATACGTATGTATGTATAATTGTTTGGCACGCTCTGCGGCCTGAACGGCTCGATGAATTTTAGCTTGAGAGGTGTCGTTAGATTCGTATTGACTGTGAGAGTGACACTGGGTATATCAAAATAAAAAAAAAACAAAATGGCGGATTTTTGGCGCAATAGTATGTCTTCAAAAAAAAATGTTTTTTTTTTTTTTCAAAACTTGTCAACTGGGGTATCAAAATAAAGGGTTTTAAAGGGTGATTACAAAAATATATACAAATTATATGGTTAAAAGTAATTCGAAGTGACAAATCGTAAAAAACACGTACCAAGAACTAAATCGCCTGCGAAATCTTTCACATTTGTAAACTAGCAGGCGGGACCCATACAATTTTTATTATATTTTCAAATTCAAATGGGTCTTAATTTAAAATGGGCTTGTTTTTAGCATTTCAGTTTTTTTAACTTAAGCTTTTACCGCAGTCGGTTTTTTAAATTTTTTTATTTACTTTTTTTTTATTTATCGATGTTTTCTTTTATTTTTGTTGTTTTTGTTGTTAGTAGCTGTAGAAGTGTTGTTTTTAGCTCTAAATCCATACTGACGATCAGACATTAGTTTAAAAGAGTCAAGATATTTAAGAAGACGACTATGCAGTATATTCTCTAAAATTTTTGACAGTATTGGTAACACAAGAGATCGGACGATAGTTCCCTGAATCGGTTTTTGGTCCCGATTTGGAGCTCGGTGTTACCTTTGCGACCTTCATTGTCAGGAAACTCACCATCGAGCATTAATTCATTAAAACATTTAGCTAAACCGTCTGAGATTAAATTTTGTAAACTTTTTATGAATTTTGTTCTAATTTTGTCTATACCACTACTTGTATTCGAGTCAAAATCTTTAATAATTTTGATAATTTCATTTGAATTACACGGATCTAATGTCGTAAGTTTATGATTGTATTTTTTCTTTGACTTAAAAATAGGGTGATTTGAGCTGTTATGGTATTTTCTAGGTATTTTAACTGCAAGTATTGATCCTACTGTTGAGAAGACATCACAAATTACTTTTACATTAGATACAAGTATCATTAACTAAAAGTTTTGAAGGAGCATTACTTTGTATGATTTTGTTGTTAGCCAAGTTATTTATAAGCGACCACATTTTTTTAGGATTATTTCTACAATAATTTGTAAATCTATATATATAAAAGAAAGTCGTGTTAGTTACACCACTTATAACTCAAGAACGGCAGAACAGATTTGGGTGAAAATTGGTAGGGAGGTAGCTTAGAGCCAGGAGACGGACATAAGATACTAAAAAAAATCAGAAAAAAAAAAAAAGAATCAGACTTGGAATAACAAAACGCAAATGACAGGGTTAGGAGTAGGCTCGGGGTAGGGCAGGAGTAGGGTAGGAGTAGGGGTAGAGTAGGAGTAGGGGTAGGGTAGGAGTAGGGTAGGGGTACGGTAGGAGTAGGGTAGGGGTAGGGGTACAGTAGGAGTAGGGAAGGGTTAGGGTAGGAGTAGGGTAGGGGTACGGTAGGAGTAGGGAAGGGGTAGGGTAGGAGTAGGGTAGGGGTACGGTAGGAGTAGGGTAGGGGTAGGGGTACAGTAGGAGTAGGAAAGGGGTAGGGTAGGAGTAGGGTAGGGGTAGGGGTACAGTAGGAGTAGGGAAGGGTTAGGGTAGGAGTAGGGTAGGGGTACGGTAGGAGTAGGGAAGGGGTAGGGTAGGAGTAGGGTAGGGGTACGGTAGGAGTAGGGTAGGAGTAGGGTAGGAGTAAGGGGTAGGGAAGGGGTAGTAGTAAGGTAGGAGAAGGGCAGGGGTAGGATTGGTAGGAGTAGGGTAGGGGGTATTAGTAGGACACCACGCGAACGAAGTCGCGCCGAGCAGCTAGTAGTTTATAATAGTAAGAATTCTTTGTAGCTTGGACTAATCTTGTAATTTTATCTCTAATTTCTTTCTTTTATAGCTTTCATTTCTTTGAAGCTTTCATTAAAATAAAATAAATAAAAAGCTAAACTGACCTGTACAGTCCCATGCCATTTTCTCCCGACACGATCTGGCTCTGCGGACTGCTCGACAACGCGTTCGACGGCCGCTTACTCGACTGACTCGAACTTGACTTGATGTCGTATGGCTTAAACCTGCAAGTTAACAAAATAAAATATAAATTGAAAGATATTTATTTGATAGAAGACGGTTTTGACAGAACAGTTTTAGATGGCATAAATAAAATACAAACGAACAGCTGTGAACAAGCAGAAATCCATTTCTTATTCCGTTGCATTAACACCAAAATCTTGCTATTCTGTCATAACTTCAGCTCTAGAAAGCTTCTGGTTTATGGGGGTTGAGTTTTGTACAAAACAATACTCACTCAAGTTTTAAAAAGATAAATTTAAAGATTTTATTTGACAATACAGTGTGGCGGGTGCAATAACCTAATCTCCACTTTATACACTATTTTTTTATTTAAATTTTATGCACAAGTAAAAGAAATACTGAATGCCTTAGGCATTTCTATTAGCTTTTTTTTTACTATTGTTATGTTGTGCACTCACCTAATATTGTTGGCGTGCGTGTTGTTGTGTGCGGCGTTCGGCTCACCGTTCTCGCCGTACGCCGGGTACTTGTGGGGGATGCTTTTGTAACACGACGCGCATATTTGTACCATACCTGAAATGGCAGAAAAAATCGACGTAATTTATGTAAAAAAAAAAACTAGATCGACTTCAGGGTTCGGTAAGACTTTTCTACTGCTGAGTATGAGGTCCTGGTTCGATTCCCAAGTCGGGCAGTGTCATTGGGTTTTTCCATCTGGAATTTCTCAGTAGAAGCCCAGAGTCTGGACATTTTAGGGTGTCAAAATCAAATCTCTTGACATTTTTATAGCCAGCCAGCTATCTGACAGTTTTACTAATAAGACACTTGATCAGCCTTTCAATGACGAGTGATTATGAAATGACAGATTAAGTACATAAAACTACTTCTTTAGACCATTCCATCTACTGAAGTGGGTGACATCAAAAATAACTATACAGGGTTGCAAGGACATCGATGCGCAAACTGTAATCATGACTTCAGCACATGATTTCAGACGTAGCAAATTGCGAATAATTTAAACTAATTTAGCGTAGAAATTTTTAATCGGTTATAAAAAAAAGCTGCTGTTTCATAGAAAAGTGCAGTACCTACGCGGTCAATGAACTGAACAACTTTTTTTTTTAATAACCGAAGTAAATTTTACACTGCAAGCAATGGACAAAATTGTCAACATTTTTATTATTAAGCTTGAGTACGAGGCTTTTAACTACGTTGTATGTATATATTTTATGTCTTTATTTTTTATTTTATTTTTAATGTGCGTTTTGTTTGTGCAGAATAAACCATTTTTCTTTCTTTTTCTTCTTTTCTTTTACTGAATCCATGGTAACAGGTTGTGCGTCGATCTCCCACCTGCCACCCTGTATTAGAACATTTAGAACCAGCCAATAGGGCCTTGTGGCTAGGACTAGGCCTCATCAGACATCTGATAATAGGAAACTATGAGCTGTCGGTATTATCTAAGAAACAGAACCTTCGACTCACCTTGTGGACTAATAGGACTGGCATCCGGATGAGGTTTGAGCGTCGTTATAAAAGGATAATAAGGTTCTCTTTCGGGGTTAGGACAGCAGTAGACTAGTCTTAGTTGCGAGCTGGGGGCACTGACCCCGCATACGTAACAGACGAAGCTAGCGGTGGTCGAGGGCGCGGAGGGCTGACTCGCCGGCCGCTCTAAGGAAGGTGAATGCGTGTGGGCTACTAAGGACTTGTCGCCGGAACTGGCGAGGCTAAGGGGGGAGGGGGGGAGGAGGGAGGGCGGCCGTGTCCGTAATGTGTATACTCGCTCGTTCGCCGGGACGGCTCGCATCTGTAACAAGGATAATGGTTATGTTAAATAAGCTGATGTCGGTACATAAGCAACTTACTTAGGTTACTACAGACCTAAGATTGTAGTATCCTAAGTTTGCTTGTCTCATGAGACTATTTATAGTAAATTTACTGATTTCAGCTCCAAAGGTTAGACTTTGGATATCAGTTTACCTTATTAATAGGGTTAAAAAGGTCCTATAGCATTAAGACGTATCTTAACTTAGTACTTCTTGAAAAGTCAAGGAAAGGTTAAGTTCTTGAGTCATTTTAATATACGCAATATTAAGACTGAAATCGCGAACAAATAAGAAGACACTTTTACAACATTCTAGTGGTAAAAGTTTGGTCAACTACAAGTATTTTATTTAAATTAAAAGAGTGTCCTTGGAGTATCTGGTCCTTTCTTCTACATAGAAACCTACTACGCTTTGGAATGGGCAACTACAAGCTTCATCATTCGGACTGACCAACTCCGTGAAAATTACAAAAATGTCTGTAACTGGTTTAATTTAAAACGAAGAGAAGATTTTGAGTACTTGTCCACTAGGATTCATTAAGGAAGCCTTCTGTTTAGCAAAAGTTTAGAACATTCCACTAAGACTCATGCCGTCCAAGAACCACGTGCATGTCGTCACGCAGTCATCGTAAGGTTATCAACGCCGATCGGCCGCGCCGGGTCAATACTACGATACGCTACACAGACTAGTAAGCAAATTAAATGATCATGTCAAGAGGAACCACGTCAGAGAATGCTGCCGCTAAAAGGACTTCCAGAATACTCTGCCACGTTCACCGCACCGTGGTCTGAGGGGCAATTCCAGTATTTTTAATAATGATCGCATTTTAATCTGTCTCATCTGTCAAAAATACCTATAATTTACCTAAATATTTTATAAATTTTCGACAATGATTGTCGCCCAGATGATTACGACTGGATTTTGAACGTTTTTAATTATGGACTATCCATACAGCTTGTGCACAAATAAAATTAACTTCGATATTATAAAAAAAAGTTTTTTGTCAACAACACATATATTTATAGATCATCCAAGTTGTTAGATGTTGTTAATACTGTCAATAGGATAGTGACGATGAGTTTCAGACGAAGTCATCAAAATTCGTTGAGTTAAATGTGTATGAGCACCATCCCTGGCACTGACATTAGTCAGACTACATCTGTTTGATTTGACAATCATGTTAATTGAAATTACATACTTGTTTTAATTCAATATTTCATTTTGAATTGTTCATATAAGTTTTATAGGTGCAGATGTTTTTTAATTGTCTATAGAATTCGAATTTGTTTTAAAACATGAGAACTACACGTGTCCATTGGTTGTTGGGAAATTATGTGCAACAATATCTCTAATAAGTGTAATCCTCATCATCGTCACGCAGTGGGTTCCAGAAGGGCTTCGTCGCCGACGGCGAGGGAGGAAGGAAAGGCTGGCCGCCATCTTGGATTTTCACTATTGGCGTCTGCATCTTCGAAATACATATGTGTCTAACAGAGAGAGAGGCATTTCTTCGTTACAAAAATATTATTGATAAAACATCTAACCAGTAACAATGACCATGCGAAGAAAAAATCTGGTTAAAAGAGTGTGAATCGTATTTTATCAATATCAATCCTATCACTGAATTGAATCACTGACATCATTGGCGCAGCAATTATAACATGATCCATTTTTATCGTCAGCGTTATCACTTATCTCCACATATTATAACGATAAATAATTTTAAGAGAATTATATTATTATCTATGTTTACTATAACACGTGTAAAATTAGGATTTAAGATAAACGGCGTTATTTTAATGCTGATGATAAGAAACGCTAATACTATAAAAGTAATGTAGGTCGTAGTATACCCCTTGTGGAACGCCATATTTGCTATTTGAACAAATCAAAACATATTTATGATTTTGACGTCATTCTGAAACTAAATCAAGATTAAGATAACTGACATGCTTTATTATGTGAGATTTTACCAAAACATCTTTGATGCCTATAGCTAACAATGTCAAAGGCCTTCGTTGAATCACATTAACATATACGATAATCTCTAATTCCACCTCCCTTGCACTCACTATACACATTCGACACTATACACATCTGACGATTTTACAACAATAGGCACAATATTGCAGAGGCTATCGCCCGGCATTCGATCTACCCTCTGACCAGCGTGGTCAGGTCACAGGCCACATTAAAATCATATAAACAAATGATATCGCTCGACCGAATTATCAGTAGTATTAAGTTAGGAATAATTCAAGAAAGCTTTGTCAATAAACTGATTACACAAAGACAGAGTTATTTTTAAACGTTTGAGACTGATGCAACTTTCGTTCAAATGACTGAATCGCTCTACTTTATTGTCCTGATATTCCATTCACTAAATAATACTTAGATATTTTAAAAGCCTTTTATAAACAAGATGTAATTGAAATAATTGAAAACCTGAAAATAGATCATTTTACTCATCATTATGAATAACTTTTACAATGGGACCAATCCTAAAATCGTTAAATACTTTATTAACAGTAAAATAAACACACAAGTAATAACTGCTAGTTTATTGCCACAGCATGTATGGGACGATTATTGATCCTATTACACTTTTCATTGCAGAATTTTGCACCACTGCCTGTTCAAAATTTTCGAAATAAGTTCTTTCAACATAAAGCTTTCACTTCAGAACAACAAACTAGTTAATTTTAGCAAATGACTCACGGAATGAGCATAATAGTCGAAGTACCGATAATTTCTATAACAGTGGCACAATAAGTGTCAGTATTACGAGAGGTCGGCGCGTTATCTAGTGTCAACACTTTTTCAAAGTGCACTGCTCCTAAAAGGTCGCCGGTTCATAAAGGTGGTGCTGATAATACAAGCTTTTTATTATTGTATATTGCATGTTTAATAGTTTTGTTTTCTTTATTAATTTATGCAGCATTGAAGATAGTGTCTACTGGATTTATTGTGCTGTTTTGATTTGTACTTGCTATAATTTCACTTCAATTGAAAATTACTGTAGGCGTTTTTTGGAGTGAGCAAATATTCTTTGAAATTTAGTTAGTTTTCAATTTAAGGGAGTTAAAAATATGGTTGTTTATACATGGATGTATTTCTGTTATAGTCTTACGGGACAATTGTGGTCAGCCTCATTCTAAAATAGCCGTATTATGGAATTTAATAACTAGTTGACTCACCAATTACTTCAATATCAAAGTATCATGTTATCTCTTATAATTACAGATTTATATAAATGCCAAAGTTAAATCCAGAAATCCAGTCCAGAAATCATACTGAACCATTAAAAATAAACAGAAACCGATATTTAATAAAAAATATAAAAACAACGTGTCGCCACAGTTAATTGTCAGGGGATGCATCTTCAGTTCCACGAAGCGAGCTCGATAATTTTTTCACTTCACCTCGAATGGGATAGGTTTTATTTTGCCCATGCATACAGAAAGAGTGTTGTCAATTTATATAAATAAGCTTAAGATTTAAGATAGAGTAGATTCAAGAGCGAGCGAAGCAATCGGTCGATTAGATTTTCGGAAATAGGAGTTCGGTACTTTGTTGACTAATGCAAAAAAAGCTTTAGAATCGAGAGATAGCATAATGCAAGAGCGAGCGAAGTGACCTATTTAGGTGTTTTCGGATTTTTTAAAGTTCTGAATGTTTTTACACCTTTATTTTGTTTCGAAGCCAGGGAGGTGCAAGTGCACCCTCTTGCACCCCGCTCCCGGCGCCCATGTCTATAAGTTATAATGAAGATACCGCCGGAAATGATGGCCTGATAACAGCTGATATGATGTAATCATTTGACAGCTTATCTTAAGTGTCGATATAAAAAAATACGTATATTTGGGTTCCAATATGCAGAATATTTTTTTATTGAAAAGGCATTTTGTATAATTTTCTTTGCTTTAAATATTTACAATCAAATAAAAAGGAGAAAATTCGTATTTACTCGCAACCGTTGTGCTGACTACACATTAAGTAAGGGGTGATTTCCATTCTTTCCATAACTTTTATTGTAATATGAATTCAGAGAATTACTTCAAAGGCTTTTTCTTTGTCCGAAAATTAATACCAATATATTTTTAAGAATTTACGAAACATAGCAGACTAATTTTAAATAAATTAATTAGGTTTTTATTAAATAAATTATTCTTATTTTTCCCATAAGTTTAATGAATGCCCACGCAAATGTCATTGAAGGCTGGGCACTTCGTAGTGTTTTGTATTTTGTACGTCTCAAAGAGACTCTCCCTTTGTCTACGATGTCCCAAAGTGATAAAACCAAGGTCTTTGAGGAGCTGTTCGTAAGGTAGATTACGCATGGTGCGAACCCTCTTGGTTGCCCTTGTTTGCATATTATCAAGAAAAGTGCATGATGTCTTTTTTTAAATATGGGTCCCAGATGACACTGGAATATTCCAAGAGACGAATTTAGTAAGTTTTGTACAACTTGACAGATGTCATCGAAATCTCATGCTAGCTGCTGTGTGATTCGGTGAAGAGACTAACATCAGCCGATCACAGTGACGGAATAACATATCTATACTATACTAATACTAATATACTAATAATATTATAAAGAGGTAAAATGTGTTTGTAAGTTTGTATGTAGGGGGTAATCTTTGGAACTAATAGACGGATTTTAAAAAGTCTGTTTAGTGTTGATAGCCCAATTCTTGAGGAAGGCTATAGGCTACTTAACATCATGCTATGACCCTTAGGAGGCGCGCAAAAAGAAAAAAAAAATCAGAAAGAACGTTAAGAGGACTACATGACCTAAAGCGCGGTCTTTGTCGGTCTGCATAGAAAAGAAAGAGAAGCGCGATGCCACAACGCTGGTAATTTATTGCAAAATATGAAGCAATTATCGATTTACGAAAAATCTAGTCTTTGGACAAAAAAACTAAAACACTATAGTTTTAGTATGTTGCTTGTAGAATAATCTGACGAAAAATCATAATGATTGTATGTATATTAGTATGAATTTTGTTGTAAATAAAAAGTTTTTAGAGGTATCTTCATGATTTTTTTCTATCGTACCAAATAAGTTGTATTATGTTTTCAACACACTATCGTCCTAGCATTTATCCTGAAGAATATCATATATTTTTTTGGTTTTTTTTTTACTGTAGGCGATCATTTACTTTTATTGTTTCTAAAACTTGCGTTTTTTGCGTTTAGGTCCTGTAAGCCCCTTAAGCGAAAACGAAATGACAGCGCGGGCAGGTGACGCGATGTGACGGAGTGGGTCGGGAGAGCAAAAAATATCACGCGGACGAAGTCGCGGGCAGAAGCTAGTATCAAAGGCTTATTAAGACCAAGTGTTGGTGAAAAGAAGGGAAATTACATTCAAACCCACGTAATACAACGTAGGATAACAAACGGACCTTTCCGATAGGGATTACCATTTACCAGTTGATATAATCTAAACATTTATTATTTAAGAGTTTCGTGTATTTCGGCATTAAAGAGATAAGTAATATAAGCCGATTTTATTTGATAAACGATAAGTGCAAAGATAAAATGTCAAAGCCTGATAATATATCGGCAAAATGTATGCAGTATCTATTTCGTTAAAAATAAAAATACCTATAGCTGACTAACTCTCCACCAGTGGCGAAGGTACCATACAACTCGATTCTCACCGGCTTCCCTTCGAAAATTCAGAACATAACCACTCTATAGTCAATTCATCATTGAACTTTTCTTTTGGCATTTTTTTTTTGCTCCGGCCTACCTCTGTCATAAATTCACCCTTCGCCACTGCTCTCCACCATTCAAACTTTTTAATGAATTGAAAAATGTCTAGACATGTACACATTTTGCAGATAATTAAATTAGTAAATGAGAGAACAGTGGCGGCCAAGTGGTAACGGCCGCGACTTGAGAGTTGTAGGTCGTAGATTCGAACCCAGTCAGGCGCATTACTTTTTGTAAATTATTTCATCACCACTGCTCTCAAAACGGTGCAGGAAAACATCGTGAGGAAACCGGCATGTCCTAGAACAAAAAATTCGAAGACATGTGACATCTGCTACCCGCACTGGGCCCGCGTGGTGGATTACGGCCCACTCCCTCTCACTGAGAGGAAGCCTGTGTCCCAGCACTGGGAACATTATAGGCTGATTATGTATGATTATGAAAGATAATTACTTTGAATTAAGCAGCGATTGCAGTTGTTTTGAAGTATGTGCTACCAATTTCATTCAGCTAATCCTATAGATAGATGGATGTTTTATTGTACCTGCACCAAAATTTCAACAGGGTGATGGGTTTTGGTTGGAGACTGGTTTTAGGCGTAACATAAATACACATTTTTTTGTCATTCTTGGATCTTTTAAAGTCGTTACGGGTCGTCAAAGCCCGAAAGTCTGACAACCAGTCTTACCCCGGGGTATTTGGGTATTATCCAGAAACTGGGTTTTGGAGGTCAGATAAGCAGTCGCTCCATGTAAAACACTGGTACTCAGCTGCATCGGGTTAGACTGGAAGCCGACCCTAACATAGTTGGGAAAAGGATAGTCAGATGATAATATACAATTTTTTTTAACTTTAATTAAAACAAGTTTTTAAGTAAATCGACTATTGCCAACTTAATGACCGGTCGCCAAATGATCTTTTGTTACAAAGGAAGATCATAGCTTCTCTTTTTTTATCCCTCTCCCTACCAATAGATCCTTTTGAGCTCTCCGTGATAAGATATACTACAACGATTTATTACGATATCTGGTTAGTGACTGTATTGAAATGTAACATTGAAATACATTAAAAACTTTTTGGGGTTTTTTTTTTTGTCTTTATCTTGAGTATGATTAAGATAAGTCAATACCTACATACTTTTACAAACATCATACGTTCTTCCCTTTCTAGGCACAATGTCATTCACACAATCCATTGATTAAACCGAAAGTGATAAGGAACGGCTGTTGGTATTATCGTAGTCGCCGCCTACTACACCTGCATTTTAATTTAATTAATTAAGGGGAATTATAAAACGATTGAATAAAAAAAACTTAGCGACTGATGATGAGATACTGTTTTAATAACTTGAGCGGTATGAATTTGAGTAAGCGAAAAATTAACTAAACTAACGACGTATATTGATTAATAATAAAATCCAGAACGAGCTTACAAACAGTGGGTTGTGATTAATCCATTTCAGATATTAAAATTCTAGCCGTGCGACTAAATTATTAAGTGAGCGACTAGAAATACAGAGAGGGCACCTCGAGGTTAGGTTTGGTTAGGTTAGTTTAAACCCTAGACCAGAAATAGGGGCCCCGCGAAGCAGGGCTCCGTCGACATAGGATGCAAGTGCCAGCGAAGGGCACCCCAAGGTTTGGTTTGGTTAGGTTACTTTAAACACTTTACACAGAAATAGGGGGCCCGCGAAACGGGGCTCCGTCGACAAGAGGGAGCGAATGACAATACAAATACCTTTACCGTGCATCGTGTATTTTAAGTAACTCAAAGTTGCTGTTCTGTTGATTTCTCGTCACTCGCTCACTTAGTAATACTATAACGTAAATTCATTATTTTTATCACTTAAAACTTTAATTTACAGTAACTCGTTTAAATACTAACCATTCATTAATAAAATAATGGGATCGGTCAATAATTTGCCATGTACAGATGCCAGCACATCAAGCTACCCGAAACTGTTAAATTTTCCCAGTCAACTTTGAACCCTATGATTTAGCGATAAAGTTGAAAATCTATTAAAGAATTTAACTTAACAAATAGAAGTAACAAACAGACGTAACAACAACACTTACAACAGCCGAAGTCCGATGAAAGTGAACAAATTAGACGGTCTGGACGAGTGGACGCTAATGCTAGTGTAAACGAACGGCAGACATCCGTGACCCGGTGCAGTATGAGTGCAGGACAAACACGAGAGAGCTGCAATGTTTGTTATGATAAGATAACAAGTTTCTGAAGTCACGTCAATGATGAAGATGGTAGATTCAGTCATAACAATGATGGAATACCAATGCGATGGCAAGCAGGGTCGATGGCTGATAAATTTCTACAGAAACACCTGCATAACTATTCATAACCATACGACAGGCTATCGTATCGAAAATGACACATTTCGATAACCTGATTTGATTTGCCCCGACAGCAAACAACTGTCGGAAGAATAGCGGGCGTCTATTTGATTTAAACTGACAAAATTTCCAGGTTTTGGACTTGTGAACAGCGCTTAGAGGACTCCAACGAAAACATTAATTGATGTTCGATACGGTACGGAAGCGTATCGAGTGGTTGTGAATAGCTACGCTGAACAAAATGCTAACAAATAGGAAATGAATCGCTTAACAGGCAGTGTAGGCAGACAGATGTAACGAGCCGAAGTCCGATAAAAGGGAACAAATTAAGAGCCTGGTCGCTAATACTGGTGTAAACGAACGGCAGATATCCGTGACCCGGTGCAACACGAGTGTAGGACAAATATGCGAGAGAGCTGCAATGTTTGTTGTGATAAGATAACGAGGTAATGGCTGTGAGCTTCTGGGTCCCAAGTTAACAACTATAGTCCATAAACACTTCACCTGTTTGTGCACGTTGCACGGGACAGGTTCGAATTTACTTTGTAAAGGCACGGAATGATGATTTGGTAATTGAGCTCACGAATCGTCAGTCCGTGAAACCTCGCCTAGCTCAAGCAATAAGACACTGGCTAGTTAACAGTACTTAATATTAGAAACAAGGAACCCATATTGCTGGCAGGACCAAAAAGTGAAAATACAGAACAAAAAGACGCCGCTTATTGTTGATGCAATACAGCATTTGAAATCAATTAACACAACGCTTAGCCTAAGGACATAAAAAAGAACACTCCCAAGATACACCCCCAAAATTTTACTTCATCATAATTTTGAAGGTAACCGAGAGTGGACTCACGAAGATTAGAAAGACCGATGGCAAGTTAGGTCGATGACACAATCAATCTTATCAGAAAGAGAAAAACAAAATACTACCAAATAGATAAGAATCATGTTACAGGACAGTGGTTTTAATCAAGATGGTAATGAGGATCGGAATGTCCCACTTCATAATTTCAAGAGGTATCAAAACAACACTTAAGAAGCTTTCACATAAGAGAGACTTATTAATATGCTCCCGAGTATCATATAACAAGTATTAAACTATCTACGTCCTATAAAACACAAGATATCGCATCAAGTATACTATTTCCTTCACTTATCTCCGATGGCTTCAATGGAATCTCCCTGATTGAGATGCATTAACAAGATAAGCATTAAATGCTATGATTATGAAATTCAAATAGCGATTAATTCCTATGATATTGCTCCCGTACATGGACGTAGCTGATTATGATATGTTTATTAATAAGATACAAGAATCTTCTACATATTAATTGCACACGATACTGGTAACGGCGGGTAATACTGGTATTCAGCTGCATCCGGTTAGACTGGAAGCCGACCCCAACATTGTTGGGAAAAGGCTAGGCAGATTATAATGACTGGTAACGGCGGGAAAAAGTCAAATTGGTTTTTATGCAAAATTTATGGTCGTAAGCTGGAGGTTCAGAACCCGCGTTTTTCATAGTACGTTGTTTTATGATATGCAGGCGCAGAGAGCAGCGATACAGTGCTGCGATGGATGCGTTGAGTAACGACAGTGGATGGTGGATGAATATTTATGAGAGGAAGATTGAAAGGGAATCATTGTCTTTGAATATGAGAATATGGTGAGGAGTGATGAAATGCATGTGACTAAAAGAGTGACGAATATAAATCGTAGAATCAAAATTACTTTAAAAGAAAATAATTAAGAGATAGAGAAAACGGCATTTATATGACACGTGTACACGATCTTTTGGGGAAACCGGGAAATTAATTTTTTATAAGAGGTCTCTAAAGTCTCTCAAGATATTTATTTACTCATAAGAGATTTCACGTCTAACAGTGATTGAAAACAAAGTTCATCGTTTGTCATTCAGGTCTTATAACCTTAGCAAAAGTTCACACTATAATCTTTGTACCGATAATGATGTAAAAGTACCGTTTGATTACTGGACGAATTCTGCCAAGACTCAAACTAAGTTTTCTTTAAACGTGGTAGATAAGCTAATGCTATAGTCATCTTTATGAACCCAGACAGTCTACGTATAACAATTAAATACTAGTGTTGTATGTCAAAGAGATTGGTGGACTACTCATTTTTGGCGGGAAAACGTAGCAACCTCTTTTTCGCCAGATTACCTCATTTTTAAAGCAGGCAGAATGCGTTGCTATTGTTAACTAAATGCTACCCAGTATCCGGGCATTACTCAGAGACTTCAGAAATTTATAAAGAGACGGTCAGAAAGGTAAGAGTAATAGAGATGATGCTCTTCAAAGCTGAAGAAAGAAAGAATGACAATTATTTGGACACAGTTCGTGAAACACAAAATTCAAATTACAAAATAAAAAGTAAAAAAAAAATGTTTTAACTACAGCAGTGTGTCTCACGGCTGCCCCAAAAAGGTTCATTTCAGTATAAATGCCAGACAGATGCCGTCTGGTTTTTCTAAAACTGGATCCGCTATATTTACGGCAGGGATCCAACTCCTATATTCCTTCATACATATTTTACACGAAAATAGCAGTTGTACCTACCTGTTGTTTTTTTTTTTTTTTTTGGATTGGAAATCGTCTAATGACTCCTCCCGCTCTGGGTGGTGCGGAAGGGAGTGTCAGACTCTTACTGACTAAAACCCACCCGTGTTCCTTCCTTAGCCCTTTATGCTCCGGGGCAACGGTAACCCTTTCGGACGATCCCGCTACCCTATACCTATTGACTTACAACATAACTGTCCAAATAAAACACTGTCTGAAAATGCCCTAGCACGTATCACGCGTGTTGCTATCAACGATGCGCACAACCTGTCACATTACCTTGCAGTTCACCGGCGCCCTATCTTCGTTCCCACACATTCGCACTAGCATTGCAATAATCCACTAAATATCACGTGAACACTGTTTCATTATTGAAACTTTATTATATCACATATATGACTAAATTCACATAATACAGCCACTATATAACACACATGAGCACACAAAATGACTTATCAAACGATAAGTTATCGATAGTTTCGGATCTCGGCACAGACAGGGGTTATTATCGGGTCGCAGTAGAAATTGTTATACATGGACAACGCGGTGGGAGGACACGTACGCTCGTTGGTAAGCGTCGCACGCGACTGGCGGAGCGGTCGGCGTTATCGTTTGTAGGTCAACCGGTAGCCGCCATCAATGATTGCATATTCAAACATTACGATACTGGAGTTTACACAGATGACGCGCTCGTGAAAGTCGGTAAACTAAGCGGTGGGCGCGGGTCTAAGTTCTGTGGTTTAGGATGCAGATTGAAGGACGTTTGTTTCAATTATTTGAACTACTAGCAGCGCCCCGCGGTTTCACCCGCATAAGTTTCGAACCCGTGGGAATATCGGGATAAAAACTATTCTATGTCCTTTTCCGGGACTTAAACTATCTCTATACCAAATTTCATCTAAATCGGTTCAGCGGTTTAAGCGTGAAGAGGTAACAGACAGACAGACAAACACACTTTCGCATTTATAATATTAAGTATGGATTACTTTGATAGAGAAAATATTACTCATTTACTAGGTTAGAGGTGTCTGGATGTCATGATTAATCAAATTAATTGCATTTTCTTAGTAACTACCAGATCTGCCACTATTTCTTAGACTTAAATTGATCACATCATTAGTTTATTTTTACTACTAAATGTTCAAAATTAAGCATGTTGCTTTATAATGAGTGTATAATCTTTTAATCTGGTTTGTAGAATATTTATGTAGACTAAAAAAAGAAATACAAATTATTCAACTCAATGACATAATGACGTCACAAAATTAAAATTTAATGACAAGTGAAATATAAAAACGAATCTAAATCTTAGGCGTCGTCCTTACTGGTAAACTATTAGTAGGCTAACCGTTTTGCTATAATCAATTCAATATATGTATACAGTAATCAACACGGTTGTACCACGAAACTTGCAAAATAAAATTATGAAAAGTTTTTATCAACACAGCTGCTTTTAGTCGTGATTTGTAGTAGTTATTCCTGATTATGCTCAGGCGCATCATCATCTGCCTAGCTTTTCTTCTCAAGTTTATTGGGATCGGCTTCCAGTCTAACCGGATGCAGCTGAATACTAGTATTTTACATAGAACGACTGCCCATCTGACCTCCATAACCCAGTTACTTACCGAATAACACAAAGGCTAAGCTCAGCTAAGCTTTTAAAAATATGATTTCATTGCCCTGTTTTACAAATCAGGACAACGCCTTACCGGTACATGATGAGGAGATCCTCAGAAGTCCTCATAAACAGTGTATATTGAAATGCAAATCGTTATGTTTTACGACATCATTTAATAAATAATTAATTGCTCAAGCACATGATCTCACAGATGACGGTCAATCGGCGAACCTGAATTTTATAGACGCATAAATCTTAAGTGTCTCAATAATTGAAGTTGTTATTAAATTATTAGATTTTGATTTTTTTTTTTGTGTGGTTCAGATTTTTAGGTATTTTCATATACAGAGTGTCACCAAAATCTGCTGTTTCAAAAAAAACTGCGACGAAAAATTTCAACGCACGGGCGTTCAGAATCATGTCCCAGGTAGCGCGTCTATGATACCATCCTGTAGTTAGGTACAAAGTAATTTATCATAGAAATTAGAATTCGTTTGCTTTTAAGGTCCTACAGCAGAAACACTGAATTAATTTTGATGAATTACATCAGTGTTTAGAAAGAAATGTGAATTAAAAAAAAAATAACTGGAGGAATGATTGATAGACGTTCTTTAGGAAATGTATAAAAATCAATTCATTTATTCAAACTAGGCTGAGAATCGGCATTTTTATAAAGTCAAAATTGCGAAAGACAGTCCCTCAAAACGCATGCCCTTCAATACTTTAGCTGGGAAGATAGAAGTGACGCAACAAACTCCCCAGCAGAATCTATTCCCTTTATAGAAAATCATACCTTGCTGTATCACACAAGCATTGGTATTTTAAAAGAAATGTCAGGTCCTCCTACATAAAATCTTATCAATGATGCTTTTAAAACATTTTAGCGATGCAACGTCGAATCAGTAAAGGAGACGTCTTATTGACATAAATACTCAATATCTCGTAACTCATCGAGAAATAGAGGAAAAACAAATTGTAACGAGAGGTTATCTGTTGTACTACAGATTGAGATACCGCCGTGCCAGAGGTCGGTGCGTGTTTATACGTTAGAAATATCCTTCCTATTACAGAGTAAATAAATCAACTTACGAGTTAAGTACAACTCGCAAGAGTTAACTTGAGGCTTCGCTCGGGTGACGTAAGCGCGCGGTACTGGCGACGCGAGAGCGGTATAAGCGGGGGGGGGGGAGGTCCGCTCGGTTCTCAAGTCTCAAGTTAACTGTTGCTGGTTGTAATTAAGGTTAATTTGCTCTTCAAAGTATCTATAATTTTAATCAATCTCGACATTTTTGTTTCTTGCAGTCCTAGCGTCGTGTCGTGCTATAGGCAGTCGTTCCATCTACAGACGCCAGCACATCAAGCTACTACAATCTGTCAAAGTTCTTTAATAGATTTTCAATTTTATCCCTAAAGCATAAACTTCAAAGTTGATTTGCCAATTTCGGGTAGCTTGATGGCCTGGCGTCTGTACTAGACTGGTATTCAGCTGCATTCGGTTTGTGGAAGCCAACCCCACTATAGTTGGGAATAGGTAGGCTGACGAGACGAGTCCTAACTATGAACTTAGTTTTCTATATTGATAGACGCACATTACTGACATTGGTCAGTTAATTTTGTTATGTGCGTCATATACATAGATAATTATTGCAATTAATATGGATGTATTCTCATTGCGACTCCACCCACTGTACCTATGTGACGTTTTTATGATATTTTAATGTAGTATTTACGACGGTCATCAGAAAGACAACAATTCTTATATCAACTAGTAATTTATTATTTTGACAGTAATTTAGAATCGTTTTATAGGGTTCCGCACCCAAAGGGTAAAAACGAGACCCTATTACTAAGACTTCGCTGTCTGTCCGTCCGTCTGTCTGTCACCAGGCTGTATCTCAAGAACCGCGATAGCTAGACAGTTGAAATATTCACAAACTATGTATTTATGTTGCCGCTATAACAACAAATACTAAAAACAAAATAAAATAAATATTTCAGGGGGGCTCCCGTACAAGAGACGTGATTTTTTCCGTTTTTTTTTTATTGTGGTACGGAACCCTTCGTTTGCGAGTCCGACTCGCACTAGGCCGGTTTTTTTTTCATGCCAACCACTATTTTACTAATACTAACTTTCACTAACATCGTAGATCTTACACGATTTTGAAGCATCCAAAGATTCACGAAAAACCTTCACCATTGGCCTAACACGATACGATAAGAACCTAATAGTATGAGTATGTACATCTGTAAGACAACATAATTATACTATGACGTCACAAGACACGTCGTAAGTGTCTGTTTGATAAAGCATCAGCAGCTATACGAGTGACACATTCATACTCTTTATATAACAATGTAGTTTCGGATACGATCTGACATTATGACCTTTTCAAGTAATTATATATTTTTTTAAAGATAGTTTTATCTGTGTTTCTGTTTTAAATGTCAATAGTATGAGTTAATTAGGTTAGTGAGTGTTGAGTGTAGATAATTAATCTTTTAATTAAAATTCACCATTTTTATTTTGCATGGAGAGACTGCCTACCTGACCTCCACCCTGTCTCTAATCCTAGTTACTGGGTAACACAATACCCTTTGGTAAGACTGGTTGTCAGACTTTTGGGGGGCTTTTGTCCACCCGTAACGACACTAAAGGGCCGTCCCCACGAGCGAGAGAATCGCGGCGATATTATCGTCGTGCCACGTATTCCTATACACTCTCTTAGAACGTGTCTCCACACGGCGATATCATCGCGGCGAAAATTTGATGGCACGGCGAGACTATCGCCGCGATTCTCTCGCTCGTGGAGACAGAGCCCCTAACTTATCTAAAATGGTTCGCAAAAAAAATCTTTTATTTCGCTTCAATCCAGTTTAAAGTAACAGGGATATCATAGTTGTAGGCTGCAACTTGCTCAAATGCTTTCTAGTAGAGTTTACATTGAGATTTATCCCAGTGACTGTCTCCAAAAGTATAGAACAGCAGAATGTACAAAAAAGTGTTATCGAAAAAAAAAGTGACTAAAATAGAAAATGACTGAAGGTTATGTCGTCTACATAAAATCCGGTTTTCACCATCCACAAATCATAACAAACACGTCTAACAAGGCTATAATTTTGATACATTACCAAATATCCACGCCCCGACACTCCCCCTTTTTTTAATAAAATGATATATAATTTGCACTGCACTTACATAACACAAGCTAATGCATTTAACTCGACAAACGTACAGTGTAAATATATAGTAATATATACCAATATAAAATATTTACAAGTCTATTCAATAATATTTACCTAAGCGGAGATTATCTCGCAACGTTGGTACTTGAGTGGTGCTGTCTCACTCTAACGTGGTATGTTAGAAAGGGATAGAGCTATAAGTTTGTGACATAACAATTAGAGGTCGTTAGAACATAATTATGCGTGGATAGGAGTATGAAAAATTTGAGACGTAAATTAGCTTTCCAAACATGATTATGGCATTTTTAATTCGATAAACAAATATGGCGATAGCCCCAAGTTAATACGGAATCTTGTTAATTGGTAGTAACATCCAAATAAATAGTTATAAAGGAATTCTGTTGCCAAATTCTGTTTTTATTTGAATGCTTCGTTGGTCTGTAATTATTTACGTTAAATATTAACGGAACACAGAGATGTTGCCTTAGAGACAGGAATGTGTAGTTATGGCGGTATTCCATCCTCGAACAAATTCTATTACATATATAAAAATGTGTGCGGTCTGGGGACACCCGTCAGGAACAAAGTTCCTTAGGCGATACTCGTACACACACACTCGTATATAGACATAGAGAGGGAGAGAGGGGGAGGGAGTCGCATAGAGCGGCATAACGCTTTTTCGTTACGAGTTGATATCTACCAGTTGACTCCTACCGCATGTCGCGATAAAGAACTTCGGTCCAAAAACAAACAATCTTTCGCAGGCACATGTGCTAGACGTGACAGCTATAGATAGCTAGATTTTGGTTTAACCTTTAACATTTTTTTCACAGCAGTATATTGTATCTTAACCCACTTACTAATAAACTTATTATATCGGATGAATTCTCGATTTCTCTCTTTCAGCTGTCAGTAATTTGACTTTCGAAAAAAGAAGACAGAGCGTTGTGTAACTAAACAGACGCTATACAACGTTTATTAGTAAGGGGGTAAATGTCTTAGTACTGAGTTCTGATGCGACAATCCTCATACTATTTCAAGATAAAACAAACACTTTGGAAATGGTGTCAACTACGTACTTGAGGTACTCATGTAAACCTAAAGAACTTTCTTCAACTACCCACGATAAAGTCACACAATAACTTAGTATTGTTCGTAATGTGTCTACAAAAAGTGAAGTGATGTGTTTGTATTTTCGAAACTTGTTACGTTGGGACATAAAAATGTTTAAAGACAATTTTTTATCAATTTATAAAGGTTTTATAAAGTTTTATTTGCAGTTTTGTACCTTAAAACCAGAGTAAATGACATTTCCTATAGATAAAGACAACTTTGTACCAATAGGTTCAGCGAAATCGGTTAATCTTTTGACTTTCTTTAAAGTAACAGTAATATCTTGTATACAGAAAGAAATTCTCCTGACAGCATTCTCTCTTTATATAAATTGTCCATTGTAACAATTTGACTCTAAACCGTACGCACGGACTCGAAAATATCGCGACGGGATTTTATCGTGCACTGGATTTTCAACTCTTGGTGTTCAAGCCGAGCATTGAGAATCCAACAGAGTGCATCTGAGCATGTTAAAAAACACATTGTTGAATTTTCAACTCTCGGTGCTAAGCAGTGCGTTGAAAATCCAGTGCACGAATAAAAATTGCCGCGGAAAAAAAATCACCCATGCTTACCTGAGCTGTAAATGAGCCTGTATTTCGTAGCAGTAAGGGCGCATTTTGTAGTCCAGGGCTAGCTTGTACAAATCACTAAATGCGCTTATCGTTAAACGTATTTCAAGCATCATCTGTTTCTGTCAATCGTTTGAAGATGACAAAGACAGAATGATGTTTGGAATCTGTTGAGCGTCTCTACTGTCGTCCCCGCACGTCTCGCAGCTCGTAGACTGACCTGGTAGGTGTTCCACTGCTGCAGCAGGTGGTGGTGGCAGGCGGCGCATGCGCGCACGGTGCCCTGCGCGTCCTTGGGGCGCGAGCGCGGCGGCCGCGGGTGAGTAGACTGACCTGGTAGGTGTTCCACTGCTGCAGCAGGTGGTGGTGGCAGGCGGCGCATGCGCGCACGGTGCCCTGCGCGTCCTTGGGGCGCGAGCGCGGCGGCCGCGGGTGAGTAGACTGACCTGGTAGGTGTTCCACTGCTGCAGCAGGTGGTGGTGGCAGGCGGCGCATGCGCGCACGGTGCCCTGCGCGTCCTTGGGGCGCGAGCGCGGCGGCCGCGGGTGAGTAGACTGACCTGGTAGGTGTTCCACTGCTGCAGCAGGTGGTGGTGGCAGGCGGCGCATGCGCGCACGGTGCCCTGCGCGTCCTTGGGGCGCGAGCGCGGCGGCCGCGGGTGAGTAGACTGACCTGGTAGGTGTTCCACTGCTGCAGCAGGTGGTGGTGGCAGGCGGCGCATGCGCGCACGGTGCCCTGCGCGTCCTTGGGGCGCGAGCGCGGCGGCCGCGGGTGAGTAGACTGACCTGGTAGGTGTTCCACTGCTGCAGCAGGTGGTGGTGGCAGGCGGCGCATGCGCGCACGGTGCCCTGCGCGTCCTTGGGGCGCGAGCGCGGCGGCCGCGGGTGCTGCTCGCCGAAGATAGGGAAGTACGCCTGCTTGTTCTGGAACACATACAACACATGTTAGCTCAACTGATTCATCATTTAGTCACATAGGACGTCCTTTTCATATGACTTGTCCGAGAACATGATCCTCAAACATGGAACCGTAGGTCAGTGACGGGCAATGTTTTAGGGTGCTTTTGCGTCATCAATGCGGTCAATGGTACATCAATGGCGATGCCGGAACTAAAGCTTGTTTTCCACAAAACTGCGGCACCATCATGTAGCGACCGCAAAATGACAGATATCCGTATAGAGAGCGTTTTTTGTTACCGTACAGTCAATCACTCACTCACTGTCATTTTCAAGACAGTCGGTGCCATTTTTTGCCGTTGTTTACCGAGGCACTAATCTAATTTTAATGCATATCCTGTTAGTACTAGTTTATTTTAGAATACCGTAAATTTAGAAATTCTTCCGACTTGGTATTCTCATCATCCGCAGTGGTACAGACGCCAGCACATAAAGCTACCCGAAACTGTCAAATTTTCCCAATCTATTTTGAACCTTATGCTTTAGCGATAAAGTTGAAAATCTATTAAAGAAATTTGACAGATTGTAGTAGGGTGATGTGCTAGCGTCTGTACAAAACACCGCTCGACTAATGAGTATTCCACTATCAATAATATAATATTGACAGTAGTTATGGTCTCGGAACTGACCCGCCGACTCCTGACAGTCCTGACCCGATAAGAGCTCTCGGCGGTGACCACTGCAGCTATAAAGACCTCCAGCCGATTACTGAGTAGGGCTTGGATGTAACTGGGTTTGTTTTAATAAAAATAAAATATATTGCTCCCAAAACGGTAAAGGCAAACACCGTAAGGAAACCGGCATGTCCTAGAACCATAAAAATAAAAAAAAAACAGTGGCACTCCCGGGAGTGCCGACAGAAGTGAAAACAAAACACAAACAGAATACTTTGCCATCACTGACTGACATATCGGATATACATTATAACCGAGTACATCCTGAGGACAGCCGAACACATCCGAAGCGATGTCGTTACGGTAACAGTGGCGCGAATTCAATGTTTTTTTCCCATCTCAAAAAATGCCCAACGCGTCTAAAGAAGTTTTCACTTCAATAATTCGAAGAAATAATTATGACATCTACCAACCCGCACTGGCCCGCGTGATGGATTATGGCCCACACTTCTCACAGCGAGGAGGCCTGTGTGTCGCAGCAGTGGAAACATTATAGGCTGATTATACAGGCTGGTTTATGTGGGTAACATTAAAAACATGTTGTTACACAGTGCGAATAACGACAATTGGTCGTAATCTTAACATTTAGTGCTTTAGTGCGATTTCACATTCAGACGCTCCTTCCCTGGCGCGTGACTCAAACATTATCGAGTCTTCTTAAATAATTATATTAATTTATTTTATCTACACTCATACTATAAATCCACTATAAAAGTTCCTGAAACAGTTAGCTTATTGCCAACATTAAAACAACCAGTGTCATAGTAACCATAATATAATCCAAAGGAGTGTTATAATGTTGTACAAAATTTCATTATGCAACTCCTTTGCTTTTTCGACCCCTTCCTTACTCATCAAATAGCCACATTCTCACTACTCAATTCGTGGTATCTTTATGAATTTCAAAAAAAGAACATACGCGCGTTTCAATACCACAGCGCCGTAATTAAAAAAAAAAACGTATAGGTTATAAATGTCCTGTCAGCTGCACGTTACAGGAACTGATGGACGCTAGTGATGGCGCCACACACGTAGCTGAATGCTGAAGATTGCCATCGACACGCTAAGAAGAAGCGCTAAACGCATTTATTGATTTGTGGTAAAAAGAGGGCCTAAATACATATGCTATCAAATATTTTTTAGAACAACAATCAACCATAGGTCGACATGAGTATTTTAGAAGTCTATGGTAAAACATTTAAGCGAATTATTCCGCCTTCCCTAGTTGCAGCTAATAATATAACCACATTAATGCGCCGTCTGTTTGTAAGTAAACATCTGCTCAAAGTGCACGGGTCAAAGAATACATGACGATAACATGTGCGTGGCTCACACGCATACCACCTTTCATGAGAAATTGTTATAAATACTGAGAGCATGTGACTTCTTCGTCGTGTCGCTGGCACGACTGACCGGTCAAGCTCCGCGCGTGACCTATCGCCCTATCGGTCACGAAACAATAGAAAATCAATTGGGTCTCATTAGCGGAGCTTGACAGATTAATACTTCAAGCACATAAATGTACAGAGGCGGACTTAATGCCATAGGCTTTTTTTTATCTTGTTTTCCCAAAACATTGCGACTACCACGGCGTTGTCGGTGGCTGCGCAGAGACCACTTTGACTGCATGTTTTGGGAATTGGGACACAGAGCTGCCCTCTGTGTGTGATAGGAGGTGGAGCATGGTTTGTGACACAGCTCCACAATCACACCCTACTGACGTTTCGTCAAGGTAGCCCCACTTTACCAGGTTGGACATACATCTTCCCACTTGCATGTGGCTAGAAAATTATCTATAATCATCATCTTTCACCCCTTCTCACAATTTATTTGGAGTCGGCGCAGCTGTTGCGTTTTCTCATATACATCTCAATTAGACAGCATCTAATAGAGATGGATATGAGAGAACGACCAGTGGTGGCCCAGTGGTAACGACACCGACTTACGAGTTGTAGGTCGTAGGTTCGAACTCAGACAGGCACTTTACTTTGTATAAATTATTTCACCATCACTGGTATCAAAACGCGAGGAAACCAGCATGTCCTAGAACCAAACATTCAAAGATATGTGACATCTACCAATCCGCACTGGGCCCGCGTGTTATATTATAGCCCACTCCCTCTCACCGTGAGGAGGCCTGTGTCCCAAAAATGCGGAAATTATAGGCTGATTATACTATTATACTAGACGTCATCTCAGGATTAATTTTCGACAAGAAAAATCGAATATGTATGGCTATTTTAAAGTATCACGATTCGTGAAGACGTTTCCACAGTCTCCACCCAAAAATTAGCTAAAAGCCGGTTAATATAAATAAAATAAAACCCCTAGCCGTTAGCATATATTTTTTTTCCTTATGTTATACGATTACAAATAGGTCAAAGGCCTATCTGATGGAAAGGTCAACAAAATGGGATTCCCGAGACATTGTTCTTCTTTGAAACAAAGTTGTAGGTACAGACGCCAGCACTTCAAGCTACTACAATTTGTCAAATTTCTTTAATAGATTTTCAACTTTATCGCTAAAGCATAAGGTTCAAAGTTGATTGGGATTTTTTTTTTCAGTTTTGGATGTGCTAGCGTCTGTACACTGTCACTCTTAAACTACGTCACTGCTAAACTGTTATGAATCTATGTATACATATAAAAATTAATTGCCGTGTATTAGTCTCACAAAAACTCGAAAATGGCTCAACCGATTTGATTTTTTTTTTTGTTTTGTCCGCCTCAATACTGAAGTGGTTAAGGAAACAAAATAATTAGGAAAAACCCAAAGGAACAGCTGAAAATTTTAAATCTTATACGAGACATTTAAAACGTGGTAAGTATGAAGTTCACGGGTCAATAGAAGAGTCCATTTCCGTACAAAAAGAACTCCACTATACTCTAAACAACGTGTTTGCTTTAAAAAATCCTCAAACAGATAAACTATTTAGCGATACATCTAATCAGTCATGTGATATCAATGAAAAATATACAAATTTGTTTAATTAAAGCCAAATATATCCGTATCATGTGACCCAATTGACTTATTTAGTTATTTACTAACAATCATGTATACGTCATTATCAATGGAATAAAAACTATTTTTAATTATGTAAACAAAGATTAATAATTGGTGGAAAATAAACGGTCAGATAATTTGCTGCGAATTATGACCCTCCTGCCCCTTATGCCACTTGGATCAACAATACCGCTAGATTAAGGATTAGGAACAAAATCACATCGCTCAAGTGGCCGCGATTGCATATAGCTTGATTATAAACTCTAACACTCAAACATAAAGTTTATTATAGTTTACAATGTATTTTAAAAATAAGAACAAAAATATTTATGGAAAAATAAAACATAATTTCTAAGCAATAGGGTTGAAATAACTTTGTTGCAAAATAAGACCACACTATTATTTTTGGTGTTATTTTTCCGGTCGTCTTTATGCGTTCATCGGAAATCTAGTACCTATTATCGAAGTTATACCAATTTATAAGTGGTCGCCGCAGCATGTTTTCTTCTTGCATACATCTCTGTGTATATCATCCGTCATCTCAATGAGTAGCTCCCCCCTTTCTGGCCATATCATCTATCACACAATCCATCCATTGGTTTTTCGACCGTGACATGTCGTAGGTTCGAACCCAGACAGGCGCTTTACTTTGTGTAAATCATTTCATCACCACTACTCTCGTGAAGGATAACATCGTGAGGAAACTGACATGTCCTAGAACCCAAAATTCGAAGACATGTGACATCTACCGACACGCACTGGGCTCACGTGGCGGGTTACGGCCCACTCCCTCTCACAGAGAGGAGGCCTGTGTCCCAGCAGTGGGTACATCATCATCATTTCAGCCGAAAGCCATTGCTGGACATAGGCCTTCCTCAAGCACCATCCCTTCAACCGGTTCTGTGCTTCCTGCATCCAGCAGATTCATGCGGCCTTCACAAGTGGAACATTATAGGCTGATTATGCTTAATGCGTTAAAGCCAATGATTTTCCACGAATCATACTGGAAAAACCGATCTGATACATGAACATGATTCCGTTAACTTTGTATCGAGTATCCTATTTAATTGTATTCAACACAACAGCTGTCTAGATAATATTTATAAAGAAATCGGTTTCTTTATATCCTGTTTGATTTCTAAGCCACGTGTAACGATTACTTGGTAAATTTGATTATCTATTAAGTCATGAACACGAATGAAATAAAAAATCTAAACAAATATTTGAAAGAGAAAAGATTTGATTTTTTTGTATGTTTATTTGTTACGATTTCGCGCTAAAACGGCTGAACGGATTTGACGCATGCCCTAGTTCGGACATAGGATACTTTTCATTCCGATATTCCCACGGGGCCGAGACTTATGCGGGTGAAAACACGGGGCGCATCTAGTAACAAATAAAGCGAATGAACTTACTTATAGAACTGGAACGTATTTTTATACAGTTACACTATTTCTTTCATGTGAATTTAGAGGCAATCCAGTTGCTAGACAACACGGTCATAGCGCGTAGGCTAAAGAAAACTAAACCATTTGAGTTAGTTCAGTGTATAAATACTGGATGAATTAGTAACAATGTTGTGCTTCAAACGTAACACATGGACAAAGTGTTTTTATCAATTATCAAACCAAAGAAAATGTTGCGAAATTTTGGAAAAACTTTTTTTGCATTTGATAGCTCAATTCACGATTTAACATCATGCTAAAACTTAACGAGCCAATCAAAAAGAAATAGCGAGCGCGGGCGATGCGACGCGAGGTGGTGAGCCGGGGGCAGAGGGAGTTTTATAAAAACGTAGCTGTTATTTTAGTATATTGCGTACTAGCAGCGCCCCGCGGTTTCACCCGCATAAGTTTCCCGTGGGAATATCGGGATAAAAACTATCCTATGTCCTTTCCCGGGACTCAAACTATCTCTATACCAAATTTCATCTAAATCGGTTCAGCGGTTTAAGCGTGAAGAGGTAACAGACAGACAGACACATTTTCGCATTTATAATATTAAGTATGGATCTCACGACGTCCACGCGTACGACGAGGGCAGAAGTTAGTAAATAATAAACTATTAAACTAACCTTGATCACCCATCTAACCTTTAAACATTTAACTGCGTACAACGCAAATAGACGCAAATTAACTACATTATAAAACCACGTAGCACGGTGCGGTATCTTGAGGCTGCTACAGTAATAGGGGTCGGTAGTTCATCAGCTAGATAACGGCCAACTTTATTGTTATCTATTTACTATTATTATTTACTTTATTGCTCACGATATGTAGGGGTCACTATTGTTGGGTATTTATTTTTGTTCATTTATTACTGGACGCTGTCGGTTTGAAATGTGTTCGAACTAGTGTTGTGAACTAGTGGACTAGTGTGGTCTCATTAAACCTGGCTATATTAATATAAACGATATAAAAGTACACACGACGCAAGCTTTAAGTACATTTCCAGCCGACGTATTCTGTAAAAATGTCACCCTGAAAACTTAGGTGAAGTGAGTTTTGAATTGAGATGTCAACAGTGTCAATCCCTAGCATCAGGTGGAATGATAGCTCACTTCACTTTTACAGCATAGACCGGCAGTATTAACTGACCTCGCATTGTATCGGCTTTTCATACAATGAGAAGTCAGCTTATACTAGAAATTTATAACTTGATATGTCGTCGTGCGTACGTACGTTACGTTATAAACGTGTTATCCTTCTTTTTTCTTTCTTTACATTACGTATCTCTCGTGATGGCATCGAATGGATTATTTTTAAAAGATGATACTCTGATGATTTTATTCTATAGGTATCTAAATAATCCATGTGAGCATGGTGATTAATAAAATTTGATTAGCACGTAGACAGACGTGGTCTGATATATCTATCTAATGACTGTTCAAACTTATGTTTCAAATTAATATTATTTCAAGTTAAACAAATTTCAACTTTATTTCAATGGTAATTAAGTTGATTTCAGAGTGACTAGCAATATTGAAAAAAAGTTATAAAAATGTTTGAAGTTGTAGCGTAAACTGAACTTTATTGTGTAGGATTTAAAGTTATTTTTCCATAAACTCATATTTGTTTACATTTTTGGCAAATAAATCGCATCTATCTATACTAATGATAAAGCTGAAGAGTTTGTTTTTTCGTGTGAACGCGCTAACCTCTGGAACTACCAGTCAGATTTGATGTTTTTATTTTTGTAATAAAGGATGGGTTATTTACCTGACATAGTTAGCCTATAGCCTTGAGCCTTCCTCATGAATTGGGCTATCAAATGCAAAAATATTATTTCAAATCCGACCGCAGCCTAGTTCCAGGGATTAGCCCGTTCAAACAAACAAAAATTTTCAGTTTTATTATTAATTAGTACTTTACTTATAGATAGATTTTCATAGAACCATAAATTCTGCTGACGCCAATAATAAATAGGTACCAGATTAAGAGACCATATTGATACACAACCATAAAATAAAAACACGATTGAACTATGCGTCTCAATATGAGGGTAACGACTGTTCTCAGTAATTACGAGAGCACGGTCAGCGAGTCAAGTTCAAAGAGTAATTTAAAATTGTTAGAAAAAAATCTTGTATTGTTGTAATTGCTTTGCAACTTTGTTGTTGGCAATTTTATACGTAACTAGCTTCGGCCCGCGACTTCGTCCGCGGGAAATTCCACCCTCTCCCCTTTCATCCTCTTAGGGGTGGAATTTCGAAACACCCTTAGTGAATACCTACTCTTCACAAAGAACACACCCTCCAAATTTCACGTCTCTAGGAACTGCGGTTTAGGCAATATCAGTCAGTCAGGACATTGAATTTTTAAATTAAATTTTAAAATGTATATAGATACAGAATCTAAATACCACAATACGTAACATAATTAACGCGCAAGACCTCATACACCCCAATTAGAGTATTGAGTTAAAAGCATAATACAATGACCAAAACTTAAGTTTTTAAAGCTAACTATTAAAACGACGAAACAACGAAAATCGTGTTGACCCTAACATTACGATATACATTTAAAATTGAGTCTTATTGCCTTGAAATAAGGCTTAATTTTCTTTGGGTCAATCGGCGGTCAGTATGCCAAAATACATAATAAAAAAATAAAAAAAAACCTATATTAAAAGTTACTGAAATCGATTCAGTGGTAATTTATGAATAAACTACTTTCAGGACTTGCGTTTATTTTGTTACACCTTGTATAATCCTCTTCACCGTTTCAAGATATCGAGTTTATATCTAACAATTACGTTATTATCTGCAACTCATTCATGAATGCACTTGAATAAATATTACAATCCAAACTATTTGCAAACTATGCATGTGATACTGTTCAAATGAAGTGGAAACATTATTAATTTATCTACATTCCACAGGAAAACTTGCTCATTTATTAACACGCTTTTATTAGCTTCACTTGTAACTAACAATGTAATAAAATCTTAGAAGTCAATTTTAACTTACATCTAATTGTCGTATCGAAATGAAACTTTGTATGTATATGTAGTTCGGATGACAATAATATAGTTTGGTATCCTGGAGCTGATCTGATAATGGAGCCAGGAGGTGGATAGTGGAACTCTTCAGTGGCTACTCATAAACCCTTCGAGTTTGGGCTCAAATGATTTATTTTGACGAGTCCAATAGACTGGGTTTGGTAATGAGGGTCTGGTGATGAAGCCAGGAGATGGATAGTTGAACTCTTTGGTGACTACCAGTAAGTGATGTGGAGCTTGAAATATCCCAGACAAAGCGTGTTTTTAGTACTACACATTTTTATCAACTCGTACGTTACAATGAAAACAACTTCATTAAAGACGCTACAACAAGATTAAGTTTTCCTAGCAACCTAGACCGAACCAAGCAGATGGCGGAAGTTGATGACGAATATGAACTTAGTAAACGTTTATGATCATACAGGCAGCGCCCCGCGGTTTCACTCGCATAAGTGTCGATTCCGTGGGAATATCGGGATAAAAAGTATCCTATGTGTGATTCTGATATATAAGCTATAAAGTTTCATCAACATCCGTTCAGCAGTCTGTGCGTGAAAGAGTAGAATAGAATAGAATAGAATAGAATACTCTTTATTATGTACACCATATAAATTACAGACATAAATATAGAAATTTTACAATGGGTGACACAATGGGCGGTCTTATCGCTAAAAGCGATCTTTTAAAGACAACCTTTGGATGGATTAAAAAGAGGAAGGACAGACAAGTACTGTAGGTAGTCTGTGGTGTACCATTTACACAATACCATAAATACATACATAAAGTATATTATACTAATCTAAATAAATATATACATATATATATATATATACAATATAATAGTAAACATGAACAAAGAAAAGTATAATGATGAAGTTTAAGGAGAGAGGAAGTGCTTTTTTATCATAATTTTAAAAGTGGACATAGATTGAGCACGCCTTACCGACACGGGCAAGTCATTCCATAACCGTACTGCTTGAACAGTAAAAGATTTGTCATAGAAACTGGTGGAATGCACCGGCATCTCTAGTCTCAGGTTTTCCGATGACCTCAGATATCTATTATGTGTGTCATGAAGGAACTTGAAACGTTCTTTAAGATAAGTGGGGGTTCTAGGATTAAACAAGATACTGTAGAGCTGAAACAAGATATGAGTAACAAACATCCATCCATGCATCCTCACAAACTTTCGCGTTTATAATATTAGTAGGATTTGGATGAAACGCTTGCTCACATACGCTTATATGAATATGAAACTTTATGAACATAAGGATAAGATTCATATTCGTTTGAAACGTTACGACCACGTCACACAAATAACCCCGAAAACAGGATCGCGTCGGGATCGGTCAGTGAACTCTGCGATATTTTCCAAATCCCTTACAGCCTGTATTACTACGTATTTTTCTATGTTCTATGTATTTTTATGAGTGAAAATATGTTTTGGCCTTAATTAATAATTTCCTCTGAAAAACTAAACGGAACTTGGCTGCCCACTCTACCGCCGGCCACGTCACACAGATAACCCGTGAACCTGGATCGCAAGGTCAGCGACAAGACAACGCTGCGATATTTTCCACTGCGCGATAGCCTCTGGCCTATGGCCCGCCCCGCCGGCCCCGATAGCCTCTACGGAGATATTTCAATTTATTGACTATAGTCACTGCTGAGCGAGCGTTGATTGGTGATGCTAGACAAGTGGCTCGGTTGTGTTGGTTTGTGAATGTCTTGGTTCCACGCATCTACTTAAGAAAAATCTTAAATTTATTCATTCATTCACTGATCGACACCGCACAGCCTAAACCGAACCGACCTCACGAATGTCAGCACTAAGGAAGGGTTTATAAACATTCATCCCTGAAAGGGGTTAAATAACGAGTTTAAGTTTGTATGGAAGTTCGTTTATTTTTGCCAATGAGACATACCATCGGGCACACGATTTGTAAATGAATAAATTCACGAAATGAAGAGAATTGGATTTGAAATTAAAAAGCGATTTGTGAGCAACGAAAAACATGTTAGAAGCCATGTAGTAACATTAGACTTTTGGCCTTTCTGAGTTAGCCGCAAAATGGCTGTTCAGCGGTAGATTTAAGTGTATATTCGAGTCAACAAAGACAATTCATTGTCTTTATCCAGTACTTCCAAGCTACTAGAGAGAACATGGATAGACTGGATTTAAAAAAAGCAATGATTTTTTTTTAAATGCTCGACGCATTTAAAAAAAATCGTTGCTTTTTTAAAAATAAACCTATAATTTTCCTTATCACACTGATCACACTAATATTATAAAGGCGAAAGTTTGCGAGTGTGTGTGTGTGTGTGTTTATATGTTTTTTACTTCCGACGGCCGGACCAATTTTGATAAAATTTGCATGGAGGTAGCTGACACCCTGGATTAGGCTGCTTTTTATCCCGATATTCCCACGGGATCGAAACTTATGAGGGTGAAACCGCGGAGCGCAGCTAGTTTTCAATAAATAGCAGACAATACTTCTTATCTGTTTTTTACTTAACGTAGTAGGTAAATAGTTGACATTTATAACACATTGTCTTTATCCGAAATAAAGTACATAGTTATAACCAGTTTTAACCGCCGAGCCGCAGCTAATTCCGTATTTACTGATAATTATAGTATAAATACTTATAACGTAATTAATTGTTTATATAACGTTTGTGCATACAAAATATTAGGAATATTTATAGCAAGCAATAATTGTTCCATTGCGAGGCAAATGACTAATCTCATACAGTGAAGGAATGAGCACATTTGCTTATAGTGCGTTGGCGATTTAATACTTGATTCTATTCCAGATCATTTCATCATAATATCTACTTATTGAACACCTACACACAGGATGGTAGGTACATGGACGCGCCACCTATTACCACACGTCGGACACTCCATACAACGCTCGCAAAATAAATAACTATTACTACTACATAACCAAATGACGTTTGTACACATGCAAATGTGTGCGTGAACTCTAGTAGGGTTGGCGGTCGTGCGTAGCGTAAAATATGGCGCGAAAACCGATTTGCGCCGGACGAACCGAACGTGCGCATTATTACGAAGTGACCTTGTAGTTCAATTGTTTATTTATATAGTCGGGTTCGTTATGAAATAAAAACATTAAAATATTTTCGTTTAAATGACTTATCTCTAAATAATCGGTTATTAAATCGCATGGTATTAAAAATGCGAAATCTTACAAACAGTTTATGTAAATACAAATTTGGAAAAGCATCACAATATCCAACCATCATTGTTCGTGTCAGCAGTACAGCCAGCGCTGCGGTTCTTACGATGACGAGCGCCCTTGCTAGAGTCGGCGACGAATACCTCGAAGTGAGGTGCGGTATCTGATATGAGCGCGGGGAAGGGAGTGTCCCTTCTGTACGTAGTACTATTAAGTATTCTGTGCTATTACCATGGATTCAATAATTAATGTAATTCTGAACCCCCCTGCGTTGAAATATTTCGTCGGTTATTGGAAAAAAAAATTGCTGTTTCATACATTTTGACCGCGTAGTTACCGCACTTATCTATTAAGGGGCTTACAAGACCTAAACGCAAAAAACGCAAGTTTTAGAAACAATAAAAGTATATGATAGACTACAGTAAAAAAAACCAAAAAAATATATGATATTCTTCAGGATAAATGCTAGGATGATAGTGTGTTGAAAACATAATACAACTTATTTGGTACGATAGAAAAAAATCATGAAGATACCTCTAAAAACTTTTTATTTACAACAAAATTCATACTAATATACATACAATCATTATGATTTTTTGTCAGATTATTCTACAAGCAACATACTAAAACTATAGTGTTTTAGTTTTTTTGTCCAAACACTAGATTTTTCGTAAATCGATAATTGCTTCATATTTTGCAAGAAATTACCAGCGTTGTGGCATCGCGCTTCTCTTTCTTTTCTATGCAGTCCGACAAAGACCGCGCTTTAGGTCATGTAGTCCTCTTAAACAGCAGATGTTGTTTTGGATAACCGGCGAAAAATTTTCTAGACTAGAATCATGTGCTGAATTCATAGTTACAGTTTGTGCGTCGATGTCCTTGCCACCATGTATAAAAGAGTGAAAAAACTGCATGAAACCAGCACATAGGACATAAATTATTCCAAGGTAACCGTGAAACTAATGGGAATGACTACTAACGCCATCTAGAAATGTGCGCTGGAACTACTTGCTCTAGAGATCGATGCTCGGTAATAATTCCAGTCTACAATAAAGCTGTACAAAAGCGTTTCGCGCAGTAATGGCCCAGTGGTAACGGCCGCGACTTACGAGTTTTAGGTCGCAGGTTCGAACCCAGACAGGCGCTTTACTTTGTGTAAATTATTTCATCACCACTGCTATCAAAACGGTGAAGGAAAACATCGTGAGGAAAGAACAGACAAGACATGTGACATCTGCCAACCCGCCCTGGGCCCGCGTGTTGGCTTACGGCCCACTCCCTCTCACTGAGAGCAGGCCTGTGTCTCAGCAGTGGGAACATTATAGGCTGATTATGATGAAAGCGTTTCGCAAGTTGCGTCATAGGTGCGAGTAGGCAGAAATCACTGAACGCCGCCTGCTACTATCCTTACATACTCCTCTTGCTTCGTTTACGTTCATACGTCTGGTCACACACGCACGCCGGTTGCGAGTACTACGCACCTGATATTTCTGAAGAACATCACCAATAAGATCACTATTATGTCCTCTTAGGGCGACGCCAGGACGTCAATAATAGTAGTTAATATTGTTTTTATTTCAATTCTCAAATAATTACCATGTTCGCAGCATGCTGTCAACAACGTTTTCCTGCCAGCGTCTGTCCTGGCCTCGTAATATCGCCAGAACTAGACACGATTATGCAAGTGCATAGTCAAAAGTCGGTTGGGGGCGAGATGCCCTTTTTTTCGCCGGAGTGGCGGACAAATCGGTGATCACTCAAACACCTATGTAATTCGATTAATACGAGTACTACCTAAATACAGGATCCCATTAAAATAGATGGAAATTTTTTAACACAGCGCTCAGTACGTCTAACCAAAGATATACAAGTAAAAAAAAAAAACACCGATTAAAGTGATTTTATTTTGACCTAAATAAATAAATTGCCGGCACTTGTGTATTTTCGTTACGTGATTATTTTTCTTGTAAGTATCTAATGCGTTTTATATTTTTTTATCATCGTCCTTATTTTGGTGGTCTGAATGATTTCTAAAAGTTTGTCCATCTATTTTAATGGGACCTTATATATTCGGTGAAATAAACTGAAATGCTCGCTTTCGTCGTCAAAATATTAATAGTACATCAGACATCGCTGTGCTAATATTTGCACAGACTGCGACACAGTTTGCCCAGGTGCAGGCACAGACGCGGATAATATGACGCACGGAGTTTAGGGAGCGCGGGACTGGTAGAAGATTATGTGTTTGTGATAGGGCAGTGTTTGATAATAACTACGTGCCATTTTAAAGGATAGCTCTTTAAAGCCTCCCGCAGAGATTCTGGTAGAACAATTTCCATGAACTTTTCATAGAAAATGTTCTACTAGAGTCGCGTCGCACCCGTCTACATATTTAATAGTAAAATCCATTTACGTTGAAATAAAACTGCGATTTGTTATGGTTGTTCTAATCATGCAAAATATATCCTATTCCTATTATAATAAATTGTATTAGCGAAATAACACACTTTCATGGAATTATTGGTCGTCTCATTGTACGAAAGGAGTGGAGCAATTAAATTGCAACTATGCCACATAGAATGCAGCTTTTTATTCGTTTTTCAAGACGATGATACCGATCTTTAGCGTTCGTGTCTTTTGAGCCGATTTAAAATTAAGAACTTCCTACTTTTTGTAGTCGGATTGTATGCGTCATATTAGGCTCAAATTATCTTATTTTATATCTTTTCTAAAAACATAAAGATGTTTTATTTGTTTACGTAAACGGTAATAGTCTAACAGTAACGATGTATGGAATGACGAGCGAAAGTTCACTATAGTCACGACCCACTTCATAGCTATGTCAACATAACACTGATACTGACAGTTATTAGGGTGTTGCCAGGAAAAATATATTTATCAAATTGACATCCAATGTAAGTTTAAATTACACAATGCCATAAGATTAATCCCTTACGACAATACTTTTAAATTACAAATATCAGTTTCCTGAAACTAAAAGCCCTAGCCAACTAAAAATCTGTGGCGACATCTACGTTGCCACATGGGAACTACGCATTACACTGACGTCATCGTCATCATCGGGCAGTAGCCCACCAGACACGAAGCCCGTCTGGTTGGACGATCATCCTTATTCTATGGAGGATGAGTGAACTTTACACCCTGTTCCTCATACCTCTATAAAACGAAGCCCATTTCCGACCAAATACTTTTCTTTTAGACATAAAATCATGCAAATAGTTACCGATTTGTCCTTGGGCTCCTTGGTGTGCAGGTTGTAGAGCGTGCCGCGCTTGTACTCGTCGCCGCACACGTAGCACACCTCCGTCATCGAGTTCTTGTCCGGCATCGACAGGTCGAGGATGTCCCGGTCGGAGCTCGAGTTGGAGTTGCCAGAGTATACTGACACCGTTGATCTGGAATGCAGGGGGAAATACGTTAATTTTAATAATACGTTAATTTATTTGGCTACTTTGTATACGATATTAACTAAATATGCCACAGAGCTATCATGACTTAGAGCGGTTCTGCACTACATCCGATTCGAATCAAAGAAATGCCGGTCCGAAGTGACCATAGTCCCATTGGTATGAGGGGTTGCGCACTAGATCCGAACTCTATCCGTCAGAATTTAGAACATTCCCAATTCGGATTGAAGTCGGATCTTTAATTCGGATTCGGATCGGATGTAGTGCAGAACCGCTCTTTAGCTCTTTGTACACGCCACGGTTTCTTTATGGTGCGATGTATAAATCGCGCCGCAACTTCCATAGTGATATATATGTCGCAGGCAACTGGTTAAATTAGTCGTTTAGTTAACCGCCTGACCTTTGGAAGTAGTGGTCGCCTCGCTTCGCTCTCTTTGCTCGCACGCGGTTGATCACAGTTCTAACCTAACCTAACCCATTTGGTCGGGGGGGGTGCCCTGGCTTAGTTACTGCGACCAATTCGGCTCTCGCGTGATTGGTTACTGTTCCAACAAAAACTTTAATATTGAATATCATTCAGGCCGTTAGTTGAACGACCGCCGTTTAGTTAAAAGGCTAGGCGTTTAACTAAACGGCTAATTTAACCAGTTGCCTGCGACATATACAACTGACTAACCATGCTAACACACGGCGTATAGACCGCGCCGTAGAAAAAAAACGTGTCCGTGTACAAGTTTCCATAGTAATTCAACACGTATCGTATTACCAAGAGTAACTGGGTTGTGGAGGTCAGTTAGGTAAAATACTGATACAGTCCGATTCAAATTGTATGACGGCTCTGACGTGCGCTGCTCACTGCGCAGTACCTCCCCCCCTCCCCGCTCACACGTGCATATGTTACTGCGCAGTGACTCGCCGAGTGTGCCGAGCCGTCATAAAGTTTGAGTCGAACTGTATTCAGCTTCATCTGATAAGACTGAACGTCGTCCCAAACGTATTTGGGAAAAGGCTTGGCAAATGAAGAATCTTTACAAGTGCATTTTATTACATTTACTGCCTTCTTTTCTTAAGGAATATATCGATAAAGGAAGGAATATAAAATATCGATACTTGTTGTTTTTGAGTAAGTTGGTAGTGTGGTTGGTATCATTGTTTACCGCGTCCCTCAGCAAAAGTGACAGATTTTTATATTTGTAGACTTAATCATGTTACCAATTACAGATTTATAACATGCTTAATTCTACGTGCACTAACATGCTCAAATGGTCTCAGGCTATTAACGATATTCCACGATCAGTCTGATGATTTTGGCTGTTTTCTATTTCACCCTTTATTGTCAGTCTTCGTGACGTTCTACATGTGTCCCCCTGAGCGGGACATGCGCGCGCCAGCAGTCTCACCGCACGGCGTCGAGGTACCCGGCGGGCTCGGACGCGCCGCTGTGCTGCGAGCCCACGGAGATGACGGACGGCTCGCGCGCGCGCAGGTCCAGCACGCCGCCCTCCTCCTCGCCCGCGCCGCCTGCGCCCGCGCCGCCGCCCGCGCCCCCGCCCCCGCCCCCGCCTCCGCCCCCGCCCGCGCCCCCGCCTGCACCCGCGCCCGCACCCGCACCCGCGCCTGCGCCCGCGCCGCTGAACCGCTGCTGTAATACATATTAAAGAATGTGTTACTTTATTGAAAGGAAGAAAGCGGTTTGTTTGATACAGTACCATAAATAAGGACCCATAAGAAAATTAAAATATAGGATCTTGTGCACCTCGCCAATTAGGTTCATTTCAGCAATAGTACCAAACAGATGCTATGGCTTTAAACAACATATAAGTATTGGAATATGTCTGGTAACATCGCCCGTCTATTTAAATATTACTATTTTTCTGGGACTACCGAGTAAACTGTTCTAACTTCCAGTATTGAAGCAACAAAGTAAAGGTTTTACTTGTTATACTTAAAATACATAGTTTAGCAAATAGTACACTTTATTTAAATAAATAATTGCTGCATGAGAAATAAGGTGATCCTTAGGTTACCAATCAAAATAATTGTTTTTCGATCCAATAACCAAAAATATATTTAAAACTATAACTAGCCAGTTAACCATATAAATAACAGGTTTTCGTCCATCAGCCCGGAAGATGTCTGTACATAGAGTAAGCTACGGGTTGTGATGAAAACCTAGGCAAAAACCTCCCATTGTGGTCTAAAATAGGCCTTTAACGTTCCCGCAGCTGGGAGTCGGGCCTCCTCTCTGTGAAAGGAAGCGGGCCTTAATCCACCACGCGGGCCCCTCGCAATGTAAGTTAGTGGATGTCACGTGTTGTTTTTTCACGATGTTTTCCTTCTCCATTTGAGAGCGGAAGACACATTATTAAAAGAAACTCACATTATTAAACTTAGGCACATGGTTCTGTTCCTTCTCCTCCTTCCGGCAGGTGTCCTGCGCGGCGTGCGGCGCGGGCGCGTCCAGCGGGTACAGCGGGCGCGACGTGGGGCGCGGGGACGACGCCGCCTCCTCGCGGGTGCCTTCCCCCGAGAGGCCCAGGACTTGCGCCGCGTACTCGCCCTGGAACGACATGTCGGCGCCTGGAAAATTGAGAGAAGAAGTTGGTTAGTTTCCGTGATTTTGCTGTAGGTAAGTTTATCAGTTCAAATTTACCAGTTCCTAGCAATGATAAAAATAAGGAGTAGTAAACTTTCAGCTGCTATCCGAATATTATAGATAAATGGTAAACTGGGCACGCCTTAAAGCTAAAAGTTTACAGTGTGACTTTGAAGTTTCGATTATAGCTTCTGCCCGTGGCTTCACTCGCGTGAATGTCGAAAATTATCCCACGGGAAAATGATACCGGGACAAAAAGTAGCCTATGTCCTTCCTCAGAATGCCATCTATAGCCTTGCCAAATTTTATCGAAATCCGTTACGTGGTTTAGGCGTGAAAAGGTAACATGCAGACAGAGTTAATTTCGAATTTATAATATATACTAGCTGCGCCCCGCGGCTTTACCCGTGATCCCGTGGGAATATCGGGATAAAAAGTATCCTATGTGTTAATCCTGGATATAAACTATCAGTGTGCCAAATTTCATCCAAATCCGTTCAGACGTTTGTGCGTGACGAAGTAACAAACATACAAACACACTCACAAACTTTCGCCTTGTATAATAATTAGTACGATGCACATCATAATTAAAAAATGATCTCAAATTACACTCTCCTTTTAACCACAAACCAATCAACTTAATGCCAGTCTTTACACACAAAACCAACCAATTACTATTAAGTTAACCAACTACAAGTCAATTATCATCCTACGATAACGTATACATTAACGTGTAGGTACGTCTACCACAGGTACAGTCAAACAAAAAGATTACTGGGTATAAAACAGGCAGCTAACTTGCAACTACTTTATTTCATATATATTACTCTTTAAGCTCACATTCGCACGGACGTCAAAATATCGCGGCGGGATTTTCAACTCTCGGTGTTGAGCCGAGCATTGAGTATCCAACCCCAGCGCGTCAAAACAACACGCTGTTGTATTTTCAACTCTCACGTGCGTGCGGGCTTAAGCTTAAAAAGTTAGTATACACACACACGTCTAACGGGCCTCTGCGAGCTGGCTTCAGCCCCTAATACGCCTTCCAAAAGTCCGGGACCCCAGGGTCCCGAGATATGTCAAAGACACTTTAAACAATAACCAAACATGGATTATTCAAATTACTTTAAGAATCAGTACTTTTGTCGAAAGTTACAAAAGAGAAGAGCTTCCTAAACGTCCTCCATCACCTCCCAATGATGTTTCAGCTGGGAATAAGTGACGTAATGCTACGGCTACATTGTCAAGATAACGCGAACTACGCGCGCTCTGAAGCGCACACCGCTCGACGTCTCGCTGTACAACAGAGAGCTCGCGTCGCTTTCTCGCGATATTGGAGCCGTGGCAAAAGGAGGAGTTCCTTATCAAAATGAATAATAATAGGGTAGTGGATAGATGTTTTGCCTGTATACGTAACTGTTTTGCCGACTGTATCCACCTACCTACCCATAGGTACGTACAGTCATTCATGGCTCGGCTGCGCTTACGCTGGCGACCTCGGCGCAATGGCAGTGAAAGTGCCACCGTAATCAGCTGACCGACTGAGTAGGACTGACCTATGTAGAGTATGTACAGTAGTCCAATTCTGTACTTTTACTGTGGGAATTTTGTTTCGTTTGTTTTTGAAGTGTTGGTCGTAGAAGGTATGTATTCACATAAATTACGAAATAGACAAATCTTAAGCGAGCATTTTAATATAGGGATGGGCGATACAAATCGTATATAGATACAATATCTATGTATCGGCACAATATCCAATATCTATATATCGGACGCCACTGAATCTATATATCAGGTATCCGCGTATCTAAAGCGAATATAGCGCGATGAGTCACAGAACAACACACTATACCGATATCGTATCGCATGGTCTATGATATTCGGTACAAACTGATTCGGATACAGTACTTACGCGCGGGCGGGAGTGATGTAGCAATAGATGAACGAGCGAGACAGTGCGAGACGCTAATGTCTAATACTAATTATTTTAAACATTATTTACAGGAACATAGAGTTTAATACCGAATACATTATTTTCTAAACACTTGTAAACAGGAAACCATCAATAAACGTCAAAGGATTTTAAGAGGTATTCGTAGTAAAAAATAGTTTTGAATTAATTTTACGTGACCCTTGACCTTGATCGTGATTGCACTTTGCTGTTTTCAGTGTTTTGGTGTTAAAATATTAACATTTAAATAATTGATAAAAATATAAATCTAAAAAAAACAAAACGACTGTACTAATATCATTTCAGAGTGCCATATTCATATTATCAACACTACCAAACAATACATTCACTGATTTCGAGTATACAGTTACAAATAAAATACAATGATGTACATGAATCGAACAAAACCGAAACCTAAAATCACAGTACTACTTTCGTTTCAGTTCCACACTGATTCAGCCAATATATCGATACCTCTGGGCTCAAAGGTCGTAAAGGACAAAATGCGACTTTTCAGGAGAAGCAAAAAACGAAAAAAAAAAAATTATTTTTACTGTAACATTTTTGTTTCTTGAGCTATTTAAATGAAACCTAGGAAAAAAGTGCTTAGAATTTATAGTATTCTCTAGGGCAGTGTTAAAAAATTACTCTAGTGCTGTATTTACCGAGATAGATTTCCTTTACGACCATAAATTTAAAAATAAATGTCCTTTACACCCTTCAAATTTTCATCCTATGATAATCCTAAGGGGGTAAATGTACTTTACTGCACAAAACTAAAGAAAATAAGGAAATAATCGACAAGTGTAATAATTTTTAGGGTCTTAAGGATCACCCGCTAAGGTATTCTGAAAGGATAAATTAATAATTAAACTTAAGTATTAAATGGATTATGTAATTTTTTATGTATTTATGTGTATACTACTGTATTTTCTTTACAAATATTCATGAAATAACATAATTATACAAATAAAACGTACATTTGTGTAATCAAATTGAAATCGTTTATTTGTAATTGAACACAAAGCTCTACATCTTCAAATTATAAATTAATATTTTTAATACGTCCACCAATACTGTTGAGTGTGCCCGCCTGCTGGTTGTGGGTGAATGGGAGTCGGGCCTCTGGCTTGAGGCGCTACCGTCACCCAACATAGGCACACCACATTAGGGCTCGTTACATGTTTGCGTCTGGGCGCTCCTTGCGGAGCTCCACATCGCTATCAATGTGGTGAAGCAGTCGACTGCCTCGGACACGGGACACCATGGCCTATCTTGCAGCCAGAGCGCTGGTCAGATGGCACGGCACGCCAGCATTAACAACATTATCCGTCGGGCTCTTGTCACCGCCGCCGGGGTGCCAGCTGTTTTAGAACCCAATGACTTGGCGCGCGACGATGGGAAGAGGCCAGATGGAATGACCATAATGCCTTGGAAGTTGAGTAGGCCTTTGGTGTGGGATGCAACCTGTGTTGACACCCACGCGCCATCCTATGTTCCTAGCACGGCGGGCTGTGCTGGGGTGGCTGCTGCAGAAGCAGAAAACCTCAAACAGCGCAAATATAACAACCTTATTGGGAGCTATATGCTTGAGCCGTTTGGGGTTGAAACTCTAAGGCCTTGGGGTCCGAGTGCGCATCGAATATTTCGAGACATTGCCAAGCGGTTGGTTGACTCTACGCGTGACCAGAGAAACCGACCAAAGAATAAGCATTGCCATCCAACATGCTAATGCTGCCAGCCTTTTGGACACTTATCCCATTGACAGCGGCCGAATTTTTTTTAATGAGCTCCTGTCTTTTTCTTTTTTTTTCCTTTCTTTTTATTATACACTTGTATATCATATCTATAAATGTTTTAGTCTTAAATTGTAAAATAGGTTATGTGTTAGAAATAAATAAAAATGTGTCCGACTAGTAAAAAAAAAATTAAAGAAGTGAAAATATAATTCTTCTTTAATCAACTTTATACACAGAATCTGTTTGATGAGATGATGAGTAAACACCCCTCTCTCTGAACAGTTGGATGGGGTGGTTTTTTGATCCTGGATCTGAACAGTCATCGTGGCAGCGTCGTACAAACATCTCAATGCCCGCACGCGAGCGCGCGCTCTCTCAATCTTTTTCTCTCTCTCTCGTGTCTCTTCGATGCAGCGCCGGTTAATTCGACATCGTTGCAGAAAGGCCAGAACTGCCCATATTTTGATGGAGTCGAAGGCTTTCTCGTAGTACGCAAATGCACAGTGACTGGTTGTACTTCGCGGTATTCTGTATAATTTCCCGAACATAGTCGTGGTATAATATGGTACTGAAGCCTTTTCGAAAACCGCCTCGATCTGGCGATTGGAACTCGACAAATCTCTTGGCGAGACAGCTCGTGACGACCCTCGAGAGCAGCTTGCATACGTGGTTCAGAAATAAGATGGGTCTATGGTTCTTCAGCGAGGATTTTTTGTCACTTTCTATTAAAAAGTGAAGATTGACCATTTGAGGGTTAACGGCTTTCTAGTTAAAAGACAGCAGCACTATGCAGAAAAAATAAGAAACAGTCGTAAAGAATTATTATTACAGCTCAAGTGTATCAGGTTGTATACTTATTTAAGTCAAACGTATTGTAAATTAATATCATTTTGTAGGGAGTAGAGCTCATATTGATTTACAAATGTAAGATGTAAAGGACCTACTTACAACACATTTTCTTAGATTATTGTGGTAGTAAAGGTAGTAATCTTCGGTCCGAGAATAATCGTCTGCTTCGTTGTCCTTCTCATCGCTCTGGTTTTATAAAGTCTTCTTTCTTTGTCCAGGCGGTTTTCCTTTGGAATGCGCTCCCTCAGAATATCAGGACGGTAACCAATCGGTTCACATTTAAAGTGAAAGCTCGAGAACACATACACAAGAAGTTGGCAGATTCGTCTCGGAATTGAGTTGTCGTAGGGTTTCTTGTTTATGTCTCATAACTTTTTTTTTTAATATATATATATATATATATATATTGTTGTATGTATGTATATATGTATTTATTCTTATATTCTTATATCTTTTATAAATATTTTCTAATTTTTTTTTTTCACTATTATTGCACCTGCTGTGAATTGTCTCTGCATCACCCTAAGGTAGACTGGTAGAAAATGCCCAAGGCATTAAGTCCGCCTTTGTACAGTTTTTACTTGTGCATAAAGTTTTAATAAATAAATAAATAAAGGACAAGTTTGTTTTTTTATTTTAAATTGTAGGGGTGTACAGGACAATTTGCAAAGACGATGTCCTTTACATCCAAATTTTTGAGGTGACTTATATTAACCACCTAAGGTGGTATAAGACAATTGATATTTTTTATGTATTTTACACCCAAAAGTTGTTTTATACTTTGCTTTACTACCAAAATGAGTTCACACTGGTAACTAAGTGTTATTTACATCCATATTTTCGCGGTAAACTTTGCATAACGTCTCAAATTATGTGGGTCGTAAAGGCATTTTTTTTGCGAATTTCGTAGAACGGAATATACAGATCGATAGAAAATTAAAAACTGAGTATAGCAGTATCAAAAAGTCATTTTCCCCCAAATGTCCTTTACGACCTTTGAGCCCAGAGGTATCGATATAGGTATTGAAATATATAGATGCGATATCCGATATTTTAAACCGATATCTATATACGATTTGATATAGAGTAAAAGCGATATTACCCATCCCTATTTTAATATCTTTGCATCAAATCAAATCAAAAGTCATTTATTCAAATTAGGCTGATCATACACTTTTTGAACGTCAAAAGTACATAAGACGGTCCCTCAAAACGCCGGCCTTCTACCACTAACTAGTGAGTTCCTTCTTAATGAAAGGAATGTTGTTCCATACATTTTGATGCAGTTAGATGGAAGTTTAAAAAAAAAATGTGTAAAAAAAATTTTTTCCGCGATTTGTAGCGTTAGTTACTTCTCACATTCCTTTTCGTGTAGGTTCAACGCGAGATCAATAATGTCACGGAGATTTCGATAAAATACTGATGCAATGCGTTCATTTATTACTTAATTACTTCGGATCTAATTAGTGCTACTTTTAAATAATTAAGTACACAGGACAGCTAGCTCCAGTAAGTTAAGATAGGCCCCGTCTAAATTGTAAGTGACTCAGGTCTCAAAAGCCTGTAAAGCCGCTGAAAGCTGAAGTGAAATTGGTCTACGTCTGCCGCATGCCGTCTAAGCCCTAGGCTCATGTTACCACACATTGAAGCCCCGACACAGTGTCGCGACAGCACGCGAAAGCGATGGCAGGGCGATGTAATATAAACTATAATGTCAAAAAGAAAATAAGTTCGCTTTTTGCGCTTATGTCATCATCATTCTCTTGCTCTTATCCCAATTTATTTGAGGTCGGCGCAGCATGTCTTCTTCCAAAAGTCATAAGCATAAAAGTAAAAAATCAACAACTCAAAATTAACGCTTTACAAGCATAATCTTAACAAAAGCATCAATGATTCAAAATCAAATCAGAACTAGGCTACAACATAATAATTACATAAGTCAGTCCCCCAAAACGCCCGCCCTTCACCACTTCCTAGCGCTTTCGCTGGGAAGAAGAAGTGACGCAACAAACTCCCCAGGAGCACAGCTGTCCGTACAGTTAGAAAATAGTTGATTCTATACAATAGTAGGTATGCAAAGTAATTAACATTACAAGACACAGAACATTAAATTATTTGCCATAATTATGTCAGCTAGCCACGCCAATATACCAACGAATACAACTCAAGCAAAAAACTAAAAATGTAAACAAAAACTTACTACCTAATTAAAAGCCTCCATGCATAAAGGGCGTGACAGCTTACATATTTATGCATTAAAATCAATCCTTTTATTTGAAAGATTTATTTAGTGAATTGTTTTTAGATTTTATGTATTATTTTTTTTGTCTCCTTTACTCTTTTACACGCTGTCTACATCTCTCTATTTCTTGTCCTGTCGCAGTTATGCTGGAAGAGATTTCTTATGAAATAAGCATCACCTTTGTACCTATTTTTACCGACTTCATTCTGTTCTGTTTTTTTTTCTTGTCTGTTTATATATGTGTGTACATAAATGGTAAAATAAATAAATAAAGATATGAACTTCGAAACCAAAACGAAGTTGCATTTCTGTCTTTCGCTTTAACATACTTGACCAAACTACAGACCCGGTAGCAGGTTTCGGGCTCCCAACATTACTAGAACACGGCCGCGCGATAAGGCCACAGGTCACTGGACCACCGGGGAAACACTCGTGAAGGCAAGCAATTATAATAATAACTGCAATTATGTTTTATTTTCAACGATTCTGAGGAAAGGATTTTGGAGGAAAAAGCGGAACGGATGAAAATGTACTGAGTCAAGATGACCTATTACGATGAAATGAAATAGGCAGTATGTATGACTGGTCCGTCAGATATGGAAATGCTGACATACTTTCATATAAGGTTGTGCAGATATTTACAGGTCGACTGCAAGCTCATCTTTACTCTCATGATCATCAAATAAAGGTGAAAAGAAAATGTTCCTTTAGATTTGTGGATATCAAGTATCAACGTTTTCTCTTTTTCGAAAACCGTCCTGACCAGCATAGTATAATCTTAATCAACTTTAAAGTTCCCACTGCTGGGACCATGCTGGTTCAGTGCGGGTTGGTGGATGTCACATGTCTTCGAATTTGGTTCTAGGACATGCCAGTTTCCTCACGATGTTTTCCTTCGCCGTTTTGAGAGTAGTGGTGATGAAATAAATTACACAAAGTAAAGCGCCCGCCAGAATTAAGTATAAATGAAACAAATGAATATACACTGGTCCACCATGGAGAAGTGCTGAAGTAATGGCAATCCACTACAGATAGGGCCTGATAGAAGTGTTTGAAAAACAACGTTCAACGCCAAATGCAGGTGAATATTACAGGAAGCTAAAACAAATTCAATTCATATAATTTAGTTACTGAATTAGACATACAACCAGTCTCTTTGACTTGCCAAATTCAATATTTCTGCAGTGCACATTCGCGCGTGGATTTTTCCAACTTTCAAACAATATAGCAGTGAAATTAGTTTAGCCATTTGTAATAACCATGCGAATACCACAGAACAATGGTTTATTATAACAGTACAATAGTTCGGCTTCTGTATACTTAGCGCCATATTCGTATTGTTTGCCAAAGTACGACGTTTAATACACGGGTACGGTTTGTGCTAAAGCCACAAGCTTACGTAGTTGTTTTTGGGAGCCACACAGACTCGCATACATATTCAAAAAAAAAAACTGTGCGGTCGGCATGTCGATGGCAATCTAAATGGTGGGCGGCGGCTTAGAATTAGGCCACCAGTTTAGCGCCCTTAGTAGCGTCCATCAGTTCCTTTAGCGTGCAGACGATAGGACACGCAGGACAAGATCTTAAGTGTCCCATGGTTTGTGGAGCAGCACCACATTTACAGTACACTATACCAGCTGAATTCGACAACTGCCGGCGTTCGCGCAGCTGAATCTTGGGCCAAAGATGTTTGGACTTTTTGCCATCGATACGCTAAGATATCAGCTGGACTAAATAAGAGTTCAGTCACTACTTAGTGAGTGTAACAGCTGTTTTAATGCGCAAACATCTAGTTGGCTATCTACCAAGTCTATCACTGATCCACTCAAAGGAAAAACTAAAACACTTCGGTGATGACATGAATATACGATTAGATACACGGCAATAATCACACTAATATTATAAAGGCGAAAGTTTGTGATTGTGTTTGTATGTTTGTTATTTCTTCACGCAAAAACTATTGAACGGATTTGGATTTTTGGCACACAGATAGTTTATAACCAGGATTAACACGTAGGATAATTTTTATCCAGATATTCTCACGGGATCGAAACTTATGCGAGCGAAACCGCGGGGCGCAGCTAGTATCAACATATGTCTACGTACCTATCTACCATTTACTGGGCCTAAATTTTGTGTATGTTCAAAACTTAACAAACACGATGTAACCTAGTAACGTGCTAGAATCGCAGCACCTAATCTAACAACAAAACAAACTAACTAGGTAATAAGTTTGCACACAAACATCCCAGCTATTAGTCTAAAAAGACATTTACTGGTAGTGTTGTGCAGTTCGCGGGCGGAATAGTTCGCAGAACGCGGGAACTATGGGCTAGTTGCTAGTTCGGTGGTGGTTCTGCACTTATTATGTCTTGTTTAGTTCATTACGCGAGCTATTTTCGCGAGTAGGTGAGGTTTACCAGGTGAGTGTTGATGGTGTTTAATTTGCCATCAAATCGACCAATAAAGTAAGACTTCACATATTACGAGGATGGTGCATAGGTCTAAAAATACCAACCTTAAAACCCTCGCAGGAGACGATCATAAGTTTTATTTACCGAAATGATTTGTTCCGCGACCATAACCTGTCTAAAGTGAGTTAGCTATTGGTCCTTCATAAGTTGGCTCGTAAAAGAGGCATATTAGGCCTTTGCTGAACAAATGGCAAAATTCCTTCCAAAGATAGGTACAGAATGATCGCCAATCCTCGGATTGACCGAACGATTCGCTCAGAGAAAAGAAAAGTCATTGGTACGAAAAGACGAAAAGAAACATCTACCAAATTCACCAAACAAAATGATCTAATTTCGCGATTATGAACTACTAAAGCGCACCGAACTATCATACATTAGTCACGTCCGTCGTGTGAACAATACAAAGTTCAGTATGCAACGACTAGAACTGGTTCGAGCCGCTTAGTGGAACTTCACTTTTATTTACAGAGACTAATTCGATGCAATCAGGGCTGTGCCGACACCAACGTGTTTCTTGTTTTGTTGGAGCTAAAATTGTTACTTTGTACGTGTGTTTAGACTTTGTGTTAAACTATTGTTGTCAAGCTATTAGGGCTGATCATTGGTTCTTAAAAGGAGTTTAAGATCTCCTTGCAACTAAATAGTAAAATGTTAACAGATCAAAGGTAAAGTTTATAGTTTTGCCACTTTTGCCTGCATGAGTCATTTTCATTAGTTTTCGCTGTTACTAATTCACAGGTGATACAATTACTAATTTGACAACAACAAAAAAAAAGATAGATGATAATCATTTTGTTGTGAACTAGGAACAATAGTTCGGCAGAGAAAGTGAGCTCAAATGAGAAGCAAAGGTACCATTACATCACTATCTATTCTATGATTTATTCATCGTTCTCACCACGATTTAATAAATCTTCATGGATATTCCATCATGATCATTTCAGGTGGAAATGATGTAGAAACCGACCCCGACTTCATTGCGGTCTATTTCTAGTTTAACCAGACGTCGCTAAATCAGTATTCCTTTTCTAGATTTATAAATCCATCGCATCTTCATGCCTACCCATCAGACACAACTTCCTGCATCGATAAGGATTTTGACAAGGCAAACTACAGAGCCGTCCAGGAATAAATCCTTAACAGAAATATTTTCAGGTCAGACCAGCACCCTAATTGCGTAACACTTTCAATCACAATCAGAATCATTTCGAAGGATATTGCTAATCTATTGCTTATCAGCATTCTCCTGCCCATATCCCAATTGATTTGTGGTCGGCGCAACATTTCTTTTTCTTCCATACTTCTCTATTAGTCGTCATCTCGGTAGTCACCCCCTTTCCCCTTTTTTGCTAATCCATTGCTTCTTAAGTTCGAAAAAAATGTCAGCTCAACAGCTTATAACGCAATGAATGTTGTTCAGCTGTTAAAATGAAAGCCATTGCTACTGATAGTGTGTTATGCAATTATCCCGCAGGCCACGTTAAAATTACGTGCGTCTGCGTAGGAAAAGAAACAGAAACTAAACAGGATTGCTTTACCCCTAAAAACATAAAATACCCGACTATTCGGCCTGCGCAGAGCCGCGTGGCATCCCTAACTCCCGAGCGGCGGCCAGTCGTATTTATATAACATCAAAGAGTTGTTGGTACCCCGTCGTCTGGCCGGCCAGTGATTCATATTTCATCAACGTTTGACATATGACATGTTCGCTACCAATAGCAGTCCCTCTTGCTAGATGGAAATTCCCGTTGTGGAAATTATTGGGTGCACTTTTACTTTTATGGGAAACTAGCAGCGCCCCGCGGTTTCACCCGCATAAGTTTTGACCCTGTAGAAATATCGGGATAAAAAGTGCTTTTATTAATTAGCCTATGTGTTAATCCAGGGTGTCAGCTACCTCTACACCAAATTTTATCAAAATTGGTCCAGCCGTTTGTGCGTGAAGAAGTAACAAACATACAAACTTTCGCCTTTATAATATTAGTGTGAAAGAAAAGAAAGAAAAAAGAAAAAGAAAGAAAAATGGTTAATTCTGCACAAACTAAAGTGTGAAGTTCGATGTTTCTTTCATTTCTGAAGTAGGTATATTTGGAAGGACTTTACTTGCCTAAGGTTTATGGAAGATTCGCTGTCAAATTATAAGATTGCTTTCTGGAATTTTGGTGACAAATGAGTTAACCTACCTATTAGAAGGCTATGGCAGAATAGACCGGACTATCGTAGACACAGAATTATTAAAGGGTAGATGAAATAGCGGTAAGTCACGGGACCTACTTCCAACTCCCGAATTTAGCAATACCCATCGTGTTATTGAGACCCTTCGCCCCTATCTATAATAGGTTTGTAATGTTATATATGGCATGATCACCTGTCTATGCTACATGTCAGTCACACACATCAGTCTCCTATCATTGCATTGCAGACGACAGTCCGCTGTGTTTACTCTATGTGTACAGGTTGGTCAAAAAGTCGTGGATCAAACGAAATACGGAGATAAAGGAGGTAAGAAAAAATCTTTCTACAGCATGGCCATAATTCAATTGCCCTAAAAGTTATGAATATTTTTGTATACCGAGTTCTTTTACAATTAGACCAATTAAAAAAAATGTGATATGAAACAATAAAACAAACGGTGTTGTATTATTACTAGATAATGTATCAGCACTACAAAAGTTCTATTGCGGCTCTGGGTACCAAATTTCAAGAGCAATATTATTTTTTTTTCCAAAAATTTTGAAGCCTTACCAAAAATTATTTCTCACTTTAAAAGCGTTGGAAATGACCTCCTGTATCTCCCTATTTCGTCTGATCCACGACTTTTTGACCACCCTGTATACATGAAATAATTTATTACTATCAGGCTTATGTCTGCGCAGCGGTTAGCATAAGCAAACCGTTTGACTGTCCCTCCGTGCCCGATGGTATTCATTTGTTTCTAAATACATAAGTACGTGCATAGATCATGTTGTATGAAAATCGATGTGCAGATAGCATGTGATAACGATTCGACTGTATGTATACCTATCATAACATATACTCGTATTTGCTACGTTTTCATCGATAAATAAAATACCAAACCAATGTTATGTGCTTTGGGCAGTCTAAAATCAAGAGTACTAGTTTCACGCGAGTTCATAAGAATATTTTTAAACTGAAATTCGCTTAAAACAATACGGCTCTTAATAAAAGTAATATTTAATTTTAAAGGCTGTTAATAAAGGCAATTTTTCGGGAAAATTATGGCATGAAATCGCTAGCATGCAGGGAACAAGAGAGGTGATCAACGCTCTTTCATTATCTATATGAGAGGCTTTATATTAAAGTCTAGCAGTGCCCCGCGGTTTCACTCGCATAAGTTTCCCGTGGGCATGTCGGGATAAAAACTATCCTATGTCCTTTCCCGGGACTCAAATTATCTCTATACCAAAATTTTATTTAAATCGGTTCAGCGGTTTAAGCGGGAAGGGGTAACAGACAGACACACTTTCGCATTTTTAATATTAGTATGGAAATGGATACTGGTTGCTGTCAGTTGATAGTGGCAATCGCATCCTTGGGAAAACACTTCATGTACCCGGATAAAGAGTATCCAATGGCAATCGGCCATTATTTATTATAAGCCTGTGTTGTCCCACTGCAGGGCAAAGTCCTCCCTTCCTCTTTCCACTTTTCCCGGTCTACTGCGATTGTGGGCCAATCCTTTAAGGAGACCAGCTCATCCCGCCATCACTTTCTGGGCCTGTCGCGCAGTCACTTCCTGCCATTGGCGATCCACTGAGTGGTGGCTTTCGCATATTGCTGCTCCGACATGCGACAGATATGGCCAGCCAATCCAATCACGACCATAGGGTACTTTAATAAAAAGTATCCGATGGTCCTTTGTCCACCGCCACCGTCAACGAGAACGCGATGACGGCGCGATAAATACAACTACTATGGCTACGTGTTCACAGCACGTCCGTCACCCGAGCTCCGCCGGGATCCCGGCCCCCGAATTTCGGAGTAAGTAGTTCGGCGCGACCGCTAGAACTCGATTCGAGGTTCCGACGGGACAATGTGCCGGTTTTTATACCTTCCTGCTTTATTAACCGTGAAAATGTGACTGTTACATATTCACGACAAGTCACCACGTCTTTTGCCAAACATGTCCTTTTGGGCCTTTGACACGATCCATCTGTGAGCCTCTTTCATCTAAATCCTTTCTGCCAATCATGGGCAATCGATTAATGAAAATTAAAACAAATTCAATCCACATTTTAAGGGCTTTTCCTATCTAAACCAACAGGACCATTTTACCGTAGACCGACCTACAGCTGTGCTCCTGGGGAGTTTCTTGCGCCAATTCTTCCCAGCGAAAGCGCTAGGAAGTGGTGAAGGGCGGGCGTTTTGGGGGACTGACTTATGTAATTTTTAGGTTCGAAAAGTGCTGATTCTCCGCCTAATTTGAATAAATAACTTGATTATACAGCATACAAGCAGTCACGTACCCTGTAGTTACAGGCCGTAGGTAGGTACTATAGTTAGTTCTTTGCGTAGGTGACACGTAACAAAACAAGGTATTGTTTCGATGGCGGGGCCGCTCACCACAATGGTGTACCACGAAATGCTAAGTAAACATGTTATGTGGCTGTAATTTTTGTGTTTGTGCCAATTTAGTATGCTAGCCATTTGTTTTTTTTAAGTTTTAGAGTTTGCCTATGGGTCGTAAGAGGAAATGTCGAGCGTGGAACCTAGGGCTCCAGTTTTCCATATACCAAGACAAGCCAAGTCAAGATAGTATTCTACTAAGAATTTTGTCTATATTCAGTATCCATACTAATATTATAAATTTTAAAGTCTGTATGTTTACCCTATCACGCCTAAAACACTGAACGGAATTCGAAAAAAAAATGGCAAGGAGATAGATGGCATTCTGGGGAAGGCCATAGGCTACTTTTTGTCCCGGTAGCACATTTCCGTAGGATAATACCCGACATCCACGCAGGCGAAGCCGCGGGCAGAAACTAGTACTTTTTTATAAAATTGTCACATTACTGAGATTACTAGTGATGATCAATTCGTTTACTAGGCGTGTGCGTCACGCAGCATCCGCGTAGTATACTCCTATAATAATATGGAGAATAGAATCTACGCGGGTGCTACGTGACTTTTACGGCGACATTCAAATAGTGTTTTCGCTTACATTAATATCTTTAACTCGAAAAATAAATTTAAAAAACACAAATCCACGTTCATTTTAAAAACACGATGCAAATAAAATTCTTAACCAAAAAAGCCACGCAAAACTACAACCTCCGTACTCCGTATATGTATACAGCATGTCCTAAAAAAGGACAAAAAAAAATAGGACACTTTTCATGCGTCTATCACGGCTTGGCTCAGCCGAGACAAAAGAGTGCCGTGGGAGGACCCAGCCTCCCGGATAATCCGCCAGGGGGCGCTTTGTACGACACGACCCGTTTTGACAGTTGAAATAATGCTTGATAACAATTTTTAAGGACGTTTTTCGCGGAATGTTTTATTTTTTTGCTTGAAATAATGTTGGATGTTACATTTTTATCTCGGCTCGTGGATCAGCTTTGTAAGAGAAGCCGCTTCTATTTAAATTAATCAACCTTTTAAGAAATTTCTTTTGATAATTTTTTTAAGTAAGTATTTACTTTGTTTTTTTTTTCTTGAAAATCAAATAGAAGAGAGCTACAAAATAAAAGAAAAGTCCTTTATTTTTGTCTCCTAAAAAAATTACATCATTATGAAAACAACGACGCAATTTTCCGCTTCTTTTAGATTACACTGGATATCTCATTTTTCGGCATCTGACTGTGGGCCATAACATCTGTCAAAGACATGACAACTGACTTAACGTACACTGCGGGACACGGAAACCAACCATTTTAAAAACTCGCAGCAAAAAAAAAAAATACTTCTTCCATGTCCACAACACGAATCTCGTCTCCTTTGTTTTAATATTATTTATCTGGCGAGGCGAGCCGAGGCGGAAAGGCGTTGGATTTACGACGGCCATTCGAAGTAAATCGGAATGCAACGTTGTTGTACGATTCGTAGTGACGCCGACTGATCCGATGCGTTTAATAGTCGAAGAGGTACATACGTTGTGAAGACATTGTGTTTCGAGTTATTTATTGTAGGAGAAGATTTAAAGACGTATCCATGTTGTGCTTATGGAGTGTCTACGTCTACGTATGCTAAATACGACAATGGGTTTTTGTAACATTTGAACTGTCGTGAGAAACATTCAAGTTTACGAATGAATGTTTCGAGATTTCCCGACCCGAGTTTTGACCTGAAAATGAGCCATAAAAGGCGGATCACATACTACAACACGCCACGCGACGAGCGCCGATCAAGCGCCGACTACGCGCCCCCACGCTTGGATTTTTACACACAAATTCAATAAAACGCGCTTCCGTGCAGGGAATTTGGCTCCGCTTCACGCGCCCCGTCGCGTGGCGTGGCCCGTTGTAGTGTGAGATCCGCCTAAATCTTTCGATCGCGTTTCGACACTGTTTGTCTGGTTGAACGGAGGATGAAAATTCGCGGTACGAACCTATCGCATTGCTCTTCTATTTTGGCGTGTGTTTTTTAATAACTCGGCGTACCATAAACTACATTTAGGACCACCAAATTCCAACGTATACATTTTCCTATCGAAGTATGTATAAACTCTAGAAACCCTTAAAATTAAACTAACCTATAAAAGGTTTCCCATCGAGCCTCTTCATCCAGTAGAACCTCTGACTGTGCGGCTTGTTCTCTCTGTCGTACTGCTCCCATTGCTGCCTCAGGAAGGTGTAGCACACGCAGCAACATCGTACGGTGCCCTCCTCGTCGCCCTCTGCCCGGTAACCGGCAGGGGGGGCGTGCGCGCCGAGGAACGGGAAGTATGGTTCCGTGCACTGGGGTAGAGGGAAAAAAATTGTTAAAAAACAAAATAGTAAAAGTTTTTGGCGTTCTGGGGTTCGTAAAAATATATCCTGATATAAAAGAACCGAAACCATAGCAATAGTCTGGGATTGTCTGAAATGTTTTTGATGTTTTCCGTTCTTTGCCGATTTGCGAACGTTCTTTGCCGTTTTGCGAAGAACTACACTGCAGTCAGCTAAAAAGTAAAGTATTTATTATCTAAGATATTTTTGTGAAGGTTGATCATAAGGTTATATTGAGTGATCAATGATCATACATAGGTACATAAGTAATTCTCGAATAATTATCTACTCATTCCACATATAAATAAAAGAAATTCGGGTTAGTTACACCATTTATAACTCAGGAGCGGCTGGACCGATAAAAACACGGAGAAATCTTACAACAGCACAAGTATCGATCGATTATAGAGTACAGTACATTATTTAAAACTTCAAGAAAACAATGCACAACGTTCCGCTGAATTATAACTATTATCTATTCACTTACCGATTGCATACGCGCGTTAAGACGCGTACTCACCGGAGACACGTGTTGGACAACATGTTGGCCAACTGACAGACAATATCCAACATGGCAATAAAATTAAAAGGCTGTAAGGACTTTTTCCCCAATTAAAGCCCATTATCAAAATTGCAGTTCCGTATAATAAGGTTTCGGAATTAAAAGCTCGAATCATTAATGGGTAAGTGATTCGAGCCTTTCATTCCATTTTCATACATTAATTTTATTTTCTGCAAAAATTATTTCTTCAACATTGGCGTAACGTACTAAATTGCAGAGTCATCAGATAATACATGATCGGGACCGATACTCGGCTGCAACGTCGATCGTGCGTGTGGATATACGCTTCGATCAAAGTATATTTCATCGAAGCATATTTTATGGATTTGTGGAACTGCATTTCGTCTTGTCCCAGCGTGCGGACCAGCACATTAGTAACAGCAAAGATGCTAGTTTTGCATAAATCACCACAAAGCAGCTAAAATACTATTTTACGGAAATCTTGCAACACCTTGTCGACGCCACAGAAAGTTCTCCAACATCCTGTCATCCAGTGAAAACACATCTTTACACACCGATCGCTATGTGGGGACGGTTTATGGGATAACAGCGTGAATTATTCCTACGCCTTACGTTGGTGATGCGTCGACTATCTCATGGGAACATCGCGTAACGGTGTTTACAGATGAACTATTAGGTATTAGAGGTACGTTGCATTCTTTAGGTATTGCTTAAGTTAAGTTACTCAATAATGCAGGTTTACTTGCAAAACCTGGAGAAATAGCTGGATAGGCAGTATCGAATTCCTAGATATATAACTGACTAGGACCATATACACGGACATCAGTCAACAAAAGAGATAAGCATGCAGGATCGTCGGATATAGTTGAAGTTTAGTAAGAAACCGATGGATGTTGTCGACGTTTTCTATTAATAAAATTAAATTTTATTCGAGAACATCCATCGGATTCTTACTAAACTTCAACTATATCCGACGATCCTGCATACTTATCTCTTTTGTGGTCTGTACATGGAATATCGGAATCTGTGCCTCTTGTGTAATACTCATGACCTAGGGACTACCCCAGGGTAGAGACTACCCAGTGCCAGTAATGTTGCCTGCCCGCCTGGATTACCCTGCCTACTGAAAAATCAGTAGGTAATCTTGCTTTCCATGTAGAGTTGTAACTAGCCCTTGTATAGTTTCTATTTATTAATAGTTAGGTACTGCGGTGATGATTTGAGTACAATACCGCAAGAAAAACCATTTGACTCTAACATCTCTACATTTCTAAAATACCTTCATTACTTGAAACCAGTGTATTGTCCTTATTAGGTCAGGATCGAGTTGAGTGGAAAAAGAAAAGGGAGGTGTCTGCCCTGCAGTGGGACAATACAGGCTGACTATTATTATTTTTATGTTTTTACATATCTCGGGACCACGGGGTCCCGGTCCTTTGGAAGCCGTTCGAGAGGCCGTAGCCAACTCGCAGAGGCCCCTTAGACAATTTTAATGAAATGGTATTATTATATTACTTGAACTTGAAGACAGTACGAAAGCTTCACTCAAATGCCAGAACTTCGTGCTACGATTACAGTTAACAATTCACCACGTGACACGACTCCCCGAAATGCGCACGTGAGTCAAGTCATAAACACTCCATACATATGAATGGGCTCATAAAATGGACCACAGAGGACTACTGATAAATAAATTGATCTGTTATTGTATAAGAATTAGGTCATATTAACATAACTATAGTTTAAGTTAACATGGATGTATTCTGGTTGATATTCCGATTTATTACAATTTTATAATCTGATTTGATCGTCTTTCTTATGAATTGTGGATTTATTATCATATATTTACTTTCAAAGTTTCAATATCTTCAAATCAAAAGTGTATCGGAATTTACTGAAGAAAAGCAAAAAATAAACTTCAGGGCACTTTTCTCCGCATCTGTATAAAACAGATGAAAAGCAAAATTGGAGGAAATATACTGGTAAACATTGTATTGGCTTCATTTTTCAATAAGATGCAATAAGATGTACGAAAAACACTTTACTTGAATCCTCTTCCCTAAACAGAATCCAGCCTATTCTATAATAGATTTCCTGTAGACACATTCGACACAATCACAAAGTACCAGGAATACATAAGTACACGACCAATAACCGCCACACCCGTGGACTGGACGTAATTACGTGTCAAATGTCAATCGCTTTAGGCGCTCCATCAATTGCTATCCGGTTGGAACCAGCACAGAACCCAAACACATGACTACACGTAATAAGACACGAATCGGGTGACAATGTCGTTCGGAACGTCAAGACATCGTTGCGAAATGATGGATGTGTTATGATTTGTTGTTGAGGAAACACGGTTTTGTGTGTCGTGGGGAAAATATCGAATATATCATCAACATGAGTTATTTCGATAAGTAGGTCAGTGATTACATATGGCTGCGGGTTGCTTTCTCAAGACATTTTCAAATTCACAAGTAAAGGTTCAGAAACTTGAAGGGTCTCTTAGAATTTGGTATATCTTAGAACGATACGGTATGGTTTTGATAATTAGACCCAAAACTAGCTCCAAGATTGGGAGTTAGGTTTCTCTTCGATGCTGACAAACCCATTGACAATCTGCATTGAAAGTTCATAGTCACAAATGTATGACTAGCTTCTGCCCGCGACTTCGTCCGCGTGAAATTTCACCCTCCACCCATTCACCCTGTTACGGATGGAATTTAGAAAAACCCTTTCTTAGTGGATACCTACTCTTCACAAAGAACACACCCTCCAAATTTCATGGCTCTAGGACCTGCGGTTTAGGCTGTGCGTTGATATATCATTTAGTCAGGACTTTGAATTATATATAAATATTGTTTACTGTGTAACATAGCAAGCCCAAAAACCTGATCTAAATCCTTGACAATGTGGCTATGCCTTAATCTTCAGGTCTCAATATCATAAGCGCCTGATCGACGAGCGAGCCATGAGCTTGCAGGTGCCACAATACCGCTGTCTTGTGCTAATCCATCAGCGAGCAAAGACCGGCGCTGCGCAATAGCAGCCCAAGGCAAAGCTGCGCACGTGTACTTATAATAGCTTTGATTTGTGTGCTGTCATCATCCACTGCGACCCACGACCACGCTACACACGGATGCATAATCAGCCTACCATGTTCCCACTGCTGGGACACAGGCCTCCTGTCAGTGAGAGGGTGTTGGCCGTAATCCACCACGCGGGCCCACTGCGGGTTGGTGGATATCACATGTCTTCAAATTTTTGTTTCTACAACATGAAGATTTCCTCACGATGTTTTCCTTCACCGTTTTGAGAGCAGTGGTGATGAAATAATTTACACAAAGTAAAGCGCCTGACTGGGTTCGAACCTATGAGGCTACGACCTACAACTCGTAAGTCGCGGTCGGTACTACTAAGCCACCACTGCTCTCACAGACGGATGCGCAGCTAGCAAATAAATGAAAGGGCAGGTAACGTGGGTTTATATCGGTAACCTGTCTGTGCACATCCAACGTAGCAGTGGACTTACAGCTAGGTAGTCAGACCTTTTAGTCCCATATAAGTCGGTATCATATTACCTGCGTATCAGGCTTGACTCTGACGGTGTACTGGTCGATTAATCCGGCGCCGCCGCATACGAAGCACACGCGCACGTCGTCCTGTGCGGGCGTCGTTTTGTCGCGCGACGCACACGGCGACGCCGGTTTTGACGCCAGCGAGCTTTTTATGTACGCCTTGGCCTTCTCCATACCCGTCAGCTGAGGGACAAAAGAAAATTTATGGTTAAACACATGGATTAAGAACTTTTTCTGCCCAACTCTTTGGGGAACACAGGCTAGATCTTATGTTATTATAAACTTTTTTAGGCTTTTTACAGTAACAATTAAGCCTCAGAGTATTCCTTGCAAAAATTAACACATCAAATAGAGGATAATCGTTAAATGTAGCTGACCTTTAATTCATTCAACGCGCAAAAGAATGAAAAACATTAACGCATGCACTTACAAACTAAATTTCATATCTTGACGCCACATTAAATTATATGTCACACCACATCTTCGTAATAAAGATTCCTGACCGTACGGTCTCCTACGGAGGCGGTGGTAAATATTTTGAAGCGCCCTTTTATGTGGGTCGCACCGTAGCGAAAGTATCATTAAAGACCTTCTCGGAATACAAGCGAGCTCCTGCGAAAACACTGAAATTTTTGCCTCTTCACGACAACCTTCCATCTGTGAAAGAGTAATGGCTTATTGGTTTTGTAAACGCTGATGAAAATTCAACCTTATTGCAGTTAGATATTAAGCATATTTTGGAAGGATGAAGACAGCGTTTAATACGGCTCTTATAACTTGAGATCAATGTTAAAGAATCTAATACATCTTTATAAAAACCTCGAAAAAATACCTGCTACTAACGGGAGTTATTTCAGTCTTAAAAGTATTCCTTATATTTCTTCCTTAGTGATAATCTTTTATTTTTTCTCTGAAGGGTAGAAAGAATTTTCTTTTCACTGAGAGAAGAACAAAGCACGACAACAAATTACAAATCAAGTATCCGAAATTACAAAAATACAACTGACTTCAAAAAAAAACACTACAAAGTGATATCAAAAAGTCGATGTCAAAAAACGAAAATGCGGAACCAACGACACCGACTTCCGAAATTAAAGTTATTTATCACTTTGTATTGTTTTTTTTTAAGTCGGTTGTTTTTTTTTGTAAAAAAAAATTCCATGCCCCCATCACACTCGGTTCGTGTTGGCAACTTCAGATCATTAAGGTCAAGTCTCTTCATGATGTTTCCAGTTGCATTTACCAGGTGTTAACGAACAGTTAATTAGTTAACCAGAAGCACTACATTTTCATGAATTCCGTGTTCTCGTCGACAATTTCGAGAAAACCATAAATAGCTTTCCACTGCACCGCGATCAGCTATTCAAGACATCTATAAGTCGTGAAAATCTAATCGGAAAGTGAACTGTGGCGGTTTGCCAACGAACAGAATTAAGGTAACACTCATGAATATCAAACAGGACACTTTTGTAAATAAACTCTTTGCTTAGTTGGCAAATGATATGGAAATTGAACGAAAACATTGGAACGTTTCAGCTTTTTTCGCGAGTTACTTAGTTGATAAGAATTGAAATGAAGTTGGAGAATTATAAAAATGTTTTATTTTTATTACAGCAATGTCGGCACGGGTCCTTAATAAGCATAGCATATTAACCATAATCAGCTTATAAAGTTTTCACTGCTGGGAGACAGGGCTAGTCTCTGCGAGTACGCCGTAATCCACCACGCGGGCTCAGTGCGTGTTGGTAGATGTCACGTGACTTCGAGTTTTCGGTTCTAAGACACGCTAGTCCAAATAATCTTTGGCTATTAAAACCGTGACCTACATCTCAAAACCAAAAAGTTGAATAGTTGCTTCATGATGTTCATATTTACTTGATTTTCCAAGCCGAAACACACCAGAGTTTGACATAATTGTGTATGGTGGAAGTAGTGACGTTAACCGAACGTTCTATTGACTCTAGTCGGTTTCCAACAGAATCAGGGCTATTGTTTCCAATTATATCGACGATATAATATTATTAGAAATAACAACCAAACAGACGTATCTCGGTGGGTTCTGACGTAATAGTAATTATATGATAAGTAATCTCGGGTATCGATGCCCGTTATAATACTCTTGGCATGAGGCTAATGATCCCTTGTGACGTGAGCAGTAATCAGAGCAACACTTGTGTAAATATGAGTACTTCAGTTTTCTGGAAAAGACCAGCCCTTTTCTGGTTCTTTCCACCTCAGTCAGTTTAACACACAAATGTAGATACTGTAAAACGTTTATTACAAGTATCACATTGGTTTTATACACATTTGGGTTCGGGGAAGGTAGAAAAGTCCATAAATCGTATATAAAAGGAATCGCTATCGCGGTGCGCGGTTCAGTTGACGAACGCCACCTCTTTCCATCTTCGGGGTCAAGAATAGCAATAAAAGGATTCATATCTAGAGATTAGGCGAAACCTTTATTCCTAAATCTCTACGAAGCAGGGTGGGTGATTGTCATATTATTTCCTATTCCGTTTATTATAGACGAAAACTCTTTGATGTACGCAAGAACTGGCACAGTCTGGGCGTTCAATGAACAAGCCTCGACGAACACGATAGAACTTATGAAGGTACTTTTGTTGCTACGACAATTACAAAGTTCATAAATGTATTGTAGAGGATCAATAAATCAAGAAACCCATCTATACTAATGCGCCATTTGCAATTTTTTAAACTGCTCACGTCTACATAAGTACGTGAGTTCAGGTAATTCCGCTTGGAATTCTGCCCACTAATGAAGGATGACCTACAAATAACTTAGAAAAAGGGAAGGCTGTGAAACTACGAGCAACGAATAATAATAGTGAAACTAATTAATTTTATGACACAAAAGAATCATAATTAAAATGTGAACGCGACTTGCATACAGTCTGGGACTATGAAACAACTAGAGGCGAAAAAGCTGGGTATTCCTCGAAACGCACCAACTTTGAAACGCACCAAAAGAATTCCTCGAAAAACAAAAATTAAATATGAATAAAAATTAAATTATTATTTCCTTTATTTCATTATTTACATATAAATTATATTTTTAAATTAAATTATTATTAGTATAATTTTATTTCTCGAAATGCATCAACGATGAAACTTAGAAAAGAGCATGAATGATTCGTAATAAATGATAATGAAATACGTTTCATTTGGTGCGTTTCGAGGAATATCCCGAAAACACTATGTTATTTTAAAAGACAAAATTGTGAGATTCACACTATTTGCCTATTACTGCCTAAGTGCTCAATGTGTTCATTCATACACACGAGTGACACGCGTCTGTGTCGCTCGTGTGTATGCAGACTAAGAAAACATACCACCTAAAGTCACATTTAATGGAATGCAAATAAATATTGAGTACTAAGTAGATGCTTATTATAGAAGGATCATAAACAACAAATTAAACATTTGAGTTTCTATTCAAACCGAAGGATCAAGTCCTACAGTACTTGAGAGGTTTGGTGTTCCACGGCTGAATATTACTTTCGACAGGACCGCAAAACGCGTGTTAGATTCGTCGAATCAGCAGAATTTCAACAGCGGCAGTAAAAATAAACATCACCGTTTCCCTAATGGCATATATGCGTGAATAAGTGACAGAAACGACCCTTTCCGCGGGACTTTCTACCAAATTATAGGCCACGACCCCTTCCCATAGAAATCGACGCCCAACCGCGATAATCACTGTACATTAATGAATATTTTATTACATATTACGACTAAGCGATCGTGTCGCGCGATTGTGCTAATGAGTCACGCAGGCTTTAGGTGTTTGATTATTATATGGCGACTGGTCGGCTGATGAGATGCGACGGTTTTTGTAGTTATTAACTAAATGCTCGAAGGACCTAATTTTATATTACTGGTATTATCGAACTAGATTCTAACTGTAAATTGTTCTAACTGGCCATATCAAAATTGCCGAATCTAACTGGCCATATCAAAATTGCCGAGTCTATTTCGATCAATAACAGTATGATTATCATTATCTAAGTACGTACTATTGATTAACGTTTTTCAGCAGTCGAAACAAAACTCAACATAACTTGAAAGTTCTGAGATAAGATGTAAGCAGTATGAGAATCTCTATCAATCACAATCTGAATCATTTTTAAGCATATTGCTCCATCCATTGCTTCACATGTTCGAAAAATTAGTCTGCTCAACAACGTAAATAATGCTATGAATGTTGTTGAACTGTTAAAATGAAAGCCATTGCTACTGATAGTGCGTTACGCAGTTACCCTGCAGGCCTACAAGAAAGACGTGAATGTTTTCAGATATAACATTCAAATTTAGAGCCACGCACGTCATCTAACTAAATACGTTATTTCCTCTGAAAACTTCATCGCATCGCCGCTAAACGCTTCAGGATTGTAACCATGACGTATATCGCCATGTCTGCCACATCCATACGTCATAATAAACATCCAATTCCATCCAGCGCTTCAATCGATCGTCTGACGTCGGCACATCACGAAAGTGCGAAAACACGATGACGTGTTCCTTTCATTTTACAGCACGTACAATGAACCGTGGTACTGTCCTAGTTCTTTTTGTTGTATGAAAAAATTGAAATGATTTGTTGGAGGACAATTTAAGTAGATAAATAGGTACTTAAACTTTCGTACTTACGCAGACGCACATACAACAATAATTAAACGAATGTGCTTACAGAGGTTAATAAAAAGTTTTATGTAATATCTACCAAGGCCAGTACCTACCAAGACCTGGTAAGGTATACTACCTCTTCAACCATGTTTTATTAATCACTGATGCATTACGTAAAGAGATGAGAGTTGATGAGCACCATTCTACTGTCTCCAAATAGCACGAAAATTAAATTAAATTAAATGAAATCATGATCACCACTGTGTGTTCCTGGTTATTTGGTTTTTAGGAGACCCATATTGAGCAGAAATTAACGGTGACGAATTGATATGATAATTAAAAAAAAAAATCAGTCCTACTGTACTGAAAACGCCAATGCAGCTAAACAAACCGATCAACAAATGTCTCCCTTACTTATTTCAACTCCGATGGATTACTATATCCGGGGCTTTGAAGCAATCCCTCCATACTCCAACACACTGGAGTATAGTCATGTATAAAGTCCGAATTAGTCAACATACAAAGTAAACCCGGGCCGGAATACTGATTAGTACGAAGCCCCTAGGATTAGGGTAGGTGTTACAATTTGAATGGCACCCCCCGAGGGGAACTGTGTCCAGTCCAGGGATAGAGAATGCAGATGAGGATGGCGATTAAAGGTTATAAACAGTGCACAAAAGGGTAGACCAGCACCCTAATTGCGTAAAACACTATCAATCGGAATCTGAATCATTTGGAAGCAAATTGCTAATCCATTGCTTCATAAGTTCGAAAAATTTGTCTGGTCAACACGTAAATAACACAATGAATGTTGTTAACTGTCAAAATGAAACCGATTCCGATTGATAATGTGTTACGCAATTGCCCCGCTGGTAAGATATTATTAAATACCAATATAAAATTAGAGTAAAGGCAATAAGAAAATCATCTTCCAGCGAAAGCACTACAAATTGGTGAAGGACGGGTGCTTTGGAAGACTGTCTTGTGTAAATTTGACTTTTGAAAATTTAATAAAGGGAATTAACACCAATCAAGTTACTAGGCTATAATTACAATGAAGAATTAATTATTAACATTATAATTAAAATTCAACTAAATTTCTTAGCACAAAGAACGATTAATATCAACTTATTTTATCTACTCAACAAATATTTGAGATATTAAATCTCATCATAACAACTTCATTATGTTTGTCTAAGATAAATTAGTTTCGTAGGTCGCAAGTAGTGGGTGAAGCAGAGAGTTAATTCGATTTGTTTCGTAATTCCCGGGTAAATTAACTTGATTTCCTCGCTATCCTTGTTGTACAAAATACATATTGTTGTATAATACTAATATGGGCGACTAGAATCAATTCGTTTTACTATAATTTTTGACGTTCAAAAGTGCCTTTAGTGTGCCTAATTGAAATAAATGATTTGACTTTGACTTTAATAAATTCTGTTTGAAATTCAATTTGGTGCTTTAGCAATGTTCCGTGGTTTCATTTCCCAGTTGTTTTTCATCTGTAATATTATTTCCTGCTGAACACAGGCTATAAAAGTTTACGTAGCTGTCCATCGTTTCGTGTTTAGAAATCATTGAATAATCTCAATCACTTATAATTCTTAATATCTTGTTTTAACTAAACGATGATTTAGACCCAACCGTTCATCAATACTTGACACAAAACCATTTCCTGTGTGATAAACATATCATGTTTATCAGATATATTACTGAGGATAACTTTAAAACGGTATGAATAAGAAATCTTTGGAGCAGGTATATATAAATTATTAAGTTCCCAGTTTGGTTCTTTGCGAAGTGTGAAACAGACACCATTTTGATAAGTAGTAGGATAACGATATCATATCCTTAAATAGGCGTATATGTATATATATATATCTACTATCTTTAGTGATTACCATCCTCCGTTTTAATTAATGATTGTGATAAAAATTGCAAGGCCGTGTTCCCCAACAAATTGATATTTATGCATGCATTGGCGCCCAACTGGGATTAAAATTTTACACATAAAATTACATCCAAAACTGACATCGCCAGACATCCCCCATCCCAAAAGCACCATAAATACCACCTACCACCTGCCTGTATTTCATACATATAAACATACATATAGCTACCAGGCACGCAGATATGCAAACACGTCGGATCACAATGACGGACGGACAATCCGATCGATACGTACGAGTGACGTGCCGGGTCTAATTGCCGGCCCTTTGTGATGCCCGGCGTGGTTATGTTGGGTCGTCTGGGCTGGTCCTACCGTCCTATGTATGTATGTCTGTACGTGTGTGTAATTTTTGGCTGCCTCCCCCATGAGGGGTCTGGTGGATATAGGATATTGTGCGAACATGTACACGCACATTTTGATAAAATAATATCGTAATGAAAGCCGTAGTATCAGATTTTGCGCCGCTCTGTTGCCTAAATCAATATTTTGACGAAGCCATTTTACAGGCAGGATGTATGTATGAAAGCGAAACATGGACGACTAAACGCTATTACTTAGTGGATATAAGGAGAAAACTTTAATTAAAAAGTTAAATTCCGGAGTCGCCCCGAAAACTAGCTGGGCTGACCCAAAAAGTTTTATCTATCTAGTTGTAAGTACTACTTATTGACCTCCCTAACTTTCCGTGTCAACATTCGGTCGGGCCATTATGTGAAGGGGTTCACAAACGAAAATAAACATACAATCCTTTTCTTATTACCGATTGCTTCACAAATGTTGTTCTACAGATAATTTTGATTACATTACTTATCAGCTGATGCCACAACCGGTTCGATCTGGTTTGCGGCCGATGTTTATGTCTTTTTAATAGCATCTACCAATTGGCGATCAACAAATAGGCAATCGACATCAAGGACGATTGTCAGCCAATATTTGCTAAGGTTGAATCATCGGGCAAATAAAGATTGCGTTGTATAAAAATTTGCTTTTAAATATACGACGGAATGAGTAAATATTAAAAAACTAATCGTTGCTGTTGCTACTTTGCTACCAACACCGCAGAGGATTTTCAATTATATCCGTGATTCCTTTCGTCAATTTACTTAATCATTTATAAAATGATTGCATTAAAAACATATAGGTAGCAAAACGGTAATCTTTAATATTTATACCGTTTGCTGTGAATACATGGATATTAATATTATTCATAACACCTTCTTGAACATTCTATGAATCAGCTATTCAATCTGAATAGTAAATATTATTATATGAATCACTAATGGCTATTTATTTATTGTATCGTGAAACCCGAGCACGTTAAATGGGTTATCTTATTAAAGATGGATATCGTGTTTAGTAAGTTCATAATTTATCTTAATCGATATCTTCATGTCGATCTACAGATAAAACGGCTCGTTAGGTTTATCAACTATCAAGCTACCATACTTCTTTCCAAATTTTCGATTCGGTTTTATTTTATCACGTTTACCCGATAAAAAGCACAATAAACGGACTTACTCTTATCAGTATAAGGAAAGATTGTATGACATTGAAATCGATGTGACACTTCTAAAATCCTCAAAAGAGCTTAATAGCGTTAATCTAACCAACACCGGTAAATCGAATAACGAGATGACACATCACAGAATGTGAACAATCTCGAACTGTTCGAAGGAAAAAAAAGCAGGGGCACTCCGGGAGTTCCGACAGAAGTGAAAACAAGACACAAACGGAATACTTTGCCATCACTCACTGACATATCGGATATACATTAAAACCGAGTACAGCCGAACATATCCGAAGCTGTGTCGTTACGGTAACAGTGGCGCGAATTCAATGGTTTTTTTCCATCTCTAAAAATGCCCAACGCGCCTGAAGAAGGTTTCACTTCAAAAAATGTTATTGAAAACACAATTCAGGAGCCACAAAAACCTCTTTTCGTACCAGTAAAAACAATCAGCCAGTGGTTTAATGAGCATAGCATACATTCACCACAATTTTCTGGCAATGCGTACCCCAGCAATAAGTCAGAAGACGCTCCGATGGTTAAGAAAGGACAAGTAATCAATAGAATCAACATTTCGAAGTAGACCCGAACGAGAAATGCCTCATAACAACCGAATTCAATTGATATTGTGTCTAAATATTCAAGCAAATTACTTGCCTATTCAATTTAGGAATCTAAAGACTACTAGAATGTTATTGAGTACGTTAATAGGGTACTTAGTCTGAACGGCCCAAATCGAATGGCACGTGGGCCATTCGCACGTAAACAAAAATCGTCTACGTTCAAATGGCCCGGTGGTAAAATGAATTTAAAAATAATTCAAAGTACAGTCGCAAACATTGTATTAGTCACATAGTTTATGAATTTTAACTAAATAAATATTTAATTATTTAAAATCGTCGAAATAAACGGAATACATCTTCATAACCTGTCGGTACGATTTCAGGTAGCTAGATAAACAATGACCCTTTCTTGTCATCCAATCACAAGCAGGATGCTTATCTGTGACGTCAGACGACTGTGGAGAAATATGTTTAATATGCAGCTTAGTAACACCACTGTTAATTTTGCAATTGTCTAATAATGTTGTGCGTTGAATTTTTACTTTTGAAGTTTTGTGTTTTTGTTTACTGTTGGATCCTGGTAAGTTTTTTTTATATAATAATATATTATAAGGCTAATTGCATATACTGCAATATTTTTCTCAAAATGTTTCTTCAGTTAAAGGCGTTTCATATGTACATTATATTCTCTATCTTTTTGGGTCCATGAACATAATATGATCGAATTTAATAATATAAGTATATCTCTCTAAACTCGTTTGCAAACAACATCAATATTCGGGCTAAAGACTAAGCTACCAGATTTTAGAACATAAATAATATATGACCGGGACTAGATTTCGATGCATACAATATACAAATCTGCTGCAATCTACTTTCACACTTCTAAGGCCCATATTGTATATTCTAGGTTTAAATAATCAAAGAAATGGATGACGCACATCCCTCTACATCACAATCTACAAGTGAGGGTAAATCAAGAAAAGGTGGTCGCCTTCTACGTAGAGGTGGTTATGAATATAATTGGAAAAGGCTGAACAAAGACGGAACAGAACATTGGCGTTGTGCAAAAAAAAGTACGTGCAGTGCTTCTATTAAAACCAAAAGTAACCCTTTAACAGTTGTACGTGAAACATCACATAATCATGGACCTAAAGACTTAGAAACAAGGGAAATTAAAGAGCAAATGGAAAAATGTATTAACGCTGTTCAACACGATGTATCTATTCCGATTCCTCAAATATTTAATGAGCACATGCAAATACTTACACAAAAAGGAGTACAAATTTTACCTAAGTTTGAAAATATAAGCAAACATCTATACCAAAAACGAAATAGCTCAATTGGAGCCAAGAGACTTTGCTTTAGAAAAGGAGCTGACGTTATTATCCCTCAAAAATATTTATTTATGTTATTTGCGGATTATCAATACAGACAAAAAAGAATATTAATATTTGGACATAAGGATTTCATTGTTTATTTGAGGCAGTCAAGAAGTTTCTTCTTTGATGGGACATTTAAGATCTGCCCGAATGGATTTTTTCAAGTTTTTACAGTTCATGCAGATATCGGAAGCACTCAAGAATTTGTTAACGTGATTCCTATTTTGTATGCTTTACTACCTGATAAGAAGCTTGACACATATCAGTTACTATTTGAATTAATAAAAAGTCAGGAACCAGAATGGAAACCGACTTATGCCACTATGGATTTTGAAGCGGCTACCATAGTTGCATTACAAAATATGTTTCCAGATGTTAAAATAACAGGGTGCAATTTTCATTTTAATCAATGCTTGTGGCGTAAAGCAAAGAAATTAAATTTACACAAGACCCATTCAGGCAAGGCACATATAAAATTATGTACAGCATTATCACACATTCCTCCACAATTCGTTGACGATGGTTGGCTTTATATTATGGCAGAAAGTCCGTGCAGTGATAATTTTACAAAATTCAACGATTATTTTGTTAGCACATGGCTAGAAGATAAGGTGAATTCAAGTATCTGGTGTACATATAATAAATATCATAAAACAAATAACATTGTAGAGTCATGGAACAATAGAATTAGAAAATTCATAAAAGTCAAACCAAATATTGGTCAACTTCTACAAGGGTTGCATAACGACTTCAAATATTATTCAAATCAGATAAGGAAACCTGATGGGATCAAAATTTCAAAAAGGAAACCTGAAACTTTGACAAGAAACTGGAAAATTCAAAGTACAGTAGAAGAATTATTGACTGGACAGATAAGCTTGGGGCATTGCTTAGAAAAATTAAAGTTTTAATCAATAATGTTGTATTTTCTTTTTACTTTGTTGATTTTTTATATTAAAATAAGCCCGATTATAACTAAATCTTATTGTTTAATTGTATTTTTATATTTTGTTGATTTGTTTTTCTAAAATAAGACTGATTTTAGGTAAATCTTATAGTAAATTCTCATATTTTGTTGATCTGTTTCCTTAAAATTGCTGGCAGGTTTTGACTGAACATTGTTGTACAATTATATTTTTATGTTTGTTAATTTGTTTCTCTAAAATAAGACTGATTTTCACTAAATCTTATTGTTTAATAGTAAATTCTCACGAATTGAGGATTTTTATTATTTAAAATTAGGCTGCTTTTAACTAACTTCTTAATTGTATTTTTTTATACTTTGTTGATTGGCCTATTTTGGCTTATTGTTTTATTTTATCTTATTGTTTAATTTTTTTATGTTGATTTGTTTCACTAAAAGTTTTTTTTAAATATGACTGCTTATACATAACATAATGGCTATATTTAACTTTTGTAAACATTTTATATTGCTGTTGATTGTTTTATGAAGATAATACAAATCTAAGAAAAAAAATTATTTTATTTAAACTTTTTACTTTTGCACCCGAATGTACATAATGTAGTTTATCCATTGAATTAAGATAGATTTTTTAACCAACGGGCCATTTGAACGTAGACGATTTTTGTTTACGTTCGAATGGCCCACGTGCCATTCGATTTGGGCCGTTCAGACTAAGTACCCGTTAATATTAGCGTCAGTCACAGATATAGATTTATTTTATTTTATTTTATTTTATTTGGGAAACAAACAGATGCAATAACAAACATAAGTATAAAAAATTAGTTTAACACAATCCAGAAACAGTTTCCACAGATTACTATGACAAGTACAATATATGTAACTAAGTAAATGATGATGATGAATGAATGAACTAAGTAATGATAATGATAAGTGATAGACCTAGATAACGCAAGTATCACGATCTGTATGAAAACCAAGCGTGCCATTTTTTGACTACGTACTATGACATCACAAACACTGGTGATAGGAAAATCAAATCGATTCAAAGACGCCGCCGTTGTGGCACCCGTCTCGCCCCACCCCCGGGACCTTGCGCCAGCGCTCACGCTCACCCAGCCAGCAGTACACAAGACTGAGCGCGAAGGTGGCAGCTTCCGATTTTTGTACGTAAGCTAGGGCGAATTTTGGCACGCGAAGTAGTTGCTCTTGCGTTATCTAGGTGTATCTATATCTGTGGCGTCAATGTTTCTATTCGAATTCGAAATTGAATTTGGCTGTGTATTCATTAAATTAGAACAGAGTGGGATCTTTATGAAAGAATGGTATGACAATTTCATAGCATACCTACGCCCAAATATATTACTGAACATTTTCATCTTCTCAATCCGCATCAACACCCAACAAAAAAAGCAATTAACACGAATAAAAAATGATAACAAGAATATATAAGGTCCCATTAAAATAGATGGACCAACTTTTAGAAATCATTCAGACCACCAAAATAAGGACGATGGTAAAATACAGGGTTATTGGAAAAACATTAGCAACCTCTTAAGAGGTCATTGCACTCATCATTTTGAACAACTTTAACTATGGGACCAAACCCGAAATCGCGAAAAAAAAATCAGCTATTCCCTACATTTATGTTCGTATAACTCGTCAAAAAGTAGGGAACAGCTGATTTTTTTTCTCGATTTCAGTTTTGGTCCCATAGTAAAAGTTCTTCATAATGATGAGTACAATGACCTCTTAAGAGGTTGTTGATGTTTTTCCAATAACCCTGTTTAAGAAAAACGCATTAGATACTTACAAGAAAAATAATCAGCTAACGAAAATACACTAATGTGCCGGCAATTTATTATTTTAGGTCAAAATAAAATCACTTTAATCAGTGTTTTTTTTTTCTTTTTTGCTTGGATATCTTTGGTTAGACGTACTGAGCGCTGTGTTAAAATTTGTCCATCTATTTTAATAGGACCCTGTATATAATATGTAGTCTAGTAGCTGTGCCCGTAACTTCGTTCGCGTGATTATCGATTTCATGGGTTTTTTTTTTGCGCGGAGCCCTAATACGTTACTTCTCATTAGTTCTCATAATATCAGCTATCTATCTGCCTGTGAAAGTCCCGTCCCGACCCGTTTAACATTACAAACTTCAAATTCATTTATTTGTATCTTTATATGTATGGAAGCAAAACCATGAGTTACATATTAGTGGTCCCTGAAAAATATCCATTTAGAATATCAACAGAATGAATAAAGCTTTTAGCAGTGCTAACACAAGAACCTCCGCTTGCCACAGTCCTTACATGTTGGATTTAAAAGCAATAGTAGAACTTTATACACCTAAAACACCCTTTTTGTAAGTATTATTTTATTGTCCCTTCCAATGCTTCAATTACTGCCACGTAAAACGTTTTAGGTGCTGGGCTCTTAAAGTGTAATTGTAAGCCATTAAATACCAAAGTAGGAAACTGCTTTCCGGTGGCCAGAAGGGCAGACAGGAGGGGCTACGGTGAGTTACCCTTTAAAATCAAAACCAACAGTCTCGATTTTTACAAACCAATAAAACAAAATTGAAAATCCAAATTATCGACGGAACCCACGATAGCCGAACATCAACAACTTCGTACAAAATAAATATTTATTAAACATTAATGACTACGATTTGTATCAACCTCTCCCCGGGCGTACAGGGCATGGCGGGTAGGGGGAGGCAACCACCCCGACCGCCGCCCCTCCCACTTCGGCGAAACGGACTTTCGTTTGAATATTATTTTTCTATAAAAACGACCCTTTTATTCATGTAGGGTTACCAAACACACAGACAACATTTACCCAGTAAAATGATGTTTTATTGAGCTTCGAGGAAATCTATTAAAATCCTAAATCGTCTAGAGAAGTTTCGCACCTTTCTAGGCAATTATTTTAGCGCATTTTATGGCAAAGTTCAAGAGGTGCCGACATTTAAAGAGCCGTAAGTAACATTAATGTTCGAAACGAAGAATGAAAGGGCACCGGTAGTGAAAAGAGAAAATCTAGGCAACTGAGCTTATCGAAGATCCACATCTTTTCACTATCAGATGATCTGAGAGAATTACAAGCTTACCTTTAATTAAATCAAGGAAGTAGATTAAACATCGCATATGAATTGTAAGTCTGTACCCTGAAGACCCTACAACAAGATATAAAGATATATTGAATAACTAGGAGCACAGACATTCACAGAATCTCGAAAGGCCAAAAATATTTCCCTCCATTCAAACCACTCAAATCTAGAAGCCACTTTGATCAATCTTAAAGATAAAATCGAGGGCGAAATTTCGGCTCAATATTATTCTCAGCTATTCTGCCAACCCTGTCCACTTCGCTGTTATCCAAATACTTATATTAACCGAACTATCATATCGAGTAGGCGGCAAAGTAAATAAAATATAAATTCAGTTAGAAGCCCTTCCCTTTCTACGGGGTCCATTGGTTTCTTCGTATTTTGTTGTAAGTAAAGGACTCAAGGTATATTTGTGTCTATAATAATATCTAACTGGCGAGGCCTTTTTTCGGGGAAAAGGTAAAATATGATATTTATCCGTTTTAGCTGCTTGTAAACTAAGAATAGATTCTGGGAAATATATTTTCGTACTTTTATTTATTTGCTGAATGAACAGAAACATTTATGTTGCTACCGATATTCTAATCGAAAAAGTCATATACATTATATAATATCTTTAGATTTTACGTAGACTTCTAAAGCGACAATAAGGAGTCAATCACAGGTCGTATGATTTTGACCATCAAAATCAAAGAAGTAGTAAGTAGTGACGAAAATAGTGGACATTGACAAAAGCAAAGAGTGTCCAATGCCCAGCAGTGGGTGACGTCGGATTGGGTAAACAATAACTATGATCAAGAGCTTAGTAGACATGAATGTGGGTATGGTATAAAAGGACCAGCACCCTAATTACGTAAGACACTATCAATCATAATCTGAATCATTTAGAAGGATATTGCTTGTCCATTGCTTCATATGTTCGAAAAATGTGTCTTCTGAACAACGTAAATAACGCAATGAATGTTGTTGAACTGTCAAAACAAAATTAAAGCCATTGCTAGTGATAGTGTGTTACGCAATTACCCCACAGTAAAGAGAAGTAAAATTCTTCATATTTCCATAATATTGCAGAAACATCTTGAAGCTTTGGGCAGCTTTATAGAAGATACGGTAATCTGGGAGACAAATAATTATTGGAATAAGATATTTTACTGATCAAAAAACTAGCCTCTCTTTTCAGACGACGCGTACAAATAGGCTTAGGTATAGACATTACATAAACGTTTTTTTTATAATCATGTTTGTTTTCCAAAGAACTAGCATTAATTATTAGTTTTTGTTGAGTATGAAATCGATTCCAACTGAACTGACTCATGCCATTCAAAATGTCATTACAATTAGGTTTGTAATTTGGTAGAATTTTCTTTGATTCACAATAAGAAGTTATTTTAAGAATAATCTTGTACTACTTGGCCTTTTGGGATCAGACGGAATGAACAGAAGATTCTACACAAATATTGGATTAATGTACGATGAGTACAATGAATAATTTGCGTCAAAAATTAAGGCAATGGTGAGCTTTGTCTGATCCTGAAATGAACACTCCACACGAGAGAGCTTGAAAACCCGCTGCATCCATAGACACAAAAGAAAAGAAAAAAACTAAAATTGGAAACACAAAGCCATTGTATGAAACAACCTTATATCCAGTGATTGGAACTGTGTCCGATAAAATGGCGATAGGCATCGAATCGGGACTCGATATTGTTATCGTAGGGTGGGTGGACACCCTGCCTACCCCCCGGCTGTAGCACCGGTACACAGCTAGGAATGTACAAATATTTAATTCACAGTGCTGTTAGTTCGTGTAAACGCTGCAATAGATGTAGATAGCATCGATCCGCGTTTAGTAAAACATTCGGCTGTTACACGTTGTTTGATGAATATTTTATTCCTGGTTCGACGGTTAGGTTTTAGTAGGCTTTGCAGCTAAAATATCTCTATGTACTGTAATCTGTAACTGCGTCACCATGTTTTAAATTAAACTGCAGCAAAAGCTTCATCTTTGTAGTTATATCTACAAGATTTGACTGAAATTGAAGACGTTGTCGATTCTGGGAGTAGTGGTTGCTCGTAACGGTACCTCATACAATGTGATTACACCATGTGTTCTTCTCACCGAAGTTTAAGAGACTTTGTGCCTGGCTGCTGTGCGTATGAGGCTAGTTAACAATCATACTGTAATTCCTCTTACAGAAACGTAAGATTTTACCGATAGTGTTACGAATAAATAGTAACCAGGAACTAGAAGAATGTCCATGAAAAGTAAGACATCTAGGAGATTCAACAAGCGAACAGAATGAATGCGTGTAGGTAAGTACCTACTGTAAGTACAAACATCTATTCGGTACGTAATCATCCTAAAGCGAGTGATAAGCGTATGACGTAGGTGGGCTTGCAAATCTGACATTCATGTATTTAGATGGCGTTCGTTCAATACATTCCGCGGATAATAGGACCATTGTTTGTATACCTAAACTAGTTGTGCACACAGCTCCACTCGATGCCTTATCTATAAGTACTTAGATATTATAAATTGAAGTCGCTTTTAGTCTCAGTCTGTGTGATCGCGTTCTTCTAAACTACGTAATGGACTTGGTTTTCACCATAATTTAGAGAATTAATTCCGGAAGGTTTATAGTAAGTATGTACCACATTAATATTAAACTTGCGTATATTAAAAAAACTGGATGTTTTGTCAAGTCGTAAAAAACGTGTGAAACTGGGACGGGTCGCTAGTAAAATAAAACCTAGCCAGAAAACAGGGAAATCGGATAAGCAGTTGATAAGGGATTGTCTATGTAAGGCTAAAGGTTTCGTTTGCAGTTTGGATATAGGTACAATCAGTTAAGACAGCGCCTTGTGGTTCTCAGTAGCAGCTGATAATTACAATCTTCTTATATATAAAATTCTCGTGTCACAATGTTAGTTACCGTTCATACTCCTCCGAAACGGCTGGACCGATTTGTATGAAATTTTGTGTGCATATCGGGGTCTGAGAATCGGCTATCTATTTTTTTTTTTGCAAAACGACGTTTGCGGGGTCAGCTAGTGAAATATAAAAATTGACTTTTCTAGAATTCCTATACACAACCCTGCAGCCCTTCAATATTGGTTCCCAAACGGCAGATCCGCAAGGACATGGCGGGACGAACTCGACTCTTTTCTGAGAGATTGCCGACAAGTAAAATCGTCGTCTTGGAGGGCAATGGAGCTAAGCCACAATTTTAGCGAAATGGAGTTAAGTGCATCAACGTGTTGTGAAAGAGCCAAAGTTTATATTAGTCAATAAATCTAACTGATATCATGACTGTAAGCAGGTTTAAAAAAACCAGTTAGATTTATTGACTAATATAAACTTTGGCTCTTTCACAACACGTTGATGCACTTAACTCCATTTCGCTAAAATTGTGGCTTAGCTCCATTGGCCTCCAAGACGACGAAATGTATGGATTACTGGAAGGATGGGAGGGAAATTTTTACCCTGCAGTGGGACTATAATAAGGGCGAATAATTTTAATTGAGTCCTACTACCAACGTTTCCTCCATCAAGGACATCACAGTCACAGCAGTTTCCACTCTCACTATTACTTTCACAACAAACAAGGTACCACGTCATCTCATATTTAGCAGCTATACGAATTATGATCAGAGACCGTCACTTCCGGCGACGTCATCCTCTTTTCCTATAGTTTTATAGTTTACCAAACAAATATGACACAGGATACGACATGACAGACCGCGTGATTTATTTGCTTTGTAAAAATAAGCACTTCCTATAAGAGAGAAATAGCGACTTGTAAAAAACTGTTTTTAAAAGCGCTGATCTGGATATTTTGTGATAAATAACCCCGCAATTTTAGAAAGCACAAATTTTGCGACAATGTCTGTATTCCCGAAGGGTTAAGCAGAGATGTACAGTCAACAAAAGATAAAAGTATGCAGGATCGTCGGATATAGTTGAAGTTTAGTAAGAAACCGATGGATGTTCTCGAATAAAATGTAATTTTATTTATAGAAAACAAACAGCTCATTTATCAAATTAAATTTCAGTCGACAACATCCATCGGTTTCTTACTAAACTTCAACTATATCCGACGATCCTGCATACTTATCTCTTTTGTTGACTGTACCTATAGTACACGCACATTTCACCAGTTATGTTTAAGTCTCATAGTTATGCGTCCCGTCGTATAACTTCGAGACGCGTCGTATGTGGTCGCGATCCTCAGAATTGAGGGAACGTCGATGAAGAATAAAGAGCGAGCCTATTGCCATCAACCGGGCACTAGTCCAGACTCCGGGCTGCTACTGAGGCCTTTTGCGACGATATGGGATAAATTGCGTGAGACTAAAAGCAACACAGCACTTATCTGTTTCCCTATTGAAATTGTGATAATTGACGATACTTATTCATTCTAGCTAGGAGAGGCTATAATATAGCTGGGTGATAATTATGATATCACATTCGGACATGAGTATCGCATACTGCAGACGCCATATTCGCACAGCGTCACCTACTATGACGAATAAGTCTGATACCTGATTCTCGAATTTTATACAAGAAACTTCGCACAACATTACATCACTCGACACACAAAACGAATCAAGCCACAAATTAAGTACAAGCTTCTATTAATTTGTAATCTGTCTTCAAATTAAAACTATCAACTAAATTATTCATAACAATAATATTTAAATTATTTGACTTTAATTCATTAATTACCATTTTAATTAAACTTCGCGACATATAGGTAAATTATGGGTTTTCTTCATCGAATTTGGTAAACGAGAAGAGAGCAGTAGTGGCCCAGAGGTATCGGTACAGACTTACGAGATGTAGGTCGTGGGTTCGAACCCAGACGGGCGCTTTATTTTGTGCAAATAAATCACCGCTGCTCTCAAAACGGTGAAGGAAAACAGAACCAAAAATTCGAAGACATGTGACATCTACCAACCCGCACTGGGCCCGCGTGGTAGATTACAGCCCACTCCCTCTCGAAGAGAGGAGGCCTGTGTCCCAGCAGTGGGAATATTATAGGCTGATGATGCTATAAAAAAAACTAATATATCAAGGTACCAAGGCGGTAGGCAATGTTCGATGCTCATAATTATTTTGCTTGAATTTCTCAGAAAATTCCCGAAACGTCAAGTTTCTTTAGGCTCCGCGGCCTGACGTGAATAATTGGCGAAATGTGGGTGTAACAAACACGTACGAACACCTCTGACTAACCTTTTTTTAAATAAAGGCTTGAAGTTGTGTAAAATTTTCCGCCTTAAACAAACGTGAAAAATAAGAAATTCCTCCACGTGCAAGGTTCCATAACAGTGTAGCAGTAACAATTGCTACAAGAATACCCGTCGGACTGAAAAATCTTTACAATTTCTCCCTAAGATTTTGTTAAAACTTAGGGAGCGAATTGTAAAGATTTTCCCTAATTCCAGTTACTCCTGTACAGAATTGTAAGCGTGTTCATTAATTGGGGTTTCGTGGACAAAATGTCAAGTTAGGTAAGCACGGAATTTTTTTATAAACTTCACCATTTCGCTTTCATTTGGAGTTTCGTTCTTGTCGGTACTTATGCTATAAGGTTTCGGGAGCAGAGAGAGACGGAATATTTTGTGATAGATCTTTCCAGTATGAATTTTGTGGCTTTATAATAGATATAGTGTCATTAAAAGAAACTATAAATATTATGGGAATGAGGAAGCTACGCCAAATCCTAGCAAAACCTTTACGCGTGTGGAGATAACGACTCCCAAATGGATACAGAAAATGCGCGTTGCGGGATACATTTATGTAAGTACTTCGAATCCAGAAGGCAATGAGAATGTGCTTTAGTATCAATTTGAAATTTCAATACATAATTACCTAAGTGTGCTATCAAAATTACCTAAGTATGTCATGGGGAAGTAAGTAGACCGTCATCATCTTATGCAAATTGCGTCAACTGTTGGCCACAGGCCTCCCATTTGCATTGTAACAACGACTGGTCCTGCACTACCCGTAGTAGAGTAATTTACTAATTTGTAATTAAGGAATAATAAAGCCTTTATTATTCCTTAATTACAAAAAAAATAAGTTCGTAATAAAGCAAGTAATATAATATGATGCGGATGAGTACTTCGACGCCTAAGTGTCCTTTGTTATTTTTTTATATTATAGTAAGTTAGTTAGTCATTTATTTTAGTATCTAGTGTACATAGTTACATTGTAATTATTGTTATTAAAAGTATAATATAATAATTAAACAAGTAATAAAAATGTATTAATTAATCGACTAAGGACCCCTCGACGGGTATAGGCCTCCTCCAGTAATTTCCAATTTAGTCCGTTTTTTTTTTTTTCATTTCACAAGTCATGATTTGCCAATCAATTCCACTATCTCGTGCTAACGTTCTGCTGGTGTGCCTCTTCTTCTCTTTCCGTGTGGGCCATTTCAAGCGGTTGTTCTAAGGGTCCACCCTGTCGTCTTCTTATCGCGCTAGCAGCCCATAGCAACAGCAAATGTGTCAAAACCGCGAAATGGTCACCTGCTTTCTACATTTCCTAATCATAACACCAGTTTTAAATTGAATACCCTATTAAATTATCGTTTACGTTAAAACAATTTCGTCAGTAGTAAGGTTTCTCGACGGAAACGTGTTGCTTAGTAGGGGGGAGAAGTTTACAAACTTAATTGTTCAAGGACCTTCGGGGAAAGTTGGTGCTTGCCATTGAAATGTAGGTTAAAGGTCGAGTACATACCAACGGTGGAGGCTGATACAAAGATTATAGTTTTGTTTAATTTTGCGGTATTAATCAAATGCTGGAACGTATAGCAACGCGCGGTTGAACGTATAGCATCGCGCGGTTTTAATAAGTTTATTTAACTGTATGAATTAAATCCTACAAATAAAAACATGTTAGCTCTTCAAAAGCGAATTGTGAAGACACTCACTAGAAGGTTCTGCTGTCCATGCCCAAATATAGTGCAAAACTAGCTGAACATTCACACACACACAATTCAAGCAGTCAGCGTACTTCAAAAGATCTTCCTTAAAATCTCAAGACCTCTCGACTCTATCACCAAATCTTTGGCAGCTTTTTGCAAAAAAAACAATGATTACAAAAACGATATAGACTGTTAATCAATAGGGAAAACCTAACAGCTATCCGCGAAACCAAGAAGGTCACATGTGAGCCACGGTATACATAAGTAACCTAGTAACAAGAGAGCAAATCTTACGATTAGCACAATTAGGATCGACACCGGTTGAGAGGCAAGTCTTCAATACTAGATGACGTCAATACAAATATTAGGAGTTCAAGAAGCCTCTATTTTAATACAGTTGTATCTCCGATTCCATACACTAGGTAGTTTTTTAAAGTTTGAGGTAACCAAGATAACCAACCTCACAAAGAGAGAAACGCACACATATATGAAACTGAAAGTGATGATTTGAGTGGCTAAAGTAAAATCAGAAAGGTAAACCTACAAAGGCCACCACTAAGCTATAAGAACCCAAGTAACTCAACATAACACCAATCATATTGTACACTTTAGATGGCAATAAAGAGTCTTGATTGATTGAAACAATCATAAAGACAACGAACGGCATGTCATAATCAATTACCCATGTTAAGACGAGATTTGAAGAATAAGAGTTCCAAGTAATATTTTCCTGTCGTCATGAAAGATGAGCTAATGCCAATTCCTGATACATTACAATAGTACAATGCTAGAGGCGTGCCAACCAGACTTTATTAGTGCTTTTCATGTCAGAATCTAGACAGAAACATTGATTAGTGATGGGATAGGCAGTGAGTGGCTGGTTAGCAAAAAAAATTGTGAATTAAAGTTGTTGAAAATATTTCGTCAAATAACTATTGCGGTCGTGACTCGTGATAAACCGCATACATATAATTACCAAAAATCCAATAGTTCAAACATAATTAAGAATCCAATTATACCAATAAATCTGTCAAAATAAACGTAAAATTATTAACCAAATTAAGCTTAAACACAATGTCATGTAAAATATTACACGATTGCGGGGTACAATGACCACTATTTGTCAATCAGTTGGAAATTAATGCGTCACTACACTGCAGTAAAACGATTATTACAACAATATCGAATTTACCTATCATTAATTTAATCTATATACATATAATAAAATTGTAGAAAAGTGGTGTCTGTACAATGGAAATATATAAAAAAAAAGTAGCAGGGGTTGTTATTATATCGATGCCGAACCCGAATTTGTAATTACATTTTTTTTTGTCTGTTTGTCTGTTTGTCGGTTTATCTGTTTGTCTGTGTGTTTGTGCACGCTAATATCAGAAACGGCTTATTCGATTTAGATGCGGTTTTCAATAATATATTATAGTAAGCTTCACTTAACAGTTAGTGTTTATTTCATGTCAATCGGTTCATAAATAAAAAAGTTATGTCAATTTAAAGAATCACGGCGAACATTAATTATTGTTAAGGTATTCTATCAGAGTACGTACACGCCTCGCGCCTGCGCGTCCGTGGCTATATAAAGCCAGAGTCATGGAAGAAGGAGAATCTACAAGCTACCCAGTAGAATTTTTAGAATCCCTCAATGCTCCTGGACTACCAGCACATAAAATTAAATTAAAAGTAGGCGTACCCATAATGCTTCTTAGAAATTTAAGCCCCCCAAAACTTTGCAATGGCACCAGGTTAAAAGTGATCAATTTACAACAAAATCTGATAGAAGCAGAGATTTTAACAGGGTGTGGAAAAGGTGAAAGTGTTTTCATTCCTCGGATTCCTCTCACTCCAAAAAATTTTCCATTTAGTTTTAAACGAGTCCAGTTTCCAGTCAGCCTATGTTTTGTGATGACAATTAATAAAGCCCAAGGTCAGACGCTGAAAGTTGTGGGTGTAGATCTAAGTATCAGCTGTTTCTCGCACGGTCAGTTGTATGTGGCTCTGTCACGGGTTAGCAATCCTAGGAGCCTGTACAAGCTACCCAGTAGAATTTTTAGAATCCCTCAATGCTCCTGGACTACCAGCACATAAAATAAAATTAAAAGTAGGCGTACCCATAATGCTTCTTAGAAATTTAAGCCCCCCAAAACTTTGCAATGGCACCAGGTTAAAAGTGATCAATTTACAACAAAATCTGATAGAAGCAGAGATTTTAACAGGGTGTGGAAAAGGTGAAAGTGTTTTCATTCCTCGGATTCCTCTCACTCCAAACAATTTTCCATTTAGTTTTAAACAAGTCCAGTTTCCAGTCAGCCTATGTTTTGTGATGACAATTAATAAAGCCCAAGGTCAGACGCTGAAAGTTGTGGGTGTAGATCTAAGTATCAGCTGTTTCTCGCACGGTCAGTTGTATGTGGCTCTGTCACGGGTTAGCAATCCTAGGAGCCTGTATGCTTTCATCCCCGATGGCCATACGTCAAATATCGTATACAGAGAAGCATTACTGTAAAGTAAATTTTTAGCTACTCAAACGACGGTATATGTAGTTCAAAATATGCTGCCCGAAAAGTCACTATTCCACGTGGACGAAGTCGCGGGCACAGCTAGTGTTAAATAATAATTTAATTCAGGTCGAATGTCTGAAATATGAAATCATCATAATTTTGGGTATAATTTGCATGGATGACGGAATTATATGCTGTGGCTTCACACTGCGGAATGATAAATTAATTTGGATATGCTGAGGTGCCAGGTGTTCGTATTCCTAGAGATGATAATACTAAACCACTGCATCTATTATACCATGTAAACCTGGCAATCAAGAAAACATAGTGACAACAGATCAATAGTAGGGGTCGATTATAACCTCCAAACGCTATTGAGAAATGCAGAATAGAAAATTCACCCGCAAGGTCTAAGTCCAGGCAAAAACGATGAGAATGCAGCCTACACAAAATGCTTTACAAATCTCACAACAATTTCAACTCTCACTTGGTTTAGCGAGTCAAAGTCAGCATGAAAACGGCTAATACTTTTCAAATGTTTACTCACGCTACACAATACTTTTATTTTACACCATCCGGCGCAGAATTGCGGTTCTCGGTAACATTTAACATAAATATTTTAAACGTTTTCGAAAACACTTGGAGGAAATTCGTCACATTAAAGACATTGAACTTTTCTAAGCAAGAAACACGATAGTCGTTGTTTTCGAAATACTTTGGACGTCTGGTAAGACTAGTAACGAAACTGTTTAATGTTCGTAAAAAGTAAAATTTTGTGGGAGTCTAATGGGTAAAGTGCACGCAACTTGGGTGTTATTTCTGACAAAGGATGGCTAGATATTTCTAAACGTTTCCCAGTTATCAAGGTAAAATATAATATCAGTTGAGAGGTAGTAACAGCATCCCTATTGTTATTTCCTTATCGGATGTCATTGTACAAGGCTTCTTTCAACAGACAAAACTTTTCGCCAAGCAGTTTTGTGCAGCAAAAGCAATAATTCGGGGATCTTAAAAGCAGAATTTGGGAGTTGTCTGCAGAGTAATTGCGTAACATACTATCAGTAACAATGACTTTCATTTTGACAGTTCAACAACATTCATTGCGTAAAATAATTAAGTTGTTGAGCAGATACATTTTTCGAACATATGAAGCTATGAAATAGCAATATCTTTCAAAATGATTCAGATTGAGATTGATAGTGTGTTACGCAATATGGGTGCTGGTTAAAATGCAGCTTTGCTACATTGAAAAGGTTTGTCTTGAATTTCTCAAAAAGACCCCACTTAAAGTAATGATTCACTGTGCCAACGCATAATTCACAAAGGCATAATATATTTCAACAGTTTCATACAAGCGTATTTCTACTGAAATTATAAACACATATACTTTACGCTGTCAACAAGAAACAAACTGTTGAAAGAAATATCTCCAGGATTTGCACTTCCTTCTGCAATACGGTAGAACTAAAGGAAATCCTGCAATGAGTCACTAAATTAATAATAACGGGTATTCCCTTTAAATGTTTAAGGAAATCATAATGATTTTATATTCCATTTAAAGTGCCTCCTAAACTTTATTATGCCTTGATTGGTCTGGTGATCGCCAGTGCAACGCAGACGAAAAGGTTCTTAGTTTTGCTGCGAGGATATTCAGTCCCATGTGGTAGGATCACATGGCAAAGGCCAACAACTTTTTGATAGATCCCTAACTTTGGGAAATGTTCATAAGTTGTGCCAAACAGTCTACAACGCCAATGAGACAGATCTGCACCCAATTAGAGTGCAGATCTGTCTGTCGTTACACACTTTCAATTAAAATCTGAATCATTTTGAAGGTTATTGCTAATCCATTGCTTCATATGTTCCAAACATTTGTCTGCTCAACCACGTAAATAACGCAATGAATGTTGTTGAACTGTCAAAATGAAACCCATTGCTAATGTTAGTGTGTTACGCCATTACCCCGCTGGATAGTTCAAAGTTTTCCTAATAATGCGAATGCCAACAGCTAGACTTCTGAGATAAGAAGTCTAATTTTATCACCAAAAGATAATGGACGACTCTCTTGAAAGCTACGTTATAGCCAGAAGTACTCCAAGAACTCTTTCTCCTAATGAAAGTCTTAAGCATGAAGTAATAAAAGCTGTCCGAGCTCCAAACTGGATTGTAGCCTAAAGGTCGCTTCTCGAAATCCGACCTTTGAACTCCGGAGCAAAACCGCTTCAAGCTGTCATTTTAGTAAGAATTATTGGAATATTAGTCATTTTTATTACACGTTGGTTTACGTGGGGCGTATTTTACGACAATGTAAATTCTGGAATAAAAATGTGGCCCAGGGTTGGAAGCCATTACAAAGAGTTAGATATTTTTACATTGATTTTTTGCAGAGATAAAAATAGACGCTGAGCTTCCGCATAAGTTACATGTACGATTTTTAGCGCTTTGTAAAATTAAATATTTGAGGTAGCGCCACAGTATATTTCGCGTCAAACTTTATGGCGCCTGTGAAGTGCGCTACTCGCTGCGCAGTATCTCACCCCTCACCTCCCTGACCCATGCATTTGTTACTGCGCAACGACTTGCCTCATGTTCCGAGCTGCCGAAAACCTTGAATTGGGCTGTACCACGCTGTGAAGCCTTGACATAATTCTCTTCAGGTGGCCTACCATGATCTAATTAAAAACGATTCAAAAACAAGACATTTCAGTTTAGGTTCCTAAACTGCATCGCTTGAGCTGCTCTATGGACGTCATGGTATCAAACAAGTATGAATGAAACCAAAACTTGCGACTCAGTTTGGGACAATCGCTGTCAGCAGATGGCACGGCCTAAACTGAATCGTTAAACTGACGTCATGGTACGAATTAGAAGAACAGTTCAGTTTAGGTCCTAAAATGGATCGCGTTAAGAGCTTGTGGTAGGCCTCCTATTCTACATTAGATCGAATAGCTATGAAGAAGTGCGGGACATAGCACTTCATATCATTATAGACATAATATCTTTATAAATAAGTGGGGAGTAGACAGAAACAAATTTATAACAATGGACTGTTTTACAACAGACAGAATTGTTTACCAATTATTACAGGAGGATCATAAGAACCCGCGAACTAGATCGGAACCATGAAATTAGTCTCGTAATAAAAAGGCGTCGTAAAAATGTTTTGAATTTTTATTGTTTACTGAACTGGTTTGGAACAGCACAAAAGGATGATGCAGAAAAACCACTTTGACACTGCTTGTGCAAAGGTTCGATTTTTTCTTTGCAAACCAAGAAATCTTGAAGACTCTTCGCATCTATGTTATGACTACAATTCCAATCGATGAGTCAATGGAATCTAAAACGTGGTAGTTCAACACTATTTCCATAACCTTCTATTCTTCACGCTTTTTTATACCGAACTAGGTTTCGCATAATACGAAGTGGATTTTTTGCCCTATTTCATAGAAACAGTTCCATTTAATTCAAATTCATTTATTCACATTTAAATAGAGTAAAATACGATAGGTGGTTCCACATGTTACATTATTTGGTCTTATATTCTATTTAGCCTTATTATGGCATGTGAAGCTTCATAACGCAAGATATTAAATTAATGTAATAAATAAAAAGTAGGGGTATTTAGACAAAATCAAAACATGTCTGAGATTCATAGAGCCTAATGTCAAATAATATAGTACCTCGCTAACTACAGTGTCTAGTACCAGTAAAAAGATTTTGTGAGTTCCTTAACGCGTAAATATGACGAGCTTTTATGGGACAATACATTGAACTCGTTTTTTTTCGTTCATTGTCGCCTGGTAATCTAGCGTACTAATGGGCGATTTGAACATAAGACCCAAGAATTTCGACATTCAAGGAGTATCTAAGCACGAAGTAACAATGTATTAGAACCGCAAGGAATTATTATAATATGCTATAGTAACGTGTTGCGGTTAAAGCCTTCCTCATAGACCGCAAAACCGAACGATATCTGGAAAATAATGCTATACATTTTGCATTAACCACCATCGGCTTACCTACCTCGGCCATCGGTCGCAAAAACGTATAATAATATTTCACATTCCGATCGTACGCGTCACGGGCTGCAAAACAAAACAAACCAGGAACGTATATCTACAAAAACCATTTATCAAGAACAGTACCATAAATCGCCGAAACCGTTTTGTAACGAACATTTTACTGCACCCGAAGCAGATATATCATGCATTCCCATTCCCACACGAAATGTATAAAAATTGGCACAATCTTTACGTAAACGAAGTGCTACGGAGGCACGGAGGCTCGGCAGCGGTTTGGCAAGCGGACCTTGAGATCGAGGCTAACATGACGAAAACGACCAACAATGGGTGAACACTGCAAAAAAATGTTTTTGCAACTAGAGATTATGTAAAAAAGATTCGCCTAGTCATTGTAGCACGAATCTCTGTTCAATCAATTCTTTGTTCAGCATTAAATGGGTGGAACAAATTGATGGACATGCCATGCTTCCTGGCACCTGGATATCTACCTTAACGTAAAATATATGGAGTGATACAAAAAAGCGTGGGTGTGTCCGCCTCCTAGACAGTATCTTGGAAGTGATAATACAAGTTTTACTCAAAAACAAGCAGTTTCGGCCAGACTAGAGTCGCGTCGACTTGGTTGTAGTGGTCCGAAGAGCTGGAAGCACAAAGTTACAAAGTTTCTTCATTGATTTTCTATCAGAATTTATTTAACGTCTCATAGAAAGTCGAACGACACATGAAAACCCGGACCGCCCGGCGCGCAACTGTAGTCTGACACTCGCTACAATCCTAGGCAATCTTTAGATTGCTTTATGCGAAGCTTAAACTCCGATTTCCGAGCGACATAAATTCCCTATAAACGCAATCTAGATTTTATCAGGAATCTAGAATGTGTTCCGTGTTCATTTCCTGCGAACGTGTGTGTGCGAGATATATCACCGTTCCTCCTAGGAGGCCCTTTATTGTCGTGATAAAGTCATTTTCTTTATCGCTGCGTAGTTCAAAGCCTTGTGTCTATTGATTCGTGTACTTACAACATTCGGTAAAAAAAAATTGCAAAAATTCTACGAAACACGAGAAAAGTTTAACAATTTTAAACTTGAATACAATCTGTAAGCAAACTCAAGTTTTAAAGCCCACAAAAGCTATGCCGAAAGCTCAACTCAATATGGTCTGAAGGAGAGCAGAATAAAACAATCATTATCAATTCAGCGAACTCTTCAATAAATCTCTCTTAATTACAAAGAAATCAGCGCTCAATGGGCCGTAATTAACGCGGAAGTGAAAAACGACGCAAATGTATTTCGATTGGGGCTGCCGAACGCTCGTATAAATGTGAAATCGTAAATTCGCAAACAGTTATATAATTCCTTTTAAAATGAAAAGCCAACCGATGGATAGAAACAATCGGGTTTTAAAGCCCGCATCGGGTTGTATCGATTGAAATATATCGTATTACAATTTTATTCGCTGACCCAAATTTCAAATTTCAACGACCGCAAACGAAAACTACGCAGGTCCGTTGTGATTGGATATTGATTTATTTTAGACATTGTTTTAACAGCGGCGTGTATACAGCATCATTTGTTGTTTGTTTGTTTAGGGCTGCGCCCTCCTTGTCCGTATCTAAATATTTCGTGGCTACTCGTCTGTGGCAAATGCACTTGAGGGCTATAAAGAAAATATACGCGCACAAAATATCTCTGGTGTGCTTTTTATCTCAGGGCCTTTATGCCCGTTGTTTTTGCGGTTTCGATAAAGACATCGTAAAAGCAGTGAAATGTTTAAATCTGTATTTGCCAAGCTTGGTTGGTTACAACGTCTTAAGTGATTGCAAAAAGAAAGTTGAACCAAAATTACAAAACGTACATCCTGTACTTACCTACTCATAATTCAAAACTATTAGAAACTTTATTGATGTGGTTTAGATACATAATCTTAATATTTGAATACAGCACCAAGCATAGCGAAATCAGCTCGGAGGAGCAACAAAAGCTCTGTACTGTACTCTAATCAGAGCATATGCCAAATTTGGAACATTGTCAAACCAAATCTGTTCCATTGTGTGCCAATCTGGGCCGCAATACCATGGGCACGACTTTCGACCTGTCAAACTTGGTGTATCGAATTGGTGCTTTTACAATAGAGTTAGTCGAAGGGCGTGGTAACCTGTAACAGTCAATTTGGCAAGATCATATTGCCCTATAGCAGCTCCTGTTGATACTCTCAGTTAAAAACTTAACTTTTAAGCCATTGCTCCTAACATCTTTGCGTTTTAACCTTTTAACCGCTTAGGTACGTCGGATTAATCCGACAAATATTTTCGTGTCCATTCCGCCAGGGTCGTATATATAGGGTGACTGGTAATTAGTGACCGATACTTAAACACGTGATTGTACTCATGATAAAAAAAAAACTTTTACTATGGGACTAAACCTGAAATTGCGAAAAAAAATCTGCTGTTTAGTCGTTTATGTTCGCCTAACTGGTCAAAATGTACTGAACAGCAGATTTTTTTTTTCGCGATTTCAGTTTTGGTCCCATAGTAAAAGTTGTTTGTTATCATGAGTACAATCACTAACTACTGTAGGTATCGGTCACTAATTACCAGTCACCGTAATATATACGACCAAATAACACAGCTCGTTTAATCTGAATTATTATTACATCATCACAGCTCGTTTCATCGGTATTTATTTTTCGTTTTTTTTTTTCGGGCGCTGGGGGACGACATCTCATATAAAGTCGGGTGGTTAAAAGGTTAAATATAAAAACATGATTATTTAGAAACTTGGTGTTGAGAGAATATGCAGCCGCATCCTGCTTGTCACCTTCGCGCCCAACTTACCTACTGCGTGCCCTAATCCGCTAGCAAAACATGGCTAGAACGGAAATATGAATTGTTAACCTGCGACGATTTATTACAGTAATACCGAGCCTTGTTAACAGGCAATAATGGATCGATAGTAATCGAATACAATTATAACGCAGCAGCCCTGTATTTGCATCGAAACAACACGGGGCATGCGTTTAATCAAGCTGATTCGGAGTAAACACTGTTTGTACATCCGCACCGAGTGTTTGACTGCACTCGGAATATCGCTGGATTACGGCGGAAGGTCATGGCGAAAACTTGAGATTTGAACGGGTTTTGGGGTGTGCTAATCATATTACCTACTACAGCATGGATGTCGTGTAACAATAATGGGCCGCTTAGAAAAGGTAGGTAACACTCCTTCATTGAAAAGGGAGAATACTTTTTCGCTTTTTAATTGTTTGAGCAGAACCCAAATTTTACATCTGCTAAATCATCTATCTGCCAGTGAAGTCCCGTCAAAATCGGTCCAGCCGTTTCGAAGACTAGCCGGAACAAGACAGACGGACATTAAAAAAAGTTTTTTCTATAAGTACAGTATATACTTTCATATGAATTTAGTAAAAAAAAAAAAATTGATATTACAAACCACTTCAATTTTGTTTATTTGTATAGATCACCCATATTTTGGCAGTTATATTTAAGTCTCTTGTAATAGGGGTGGAGCGTATTGCTAAATAGCGGGCACAAATCTACTCGTAGATTACGGGCCCATACATCCCACGAATAAATTCCTAACTATGATAATAAAGATTATGTCCAAGGAGACGCTTGTCATTGAATAGTAGGTATGCAAATAGGTGCTGTTGCTATGGTATTTTCGGTCCGTCTTGGGGAAACCCAAACTCAATACCTGAGACTAACTAAACACGAAGTATGTTTTGTACCAACAAACATCTGTCAAGATACACACTTACGAAACCCCGAAATAGATCACTCCAATCAATTTCTCACAAATTGTGCTAACTTACCCATTTAACTTTCAATTTCGACATCGAATCGAATTGCTGCTAAACTAATTATCGTATCCTCAACAAATAATACACAGAAATACGGGGAAGATTCTTTTAAAGCATATTCTGAGTCACTTAGCAGGTGACATAAACATTTCACACATGAGGCCATAAAACGGTAACATGATGAAATTCCCAGAAACGAGAATAAAAACTTTATTGCTAAACAAATTAGAGCTTGTATCGTGTTTTTGAACTCATAACTAAGGCCATTTATATGTCTGTATGATCGCTGTTATAAATAAAAAACAGATCAATGGATAATCTTATGACTGCGTCAGTCAGTGGAGTTCGCGCAGCTGAATTTTGGTCCAAAGATGTTTGAATTTTTTCTCATTCACAATTTCATACACTAAGAAGAAGAAATGGATTGGATCTTTAATTTGGGATTTTAGTGGGTAGTTCATCGATGTCTGAAGGGACCACTCTCCAGGCTAATGTAAAAAGACCTTAACCACAGTTGGAAGAAGAATAACTTAGGACATAAAATATTTATTTTAGAGTGGGAAAGAAGAAGTCCCATTAAACTATACAGAATTGAGAAAAGAGGACTTCGAAATAATCAAACTACCAGGGGCACATAAAAGCAGTGGAGATAAGTCGCGGGCCAGTCTATACCTACTAGTAATTATGACGGGTTACATAAGAACCGGCGACGACACGACGGACACGAGACGTGGGCGTGTCGCGCTAACGACATTCGATAGGTTCGACAGATAAATGATCGGGGTCGCCCCGGTCACAGTTCAAAATCGCCGCGGCCAAGTGAATATTTGAATTTTTAATAAAAAGTAAAAACGTAAATAAAAATTCATGACGATTTCGATAATGGCGTCGCTATCGACTACCGATACGGTGATGATTCGTTTTGAATTATGTTTTAGGGCCTAATAGCTATTTAATTTATAAAAGAGGAAATTAAAATTAAAATGCGTATTAAACATTCTAGTAGGTGCTGCTGAACATTGGTGTTGCAATAAATGGTCGTGTTTAAAACGTTGCTATATTTTGGAAGTAGCTGAAATTTATTAGAAGTAGCTAAAATTTTGTCCATAGAAATAGGTATATAATTATTATATAAAATTCTTATATATAATTATTTGGTTTTGAGGATCGCAAAACACAATTATGTTCAACTTTAGAGGATTTAGCTAGAACCTTCCGTGAAACGTTTGGGAGTGGCGTTAATAATATCCCCCGAGAATTTCGGTCACGGGGCGGCCAGAATTAATGAAGATTAGCGAAGTACGCAGGAGAGCGCAACCATAGGTGCACGCTCTGTTCCTTTACTCTCAAAGTCCGATGGGAATGGGACGGCAATCCGACACGACCGGGGGGAAATCAGGCGCAGGACGAACGTTAGATGAGTGACAGACATGAGTCTTATCAAAAACTCGATCCTTCAGACTGAACGGGATATAGTGTAGTGTCTAGCCAGGATTTTTTACCTTTCTTTTATCGAACTATGCAGCGCGTACGGAAATACCAAAAATATCATAATATGTTCATTTGTTTTACCACACCTGTGAAAGAATTTCGTGTCCCTAGTGAATTACGGTATGTTGTAGGCACTATTATTTTATACATAATAAGGATAAATATATTAAAACATGAACCGCGGGGTTATTTCCACATTATCTAGGCAGTCCGCGTTTTTATGACACACAAGACCTTAACGAATGATGTTAATTAGTGAACGTCAAGATTTACTAAGAAACCAAGGAATAGCGGAATTGTTTACTTAAGTGCTCAATAAAGTACGTGTTTTGTTATTTTATTGAGAGGTACAGGATCTCCGGTAGAACGAACCGATACATGGAGATATCTGGTTAAAATAGTCTCTCAAGGTATGATTTTTCTTTCGGGTAGACCTTTACTCGTTAACAATAATTGCCTATATGGAAAGCTCTTCTAAATCGGTTCAGACACAATTTGTCGAAGTGGGGGATTACTAACTCATCCAACACCCAATGCGAGTGCGGTGCTTCTGAGACCATGGCATAAAGAACCCAGTAACATTTGATGTTAGCTTTTCCCCAGATCTTCGCTTAATGCAATAGTGGGCAAGGTCGATTTGTTATTGTCAAACTAAGAACATAAATAGGATCTGTATTCCAGGCGCATGGACCAATACTTCTGTAACACTACTTCAACAATGTAATTTCCCGAATAAAAATTCTAGATACCCCACGCAAGTTTTTTTAGACATAAACCTCTTACACTGGTACTATGAGACGAAGAGAAATTTCTTGACGTCAACTTTACTACTTAATCAAGTTTTTATAGCACTAATACAAAGTTGCATATTTTATACGAGTTCCTTGGGTCTTTTAATCCGCGTAGAATCCACCACAGCTGTTAAAGTTGGGATTATCCTATAAGTTTTGCAATTTTGCACTAGTTCTGGTGTTTGTTATACAATGATTATTTTTTCATTAGTACAAACCCCAACGATACTTACAGTTCTTTCTGGAAAATTCTATTTTTACTTGGAAAATTGTTTGTGCGACCCATGTGTTTTTTTCTGAAATAAAAATGTATTTATTTATTTAATTATCAATCTCGTCCCGGTTATCGTAAAGCAGTCGTCACGGGCAGTCAACGGCTGAAAGCAACCAACCGGTTTTCGAGTCAGCAACGGTATTTCACAAATCACGGCAATCATTCAGCAAACAATTTACACTGATTCATCCGAATCTACATTGACAGATATATGTCAAAAAATTTGCTTATTCATTTTGCTAAGGACCTAGCTAGAACTTCGATGATAATTAGTAAATCTAATGCCGCGATCTATAAACGTCACTTAGCATATGCTTTGGCTTAGACTCTATCTATCGTCTCTATCTTGCACTGTGCGGCAGTGATAGGAATAACGCTTAGCTGTGCGTGCAGCACGTGCTAAGTAACGGACTATAGGCGTTTCTCCACCGCCACTGTTAACGGGGACAAGGATTCTCGACTTTGACTTTCTTTTGAAAACTGTTACAGGCACATAAGACATTTCAGCTTAAGCTACGGTTTCCTACAAAAGCGGTGACTGAACATAACGTCCACACTGTGACAGCTGTCGTGAAAATAATGACAGCGGCAATGATTTAAATTGTTGTATCTAACACGCCCTACCGCGTCAAAACATAGTCTAGTTTTTGTTTCGTTTTGACGTCTCTGACGCACAATGTGACACAGTGACTTGACTTGATTGTCATGGAAACGCTATATAAAATTTGTGAGCTCACTCTTCTCAGTATGGACACTTTTTCGCGTGACTAAGTACGGTGAGGGCAAATTTAACGATTTAAATCTTTAGACAGTGGGATTTGACTTTACGGTGGCAAGAACGCTCTTTAAGAAAACTCACTAAATTACTTTCAAAAACGTTTCGTGACGTGACGTCATTCACCGGTAAATTGCGGAGGCTATGTAGGCGGTCACCACTTGTCTAGGAAACCATAGCTTTAGTCACTGGAATGGCAGCGCACTTGCGATGTCCATGGTATTGCAGATAGGCGGCAGTGGCCACTTACCACCTACACGCGGCCTACAAATACATTTGTAACTATGTCAAGAACGAATTAAGGCAACATAACAAGACAAATGTCCCCCATATTTTGCCCAAGCATTCGTAAAATTAAATCCTATTCCACTAATCCTTACTTTCAAGTTTTTGAAGATATTTGATGCTGAATCAAGCATAAACGACTGAGCAAATTTGGGTTTAAATTGGCATACAGATAAAATATGTTTTGAATTCACAAAGGATAATTAAATTATGAATGAATAAATGTCAATCTTGCTCTAGCAGAACGCGTTAAACTATTAACTTTTTGTAGAATTTGGATCACCAAGATACAGACTGCCAAGTTTGGAATCCGCTGTATCTGTCAAAATTCTTCTGTTAGATAGTATTTTGTCGTTTGTTTCATCATCATCTGCTTAGCCTTTTCCCAACTATTTTTGGGGACGGCTTCCAGTCTAACAGGATGCAACTGAATACTAGTATTTTACGTGAAGCGACTGCCTATCTGATCTCCAGAACCCAGTTACTGGGTAAACTATACCCCTTGGTAAGACTGGTTGTCAGACTTTCGGGCTTCTGACGACCCGTAACGACTGTCCAAAATCCACGAATGACAGCCGGGACCAACAGCTTAACGTACATTCCGAGGCAAGGAGGTGTCTTGGTATGTAAAGATGGTCACGCATCTACGGACCGACCGCGGCAAGCGTAGCTTAACCTGATCGATCGTCCCGCGCGGCTATTATTACTAAGCCACGAGCACCTCTCGTTATTTGTTTGGTTAAGGATACTTAATTCGTTGCTCTAGGGTGCGATGCGAGTGAAATGGCAGGCAACCGCTAGTTAGAGGTATTTCGAGATACGACAAAAATTCGTGCCCTGCTGTCCTTGTCGTGTGACCACGATTCTATACCTACCTACATGAAATAGTCGATAGGAGCTACAACTCTGCGGTTTATCACCACACACCACAATCATAGGGCGAGTTAATTACAGGATATAAGTACGCAATTCTATTATTAACTATGTATTTCCCGTTCCCTTGGTAACCCTTATAAAACAAGGGAAGGTTTCCAGCTGACTACGATTCCTTTTACAAACATAATACCTGTGTATTCAAGAGTACTTTATACATATTTTTTAGGGGACAAGAACTTGTATGAAACGCCTTGTGAACAGTTATTATAGGTTCCAGGACTACCTTGGAACTTTTGTCGAGCACACAGGGCACATGTTTCTAAAAAATGTTTAGTCCATTCCGGATACTTGTCGAACTTTGTTTCGTTTACCGGATACATAATATGATATCCTGCTTAGTGCGTCTGTACATTAGACCGACCTATTGGGGGTGTGAGTAGAATGCGAGTGCGAGCCTTCCCATAAAAGGTAGTTGAAACAACACGTGTAGTTTTAGATGCAGACCGTTCGTTTCTCTAAAAAAAAAAAAAATCTAACGACTAAAGCAATAAATACTGTTACGAATTAAGCACGCATCATGAAGGACTGGAAAAAACCGAAGAACGATAAGACCATAAGACGTAGTTAAACTGTATACTGCGATATATGCCATGCCATTCTAGCGTCTGTAGCAGATGGCACTGCACCGCGCGCGGCGCGTGCGGCGGCTAAGATAATGAGCTAAACAAACGCCCATTCGCTGACGATACAATGTATCAATTGTGGGCGTGTCATCATGGCCGACATACGTTACATATTAAGTATCAGATCTAAAACTCACTGAATAGTTTAGTCCCTAAAATTAATCAGTGAGTCGCAAAAGTAAATTTGAACGAAACGTCGAAACGCCACTGGATTAAGGGGTACAAGAAACATCTTGTTCTAATAGCTATTCTCCCTAAGATCACTTATCAGTGTTCTAATCGCTTTCATCGTTGATTCCATTAGAAAGCCAAATAAGGGGCCCACTTTTTTGACATTTTGTCACCCAGTGCATCTTTTGTGGTGCAAAATAGTTTTTTTTTTTTTTATTTAATTTTGCGAGCAAGCTTCCTCCGAACGTTGTCAAATTTTGTGTAATGCGCAGCACTTAACTACGTAAGTGCGCGTTAAGTCGGCAAAGATTGTACGAAACTACGATACCATAACATGTTATCACCAAGTGTGTCTGAACCTAAGAGATAGAGGGGGGCAAGTAGTGGGTAAGGTCGCGACCACAAATAAACAAGCTGAACTATTGATATTTTTGTTGATAATTACGATTATTGTGGAAAGTTTTTCTTTTATCTTTATTCAGTGTTACCCCTTTGATAATGTACATAATACGAATCCGTGAGGGGTGCCATTCAATTAATCAAGACTTAATATTAATATTTAGTGCGTATTATGCGTCCTAAAGCTCGGGCCTAAATAAAACCTGATGAAATTATTTGATAGTCCTTTTAGAAGCGATCCTAAGGTGCAACACAACTTTTTCAAATCGGATCTCTCATATCCCCCGGCTTTTAGTCTGACACCCCTCCCTTTTTAAATTACCACTCAAGCAATTCGTTTCTGACACTTAGCTCAACAGCCACTCCTTACTCAACCTCTGATCTCATTCAGAGCATGCATGTTTAAAGTCTAATGACAATAATGTCGCAAGTCGTGATGAATGGACTGAGGCGCACACGACTGTTAGCTAGCCACAGATGGTTCCCTTACAGATAACGTACCGACCGTACATGGATAGATCATGTGCGAATTTTGAGCGCATTGAGTCACCGTGAAGACAGTTACAGAACCAAAAATGTTATATCACAGTCTTGGTTTCTAGCAATTGTGGTTACTGAAAACGACAAGTCGGTAAGAACTCTGTCAAACGGCAAAGAAAGACCGAGGACAAGAAGAACTTGGCCAGAATATAAAATGCGAAGACTGAAGCCAGATTATGAGGTCAAAACTTGAGTGGTACACGCAGTGGATAGGAATAGGCTTTGACTGACACCAATGCGAGTAAAGGAAAAGGCATCACATTGATTGTAGATACAGAGGGGTAATTACGTAACACACTAACAGTAGGAATCGCTTTTATTTTGACAATTCAACAACATTCATTGCGTTATTTACGTTCTTGAGCAGACAAATTTTTCGAACAAATGAAGCAATGGATTAGCAATATGCTTAAAAATGATTCAGATTGTGATTGATAGTGTGTTACGCAATTAATGTGGGGTGGTAACACAAGTAAATGCGGAAGATCGGGGGCATTTGGGGGAGCGTAAAAATTCAGTTTGGACGTTTATATCCAGCTTTATTTAAAACCGTTTTTGTTTTACAAGGACTATGTTACACAAGCACGCGTGCTTTCAGCTACATTGTACTAAATCCGTGCGTGCCTCGTACAATGTAGACCACAAGTCGTGATGTGTGATGGCGCACGCGCACGACTCAGATGCCCCGCTTTCTGATAAGATACCGGCGATACTTGTAACAATATTAGTATGATAAGGCATCCATCAAAATTACACAGGAAACGTATTACGTCGAAATTGGTTTGGCCTTTTGATCAGAATATTGCGTTAACTCTACTAAAAAATACTTGGAACCTTGGAACCTCCTCTTTTAAACAAACTGCGTTTAGGTAAGCTTAAACTAGGCACTTAAGAGATCAAAACGACCACATGCAGTTACAATGAAAATTCGTAAGTTATTTTTAACCATGCTGAAGAGAGTTTTATGAAATTTGACACTCGCAGCTTGCTATATCAAGGCTGTTACTAAAACGGATGATAATCAATCAAATTGTGACACAGGAGAAACTATGAAAAAGGTTTTCCGTTACTTTTTTAGCTTTACCGGAGCTTAACAATATTTAAAGTAACCCAGACAGAAGTATTTTTTACGCAATCAAAAGCACAAAAATCAAGTATTTTGTACAATCTCCAAATCGGATTACGTTATTGCATAAACCGTCAAGCTCCGATTTTCGAATGGAAAAGCTGAATACATTGTGTACCTACTGTCTATACGAGGGGCGTTCAATAAAAAAATATTAAAAGTAAATACTGGGTGGTAAAGCTGGAATATCTGCTATACTTAAAAAAAAAAAAGTGATTATCTTTCGTTTGAGATAAATTAAAATTTTGTTATTTAAATCCTACTGTCAGGCGTTTTACTCCAGCAGTCTGTGGACAGTATATACGCAAAGAGCTGTCAATGCTCTGCGGGTCCAATACAATAACGCATTCAGGGGGCCTACCACCATCTCTTATAACAGTATTAACGGATGCTGCCGAGGCTCCCTCCGTTTTGCAGCGCGGCCGCCATGTTCATGGAGGCACGCACAGATGGTGTCGCGGCGATCTTGCGCAAGAAAGCGGCGTCACTGCTGCACAGAGTGCGTGTGAGTAGCAACAGCATCCTGAGTGTGATAGCGGACAGGTACGACTGTCCGTTCTTCAAAAATTGTATGCGTTTATGTGTGAACTAACATAGTTTTAAGCATTATTGTTACTAACAAAATGGATCATGTTGTATGAAATATAAATAAATAATAATTACTTTTCTAGTTCTTGTAGTAACAAAACGGCCAAGCCTCATATTTTGACTAAGGTGTAGTTTGTGAAGTTAGGGTTGGTAGAGTTAGAGCGTGTAGAGTCAGAAGCTTGGCTCTACATGAGAACTGATAACTTTTTGACAGTGCGAGCCATATGTTGTCTCGTCTTGGCAACATTTTACATGTAAATGTTTTTGGTGGGATTAAGTTTAGAAAAAAGGTATTTCTGGTGTATTACACTAAAAGGTGACAATGTCGAAAAAAACATTTAACAAAAATTACCTACCTGTAACCACGGATATCGCCTGTAACATACCTACTCATTTTCACTTTTTAATGAACGCAATCAGCTCATCTAAACCGCGTTCAGTTTCATTGGTAAAATTCAATTCGTCCTAAGTTGAGAAAGAAGTAAGTAGTTATTTAATATACGTATGTAAACATATCGATACATCTGTCGTTTTCCTTCGCAAAGAAAGCGAAGACCAAGGCGTGGTTGCAGTTATACACGCTTTTAACGGTATGAATGGATGTGGGTGGGATAGGCAAAGGCGCGGTACAGGCTTGTCAATATGGTGTCAGAATCATGACGGCTTAAAATCTAGCTACAATTATTTGCAGTACTAAGAGCCCTCTTAGGGGCCGTCTCCACGAGCGAGAGAATCGCGACGATAGTCTCGCCGTGCCATCAAATTACCTTAAATTTTTTTTTGTACTGAGCGCGCATCTTTTTTTTTATATATAAATGGCATCTCGCTGTTCAACCTATGAGGTTGTTGTCTGCTTAACCGGGATTGCCTGTGGATGCCTCAATAAATTAAGGCCTCTAGCCAGGGCGAGCGCGCATCGCCAGCGCAGTGAAATTTAGAGATTAGATTTACTTTTATTTTATTTATAAAAAAATCAAAGTATCAATATTTGTTTTTTTTTTATTGATATTGTAAGCAATTATTGGAGACTATTTTGGTATAAATACTTACTACGTGAAAATTATATACAAGTTCGGAGATATTCAGACTTGTTTCCAGTAGAAAATTGAATTAAGTCCAGTCATTTTTCCTTTATTATAAGGCATATAACAAAAATGTATTCTATTATTATAAAAGTATAATAATTATGATATAAAAAAATTGTTTTGATGGATATTATTGAACTGAATCTGCAAATTACAGCTCTCAAATCAACTCTCCGTGAATGTGTGCCTATACATGCATCAGGAGAACGATTATTGCTAAAAGACAAATAATAAAAAAATAGCTTTATTATTATTGTAGAAGAGAAAACGAACTATCTTTACCAATTAATTGCTATATTTATACAAACCAACGAATAGTATTCAATTTCAACGAGGAAGTCATGCATTTACGCGCATTTTTGTAATAGGCCTCTTAATATGATACTCACGACAATATTTAAAGGGTTTCGTTTACCGTGTTATTAAGGTTGTTTTGCCGTTGTTCAATACAAAATTCAGCATCCATTTAGACCAGAAACCAATCGAGGATTTTGAGTAATGGCGTTGTTAACGTTGTTGCAGACAGCGTTCTAAAACTGGTAGACCGAGACAGTGCTCCAAGCAGTCACAGGGTGCTGGCTTAATACTGTAGCGGTATACGAACTCCTCCGTCCTTACAGACCTCCGTGGCGGGCTGTCACTAATGTGGCAGCCTGTCAAGAGGTCTGGCAGTTTGGCACATCTATATATACAGGGCGTCCCGTAATTAATGGATAACCTCTTAAGGGGTCATTGTACTTATCATTATGAACAACAATTACTATGGGACCAAGCATAAAATCGCAAAAAAATTATCAGCTGTTTCCTACATTTTGACGAGTTATGCGAACATAAATGTAGGGAACAACTGATTTTTTTTCGCGATTTCATGTTTGGTCCCGAAGTAAAAGTTGTTCATAATGATGAGTACAATGACCCCTTAAGAGGTTATCCATTAATTACGGGACACCCTGTATAAAAGGAGAACTGACTGACTGACATATCAACGTACAGCCGAAACTACTGGGGCTAGGAATGTGAAATTTTGCACACGGCTTCCTATTATAATGTAGGGGAGCACTAAGAAGGGGTTTTTGGAAATTTAACCTTTAAGGGGGTGAAAAGGGGGAGGGTGCAATTTCACGCGGACGAAGTCGCGGGCATAAGCTAGTATGACATAAGCTTGTAAAGAGTCCCTGACATGAGCACGTTCCGATATAAAATGTATGGTCGAAATATTAAAGTTTAAACCTATACGGAAGCCGTTTCAATAGCCTGACCCAGCCCTCATATTAGTTCAGATTCAGATATACGTTGTTCAGGTAAGTACATAAGCACTTACGGGATTGCCACAAAAGACAAAAAATAAACTGTCTATATATTTATAATGACACACATACATACATTTATTGGTGCAGTACGTCAATGGAAACCTATTGTCCTAAATAGATAGTGTGGATGTATACGCGCATCGTAACGAGGCAAACTATGCTGGACGATGACTGTCAATGTTACTGACGTCACTCGATAAGCTAAGAATTCTTTGAATATGTGCATGGAAAGTATCCAAAAAGTATGCAATCCAGCATTTGTATGGTGAAACTAAACGGAGAATCTATATAAACTTAGAAAATCACGGCCAATCTTTGAACAATCGATCTTTATTATTGGGCGAAAGACTGCAGTCCTAAGCAAAAAGCCTAAAACATACGTCACCACACCAGCTTTAAAAATCTAGTATTTTGGGTAGTAAAACTGATAAGACTTGCAAAGAAAACCAGCATAGTTTGGTAAAGTAGCCTAACTTTACTTAGGTACAGACGCCAGCACATCAAGCTACAAGAAACTGTAAAATTTTCCCAATCAACATTGAACCTTATGCTTAAGCGATAAAGATGAAAATCTATTAAAGAAATTTGACGGATTGTGGTAGCTTGATGTGCTGGCGTCTGTCTGTACATGACATAATAAAGGGGAGCAGAGACATGACGCACACCTTGTTACCATGTATTCAGTAGATAATCTGAACCCCCCCGCGCTGAAAATTTGCGTCGCGTATTTGAAACAAAAATTGCTGTTCATTACATTTTGACCGCGTAGATAATAAATAGATATTGCACTTTTCTATGAAACGGCATTTTTTATTTTGTTTTGATAACCGACCAAAAATGTATATTCTGGGTGTGCTAATCATGTGCTATATTCATGGATACCCCTGTATTACGTATAGCTGGGGATTGTTTGAAGGTGAAGTCTTTTTAGCTGTATGTTTAATCTGAATAAAAAGTCCTCCTTTTCGTCTTCCCGTCTATGTTGGAGTCGTCAACCACTATCATCGAATCTTATAGAATGAGCTGAATCAGCGTTTTACTTGAATGTAAAAGTACCAATATAATTTGAAGTTATTGTATTGGATTATCTATTTTAGTCCTACTACCTACTTACAGAAAATAAATCATTTATAATTTTATCATTTATAATTCAAACTCATGGAAATTATTATTTTCAAAGATTTAATTTATTATAAAAATTATAAGGTCATGATTATGAGGCTTTCCATTGAGTTATTAAATACGTAAAATGTTTTAGAACTGTACCCACTTCTAGTACCCTTGAGCAGTAAACATTATAGCCACTTATAATTGAAGTTAAGTAGGTAGATTCCTGGAAACAGTCACAACACTTGGAACTGGAAGTGTTCTCTACAACAAAAGGAAAAATGTATAATATTGAACAAATGTTGCAAAATATTATCATGTTCGCGGTTGTGATATTATTGCCGTAGATCACTTTCCCTAGAATCCATAATAGCTTGAAAAATATTATGATGGAAACTATTCATCAAACTCAAACTCAAAGCATTTATTTCAATTAAACCAATTACAGGCACGTTTGAATTTTCAAGGGGTCGGTCAGTCAGAAAGATGAAGCTAGTTGCCCATTCCAAAGCGTAGGTACCTATGGAGAAGAACGGGCAAGAAACTCCATGGACACTCTTTTAAATCAAAATAATATGTTTACAAAGTCTTGATTACATCATTCATGTTAAAAATTTTGCATGTGAGAACGATGAAAGCGTCCATAATGAAAAGTCGAGAAAAAAAGCAATTCAAATATTAAATTAAATTAAAATAAGCCATGGCAGCAAAGAGATGACCAGTCCCAACTGACGGCGCCCGTTCACGAACATGACGCATGTATTAGCACCATTCAGCTCAACCATTTTGAAGGGAGCTAAATGATCCAACACATGCGCCACCATCAGCGAGACATTTGAGTGAGCATGACATACTCTCAGCTGCCAGAGCACATTCAAGTCAATGAAAGACGTACCCAGTAAATGGTAGCTTTATAGTATGTACATCCTTGCAATATGAGACCAGTGTAGGTAGCTACAGCTATAACACTGAAAGCAAAGGAATACCGAGTATTCATGCTATTGCACTAGCCATATCACAAACGTTTACGATTTTTTATGAATGCGAGCACTAAAAGCGAATTCCCACCAGTCTGACCCAGGGTTAACTAAACGTTATTCAATTAACTCGGCATGTTGCAGTCCACTGCCAGACCTAGGCCTATCCCAGGCTGCGCCACCACATGCTGTCTTCTGCCTTCTGAATCTAGTCTGTCCCAACTAAGATTTTAAGGTCGTCGGTCCATCTAGCTGGGTGGAATCCCACACGAAGCTTGCCGATATGCAGTCTCCACTCCAGGACTGGTCTGCGTCAACTAAACGCTATTGCTAACACAGAAATGAGCAATACATAAGCCCGTTTACCTCACACTAAGAAACCATAATCCAACTTAAAATTGGAAGCCTAAACAGTACTCGGCAGAAAAAATGGCATATCAGGATTTGGGAACAGTTCAGCTTCGTACAGCGTCGTTTCCGTCACTCACACCTGTGCGAGTCTCTTTCCAAAGGCCGATGTGTCAAACATAACTAAACACGTACATAACGCCCCTTATCTCCGTATAAGTTGACCCGTGACCTCCCATTTCGCAACGCCCGGCCCTCGCTATCGCACATAATAGAATTAATTCATAAATCATGCTAGTAAGCGCATGAATGGCGGTCAACACACTCTCAATGAATTGCGTTTCAAACGGGTTACTTAGATACTTATGCTGTGCTTGTTGGGCTATGAAGGTTGGCACTTGGGATTATGCGTCACTTTCGTTCTTTAGAACGCCTGTATGGATGTCTACATGCTCTTTGACTTGCGACGTAAAAATTAAAAGCTTACGTGGAAGTATTACCTACTAAAGAGCTAACGTTGCTTGAGTTCGACTGCAGAATACATTTTAAAATTATTTAAACACATCTTGATAAATAACTAATTCTTGCAGATATTTATTCTGATCAAATAAATTAGTAGAATAGCAGAAGAAACCTTCGTGTTAAGGCACTTTTAGCCGATTCTCGGCTCGGCTTTGTTGATTTCCTTTCACCAAGTAAACAGCAACGTATGGAAACCATATTTTCATCATCAATTATCCCGCCCGCGGTTCTAATAGCCCAACTACACGAAGGATTTCGCCCGCTAATCCGTCAGTGTCGGGCGGTTGATGAATCGGCCCATTCTCTGTATTACACCCGATATCAGTACAAGGTATGTATTAGATCGCTGATGCTGCGATACGTGAGGTAATGGCAGATACATTGATACCTACCCGAGAAGCGTTTTGCTAATACGTTTATTATGCGAATCACGGAGTGGATCTGTGTTTCCCGGTAGCTTCAAACTGGGAGTCTTCGAGTCACAAACAAATGAGATACTTTTTAGGGTTCCCTAGTCCCTACATAAGGGTGGCATCCCTATTACTAAGCCTCCGCTGTCCGTCCCTCGGCGGGCTGGAACTCATGAACCGTAATAGATATGCAGTTGAAATTTACAGTGTGTATTTCTATTGTCGCTATAACAAAAAAATAATAACATTCAAGAAACGTGTTTCTTTTCGAGGTTTTTTGCCTTGTGTTACGGAGCCCGTCGTGTGTGAGTCCGACTCGCACTTGGGCGGGTCTAAGTCTCGTGGTTGACCACTTACTTACCTGGCGGTAAACAACGAGGCGGTGGACGAGTGATCGCTACATCTAGGCAAACGTGCACTTTTGTCGAGGACATCATCCCTTACCTGATGGTAAGATGGAATAAGGGTTCAAATCTGAGGCTAGTATATATTTGAAAATTTCAGTTGAGTCAGAAATAAGCCCAGTATACAGAAATTTTTCCTAAAATACCGTAAGTATAATAAATTCTTAACATGATAATATTTCAAAGTTAATGGAGCAAGAAAAAAGGGAAAGCGAGGCTTTTACACGAGTTCCGCGACCTTTCGAAAGCATTAAGCCTTGTATGTATTTTCATCAAGACATTTATTACTTAACATTTCTACTTTCAAAACATTTTTTAGATTGAAGATTCTACCCACATGCTCTCGAGATGACTGATGAGAATCTAGACAGAACTTTTTAAACCTACGCCTATAATTACATTAGCAAATTAGCATTTTTTTTTTGCATTTAGGAAGCAAATCCAAGCAACCATGAGAGATCTGCAAACCAACATTTAATTATGTGACATAATCTAATTAGAGAATTATTGATAGAGTATGTAATAACGTAGTATTTGGTAATGGACGCTTTTAACGCGTACGTCTTTTTATTTTTATTTTTACATTGTTCTCACATAGAATTATAAATTCAACATTAATGATGTAGGTAACTAATATTTTTGAAAAAACATAATTTAAAAAGTAGTGTCCATGAAGTTTCTTGCCCGTTCTTCTCCATAGGTGCCTGCGCTTTGGAATGGACAACTAGCTTCATATTTTCTGACTGACTGACTTCTTGACATTTCGGGATGCCTGTAAATGTCTTTAATTGATTATGAATGCTTTGAGTTTGAGTTTGTGTGCACACAAAATTTTACCTTTTCTTTTTTCTATTATACATTATTAAATACTGATAAGAATGAGTAGTGTATCTGTGTTACTAGCTAGTGTTATGTATTTTAAATTGTAATCTGTGGAGAACGTAGTGGGTAGCATAATTGTTTTAATTGTTATATTTAAGATTTTATGACTGTTTCTTATTGTGCTACTGTTTGTTTTTCCTTAAATAAATAAATAACTGATAAAGAAATATCGTAAAAGGTAGGCTGACTAAGAAAGTTCATTGTTCATTTGTTCAACGGACTGGTGCACAGGAGACCATAGACATAGTTCTTTCCAGTCCGGAAAATACACATAGGCCAAGCTGTAAGACATAGCTAGACAGGAAAGTAGCCAGATACTTAAATTACCTGTAGTCAATATGTTAAATATGGCGAATAATTATATGAAACCTCGGTGGCCTGACTAGTCGAATACGACATTTCCAACGAGTTTGATCGATCGTGATAGACGGCTCCAATGTAAAATATGTAGGGACGTAAGCCGCGGACGATACGAAATTTTACGATAAAAATGTTGAAGGGGGTCAAAATCCTATCATATTTGAATGAAATATCAATCAACTGCAGCTTTGAATACTAGTAATATTATTATGAGTGCTTGATTCAATTAAATGTTGAATAGGAGTGGACTTGCTCTCTCGCAAAATTTGTAATGTACTATTTTAGCTCCTTATTATGTATTTTTGATGTAACCATCCATATTTGTTAGCAATTAGGATTTTAACATATTCTCGGACAAAATGAAGTAAACCAAACAATTGAAAAGGACTCTAGGGCTACAGTTTCCGAATTAAGCTCGCTTGTATTCGTCATGTTTTCTCGATTAGTGATGCGATCAGTCATGTTCCAGGCGCTAACGAAATTTCAATCTAGCCGTGCTATAGGTACACAAACTTGCCAAGTTTGTGTTTGGTTTAGTTAGTTTGGTGTTATTTGAAACCCGCTGCACCGGTGCTTTTTTCTTTCTTTTTACGGTTCCGTACCTCAAAAGGAAAAAACGGAACCCTTATAGGATCACTTTGTTGTCGGTATGTCTGTCTGTCAAGACCCTTTATCTCAGGAATGCGTGGAGGTATCGAGTTGAATTAAAACCATGTGCCCCGAGAGCACATGGTTTTAATTCTACAGTCCCTCGAAGCTGTGAAAAAATCAAGCTTCTAAGTTAATGTAAAAAAAAGATACCGCCGTTTATGCCGCAAAAAAAACGTACATTTCGACACTCTCAAAGGCATCAAAATTTATAGGGTACTTCCTGTTGACCTAGAATCATTAAATTTGGCATCTATAACCTTTACAGCCAAGTCTAGCTTCCTCATACTCCCTGCAAATGCGATTCATCAAAATCCTTAATGATTTGCAACGTATTTCAACCACTGGTTGCAACTTTGCATTTGCTATGCCTCCAGCTTATCGTAAAAAATCTCGGACATAAAGCGATTTAAGTAGGCGTCTACTTTAGTTTATATCTTGTTTGTTTGCGGTAAAAAACTAAGAAAAAGTGTGCAATGCTACTTGCACAAAAAGATTAGTGGAAGAACGTGGACACCTAATTTTAAGTAAGTAATACAAAAACAGAAAATCCGGCTTGGCAGTTAAGACAGCAATGTAGGTAGGTAGTGCTAACAATGTTCATCATAATCAATGTAGGTAGGTAGTGCTAACAATGTTCATCATAATCACCCTAAAATTTTCCCACTACTGGAACTCAGGCCATCTCTCGGCAAGAGGGAGTGAGCCGTAATCCACCACGAGTCCCCAGTGCGGGTTGGTACATGTCACATGTCTTCGAATTTTTGGTTCTAGGACACGCCGGTTTCTTCAAGAGGTTTTCCTTCACCGTTTTGAGAGCACTGGTGATGAAATAATTTACACAAAGTAAAACGCCTGTCAAGGTTCGAACCTAGGAACCTACGTCCTATATCTCGAAAGTCGCGGTCATTACCACTGGGCCACCACTACTCTTACTACATTGCTAATGTCATGGCGAAAATATTAAATAAATGGAAATTAAACAATTTGGATTAATAAAAATTATAATTACGAATAGGTTGAATTACAGTCAGTTGTTAAAATTAAATAACCGAAATTTAAATTACATTTTCGGCGGTTTAACGAGGTAATAACGAGAATTGTGTTTCATACGTAAATCTGAATTTTGCAATGATTTGGTTATTTGGTAAGGGGCATCCTTTAATTACGTGAGGCGTTTAGGGGGGGGAGACGCTCAAGCCGATTTTCACCCAATCTCAAGTGGGGGAGAGGGGAGGTCCTGGCAAGTATCACGTAATTTTTTTCCGCTAGAAACAGTGTAAAATTGCGAGAAAACTGGGCTGTATCGAGTCTTAAATAAAAAGAAATAAACAAACGTTTTTTTTTTATAAATTCAACGCAATGAAGCATAGATTAACGTGTTTGCACTGAAAATACGCATTTTGAACAATCTCACGTGTGATTTAGAGGAGGGAGGGGGTCGAACCAAATCTCACGATATCTCACTAAGGGGGAGGGGGGGGGGGGTCCAAAAATCGCCAAAATCACCTCACGTAATTAATGAACGCCCCCTAATATCATTTAAATTTAAGTAGTTCAGCTGCATCAGTGGCGATTTCTTTGACCTAAAAATACTGTTAAAACTGCACAAAAGTTTCGGCCACTTAAGATTCTTGTGATAAGTGTTAAAATGCTGATAAAAAAGCTATAGTTTCCTTCAAAATTAAACATTTCTGAGTCGAATTTCTTTTGATAATAATACCGCAGCCTCAAATGAAACAAAAAAAAAACTAAAACTGTTTAGGTCACTTTCGATCGCTTCCACTAAACCCCCATGGATCAATGGCGATATTAAAGCCAGGCCAGGTGCAACCCCGCAGGTGTGTTTACCCCGCTTGTTTCCATTATCTATCTTCAGTAAACCGCTGAGGAATATTATTCTTTATTATTTTTAATGCTATAATGACAGCCTAAGTATTTGAAAGCCTATAATGATGATTGAGGATCGCGAAAGGGTCGTGGTTTTTTTAAGACAGCATGAATTCCTCATGTATGTGACATGTGTAAAATTTGGTTTTTTATCTGTGTTTTGAAGCAAATTACTCACATAAAAAACTTGCCTGGGGAGTTTGCACAAAGAGGTCGTAATCAGCTAGAATTTAGTTTTGAAAAAATTTTAAGCCGAGTACAATTTTAGCACCCATAGGGGCCATAGGTATTTATACGAATAAAAAAAACAAATATTTTGTATTCATGTTCTGGCAGTTTAAGTAATTTATGAGGCCTACCCAAATGTCCTTTCTTTGGTATTGTTCGTCGAATCGTTGAACTTTTTAAGTTTTGAATTGAGCTGCACGATTACTGACAAATGTATCACAGACTGGTTCCACTCAATCTGTGTGGTTATTTCCTCAAAACTCCATTTCAGACACCAATCTACATGGTCTTCACAATACAATCATGATCTGCCTGCACTTTAACCGGTTATATGTCGTAATTACCGACACAATTAAAAAGCCATTGTGTCTCGCGTGGATCTACGTTCCGAGTTAAAAGAAACTGTGACCTCTGAGTTTGTTTCGGGCTTTCTTCACAGAGTAGTCAGGAAACTCCGACCTCATCCATTTTAAGGGTTCCACACCTCAAAAGGAAAAACGGAACTCTTATAAGATCACTTCGTTGTCCGTCTGTCAAGACCCTTTTCTCAGGAACGCTTGGAGTTATCAAGTTGAAATTAATATCAAATACTCAGGGCTGCAATCCATTGAAGCAGCGAAAAAATCAAACTTCTATATTTTTTTTTATATGATTGACGTGTAAATGAGTTTAATACAAACCTGCTTACAGAAATAAAAATCAATTGTCATATTTATACGACTGATATTCCAATTATTTCCAGTTTAGCGGGAATACGGACGATGTCCATGTTTAGCAATGGATGTTTACAGACTAATATTATCTATTTTGATAAATTTAAAATCTTTTATTGCTTACAGACTGCCTGAATCAAGTAATTCCTTGCTCCTTATATGACAAGATATTAAAACGACGTGTACGGTATTTGGTATAGATATACCAGCCAATCCACCTCTACCAGACATATTCTCTGCTTGGTGTTATTCAAACAACATAAAAAAAAACTCATAATAATTCAATATGTTTCACATTCAAATATCATCAATTCAATATTTTTAATGACTCAATCAAAACACCTACTACATGTGTTGACACAGCGAATTATAGTCGCCATTACAATGAAAGACAGAAATAAAGCTTTCGTGTCAATGACACTTGGTACTACGTGGTCCCTGGCTACATAAGGCCACCCCTTAATTTTTTTGCGGTGACGTAAGTAAGATACGATTTCTTACGGTTAGGTGGTAGAGCCGTAGAGTCGTACTGCCTCTGGCCAAAAGTAGCGAACCATTACTTTTCCCGTGAGTCTTGGGTGTTTTAAAAGGCAGGTAAATGGATCCCTTTTTTAACGTTAGGGGAATACTCTCGCTATGACCTAAAACCAAGCGTCTTTAGAGACTACTAATAGAGATGAAATACATCGTTTTTTATACCACAAACACGACGATCGGTTGAACGCGGTATACAAAGAAAATTTTCATGACTAACATTTGAGGGAGTCCTTCGCTAATTACACGTCATTCATTGCAAGTGCCAGAAGATAAATTTAATATTTAATCGTCATTAAACTTTTCCGAGAGAGGCAAAAAAAGCGAACACAGATAAAAATCACATCGAAAACATGGTATCCCCTAGGGTTACAGAGGGCAGACGCCGGCCACTTATAAAAGCAGTAGCTTGCCATAACATGATGGATGGAAGAACCGGTCCTATGCCTGCTAATGACCACACGACCAGTTCTTTTAAAGGAGCGAACCCTGGCTGGATTCGACGAACGGTAGGGTGGAGTGTCAATGACCCTTGCACCAAATTATCTGTAATATCATCGTAGTTTTTTCCCGATAATTTTGGAGTCGGCAATCGAGCCAGTAAAGGCAGAATTTCTGTTTTTTACACGGAGCGATTGTCATCAGGACCTCGTGCCTAGTGTACCTACCGATATCGATATTAAAATGGCCTCTGCTAGTCACAATACTTAAACTTTACGTATATACACATACATCGCATACCTATGGAAAGTCAGCCCCGCGATCACCTTGCGGGCTGGATAATATTTTACCGTGGCATGAAGTATGATGAGAGTTCTATAGTTTGTTACGATACGAGAGTAGAAAAACGGATCTGAAGAAACGATCAGAATGATAATCATTCATGGGCATTTCATGTATTCAAGCAAAATTCGGCTTTGATTTGCCATAAGCAGAGTTTTGTATTTTAAATAAGCTGAGCAACATCAGGCCAACAGGCAATTTAAAAAACCTATTTTGGCAATGTTTTTGCGAATTTAAATTAAAACGTGCCGCACCGTGCAATCATCAAACTGTTTACCACTGCTTATTGCAGTGACAGTGTTTGTTTTTCATATCGTAATTTAAATAATTTATTGTTTGAAAACATTATCATCACGACTCCGACATGTAAATGTAAACGTGTGTGTATAAATGTTCTTGGATGTCCGTTAGGGGTATCGCAGGAACATCTATTCGTATAGCTGCATACTGCAGACAGTCAGGCACATACGGTAAATCTGATCAGTGAACAAGCTATCCAACAAGCTATCCAATCTAATATTTGCTGTGATTGAATGACAAAAATAATCAACAGCCAATCATGCAAGCTGCGGCGACATTTAACTACAGATGAAATTCAATAGGCTTTCAACATCATACGTTTGTCAGGACGACTATTCTGCAGTTACAGTGGGAACCATGCCGTAGCTGCAGGTTACCAAATACTAAACAACGTGAGAATATCACTACTCTTTGTCCTTTATCCAGCGAAAACGTGGTTAATTTCCATTTAAACGCGCCTGTTGGTTAACTTGAGCAAGACAAAGAAAGCAGATTTTTGTCGTATTATGATGTTAATGTTACTTCTTCCTTTTCGCTGCTCCCATAAAATAGCATAATCAGCCTATAATGTTTCGACTGCTGGGACACAGGCCTCCTCTCTGTGAGAGGCAGTGGGCTGTAATCCACCAGGGCCCAGTGTCGGTTGGTGGATGTCACATGTATTCGAATTTTTGGTTCTAGGACATGCCTAACGAAGTTTTCCTTCACCGTTTTGTGATGAAATCATTTACACTAAGTAAAGTGCCTGTCTCGTTGCTCCCAATTGATCCCTATGAACCATAGAGTCTATTATAACTCGGCAATAACAAACAGCTATAATTTACTATCCCTAGAGAGGAATTTGAAACCTCTGGGACATAGGATACGTTCCGTCGCGAAGAACCAAAAACAGTACACGGACGAAGTTGCGACTACACAGTTTACAATTCATGTTTGCTTTACAATTACGCTAGTTTCCTTGTCGAAAGCAGAGTTCCGAGAGCTCCATACAATAGATTTCTTTGTACACTTTATAGCTTACACGAGTCACGTTTTTAAAATAATAAAATATTAAACATACCGTCGGCGCATGATATAAGTAATGATGAATGATAAAGTTGAGCCATTGCACATAAATTGTGATATTAGAAGACGTTTAATGACTTATTGGGATGGTCATATAAGCTAGGGATGTCTCAGCGACGAGAATGATTATTACAATCATAGATATATTACAATCATATTTTTTTTAATTGTTTTGCATTTTATGTACCGTATGGATAGGATACTGGATAAATGAGTATGCGAGTCAGCTTTTGATAGGTACCTAATGCCTGCCGTCTATGAATATGTTGTGTAATTCTAGAGGAAATACTGATGCGATTTCGATTCTATCTTTATGATATCGATGCCTGTACACGGAACTTGAAACTAGCTCATGCCGCGATAGAGGTTTTTGTCTTTGCCAGTCAGCTATGTTGTACCGGGTAGATCTGTCCAGGGTGCCCCAGACGACATTTTAATTATCTCCAGTTAGTAGAGGCTTGTTTAATGATACAGACTAATGTTCTTCGTCACTATAATGGCTCCAACATGTAGCCAACAATATGGCCGCCATGTGCCAGCGACAAGGGATACCTAAGGACGCTAACAGACGAGTAAAACATCGGCAGTCGCCGACGACACGAGTCGCTCGTCTGTAACGCCTATGCCTTATAATTTCAGGCCACACATGACATGTATTTTACAACAATGAGAAAGGCCTTACAACATAATACATAGGCATCAAAATGAGATGTTTGCACAACAAGCAACATTGACAGAAAGGAAACACTTCCTGTACATATACAACAGTAGTTTATGTATGGGAACACTGTTGTATCATGGGAGCAAATAGATAATATTATACACTTTTTTTCTTCCTTTTTTATTTTGCAATTATTTGTAAACCTTTAGCAGATGTTTTGTAGGGATATTGACTACTGAGATAGATAGCTAGATAGAAATAGATAATACATGATAGTTCTGGTAGTGGTAGTGGTACCAGAACTATCATGTATTATATATCTCAAACACCATCACATATGGGAATTTACTAAATAAAGCCTAAACAATTTTGAGATTGATAAACTTTATTGATTGATAATAAAACCTAAGACCCACTTCTTAGAAGTTTTATTATCATAAAATTCAGAAGTCATGGACACTAAAAAACCGTGTCCTAAAAGTTTTGGAGGGTAAAAAAAGTTTGTAACAGTCTTTGGTGCAGAAGTTGGATTTTGGGCTTCTTTCTTGTGGTTGGTTGTTTGTTGCATGTTAGATTTTTCTTCTCAACATACTTAAACAGCACAGGAGAGTGGAATATCATCTTCGTCAACATGATCTGCTTGTAGGTTTTGGTTTAGGTTTGAATTCCGATAGACTATACAACACTGTTTAAATTGGTTAATTATTAAATCAAAAAAGTGCATATTAAAGCACCAATTCCTGCTAAAGTTAATAGAATACTAGATCATAGTTTTTAAACCATAAAATGAAACAAAGAATGGGTAATGTTGATGGTATAGAGAATGAATAGCTACCCAGATAGACAACTGGTGGCCTACCATGATCTAATTAAAAACGATTCAAAAACAAGACATTTCAGTTTAGGTTCCTAAACTGCATCGCTTGAGCTGCTCTATGGACGTCATGGTACCAAACAAGTATGAATGAAACCAAAACTTGCGACTCTGTTTGGGACAATCGCTGTCAGCAGCTGGCATGGCCTAAACTGAATTGTTAAACTGACGTCATGGTACGAATTAGAAGGACAGTTCAGTTTAGGTCCTAAAATGGATCACGTTAAGAGCTTGTGGTAGGCCTCCTGACCAGATGTGCAGATGAAGACATGTAGCACTGACCCTAAATATAATTTGGAATTAGGGCATCAACTAGGCGATAAGTCTTGCAACAGAGCCTCACTCTCCAGGTCATGGTCTATCCATGTGCCAAATTACATCCAAAACCATTCAGCCGTTTTAGCGTGAAAGTGTAACAAACAATCAAATCTTTTCTCTTTATAATATTATAGGTAGGTAGTTTAGATAGGTATGAATTTGGCATAGCCACTATCCATTAGTATGTAAAAATTATTCATTTTTTTAATTAGGAAACCAGGCAGAGGTTAAAAGGTTAATACCTAGTTTTAATCAAATGAGTGCTTAAATGCATATTAATAGAGGGACAAATACTTATTGTGTAGGTACTTATGTCATCATTTTAGAAAAAAAAATTACAATATTGATAAAAAGGTATTTGGTTTAGAAAATAAAAATAAAGAGAAAGCTACAGTGTACAATAGCAACTTACTGAGTTTTCAGAATTATTATGGTGTCTCCCTCAAAGTATATTGCAAATAATTGAGAATTTTGTTAATTTAATAGAAAGTAAGTATATGAGATTAAAGTTGAAAGCATTATCATAAGAATACCAACAGTGAAAGCTAAAAACAAGGGACCCATGTGTGTGGCCCGGTCACTTGTTTGTCTGTCCCTCATAATTTCCTAAACAGAATGGTGTATAACATGGAATTTGGAAGCAATAGGTTGTTTAGTCATCTTAGACATTCTAAAAGTAAATAACACGTACTTAAAACGGTCACGCGTTCGTTTCCATCGAGTGGTATGACGACGAAAATGATTGTTTTTACATGTACATGAAAACTGACATCGCAGATAACGACGTTTGGTAATGTAGTCAATATTTTAAATGCGCACGAAGGGTCTGCCTCGCCGAATCATTACTAAAGCATCTGTTACATGACTAACAAATGTAAAAACATTTGCATGATTTTATCGTTTTTAACGGTAAAATACAGGGTTGTGGAGGAAAGCAAGGCGTTACTGGCGTGAGAACCTAACAGCTGTGGCGGGCGAAGCACCGGCGAGCCGCCGGCTCGCTCTACAGCCACGCCACTGAAAACCCTATATAGGCAAATAGGTTACAACACTGACGAAATTTTTCAACCAACCTATACTCGGCGGTTTTAAACTATATTAACATAAAAAATTAACACACTTACGTGATAACACAGATATCATCCAACAACAAGCGTCATAGCGATCCAAAAACTTGTATCACTGCATAAATAATCACAATTCAACAAGGAACATTTTGTACCATCCAACGTAAGATTACACAAACTACTTTTAAAACATTAATAACTCATAATATATTGCACAAAAACTTTCTCCAGGCACAAACACAAAACAATGATAATATTTATAACGTTATTATCACAAATATAAACGAAATATCACAAACGGATATCACTTTTCTACTTGTCCTTGCGTTCACATAAATTGGCAGCCATCTTGCGTTCGTATGAGCAGGGAGAAATGTTGCCAGTGTTTGAAATTGTATTCCCACCCAGCTTTACCTTTAATTTTTATTTTGTAATTGATTTATTCAATAAGAGAATTGCGTCAATTCGTTACATGACTTAAGTACTCGTTCAGTTATACTGTATGTCATGCCGTTGTTTCAAGAATAAAACAATGAAAAAAATAGACGCTTTATTTACAAAGTAGCTAGCTTTTTTGCTTTTTGGAGTTGGTGCCGCTATTCGAAACTGAAACAGGTTTTTAATTATTTTCTTGTCATCATCCTAATCGGTTAATAATGCTAAAACTGCTGATTTGCTGAAAATCAATGTTAAAACAAAACTGAGTCATGCAGTAATTTCCTGCTTTTTAAAGAATTTATCATGGGCCAGTCTAGAAAAATGTAAATGCTTTTTGGTAATAGAATTCAACATCGTTCTTAAAAACAATTTGGTGGTGTTAAAGAGTAGGTACCTATGTGGTTTCAGCTATGTTAGACTTTTACTAGAAACAACAGCGGGGTAATTGGTTAATCACTAACAGTAGGAATGGCTTTCATTTTGACAATATTCATTGAGTTATTTACGTAGTTGACCAGACACATTTTTTGAAAATAATAAAGTAGGTAAGTAATGGATTAGTAATATCCTTCAAAATTATTCAAAGTACGATTGATAATGTGTTACGCAATTAGGGTGCAGCACCACTTTTTGAATTAGAGAGAATATAATTAAGTGTATTTTTGTGTCAGATGAGGACGTGATGTTTATTCTATAAATCAATCTCATTTTTATTAAGACATCCCCCGAAAATCACTCAATGAATGTCAAAAATGAACTTGGTGAGTACTTTTATTATCAAAATCTTATGCATGCCATGGCAGAATATTAGGATAGGATAATTATGAAACATGGACGATGACTTTTTTGATTTCCAGTCGAGAACTCTCCATTATAATGTTGTTTATATCTTACATTACAGGTACTCGTTTTGACATATTAACTAAAATTCCCATTATTTTGGCCAATTTTGTTCATAGGGTAATAATGAACTATCCACAGACAATTACACTTTTATTGTTCTAGCTTTGAAATCGTATCGTACAGCCATCGACAATTTTCCAAAGAACGGTATTTACAACAAAAAAAAAACAGTAAACTGCATATAATTTTGCAGGATTGTGAGTTCAAAAGTAAAAACTCCCATTTATTTATAAATATTATATGATGAATTATTAGTTTAGTTATTTTTACTTACAAACCTAGAAACCTGAAACACGAAAGTTTCATAGATTTATTGAAGGCAACATCATTTATTGTGTCAATGTCAATAATGAATAATCTGTCAATTAGTGGAGGGGTACGTTGTCATAGATCATTGCTTCTCATGCTCTAAAAGTTCGTCATTATGTTGTGCGTAGGTGACATAAAGTCGCTTTTGTCTAGTGCGTTTTGTATTTTTTTTTTCTAAGACAGATAATCAGGCCCAACAATCACACGCACAATAAAATGTCGCAGAGTAAAGTCGTTATTTTATTTCATTTGCTTTAATTTATATCACTTCCATGTTTACGATCGTTAATTTAATAAAGCCAGATAAAATAGTTGTCATTTATTACCTAAACACAAAGAAACGTTTTTATGACTTGGCAGTATGAATTACCGCCAAGCCGAATGACACATGTTGAAAAAAAAAAAAACTTTAATGTTACGTAGCGGGAATTAGCTATTCTCTTCTTCAATTTTGCAACATTTTTGAACAGTGAAAATACAACTACCTGTTTCATTTTCTCGCAATCGAAGTGAAAAGCAGAGTAATAACTCGGGCATAAACGAGCCATTTTATTCTTCGACATAACTATACACCATCGCCTGCGGCTCGGGTGGATATAAACGTCTCAGGGAAAAATAGCTTCTTTTATGCACTAGTTGTACAATCTACTATTATTTGCAAACCCCTTTTAAATATAGCGAGAATAATATTTTGAACGCTAATCAGAGATCTACAACGAAAATCACTACCGTTGTCCCGAGGCTGCAAAACTGCCAATTAGTCTAGTCTATCTAGATGGGGTAGCCCGAATGTTATAAGCTGGGAGTGGGTATATTCTGGATGAGGACCATCCACCCTTCGAACACAATGAACAACGCATAGTTGATCTTATCAGCATCAGTATGACGCCAAACGTCAACAGAAAAAACCGACTATTACCGACGCCTGACAGAATATTAAGGGCAAATGACATGGAGGCTTTTGCTAAGATAATCTCTGCAATAAGTAATAAGTATAACAACAACGCATCATACGAACTAACACCAAACACAAACTGTAAGTACAAGTCGTGGGCAGCAATGTGGAAAGTTCGAAACTTAAGGAGGGCGTACTACGCCAGTATTTGACAAGACATCCAGCAGAAACTTTGGTTTTGTCCCAAATTGTCCAAATGAACTGTTACACCCTTGTGTAAGCTGAGATTTGGAAACTGAACAAGAAGTTTGTAATTGTTCCTTGTGCGAATGCGGTCTTGATGATGGTATGTACCTACTCCAGACCATATATTTTTCTTATGTCCCCTAAATTCCCAATTCTTTGAATTGAATCATAAGCTTTCCAAAATGAAATCCCTTACCATATATGACGCTGGAAGAATTGGCGACATCGGATCAGATGGCAATTAAAAAAAAAAATAACACCATTTTCAATGAGCCACAAAGCACAAACAAGGACTTAGGTACTACAAACAAATAACCCAACTCTAACTCATGTCTCCTATGAACTTTCTACAATTCACATCTCATTGCAATTTGTTTTGGAGCAATAGTACCTATTAGTATTCTGTAACACTAATACTGTTGAACCAATGGAACCTCTGTGCCAGCAAGGATCAAGAGGAATAAAATGTATTGTTTGAAAATGTCCGCTTGGGATCAGTACCTACCAGAGAGTTACATCACAACTTCTGAAGGGAGGTGGGCTGGTTGGAATAACCACCGACGGCCGCTAAATGTACCTTGTGGGGACGCCAGTGACGTCACGGACCTGGCCGACGTCGGGTATAATTAGGACATCACATTTTCGTCTTATAGCTCTGCTAGATCAAGCTATGCCATGTGTGCTGTCTTTTCAATCAACGGTGTTCCAGTGGGTTGGTCAGTACAGAAGCCAGGCTGTTGACATGCTTTTCAATGCTCACTTTATAAAGTTTTGTTCTGTGTTCAATCTCTTCCTTTACAATATTGATTTTGAGGTAGTTTTGTAACACATTTTGGTAAACCACGGAGATTTGTTACAGATTACAGAAGTTTATTTTGGTATCTTTGCAGGATCTCTACATCAGAGTTTTTATTTGTGTATGTTTTCTTGCATGTTCTATTTTAAATGCGTGAGTTGTATTTTTAATAAAGTGTACCTAAAAATATATGTATTAAAAAATAAATAAAACAACAAGTTTGGCAGTATTAGTATGTTTTCTTAACATGTATTTTATTTTTCCCATTAGATTACTTACAGACCACAGGTCTTACAAATATTTAACTTATAATCGAACTTAAATCAACGTTACAGCGAACATAAGTTACCGATGATGAACAGGCAAGTTTAAATTTAAGTTTAATTAAAATGCACTTTTTTCTGAACGAGTTTTCTTTAAAACATACATCATAATTATCACAAAATATTAAACTAAACCTTCTAAAACGAAGGTGATTAAAAATGATTTTTACGGGTACTTACTTTTTTTTTTGTTATACTCATAATATCAACTAAGATTTAGCCAATAAACAAATTAATGATTTAAATTCTAAGAAATAAGTACCGGGGTATCATAGGTTGGAATGGCTGTACATTCCTGAAATGCATTTGTCAGATGGAGTCAAATATTAGTGACTAGACAATCACACACACACACAGAAGGGCACTTCTTCATACTCGCAGGCGGCGCGCGCTGCGGGGAATCATTTCGCGTAGAAATTCATCGTCATCTTGTTCCGAGTCTGTCGGTCGTGGTACTCATTTCACTAGACCAGGACTCTTCGGGTAGTCGCAGGGCAGGAATATGTGCATCAACTTGTCTATCTCGCCGCGGCACAGGGGACAGCGGTTGCATCTGGAAAGATGAGAGAGAAAAATTAATAATCATGTCTTATTAATAATAATGGAGAAGAACATCGAGTGAAACCCTAAAATATATCTCAGGGACTTTTAGAGCGATCTATGATATCATTCTATAATAGCATAGCATGAGACGTTTGTTTTAGTTTAGTTTTCATGACACAGACAATCCAAATATTGGGACAGCAAACTTTCTAAAGATATTATAAAGTTTGATTTCTCTTAAAAATTTTGATTGCTCTTAAAACTTTAAGACTTAAAAAGAACTTTTTTAAAGTAGGTTTGTGTACATACCTGGGAGCACATTCCCCGCAGCAGACAACATGTCGGCACGGCAAGAACAGCGTGTCGATCGGCGCGTCCATGCACACGCGACAAGCTAGGGCTTCGGCGCGACAACCGCCGCTGTGAGACCGGGATCGGGGCTCCTGTGGACAAAAAGAGAGGCTTATTAGTGAGTGTTTATAGATACGTGGAAACCAGTCGCGTAGTTACTCGTAACTGTAGTACAAAAACTGACGTCGAACCAGTGCAAGTTGTCAATCTTCTAAGACCTTTATCGTGCTCTGAATAAAATTCACGAACAACCGCAATAACTGGCTCGATGCTGGGAGTTTATGACTGAAGAATCTTTTGCTCGGTGGCTTGGACTCAGTCAGAAGTCTATAATCAGCAGTTAAGTTTTAAGAAGACTTCTTACCTTATGTTCAGCCCCGGAGTTAGATCTCCTGCGCGCGCGCGGCTCGTGTGCTGCGGCGGCGAGCGCATGCGCGGCGCGACGTGCACGGTCGTGCACCTCGCGACATGTGCGGCGGATGTCGAACACGTAGCGACGGCCTAGAGTCGTGGAGTCGTTGAAGATTGACGCTATCGTGCCCTGCAAGAAGAGGAGAGGGATTATTAGTATTATATTGCGTGGATCCCAAGTAAATGGGACCATGTAAGGCTGAAGAACTGTGGGAGTAGTGGTCGAGCGAGTGGCTGCTCCGGTATTTATTTAGAAAAATACTTAAAGATAGAAGCGTACAAGGGTACTGCTTATTTCATTAGAAATTTCTTCCAGCAGACCTAACAGGAGTGTGAATGAGAAACGTAGACTAAGTGTGTAAAAGAGAAAATAGAGGAAACCTTAAATTGTATGGTATTGTAATTGTACGGTATGTGTCGACCTGTCGGGGGTTTGTTTTATGGCCTGTAGATTGTTACGGGTCTGTGTACTTGTGTCTGAGACATTTGTGATTTTAAATCACCCGTTATATCTTTTGTAAATTCTTCTCTAAGCGTCTGGAATACTAAACCACTAACAATAATCAAAGGCAAGCTTCATTCATGGACTCCTTTCCGAATACCTCTGACACGCTAACAAAATCTCATTTCATCCGCAAACGTATTATATGATTGTAGCTATGAGGATATCCTATTGCGTAAGCGTAAGGTATCCTATTGGTTAGAGTGGGAATGAGGTGACAAGCGTTGAAGAGAACACGAGGCGGATGACGAACAAGAAGTCCATTGCACTTGAAAATAAAAGCTATAGGTAAGTATTTACATAATAAATATTTTTATTTGCATTTTATTTACCGTATCTATCATGCTTTATATTAAATGATGCCCATTCTTTCATGAAACAATAACAAATTGGTGATGAAAGATTGTATTTTATTCTCATGGAACAAAGGCGTTGTCATAATCGTTTCAAGTAAAACTATAATTATTTTTAATCTTCTCACGCGAAGTACCTATTTTAAAAGTTATCTAAATTAGTAGGTAAGTACCTAGATTTAAAATTTTATTTTCACAAGACAGACAATAATAATAATTGTATGTATAATACTTTAACATTCTGTTTGGTAGGGATGATTAATCCAACTACCAGTAAGTACCTAATTTTTACATAACATTATTACTTATCCTGTCACACGAAATACAACCTAATTCATTATTTCAGTCACAATCGCGAATACCTATTCAATTATTTCCCCGAAGCCACTGAATCGTTTAGTGGTCCAAAGTCCAGTGTGGCAACACCTAACGAATGTTGTGTCAACGAATAGTGAGAGGTCACGAATCGGCCCCATAATAATAATAATAATAATAATAATCTTTATTACGGTACACACTAGATTCATGATACACAAGAGCAGATGAACAAAAAACATGGTATATCTACATAAATCTACACAGATTATGTAACCCTGTCTCCTAAACTAGGTAATCCTGTATCTTAGGAGACAGTGTTAGGCCATACAGGGTGATCAGACATGTAGGTATAGCAGCAGCCAGGGTGTTTAGCGCAGGGGTGGTCGAGTAATACATTAGTGTGCCGATGTGTAAATGTGTTTGAGTGTAGTGTGTGAGTGAGTGATCATAAGTATGTGTAAGTGTACGAGTGGTGAGTATTGGAGTGCGTGCGTACGTCTAAGGGTGCGTGTGAGAGAGAGTGTGTGTATGCAGGGATAAGCGTTGTTAGATGAGTGAGTGATCGTGAGTTGAGTGTATGTCGGGTAGAGTAATGATTTTTGGGATTGGGATTATTCTATGAAAGTAAGTAAAGACTCCGTAAATGAGTAATCTTGTTGGAGTAGCCATTCGGTCAGTTTGTTTTTCAGGCTGTAGGAGTTTAGATCCATTATTTTTATTTTATTATTGATTTTTTTGTACAGATAGGAACCAAGAATGTAAAATTGGTGCCGGGCGAAAGTGGTTCTGTACTGAGTACTGGGTATGATTAGAGTGCGTTTGTTCCGGTCTGAAGGTGGGAGATACTTATGTATCCTTAGTATTGCCTTATACACATAGAGCTGCCGCACTGTTAGCACTTTACAGTTGGCATAGAGGTCAGATGTTGGGTATCTAAAAGGTTTTTTAGTCATTACTTTTAGTACTGCTCTTTGTGCTCTTTCTATTTTAAGAAAAAGGGTTTTAGCTGCTCCACCCCATGCAGTTATACAGTACCCGAGTATAGATTGGCAGAGGGAGTAATAAATCATCTTCAGCGTGGCACTATCGGCAGAATCTCTGAGGGACTTGAAAATGTGGATTAGTCGCATAGTTCTTGAGGTAAGGGCTTCAATTTGCTTGTCCCACCTTAGTCCGCAATCGATCTGTACACCCAAGTACTTAACAGTGTCTGAACGGATCATCATGGGACAGGCACAAGGTACCGTGGGATCAGGACAGGAGTGAGCTACAAGGGTGAAATCTGATCCAGGAGTACTAGCACGTCTTAGCCCGAAAGGAATGTAGGTGGTTTTATTTAGGTTTAGCGTTAGCAGGTTAGTGTTTAGCCATAACATTATTTTGGACATTGCGGCTTCCGCATTTGCCCTTACCATATCCCAAGTTGGGCCACGTACTAAGATTGCAGTATCGTCAGCGTAGGCGTAAATATTGCAATTTGGAAGGTTTAACTTACACAGATCGTTGACGTAAATTTGGAATAGGGTTGGACCCAGAATGCTACCCTGGGGAACGCCGTAGGATATAATTTCCTCATCACTCAGGTAAGTACCTATCTTGACGCACTGTTTGCGGTTTATTAGGTAGCTCCGAAAGATATCCAGAGTAATACCCCGCACACCTATGACTTCCAGTTTTGAGATGAGGTTGGGGACAGAAACTGTATCAAATGCCTTTGATAGGTCCAGAAAGATTCCAAGGCATTTTGTATTACTATCCAAGTTAGTAGCAACCGTTCTCGTTAGTTCCAGAACAGCATCTTCTGTTGACAGCCTTGGCCTGAATCCGTACTGGTTGTCGGAGATAATCTGGTATTTGTCAAGGAAGCACCTAAGGTGGTTGTTTAGAATCCTTTCTAGGACCTTAGAAAGAGCTGGCAGTACCGAGATAGGCCTGTAGTTGGTGACGCAGTTTCTGTCCCCACCCTTGTATATCGGGTGAATAATAGCCTTTTTAAAAGCATCAGGGAAAACGCCTGTTTTGAGGGATAGGTTACACAGGAAAGTCATGGGTGGCACCAATACATGTCGAGAACATTTCAACAGCTGCGGCGACAGACCATCCCAGCCCACGGCACTCTTGTCGCGCAACTGGAGTATGAGGGACTCAACATCAGATTCACAAACCTCTAGAATACCAAGGGAATTAACCTGCGATTTTTTTGCTGATTTTTGATTTTTTTTTCGCGATTTCAGGTTTTGGTCCCATAATAAAAGTTGTTCATAATGATGAGTACAATGACCTCTTAAGAGGTTGTTGGTGTTTTTCCAATAACCCTGTATACTTTCAAAGTCCCGATCCAATAGTGTTGAGTATACTCCACAAGGTTGCCAACAGAAAGGTTGGTTACGTGACTCGTAACATGAACGATACAATATATACACTATTGCTTCATTTAATGTATATGATTGTAACATTATCGGGTTGTTATTAGTTTTTTAGAGACAAAGTTGAATGTGCCAGAAAATTGACAGCTACCTAATATGTCCTTTCAAATTGGAACTTGGAACACACCAATGTGCAATGCTGCAAGTCCTAAGTAAGAGGGCCTAACCTTTCGCTATTAACCGGGCACCGGCCTGTTACTAATTAATTTGTTGGAAAAACCCAATAACACTACCTAACATGTGGATTAAACCCAGGACCCCTGAGCAGTCGTGCTTGAGGCAACTGGCAGTCATACTTATATTACAGCTCGGCTTACGGGAGAATGCGTTTTCGATACCTGTCAGTATCATACAAACGAACACGTGTTATGCGAATTTGATCTTTATTAGCTAATTTTGTCGCTGTCGTTAGAATTGTCGCACTGACGTGTCCAGGAACGCATTCTCTCGACGGCCGGGCTTCAATAATCTATTTGGCGTGTTCAGCACTGAAAGCCAAAGTAATCTATGTATACTGCATTCGCGATTTATTTGCCAAAAATATAAACGAATATGAGTTTATGGAAAAATAACTTTAAATCTTACACAATAAAGTGCAGTTCACGCTACAACTTCGAACATTTTTATAACTTTTTCAATAGTGCCAGTCACTCTGAAATCAACTTAATTTCCATTTAAATAAAGTTTATATTTGTTTAACTTGAAATAATATTAATTTGAAACATAAGTTTGAACAGACGATAGTTAACCACACGAATGTTATCATCGATTCGAAAAGAAAATGAAGCAGCACTGAAAGAATACACTTAAAAAGAAAATAATCTCAAAAATAGCTCACTTTAAGATCCCTAATAAACTGCTCTGTGACATCGGTGCGCACAGTCTCGCAGCAGTAAAAGGCGTGTTTCTCTGTCACGGCGCGGTAGACGGCGGCCGCCTGTCCAGACGTGGCCATCTTGACGTGAAGAGTCGCTTCATTGCCTTCGTCCGTGACGTAGGACATCTGGAAGTTGCGCCGGAACGGCTGCGCGCGGTGGATCGCTGTGTATGCGATGCTGGAAGGAGAGAAAATGGGGCTTAGAATTAGTTTTGAAGGAAGATATTTTCTGCTTTTATCTCATGGTAATAGAGGCTTTGGAAGTTGAGAGTCGGGGTACCTCTTGCTAAATTTATTGTGCAATTATTTAAAACAACTAGGTATCGACGGTATTAAAATTCGCTGACGCGTCTCTCTTAATAATCCTGCCGATGCATCAGTAGTCTATCACCAGTTTGCTTGCGTCGTTTACTTTTTTTTAATGATGAGAATGAGAAGCAGGACAAGTGATTTATGTTTTTCGAGGCCTATGCATCTCGTCCGTATTTTCAAAAAAGTATTGATTAGTAATAGAGGCTTTCAGCGAATGCTAGAGTTTCATCCGGGGTCATAGTGTAGAAAACTTTCACTAAGTTTAGGCTCAGGTTTTCCCAAAACTCAAGCAGTCATCTTAATAATACCTATAGCACTGTTTCTTATTGTTCCAACAACTACCAAATTCCTCGCAGCGAAGCGACGCGACGTGGGAAAATAAAATAATTAAAGTGATAAGCCAAAACAAAGAAGTTCATACATGGGTCGAGAAATTTCAACGAAAAGAAACGACAACACATAAAATAAAGGAGTCCTATCTTATCATCGTTCGCAAACATTTGTATTATCAGAAATTTAGAACACTGATATGCCTAAGAGACGAAAATATTGTAATAAACGGATGGGAACTGCTCTACCTATAGTAATGCCTATTAATTACATTTATCTCGTAAATTACTGAGTAATTGAGTGGAAACAATGCTATCGGGGCGTGGTTGTTAAACGAAATGGGTCAAAGACTATTATTGAACGTGACGTATAATATCATGTATGCCCCTCAATGTCCCTACGTTACTCTTTTTGTCATGTTGTGCAATTTAAGTTTTCTACGACAAAATGTCAGCTAACTGCGTCAGGCCGTCAGCCCTTTTTAATATCGTCGAAAGGTACATAAAATATGTGTTTAAATTAATTGCACAATAGATCTAGCTTTATTTACTTAGTTTGCAGTAGGTACATGCAAATAGGAAAAATAATTATTCAGCTGTTTTTTTTATGTCAACTGTCTACAGCGCAATAGACAAAAAAGATGTACAAAAGGCACGTTTTGCATGTTTTTAGCAAAATCTAATTCTGCGCAAGTGTCGAACAAAACATAATTATTTGAGTATTGCTATTACAAAATATTTATAATAAAGGTGATTATTATAATAATTATGTGATAAAGAGTGTTATATTTTGCTGAGTAAATATTTTCAAATATTCTTGGTCGTATTTGGGTCCGTGATGTCATTTTAATGAATTCAAGAGCTGTCACCGAAAACAGAAGCGAATGTACTCATTGTCTTGACCTGTTGTTACTGACTAACTTATACGAATAATAAGTGGGGTTTACAGTCGAAACTTGTACGTTTTATAACGATTTTATTTTTTAAATTTAATAAATTAGCTTTCTTACTTAGGTTAGCGGGAAGGACGTAAATGTAGGATTACAAATGCATGGCACATTTTTAAGTGCAAAATAATTAAGTAGCGAGATATTTTCGTCATTACTTTCACTTTTCAGAGCTTATTGTTTTCTGATTCTCAGGATACTGGAATTTCCAACACCTGCTTGCATACGATACCTATTGGGAAGATAGGGAACTGACCTTCTATTTTGGCCCTATACAAAAAAAAAATAAGCAGAGATACATAATGAACACCAACCTTTGCTTCTCAACTCCGATCTCATGATCTCCATTGCACGCTGGTCTGTACACCACGATGCCATGAGGTCCAACCCCCACACAAGTGCTCAGTCTGCACCCACAGCCTCCACCACTCTGTCCAGATGTAAGACATCCCACCGTCGCTCCCCCATCGATTTCCTGTTCATCCCTCGCCCTAGGCTCTTCGGCCTGTTGTCTATGATACAACAAGTGACTGTACAAATTGTGAGCATTGTTGTTAAAAGTCACAGGCTTGCAAAAGAACAGTTCCTCCCCAAACGACTCCAATTTCGAAATCTCTTTCAACAATCTGTACTCGGCCTGCGAAGCTCCCATTCCAGATATTTCACAATGGTATTCAATGATTTTGTCGACATGATCTTCTGGTCGTTCGCCTTGAGGGCCGATTTTGTCGCATTCCTCATAAATGTGTGTTGGGGGGAGCTCCGGCTCGCAGTCTCCTGTCTCAGCTTGAGCAATGTAAGCGATGATCCTTCGGGCGACTTCTAGGTCAGCTACAACTAGTCTTCCTTCAGTAAGGTCAAGTTTAGCGTGGAGGTAGAACTGATGGCGGGTGGGTTCATTGATGAGGAGGTGGGGGGGCACCCAGAATTTGACACGGAGGTCGAGGCGCCTGCTGGGGATACGGTGAGGGTCGAGGGGGTTGCGCAAGTTCAGCCATCTGCCGGGACCGGAGACTGGGGATACGCGGAGGCCGAAGTAGTCCGCTTCGGCACCGATCTCCAGTTTCTCGCATACCTGGAACAAAGAAAATTTACATCAGTTTCCTTGTGAATTTGGACGAGTATATTACGTAAAAAGCCCAATTACTCAGTACAACTTTTACGAAAAAGAAAGCGAGATTTACATGTGATACCCACATCCATATGACCTAAAACAGGATCTACAACGTTAATTAGATTGCTAACTTTCGTAACACAATATTTGGTATTTGCCAAATAATAACATAGTACGGCCAGTATAGAGACGATAGTCTACAAGTCGACCGACCAATTTGGTAATGTTATGAAGTGAAAGTTAGCAACCAAAAAACCTATTATTAGGAGCTATTTATCAACGTTGAACGCGTGTGGGTCTCGCTGGAGGCTTTAGGAGGCCTCTCAACAAGTCCACACAAGGTAATATGTATGTAAAAAATCTTGTCAGGTAAGATGCTTATTTGGTCTATTGCCATGTGCTAGGATTCCTCAATCGTAAAGTCTAGCTGGTTTGCAAACTCTATAGGATGTTCGCCGATTTCAGGAGTTAAGCATTTTTTGGCTGAACCATATTCCATTTTACATAAAACTTCTTTGCATATCAGTTATAATTTATGTCCATTCGACCCAGTCAAGTTATTCCAAGTGTTCATTACCATATGTCTTAGTAAGCAGCAGTTTACTGCGCATATATAGTGTCAACAACAACGAATACTAAACGAAGGAATTGAGTATTTACTTATTATTAAATTAATTACGCATTATTGTAAGTATTTGTGCACTTGTATTGCTTTTGCAACACCGAAGTAGGTAAATGATTTGGCTGTTGAGGGCGCCGTATCATGTTTGTGTCTGGCAATGTCAAAATTGCATATTTGTTGCATTTTTTTTTTTTTTTTATATTCCACAACTATCACACAACGCCATCTAGTCCCAAGCTAAGCAGAGCTTGTGTTATGGGTACTAGACAACTGATAAACATACTTATATATTTCTAAATACATACATATTATAGATAAATTACAACCAGACACAGAACAAATGATCGTGCTCATCACACAAACATTTGTCCTGGGTGGGAATCGAACCCACGACCTCCGGCATAGCAGTCAGGGTCACTAACCACTAGACCATCAGGCCTGTCATTTACTTGCTTGTTTTTTACTTGCTGATAATAGTTGAATGGTTACTGGAATTACTGTTTTTGCCACTATCGTACCAGATGTGTGAAAATAAGTCCATAATTAGTTACAGCACATTGCTGATATGATAAACATTGCATAGTAATTGCAGTTGGTTTAATATGGGCAATATATATACATGCTAGCATGATAGCATCCATTGTCAGATAACAAACATTACTGCCATGCGGATAAGCAGAAAACCCCACGTACAGGAAATCAACGTCGATAATCCATTCATTGATTAATTTATTTCTACGGATCATGAAGCATAACTAACAATTGAATTTTCTATGCCATTACCAGTCACGTTTACCGGCAAAACATAGGGTACCTACGAAGTTGAATCAACATTATACTTACAAACTATTTTTGTTATGATTCTCGCGTCTGTGTTGAATTGAATATGAAAATATTGTGGTCTAGTCCACCTGCTTTTGTTTTTAAATATACAGTACAGATAACCGCTCCTTATTGAGAGTTTGTAATGTAATTTAATCGTGTGACGTAAACATAATAAGGAATATCTATCTGTTGAATAGATCTTTATAATGTTTGACTAGGGCTTTCAGCATCTTTGATAGATTTATTTTCTTTTAAGATTTTCATTGGAGTCGATGACATAATGAAGTGTTTTTGGCATATTGAAGGTAGATGTGAAAATATTTATTATGTTGTCATCTATCAGCCTTCATTTTGTTTAGGTAATCCAAAACATCGTTTGACGAATTAATTCATTCCGTTACGTGGTATTAATAAAAGCGTAGATTTGATCTAATCACCACCAATTTGACCAACACGTACTAATTATACCACTTCTTCTACCCAACATTTATGTGGTCAAAGTCCGGCTTCCAATTAAGTCTAGCATTTTACGAACTCGTGCATCCATGTCAGCTAAATCAATTGTAAACTACACTAAAGTAATTGTATCCCGCCATTCTCATTGACACCTTATCTGCGGCATCACGTTGCGAACTCCTGCGCAGCCTGTAGTAAATATTTGTCATGCGATCTCGTGTTTACGTATCAAGAATACCATCATGTGAATTAGTTCCTTCATGTTTCCTGGATGCGATGCATAAAAACAAGTTGAGGTAGTTGTTGTTTATTTATGACAACAGTGCATATGTAAATGATACTACTGAACGAATGTTCAGCAGTATAATTTAAAGAGCAGCAGTTTCATTCAAAGATGAAAGGACTTGAAGATACGATTCTATAAATATGTATAAGTATCTCAGTACAGTTTTCTTTTGTTCTTATTCTTTCTCCCATCTTATCTAAGCCCTAATTCACTATGATTCTATGGCCTTACTTGGATGATTCCTTACTTCGAAAGCACGTCAATTCCTTAGCTAATCACGCCAATTTCGCGTTCATTTCGTTCAGTGTCATAGAGAATACGTTATTTATTTATTTATGTGCGGTTATCTGATTGTTGTATAATTATGATCGAACGTATTGTGTTGCTTGCCCTTGCATCCTTCCTAATCTCATCGTTTGTAGATCCCATCGTCTTTGTTAATAACAAAATTACAATCATGATGTTGATTTTATCACCCGTCATTTCTAGTCCCTTCTTCAACATCAATGGTTTGTTTCTGATTGTAATTTTTCCTCCATGCATTATAATTGAGACAATATGATGCGATCTGATATATCCTTTATCTAAAATCGCGGTATCACGCTTGCATTTCGTGCCAATAACGTCATTCAATGTTGTTTAGATATTTGAATAGGAGTTATTAAAACATGCTGCTTACTCGTGGGACTTTATTGAATAAGGAAATCTTGGGCAAACAATATTTGCAGTGTGTTTTCCAATAATAGATCTGATATTCCATTCTTAAAGACAAAATAAAAGGTTTTAATTTTTCGCTTAGGTTTGACCTAGTTTGAGCACTATGCGGTTAACTATAAGGCAAATTCCTAGCTAATACATATTTTTAACAACGTTATTAATAAAGGGAACTCCCTACGAACACATGTTTGATGTTATACATAGGTGCTCAATTCCCCTTTCCCTATCCAAAATACTATAGGTTATTGTTTCCCTCTTAATTAAAACTACAGTTGCTACTTGCACGGGTCGTAAAAAAGCAATTTGCGTAATGCCCGGTACCGTTGGGAAAGCACACGTGCAGGTCATTTCGCGGAATTGCCGGACAAATTACCCTGGAAATAATAGCTTTGCCTGATCGGACTATCGTGTACCTGTTTTGATCAATTTCGATTACGTGAACATGACTGAGGGAAAGAAAATAAATTCCTTCGGCAGGTAGTTGGGACAACATGTCCATTTAGCAGAAGTCAGGCTTTAGAATTGTTGGTTCAAAGTAAGTGCGGTGAATTGCGATTAAATAAACCACACCAAATTCTCTACAATATTCAATTCAGGCACCAATATTTTTTTTTCTAGTGTAGCGTTGTGAGGGTCTCAACGGGAAATAGTAGACTGATGCTTAATATTACACAATTAGTAAGTGCAAGTCACATCACTAGAATCATGGCACAATATTAATTTCCTAAGAACACTCGGCCACTCTCGTTAGAGAGTAGTATATTCCTTGCTCGGTCATTACCGACTTCACAAAAAGGAGGAGGTACTATTTTCGGCTGTTTGTATGTTTTTTTTTTTTTGTATGTTTGTTCATCGAATACTCCGCCAATTGTCGACGGATTTTCAAAATTCTTTTTTTGTTCGAAAGTAGATAGTTCTGAGGTGGTCCCATTGTTACCAAGTTAGGATCTGATGATGGGATCTTAGAGAAATCGAGGGCAACCCTCAAATTTTATAGGCTCACTTATTGTTTTTCGCATATTTTATGAAGTATCTTGTGTATTTGCGTATGGTTGTCACCATCTCAGGTAGCTGGGCTGATGATGGAAGGTACAACTCCTTAACAGTAAGAAGTTACTCGAACAGGCAAGGACTGTTTAGTAAATTGTTTAGATGTTTGATAGGGCATTTGCCACATTTGGTCTCATGATCATCAAGTCATGACCTGATGCTGCAGTCAGGATAGTCTGCAGAGTACCTAACTCCTCGACAGCTAACGGCAGATATATCGTGTTTAGGCTCATTGAAAAGGGCTCGATGTGTGGATAAACGTACTGTTAATGAGGAACACCGAAGTACATAGAGACCTGATGCTGAAGCCAGGAGCATCAGAAAAAGTACAAACCTTGAAATTACAACACCGTAGTCGTGCTAGGGCTCATTTTAAACAGGACTAAATTTTAAGTTCAATGCAATGTTGACATAAGTTTGGCCTGATGCTGCAGCCAGGATTATTAGCATCAAGTCTAATTAATGAATAAGGTATGCTTAAATTTTATAAACTTTACTTGGGTAGTTTTGGAATTAGCTTCAACAATACGTTTGTTTTCCACTTAGTTTCAAATTCAAATTCTTTATTGCATTCATGTGTACATTTAGTTGTTACAATATAAGTAAGTGTTTATCTTCCTGTCACTAATATTCACATAGCAAGTAGTGTTACATGAATTTGTATTATGGGGTAGGTACAACTAAAAAGCGAAAAATAAAAACTTTTTTACAAAAAAAAAAACCGACTTCCAAAAAAAAACACTACAAAGTGAAAAATAACTTTAATTTCGGAAGTCGGTGTCAAAAAAACGAAAATGTGGAACCAACGACACCGACTTCCGAAATTAAAGTTATTTTTCACTTTGTAGTGTTTTTTTTTGGAAGTCAGTTTTTTTTTGTAAAAAAGTTTTTTTAACCACAGAGTACATTGAATATACATTTTAACATCCAATTGAGTCAAGATTCTGTGTACCCCAAATCTAGGGTGAGTTCCTAATTAATTTGCGAATTATACCCGATCCTCTGAACTGGATAACCGTTGAACTTATTATTTATCTACCTATGTATCTGCTTGCGCGGTTGTCAATGTCAGACCACGAGGCTGTAGGTTGTCCAGTGCATGGGAGAGGGAAATATGTTTGCATTTTGTATTGCTGCTGCATCTGCTAAGATCTTTGTTTATCTTGTGTTTTATGCTCGGGTGTCACATACATAACCTCATATCTGTCATTGTGCCACGCTGTCTTTGCAAACTCTCTGCCTGTAAACCGCTGCGATGTGTTGAGTTTCCATCTATCCTTGCTCCTTACACCGTCCTTGGTCGGGGAGGAGGGAATGAGGCTGGACACATCGCACACAGCTTGCTGCTTTCGCACCATAGTAACATGCGCACCCTATCGCACTTTCCAGGGTTCTACGTCCAGGCTGAGGGCAGGACAATCTCATCGAACAGCGCGCTGCACGCGTATCTGAACTGCGCGCTGCATGCACCACGCGCTATCGGTGACCTGCTGCCGCTGCTGCTGCGCCGCGCTCTGCGGTCTGACCGGCTTTCTGGAACCGTGCAAGCCCTGCTTCCCGGTGTCCAAGCTTCTGCGACCCGGAGAGCCAAGGACGGTACCTTTCCTAACTTACACGTGCTAGTGCTCAGAACAACTGTGACCTTACCCGCGACCTAGTTTAAACTCCTACTTTGAAGATTATACGTTTGAACCTTGCGTAAGTGTTTATTTTACCTAAACTATTTGTTAACGGCCTGCGCAGCCTACCCGCAAAGCCCAATCCGTTACACTAGGTACGCTATTATAAGTTATAACCTTTTAACAATGGATATAAAATTCATTTCTAAGTACTCATTTGAATACCACGAAAGTTAAATATTCGCATAACAAGTGACTCACGTCGTTCATCACTACTTTGCTTTTAATGAACAGAAAAACTCATATTCTAGCATGTATGGACATTGAAAATACAACCTCATTTCTATGTTTACTGACAGTGTCTATGTGGACAAATAACAGTATGAGGAAGCAGTAATACCATGGTACAGATAGATAGGCCGGTACTCTAGATAGCGGTATTATATGGTAGCAGTTCCCATGAAGGTAGAAAAAGACCACCTGAAACGTCGTCAGACTACTAAGGGATAACATCAAGTAGGCTTAGGTGCTGTAAACAAACAAGTAACATTTGGACAAACTGTCTTTATACTTGGCTTTACTTTATTAGCCGAAGGGTAAATGCACTGACGGATCTCGTACCTAATTCCTGTTCTCATAATATGCAAGTTCCCGACAATTTCGTCAGTTGTTTCAACTGTGATGCCTGTATTGTATCAAGTGTCAAAAGTCAATACTCTCACGGATGTGATGCGTGAGACCAGTCTCACGCATCACATCCGTGAGAGTATTGACTTCCGTAACTTTTTGCTGTCTATTGGTCCGGTAAGTAAGTTTTACTTGCTTTTAATCACAACAAGGAATCTTCCATGGGTTCAAATGGTAGCATTTCTCTTTGGATAACATTACGGAAATTTTTGGGCTCTCCAATTCTCCGACTTTCACAAGTGATTTAATTATATGAATCTCATCGGAGGGTACCTATAACTTGTCTATTTCGATATACAAAAGATAGTCGCGTAGAGATAAACCATTCTAAAAATGGATGCCCCTCCACTAAAATTTCTATACAAACATTTGAAATGTGTATGCAACAAGCAGTGGAGAGGCGTTCATTTTTAAAAAAGGATATCTCTAGTTATTATTAACTAAGTTATTAACATAACATTATGTTATCATTTAACACAAATATTTTTTGTTGATAACACATTCGTCACATTGATAACAAGCGCCCTTTCTTTCCCACACTGACAGATGAAAACCCAACTCTGCCTGTTAGAAATAAAGTCGAATTCTCAAATGAATGCCTGGAATGTTTATTTTATAATTATTGTTATAGATAAAAAATAACTATGGTGCTGTTATGGTCAGTATTTCCGCCACACATTGTGCTGCCCACAGTGTATTTTTCCGTAGAATAAATATTTTCTTACTGAACAGTGATACAGTCATCGATCAGTTTCTATTACTTTGTAGTCGATCTTTTGAGAGCCTCTAACTAGCTATGTATGTCTACCTGTCTATGGCTACCTGAGGGGGCGGATTGATGTGTTCATGATGTAGGAGAAACTATGCTTTTCTGTGCCATGAGCTGTCATGGATGACGCTGTGCGTGTTCCAGAACGCGTAATAATTATGTATTAACAGTCTCTTTATTCTAAGGTATTAACACAATGTTCTCTTGTTATTCGAACCGAGAAAAGAAAAGGGCTTTGGATTGGTATTCAAATAACTTGTTGGTGGTATGTATACAGGGTGTGTGGGAATCACTTGAAACTGCATACTTACTGGGTTTTAAAATTGTTGGTTGCTTGCCCATTTCTTGCGAGTAAGTTCTATCCAAACCAGTTTTCTCAATCGTATAAGTAACCGATAACGGAAAGACAGGTAGCTGAGGTAGCTGATACAAAAGTAGACACATTGTTATTCTCTCGTCCTCACATCTATCTAGGACGAGATACCAATATTATCAACCAGCAACCTCACTTCAGTTATCTGGGTATTACGGATTTCTATGAAAATAAACAGATTACATTTGGCATGACACGAACGCTAATCTGTCCAGTCGACTAGTTGGCCGATTGATCGGGTTCAGAAACGAAAGTTTGGCCCCTGAGCTCGATTAGTTGGCCGATCGATCGACAGCTGCGTGCACGCAGGCCGTGCGTGATTATGTCGAGACAGCATTGGCGTTAGAGAGAGACGGCAAGAAAACATCTGGGTTGGTCGTTTTCTGATTCAATGTTTTTACTCTTCTATTTTTGTTTCGCCTACAGTGCCAAGAGAAAAAGGATTTTGATTTTGCACTATTCAATAGCGCTCGGTCCTAATCCTAACTGACCTATTTCGGCGGAAATTATCTTGTTTATTTTTTTCGTATAGTCGTAAAAGTGAGAATGTAGGTACTTACTTACTTATTCTGAATTAAAAAAATATGCGCAGTTTTATCAGTTACCTGGGCAACCTGGCACGTTTTTAACGAACAATCAAAATGTTTACAAACAAAGATCCGAGCTTTGAAAACCGTTCGTTAGTTTCGTGATTCGGTATGTTCCGACTAAATTCAGGAAGTTTAGAATTTCGCGACATCTGGTCTAACTGGTCTGTTTCCTGAGACATTTAACTGGCCATATTGTGCAACGTTACCTTCCTTATATGCTTGAATGTGTAATCCAAATCTGTGCCGTTAAAGTTTTATCTTGATTAGGCTTTAACTTATTTACTTTGTTAATCAAACTTCATTGTTGCTTCCAAGGCTCTTCCTCCTGTTAGTCTTTTGTTACATCTGTCTGACTGGTTAGCGATTCAAAACTTTCAAAATTCAAGTGATTACCCCGATAGTGGTCAGATAATTCCTAAATAGATTTAGTCATTATGTCACGAGCAATTAGTCCGATATTAGGTACTAATCATATTCGTAGTCCAGTGTCAGTGATACGTTTTGGCCGTCAACCAATTCTGTTTTGAGTCTTTGTTCCCAACGTGCTATCCCGGCTTCCCTATTGGGGCATACATACTATATAGATATGTGGAGTCAACGGCCAACGCCCTTTCATCGTCATCGCCGTCTTTTTCTTTGAAATTGTCAACTTGGCTGAAATTATGTTCAATGCCATTCCAAAATAAAGCACCTATTCTTAGAAGATTACGTTAACTTTCGATCTATATTTTTCCTGCTATACTAATTACAGTATACCTACCTAGTGTTTCTTGTTTTATTTCCTTATGGTAATTCAATGTACAAAGTCCATCGCATTGAGGAAATACATGATTATGATGATTTAATAGGTCAGACAGAATATCTACCTTCGGATAGGTCCCCTCAGTCCACTAGGTATTTGTATGTGCATAGGCGACAAAGAATCGACAGGCTTATTCCAAACATCATAAGTACTCCTTTTAACTTGAACCTTTTGATATCAGCCTTAAATGTCAAGACCTCATTTCCACAAAGGGCCGTAACCTGCCAACGTTTTTTCGATAAAACCTGGCTTGAACCCAACCAGTTCTTGCCATTGTGAGGTCGACGGCCTGCGAGGATGTACCGCACGTGCCCCGCTTCTGAACCACTCCTAGTTATGCCAGATTAGATTTCCTTATTAATAATAGCCTCGTAGAACGAATAGTAGGACGAAGCTATCGTACCTATAAATAAAATTACCAAAGTAAAACCTACTATCCATAATCTGGTTGAGAGTGATGAGAGCGAAAACTAAACGCATCTGTCAAAATTTAAATTAAGAAAGTCGTTAGAGCGTCTCCAAAGTTCAAATGTCGAGAGCTGGAGACTCGAGCGAGTGGATAAAGCTGGTTTTAGAACAATGGTTTAGAAGGGGTTTTTGTATCAAAGTAACAGTAAGAGCGGTTTCGCACTACGTCCGATCCGAATCCGAGAAATCAATCCGAATTGGAAATTGTTCTAAATTCTGACGGATAGAGTTCGGATGTAGTGCGCAACTCCTCATACAAATAGGACTACGGTCATTTCGGACCGGCATTTCTCGGATTCAGATCGGACGTAGTGCGAAACCGCCCTAAGGCTTGTATTCATTAAGTTTCTGTGACGGAAGTGTGTGTCTGTCTGGTAAAACTTCCTGCATCAAAGCATTACCAACTTGCACAATTGGGTACTTAGTTGAAATTGGAACGGTTTTCTAATAAGCCATAGAAGCCAAGCCATAAGTGAAATTAAAACTATTTTTGATTGTTGTTCTTTTAGGTTCTTATACGAGTATAATTTTGAAGTAAATATTTCAAATGAAAATTGTAACCAATCTCTTCGGACAACGAGCAAAGTAAATCACAAATCATGCGGAAAAATATTTTCATCTTGAGGAAAAACGGCACATATGAAAAAAATCACACACAATGTTCTCAATGTCATGAAAAATCTTTTTATTTCATTTGAAATAACGCGTAAAAACATTATCAACTATACTTACCAAACATGTCGATATAAAATAAGAATGAATTTATAGTACTTTTCTAAAAGCCAACACGGTAATCCAAATTAACCTTTATATAAAAAGCATTTAAGTACTTAATCCTTCGGCATGATAAGTAGACTAGTTTTACAAGTAAGCTGGGAGCCATATTAGATTATGACGTAATGAATCCGAGCGTTGGATTATAAAATACAAGGGCAAGTAGTTTAATGAAGTCATATAAGTAGAACCTAACCTAAGTCTTTTATCTTATGTAGTTGTTTATGCAATACTAAACAGCAATGAGGAAGACAATGCAGTGCGTAAACAAACGCATAAAGCTATATTTAGAGGGGAAATAAGAGGAGTATCTAGATTTTAGAGAGAATGGGTTCATATTCATACATCCCTCCGTATAGCCGGTACAGTTATTGATACTGATAAAATACACAGTTGTGAAGATGAACTGTTGGCTTCAACGACCGCACCATCAAATGTTCGAAAAATTTGCCTGCTCAACATCGTTGATAACGTAATGAATGTTGTTGAACAATCCAAACAAGGCGAAATAAGAAAAAGTTTGATCAGCTTCTCCGAAGGCTAGATTAAGCGAATCCAAAAGAAGTGCCAGCAATGCCAGCTTCATAAACATCCTTTGCCTTAGGCAAAGTGCCTCCAACAATACGTAGTTAAGTTAGAGTAAAAGTAAAATAATGTGTGGCTCTAAGCACTAATAAATAGGTACATAGTACATACAGACAGGGTCGCCGGCGACAATAGAAACCTTGAACACTTCCACGTAGTGATTGTAATGTCTGGACGAATTATGTATTCGTCGACTTGCCATGGGCACACAAATGTAGAATTTTAGAAACAACATATATCAATTTTATTTTCGGAAACCATAGTGGTTCTATAAAAATAGCAGGATTACTAAACTAACAATCGTGCAAGATAGGATAATCCTGCTAATTTGCTGAATTTGGGAGATTTTGATGAGCTCTTCTAACTAGAGAAGATCAATTTGTCCGCTCAACAACGTAAAGAACGCAATGAATGTTGTTGAACTACCAAAATGAAAGCCATTGCTACTGATAGTGTGTTACGCAATTACTCCGCTGATGAGGAAAAGCAAATTCCCTCTGATTGGTTTAGTTATTGAAAATGTTATTTTTTTTTACCTTAACGACTACTACTTAAAATATACTATTACTACTACTTATATACTACATTATTAATAACAATATGGTGGGACCAGGATCAGAAGCAATTCAATTTTAAAAAAATTGTTCCTCTCCTAAGAGATTTTTTTTCCCTACTAAATGTTGTGGACTTTGATACAAGGTGTGTGAGACAGGCTATTGTGTAAGAAGTACAGCAGCTACAAGGTGCCATCATAACAAATTGACAAACAGAAAAACATCGTGACTGATAATGATGTTTTTATTTAGGTAAGTGTACCTAAGTACTACGTATCAGAGTGCTGATAAGTAGTATTTGTAAAAGGTATGTATAATTTTGTACATAGTCATTATTTTTGAAAAACATGTTAGGCCTTGCAATTGGTACGAAGATTACGAAGGTATTAAGTTTATTGCTTTCATCAATTAAACGTTTTGACATATTATTAACAACAGCAATACTGATAGTAACTACTTTAATCAGTTTTTATCAGTCCTTAATGTCTGATTTATGAACGGGTATTTTATTATCCTAGGTCTTAAAATTTCTTGCAACAATCAATGATGTCAAATAAATATTTGTGTTATCAGTTCATCACATCAGTTTGTAAAAACTCCACACAAAGCAGTCACATTTGTAAAAAAGGACATCAATCACTAAATCATATTGTTACCAGCATAAGCTGATGCTGTGAAGTCTGTGACTGTGAATCCTACGGCTTTCACGATCCATAAAATGCTAGAAGATATCAGAACAGATTTGTATATACAGGGTGTCCAGTAAATAGTACGACATATTTCAGGGGGTGATAGCTTGAGTCAATACCTACCAAAACAACACAATATATGTTCCGCGAAATGTAACTTTTTTTTTCACCACTGTAGGTAGCGATAAGAAAATCGTGCTGCGAAAATTTAAACAAAAAATGGTATTTCTTGAAAAAGATCTTGTTATTGATAGGAAAAAGACTTACCAATGAGTAGAGTAACTATTCACAAATAATTTGATGTAAAAAAAAACTAGAAAATAAATTTTTCATTACGAGATACTTCAAAATCTGTTTCAAGGTAGAGATTTTTCGATATTTCGGAAAATTTTGTATAACTGTAAATCCGTAACATTTTGCGGAACATATATTTTGTTGTTTTGGTAGGTATTGACCCAAGCTATCACCCCCTGCAATATGTCGTACTATTTACTGGACACCCTGTATATATATATACAAGAGTGTCAAATCCGACGGTTTCAAAGACAAGAATGAACTGCACACCTCAAGCATGTTACTACGCGACACCCTGGCAGATAATTCTAGTTGATTCGAGTATCATGAACACATAATTCAAACATTCTCTGTGTAGGTACCTGTGAATTAATACTGCACATTGTATGATCTCTTAGGTCAAACATGGCGTCAGTAAATATTGATAACTAGCCTTTAAAAGGACAGCCATTATATTCATGTAGGTAGGTGTAGAATACAAGGAAGATGATTTTCATAAGAGAGTCAATATTTGAATGTATATTTTTAGTATCTGTCGATCAACTATTTTGTTTCATCGGCGAGTGTTGACGCTGGTGTAGTTACAGATGAATATAATCCAGAACATATAACATTATCAGATACAGAATCATTCTTAAATCCAACAGAAGTAGAAAGTGAACCGCGTTTCAAGTAAGCAGGAAGGTGCAATGCTGCAGTAAAATGCAGTGCTTAATAGATTGCCATGGCACAAACCTCATAAATCATTGTTTATAGTCGCAAATCCGTCATTTGTTTTGGTCAATAGAACGCTGATTGAACATAACAACTCAGTATTGCGTATCGATAGCAAAAGGCGTGATCAATACACTAATGCCAAATACTGCGCGTTATTTCTGATCCGGACCGGTTCTGAACGAAAAACAACATAAACCTGACTTTATTATCGATTTCTGTATTTAGTGTTCATGTTGTTTTGTACCTTTGCTTGTCGTAATATCTTAATAAAAGATTATCGCGAAACTGTTGCGAACTTTCGCAACCTGCAGCAGATGACATAGATACGGTACTTAAATGAAGATTAAATTGAAACGAGCCATGAAGTTACCGACTATAGGTACTCATACCATCTTAAGCGCAGGATATTAAAGGTGATGATGACATTGACAATACAACTCTTCCAGCACTGTAGAATTACAAATCCTATGTAATCTTCGATCAACAAGACACATTAACTGCAGGTGAAACCAGTGTTCGTGTACCCATCACTCAAAAATTACTGAACGGATTTTAATGATACTTTCACTTCAGTACCAGTACATAGCTATACTGCTATATCACGTAATAGCTGAAGGGATATTGGCAGCTTGCCATCCTTAGCAAATCGTTAAAGTTGATAGAATGAAAGAGGAAACTTGTAGCTGCATTATAAGAAACTTTATAATATCTATCATGTTATGTAATGCTATAATTCTTAGTTTATCCATTTTAGAATTGTTAGAAGCTTCATGTTAGAAATCAACTTCATCTGTGGAAAGAATAATATTTGCCTTGTTCATAATAAGCCGGATTTACGATAAAACGCTTCGATACTTTCGTTAGCAACAAAAATTGCGCAAACTAGTTGATTTTGAATGTTAAAGGGTCGCTTTTATACGTGGGTTGCATATTATATTTAACTACGATGATGTAGTACTTGCATGCATTCTAAAACAAACGTAACACATGACAAAATGTAGCATTGGCGCCAACACCTTCTTTTGTTTGTATATCTAGCCAGATGTCATGTTTTACTTTATTTAGGTGTATTTTATGATTTTACAAGTATTGGTAGGTAAATTGAGTTGGCAATCAATGCCATTCAGTACTAGAGATAGACTGCGAAAAATCCCCCGAATTAACAGGGGGCCGAGTCTGCTATTACAATTGTGTCAGAATGGTATAACATTGATCTCATAGTGGTCGATTTTGACAAGTTTGGTAATCTACTAACACAATGGCGTCGTTATGACTTTCCTAAGGTCGACCACTGACACTTCATTGAAAAAAATGGCATAAAATGGTAATCTCGTACATAATGACACATGAATGACTGACGTATGCGGTAATCTGCTAAAATTTTGACAGATCCTTTGAACAGTGACGTACCATACCAAATACAACAAACAAAATAAATAGTTATCAAAAAACAATGAAACACCGGCCGAATTACAACAAAATAGCTATATAAACATCAATAAAAGATGTGAAACTGTCAAGTGACATTCTCACATTCTGTCAAATTGTCAATGTCAGAGTCAAAGACTGACATTGACGGTTTCACATTTATACTTGTTACACGAATATAATTTAATGTTTTTTGGTATTTACGAACTTCTTACTATTTCAGACTGCTTATGACACTGATTAATAATATGTAAAATGAAATGTAAATAAAATCTGCCATGAATAAATGGTTAAATGTAGTAGTAGTTTTTCGAGAACCATTTCTACCAACAGGTTTCATAATAATGGCAATACCCGCAATGTCATTCTGGCACAATTCTTTATTGAGACCATTGACCGACCATTATGAATTAGCAGATTACGAACTTTTAGCAAAATGACAATGACATCGTGTTGGGATGACCGATTTTATAAAATTAGCAGACTTGGGGCCCAGGTTGAATGCCGTAATTTACCGAAACAATTAAAAAGCCATTGTGTCATTGTGTCTCGCGTGGATCTACGTTCCGGCATACGAAAGGTTAAAGACCCACGTGTTGGGAGCTAATCGTGTACTACCGAACTATTGAAGATCTTAGTTGCGATAGAGAATTTTCGGTAATTTCAGGAGCTTGCTATTAAAAGGTGTAGAAAAATACTTAGCTACAAGTTAAGTATATTTATAATATGTGCTCGAAATACAAAGTTAGAGCCCGACCATTTACCGACTTTACTTTAAAATTTACATAGTAATAAGTACCGGCGTGCATAGATTACACATTTTATAGCCGTCCTCTACGGCGATCGTGTATTTCGCGCGCAAAACACGTCGGCCATCTTGAAGTTACCTATTCTATTCAAATTATTATACCTGACACCAGTTTCTCAGCTCCTTCCTACATAGAGTTGGTCTATTTTTTTATTAGACAAACCTGTTTAATTAGCAAACAGTACCAATACAGAATTGCCGCCATTGCAAATTGAGAGTAACAGATAATAATGAACGATTACGTTTCGTTCACATTCCAGTTTAACGTATTCCCATTATGCATACGGACAGTTATTTTAATTCTTAAAATAAGAGCTAAAACAGAAATTATAATGTTATTATGCTTTGTGTGCACTAAATTCGCAACGCTAATATGATATCTGTAGAATCTTGCCCTCATGAAAAAACAGGCAGGTAATAAAAGAATCACCAAGATAACTTTTATCGTGTTTGTGCAAATATGTGTGTTAAGCCTATCATCGAAATAAATGTAAAAATAGACTATGAATAACAAAGCAGTGAAACAAAAGGATTGTTAAGAACGCAGAAAAATAAGAAAACAATAATAATTTGCATACCTTATAAAAAGGATTTTAGATAGTAGTTTCAAAGTGTATTTTGTAGCTAAACCAACAATACTTAGCCACAATAGCACAACAATCATAAAGGTAATAGTAAAGATTTAAACGCGCAATAAAATCTTTCGACATTGGTATTAATTGTGTAAGTAGTAACTGCGCACACGGCACAACGCACTCCAAAAAAATGTACTTAGTTAAATAATCTAAGATAAAAAAATCCTTACATTTCTATTAATGTTCGCTGATACATAATCCCATTTCAAGTGACGTCACAAGATAGAAGTTATCAATATAAACCGGGTAGCAACGAGCGATATAAAATCGATTTGCGAAAATATTGCAAGCAAGATCGATTACCGTTTTGATGCTCCATTGGATTTATATCTTTAACAAAATAAACTCTGGTTTTACGTCCTTACTTTAGTTTTTACCTAATCTAAGCTGCGTTCAATATGCGAATTTCGCACTTAGCTACTGGACAAATAAAAGTACTGCTAAAAATTATGGGTTCTTACTAAAAGCCATTATCTTGTCAAACAAGGTAGGTAGTAAGAACTTATTAGAAAATCCCACATAAAAACTTTTTAACATGTCTTTAATAATAACTAGTGTTCATGTTGCCTCTTGAGGAGCCTCCGGCGCGGCGGTTAAAGTCCGATCTTTGGACGGGCCACACAACCGGTTGCTAGGTACGTCATGATTACTCATGGTAGATTAGATAAGTAGGTGCTACAAAAAACGGACGGTCTTATAAAACGCGTCACCTTCACTGAAGTCTTCAAATAATTATACTTCTGTGAAGAAATGTGAGATAAGGTTGTCTGGAAATTCTCTGGAAAGTGGGAAGACACAATCAAAGTCTTAGATCATTTGACACACAAAAAGTTCTTTGGACGTACTGAAAGTAGGCTGAATGTGACATGTTTTGTGATTTTAAATAAACGTGTTACCTACATACTCTTATTTACGTCGACTTTGTAATATTTTGTTTTGAAAATAAGAGTCAAATATCGATTATCAATTTTACACATTTCAAACGATTATACAGCTGAATATGAATCCAAACAAAGCGATTCGATTTTTACCAATAAAAACTTATTTGACCTATCGAACAGCGCATAACCTTGTATCATAAATATAGAAGGTTAAAAAATCTGACTAAGCCGGCAACACCGAATAGGGAAAAGTATTTTGGAGTGGCGCCAAAATTCAAATATTTTTCAACGAATCGCTATCAGCGGAGTTTTATTTTTAAAATTATGTTTCATTGATACGAAATTGTACGACGAGCGGCGCTGTTACTACGGTGGAATATATACAATTTGTTCAACTAATGAATACGGAGAGAAATGATCGTAAAACAAGAATGGAAGTGGAATGTGATCCATGTTTGCCAAGATATTTAAAATTATGAACGAGATTATTGAACTTTCGCTCCATTTAACGTTTTAGGAAAACCTTCCTCAAAGTGTAGACTATCCATTCAATCACCGCTCACCTCCAATACTCCACATAAAGAAGCATTGTGTAAATATTTTCCGCATACAATATAAACTGAGAACAGATCTCTCAAGTTCAATCACTGAGTTTACCAGAAAGTTTGGACAAGTTCCAACGGAGCACGCGGCCTGAACGTGGAGCTGACGCGTCGTGGGATCTCCCACGTAACCAAAAACGAGACGGTACAACATTGTACTTTAGTCTCGCGTTGTTCCTGAAATTCAGCACAAGGTTCTGAATAACCGGGCCGTACAAATAGACTCGAACACTTCAGTCGAATTATGTCACTACGCAGAAGATCCATTTGATTTACTATCTGGCGCTTGCTACGATGATCAAAGGTTCAAGTAAGAATCCGAAATTGATTTTATTACGGAAAATCAGGAAACTTAAATCTAAGAATATCAAAGATTCTTTTGGAATATAAAATGCATTAGTATACGAGCAGCTTGCATTGCCAATGCGTGATGCAATAAGACCGATACATATTTAGCAATCTTGCAGAAAAGTCTTCAATAATCTCTGCACCCAATGGTTGACTGGTAGAAAATGCCTATGGCAGCCTCTGTATATAGCATTAAGGAAGGGGCCCGCCAGGGCCGAAGCCTGCCGGGGTAGCGGGATCGTCCGAAAGGGTTACCGCTGCCCCGGAACATAAAGGGCTAAGGAAGGAACACGGGTGGGTTTTAGTCAGTAAGAGTCTGACACTCCCTTCCGCTCCACCCAGAGCGGGAGGAGTCATTAGATGATTTCCCATCCACAAAAAAAAAAAAAGCCTCTGTATATGTATGTGTTTGAATATTCTCAAATGCATTTTTAAAGGAAAATGTTTTCTGAAAGGACTATGACTTTCCGACGAACTATTGAAATAGTAATTATTCATAGCTACTAGTTCTGAAAGGTGGTAAAAGAATAAACGCTGTAGACGTCACTATAGTAATGAGTGTCTATTTTTAAGCACGTGACAACGTGACAGTTGTAAAGAAAAGATTTTGGGCGTGGCTACACATTGAGAACTAATCGGTGCGATTATCATTAGCTTGTCTTTGAAGTAAATTAGCAGTGTTTCGACGTTCGTGCAGATTCAAAGAATAATGCAGAGCCTTGCTTGTAAACTTACTGTAAAGTGCTTAGCTATAAAATAATTACGAATTCCAGCTTGGACTGATTATAATTAGCTCCAAGCAAATGGTTCTTGTTAGCTTGAATACCATTTTTGAATTATTATAATGACGGTCATTTCTGTCAGAGGATAATTATATTGCGTTGTAATGATTTACTAGGAAACGGTTAGAATTGGTATAATGTTTTAGTTAAACCGGGCTGAGTGCCTGTGAGGCGGGGAATTTTATCACGTTAAAATACCTTGTCAAAATTATTTTTCGAGTCCTAAACACAGGTGGACAAATACAATTACATAGGTTCTTCGGTAAACATTAAAAAATCCGAGTTCAAGTGGTCGACCCACTTGCTTGCGACCACGTTGCGCCTTTTGAACTTTTCCAATGAGGTTGTAACACTCAACAGTTATAGATTTATGTTACTGTTCAGTTTTCAATGTTTTGTGAAATAAGGTTAAATTCTGTTCACGCTGTTTTTGTGTGATTTTGCACATGGATATTTGCCAAAATTTAGACTTATAAAGTACTCAAATAGGTACTTAAAATAAATTACTTTTATCGCGGGTGTATTTATCCTATACATACTTTTGTTTATCTACAATGTTCCAATCATTTTTACTGCACTTTAAACATTGCCTCGTATATCCCTTGACACTAAAATTGAGCCATTACATTTTACAGAAAAGGCTAAGCAATTATCATGACAATATGAACAATAGCGGTCCCAGAATTGCGCCTAGCGTAACACCACTAAGTAGGTAGCTTGATTTGTACGCAGCGACAATCACGTATGCACTCCCCACTAGCATACCGGTTTGCCTACGGACGTTACCGAGGTGGAGACTGCACGCGATCACCACGTGCTCATACAAACGTAATCTTTTATATGTACACATCATTGTCATAAGCTTTCGTGAAATCTTTAGTCCTTCTAAAAAACAATCATTCTAATACTAGGTTATCACTACAATTCTGATCTCAATTTTTTTGGTGATAAAGATGTTTAGTGAACATATAATTTTTATATACACTTGATAGCTTATCTCATTATCTGAGGGAGCCTTTGCCCTCAAAAGTCATGAGTTCATGACATTAAAATGACTTTGTAATTACATGCATATAGGCATAAGATCCGGTTTTTATCAGTACAAGCAATGAACGATAATTTTATTGATACGGCGATTAAGTATGTACAGACTGATTATGATCGGATTAGTTGTTAATACGGGGCACAATAAATAACCCTTTTAGTTGTAGTATCCAGGCGCAGATAAAGATCAGACATGAATAAATTCGTTGCTTGCTGGAATAAGACCAATATTATCTTTGAAAATGACTACTAATATGTATTTCAATGGGTTCGTCTTCACTTTGCTTGTAGCTAAAAATAATTTTGTACTATGTGATGTTTCTGACTTACATAACAGTGTCATATATTTTCGTTGTAAATAGTTACGACCTTTGAATTTGTGGAATTTAAATGACTAAAAATATTAACCGTCAAAGCATATGCATTTGAAAATTGTCGCTACTTCAAACTGATCAGAACCTGCTGCTAGTAGACCTAGGCTTGAATAATGTGTATAAAATGAAGTGACCACATTTAAATTACAATAACTTTTGAAGGTTATCTAGCATGTTACGCCGTTAGATTCGTCTATCAAACATTATACCTAAAACCAGTTTTAAAGTATATTTAGAAGTCATTTGGAAGAAGATTGGAAAGTGTTGAAGATGGATATTATAATGCATACAAACATAAAAATTGTATGTTTAAGCATCGAACAAAGATAGGTAGCGGTAAATCCTTGAGTCATGGTTATAGAACAGCCACCAGAGAATCTCATATGTATAAATGGGTGGCAACTAGCTATGGATTAGCAAGGTAGGAAAACCGAAGACGCAACTTATAGTTGTATTGAAGAAAATTAACTTATGTTCGATAAGGAAACCCTTGTAGCTTTTATGAACTGTTTTATATAATTATATTAGTTTTGAGAGCGTGTTCCTTATGTTAAAGTATAACTTATGTAATTTAATTGTCACGCCTATCAGAAAAAATATTAAAAATTAGGTGGCGTAATTACCAAAAAAATATCAAATATATAATTATGCAATAATTCTTTCAGAGTCATGGTAATTGCGATACCCTTTTGATCTCTCTTATCTCTACCAAATGTTATCTGAAACATGTAATCGATATAAAAAAGTTAATTTACATCAGCCGTGCAAGCACTATCTGCAGTAGGTAGTTATAGATTACCAGCTAACTTCTCATTGATCTTCGGAAGTAAGGCTATCAGGGGTCAACGTAAATTGTTTCATGTTTAGTGACGTTTATTATATCTTAGTTACTTTGTAATTATTAATGACTGCAATAAAATGCCAATATTTTATATAAACTGTCCAGTTTTGTTTAGAAATGATAAGCTACTCGTACATGGTGGTGAAGGAAAACCTATTTATGTGACCATTAAAAACATGTTTTGAGGACATTAATGGGCATGTTATTACTTTATTAAATGCATTGTTATTTTCAATGACAATGTATGCTGTGATGCATATACTTTACTATAACTAGCTCAATCAAGTTGGACTTAATAACTATGTCACGAATTGTTACTTGCCAATTGCTAAGTATATGATTCAGTTGGGTTTTTCAATCAGTATCATACTAAGTATCATTAAAGCTAGTGAGAATTATCAAGAAATTATCTACTTGATGAAGATAATGAGGAAGCGAACCATAGAATTATGGAACTTTGACCAGGAACTGTTTACACAATCTTAGTGCGGATGTAATCAGATTTACTAGGAACTTTTCGGTCGAAGGGATTTCCCACTAGTCGGTTAGGCTACTGAAATATTTGCCATATACGATTTAAGTAAATCGGTTATTAAAGATTGGTGTGAATTATAGGTTTTTATTTTTTTAATTCTCGTAGGTACTTATGTGTTGAATTTTAAGATTCCCGGATAATAATGACGCCATATTTGAATATTTGATCGATGACACCACCACAACCACTTTACCTAGATAGGTGAATACATTTTGAATTAGTGCGTATTTAGATTGCCGATAGACTTAAAATCGAACGATGTTTTCTTAATCCTTTAAAGCGATTAGCTACTTACAAAATGTTTTTCAAAAACATAAGTACTAAGCAACTAAATACGCACTTATTAAACTGCTCTAATCAGTCAAAGCAATTTTGTTTTCAAAAAACATCTGAACGATCTATATGATCGATCCATTTAGATATAATCGTTGCAATTCGCTATCGATCGTATCTAGATAATATGCTTTTAAATTATGATTATTATTGGATTTTGAACTGTATTAACAAGCGTGACTTTCAACATTTGTTACGTAAAGATTCCCTGACATTTAACATCTTATGGTTTGCGACTTAGGAACTTGGTGAAGATGCATAACAACTAACACAGCAAGTTTCTCCATAAAGTTTAACACAAGTGTCCATATTAGAAATTTAGAAGCATACAATTCAAGATTGCCTAAATATTAAATCCTTATACATAACATTTCAATTCGAATCTCTAGCTACTATGTATGTAGCTATTGATCCTGACACGAGTCAGTTACAAGCGACACATTTTCAATTGTAATCTTTTTATTACCATCAAGTAATTTTCCTATACCTTAGAACCTGGATTCCAGCTATATTTATTAATTCTTAAGGTCAGGTAATTAACATCGTGGCAGCAAACGGGTGCACGTTGAGCCGAGCCGCCGTGATTGAAAACCTTGGCTCACATTGTTATTATCTTCGCATACTCAAACGACCTTATTTTTGCCGGTGCTAATGCTCTATAATCTGTGGTTTGCACTGACGTTTTCTTGGAAATGGCTTTTTCGAAAGCGAACATTATTTTGTTTGTGATTCATCCTGTAAATCCCGATTAGGTTTTCAACTTTCAACTTTAGTGCGATGTTCAAATTGCATCTTAAGATGCTTCCAACCCTTCATGGATCTTATAATAGGTTTTAACCACATGCAAATGGATACAATAATGTCATCATCTGCCTAGCCTTTTCCCAACTATGTTGGGGTCGGCTTCCAGTCTAACCGGATGCAGCTGAATACCAGTATTTTACATAAAAAATGAATGAATGATGATTAAATGGATACAATAATGTATCATAGTATATCCTTGACTTGGCCGCTTTTTTATATATTTACCGACATTAGACTCGGCATTAAGTAAGGCAGGGCCAGTCAGGATGAAACAAACGATTGCAAACAGATGTAGCGAATGTTTTTTGTTCTGTTGTGATAAAAATGTAGGTATGTGTAATAAAAGGCTATTGGATTTTGAGTGTAATAGTAATATTAAAGTGAGCAAGGTTCTATATTTGCGATTACTATATTGTACCTATTTAATTAGAGAGTCACGGCACATCAGGCTATAGACCATTGTTTTAGGATTATAATGTTCGCTCTGTATTCGTCTCGGGGCAATTAATCATACCTTTGTAGTCGAACAAAGATACACACCAGTAATAATTGAATTATTGGAATACATTCTAAACAAAGCAGTACGAAATATTCAGTCTTGTAAGATATAGCTTTTGTTTGAATTGCATTTTTGGAGGCAAATAAAGATACTGAATTGGTAATCATAGGATGTCTTGATGACGACTAGATTTTAATATTACACAATACAACCGACCACGCCGTCTGGAAATGTTTGAGACAAAAATTTCTTCCACAAAACAAGATTGGTGTGTGTTACGAAAGCGGTTTTTTGTCCGTGATTGAAGTGAAAGCAAGAGACAACCCAGGACAAGTCTCCAATAATAATAGAAATAACATACGAACAGTGCTTATGTATGGCTAACAAGCCATGCATAAACATAACACTACCAGGGAAACATAAACTACCCGAAGGATATTGTGACAAACAATGAGGCTGTTACACAACGGAGGCCGTTGATGACGTCAGGGAACAAAGTCCACCATACCAATTGGAAAGTTCAACATTGGAAGCAAAACGTTTGCGCCAACTATTTGGTCTAAATTGTTGGTTGAAATAAAATTAGTTGTTAAAGCTAAGTAGGCCAATTTGAGTTTTGATGAGTGCGAAGAGCAAAATTTTGCAATGTTGATAAGTCAACAATTTTGCCCATCATTAACATCTTCACGAGTAACTTTTGATTTGATTAACCCAATTCCTAGATCAGAAATTCAGCACAACAAACTACGAGACGTAGTTTTTCAAGTCATTAGTTTGATTGAATTACGCAAAACAACCGTTTTGCAGAATTTTGCAATACACAGTGTACTTTCCATTCAGTTGTTGATAATGTCTAGCTATTGTTGTTCTTATAATTAGGCGATTGCTTAAAACACGTGTTTTGAAACGTGAATTTATGCCAAAACACTATTGCCTATGCAAATTATTCGGAACACAATAGTCTCTCTGGCGACGAATTGTACCTGGTAGTCTAAGCAAGGCAAGCCAAGATAGACTTCATTCTGATCGTAATCTTTATGGCTTGCTAGCATGTTGCTTTGTGTTGTTTTTATGTTTAAAATTTGATGTCGAATCTTAAGATTTATGTCTGTCGCAGTTACCTTGAAGCGCCCTCATTAGAACAATGTCCAAAAATAATGTTTTTTTAAACCACAAAAAGTAATCTTGATCTTGTTTGGATACGGCTATAAAATTGAGGTTTTTTGGTCTGCTGAACAGCGGCAATGTTGCTAGGCTAATAAATCGTAACTGCCTCTATCCGAAACAACCTTTAAATATACCTATCTATTGGATATCCTTTAAATCGTTACATAAACTCATATTAAAGAACCTAGTACTTACTTACATTTAAAAAATAACAGATGATCCAATTAACCTCTTTAGTGAGTAATAAAGCTACCACGTGGTGAGACAAAGTTAAATATAACTGTTGGAGTTTGTACCCGATGTTTCTGCTATACGGTTCTTTTTATGTTTCAGGTTACAAACTTTACGAGGTAAGATATAAAGTGCAGTTCCGTTTGGCATGATTATTGTTGAAAATGAAATTGAACTGTAAGTTATGAAATTGCTAATTAGTATTGTGGTTTACCGTGATTCATGTATCACTGAAGACCTGCATTTATCACTTTCTTTAAACGATCTTCATTGCTCACAGAACTAGCGACTTTGCAAGAAAATTTTAACAAAACGGTTGGGTATTTTCAGTTATTTGATCTGTGCAATTGACCCATAGTCTGGACAATTTACCCAACAATACCCTCTACATTGAGAGTCTAAAGGTTCATAGATTAAATTCAACCATAAAAGCAGAATCTAACGTCACGTGAAAAGTTAAGGCGGTACACTGTAAAAAGACTTCTATCTCGACACCACAAGGTTGAAATTGGGTTTTCAGGTTGGAATCACGCCTCGTGCACGTGCGGCGCGCACGGTAGAGAGTTCACAGCTGTTGTTTAAACAGTGGACTTTGGACCCCACAATCACCGGTGCGGTGTAACCGCGTGAATAACGTGTAACGACTCTTTGATTTGTTTGGAGATATTTGATTGAGTCATCTTTTTACTTCATCGGTGGTTTATCTGCATGCATTTATGTACAGTTATCGTTTTCCGATCTATTTTACATGAGGCTTTAGTATGCAAGATTATGTTTCGTCATGATTATAAAAAAACGGAAACAGCATGTAAAATTAGGTAGGTAGATATATGAGTACAAGTCCCTACGTACACAAATTATCTTAATTATTTATTGTAATTGCCGTTGATTGACTTTTAATGAAGATGGAGACTGTGAAGATATACCGTAAAGGGGGGATTAAAGTGGCAAGACTTGAATTTAAAAGTCTGTTCAAGATTGAACTTGGGGGACAGTCTTTGTAGTGTCTGAATGGAAAACTAGTTTTAAAGCATTTTTAACTGGATTTCAAGGCATGAAGATAGGTATTAACATTAACTGATTGATGACGTCAAACTCAATTCTTTTTAACTTGTTTAAAATTGTAGGTCAGTGCTCTTACAATCCGCTGTTATATTAATAAGTATGAGTAAGTTTCTTACGTGACGAGACTCACGAGTGGATGGCAGAGTATGTGGAGTGAGTGGTGTGTGTGGATCTATGTATTATTTATACATATTCATACAAGCTATAATGGATTTATTTGCACGTTGTCTAACCTAACCTAACTAGCATAAGCATAATCGGCCTATATGATGTTCCCACTGCTGGGACTCACGTCGCCGTCGTCTCTTCGAGAGGGACTGGGCTGTTAGTGATATCTACCAGACGGACCCAGTGCTGGTTAGTAATGTCACTATGTCTTCGATTTTTTGTGGTTTTGGAACCTAAAAGCCATAGAATTAATAGACTAAAAGCTATCTCAATATTAATCACGTGAATTTAAGGATACTTCGCCTAAATCGCTAATTATTATTTATCAAGGAGGCGTAAATTAAACTCGTAATCATAATAGGTAAGTGGGTAATAGGTACCTACCTATCCATACTAATATTATAAATGCTAATGTATGTCTGTCTGTGTCTGTTTCCTCTTCACGCTTAAACCGCTGAACTGATTTAGATAAAATTTCCTACCTATAGAGGTAGTTTGAGTCCCGGGAAAGGACAAGATAGTTTTTACCCCGATATTCCCACGGGATCGAAACTTATGCGGGTGAAATCGCGGGGCGCTGCTAGTTTACTACGAAAATTATTATAGATGTACTTGTAGGTACCTACAAACAAAGTGCACCTACCTACCTAGGTACCTACGTATCAGCCTGTAGGTACTACATTATAAAATAGGTCTACCGGCTTAGGTATCTATCCTACTTACCTATCTTATTATTAGCTACTTGTTCAGTGTGTAGGAATCCTACATTGGAGATTGCAATTCTGTTGTAGGTAGGTACCTACCATAATAGTTAGGTACCAAGCCCATTTTTGCTCAACATAAATCTCATTGAAAATATGAACTAAAGACCTTTCCAAAACTCTCCAGGCATGGACATAAATAAATTATTAGATTGTGCAATCGTTGCTTAATGTTACAAGTCTGTTTTCAGCTCGTTGCTATGCTCTATTGCGGCATTTCGCAGATTTCCTTAGCCAGAGTTGAATCACCAAAACATTCGTGAGGATTGCCCTAAATTCAAAATGCATCGAATTTATTGGCTGGAAACCAGCCAGCAGTTAGAGGAACATCCCAAACTTTCTGGCGGCGGCAAAACAACAAAAAAGATTTAAAAAATACGATTCTAAAACTAAACCATTAAATCGACTTGTGTTTTCTAATAAACCATGACCACCTTAACACCTTGAGCATTTTGAAATAAACAGTAGAACGATTATGAATGATACGTTTATTGCTTAGAGTAATTAGACTTAATTCTATGGTTTATTGCATTTCGTAGCTATCACGAAGGTAAAACGTGTAGAATGCCATTTGCCGGGTCCAAAGTCCGCAAGGTAAACTGACGTCGTCGCCGTCGCCGAGCAAACGTGTCTTGAGACTTGAACAATGCTTTTGTTTTATATCAATATCTTGAATTAGTTAAGTAACCAATAACGTTTTTACTATCTAGGAATAATTGAAATTACTATAGGTATGTACTTGGGGAATTCATCCATTATGTTGTAATATTAAAACAATCACGATAAGTCCGCAAAACATGCTGTTCCTATTGCTGTTCCTATTTCATTTTTTGGGTTGTTTAGTTCATAACCGTTGCTTATTGTTATTCCTTTGTTCAGACTGAAATTCTGTTGTTAACGTTAAGAAAAAGTTATTGTTTACATTGTCAACAACTGAAACTGAAAATAAACGAATAGAAGAATAATGTTGTAATAGTTGTTCATTCTTACCTTTTCAAGGCAGTCCTGTCCAATTGCATTGAGTTCCACTTTGACTTCCAAAATCACAGAATTGGGCTGGCTAACTAACCACATTTTGTCAAAATTTTAAAAGAAAAGAAAACCGAATAAAATTAGACTGTAAAAGAGGTCGAGTAGTTTAGCGTTATTTAATTCCGCGGTATAACACTTGGTTAACAATGTTTATCTCACTCGCGTAAAGAATTTATTTAAAAATGTCTTTCTTAATTCGCTCTGCGCAATGTTTATCGCGTATTCTTTGTGGAAGTAAAACTGTGAATACTTCCAGACGACGGCCATACTACGTTAAGTTTGCCTCCGAAATGATAAAGAAAACAGTGACGTTACTAACGCGGGGGGCGCGGACTCTGTACTTTAGTGTTGATCTATGTAAATAATCTGTGTTTATTCAATATTCATTACTGCTTAGACACCGCAATTCAGACAACGTGAAACGAACAAATACGTCGATGAACACAATGCCATGCGATTTGAGTGAAACACCAATCATTTGTTCTCTCATTGAATTGATGTTTTGTTTCGTTCGAGCGCGGTGCAAAAAGAGAGACAGAGCTATCGGCGAAGCCCTCAGTCCAGTGATGCCAGACGTACGATAATTATCGTACATTTACCATAATTTCAACACCGGTACGATGTACGATACAATATGTATACTATCGTACGCCAAAGTACGATAATCTCCAACCCTCTTCCGAAGTGGTGTTTGGCATTCAAATGCAGACACTGAACGACTATTTAGCAAAAATAATTTGACGAAAACCAGAATAAGAAACAAACTTTCAACAAAAACTGTTAAAGGGGCTTTACTTTCAGCGCAATGCGTAAAAAACCAATCAAAAGAATGCTGTTATGGTTTTAAACCAACTGAAAAAATGATATCTCGAATGACTTCAGCAGTCCTTTAATCAAAAACGGCTGGCGCTGCTGCAGAGATAGATGTAAATTAAATAGCGAGTCCAATGACCCCCTTCTTTTATAAAATAAGTATTTTTTAATTTCTGTCTAATTTCACAACTTCCTAAAATTCCTATCCTATATCTAGTTTTGCGAAATAGCGCGTTTCGCTCGGTTTTGGCAGTTGTACGATAATTATTTTTCATCGGGTACGATAATTTTCGAATATTGATATAATAATTCACTGGCACTCGTCTGGCAACCCTGCCTCAGTCAACTTGTCATGAATTTCCTTTGTTGTATTGTACAGACGCCAGCACATCAACCTACTACAATCGGTCAGATTTCTGTAATAGATTTTCAACTTTATCGCTAAAGCATAAGGTTCAATGTTGATTGGGAAAATTTGACAGTTAGGTGTAGGTTGATGTGCTGGCGTCTGTACCTATCATTACCTATGGCCGCTTTCCGAATTGCGTCAAAAGCGATTATATCGCGAATCCGACCAAATTTAATAGTCACAAAATATAAGGGCTATTGAGTAATAATTGTGACATTGCGCGTTGGTCGGATTCGCGATATTATCGCATTTGACGCAATTCGGAACGTAGGGTATGTTAATAGGTGGGAGCAAAATTAAGTAGATAAAATATAATATTACTTGAACAAGGCTATCACAATTTTAGCCCGAAACGAATCCAACTACTTTAGTGTGAACAGAAAAAATAACTACGATGACAGCTTGTTTGAATGAAAAATGGCACAAGGTAACCTATTTATTCTGTGGTCTGTAGTGTGAATGGCACATTTTGAATTTGCCGGGAAATATATAAAAAAAAATGTTTTTATGGCTTGGCTGCTGGGACCTTTTAGCCAATCAATTTCACCATTTCACATACTTGTCTGTGGTAAGCACAGACAAAATATGACAAAATTGTGGAGATTAGATAATAGACAACATGGTTTTAAATATTCTTTATCTGAGGGTAGTATTATGATTAAAATTAATTTATAATTGAAATCAGAATTAAACATCAATAACGATTTGTGATCATACAAAATTTAAACTCTGCACTATTTTATGCTCTACACCGCCATCTATTTCGTAAATAATTATTACTTACATTATACAACGTTTCATCATACGCAAGAAAATTCATTAAACGTTTTTTGATTTTGTATATTAAAATATAGAAAATCAAATAAGATATTAATTGATTTAAAAAAGATGTAATAGACATGTCCAATATCAAAATAAATTAAAACTTAACTTTCTATTCAAACATTTCTAGTCTTCGAAAATAAATAGTTCCGTTTCTCGCAGAAATACAGAAGCACGAGCCGCTGACAGCGCCAATCGTGACAACATGATGGAACTAAAGTAATCATATGACTTCGTCACGACCATCTACTGCGCGGTGCGCCTATTGATTTGTGTCTTGGTCTTGATTCTCGCTCGACATAGTTTTCTTGTGTATCAGAAATGGCGAGTCAGACACAGGGAATCCAACAACTGTTGGCGGCTGAAAAGCGAGCTGCCGACAAGGTCTCTGAGGCGAGGAAGCGTAAGTTATTTTTATAGTACTACGTATTTTACAATTTAGCCTTGTTTGTACGTTTCCACTATAGAAGTTGCCATTTTCAGTCAGCAGTTCTCGTGTCCATGATCAAACTAGGTTCTATTTGGTAGAATCTTGATGTAATCACGATTTATAAGTGATGGCTTTTATTTCAGGGCGTGATCACATGATTTATACGTTCCACCCGCTGCTAGTAATGAATCGATTGATAACAGCACCTCAGTACCTTTATATCTCTTAGGACATCGTGTTTGCTAATTTAGAAGACATTTTAGGACTTACGGCGGTCACAGGGTTATATTTCTAGAAATAATAAATTGTCCTAAATGAAAGATTGTGCACTGGAAAATAAGACATACTTAAGTACCTATAATTTATCTTATTCCCCCATCTACCAGGTTCAGACTCTTGAAGATTAATGAAACAGAAGAAATTAAAGAAATCTTCATATTTGTTTCATAATGCTTGTCATGGAATTATCCAGACTGCAGCCTCTGTAATTCTTTAAAATCTAGTTTCTCCAATATACCCCTATGACATCATCATGTTCCATGACAATCTGTGAATAGCCTTATATAAGTCAAAATTTTTGGGGTGTAAGTAGGTACTTCCTATGTAAATAGTTTAAGGTGTCTTAGAAGTATGATTTTGTGGCAGTTTTTCTCTCATTAAAAAGATAAGCATCTTTAATTATTGTTTAAGTTAACAATACAACAAGTCCAAAATGTTGAAATTGGTGCCGATTCCCTTGTTCACAAACTAAACTAAATTTTAGTTTAGTCCTGTCAAATTAACTACGTCAATTTACGTCAGGCTTTAATTTAACAGGACTAAACTAAAATTTATCTTATGTCCTTTTCTTAATGAAATAGAAAGAAAAAGATGCACTGATCTTAAATTTAGTTTAGTTTGTGAACAAGGGAATCGGCACCATTACCTACCTAAGAAATTTGTGGTTCAGTTCATGTTTTGCATGTTATATCCTAAATGTGATCAGCTGATAACATGATGACAGTTAACTGTCATCAGCTGATCACGTGGATGAACCTATGGTTAATTTAATAATTATGTGTTACAGGGAAAGCAAAACGCCTAAAGCAGGCCAAGGACGAGGCCCAGGAAGAGATTGAAAAGTACAGAAGTGAACGCGAGAGGCAGTTCAAAGATTTTGAGGCAAAGGTAAGAATTAGTAACAAATACTTTATATTCTCTATGTTTGTCACCATGCCTAGAAGACAATGAATGCCATAGAATTGTACTTTTTTTAAATCTTAACCCAAGTTCTTGTCATAGCTTACAAGCTATGAGAAGAACTTGAGTTAAGATTCTATTCAGCAAATATAAAATTTTATCTGTTTCCCTCTGAAAAATAAAGAAATGGCGACGTCATAAAACTATTAGATAATTTTATGAGCTAACATAACATTATGAGATTTAAAGTTATATTTGAAAAGTTTATAGTAAGTTCCTATGACACAATATTATAAATAAAAATCAGAAAAAATAGTGCTTTAGTAGCCGAATTGGTATGTTTTTTTATTCAAAAGGCTACGCATAAGCAAAATCAGTTTGGGACTGGAAGCCAAGCACACATCCCCAACAATGTAATGGAAAAGACTAGGAGAATGAGTTTCATAGTAAAGTTATCCAGAGTGGAAATTAATAATAATATACAAAGCACTTGGACTAGATGGTTGTGTTCCTTAGCATTTACTTTGGCTAAGCGTTATTCCTGCCACTGTTGCACAACTCTAAAACTTCAAGAGCATGATAAAGGTGGAAACATGTCTAAGTCGAAGCAAATGCTGACTCTAGTTTGCTAACTACTTGCCAGCTTTCAGCCATATTATTTGTGTCAAGAGTGGGGGTAATTTTTCTCTTTAAATGTAGCCTTAACCAAAATCTGTTGTTCTGTATTTAGCACATGGGTAGTCGGGAAGGTGTTGCCGCTAATATTGATGACGATACCAGGATCAAGATTGATGATATGAACAGAAAGTTTAAGCAGCAGCAAGAGCCGGTATGTACACTTGTTTATTTTACTATTAGCTACATCTGCAACATCATCATCATCATCATTTCAGCCATCAGATGTCCAGTGCTGGACATAGGCCTCCCCCAAGCACCTCCATTTCAACCGGTTCTGTGCTTCTCGCATCTAATGGGATTACACCTGCATAAAATCAAAATCATAGTGGTTGGAAATTATCTCATGAGAACATTCTACCGGGATAAAAATTGTCCTAGGTCCTAACCCAGGGTCATGGACTATCTATTTGCATAATTTTATCTAAATCCGGCATTTTAGGCGTGAAAAGGTAACAGACAGTCAGACCACCAGACAGACATCCGTATTTATACAAATATTGCAACAGATTGGGATGCATCAAACCAGTATGAGCTGACCTCTCATTGTACAGAAAGCCTTTATAATGCGAGATTAACTTATGCTGGGAATATAAACATAACTTGATGTTTACTGTGTACTATTTACTTAGTTTATATTTAATCAATTTTAAATACAACAGTACAAGGATCTTCTGGCGCGTAGTCAAAATCGTAACTAACGCCTCCATCTTGGTTTTTTTCATAAGTACTTAAATAACAATAATAACATCATATTTGCCTCTGGGGCGTTGTCGACTTTACAGGGTACTTACATACATGTTTCTTAAGTTTTGTCTTAAATATGTTTATACTAACACACCTCTTTAAATCCTCCGGCAAATAATTTCACAAAACAATTACACAAATGTTTACCAACAGCGCCCCCTGTCAAAGTCATTCGAGAGCCAAAACTTCCTTGTAGCAGTGTTTCTATATAAAGTGCGGCCGACGACGTGAGAATGCGTTCTTGAGCATAATATGTGTTTTGCGAATTTGATCTTTATTAAATACCTACTAGAATTGTCGCACTGCCAGATCAGATCAGTGGAAGAATTAGATACGCATTCTCATTCACGACGACTGGACTGTAGTTTTTTTTACTGTAGTTTTAAATAAATAATTTCGTTTTACTTACCGTAGGCTAATGCTATAAATGCACGAGTGCACATAAAATATATATTATTTTATTTTTACAGGTGATCAAGGATATTCTCAGTTTGGTGTATGACATCAAGCCAGAATTGCACGCCAACTTCCGCCTCTAAGCATATAATCATGTTATAATATCCGTTTGTCGCGTATTAAACATTTTGCGATCACCAATCTAGTTGTTATATTTATGATATTTCTGTTAATTGATAGGCACTTAGGCGCGGCAGTCTCAAGCACGCGGGAAAAACGACCGCCGAGAATCGTCAAAAATCGATTCGAGGTCAATTGTGATTAAAAAAACATCGATTTTGACAGTAAAAGTTTGCAGTCCATTGCGGCCTGTGAAACCTCGCCAATATTACTGGTCACCAGAAATGGGGATTACTGTTAAAACACGCGGGATCATCTAGCCGTTAGCTGTAAATACAAGTATCGCTTTGTTTCGCCCTATTTATAAAATAATCATTCAATAATATGTGTTAAGAGATCAGCTCGGTATCATTCCAAAATACGTTCGAAGGTCCGAACAAGAACACGCAAAAAAATGTACCCTATAATCTTGAAATTGTTTGTTATTCAATGTTGTATGTTGAATAGAAAATATATAAAGTTTTAAAAAATAATTCTAATGGTCTTTTCTTGAATAGTGGCGAGTGTGTACAGTATTAATGAAATATAAATGTTAATGTATAAAGTTTAAATTGTTTTATTATATTGTGACCATTTCAGGTGATTTCTGAAATAAAAAACAAATTTTCGCTAAAATAGGTATATTGGGTCTACTATTTTTTAAATTAAAATCACTGTGACTGCAGCAATGACCTGCAATTAAAATAAAAACTCTTAGTTAATTTTCTGGAAGTACCTACCTAAACTAGTACATACCTACTCGACTCAAAACACATTAACCTTTTAACCGCTTAGGTACGTCGGATTAATCCGACAAATATTTTCGTGTCCATTCCGCCAGGGTCGTATATATAGGGTGACTGGTAATTAGTGACCGATACCTAAACACGTGATTGTACTCATGATAACAAACAACTTTTACTGTGGGACCAAACCTGTAATCGCGAAAAAAAAGATCTGCTGTTCAGTACATTTTGACGTTAGGCGAACATAAACGACTAAACCGCAGATTTTTTTTTGTACGACCAAATTACACAGCTCGTTTAATCTGTATTATTATTACATCATCACGGCTCGTTTCATCGGTATTATTTTTCGTTTTTTTTTTTCGGGCGCTTGGGGCACGACAACTCATATAAAGTCGGGCGGTTAAAAAGTTAATAATTTAAACGGCAGTACCGTTATGCCTAGCCGTAGTAGCCGTTTGTTATTTCTGTAGACTACATTCTCCATAAAATTGTCCTTCACCGTTTCATAGGTCGATAAATAGGTGGGTATATGTAATGCAATTTTCCATGCATTGGTTAAGACTTGTTGATCCGCTTCATGGCAGTTTCGATTTCAGATTTGATGCCACCAACTGCATCAGATTGCTGTGATTACTATCGGGTTTTATATTTTCAACCTTTTAGTCAATCAACTCTGCATATCGCAGTTCATTGCTGGACATAGGGCCTCTCGCATCCTGTCCTACGCCTTCTGCATCCAGTCTGTCCCAGCCACCTTTTTAAAATCGTCGAACTACGTCGGTCCTTCCTTTTCCATCCAACTTTTTAGTGTTATATTTTTGTAGCTATACACCTCATGTACCTATCTATCGAAAATCCATCCAGCCGTTAGGATGCTTCGGGGGTATAGAGAATCCCGCATACAAAGGTACGTACGTACCTACATAGTTGCGCATGAAAAACAACCCAATCTTTGCTGCGCACAGTCGGGTGATGACACTGCCGTAGTACCACGTAATGCCTTAACCCGGAAGATTGATCCAGAACCATTGCCCTGAACTGTGTGGAGTGATCCTCAGGATCTGTTTTTATTTGTCTGTTACGTATCCGTCATGGTCCTAATACCCACTTCGGCTTACTCCTCTTCTCGGAAATTTTGTCGAGCCAGCCAGCGATAGCTCCCACGGTGGAGAAGACGGCCGGCTGGTCGGCCTGGTCGCAGCGTTTGGAAGAGAATGATAGCACGCCGATCAACAGGCCGTCCATGACTGCAGGGCCGCCGGCATCATGCTGAAAGGAAGGGAAGGTTATCGTAGTATCAACAGGCGTGAGGGAAAAACGGATTGACTAGAAGAAAAAATATTTAAAATTCTAAAAGATATCAGTAGGTACCCCAATTGCGTAACACACTTGGCATCACAACCCGAAGTATTTTGAAGAGAAAATTCATAATCCATTGCTTCATACGTTTGAAAAGTTCTGCTCGACAACGTAAAACAACACAATGAAAATGAATATTGTCAAATTGCAACGCCTGTGATACGCTCGGATTCTCAATGCTCAGCTCACTGAGAGTTGAAAATCCAGTGCGCGATTATATCCCGCCGCGATATTTTTATGTCAAAATAATTGGTTTTTACTGCTTTTACAATGTTTTCAAATGACTAATATGAGGGATGGGTATGGGAGGAAAGTGTAGAGTTATCAACAAGAACCACAATTAGACTGTATCATCATCTGCCTAGCCTTTTCCCAACTATGATGGGGTCAGCTTCCAGTCTAACCTGATGCAGCTGAATACCAGTATTTTACATGGAGCGACTGCCTATCTGACCTCCACAAGCCAGTTACCTACTGAGTAATACGATAGGCAGATATCCCTTGGTAAGACTGGTTGTCAGAGTTTCGGGCTTCTGTCGACCCGTAGGTACCTAACCACTGTCAAAGATCCACAAATGACAGCCAGGACTAACGGCGTAACATGCATTCCGAGTCGCGGAGGGATCTTGGTATATGAAGATGGTCACCCATCCACGGACCAACCGCGGCAAGCGTAGCTTAACTTGATCGATGGAGCCGTGCGGCTGTTATTAAGTGAGTTCTATGTACTATGCTGCGATTTACCGGGTAATATGTCTTTCATTGACTTGAATGTGCCCTGGCGGCTGATAGCAAGCATGTCATGCTCACACAAATGTCTCGCTGACGGTGGCGTGTGTGTTGGATCATTTAGCTCCCTTCAAAATGGTTGAGTTGAATGGTGCTGATCTATGCGTCATGTTCGTGAACGGGCGCCGTCACTTGGGGCTGGTCATCACTTAGCTGCCTCGGCTTATTTTTAATTATTTGATTTTTGGATTGTTGTTTTTTTACTAGATATTTGTTGCGCGTACGTCTTTTTTTTACATCGTTCTCACATATAAATTCAATATCAATGATGTAGGTACCTAATATTTTTGCAAAAATATAATTTAAAAGAGTGTCCACGGAGTTCTTGCCCGTTCTTCTCCATAGGTACCTACCTACTACGCTTTGGACTGGGTATTAACTTCATATTTTCTGACTGACGGACTTCTTGACAGTTCAAAAATGTCTGTTAATGGTTTAATTGAAATAAATGCCTTGAGTTTGAGTTTATTACTTAGCCACAAGACCCTCTCACAATTAGGCTGTAACACCCAAAAATGCAGAGTAGACCATATACCATGTTAGATTTAGTTTCAATCAAATGTTTAAACTCACGTTACAAACGTTTTTCGGTATCGTGATGAATCCTGCGCAGAAGTTTGAACGGGTTACCAAGTCTCTGTGAACATAATAAATGAGTAAAGATATTAAAATAGGTAAGTAAATGTTTTTGTAGGTAGGTATTTCCATTTACCAGCAACATACGATACGGTAGCACATTTTTCTTCCTGTCTTGTCAAGAAGAAAAGTGTAGAACCACTAGGTACTTATTCATTACTGGAAAGTTGTGAGAATTTCATCCTGAACTATAGATTCAAAAGGTTGTTACAATAACGACTGACGTACCGCGTTTGGTGAATCTTACCTTCCGTAAACCTCTTGACAATCTGCTGTGTCATAGACTGGGAGCGTGACTTTCTGCAGCAGCACCTGTCCTCCTGCGCCGTTGATACCCTGGAATTTAAAGTTACAATCGTCGCTGCAAGTCCAAATTAAGCAAAGGACCATCAGGGGGCATAGGTACCTACCATCACATCTTAAAGCAGTATTATTGTTGTCTTACTTATTTATACCTGCTCCATCTCTTTCCCACACTGAAAGAAAGATTAAAATAATACTGCTATAAGAGGTGGTGGTAGCCCCCAAGTTCCAGGTTTAAAAATAGCAACAACCATCTTTACCAGAACAGATCCCCAACCGAGGAACATGATTTGGTTATCAACGGGAACGACTCGATCCCTCGCAAAATGTATCTTCTCGATCGCAGGGTCCTTCCTTCCGAAGGTCATGTTCTTATGGATCTTCAGCACAGCGTAGTTGAACTCCAGCGTCTGAGGCTTGTAGTTGGGGTGGAAGAAGATTTCGGTGACGCGTAACAACTCGCCTCCTGAGGTGGCGTTTGTGGAGCCAACTCTAACTGTGAGCATCTTCACGTATTCTCGGAAGAATCTGTTGTTGTATTGGCTGTGGATAAGGAATTATTTAACTGGGTTCAACGAATGCCTTAGCTTTTACATTAGTTTAGTAGAAGGAGCTCGATAGTCCGAGAAAGTACCTATACTATTCACGTGTAATGTATGTGTGTCACCTAAATAAGCTTAGGTGGCTGGGATCGTCTGCATGCGGAAGGCGGAGAACGGTGGTTGTGGTGCAGCATGGGAGAGGCCTATTTCCAGCCGTGGACTGGGTTTTAGGCTGAGTTAATTGATTGATTGTTATGTCTTCTGCCATGCAGCAGACATGCCAGAGCACGCTGGCCCCCTCAAAATCGGAATCAATTCCAAGGGTATCGATGTACCTAAGTAATTACATTATTACAGGCACATGACAGATACAGACGTTTCAGCTTTATCTCTGGGCTGGCAACAGTTCTGCCTCTGGTACTGCAGATGTCCCTTGGCGGCGTTTCCATTCTCCATCACATGGGCCGTTCGGTTTGTTTGCCATCCGAAATCGTTCAAGCAAAAGTGTTGAAGACTTACAGTTGCAGGCAATGGGCGGCAGTAAGCAGCTTGTCCCTGTCAATAATGACGGCGCCACACCAAAGCTCGTTGTTGACCAAAAGAGCAGCCATGTAAGGGAACTCCTCGATGGTGGCCACCTCGTCAGGGTTGTAGATGCGGCGGAAGCGACGGTCCAGGACCAGACGTTTGGTAGTTGTTGGGGTTGACTGTGTTACTAAGAGGTTAGATTTTGTTTAGTAACGGTTTGTGGGAGCTTTTGTGATAATAAAGAACGAGAAATGCTCGTGGCTAAGTAATAACAGCCGCACGGGTCCATCGATCAGGTTAAGCTACGCTTGCCGCAATCGGTCCTTGGATGGTTGACCATCTTTACGTAACGAGATCCCTCAATGCTTCCGGTTAGACTGGAAGCTGACTCCAACATAGTCGGGAAAAGACTGCTAGGCAGATGATGAATGTAAGTAACTATGCCTACATGGTGTTAGCACGTAGGTAGGTATATACAACGCTACAAGGTTATTGTGGCGCATGGTCGAAATTGGAACTAACGTCGCCATTTTGTTTGATCAATGCGATTCCTGTGTCACAATTTCGTCGTTATTTACCTACAAAGCCCCTTGTCAATGTCATCCAGGCCGAAATCCTTGTAGCACTCTAGCTCTACATTTTGTATACTGAAATACTAATGCATGTCAAATGAATAACGGGAACCAGCACCTTACTGTCCACCACACTATCAATCACAATCTGAATCATTTTGAATGATATTGCTAGGTATTCCATTGCTTCGTATGTTCGAAAAATTTGCCTGCTCATCAACGTAAATAACGCAATGAATGTTGCTGAACTGTCAAAATGAAAGCCATTCCTACTGTTAATGTGTTACGGAATTACCCCGCTGATTGCTTGTTGTTTTTTCCAGTAAGCCAATCACAATACCTAAGTAGGTAGGGTACCTATATGACTTTGAGAGTTTGTTTTTTAATCGAATTCCAAAAAGGAGGAGGTTATATATGTTCGACTTTATGTAGATATGTTTTTTTTATGTATTTACCCATGTTTACCGATGGCCCTATTTTTTTTTTTTGTTTGGATGGGTATGCTCTCGAGGAGGTCCCAGTCATCAAGTTCGAATCAGATGAGAGCATCCCATGGAAATCGAGGGAAATCCTCAACATTTATAGGCAAAGTTATAGCGATTTGGGTATTTTTAGAGTAACTTGAGCATTTGCTCTCGGAAATCATAATTTGGTAAAGTGGAGCTGATGATGAAGACCACAGATGGCCATCGGAACTCCATCAATGATAAACATTTCACGGGTTGCGATTCAATTACTTTAATATGGTTGCTAAGCAATTTATGCTCGTCACAATGCGAATTGTGAAATGGAGCTGATGGTGTAATATCAAGAGAACTCCTCAACAATTAACGTCCCTGCATCGGGAAAAGCAATATTTTGTAAAAGGCGATGAGCAAGTTGTGTAACAGATAAATTATAAGCAGACCCAGTAAAAAGCGAGAAATAAAAACTTTTTAAAATGAAAAAACCGACTTCCAAAAAAAAACTACAAAGTGAAAAATAACTTTAATTTCGGAAGTCGGTGGCCAAAAACTAAAATACAGATCCAAAGACACCGACTTCTGAAATTAAAGTAATTTTTCACTTTGTAGTTTTTTTGGAAGCCGGTTTCTTTTTTGTAAATTTTTTTTTTTTCGAAAGCTTGTTTCTTGTTTTTGTGTTGATTGCCTTTCCGAAAACCGGGCGTTAGTATGACAACTTCTTCAAGATCGTGAAAAGAAAAATCAAAAGCCTTACTTATTTCAGGTGTAGCGATTTCATTGGTTGCCTCCATCGCCTGGGGATTGTAATCTATGGGCAGGCCTTCAAATTGTTTCTTCTTCATCACCTCCGTGTTGTCGAATCTGCGAGACTGCTTCTTTGCATGCTCTTCAGTCAACATTTCTTGTTATCACATTGCATATAAAAACATACCTAATATCACCTAGATTCACCCTCTCTTCCCCGAAGCCATTTCGCTAGTTAGGTACCTATGTTTAAGTCTCATCTAATAGGGGCCACCATCAAAGTACTGACCCCAAGCTGTTGGTAAGTAATTCCTGATGGAAAAATCCTATAACATTGCTCGACATAGGAATCTAACCCATGGTGGGACTTTGCTTAGTAGTCGCACGAGATTTAATAAGTTATTGAATATAAAACCTCTCTTTGCCGAAATAATTCACAAAGCCTGCATCCTAATTGCGTAACACTATCAATCACAATATGAATAATTTTCAAGGATATTGCTAATCCATTGCTTCATAATTATGTCTGCTCAACAACGTAAGCAATTAATGTTCTTGAACTGTCAAAATGAAAGCCATTCCTACTGTTAGTTTTTTTCTTGTCCTGCCCTTATCTCAATTTATTTAGGGTCGGCACAACATATCTTTTTCTTCCATATTTCTCTATTAGACGTCATCTCGGTAGTCACCCCCTTTCTAATCATATCATCATTCACACATTCCATCCATCGTTTTTTTGGTCTTCCCCTACGCTTATAGCCATCGACATTCATACTCAAAACTCTCCTCACGACATTTTCCTCATTCCTCCGCATCACATGCCCATACCATGACAACCGATTTCCACACAACTTTTCCGTTACCGGTGCCACTTTCAAACTTCCTCTTATGTACTCATTTCTTATTCTATCCATTCGTGTAACACCACACATCCCTCTTAGCATTCTCATCTCTGCTGCATGCAGTTGCCTTTCATTCATCACTTTTGTGGCCCAACATTCTGATTCCATTCCTACTGTTAGTGTGTTATGAAATTACCCCGCAGTGCGTTTGTTTGTGTTGTGTAAACTTACCTTCTTCAGACAAATCAGAGAAGGAATATTCTACGTGCGGTGTCGATGTCACGTATTTCATGGAATTCATCACTAAAAAGAGTATGGTCGCCATTATTTGACATGGCCGCCCCGCCATTTTGTTACTTGATTCTGTTGATCACTAAAAATAATAACTTCAATATATACGTACATTTATGAAGTTAATATACCTAATAAAAACACTAGTGCCAAAAAGATTACAAGGGTTTTTTTACATTGGCCCCAAATTAGGTAACACACATTTAAAACAGACATTTTAAACATTTATGTTAATTTTACTATTTTGTTACCGGAGAGGTGGTAATAAAATAGTAAAATTGGTTTTCTTCAAGTTACAAAACACTGATACTGTTAACCTGGATCACCCCACTGCTGGGCAAAGGCCCCATGACTTCCAGCTCTTTCACAATACAAAACACTAATTAATAAATAATTATATATTAATTAGTTGCAAGTGATTAATTAAATAAATAAAATAAAAAATAAAGAAAACATAACAAACAATGTGAAAATAAAAAAAAATACGTCATAACATGACACCTAAATTCCCCGAACGAGTAAGCACAGGTGTTAATGATACAGTCCGTATTTCGCTAGTTATGTAAATCCCACAATTTTAGGAGCCGGGCGAATCTACCTTTCGGGAACAAATCCAGACTCCAGACTTTATTATACTGACAAAATCTTGACGAAAAACCCAGAAGCACTTTGCTCGACGACCTAGGGATTGAACCCAAGAACCCCTTGCCTGAGCGGTCGCAACTCCAACCAAGAGACTTAACAAGACCAATGGGGCAATACTAAAAATGTGAAATAGAAAGTTTTGAAAGTAGAGTTGAAGGAAATGTGCTATAACTCGGTACGTAATAATGTGTAAGTAACGGATGTTTTTGCAACTTGAGTAGTTAGGTACAGTCTACAAAAAGATAAGTATGCAGGATCGTCAGATATAGTTGAAGTTTAGTAAGAAACCGATGGATGTTCTCGACTGAAATTTAATTTGATAAATGAGCTGTTTGTTTTCTATTAATAAAATTAAATTTTATTCGAAAACATCCATCGGTTTCTTATTAAACTTCAACTATATCCGACGATCCTACATACTTATCCCTTTTGTTGACTGTACATACTAGTGGGTCAAATAGGTAGGTACACATTATTACTTCATCAAGCTGAATATATGTGTCCTGTTTCCTTTAATGTTTCCGTTTTAGTTTTAATTTAGTGCATTTTTATACACGCACTGAAGACAGGACATTTCGTTACACCTACGAGTAAATTGTTTTAATCTTTTTAAACAGCAATGCGTAGGTACCTCTATATCTATCTATGGAATAATTGAATAAATTATAAAACATACCTAATACCAGCTAGTAGTCATTTGAGGAGCCTACACAAAAAAATGTTTCACTATAAATCCAATTTCCAATTTTGCAAAGCGTTACAATTTCCACATGCAATAAAAAACAAATAACGGAGCTTATGGAAAATTTTATTACAATATGTACACGAAAACTATAAAAGAAAATATACTATATACAAAAATAAACGATAGACATCCAAGTTTTTACACGTGACAACATTTTATAACAGAACGAGAATTCTTTTTTTAAAGAAAATAATTTCGTGTCTTTGGTTTAATGCCATCCTTTGCCCCAGCCGGCGCCTCCCCAGCCGCCGAGAGATGAGCCCCATCCGAGACCTCCAAGTCCGACGCTCACTGGGGCTGTGATGACAGGGGTGCGAATGATGGGTGCGGTGACAATTGGGGCGGAGACCACGTGGCGGATAACTGGGGCGGACACCACCACGCGCGGGATCGTGACGCCGTGGTTAATAAGGCTGGAGCTAACGGAGTAAGATGGCAGCACGATGGGGGAGGCTGGTAAACAAAAGAACAACAATATTTATTTATTTTCTTTGGGTCTGTGGACCGGTCTGCCTTGTGACTAAGGGCGAGAACACATTAGTCAGATGCGTTACTGCAACTAAAGAAACTGTGACGAAACAGTTGAGCGTTCATTTTTAGGCAAGCTGGATTCATATTATTGTGTTGTGTCGTGTTGCGACGCTTTCTAGCGCAGTGTCAACCAATCCAAAGTCTTTGTGATATGACGTGATCCTGAACAGATAGCTCACGACACGGCGTCACGACACTACACAACAAAAAAATGTGCCGGTTGCTTAAAGTATGTACCCACCCTCTTATTTAGGTTCTAAATGTCAATAATGATAACTCAAATAGCATTTTTGTCAAATAGAGACCAGACAGGAAGCGGGGTGGGATAGGCAAAGTCCACAGATATTTAGATAAGGAGCCAGTGTAATAGGGCAGTGTGAGGTATTGCGTGTCTCCAAGTCAAAACTTAAAATAATGCGAAAATTCCCAAGCAATAAAAACATATGCCTAATCTGGATTGTTTAGCAGGTAATCTGCTGTTATTCAATGGTATTTAAGGTTTCAATGATTTACATAAGTTTACATTAATTGAAAGTTGTATAGTAATACAACTTTCAATTAATCGACACTGATCAAGCAAAGATAACAAATCTTTCCATATGGGTATGGAATACACTGCATTACATAGGTAATAAGGTACCTTAGATACTTATCGCAATTAACTAATTACCTACTAGAACCCGCTTGCATAACAAAAATCATTGAATACGTCATTAAAACATTGTTGTGTTCCTATCAATCGTTTGAAGATGTCAGAAACTTATTGATGAAGTGAAAACTTCTTTAGGTGCGTTGGGCCTTTTTTGAGATGGGAAAAGAATATTGAACTCGCGCCACTGTTACCGTAATCGACACCGCTTCGGATGTGTTCGGCTGTCCTCGGGATGTACTCGGTTTTAATGTATATTCGATATGTCATGTGAGTGATGGCAAAGTATTCTGTTTGTGTTTTGTTTTCACTTCTGTCGGCACTCCCGGAGTGCCACTGTTTTTTTAACTATGTTTCAATCGCTAAACACATTCATTGATTTGTGGAGCAAGAGGGCCTAGAAATGTAGTAACTAATGAATGCAGTTTATAATTTAATCTATGACAGTTAGTGTAAGGTCAAGCAAACAGAACTTCTGCTTACCTTAACGGAATTTTCTATGCATGGACTTGGATTTAGTGTTCAAATAGTGTCTATAATGAAATGAGGAGTTACCGAGGCCCAGTCCCAGTGGAGGGACAGGGTTGGCGACCACCAAGCCGATCAGGGCGAGAACTAATGCCACCTGCGGGAGAGAATAGCATTATTTAAAACTACATTTTACAACCATTTTAGGGAACCTGCTGGAAAATTGGGAAATTATTCAAGCAAGAGCCTTTTTGTAATGGCTTATGTTTAATTTATCACCGGAAAAGTACAATATAACATCAAAAAAACACTTTTTACTGCCAAAAATAGTAAATAATCGCCAAAATGAAAACTCCATTTTCATTGTAAAATACCTAGGTACCTAAAGGTATTTGTATTCTTATTCGCTCGCTCTTGCACCCTACGTCGACTTCTGTGTATAGGGTTTAAAGTAACCTGACCAAACCTAACCTCGGAGTGCGCAGATAGAACTATTGTAATTTTAGACTTAATTTTTTGGAGTTTAATATATCTTTTTGGTGGTCATTATATTTAAACCCTTTTGTAATTACCCCGGCCGATGATATCTAAGTCAAAAAGAGTCTTCATTTTGAAAAACTAGCACAGTCGCAATTATCAAACGAAAACATTGCAAGGTTAAAAAATATGGCAGGATGCTCCCTGGATTTATAAAGGAACTAGCTTCTGCCCGCGACTTCGTCCGCGTGAAATTTCACCCTCCCCCCATTCACCCTCTTAGGGGTGGAATTTCGAAAAACCCTTTCTTAGTGGATACCTACTCTTCACAAAGAACACACCCTCCAAATTTCATGTCTCTAGGACCAGCGGTTTAGGCAGTGCGTTGATGTATCAGTCAGTCAGGACTTTGAATTTTATATAGTACCATATAGGTATAGAAGATTTAAAATTTCAGGCTTTCGATACCATTTTAATAAATTCGATGTCGCTAAGCAACAGAACAAAAAAAAAACACGAACTAAAACCGAATTTTTAGGACAACAAGCATTCTCTTTTAACACGCTTTTAGCTTCACTTCACAACTTGTAACTAACAATGTAAAAAAATCGTAGAAGTAATTTTTAATCTACTTCTAATTCAAAAATAAAATCGTTACTTACCGCGCACTTCATGTCAGTATATTTTCAGGTTTTCACTGAATTGTAAACTGAATTATATTTGATTAGCATTGCCCTTTTATACCGATTGGTGCTGGTCACGCGTTGCTGGCGCTACGAACATCCTTTGACGGGAAGCTTTGCATCACACATGCATTACATTATACATTAGTTATGAGCTGCCCTTTCGACAGTGCTTCTATTTTTACTTTTGAAAGAGTAAAAACCTTATTGTGGCTTGAGAAATCAATGGATACCCCGTCAAATGTCTATTGTTTTGCGCAGAAATTATCACGGATATCGGTCCGTCACAAGAAGGGGTAATGTCGGACTCTTACCATCTAAAACCCTTTGGTGCATGTCTTGGTGCATGTCTTGCTGCCATCATACCACTTGTTCTGGAAGTGTTGGATACGCGCAGGACATGCCCGGCATCAACATCAAAATATTTTATTTCGCATAAACCTACATGGGATGCAATTAGTCGTTGTCTATGGAGAGCTACTTTGAGTAAACTTTCATTATGATAATTCTCTATGTTTTAAATTAAACTCCATTGAATAACTCTTAAGTGTTACGCCGTGATGTCGAAAAAAGTAAAAAATAGATATAACTTCATTTTTTTTTGTATCGAGAAAAATTCATTGAATTGTGTATGCCATTTACATGATACTAGACCAAAGAGTCAAAACATATACCAAAATGTTAAATCCCTATTCCACATAGGTACTTAGGTGCTTAACAAGTTACACGAAATAGAAAGACCACTTTTTTTCAATATATCACCTTAATAGTTATGGGAGGACAGTGTAGGCCTTTCAAAAAGTACCAGTACTTAACAACATAGAAAATGGTCTAAAAATCTACAGTTCGAAAAATCTATCGTCATCCTGTCATACACAGACTCGACTGCGCTGGTCTGGGTGTTAGTGAAATTACAGACATAATCAATATTGCAACTTATACCTAGGTGCAAGCAATGACACCCGCCATCTTAGGGAAAGGGCTGTAAAGGATGATATTTGTAGGGTGTAACGTGAATATGATGGCTGGAAGCTGTTCCTTATAACGTAAATAACGCAATGAATATTGTGAATTGTTCATTAAATTGCGAGTGTGTTACGAAATAACCTTGCTACTCTGATTTACTTGCCAACTGTTTGGTATTAACCTCAGAACGAGGAGAACAGAGAAGGCTTATTAAAGTTAACACTTTCTAGGACACTATGGCTACAGACGTCATAACAATAAAACTTCTATTGTGTACGTTTTCCGCGCCGAACCTGTTAAAACATTGTATGTGTACGCTACGTAGCAAGATACACTGTAAGCGCTACGGTACTGCTACGCGCTACGTACTACGGGCTACGATACACGGTACAGGCTACGGTACTGCGACGCGACGCTACGCGCCATGAGCTACGCGCTACGATACACGGTACGCACTATGGTAATAAAGGTCAGGGCTACATGCGACCAATGCTACACGCTGCATGTTGTGGATACCTGTTGCGCTACGCCACTACCGACGACGCGGAGATAAAATATTCCACTGGTAGAATGATTAGATCTTCGAGACATTGCAAAGTATAATCCATCTAAAGTCCGGCCGCGCCAAATTTGCCAAAGATGTAAACAACAATGGACGCTCGAAATTGAATTGTCTTAGCTGCCTCGGAATTGAACAGCACCCTAATTGCGTAGCAAACTTTCAATTACAATACGAGGGTTTTGAAGTATGTTCCTAATCCATTGCTTCATAGGTTTGAATATTTTGTCGGCTCAACAACGTAAATAACGTAATGAACGTGGCTGTACTGTCAAAATGAAAGCTATTGCGATCAATTGAAATTTTACATGTGTTACGCAATGACTTCACAGAACACTTGCGACTACAACAAGGTTCGAACCCCGACAGGTGCTTGACTTTGTGTAAAATAAATTCATCACCACTGCTCTTAAAACCGTGAAGGAAATTGCCGTGACTTCGTGAGGAAACCGGCACTTCCTAGGACCAAAAATTGGAAGATATGTGACATTACCCAGTGGGTCCGCGTGGTGGAATACGGCCCACTCCCTCTCACCGAGAGGAGGCCTGTGTCACTGCAGTGAAAACATTATAGGCTGATTATGTATGCACGAGGCAGTGCAGTTTAATCCTCAAATAAAAGCTTCATAAACAGAACAACGCTAGATATAAGCCATAAGAAGATATTGCCACAAGATTTTTTAATTCTCTCGTATTTAAAGCAACAAACCTCATGTTTAGTAGAAATAATAAGTTATTCCATTTCATTACAATACTCTGTCGCCATTCAAAACAATAAAAACAAAGCAATTACAATACAAGCGAGGCGCAAATTACATGTTAGTCCGTTAGTTTTTGCTGGCACTAGTAATCGCAGGAACTAATACATTATCATAGAATTGCACTATTGGATTACATTAATCAATATCGGCTTGACTGCATAATTAAGCTTTGATAGATTAATATACTTCGTCGAAGATTATCAATATATTTTAACACCTATCATTTAGTATTACAGGCACTTAAAAGATTTCAGCTTTAATTTGTTAACGGCAACGCATCTCAGATGCCTCTGGCCCACTGACCGGCACCTGTATTATACAAGAGAGGTCAGTGGCTGTGCTTCAGAAAGGTCAGGTGCGTCAGTACTAAATCCAGCCAGGATCGTACCAGGTGGAGTTCTATGGCTGGTCTACCCCACTGACCTGTATTATACAAGAGAGGTCAGTGCTCTGGCCTCTGGTAGCTATTGCAGAAAGCTTTCGCTAGGTAGGTAATCACTTATCATCAGATGGGCTGACGATTTGATTGCGACCCAATAACATTAAAAAGGTAGGTATTTTTTTAATTATAATGCGAAATAAGCAATTATAAGTGCCAAACTACCTGACCTCGTTTGTTGTGGCTGAGTTAGTAGTATTTAAAGTTGCATCATGTTCATGGATTATCTACATATTTACACAACCTTCGTATTGCAGCCAGCCTCATATATCGTATCAGGTGGCAAGTCAGCATAACATTAGCATAATAAGCCTAGTGTTCTTATTCCCACAGCTTAAGTAGATCCTCCTCTTTGTGAGAGGGAGTGTGCCATAATCCACCACGCGCGAGCCCAGTGTGGGTCGGTGGATGTCAATGTGTTCGAATGTTTTACTTCTAAGACATGCCGGTTTTCAGGTTATTCCTTTTATAATCCACCCCCACCAAAAATCCACCACCAGTGCATACGCGGAAACGCATGTTCGAGAATCCACCCTTTTCCGTGTATCCTCATATTACGTAGTATATTGTAGTCTGTGCGCGCCTCAGTGTCACTCGCCAGCACGGCTCCAGTTTTATGTGTGAGTCACACAGTGTGTCTGTGCGCGCCTCAGTGTCACTCGCCAGCACGGCTCCAGTTTTATGTGTGAGTCACACAGTGTGACGCGCAACGCATGTTTTTTCTGTTCACAATTTGTTTGTAAATTATTGTTGCTAGTTTGTTATATGTGTGTTTTCGCTACTGACTATTTAATTTTCAAATCACAACTGTCATTCAGTTGTATGAAATGGGTGTCAACATGGCAAATTGACTTCGTTATAAGTAGAGCGTCGTAGGGTATTAATTTCCCTACTCCTGCATTTTCTTCAGACATGACGTCGTCAGTCGTTTACCCAGTTCAAGCAGGTACTTCATGGGACTCGTAATAAAACAAAACCCATCCAAAAATGAAAACATAATTTTATTATTAAATATACCAGCATAAATAACAACTTAATAAAATCAAAAGACTAACAAATCGAGCAGCATCTGGCGTAAACTACACTAAACACACTATGCCGAAGGTACGCGACCGAAGTTCGCCATGATTACGGTCGAATTACTGATGACACATTATGCCGAAATTACGTTGCGTTATTGCGTACAATAAAATCAGTTCGGTCGCGTAAATTCGGCATAGTGTGTTTGGACACTAACAGAGACAGCTACGGAACTAACGGCGCCACTGCGGCACGTGCCACGACACTAACCAATGGAATCACATGCACATGCAACATTGAATGGACACAAATAAGCCTAGGAGACAACGCTTTCAAAAAAATACTTATTTTTCATTCACAAATGTCATGCTTAACACATTCGCTGCGTTACGGCAAGAATTTTGCCGTTATTGAACATCAGTCAGTGCGGCAACTCGTTGTCCTTGTTTTACGCTCGGTGCGGGGGTGATTTAACTGTGTAGAAAAGACACAGTGATCTTTGCAATATTGGTGCTTCATATTCTACACTATGTAGAGACAGTGATCTTTGCAATATTGGTGCTTCATATTCTACACTAATAATGTACGACAAAATAGTTGTCGTAACGCACGGTAAGGAAAATATTTTTGACCAGTGCGGTACGGGAAATATTTTGCCGTGCCCCCCCAAACCCCCAACCCCGCACCTCTCTGTATGCGCCCGCGCAGAGCTTCAATTTGCAATAGAGCTGGCCGTAAGTCAGACGTATTTTGTGTTCGATATTTTTTACTTGATAAAACCAAAGAACAATGAAACGATCTCATGATAGATAGTTATTAAAATAATTTTGTACAGTCGCCAGCACATCAAGTTACTACAATCTGTCAAATTTCTTTAATAGATTTTTAACTTTATCGCTAAAGCATAAAGTTCAAAGTTGATTGGGAAAATTTGACAGTTTCGGGTAGCTTGATGTGCTGGCGTCTGTACCTTAATAATTGAATCAAAATGAAAAGAAAAAGAACATGTTCACAATTTTGTTGATTGGTTTATTTGTACTAGGTACATGTTGCTGTTCGATAAGATAATCAAATAAAATAGATAGGCAACGTAACTTTTTTATTATTTAAATATTTTAAAATAGACGTTACTTGTAAGAAGTATTATTTTATGTTCATTAATTATTATGGAGAATTATGTTGAACTAGCTTCTTTCCGCGACTTCGTCCGCGTGAAATTCCCCCCCCCCCCCCATTCACCCCCTTAGGGGGTTAATTTTGAAAAATCCTTTCTTAGTGCACCCCTAGACCTCATAAGGAACGTACGTGCCAAATTTGGAATCTCTAGACCCAGCGGTTTGGGCTGTGCGTTGATATGTCAGTCAGTCATTTCTTCTTTTATATATTTAGATTATGTTGATTAAGTACAGACCGCCAGCACATCAAGCTACCCGAAACTGTCAAATTTACCCAATCAACTTTGAACCTTATGCTTTAGTGATAAAGTTGAAAATTTATCAAATAAATTTGACAGATTGTAGTAACTTGATGATGTCCTGGCGAGTGTACATACACTGTTAAATTTTAATGTTGTGTCTATAATAAGGAATATCGCTAAAAATATCGATTGTCTATTTTACAAGTAAATCCCATCCTTAGCATTTTATCTGCTCTATGCTATACGGAAAATATATTGCCATAAATGGCTAACTTTGAAAAATTCCCTTTATCTTTCGAAATATCTTACAGAATCCCAGGCTACCGCAGCTGGGTATACACGAGGATGTGGCCTATCGATTGGTTAAAAAAGAACATTTTCATGATGAGTTTCCACGTCTGTATAGACCTTGGAAGTCAGGTACTGATACGGGCAGTATTTGTCTCGTACCGCACTGGCAGAAAGTTTAGTTTTAGCGCCGCCGCAGCTAACGTGTTAAAACAGCTTATTCTTTAACAAATCTTGTTGAAAAATGTCTTCTGTATTTTGCACAATGTACGCACGACCATATATATCCAGTAAGTATTTATAGCTGACTTATTCTCATTGTACAGACACCAGCACATCAAGCTACTACAATCCGTCAAATTTCTTTAATAGATTTTCAACTTTATCGCTGAAGCATAAGATTCAAAGTTGATTGGGAAAATTTGACAGTTTCGGGTAGCTAGATGTGCTGGCGTCTGTACGAAAAGCCGCAAGTAATGCAAGGTTAGCTAATACTGGAAATGTATAACTTGATATGTCGTCGTGTGTACCTTGCAGCGTCTATGTAGGCTTATTTGTCTTAAAACAATATACTTATTGCTGCCTTGGCATCGCGTTGACTGCCGTATTTCTTTCTCTCTACCCTAGGAACAGCTTCGTAAGCTTTATAAAATAGGCGTAACTCTTATCACTGAAAAGAAGAAAACATAGTATTAAAAACGGATCTTCATAGCGATCGTAATCTTTTACCTACACGATACGAGTTGGTATAGTCCTTCGGCACGAAGAGGTTTATCACATTATTTATTAAATGCTTAAAGCACACAAATGTACAGAGGTGGCCTTAATGTCAGAGGATTTTTCTAGCAGTCAACCTTTGGGTGATGCAGACAAACAGTGGTAGGTGGTAGCGGTAGGTGCATGAAGCTGTGCGGTTATTTTGTTTGCCAGCCAAACATCGTGCATAGCGGGGTTATTTCGTTTATCCACTCCAAAAAAATCTACCCTAAGATGGATACGCTGAAACGCATGTCCGAAAATCCACCGTAAGCCTGTAAATTCTCCGCGGCAAATCGCGGCGGAGCGGACGGACCTCCGGCGCGATCTCATGGTGGCATGGAAAGAGCGACTTTCGCAACCCCGCACAGGGCACGCCACGATAGTGGCGATAAGACCCCTCTTTGAGGAGTGGCTAGAGAGGCGTCACGGCGTTCTCACCTACCGCCTGACGCAGGTCCTCACCGGACACGGATGTTTCGGGAGGTTCCTGCACATCATCAGGCAGGAGGAGACGCCCGGGTGTCACCATTGCGAGGATCGCCCAAAGGACACGGTGGAGCATACGGTGGAGGTCTGCCCCGCTTGGGCGGAGCACCGCCGTGTCCTCGTAGAGGCGATCGGCAACGGCGGCGACCTCTCGCGTCCGGCCCTGGTTCAAGCCATGGTCCGGGGCGAGAGGGAGTGGGAGGCAGTCACCTCCTTCTGCGAAGCAGTCATGCTAGCGAAGGAGGTGGCGGGACGGCTCAGGGAGAGAACCTCACGCCTCAGCCACCACGGGAGACGCTACGGGCGTCGAGAGCCACGTGACGACTCCCGGCCACCGTAGGCGCGGGCCTGCGGACGGAGAGTAATGGGTAGCTCTCCGTCCGATCAGGACCAGGCCCGTGCCGGACGGCGCGTATGTGTTCCACGCGCGCCTCAAAGAGATGTCAGCATTAAGGAAAGGGCCCATCAGGGCCGAAGCCTGCCGGGATAGCGGGATCGTCCGAAAGGGTTACCGCTGCCCCGGAACATAAAGGGCTAAGGAAGGAACACGGGTGGGTTTTAGTCAGTAAGAGTCTGACACTCCCTTCCGCTCCACCCAGAGCGGGAGGAGTCATTAGATGATTCCCCATCAAAAAAAAAAAAAGCCTGTAAATTCTGTTTATCCAACTAGGCCTGGGGTGGGTTCTCGGACATGTGTTTCCGCGTATCCACCATATGGTGTATTTTTTGGGTGGATAAACGGAATAATACGCACAGGCCGCATTTTCACACAAAGTGGAACTAAACCCGTGTCGTACGGCTACGTAGGCAGCTGTGGAGTAGCGCTTTATGGATACGGCGCAAATGTTACTGGACACACGCACTTGACGATAGTTTGACATGCGCAAAAATTATATAGATTTACCTTCCATCGGTCATTGTCATAATCCCACTTGGAAGACAGTCCATCTATGGGCGCGACGCGTAGTTCTAGCATTCTCCGCAGTTGTGCCTTCTGCGAAGCGAGCGATAGACTCGCCGGGAGGGGCTCGAACACTGAAACGAAGAAGATTGTCACAACGCGCTATATATAATTAATTATTATATAATTCTTTTATATTTTATTTACTTTGCTCAAATAAATAAAATATACAAGAATTATAAAATTCTATCGATTCGTATTCTAAAAAATATCAACCATTTATGCAAAGGTGGGTCAGCCAATTGCTATAACTGACTGTACCAAAGGTTTTAAAAAAACAGAAGTACTCGTTAAACCTATAGGACACCACTACCCATTGAACCTGTTTTTTATTATTAATGGTACGTCTTATCAAATTACTTGGGCCCAGTAGGTGGCCAAGGCATCATTTGCGCGATGATGAAACTAAAAATCGAATCGTACATGACATTGATAGGTCCTACTCTTCATCCACGTTTATACAGATGTATACGAGACCAGATGTCATACATGCGTGCCGGAGTAGACTATGTAACTGCCTTCTTCGAAGGACATATGGCTATAACCCGTCAAAGCAAGAGCGATTTTTTCCAGGCACGCTCGTTCCATCGAAGAACTCATCCCTCGCAGCAGGCGAGATCGAGGTCAACAGCATGGCTCATCTGACAATAAAGAAAAACGCTTCCGATAAAATCAGGGAATCCAGAGACGGGTTACATACCATAATGATGGAGGAACATAAAGGTCCAGAAGGTGAAGGAGACGAGGAACAGCCCGGCCCCCACGACGGCCTTCCACTGCCCCGTAGGGCACTGGAACTCAGCAAAGGTCTGGCAGAAGGAGGCCCGGTATAGGGCCTTCTTCTCCTCGCAACAAAGCATTCGCCAATCACCTTTTTCTTTCTCGCGAAGTGCCTGGAAGTTTATAAATAAACTTATAATGTGTACTAGTGTCAGAAAGCTGGTGTGCCGCGCAATATTTATCTACCTTCTCTATAGTTTCTGAGAGCCTGGTTAAAACTGACCCTCTGCGGTTATTTTGTGCCCTGTTGTGATAACCAGTTATTTTTAAGTCCTAAGTAATGGTTACTAAAATTTGTATATTTTTCTTTTGCTCCGAGTCCCATTGACCATAACAGCGCATATCTCTGCAATACAGAACTGCTCTACTCTACTGAGAATTTTTGATGGAATAACATTCCTTGATCTGGGAATCGACCCCAGAGGTATGCTGCTCAGCAGGCGCACTTGTGACCTCGTAAACAATGAGCCAAGAGGCAAGTACCGTGCATCTTACTTTAATTTTAGAAACATTTTTTTACATTAGATGCTAATGCGATCACCAATCAGCATATAAAACCAGGGCCTCTGTACAAATCGAAGCAGGCGTTTCATGTTATCCTTTAAAATCATTATCATCAGTATTCAGCCGATAAGACATTCAATGCAGGTTCGGCATGGACTTCCCCCAAGCGCCACCACAACAACCGGTCTTTTGCCTCCCGCATACAAAAGATTCCCGTCATCTTCACCAGGTAGTAGGTTTCAACTTATGGGAGAACACCACCTTTACATAACTTTTCGGCACCATTGCCAATCGTCCATCCATTCTGCGGGCAATTCTACTGCCTCGGACTATCAGCCTACAGCAGTCCAAAGGCCACTCACATCGCAGTTTTAGTCTCAATTTAAATAATTATATATTCAGAACATGTACACCGTGCTCAATAATGTGTAAGCCCTGTAATTGAGAGTGCATTGCAGGATAATGTATACTATTTTAATTTTGTAGAAGATAATTGTAATGCATCTCTCGTTGGTAATACCTAAAAAATATATACGAACTTAGGCAAAATGTTAATACATTACACAAATATCTCTGGTGTTCTCCTTGAACCTGATGGCGGGGAATGGGAAGTGGGCGTCATCCTTATAGTTGGCGCTGCCGTTGTGTCCGAACCCGACCCAGTCGCGATTCCCAATCCTACACCTACCGTGTATCCCCCTTCCTATTATTAAAAACGACGAATAAGATTTTCCATTTAACGTTAGCACCGACATTTTCGTTCAAACGATTGACAAAATGATATGACAGTTCTTGATTTTTGAAATTGAAACGGTTATATGGCTGTTAAACGTTTGGTTCGAAATGAGGTTGCAGTTTTGAAAACGAACTTTTTATTCATTTAATTTGGAATAACACTTGCATGATTCCTTAAAAGCCTGATTCACTTCAGTTCCTGGATTTAACATGTTTTATCTATACAAATAAATAAAATTGGAGTGTCTGTTAGTAGTATTAAAATAACCGCTTTTTACTAAATGCATATGGATGTATACACGGTACATATACCAAAATTTTTTTTTTTACAATTTTTGTCTGTCTGTCTGTTTGTTCCGGCTAATCTCTGAAATGGCTGGACCGATTTTGACGGGACTTTCACTGGCAGATAGCTGATGTAATAAGGAGTAACTTGGGCTACTATTATTTTAGAAAAAAAAAGGGTCCCATGAACAATAACTTTTTTGTTAAATTCCACGCGGACGAAGTCGCGGGTAACAGCTAGTTGTCAAAATAAGTACGAGGGCATTACATATAGTTTGATAAAATGGTTTATTGTAGGTTATCTTTCTTGTGATTTAAAATTAAGAATCTATCAATTTGAATGCTCTGATAGCAGCTTATAAAAATCCTCATAATCCAACATGTCCAGAAGCCTGTCAGTACTATTACTACTTGAATTTTCTTGCTCGAATGGCTCGGCTGGGATGTCTAATGTTTCGAACTCTTCGTCTGTCTCGCCACCATCATCTGTTTCATAATTATTCATTTCATTATCCTTATTAACCGTGTGAACGCCTTCTTCGCGATGTATATTATCGGGATTGTCATTGTTATGGCTCTCCAAGTTATCAGCACTTGGATTTTCATCACCAATTTCTACAAATTTGTTATCACTACCGCTTTGTTCATTATTTTCGTATTCATTGTTACCATCTTCACGTTTATCTTCTTCGTTTCCATTAATATTTTTATTTTCAACCACACTACTTGTTTTCTTTCCATTCTTTTTTGAGACGTCAGTCTTTGTATTAGAGTTAAGTTCCTTTGTTCTCATTCGCTGTTGGTCTACAGATAAACTTTCTTTTGATTCCAAGATATAGTTCATGTTAAGGGTATCTAAAAGACTATCGATAGCTTCATCAAATTCTTTTTCTTGGCCAGGATTGGTTTCTTTATTTCCATCACTACGTTGCTTGAAAGATGGTATAACTTCTTCATATGATGTTGTTTCAGCAGAAATTGCGTCGTTGTTATCATGTAGTACAGTAACTCTTGCTTTGTTAGTTCCAAAAATAGTACAAGGCAATACAGCAGTAGATTTATCGTCCCAATGACTTTGTGATTCTGTGGTCGTCGTCATTTTTTCTTTTGATTTCTTATTTGTTTTGCTTGATGATAGTTTATCCTCTTTCTTGATTTTTGTTTCAGATTTATTTCTTAATGCTTGTTTGGGTTTTACCTTCTCCACACTGCTTGTATCTTGAGTTTTATCTACTTCTTTTTCAGTTACTTCTTCTATTACTTCTCTTATTTCTTCTTCTTCTTGTCGTTCTGCTTCTGGTTGTAGATCTTCTTTTTCTTCTTTTAGCTCTTTTCCTTCTTGTTGTCGTTCTTCTTCTTCTTCCTGTAGTTCTTCTTTTTCTTCTTGTCGTTCTTTTTCTTCTTCTTGTCGTTTTTCTTTTTTTTCTTCTTGTTTTTCTTCTTCATCTTGTCGTTTGTTTTCTTCTTTTAGTTCTTCTTCTTGAGGTTCTTCTTCTTGTCGTTCTTCTTCTTCTTGCCGTTTTTCTTCTTCTTGCCGTTTTCCTTCCTCTTGTCGTACTTCTTTTTGTTTTATCTGTTTTTGTTGTTGCTCTCTTTGTTTTTCCGGTTGTGCATTCTTCTTAAATATTGTTTTAAGGAATTGTTTAAAATCATGTTTTTTATCATTAGCTCTAAGAAGATCAGATTCAGGAATTGGTGTTATCTTAAATGTTTTTTTTCCGCGGATAATTGGCGTGATTCTAAAACGAACGGTTGTAGTTACAGGAGGGAACGTAGGATTGTAATTGGGCGGTCGCAGTGTGGTCTGTTGTCTTCCTGTAACCGTTTCCTGTAAACGAAAATTAAAAAATTAATGTCGCTATACTATACTAACAGTAATATAATTTAAAGTTATACCATAAGTACAACTTTATTACAGTATTCTCCGGGGTTGTGCCTGTTCTCATTCGTAGAAAATATAAAAAATAAAATGTTTATTGAATAAAAGCCTAAGTACATACTAAAACAATGTTATATTATAACTACGTGGCTTATGCTATGCACAATACATTGAGACCCTGATATCCAAACTAGGGGTGACTCTGTATCTTAGAGATCAGTGTCACTCCGCAGCAAAGTCACAAGCCAGTATTGGTACAAAGTATTTCTTTACATCCTTAATCCTTAACTATATAATATAATAATAATATTATAATTGCGAAAGTAAGTTTGTTTCTTTTTTTGTTACCTTTTCACGCCTAAACCACTGAACAGATCATCCTGAAAATTTGCATATACGTTGTCAGGAGTACAGAAACGGACATAGGGGTACCTTTCATCCCGAAAAAAAGTGCTGTTCCCGAGGAAAACAACAATAACGTTATTACGATAATAGATGGCGCCACGTGGATTGTTGTTTTCCTCGGGAACAGCACTTTTTTTCGGGATGAAAGTTACTCTATGTCCGTTTCTGTACACCTGACAACGTATATGCAAAATTTCAGGACGATCGGTTCAGTGGTTTAGGCGTGAAAAGGTAACAAACAAACTCACTTACGCATAGGATTTCACGCGGACGAAGTCGCGGGCAGCAGCTAGTAGTAAAATAAAATAAAAAATAAACTTTAAATAAAATAAAATATTTATATTCTTCTCATTTACGATTTTGTGTGAGTGTGTATGTGCGTGTAGGGGGGGGGGGTAGGTGTATCTGTGTGTGAGTGGTCTGCATGCGCGCGCGTGCGTGTGCGTGCGTGGTGAGTGGGTGTGCGTGTGTGAGGGGGGATGTGTGTAAGTGAAAGTACTAAATTTTAAGGTAGATGGCTTAAAAGAAGGTCTTCAGTGTTTTGCTTTGATTTGATTGGCAGTTTTGACAGGTATTTGTTTAATGCGAGTTTGCATTCATATTTTGTTTATTGAAAATAGCTTTAAACCTTGTTTAAATAATTTTAAAGAAGCACAATAAAAAACGTTAGCACAGCAGGATTTCTGGTATGTTACTTAATGGCGGTTTTGGATATAAACTATGTAAGATGATAAGAACAAAGTTATGATATAAAAATCAAGAGTGCGCATCATGTGACGACAAAGGTGGAACACATATCGGTCAGTCGTGAATAGTCAGTGACTTGATGTTGACGTGGCTCATGTACAGAGGCCAGCACCTCAAGTGATCCCAATCTGTCAAATTTCTTTGATAGATTTTCAACTTTACTGCAAAGGAATAAGGTTCATATTCAATTGGGAAAATTTGACAGATTGGGGTAGCTTGATGTGCTGGCCTCTGTACATGCATGAGCCTTTAAAATTAATTGCAACTATCACAGTGCCCGGAGACGCTTCGGCGGCTGCTGCTAAAGGCAGCATTGACGACACTTACCATACAAATCAAGCGTGTCGCAGTTTACTCGCGCTACGACCCAAATGACGTATAGAAGTGCAGGCTTTGAATGGCGGACCGTGACGGAAGTTGTGCGCTTAATGCACTTTCGGCGTCACGAATTTTATTAGTAATGCCATTTCTAGGTGCTGTCGGTGGCGATTTCATGCTTTGTGGCAACAATTATGGAATGAAAGCAATAAAGTCACCTTTTCCATGATTTCCTCGATCCAATCAGTGTAGTAGCCAAGTTTGGTGAAGACGGTAGGGGCGTCAGGAGTACCACACTGTGGTGAGCCAAAACTTATCACTCCCATCAGAATTCCACTTGAAACACCAGGTCCACCAGCGTCATGCTACCAAACAAAACATTAAGAAGTTGGAAACATGTTTTTAAGCTTAGCAATGGGACACAGTAAAATAAAGAAAACTAGACTAAATGAAAACTCAGTCCGTGGATTGATTATTGGCAAGCTACACCCAAACAAATAAACTGAAATGTCAATGTTACTCCTGGATATCTAAAATAGAGTCAGGATTGTTAATCAATGCATGAAACTCGATTTACTGTACGTAATTATATTGAAATAAATGATTAAATTACCCCTGTTGAATTTTTGACGTGATAACGTCTTATAAATAAATCAATGAACGCCGGCTGCACGCACGAAAAAAGATGACTAATTGTCACGTTCCGCCTGAGCCGAGCGTGTAAGCGAGAGCGCGGAACAAGCGATAGAGAGGCACGATTGGCCTAAGTAAGCGTTCGGCTTGTGACGCAACTACCTGATGTTTTTTTATGACGTTATCACGTAAAATTATCGTCCGTAAATCGACTTTACAGACTACCTTTTTTGTACAACAATGTATGGATGGTTAATGATTATTCAAATTAGGGAATGAAGTCATTATCATCATAACATAATCATTCGTATTCCCCAAAGGGTTTGGTAAACGTGTCGCACCCACAAATCAAGACAAGAGGAAGGAAGGAAGGAGAAGTGAATAATTGAAAGTGAAAGACAAAATTAAAGGATCGAAAATCAACATACGTTACACGCGCCACCTCCCTTAGAGAAGAAACCAGCACAAAAGTTTCTGTCGGTCACGAATTCCCTGAAATTGTCACGAAGTTTAATGATAATAATAATAAAAAACTGAGGGATCGGGGGATCCCCGGCAGGAACGAAGTTCAAAATTGAAAATCCAAGATGGTGGCTGTGAAAATTTGAAAATATTCGCAGGCGCCTTCTTGGATTTTTATTTTGCTACAGCACCCTCGAAAACCATAAAAACGACACACATGATGAAAAACTTGAACATTTTTGCAGCCGCCATTTTGGATTTTCATTTTGACCTCACTGTCGCCTTCAGCAGCCTCGAAATCCATCAAAACTATCTCTCTCTCTCTCTGACTCTCTATTATATGTAATAAAAAACATCGCATGAATTGGCATAACGCTTTTTCGTTACATGACGATTCCTCCCAGTATACTCATACCGCAAGCTCCGATAAAGATCTTAGTTCCAAAAAAAAAAAATCACGTTTAGAGTACCAATGTGTGATGGTTATAAGAAAAAAATAGACGGATGGATAGTGTTTCACACTATCATTTCTTTGCTCTGGAAGAGCGGCTATAAGTATATGTAGGTGTATGGGAAGAGAAGACATGCTGCTCCCATCCCGAATTAATTTGGATTAAGACAGGGGGGTGGACGAAATTGTGTTAGATTAGAGATTCACTGTGAGATCTAATTGTAATATTATTGAATGAAAAGGTAAAGCTTACTTGGTATATATTTCTTGACACTCTTCAAGTGGGTAGAAATCTAGCCTAGAAAAAGACAGTTCATTTTTCCAGTTTACTTCAACTTTATTGCCGACCTGGAACAGTTATACTATTAAGAAATATGAGTAGGCATGGACAATCAGGGATTTTTTTGAAAATTAAATTACAAACACAGCTGTGACTATATTTCAGTCACACCGCAAATAGTTAAGTTTTAGAACTGCAGTATTATTCATAACAGAAAAAAATACTTACGATTTTAGGGCCCCAACCAACAACAACGATGCCATCGGTATTTGTTGGCAATGGCCACGGGTGTCTATCAAAGTCTATAATCCTTATATTACGTTTTCGTTTTCTGAACTTCAGCGTTCTTGTCAGCCTCATGAGCGCCAGATTGTGTCTCAAGTTCTTAGGGTTGAAGCCTGGGTGATATTCAATCTCCATGACGGGGATATTTTCCCCTCCACGTTCGTAGTATGTGCTGCCAATTTGCACGGAGAGGAACGCAGGGTTCTCGCGGAAGAAGCGGTTGTTCCAGGCTCTTATGAAATAAATAATGATGTAGGTGATTTAGATAACGAAGACAATGTAAGAGCACGATGTACCGAAAACAGACTTAAATAACTCATCCAATAACGAAAGACTAAGTCTTACATTTGCACACACGATGCTGACGTGATCACCAGATCAGTTTTGATGATGGAGCCACCACATTGGAACTTCTTGAAGAACTGGACGCTCGCCATGAAAGGAAACCTGTCGATAGTCGACGATCTACCCTCGAAGATGCGGCGGCCACTAGGTTCTGAAAGGATTATGTAAAATAATATAAGTATACCTATATCGTGTTGCTCAAAATGTATCTAAGGTTGACTTCCTACCCAATAGTATGTAATAAAGAAAAAAACCCAAAACGAACGAACACCTAAGGAACCCTTAATCAAATGACACTGACTACTTACGCCAAACTTCATTACTGCTCAATACATCGTCATCAGAAGCATTCCCTTTTACAAACTCTTTTGATAAATATGTTGTATTTCCAAATTCATTTTCATTATTGCTAAAGTATTTTAAAATAGCTTTATTTAAGTTAAACTTCGTATTATTTTTCACATCATTTGTTTCCTTTAAATTATCAAGTCTGCTAATAAACTCTTCAATAAGAATCGTAACGTAAACAGAATCTGTTATTTCATCGCTTTTATTATCTTCATTTAATACTTCATTTAATTGTGTAATAAAAATTTGAGTGCTGTTATCGATGTTATCAACGTGAGTTAGTTTTGCTATTTTCTTCAGATTGTGGTGATCTCGCAAAGTTATGGAAGCAAAGAAGTTATGAATTGTTGAATATTGTTTCAACTTCAGCTTTTGCTGCAAAACCTTAAGTTTTAGAGTAGAGAATAAATTGTTCACAGTGTTTCGTATTGCCCACTCAGTACCAATGATACCGTAACTATCTTCGGCTGGTAATTCAAGAGCACATCGAACTAAAACGAAAAAGTTCAAAAATGTGAAGCACAAAATTATATTCGTCGTGGAAAACATATGATGAAAGATATTTTCTGTGACATGCAATATAATCGAATAAAAATATAACTGTTATGGAAAATTTCACTGTTGTAACCAAAAGTTTGTGTTATTAAAGTAGTTTCTCAATGTACTGAAGTATTTTTTTTATCGAGCTTGTTTTATTTCCCTTTTCTTGCGGAATATATGTTTTTTATCTGGGTCATAAAATCCAGAACTGATGTTGAAAGTTTTGAAACCGCGAAATTGAATTGAAAACGAGTTTTTAATTAAATTACTTAGAATATTGATGGTGACCCCTAAAAATATTATCCTACTGTGTCTATCTTTTCTGGTCTGGGTCCAAAATTTTTATGCGTGGTCTTTAACAGTTTTTCTGCTCATCGCGCTACATGTTTACCATGCTTTTACTGCCGTGTTGCAGTTACCATTAGTCCTTACCACGTGTTTCATCAACTGCCAATGTTTTAATTGTCCGACATCTTACGTCAGACATTCAGACTCTATTTCTTTATGATATGCCAAACGTGTCTAGTCTAAAGGACGTTTGAATCTTCGTTCTTTAAAAAAGGAGAAGGTTAGGAGAAGGTCAAAAGCAACTAGCAAAATCAGTCAAAAGTACTTTTGACTGGTTATGAGTTTTGACTGCAAATAAATCAAAGGCATTTTTTAATTATTGTTCTTCTTCTTACATAGAAAACTTTACATCAGATCTCATGCAATTTTCAGTAAAATCCAATAAAGCTAAATTCAGGGGACCCTTTATTTTTTTAAAGACGCTGATTACTAATACTAATAAATAAAATAACATGTTAATTCAAACTTTTTATTGTATAAACCTAAGTCAATCCGTACTGGTATTTATTTAAGTCATTTTAGTTATATAAAATGAAATTAACTTCAATAATTATGTTTCTGGTTCAAGTGGTGGTAGCTAAACATCATCATAGGACTCGTCTTGAGACCATACTAAGATCCAAAAACATGTTCTTTCTTCGAAGCAAACGGAGTTATTCATAGTTGAACAAAATTTTGTTTTACATTTTGGTGGTTGCTGCGTGTTTTCTTGACGAATCGAGAATCAAATTATTGTCAACTATGCATCACGACAGTGCAGCCAATACTGTGAAGAAAAATTGGATGAATTTAAAGAAATAGCAAATTTATACGAAGTCGATAAACATAATAAAACAATAAAAGGAATCGAAACGTAAAATGTATTTCACAATTTTCATCTATTTTAGATGAAATAAATGAAAATTGTGAAATAAACTTTGCAGTCAAAGTTACGAAACAGCAGAAAATTGAACAACACCATGAAATTGATATGCAATATATATTTAATGTTCTGAAAGATATGCCACTACTTGAAATATTTCACAATTGCACAAAAGGCCGACTAGGTTGATGCATTTGATAATTCTCACATTATGCTTATTAATTATATCGCTTGAATTGTTAGTTCGCTTATTAACTTTGCTTGTTTGCTTATAATATCAGCTTCTCGTGCAGTATCACAGACAGCAGCTTCTTAAAATCTACTCTATATTGCTTGCTTGTGCTGATAAGTGTACGCTTAAAAATTTACGATATGTACTTGCATTTTGAACCACCTACTACGATAAGACACTTTTAATCAATTATTGCGTGCTGGGGCACAAACCTTGGTTCCCCCGTGAGACGGAAATATATGTGCACAAGGATGCTACTGATATAACGTTTAATAGAGAAGTATGGAAGAAAAAGACATGTTGCGCCAACACGAAACAAATTGGGATAAGGGCAGGAGAATGATGATGAAGAAATTATTCGAACAACTTATATTGTTAAGGGTTTCTAAGGTTCACATTCATAGCGAAAAGTATTTGATAAACTTTGAGCTGGGATAAAAATTGTTGTCCAGGATTGTTATTTTGCATTTCTCATACTCGGAAAGTAGTGTTTGTTTGATCCGAATAGCGGGTGGAAGACGCTGCTTCCTACCTTTGGGCGGGAAAGACTCATAGTAATTGCTTCCCTCTCTTGGGCAGGAATTAATTAAGAAAATTGAACTTTTGGTTAGGTAGTCAGCTACGAAATTTTTTACATACGTAATTAAAAAAAAATGCTGTAGTCTTGTGAGTGTATAAACAGCCAGTGTGAATTAAAAAAAATACCTATTAAGCGGGACGGCCTGCGGCGGTGACGTAGTGTGTTCCACAATATAGTATATTATTAACTTTAAACACAAATTGGTGTAAATAATTAATTTTAAATAGGCACTATTCATGTTATTATTATCAATAAATGTTTTAGAAAACTAAAATTTTTTACTGTCCTTATATTCGTAATGAAAAGTAGAGTGTTTAACACGGGTGAAAGTCATCAATTCCTACTCGGATTATAGCCTCATAATATGTAAATACCTCATAATATGGGACTTGATGCCTTTCGACCCTTGTATAACAATCTACTATTCCTAAACTTCACCTCTTAATTGAAACGGTGACATGGCGGGCGATGATGTTAACTGAATTGATGAAAGTTCGAATATATATTCACAGAATAGCATTAGTAACAGTACATAATAATATGGTTCAATAAGGTTTAATAAAAACATCTTTTGACGCAGTAAGTGGTATAATAAATAGAATACAGGAATGACAAAATTACAAAAATTAAGAAATACCTATCGATATTTTTACTGTTAAAATTCTATAACAAAGGATTTGGATTGTAGATCAAAGGATTTCGATTTATCTTTACTTTTTTTAAATCTACTACTTTTTGCTGTTTCTGGTCTATTATTTTTATATTTATGTTTGTCATAGTTGACATAACTATCCGTTGTATCAAAATTAATAATGAAATTTTTCGTTGCAAGAGATCTACCCTCATCAAGAACAGAACTTGCGTGTTTATATAGCTGATCATGTTTCATAAGCACTTCCGTTGGTCTTTGTTTTCCTTTGCCTTGTCTGAGTATAGTATCCACATTTTCACCGTATGGACGACTGCCTGTGAAATTAATAAACGGTGTTGTGTGCATTTCATTAGAAAACATTTTTTGTAGGTTTTGTCGGTTTTTCACAAATGATTCCTTGATTTTCTCCGAGTATTCATTTGAGTCATCTGAACTTTTTTGATCTGACTCGCTCTCAGAATAGGTTGACGAATCATGTTTGCTTTCAATCCTTTTTGTCGTTTTAGCAATCTCGATACTTAACCCGCGTTCTTCTTCACTTGATTGTTCATAATTGTCAGTATAATCGTTTTGCACTTCATCATTATGATCTGTTTCATATTCAGATTCGATGGGAGGTTTTCTAAGGCTTAAAGGTTTAACAGAAGTTGAGTATAACGGGGTGTGTCTAGAAGTCGTGTCTTCTGGCTCAGAATCAAATTCAATTTTCAGTTCTAACATTCTCTTGGGTGTGGTCGGGTGCTTTTCTCTTTTGTTTTCTGTAGAAATTAAGGTCTCGTTTGATTCAATTTGCTCCTTGCTCTTGAAATATTTACTGAACTCGTCGTAAAGATCTCCGTAAATGACATCGTCAACCGCAGACTGATCAGTCTGCACTAACTCTATTAGTGTTTCCCTGAGTGCTTTTTCCTTCTCTGGGTAGTCTTTGTCACGGCCGTGTAACTTATTGTTTCTTACTGGCTTAGATTTATATTTTCTACGTATATTAATAATATCGTAATTTGTTTGATTTTTTTCACCAACTGCATTCTGGAACAATTTCGAAAACAGTATGATGAGGTTAACAATTATTTGTAGAATTTAATAGTAGGTACTTACCTAATCTTAGCTCTCGGTAAGAGAAACGGGAGCAGCCTCTGTAACAATTATTTCCTTACCATGACGCTCTCGATCCATGGTACGTAGTACCCGAGCTTGGTGAAAACTGTCGGGGCACCCATCGCCCCGCATTCCGTCGCACCAAAGCTGACTACTCCCATTAACACTGCGCCAATGATCCCTGGACCTCCGACGTCTCCCTAGAATCATACACATTCGATTTGAAATACAGTGTGCAGAAAACACTTATAAACTTGACCGTCCACTACTACGCAGAATGGGCTCGAGAGGTTTAGCTTCGCGCTTCATTTGTTTGCCACCCACGCATTCGTGCGTGGCAACGCCTCTTTGTACAAGGCACGGTTTCTTTACGGAACTGCGCGTTAACCGCACCGTAAAATAATCAGCTTCGGCAACAGTGCCGTACCGCGCTGTGTCATCAACGAGCTTCCATAGTGATCCATAGTTAACACTGACCACCCTACCTATACAGACTACACACGGCGAATCAACCGTAGTTTTTCACAGCAAGAAAAACATGTGGGTACAAAGGGCCTTACGCGGCTTCAACGACGACCAAGTGAAGAGAGGGTTTTTCTATTAAAAATTAATAATATTATGTTAAGTAAATAAATAAGGCATAATGACTACTAACGTTACATGCGCCTCCGTTTGTTCCGTTAAAACAAGCGCAAAAGTTTTCTTTGGTTATGAAGTCTCTGAAATATTATAATGAATTGTAGGAATTCAGATGGTGATATTTTACTGTAGTGTTTAAATTTTGAAAAAAAAAAATAAGTTTAATTAAAAACTAAAAGGTACTTTCTTGTTTCATCCTTTTCAGTAGTCGGGTTTTAGTTTTTAAACATATTTTTTATTTAATTATTTCGAGGCTTATTTCAGTAATATTTATACAGAGTTATTGGAAAAACATCAACAACCTCTTGAGAGGTCATTGTACTCATCATTATGAACAACTTTTACTATGGGACCAAACCTGTAATCGCGAAAAAAAAATCTGCTGTTCCCTACATTTTGACGAGTTATACGAACATATGTAAATGTAGGGAACAGCTGATTTTTTTGCTCGATTTCAGGTTTGGTCCCATAGTAAAAGTTGTTCATAATGATGAGTGCAATGAGCTCTTAAGAGGTTGTAAATGTTTTTCCAATAACCCTGTATATTTGAAATGTGCTAATTAAGCCCTTTCATTTGATGCCCAACACGGCATGATTAAAAAAAATCGTTTAGGTCATGACTTTATGCCCGCTAGAGGGCGCCATATTCATTTTTTTGTGACGTCACATAGCCTATAGCCAGCGGACAATCAAGACGCTTCCAACGATACCTCATTTGTCTAATTATGACAAGTAGTTTAGAAGTTATGAGGGAACAGATGAACATACATACATACATACATCCGGTCACAATCATAACCCTCCTTTTTGCTTCGCCGTAGTCGGGTAAAAAATTATCTGCGGATGATGATGATGAAAGTGTAAAAATGGTAATTATATTAATAACTAGCTCCTGCCCGCGACTTCGTCCGCGTGATATTTTTTGCTCTCCCGACCCACCTCATTACATCGCATCACCTGCCCGCGCTATCACTTCGTTTTCGCTTAGCATTCTTTCTGACTTTTTTTCTTTTTGCGTGGCTCCTAAGGGTCATAGCGTGATTTTAAATAGCCTATAGCCTCAAGAATTGGGCTATCAAATCCTAACAGATTTTTTAAATCCGTTTAGTAGTACCAGAGATTACCCCCTACATACAAACTTTTACCTTTTTTTTTCGAGATATCGCCAAGCGGTTAGTCGACTCTTCACGTGACCAGAGGGCTGGCCTATTTCTTGGCCAAAGAATTAGCATTGCCATCCAACGTGGCTATGCTGCCAGCCTTTTGGGCACTGTTCCTGTTGCATTATTTTACTTATTTTTTCATATAAATGTACATATTATTATAGTTTATAATTATGTTAGCTAATATTATGTAAATATTTATTTCGATACAGTTGAAAACCTCTTTATAATATGAAGTATACCTCTCTACAAGATAGGTACATACTTTGTGTAATTCTGCCTGCAATCTTCAGTGTTGTATATGTCAAGCATTCTCACTCTTAGCTTTGGGTGCTTTTGCACAACTTGGTCCTTCTGGAAAAACATACAATTTTATTGAAAGTCAGCCTAATATGATTATACTAGCTAGCCTATCAGATTATATTAGGTTGGTTCTCAGAAGAGATATATCAAAATCACATGATATGAAAAAAAATTGCGGCACAACAAACCTACCTTTGTAGCTCCCCAACCAAGTATAATTATGCTTTTGGTCTCGTTAGACAGAACCCCTGGAGTCTTATCCCATAAGATACGTCTGATTCTCCTCTGTTGCCTCGAAAAACGAATCCTTTTCTCCAGTTGTAGTATTGCGAGGTTATTCAGTAAGTGCTTCGGCTCATACGCCGGGTGGAAGTACAAGTTTTGGACTGGTATGGTCTCGCCACCGCGCGTGGTGTGATCACTGCCGAGTCTTACGTATATCGATTTGAGAATCTTCTCGAAGAAATCGTTCTTGTATGCTCTGGGGAAAAATCAAGAGTAACTATGATGTCAGTTCGTAAGCACATGCCTTGGAATATCATATCGCACAATTATCAACGATTCGGGAACATATCGAAACACATTTAAGGACTAATATCAAAATTGGCAAGTCAACTGACATGCGTAAACACGAAGCCGCGGTGATGACAAGATCTCTGCTGATGATGCAGCCGGAGCAATTAAATTCTCCCATTATGTGGATGCTGACGATGAAAGGATATGAGTTCACTTGAGTCTTCGAGCCTCTGAAGATCCTTCTGGCGTAATTACTGTCGAGGTCGTATTTAAGGCTTGATGAGGTATCTGAGGAAACAAAGCTCTGTTTTAGAAGGGCTGATAGTGTTATTGATTTGATATTAGCTTGTCAGCAAAAAAAAACATTATCCACCCACCCCAGGGTGGTGGACATCCAGGAGGATTTCCACACGATGAAAAAAAAAGGTTAGGTTAGCTTGTCGTGGCATCAGGTTGGCCTCACGTTCAAAATATAATGTACCTAAATGTGAAAATAATGGATATTACATTATACCTACAGCCATTTTAAACTTACCCCACACTTTAAGATTCTTTTTCGACGGAACTGCAATTCTACCATGTTTTAAGGACATCTTGAAATCTTGTATAGATAGATTATTAACTTTTGCCAAAAATTTAACAACAAACTCTGTAAATTCTTTACTGTCGTCAAAGGCTGGTTTACTGTTATCCTCGATACTTTTGTCTTTGATTTTTGTTTTATGTTTGACACGTTTGTGTTGATTTCCTTTTATTTTTCCGTATACATCATAATTCTTTTTATTTAATATTTCTTTAACCATAGTGTCTAATTTGGTCGCGTCCTCTTCAATTTCATTAAATGAATAAATAAAGTAGGATTGGTTACTGACATCTTTGATTATTTTCTTAATTTCATCGAAATTTTCGAACGTTTTATCTGCTATATTGCTTAGATCATAATGCATAGTTAATAATAGCTTTGTGTTTGATTCATTTGTGAAATTTGTACCTAGACCCATAGATTCAAACAAATCATCGACGACTGAGTGAATGGCTACATAAACATGGCCGAAGAAATTGTCGTTCGGATCTGTTCTATGATGATGTTTAGCCATAGTTGTTGTTATAAAAAACACGATTATTCTGGCCACCATCATTTAATATTTTAATTTTTTTTATGTTGTCTGAACTATGCTTAGCAGTACGTTCGGATACAAATAAAATGTAACTATTCAGGGAAAAAGCTACGGAATTAAATCTCAGAGTTTTTAAAATAAACGATAAATTGCTTTTGTGTTTCGAAACAAATAATCCGAATATAAAATGAACTGCCATAAAATATTGTAAGTAGGTATTATATTGAGAAATAATATATAAGAAATATGAGTTTTTATTTAATAACAACCAACGAAATATTTCTACACTTGTTGGTCCAGAATCGTGTTCTGAATTTGTGGTAATAGTTTGCGCGTCGATGTCCCTTACGGCCCGGCCACGGCCTTGTCGCTATCAGCTTAGCGCGGGGCGGCGAGCGGTAGAAACAAATATACCAAAATGTATGAACCATGCCATGACGCACCGCTCGCAGCGTCAACGCTAGACAAAAGAAACCGCGCCGCTTGCCGCTAAGCCAAAAGTCGTGGCCGGGCGGTTACATCCTGTATACAGGGTGGATTTTTAAGACGGGGCAGTAAGGGTAGGTTAGGGTAACTTTACCGTTGTAGCTACAAAAAAACGGTCTCATTTGGAGACTGTACCTAGTTCATGCCCGGACACATTGTATTGTAACGCCCTAAAGGATTTATGTACTTTATAATATGAAAAACAGGTTTTAAAAATGTTCTTTATTTGGGTGAATCCGGCGTCAATTGTACAACGCCCTTTGGTGAGACCGTATCTTTGTTGATGAATAATGTATTTTTTATATAAGCGACGTCACATTTGATTCATTATCAAGTTAATCATAATTATACTACTGCCGTAACGTCTGTTACAGTCAAGGCTACGGTAGTACTGGCAGTTTTAGGACTCACAGTCTCACTCGTCGATTAAGGCTGGGCCAGGGGTCAACAGATCAGTAACGTGATGTTCTATGATCGGCGCCGTCCTGGAAGCTGGAGTGCCCACAGTCGGAAGGATCGAGATCGTAGGAAAAGTCAATATTATCGATATCTCCGGAAATGTAAATGGTGTACTCAGACCAGTCGTATATATATCTCGTCAGTGGCTGCGTTCCTGGAGAATGGACTCCGGGTATCGGAATAAAACTTAAATTCACCAAGAGGTGTTGCATAACATTTAACTCTCGAGTGGTCTTAAACATGTCATTAACATCATCTTCTGTGCCAAGTCCATAGTCTCCATAGAGAATGCTCCGTAGTAATTGCATTGGTAACAACATGGAATGCCTTGTGGTGGGTGTATAGGGAAATAGCTGTTCAATCTGAGTTCTGGGTGTCGTTCACCTTCTTACTCCAGGCTCATACTGTAAAAGACCGGGAAAGAAGGCGAATTTAAAGCAGTGTTTCATAATCTCAGATAATTTACATTCCATCGCCACTTAATCAGTTATATACTTTAGTGAAATGTATTCTAAGTTGATTTTTGAGTGACCATTTGCAACAAAAAGGTCCTAATAAGTTTTTGGTTACAATGGAATTTGAACTTTGTAAAGTATGACATTCAGTTTGTTGTTCCATAACTTGAAAATTATCTCAAAGTCCTGGCTCTAATTATATATCCGATGTGAAGCTTTTTATTCTACATATTTTTCATCAAAATGTTTCAACTTTCGACGTGTTTACAAGTCGTCGCCTTCAATCTGACCTGATTTTATTCTATTACCTCCGCGGTTCATTCCGAATATATCATTATTGGCTCTACCGGTCCTCTTGTAGTTGTATACGCAAAGTAGGGGGTTTCCCGCGTAGGCGGAGTCGGGTTGAAGAAGTAGTTTTTATCCGTGTTAAATTTGAGCGTCGTTCTCACTGAAAGCGGTGGTCCGCTCTGTAAAAGAGAGAATATAGATCAAGCATCGTTCAAGGTGAAGTAAAACCGATTTTGACGTTCACACTTTGTAACACGTTGGGGCTGCCAGAAGCCGTATCAAAAGAAATAATCAGTTTCCGACCAAACTTTACGAATAAACTTTTTATTCAAAAGACGATCGTGCATTGCAAAACACATTTAACTTATGATATTACTTAGATACTAGCCCATGCTTGTCAAGCTCTACTGGTGGTCAAACTGACTTGCTTGGTCCCAATTTTAAGGCTATCTGTGACAGTGTAATTACAGGAACCTTTCAAGAGACATTACAGCTTTGATTCTGGAATGGCAACCTTTCTACAATGTCTCTATTGTTATTGCAGTCCTCCACAGTTGGCGGCGACCACTAACTATCAGACAGCTATCAGCTTGTTGGCCATCCAATAGCAACAAAAAAGTACCTGCTCTATGATGCTGTCAATCCATTTAGAGTAGTATCCTATTTTTGTGAAGACTGTGGGGGCATCGATAGCTCCGCATAACGGAGCTCCGAAGCTGATAATTCCAACTAAAAGGCCACCGACGACCCCTGGGCCGCCGAGATCCTTCTGCAAATTAATCATCGTCGATAAAACTACGGGGTTTTAACGTAAGTCCACATTACTGCCGCATTGGGCCGCAGCACATCACATTTCAATACAAAAAGCGCGGTGTAGTGTGTACAAAATGTGTGTTATTCAAAATGTATGAAAGTGATGTGAAAGGATTTTTGCAAGACGGTGCTGCTGGCTCCACCTATCAGTGCTCTCAGAGAACTGTTGCAAATGTGTGAGACGTATGCTGCCAGTCACGGCTTGCAGTATAACGGGAAAAAGAGCGAGTTCTTGGTTTTTGCTCCTAAATGCAGGAGAATGGATAATTGGTTTTGTGCTCCGTGATAAGGTTCCACCTGGGTATTAGATAGGAATAAATCGTTATGCTGTGTAAGACGGAACTGCGAAGAGTCTAGGCCGTGAATTCAAATATCTGGGGCATATAGTCACGGACTTTTTGAACGACGAATGGGATATGGAAAGGGAACGCAGAGCGTTGACGGTCAGGGCTAATATGCTGGCCCGCAGATTTGTCCGCTGCTCAAGAGTGGTAAAGATTTTGTTTTTTAAATCCTTTTGTCAGACGTTTTACTTGAGCAGTCTGTGGACAGTATATACGCAAAGAGCTGTCAATGCTCTGCGGGTCCAATACAATAACGCATTCAGGATGCTGCTGAGGCTCCCTCAGTTTTGCAGCCCGTCCGCCATGTTCATGGAGGCATGCACAGATGGTTTCGCGGCGATCTTACGGCAGAAAGCGGCGTCACTGCTGCACAGAGTGCGTGTGAGTAGCAACAGCATCCTGAGTGTGATAGCGGAGAGGTACGACTGTCCGTTCTTCAAAAATCGTATGCGTTTATGTGTGAACTAACATAGTTTTAAACATTATTTTTGCTAACAAAATGCATCATGTTGTCTGAAATATAAAGAAATAATAATAATAATTAATCAGCCCATAATTCTGCTGGGTCACAGGCGTCTTCTCGGTGAGAGGGAGTGTGCCGTAATCCACCACGCGGTCCCAGTGCGGGTTGGTAGATGTCATATGTCTTCGAATTTTTGGTTAACACAAAGTGAAGCGCCTGTCTGAGTTTAAACCTACGTCCTACAACTCGCAAGTCAAGGGCGTTACCACTGGACCACCACTGCTCTATCAGCTCTATGCGGTGCGGCCCGCCCAAATCTGTGTCAACCTTTAGGTAAAGAAATAGATAAACAATTGGGTACGAATTACTAACATTACATGCCCCTCCACCTGTCGCTATGAATCCGGCGCAGAAGTGCCTGTAGGTCACATACTGCCTGAAATCAGAAGATAATAATCACCAGTTAGTAATAGTTGAAACGTGCGTTGAATGGTGTCAACAGCTGATTGCCAGACTAAACGTACGCGACCGTTAATATGGGAGAGCGGAGACCGTTTATATGTATTGTGTTATGCATGAGAGGTTAGATATTGTTTCAGTAAGAGAAAGAGACAGAGCGAATAGCAACATTAGGTATCTAATTCTACCACAGATGAGGTATGTATGACGATTGGTGCATGTGTGATTAAAAACTTACTTGCCATAGATATTTGCGCATTCATCCACTTGGTATATATCCAGTTTTGCTACCATAATTTTTTCGAACTGATCTATTACATTGTTTCGCTGAAAAAATAAGATGTTATTAAGGACACACTTCAAACGTCAGTATCAGCTTATACGTTCCGGCCGCCTTTACCATCATAAAATAAAAAAACCGGCCAAGTGCGAGTCAGCCTCGCACACGAAGGGTTCCATACCACCGTACAATATTTAACACTACATATATAATACGATTTATGACGCATTAAAAAAAAACTACTTACTAGATCTCGTTCAAACCAATTTTCGGTGGAAATTTACATGGTAATATACATCATATATTTTTTTTAGTTTTATCATTCTCTTATTTTAGAAGTTACAGGACACACACACACACACATTTTACCACTTTGGAAGTGTCTCTCGCGCAAACTATTTAGTTTAGAAAAAAATGATATTAGAAACCTCAATATCATTTTTGAAGACCTATCCATAGATACCCCACACGTATGGGTTTTATGAAAAGAAAATTTTGAGTTTTAGTTCTAAGTATGGGGAACCCCCAAAATTTATTGTTTTTTTTTTCTATTTTTGTGTGAAAATCTTAATGCGGTTCACAGAATACATCTACTTACCAAGTTTCAACAGTATAGTTCTTATAATTTCGGAAAAAAGTGGCTGTGACATACGGACGGACAGACAGACAGACAAGACGAATCCATAAGGGTTCCGTTTTTTGCCATTTGGCTACGGAACCCTAACAACACAGATACGGTCAAAGTGACAAAAAATTGGTAACCGTTCAACTAAAAAAATGGCAATCACTAAAATCGCATGACAATTTATTTTCGTCTGATGCTGAGACTCTAAGAGTGTATGGTAACCTCCTAGAAGTTAACTGGAGGTAAGAAAAGGTTTCCAATCCTTCAGGCATTGGAAACATTGTTGATAACAGTCTCCGGGAAGTATTCAAAGCTGTGGAATTTGTTAACAGTTGAAAGCTACAAACAATGCCTCATTTAGCTCACCTTCCTAGAGCCCCATCCGACTACAGTGATACCGTCGGTGTTAAACGCTAAGTTTCCTTTTACCCTGTCAAACAAGATCTTCTTCACTCTTTTCTCCTTTCTGTAGAATCTGATGTGCCTCACCAGACGGAGGATAACCAGGTTGTTGGCCAAGCTCTTAGGGTCGTAGGAAGGGTAAAAGTAACTCTCGAGGACTGTTATCATCTCGCCTCCTCGGCTGAAGTAATCGCTGCCAATGCGGACCTGCACAATCCTGGGGTTCTCTCTGAAGAATCTATTGTTGTGAAGTCTGGAAAAATACAAAACATACGTTAAACGATGATCTATTTTATCCAGTTTAACTTTTTTTTTGTTTTCTGCATTACAAGCCTAAAAGCCGAGCTTAGTGTAGCTCCCAATGAAAACTTTGTTTAAAAATATAATAAGTAAACTTTACTTCAATGTTTGCTTTATTATTACAAGTGAGTGTTTTATATGTTATTTCTCGACTAAATTAAATAGTATTATATACTCTTTTAGTAACTAAATTGGTGATTAATGAGACACAATCAATACCGATTGTTCCGGCACTCTCGGGAGTCTTACGTCGCTCAGTGAACTTTCTTGTCGCAAGTCTGCTGGCAGAACGGTTCATGTAGGTATATCTATTTTCGTTTATATCAACAATGATGAAGCTGGCATAGGAGCCTGGAGATTGACACACAAGAAAAGAGAGGCCTATGCTCAGCAGTGGGTGAAGTCGGGCTGTGGATGATGATGACGATGGTGAAAAATGAATAAGTTTGACAGATATAGTGAAACGAGAAGAGCAAGATAAACTGCGTATATCGTAAGTCGTCACTTGCATTTGCAAGCATGAAGCTGCAGTGATGACCAAGTCACTGGACACGATGGAGCCGGCACATACGAACATTTCCATGAGGTGGATACTGACGAGGAAAGGGTAACTTTTGGCTCTGGTCCTTTTGCCTTTAAATATCCTCCTGGTGTTAGAATCATTGAAATTATCTGAAACTGGCGGTTCTGAAAACAGATAAAACAGTAAATATAAAATACTCGTCGATATTAATACTAAATCTTCTTAAATTTATCCTTTTGATAAATTTTCTACTTACGCCATACTTCAAAATCTGAGTGTTTAGTATCTTCTACAATGGGCGGTAACAACGGTGTGGATTTAGAGAAATCTGTTTCATCTAACTTATCAACTTTTTTTATAAAGTCTTTAATGAATTTCATGAATTCTTTGCTGTCCGCAAATACAGGATCAGACTGGCTTATGTCTTCCAGAGAGGTTGCTGCTGCTGTTGTTGTCGATATAGTTGCAGCTTGTTGCACTATTGTATTCTCATGAATAGTGGACTCTTGTGACGTTTTATTTTCTTCTAATTTAACGGACACGTCAAAAGGTTTATCGTCCAACGTTTTCTCAATTAGCTTGAACAATGCTAAACCCTTTGAACTTTTATTACTTTCATCAGGTCGGGCAGCTTCTATAATTTTTTCGTATACATCATAATTTTTCTCGGCCATATTATTTAAATCATAATGCATTGTTAACAACAATTTGATTCTCGTTTTTGTTGGAAACGTCGGTACTAAATTCAGTTCTTCGAATAGGTTGTTCATCACATTCTGAACATCGTTGTCTACTTTTGCGTACAAGTTATCCTTGGACTTTAATATACTCTCAAGTATTGTCCTATGATTATGTCTAGCTACCACCACAGAAATAAGAATCATGATTATTGTAGTTAACTTCATTTTATATTATTAAATAACTTAAATAATTACAAATACAGATTGACTTAGGTGTATACAATGAAAAGTTTGAATTAACAGTAATGTAACTATCCAATAAAATGTGTTTCCAATCGAATATTTTATTGCTCTGTTTAGCAATTTCTTTATGTTCGATTTCTCAATAGTAAGGTAATGAAACAAACGCCATAAAACATATTTCAATATATTGAGCAGCTACTTAAAACACATAAAACATTTTGATATCGTTGTGAAATTTTCCATTATTATTATTTAGAATTTCATTTCTTTGATACAAATAGTTTCTTTCTTCACATGTATTCCATCAAGAATAATATTGTATATTTCATTGTTTTAATTGTCCTAGTCCAAGTTCAGAGCCTTGTGGAACTTCGTGAGGAAGACAAAGATTTTGTTATAACTGAGGCGGCTGTACGAAAGACTGTCAACAGTTTATTCTCCATTCTCAATCTTGACCACGTGAAGCATAAAGCGAGGTTTGGGGAGTTCGCAGCAATTCACAACTTCTTTGTCACCATCACCTTGCAAGCTGACGACAATCTAAAGAAAATTGCAAGACTAACCAGAGTCGATAACATCGATAACTACACACAATATTTTATTACACAATTAAATGAAGTATTAAATGAAGATAATAAAAGCTACGAAGCAACAGAGGATGAATATGTAACTGCACATATAGAAACATTTATAAAAAAGCTTGAATATTTAAAATTTAAGTATGGGTTTGCTAAAAATGATGCAAATTTTGGTATAAATGCACAAGTGATAAATCATTTGATTTCTGATGATAATTTGCAAAACATTACAAAAGAAGAAACATATTATACGGATGGTAATCTTTTGAGTAATAAAAATGAATTTTGGAGTAAGTATAATTTTGTTTTAGTTTTTTGTAATATAACGTCTATCAAAAGACAAGAGAGATCTTTTCTTTTTCTTTCTATTTCGGATTTTCTGATTCATGATTTACTTTGCAGACCCTAGCGCTAGTCGTCGCATTTTCGGGGGACATAGAGAAAAGATCAAGCAGTTTCCCTTCATGGCGAGCGTCCAGTTCTTCAAGAAGTTTCAATGTGGCGGCTCCATCATCAAATCTGATCTGGTCATCACGTCAGCGTCGTGTTTGCAATTGTAAGAATTCGTTTTAGTCTGATTTATGACTTTACGTGGAATGTTGCTTTCCATTGTTTATAATATCTTTGTCAGTGGTATCGGCCCCAACTTACGAGTTGTAAGTCCTGGGTTCAAACCCAGGCAGGCCCTTCGTGAAATTTATATCATCACCACTGCTCTCAAAACGGCGAAGAAAAACATCGTGAGGAAACCGGCATGTCCTAGAACCAAAAATTAGAAGACATGTGACCTCTACCAATTTGCGCTGGACCCGCGTGGTGGATTACAGCCAACTCCCTCTCACAGAGAGGTGGCCTGTGTCCCAGCAGTGGGAACGTCATAGGCTCATTAATTGTCTATCTTTAACAGCGACACTAAAATTACAGTAGGTGCATACGAGGCCGATAATAAGATATTTTTTATACCATCAGAGCCTGGAACAACCGCTTCTTCAGGGAGAACCCGGCCTTCCTCTCAGTGCAAGTCGGCTGCGATTTATACGAGGGAGGAGACGAGAATATCGCTGTTTTGGAGGTCTACTTCCAACCGGAATACAACCCTAGAAACTTGAGGAACAACCTCGCAATTATGCGCTTGGTTCGGAGTCTAAAGTTTGGAAAAAGTGTCTCTAGAATTAAGAAGATAGATTTCGATAGGAGTCCTTGGCCGTTAGCTACGAATACTCCCGGCATCACCATCATTGGTTGGGGTGCAAAAACCGTAAGTTTTGTCATGGTTTTTGCGAGAGCTACAACTAAAGGCTAGCGCAGATAGCGCGAGCCGCGCCGCAACGCAACGCATTGCAAAAGTCCTCCTTTATTTTTTATTTCGTACATTTTCTGTAAACCGATGCACACACCACAAAAAAAAAAAACCGTTGAAACAAAATGCGTTGCGCTGTGGCCCGTTGCGGATGCGAAATGCAATGAGGACTACTCTCAGTTGTCCGTATGTGACCGTAGGACTCGCGGGGGTTATTTACTAGCGGGGAAATTGCGTAACACACTAACAATAGGAATGACTTTCATTTTGACAGTTCAACAACATTCATTGCGTTATTAACTTGGGTACGTTGTTGAGGACAGATAAATTTTTGAACTTTTGACGCAATGGATTACGATATCTTTCAAAATTATTGTGATTGATAGTGTTATGCAATTAGGGTGCAGGACTTCAGACGCATAAAAAGTATTCTTGCCCCAACTTTTGTTTGTTTGCAGAGCTCCAATAAAATTTCACATATTTGGAGCAATCGACTTGCGTATGCGGTGCTCAACTTTTATCCAATAAAGGAATGTCAAGAAGTATATTCTCGGTAAGTGTTATTTAAGTACCTGAGTTTTTTGTCTTTATTTTTTATAATAAATAAATAAAAAATAAAAATAAATTAAAAATATTTTATTGTCAGGCAAGGCCTATAGGGTGTTAGTATTACATCTTACTTACAAACTATATTAGGTAACATGCATAATAAGTAATTAGGTATTATTCGACTATTAAGAACGTTTTAATTATTTTCAGAGAGTTCGTGACCAACAAGAACTTTTGCGCTGGATTCTTCTCTAAAGGGGGTGGCGCATGTAACGTAAGTTTAAGGGGGAAAATCAAACCTGACATCATTAATTCCTATTAATATTAACAAAAAAACAAACTAACTATATTAAGAATTTTCAAGTTACGGAACAACAAACTGAATGTTCACAACTGAATGTGAACAACGTTCAAATTCCGTTGCAACCAAAAACTTATGGACCTTTTTCTTACGAATGGTCACTCAAAAACCAACTTAGAATAGGTACATTTCACTAAAGTACATAACTGATTAAGTGTCGATGGTATGTAAATTATAATTATGAGATTACAGCTGACCCGGCGAACTTCGTACCGCCTCAGATTTTTTTTGTTATTTTTTCCCATGTTTTAATAATTATTCTGCTATTCGGGGCGAAGACAAATCCAACAAATAAAAGATCATTAAAATCGGTCCAGCCGTTCTTGTTTTATAAATGGTGTAACTAACCCGACTTTGTTTTATATAAATAGAGATAAGATAGATGAAAGTTGTGTGGAAATCGGTTGTCATGGTATGGGCATGTGATGCGGAGGAATGAGGAAAATGTCGTGAGGAGAGTTTTGAGTATGAATGTCGATGGCTATAAACGTAGGGGAAGACCAAAAAAACGATGGATGGAATGTGTGAATGATGATATGATTAGAAAGGGGGTGACTACCGAGATGACGTCTAATAGAGAAGTCATGGAAGAAAAAGATATGTTGCGCCGACTCCAAATAAATTGGGATAAGGACAGGAGAATGATGAGAATGATGATGATAGTTGAACATCTGCTGTAAATCCTCCGTTTTTTTCTACACTGCACACTGGGTCTTTTACCATATTAGGTGATTACCTAATATGTATATGTTATGTATGTATGTATATGTTAGAAAAAATTGTCTGCTTAAAGACGTAAATAACAAAAGTTCTTGAACTGTCAAAATTAAAGTCATTGCCATTGCGTGTAACGTAGGTCGCTGCTCTGTGCGGCCACTGGCCGTAGTCGTGATTACGTAGTGCGTGAGGTCCTAAATGATAAATTATTTATTTTCTGTAAGTAGGTTTGTACAAACACTTTTAGACGTCAATCATATTTTATTAAACTAGATGAGGTCGGCGTTTCCTATCTGATTATTCTGACTTTAGTCCAAACAAAATCTTGGTCAGATCATGTGAAGACCATGTAGATTGGTGTCCGAAATGGTCTTTTAAGGAAAGAACCACACAGATTGAGCGGACCTGCCCAGTCAGTGCACGCATTTGTCAAAAATCGTGCAGCTCAACCTAGGGCTTGTTTGCTAATTTAAAAACGAAGCGGAGGCTGCTACTTAGATTCTTAATTTAAACATGTGCCAAAAATACAGTGTGAATGTGTATACACGACGACATATCAAGCTGTATATTTTTAGTTTTCGCTGACCTCGCATTGTATTGACTTTTCGTACAATTAGAAGTCAGTTTATACTGGAAATGTATAGCTTGATAATATGTCGTCGTGCGTACCTATTTTATATTACTTATATTTCTACCTTTCCCGGTATTTTTTAGAATAGTTGTTGTACATAGTTTTAGTTTTATTTATTTTCTTGCACTTAGGAATGTTGTGGATACATTTTTTTAATTTTGACTAACTTTGTTTGCTAACCACTTACAACGACAATAAATAATATTCTATTTTATTCTATTCTACTGTTTTCTAAATTTTGTTGTAACAGCGAGACGCCGGTGGGCCAGGGGTGGCGTACGGCAAGCTGATGGGAGTCATCAGCTTTGGGGCCCCGACTTGTGGAGCTACTGACGCGCCCACAGTCTTCACCAAGCTTGGCTTCTACGCTGACTGGATCGAAGGCATCATGGTCATGGTCAGTATTTAACTACTTACCTCTAAAGGTTCGCGCAGATTAGGACAGGCCGTGTCACAACGCAACGCATTGCAAAAATCCTCCTTCAACACTTTCGTACATTTTCTATGAACAAACGCTCCCTACAGGCTAGCCGCACCGCACTTTTTTGTATGAAAATGCGTTGCGCTGCGGCCCCTTTGCGGCTGTAATGTGCGTTTGGCTTAAAAAGTAGGTATATTATGAAGTATATAGGTATAAGCTGTAATTGTAATAACTGAAAACTTGAAAATAAAAGTACTGCAACGACCACTCGCACAAAAAAGCAAAAATGATATAAATAAATAATTTTCACCTGCAATTTCAGAAAGTGCCAACCGGTAGGAAACGTACAACGGAAAGAACGACCACGGAGGGCATCGATATAAATAATTTCAAAGCAAGTTCGACACCGAAATTCAAAATCAGTCCCATCACCGCACGTCCTCCTACAACAACCACACCTGTTCCGAGTGAAGGCGCCTTGAGAAATTTGGATGAAAGTAAACTTTTCAAAGAATTTATAACAACAATGTTTGGTAGTGAAGAAGTAAAAGAATATCTTGATCAATTTGAATCGGATACTGACCCTGAAGAGGAAGCAACAACAAGGGACACTTCAGGACCAACCACAGAAGCGGATATTGATTACGAGATTCCTCAGGACCAGAAGGGATCAGTTAGAATGGTGACTACAATAGACAACTTTGATGAGCTTAAAATAAAAAGTGAAGAAGATGACATGACGCCGACAGTAGAGATATCCACACCGGATGAAAAGATGAACGAAGAGGTACAAGCGGAGGAAAATATTGCCAAACTTATTAATGATATTGAGATACAAGATCTGTTGGCATCTGAAACCAGTGAGATATTTTCCGAAAATGAACAGGTAATTAAACCTAAAAAATCAACACATAAGAAGAAAAAAAATAAACCCGAAAAGCAAAAAATCCAAGAAGAAAAAGAAAAACTAGAATTGGCGGTTGAATCAGTATCAAAGAGTGGAGAGGAAAGTACTGATAATAGTGATCGTGATGGTGATGGTGATGGTGATGAATCCGAAAATCATTCTGACGATCAACCACAGAGTAAAATTGTTCAAAACTACTCATCTAACATAAAAAAAAAAGTAAAAAAACAAACAAAGAAAAGCAACCCGTATAAGGACGTTACGTTCAGACAAAATAATACTGGTGGTATTTTCAATTTAATCTCTCAAAAGGATCTTTTAAGCTTGCTAGATGAGGCTGTAGCTGAAGCAGCTCAAAGTGCTAGAAGCAAGCATTATTCACGAGAGGCTCTCGATCATCGAGATGTGGGAATGTTCATGCAAGATTCATAGGCAAGAGGCGAGACTCAAAAGGCAATTTTTGCTGCCATGTTAGTCATGTGAATAAGTTAGGTTCACACGATGAACATTATTTTGATTCCATTTTTTCACCGGTTTCATCAGATGCGATTCAGCATTTGACTGGAAACAAAAGCAACACTCAAGCGAGAAACAACAACTCGATTTGATTCTTTGTTTACCTACATGGACACTCCAAATTTTTAAAGGGGGTTAATTTAAAGGTAATGCTTTCACGAGTTATGTTTTTTCACGGTTCTATAATCGGCTATCCGAAGCGAGGAACTCTCCTTGAGTCAACTGATTATAGTGTAGATGTACTTAATAAAATATTTAATCGGTAATTTGTCGTTTTATTTTCCACTAGCTAGCGCGAGAGACGTTGTCTTGTCCAAAAAATAGTTCGTGCAAAAATTCCATACAAAAAAGGGCAAAGAGCGTTCAGTTTTTACAGACACATCATTAGAACATTTTAAAATAAAACAGTCAAGTCGGTTCAGCCGTTTTCAAGTGAACCAACCAACCAATATAGTATTTTTTTTTTCGACTCACGCGTTATGATACCACCCACCGTTGTTATTAGTTAAATAACGCCTCTTTTCAGGTGGAGGTGTAATAAGTTCGGTCATTATACTCATTTACCTATTTTTAATACATTTCTTTTTTACAAATTAAAGACATTTGAATATTTTAAAACCATTCAAAAATAATTGAAGTTCTGTTGATTATTATAAAATTTTAAAAAAGGAGAAATTCTCACTTAATAGTGCCCCCTAAATTCCTCATGTGGCCCCCATAGAAGTTTCTCGCAGCCTGCCCAAATTAGGGTTTTCTCTTTAGGCCCCTATCCAAACCCCCGTGACATGCCCATTGCCAGCTACCGCGTTAGGAATCCCTAATCGGTCCGCCTTGAGAACATAGGAAAACCTTAGCAATTTTAAGTTAGGTCCCCTAACTTAAAATTTCTAGTCGGCATTGCGGTACAGATGCCAGCACATCAAGCTGACAAATTCCTTTTAATAGATTTTCAAAGTTGATTGGGAAAATATTACAGTTTCGGGTAGCCTGATGTTCTGGCGTCTGTACCTTTATTCCGCCAAAAAATCACAAAGTGTCTCTGTCTCAACCATGACCCTCCGCCCACCTTTCCGCACCCCTTCACGTACCGCTAACACCAAATACTTTGCTACTGCGATGCAGCTCGTCTCGTATTTAGACCGGCCATATTTGACGCGGACGTGTGCGTATGTGGGTATTTATTTAGTCTGTAATCTTGTCTGTAATATGCAAATAAATGGTTTAGGGTGTAGGACTGAGTACCGTAACAATATTTTGTTGAAGATGTCAAGGATATGGAATTTTGTCAATAAAAGGAATGCAGTTCGTTACTAAATTTCGGTAGAGTAAGCTAGTATTCATAAATCGGTCACATAACAGCCGATTGGTTGAAGTGGCTAAACACAAGAACTTACACAACACAACAGAAAGAATTTATTATAAATATATATATAATAACATTTTTATATTGTATGCCACTGGATACTGAAACAGCGATAGTTAAACTGTTATTTTAAGCCGATCACAAAGCTTTATTTAATTTTTTTAGTTCCATATCACCCATACAATACTTAAAAAAAACTTAAAACGGCCATACCATTAAATGAATATTTTCGTATAGTGTCATTTATGTTCTAAGGGTGCGATATGTTCTGAAGATAGAAGAAACTTTTTCCTAGATCAGTTCGAGGTTTGCTGGTCAGGGGCCGAGGGGCCCTCTGAGCTCGGGGGCCCCGGTGCACGGCACCGCCTAGCCTTCCGATAGCTACGCCCACTCATCATAATATTCTACCGCCTCATAGTCTGTTACAGTCGTGGCTACGGTAGTACTGGTAGTTTTAGGACTCACAGGCTCACTCGTCGTGGGCCAGTTGTGATGAAGGCTGGGGCCAGGGGTCAACAGATCAGTAACGTGATGTTCTATGATCGGCGTAGTCCTGGTAGTTGGAGTGCCCACAGTCGGAAGGGGCGAGATCGTAGGAAAAGTGAATATTATCGTTATCTCCGGAAATGTCAATGGTGTACCAGTCGTATATTTCGTCGGTGGCTGCGTTCCTGGAGAATGGACTCCGGGTATCGGAATAAAACTTAAATTCACCAAGGGGTGTTGCATAACATCTAACTCTCGAGTGGTCTTAAACATGTCATTAACATCATCTTCTGTACCAAGTCCATAGTCTCCATAGATAATGCTCCGTAGTAATTGCATTGGTAACAACATGGAATGCCTTGTGGTGGGTGTATAGGGAAATAGCTGTTCAATCTGAGTTCTGGGTGTCGTTCGCCTTCTTACTCCAGGCTCATACTGTAAAAGACCGGGAAAGAAGGCGAATTTAAAGCAGATTTACATTCCATCGCCACTTAATCAGTTATATACTTTAGTGAAATGTATTCTAAGTTGATTTTTGAGTGACCATTTGCAACAAAAAGGTCCTAATAAGTTTTTGGTTACAATGGAATTTGAACTTTGTAAAGTATGACATTCAGTTTGTTGTTCCATAACTTGAAAATTATCTCAAATTCCTGGCTCTAATATAGATCCGATGTGAAGCTTTTTATTCTACATGTTTTTCATCAAAATGTTTCAACTTTCGACGTGTTTACAAGTCGTCGTCGCCTTCAATCTGACCTGATTTTATTCTATTACCTCCGCGGTTCCTTCCGCTTCTGTATACATCATTATTGGCTCTACCGGTCCTCTTGTAGTTGTATACGCAAAGTAGGGGGTTTCCCGCGTAGGCGGAGTCGGGTTGAAGAAGTAGTTTTTATCCGTGTTAAATTTGAGCGTCGTTCTCACTGAAAGCGGTGGTCCGCTCTGTAAAAGAGAGAATATACAGGGTGTAATTGAATTCATGAGCATCCTTTTAAGGGGTCATTGTAATCATCATTATGAACAACTTTTACTATGGGACCAAACCTGAAATCGCGAAAAAAAAATCAGCTTTTCCCTACATTTATGTTCGCGTAACTCGTCAAAATGTAGGGAACAGCTGATTTTTTTTTCGCGATTTCAGGTTTGGTCCCATAGTAAAAGTTGTTCATAATGATGATTACAATGACCCCTTAAAAGGATGCTCATGAATTCAATTACACCCTGTAGATCAAGCATCGTTCAAGGTGAAGTAAAACCGATTTTGACGTTCACACTTTGTAACACGTTGGGGCTGCCAGGAGCCGTATCAAAAGAAATAATCAGTTTCCGACCAAACTTTACGAATAAACTTTTTGTTCAAAAGACGATCGTGCATTGCAAAACACATTTAACTTATGATATTACTTAGATACTAGCCCATGCTTGTCAAGCTCTACTGGTGGTCAAACTGACTTGCTTGGTCCCAATTTTAAGGCTATCTGTGACAGTGTAATTACAGGAACCTGTCAAGAGACATTACAGCTTTGATTCTGGAATGGCAACCTTTCTACAATGTCTCTATTGTTATTGCAGTCCTCCACAGTTGGCGGCGACCACTAACTATCAGACAGCTATCAGCTTGTTGGCCATCCAATAGCAACAAAAAAGTACCTGCTCTATGATGCTGTCAATCCATTTAGAGTAGTATCCTATTTTTGTGAAGACTGTGGGGGCATCGATAGCTCCGCATAACGGAGCTCCGAAGCTGATAATTCCAACTAAAAGGCCACCGACGACCCCTGGGCCGCCGAGATCCTTCTGCAAATTAATCATCGTCGATCAAACTACGGGGTTTTAACGTAAGTCCACATTACTGCCGCATTGGGCCGCAGCACATCACATTTCAATACAAAAAGCGCGGTTATTCAAAATGTATGAAAGTGATGTGAAAGGATTTTTGCAAGACGGTGCTGCTGGCTCCACCTATCAGTGCTCTCAGAGAACTGTTGCAAATGTGTGAGACGTATGCTGCCAGTCACGGCTTGCAGTATAACGGGGAAAAGAGCGAGTTCTTGGTTTTTGCTCCTAAATGCAGGATAATGGATAAGGTTCCACCTGGGTATTAGATAGGAATAAATCGTTACGCTGTGTAAGACGGAACTGCGAAGAGTCTAGGCTGTGAATTCAAATGTCTGGGGCATATAGTCACGGACTTTTTGAACGACGAAAGTGATATGGGAAAGGAACGCATAGCGTAGACGGTCAGGGCTAATATGCTGGCCCGCAGATTTGTCCGCTGCTCAAGTGAGATAAAGATTTTGTTTTTTAAATCCTTTTGTCAGACGTTTTACTCCAGAAGTCTGTGGACAGTATATACGCAAAGGGCTGTCAATACTCTGCGGGACCAATACAATAACGCATTCAGGGGGCCTACCACCATCTCTTATAACAGTATTAACGGATGCTGCTGAGGCTCCCTCCGTTTTGCAGCGCGTCCGCCATGTTCATGGAGGCACGCACAGATGGTTTCGCGGCGATCTTACGGAAGAAAGCGGCGTCACTGCTGCACAGAGTGCGTGTGAGTAGCAACAGCATCCTGAGTGTGATAGCGGACAGGTACGACTGTCCGTTCTTCAAAAATCGTATGCGTTTGTGTGAACTAACATAGTTTTAAACATTATTTTTGCTAACAAAATGCATCATGTTGTCTGAAATATAAATAAATAATAATAATTAATCAGCCCATAATTCTGCTGGGACACAGGCGTCTTCTCGGTGAGAGGGAGTGTGCCGTAATCCACCACGTGGTCCCAGTGCGGGTTGGTAGATGTCATATGTCTTCGAATTTTTGGTTAACACAAAGTGAAGCGCCTGTCTGAGTTTAAACCTACGTCCTACAACTCGCAAGTCAAGGGCGTTACCACTGGACCACCACTGCTCTATCAGCTCTATGCGGTGCGGCCCGCCCAAATCTGTGTCAACCTTTAGGTAAAGAAATAGATAAACAATTGGGTACGAATTACTAACATTACATGCCCCTCCACCTGTCGCTATGAATCCGGCGCAGAAGTGCCTGTAGGTCACATACAGCCTGAAATCAGAAGATAATAATCACCAGTTAGTAATAGTTGAAACGTGCGTTGAATGGTGTCAACAGCTGATTGCCAGACTAAACGTACGCGACCGTTAATATGGGAGAGCGGAGACCGTTTATATGTATTGTGTTATGCATGAGAGGTTAGATATTGTTTCAGTAAGAGAAAGAGACAGAGCGAATAGCAACATTCTACCACAGATGAGGTATGTATGACGATTGGTGCATGTGTGATTAAAAACTTACTTGCCATAGATATTTGCGCATTCATCCACTTGGTATATATCCAGTTTTGCTACCATAATTTTTTCGAACTGATCTATTACATTGTTTGGCTGAAAAAATAAGATGTTATTAAGGACACACTTCAAACGTCAGTATCAGCTTACACGTTCCGGCCGCCTTTACCATCATAAAATAAAAAAACCGGCCAAGTGCGAGTCAGACTCGCACACGAAGGGTTCCATACCACCGTACAATATTTAACACTACATATATACTACGATTTATGACGCATTAAAAAAAAACTACTTACTAGATCTCGTTCAAACCAATTTTCGGTGGAAATTTACATGGTAATATACATCATATATTTTTTTTAGTTTTATCATTCTCTTATTTTAGAAGTTACACCGGACACACACACACATTTTACCACTTTGGAAGTGTCTCTCGCGCAAACTATTTAGTTTAGAAAAAAATGATATTAGAAACCTCAATATCATTTTTGAAGACCTGCCCATAGATACCCCACACGTATGGGTTTTATGAAAAGAAAATTTTGAGTTTTAGTTCTAAGTATGGGGAACCCCCAAAATTTATTGTTTTTTTTTCTATTTTTGTGTGAAAATCTTAATGCGGTTCACAGAATACATCTACTTACCAAGTTTCAACAGTATAGTTCTTATAGTTTCGGAAAAAAGTGGCTGTGACATACGGACGGACAGACAGACAGACATGACGAATCCATAAGGGTTCCGTTTTTTGCCATTTGGCTACGGAACCCTAACAACACAGATACGGTCAAAGTGACAAAAAATTGGTAACCGTTCAACTAAAAAAATGGCAATCACTAAAATCGCATGACAATTTATTTTCGTCTGATGCTGAGACTCTAAGAGTGTATGGTAACCTCCTAGAAGTTAACTGGAGGTAAGAAAAGGTTTCCAATCCTTCAGGCATTGGAAACATTGTTGATAACAGTCTCCGGGAAGTATTCAAAGCTGTGGAATTTGTTAACAGTTGAAAGCTACAAACAATGCCTCATTTAGCTCACCTTCCTAGAGCCCCATCCGACTACAGTGATACCGTCGGTGTTTATCGCTAAGTTTCCTTTTGCCCTGTCAAACAAGATCTTCTTCACTCTTTTCTCCTTTTTGTAGAACCTGATGTGCCTCACCAGACGGAGGATAACCAGGTTGTTGGCCAAGCTCTTAGGGTCGTAGGAAGGGTAAAAGTAACTCTCGAGGACTGTTATCATCTCGCCTCCTCGGCTGAAGTAATCACTGCCAATGCGGACCTGCGCAATCCTGGGGTTCTCTCTGAAGAATATATTGTTGTGAAGTCTGGAAAAATACAAAACATACGTTAAGCGATAATCTATTTTATCCAGTTTAACATTTTTTTTGTTTTCTGCATTACAAGCCTAAAAGCCGAGCTTAGTGTAGCTCCCAATGAAAACTTTGTTTAAAAATATAATAAGTAAACTTTACTTCAATGTTTGCTATATTATTACATTTATATTATTTCATTTTTTTTTATCGTTGTCTTACGTCGCTCAGTGAACTATCTTGTCGCAAGTCTGCTGGGAGAACGTTTCATGTAGGTATATCTATTTTCGTTTATATCAAAAATGATGAGGCTGGCATAGGAGCCTGGAGATTGACACACAAGAAAAGAGAGGCCTATGCTCAGCAGTGGGTGAAGTCGGGCTGTGGATGATGATGACGATGGTGAAAAATGAATAAGTTTGACAGATATAGTGAAACAAGAAGAGCAAGATAAACTGCGTATATCGTAAGTCGTCACTTGCATTTGCAAGCATGAAGCTGCAGTGATGACCAAGTCACTGGACACGATGGAGCCGGTACATACGAACATTTCCATGAGGTGGATACTGACGAGGAAAGGGTAACTTTTGGCTCTGGTCCTTTTGCCCTTAATTATCCTCCTGGTGTTAGAATCATTGAAATTATCTGAAACTGGCGGTTCTGAAAACAGATAAAACAATAAATATAAAATACTCGTCGATATTAATACTAAATCTTCTTAAATTTATCCTTTTGATAAATTTTCTACTTACGCCAGACTTCAAAATCTGAGTGTTTAGTATCTTCTACAATGGGCGGTAACAACGGTGTGGATTTAGAGAAATCTGTTTCATTTAACTTATCAACTTTTTTTATAAAGTCTTTAATGAATTTCATGAATTCTTTGCTGTCCGCAAATACAGGATCAGACTGGCTTATGTCTTCCAGAGAGGTTGCTGCTGCTGTTGTTGTCGATATAGTTGCAGCTTGTTGCACTATTGTATTCTCATGAATAGTGGACTCTTGTGACGTTTTATTTTCTTCTAATTTAACGGACACGTCAAAAGGTTTATCGTCCAACGTTTTCTCAATTAGCTTGAACAATGCTAAACCCTTTGAACTTTTATTACTTTCATCAGGTCGGGCAGCTTCTATAATTTTTTCGTATACATCATAATTTTTCTCGGCCATATTATTTAAATCATAATGCATTGTTAACAACAATTTGATTCTCGTTTTTGTTGGAAACGTCGGTACTAAATTCAGTTCTTCGAATAGGTTGTTCATCACATTCTGAACATCGTTGTCTACTTTTGCGTACAAGTTATCCTTGGACTTTAATATACTCTCAAGTATTGTCCTATGATTATGTCTAGCTACCACCACAGAAATAAGAATCATGATTATTGTAGTTAACTTCATTTTATATTATTAAATAACTTAAATAATTACAAATACAGATTGATTTAGGTGTATAGGTACAATGAAAAGTTTGAATTAACAGTAATGTAACTATCCAATAAAATGTGTTTCCAACCGAATATTTTATTGCTTTGTTTAGCAATTTCTTTATGTTCGATTTCTCAATAGTAAGGTAATGAAACAAACGCCATAAAACATATTTCAATATATTGAGCAGCTACTTAAAACACAAAAAACATTTTGATATCGTTGTGAAATTTTCCATTATTATTATTATTTAGAATTTCATTTCTTTGATACAAATAGTTTCTTTCTTCACATGTATTCCATCAAGAATAATATTGTATATTTCATTGTTTTAATTGTCCTAGTCCAAGTTCAGAGCCTTGTGGAACTTCGTGAGAAAGACAAAGATTTTGTTATAACTGAGGCGGCTGTACGAAAGACTGTCAACAGTTTATTCTCCATTCTCAATCTTGACCACGTGAAGCATAAAGCGAGGTTTGGGGAGTTCGCAGCAATTCACAACTTCTTTGTCACCATCACCTTGCAAGCTGACGACAATCTTAAGAAAATTGCAAGACTAGCCAGAGTCGATAACATCGATAACTACACACAATATTTTATTACACAATTAAATGAAGTATTAAATGAAGATAATAAAAGCTACGAAGCAACAGAGGATGAATATGTAACTGCACATATAGAAACATTTATAAAAAAGCTTGAATATTTAAAATTTAAGTATGGCTTTACTAAAAATGATGCAAATTTTGGTATAAATGCACAAGTGATAAATCATTTGATTTCTGATGATAATTTGCAAAACATTACAAAAGAAGAAACATATTATACGGATGGTAATCTTTTGAGTAATAAAAATGAATTTTGGAGTAAGTATAATTTTGTTTTAGTTTTTTGTATTATAACGTCTATCAAAAGAGAAGAGGGATCTTTTCTTTTTCTTTCTATTTCGGATTTTCTGATTCATGATTTACTTTGCAGACCCTAGCGCTAGTCGTCGCATTTTCGGGGGACATAGAGAAAAGATCAAGCGGTTTCCCTTCATGGCGAGCGTCCAGTTCTTCAAGAAGTTTCAATGTGGCGGCTCCATCATCAAATCTGATCTGGTCATCACGTCAGCGTCGTGTTTGCAATTGTAAGAATTCGTTTTAGTCTGATTTATGACTTTACGTGGAATGTTGCTTTCCATTGTTTATAATATCTTTGTCAGTGGTATTGGCCCCAACTTACGAGTTGTAAGTCCTGGGTTCAAACCCAGGCAGGCCCTTGGTGAAATTTATATCACCACCACTGCTCTCAAAACGGCGAAGAAAAACATCGTGAGGAAACCGGCATGTCCTAGAACCAAAAATTAGAAGACATGTGACCTCTACCAATTTGCGCTGGACCCACGTGGTGGATTACAGCCAACTCCCTCTCACAGAGAGGTGGCCTGTGTCCCAGCAGTGGGAACGTCGTAGGCTCATTAATTGTCTATCTTTAACAGCGACACTAAAATTACAGTAGGTGCATACGAGGCCGATAATAAGATATTTTTTTATACCATCAGAGCCTGGAACAACCGCTTCTTCAGGGAGAACCCGGCCTTCCTCTCAGTGCAAGTCGGCTGCGATTTATACGAGGGAGGAGACGAGAATATCGCTGTTCAGGAGGTCTACTTCCAACCGGAATACAACCCTAGAAACTTAAGGAACAACCTCGCAATTATGCGCTTGGTTCGGAGTCTAAAGTTTGGAAAAAGTGTCTCTAGAATTAAGAAGATAGATTTCGATAGGAGTCCTTGGCCGTTAGCTACGAATACTCCCGGCATCACCATCATTGGTTGGGGTGCAAAAACCGTAAGTTTTGTCATGGTTTTTGCGAGAGCTACAACTAAAGGCTAGCGCAGATAGCGCGAGCCGCGCCGCAACGCAACGCATTGCAAAAGTCCTCCTTTATTTTTTATTTCGTACATTTTCTGTAAACCGATGCACACACCAGAAAACAAAATGCGTTGCGCTGCGGCCCGTTGCGGATGCGAAATGCAATGAGGACTACTCTCAGTTGTCCGTATGTGACCGTAGGACTCGCGGGGGTTAGTTACTAGCGGGGAAATTGCGTAACACACTAACAATAGGAATGACTTTCATTTTGACAGTTCAACAACATTCATTGCGTTATATACTTGGGTACGTTGTTGAGGACAGATAAATTTTTGAACTTATGACACAATGGATTACGATATCCTTCAAAACTATTGTGATTGATAGTGTTATGCAATTAGGGTGCAGTACTTCAGATGCATAAAAAAGTATTCTTGCCCCAACTTTTGTTTGTTTGCAGAGCTCCAATAAAATTTCACATATTTGGAGCAATCGACTTGCGTATGCGGTGCTCGACTTTTATCCAATAAAGGAATGTCAAGAAGTATATTCTCGGTAAGTGTTATTTAAGTACCTGAGTTTTTTGTCTTTATTTTTTATAATAAATAAATAAAAAAAAAAAAAAATTAAAAATATTTTATTGTCAGGCAAGGCCTATAGGGTGTTAGTATTACATCTTACTTACAAACTATATTAGGTAACATGCATAATAAGTAATTAGGTATTATTCGACTATTAAGAACGTTTTAATTATTTTCAGAGAGTTCGTGACCAACAAGAACTTTTGCGCTGGATTCTTCTCTAAAGGGGGTGGCGCATGTAACGTAAGTTTAAGGGGGAAAATCAAACCTGACATCATTAATTCCTATTAATATCTATTAACAAAAAAACAAACTAAGTATATTAAGAATTTTCAAGTTACGGAACAACAAACTGAATGTGAACAACGTTTAAACTCCGTTGCAACCAAAAACTTATGGACCTTTTTCTTACGAATGGTCACTCAAAAACCAACTTAGAATAGATATATTTCATAAAGTAGATAACTGATTAAGTGTCGATGGTATGTAAATTATAATTATGAGATTACAGCTGACCGCCGGGTCAGCTGTAATCTCATTTCATCATTCTTACCGCCTCAGATTTTTTTGTTATTTTTCCCATGTTTTAATAATTATTCTGCTATTCGGGGCGAAGAAAAATCCAACAAATAAAAGATCATTAAAATCGGTCCAGCCGTTCTTGTTTTATAAATGGTGTAACCAATCCGACTTTGTTTTATATAAATAGAGATAAGATAGATGAACATCTGCTGTAAATCCTCCGTTTTTTTCTACACTGCACACTGGGTCTTTTACCATATTAGGTGATTACCTAATATGTATATGTTATGTATGTATGTATATGTTAGAAAAGTTCTTGAACTGTCAAAATTAAAGTCATTGCCATTGCGTGTAACGTAGGTCGCTGCTCTGTGCGGCCACTGGCCGTAGTCGTGATTACGTAGTGCGTGAGGTCCTAAATGATAAATTATTTATTTTCTGTAAGTAGGTTTGTACAAACACTTTTAGACGTCAATCATATTTTATTAAACTAGATGAGGTCGGCGTTTCCTATCTGATTATTCTGACTTTAGTCCAAACAAAATCTTGGTCAGATCATGTGAAGACCATGTAGATTGGTGTCTGAAATGGTCTTTTAAGGAAAGAACCACACAGATTGAGCGGACCTGCCCAGCCAGTGCACGCATTTGTCAAAAATCGTGCAGCTCAACCTAGGGCTTGTTTGCTAATTTAAAAACGAAGCGGAGGCTGCTACTTAGATTCTTAATTTAAACATGTGCCAAAAATACAGTGTGAATGTGTATACACGACGACATATCAAGCTGTATATTTTTAGTTTTCGTTGACCTCGCATTGTATTGACTTTTCGTACAATGAGAAGTCAGTTTATATTGGAAATGTATAGCTTGATACTGGTGCCGATTCTCTTGTCACAAATACCTCTAAACTAGACTAAAAATCACTAAAATTTAGTTTATTCCTGTCAAACGACGATTTCCTATTCTGAAATTGACTAAAGTGACACAACTTAACTATATTTTAGTTTGACAGCACTAAGATGGCATTGAGTTATTTAATCTATTCAACATGGCAATTTTGCTATTCTGAATTACACGTTTTTCACCTAAAATTTAGATTGTTTAACTAAATCTGACTATTTTTAATCGCGATTAAAATGGTGTGGAATAAAATTAGTTGTCGTAGAAGAAAAAAATGAATAGAAAGTCACACCAACACCTCGACTTCAGATGCAAAAACAGTACAGTATTTTTTTTTTTCTTTTGCTTATTATCTCGAAAATGGTGTGTCATATCGCAAAAATAATGAAAATTTCGACCCCCTTTATGAATCGCATAAACCCCCCTAAAACTCAACATGTAGGTAATAATTTTTCATATTTTCCATACAAAAAGTGAAAAATTCCTTAAAAAACACGCCAAGGCTGCCCCCTGCGCGCCTGCGGCTCTAAAAAAAAATCACGGGTAGGGCAAACAAGTACCACGTGTCGACGAGTCGCAATTGTCAAATTCGATTTTAGTTGTGTCAAAATTATTTTTAAATTTAGAGAATTTTTCATGCAGAATAGCTGTAAGATTCTCATAGCAAAAAGTAAGGAATTTTAGTGATAGTTTAGTTAGTTTAGTTCGGTGTACAAGAGAATCGGCACCAATATGTCGTCGTGCGTACCTATTTTATACTACCTACCAGTGGCGAAGGGTGAATTTATGACAGAGGTAGGCCGGAGCAAAATAAAAATACCAAAAGAAAATTTCAATGATGAATTGACTATAGAGTGGTTATGTTCTGAATTTTCGAAGGGAAGCCGGCGAGAATCGAGTTGTATGGTACCTTCGCCACTGCTACCTACTTATATTTCTACCTTTCCCGGTATTTTTTAGAATAGTTGTTGTACATAGTTTTAGTTTTATTTATTTTCTTGCACTTAGGAATGTTGTGGACACATTTTTTTAATTTTGACTAACTTTGTTTGCTAACCACTTACAACGACAATAAATAATATTCTATTTTATTCTATTCTACTGTTTTCTAAATTTTGTTGTAACAGCGAGACGCCGGTGGGCCAGGGGTGGCGTACGGCAAGCTGATGGGAGTCGTCAGCTTTGGGGCCCCGACTTGTGGAGCTACTGACGCGCCCACAGTCTTCACCAAGCTTGGCTTCTACGCTGACTGGATCGAAGGCATCATGGTCATGGTCAGTATTTAACTACTTACCTCTAAAGGTTCGCGCAGATTAGGACAGGCCGTGTCACAACGCAACGCATTGCAAAAATCCTCCTTTATCACTTTCGTACATTTTCTATGAACAAACGCTCCCTACAGGCTGGCCGCACCGCACTTTTTTGTATGAAAATGCGTTGCGCTGCGGCCCCTTGCGGCTGTAATGTGCGTTTGGCTTAAGGACGCTATCACATTTTTCCACGAATAACAGTGCTTTTCAGGTACCATTTTAATGAACTTGGAGTCGCAACTGCAAGGATATCTTGGTTTCAAATTAAAGATAATATATTCATCTCCAGAATGGCTCCATAACAATTAAATAGCCCCATACAAAATTTTCACACAAATACGTTTTTACCATCACAGTAATCGCAAAAAAATTAATAAAAAGGGGTTTGAATAAGAACCTATATAGCTAAATCCAATGCATATTTTAACTTAAAAATAATAAGATATTGTTGCTTATATAGTCCTCTATACGACAAGCTAAATATTTTGTAGATAAATAAATAACTTTTTCATTTATGAGACAAATAAGAAACGCTCTCAAATTTCTCCATACATTTTCTACCCGCGGACACTTGCGGTTCGTCATTCCGCGCTCAGAGGCGCTCGTGGAAGCACGTCTGTGTCGCTTTCTCGCAAAAAATAATTACGTAAAAAAGTGAGTTCCGAGTTGTGTACTGAGGTCGGACGAAGTTGATACTTTTTCGGACCGAAATAAAATCAAGTACAATTATTGGTATTTGTTTCAGATACTTAGTTGTAATTTTTACAAGCTTTTATTTAACTTGCAATGTATGTATGTATGTACCTATGTTTGTTCGGGTGGACTCTTGCAACTAAATTTTGAAGCAGATATCTTCAACTGATTGAGCTGAAATTTTGTATGCACGTTTAGTTTGGATGACAATGCATGGTTAGCTGTGTGACGTTATTCTAAATCCAAAATGGCGGAACGCCCAAGATGGCGGACTACTTATTTTTAAGGCACTCCTACAATATGGATATCAAATTAAAGGAATTGCTGAGAATAACTCGAAAAATAAAATGACGTCACTCTAAATCCAATATGGCGGACTTCTAAAGATGGTGGACTAGTTATTTTTAATGCACTCCTACAATATGGGTATCAAATGAAAGGGATTGCTGAGAATAACTCGAAAAATAAAGTGACGTCACTATAAATCTAATATGGCGGTCATCTAAAGATGGTGGACTAGTTATTTTTAATGCACTGCAACAATATGGGTATCAAATTAAATTACTTACTGAGGATGACTTGAAAAATAAAGTGACGGCATTCTAAATCTAATATGGCGGAACACCAAAAATGGCGGACTAGTTATTTTTAATGCACTTCTACAATATGGGTATCAAATGAAAGGGGTTGCTGAGAATAACTCAAAAAACAATGTGACGTTACTCTAAATGCAATATGGCGGACTTCTAAAGATAGCGGACTAAGTTTTTTATGCTTTCCTACAACATGGGTATCAAATGAAAGGTCTTGCTCAGAATACGTATGCGAGTTAAACTCCACAAAAAAACCTGTCCAGCGGTAACTAAAAAGTAAAAAACAAATTAAAAGTAAAAACTTTTTTTAAAAACAAGCTTTTAGTTAAATGCGCTAAAAAGAATAAAATAAAATTTTCCTTTAAAACTTTTACTATCAACTTATAACGTCATTAAGTACACAAGTTATATGATATAAAAGCTTGTTGCGAGATTTACCTGTGTAGATAAACAAGTAAATAACATGATCTGATTGATTTTCATTTTTTTAATTTTAAACTAAGTAAATACGAGTACTTAAATCTGAAAAAAACTTTTTTACTTCTAATTTATTTATTTAGTGGATGTAGATGACGGATAAAGATGGTATAAATATTTATTTTATTATTTTATAATCAAATTAAAATGATGGAAAAATTTTTTTTAGACATTCGATATTAATAGTCGATTTTGGGGTTTTTCGGGGTGATGATTACGAATATAACCTCCATTTTTTATTCAAGGTGGCGGATTTTTGTTTGTGACAAATCGACTTACGGCCAATTTCTTCATAATACCAGTATATCCAGTTGTCATGCTACGTCACAGTTTTACTCTTCAATTCAGTAATTTTTTTAGTGAATTATAATGTTGCTATATTGAAGAATACAATTGTGACGTAGCATGACAACTGAATAGACTGGTATTACGTTTAGTCGGTTAACAAAGTCGCGTGGTTTTTTTGTTTACCTTTATTTAGCTACCTAAACCTATGGAGTATAGTAGTAGTACAATGAAATATTTTCTATGTGAAAAGACAGCTGTGCTGCTGGGGAGTTTGTTGCGCCACTTCTTCCCAGCGAAAGCACTAAGAAGTGAAGGGCGGGCGTTTTGGGGGACTGTCTTTTGTAATTTTGACATTCGAAAAGTGCTGATTCTCAGCCTAATTTGAATAAATTACTTTTGATTTACTTTGTTTTAATTTTTAAGTAAATAAAATACTGTTTTCATAAGGGAATGATTATTTTTAAATATCACAACGAAACTCTACGATACGAACTCCCAGGCTAGTATTTGATTATGTAATACTCCAACAATTGACATCAAAAATAATATTTAAAAGTACTTAGGTACATATTTTCAAACTAACAGCAGACTGTGGTATAAATGTGGATGTTCCTTGTAATACTAAAATGTTAAGGTCGTTTTTGGGTACCTAGTAATGAACGTATTGACTGATGAACTTCAACAATACTAAAAACATGATTATCACGCAGATAGTAAGTACTAATAACACTTACCAAATTCGATTGCGAACTTACAACTAACTTTACTCAATAAATACCAGCAAAATTAAAAAAATATATCTTCAAGTACCAAGATTAATTAAGTTACGTATAAAAATCGAGCGAACAATGGTTTCAATGTGTGCGTGCGCGTAATGTTGCTGTGTTGCGATTCAGATACCTAAACTTGAGCGAGTTCAAAATGTGATAGCGTCCTTAAAAAGTAGGTATATTATGAAGTAATATATAGGTAGGTATAAGCTCTAATTGTAATAACTGAAAACTTGAAAATAAAAGTGGTCATTGAACTACTGCAACTGTAGGCTATACATACAAACATACATAAATATTAAACACATACATATACTACACACAACACATACATACATATTATACACAACACGAATACATACATATACACACAACAGTAATAAACCATCATAATTAAATACCCACAACCTTGTGTACACGGCCTAATACATTCACTTGTCTGTACACCGCCTTACTGCCTACCTACCGCTCGACCGCGCGCCACGGCTAGCGGAGCCCTGCGCCCGCGCTGTGCCGCACGCTGTTGAATACCTACGACGCGACCGCGAGGCGAATTTGTGGAACACGACACGATGGGATCGACGCCGCGCGCCGGCGCCGCCCGCGACGCTGCGTCTCCCGCGCACGACCGCGTGCCCCTCGGACGCCCTCACTAGTCCGCTACAAACATCTACGGCGAATTCATGTCCTTTTGTCACTCGCGCCGCGCATTATTGTTACTAGTTTATATGTGTTATATGCTAATAAACATTAATATATTATTATAAAAATACCTAGTGTTTAATTAAGGTTTACGTTAACCTACCCTAACACACTACACAACGACCACTCGCACAAAGAAGCAAAAATGATATAAATAAATAATTTTCACCTGCAATTTCAGAAAGTGCCAACCGGTAGGAAACGTACAACGGAAAGAACGACCACGGAGGGCATCGATATAAATCATTTCAAAGCAAGTCCGACACCGAAATTCAAAATCAGTCCCATCACCGCACGTCCTCCTACAACAACCACACCTGTTCCGAGTGAAGGCGCCTTGAGAAATTTGGATGAAAGTAAACTTTTCAAAGAATTTATAACAACAATGTTTGGTAGTGAAGAAGTAAAAGAATATCTTGATCAATTTGAATCGGATACTGACACTGAAGAGGAAGCAACAACAAGGGACACTTCAGGACCAACCACAGAAGCGGATATTGATTACGAGATTCCTCAGGACCAGAAGGGATCAGTTAGAATGGTGACTATAATAGACAACTTTGATGAGCTTAAAATAAAAAGTGAAGAAGATGACATGACGCCGACAGAAAAGATGAACGAAGAGGAACAAGCGGAGGAAAATATTGCCAAACTTATTAATGATATTGAGATACAAGATCTGTTGGCATCTGAAACCAGTGAGATATTTTCCGAAAATGAACAGGTAATTAAACCTAAAAAATCAACACATAAGAAGAAAAAAAATAAACCCGAAAAGCAAAAAATCCAAGAAGAAAAGGAAAAACTAGAATTGGCGGTTGAATCAGTATCAAAGAGTGGAGAGGAAAGTACTGATAATAGTGATCGTGATGGTGATGGTGATGAATCCGAAAATCATTCTGACGATCAACCACAGAGTAAAATTGTTAAAAATTACTCATCGAACATCAAAAAGAAAGTAAAAAAACAAACAAAGAAAAGCAACTCGTATAAAGACTTTACGTTCAGACAAAATAATACTGGTGGTATTTTCAATTTAATCTCTCAAAAGGATCTTTTAAGCTTGCTAAATGAGGCCGTAGCTGAAGCAGCTCAAAGTGCTAGAAGCAAGCACTATTCACGAGAGGCTCTCGATCATCGAGAGGTGGAAATGTTCATGCAAGATTCATAGGCGAGAGGCGAGACTCCAAAGGCAATTTTTGCTGCCATGTTAGTCATGTGAATAAGTTAGGTTCACACGATGAACATTATTTTGATTCCATTTTTTCACCGGTTTCATCAGATGCGATTCAGCATTTGACTGGAAACAAAAGCAACACTCAAGCGAGAAACAACAACTCGATTTGATTCTTTGTTTACATGGACACTCCAAATTTTTAAAGGGGGTTAATTTAAAGGTAATGCTTTCACGAGTTATGTTTTTTCACGGTTCCATAATCGGCTATCCGAAGCGAGGAACTCTCCTTGAGTCAACTGACATAGTGTAGATGTACTTAATAAAATATTTAATCGGTAATTTGTCGTTTTATTTTCCACTAGCTAACGCGAGAGACGTTGTCTTGTCCAAAAAATAGTTCGTGCAAAAATTCCATACAAAAAAGGGCAAAGAGCGTTCAGTTTTTACAGACACATCATTAGAACATTTTAAAATAAAACATTCAAGTCGGTTCAGCCGTTCTCAAGTGAACCAACCAACCAATATAGTATTTTTTTTTTTCGACTCACGCTTTATGAATGATGCCACCCACCGTTGTTATTAGTTAAATAACGCCACTTTTCAGGTGGAGGTGTAATGAGTTCGGTCATTATACCTACTCATTTACCTATTTTTACTACATTTTCTTTTTTACAAATTAAAGACATTTGAATATTTTAAAACCATTCAAAAATAATTGAAGTTCTGTTGATTATTATAAAATTTAAAAAAAGGAGAAATTCTCACTTAATAGTGCCCCCTAAATTCCTCATGTGACCCCCATAGAAGTTTCTCGCAGCCTGCCCAAATTAGGGTTTTCTCTTTAGGCCCCTATCCAAACCCCCGTGACATGCCCATTGCCAGCTACCGCGTTAGGAATCCCTAATCGGTCCGCCTTGGGACCATAGGAAAACCTTAGCAATTTTAAGTTAGGTCCCCTAACTTAAAATTTCTAGTCGGCATTGCTGCACAGATGCCAGCACATCAAGCTGACAAATTCCTTTTAATAGATTTTCAAAGTTGATTGGGAAAATTTTACAGTTTCGGGTAGTCTGATGTGCTGGCGTGTGTCGACTTTTGAAGAGAAGTTTAAAGAACCGATGTAAATTGCAAGAGCGAGCGTAGCAAGCCTGAAAATTTAAGAACACCACCTTGAATAGTCTTTGTTTTCTTTTACTCTCATCATACAAAAAGAGAACTTAGTTTATTGAATTATGACGAAAAGCTTAAACTCGTTTTACAGCAGTTTAGGTTTTGGAATCTGGTCTTATAACCTAAGCCTTTCAACCTTACGTGCGAGCGGGGTGCCCAACATCACGAGTTTGCTTCGCTCGCTCTTGAATCCTGGATTCTATATTTTATAACAGGCTTTGTAAAGGAAAAACTGTTTAGGCGCGTTAAAAAACCCACTGTCATTTCATAGTCTTAAGTTTTTACTTCAGTCGGTAGTCCCCATGTCTGCCTATGTTCTGTTTTTGAATATGCCAATCGGGGATTTCGTGGCTCAAGTACAGTTTTAAGTTAGTAAAGGCCCATTTAGATGGAGAGAGTTTCTCGAACGTTTCTTGGCGAGAAATCGTACGCTACTATCGCAAGCAAAAATCGCCATAAGATTATCGTATCATAATGTTTACATAGAGGCAAAAACTAAATTCTCGCCTACGATTATGTCATACGAGATTCGCAAGTCATTTATCGCTGGCGATAAATTACTGCGACTGTTTACACAGCGAAATATATAGTATGAAGATTCTTGCTTACGAGTTCTCGACTTGTCTATACACGATCTCGTATGACATTTTTTCAAATTCATACGAGTATCGTACAAATCGGTTTGAACCGATTTTGAGTGCGAGATTTGCCATTCGAGTTCAGTGATTACTACGGTATTGTTCTCAAAATGACACAAAAAGCATTCAGGTAGGTACTACCGATAATGTTAAGTTCATTGTTTATGCTCCAAAATTGTTTCTTGTCGCTATCCATTTTTTAACCCAACATCTTTTTTTCCGTTTTCGTTTTATTAATTATTGTCTTAGAAGAGCAGATATAATTAAAACACCCTCGCGCACTGCACTCATGGTAGCGATTGGCACAAAAACTCGAAATACAATTCTCGCTTTGTAGTTCTGTTTACATGGAGACAGATATATTCTAGTGCGAGGCAATTGTCGGCCAAGGGGCAGGGCGACAATCGTGAATGTTTACACGATGAGATTTTTTTTATGTTCTTTCGATAATCGTATGTTCGAGTCGAGAAACTCTCTCCATCTAAATGGGCCTTAAAGGCCCATTTAGATGGAGAGAGTTTCTCGCACGTTTCTTGGCGAGAAATCGTACGCTACTATCGCAAGCAAAAATCGCCATAAGATTATCGTATCATAATGTTTACATACAGGCGAGAACTAAATTCTCGCTTACGATTATGTCATACGAGATTCGCAAGTCATTATCGCTAGGCGATAAATGACTGCGACTGTTTACACAGCGCAATATATAGTATGAAGATTCTTGCTTACGAGTTCTCGACTTGTCTATACACGATCTCGTATGACATTTTATCAAATTCATACGAGTATCGTACAAATCGGTTTGAACCGATTTTGAGTGCGAGATTTGCCATTCGAGTTCAGTGATTACTACGGTATTGTTCTCAAAATGACATAAAAAGCATTCAGGTAGGTATTGCCGATAATGTTAAGTTCATTGTTTATGCTCCAAAATTGTTTCTTCTCGCTATCCATTTTTTAACCCAACATCTTTTTTTCCGTTTTCGTTTTATTAATAATTGTCTTAGAAGAGCAGATATAATTAAAACACCCTCGCGCACTGCACTCATGGTAGCAACTGGCACAAAAACTCGAAATACGATTCTCGCTTTGTAGTTCTGTTTACACGGAGACAGATATATTCTATTGCGAGGCAATTGTCGGCCAAGGGGCAGGGCGACAATCGTGAATGTTTACACGAGGAGACTTTTTTAATGTTCTTTCGATAATCGTATGTTCGAGTCGAGAAACTCTCTCCATCTAAATGGGCCTTAAGGCAAGTAAATAATTCACACCCTCGACAGCTTGAATGATTGGGGGGGGGGGGGGTCATGACCCCTACAGCCCCCCCCCCCCTCGGACCGTACCTGCAGAGCTGCAGTAGTGTAGTGGGACGAAATCAGCATTTGTTCGGGGTGGCGCCACTGTAAAGGTCGTATTCGTAAACCGAAACGTAAAAATCAATTGTGAAAAACTTACGTCACTAGCCGGCAGATGTCGCTTGCGCTCTAAATTTTCAGTCTTGGGTGGTGGTGATAAGATTATATTTTTGCAAGAGAAACCACATTTTTGAGGTAAAGAAACCTTATTTTACTAAATATTACTGTGTTTTGTGATCTGTTACTTAGCATTTGTTTCAAATTGGTGTTGTTAGCTTTTTAGAATAAAGTACGTTTCGAAAAATAACATACTGAAGTACATTGGTTGTCAAATACGTAAGTGGATTCTAAGTTTGAATATAATTTTATATATTCGTAATTACATCAATGCTTATATTGTTTCTTGTTGTAACGTTAGTTAAAAGAGGACCTAGTTAATCATTTCTTTTCATTAGATCATAGTGATAGATATAGCTATGAAGTTCATGTTATGTAACTTTTCCCTATTGCTCACTGCGGGCATAACCTCATAAGACAAATATTTTCACCAATTTTCCTGTATCGAAACCAATGGATGATACAAAGTGTACGAGATAGATTTCTTGCCTCTAATACGTTTTTAGAAAAACGTTCGTGTAGCTAACTCTAGGAAGTAATCAATATTTTTTAACCAATATATCTGAAAATGCGATCAGTGGGTCGTCTTAGGGGCGGGCCCTTATTATAAGGACCTTTAAGAGTAAAAAATTATTACTTAGGGTGAACATTCTTAAGTTTTACTTCTTTCAGAACTAGCGCTGTCAGAAAGATACTGTTTTGTATTAAAAATAATTACTAACATGATTTTAAAGTATACACTAAAAGTCAAAACTATAATAATGATCATAGGTTATGTATTTATGCAGCACAAAGGTGTGCTAATAAAAACCAATAATAATCAGCTACCTACTTACAATAAGCATACTTTATCAATCAGATAATAGTTTTGAAAATCACCTACATACGTCTGTAATCAAAATATTCACAAACAACCAATGTATATGGAGTGAACAATAGTGTTTACGAATGAAGCATGAAAATGTTCATTCAATCAATCACTCAGCTGAAACATAGGTAATATGAGCAAAGCGCATATTTTGTGTATGGGTGCCATCAGTGTTGCCAGACCTACGGATTTGTCCGTAGATCTACGGACTTTTGGTCTTGTCTACGGACATACGGATTTTAAATGATAAATGATTTATTTTCTGTAAGTAGGTTTGTACAAACACTTTTACACATCTATCATATTTTTTTAAAGCTAGATGAGGTCGGCGTTTCCTATCTGACTACTCTGAGAAGAAGGGCAGAAACAAACTCAGAGGTCACAGTCTCTTTTAAAGTCCAGACAAAATCTTGGTCAGATCATGTGAAGACCATGTAGATTGGTGTCTGAAATGGTCTTTTGAGGAAAGAACCACACAGATTGAGCGGACCTGTCCAGTCAGTGCACGCATTTGTCAAAAATCGTGTAGCTCAACTCAGAACTTGAGGAGCTCAACGATTCGACAAACAATACCAAAGAAAGGACATTTGGGTAGGCCGCGTAAATTACTCAAACTGCCAGATCATGATTAAAACTAACTAAGAAGGAAAACAGAAAAAAGAAATGACCCACATAGTCCTCACATTCGCAATAATTAAATTAAATAAAAATACTTTACAAAGTAAATATTCATGTCATTGTATATATAAAATGAATAAATGTCAATGTGTATATAAAAATCCAGACATAATCTTTGAGGACCATGTAGATTGGTGTCTAAAATGGTCTTTTGAGGAAAGAACCACACAGATTGAGTGGACCTGTCCAGTCAGTGCACGCATTTGTCAGTAACCGTGCAGCTCAACTCAGAACTTAAGGAGCTCAACGATTTGACGAACAATACCAAAGACAGGACATTCGGGTAGGCCGCATAAACTACTCAAACTGCCAAACCATGATTAAAACGAAAACAATGACCCACATAGTCCTCACATTCAAAATAATTAAAATATATAATATTTGATACAGTAAATGTACATTTCATTGTTTAAGTACATGGATATTAAGAAATTATTAAGAAAAATAAAGTGTAAAATAGCAATATAAAAAAAAAAAAAAAACTACATTCACTGTCTAAACCTATTGGAGCAGCTCAATCCCAAGCCTTTTTGTCCTCAATATAGTCTTTTACAGTATAATAAGCTTTAGTCGCAAATCTACGGATTTTTGTTCGATTCCATCCCATCTATTCCACTGAGCCGTGCACTTATATTTTAATTTAATTAAAACTGCAAAATTGCTTTTATTTTGGTGGTCATTCGATTCAACTACATCAAACACATCGCTGTTTTGAACCTTATTTGTTGTCGTGATGCAATATTATACACAGAATCTATAAAAGGACTGCTTTATCCAACAAGTGCAATAAAAACTACCTGCTATGAGGTAGAAGTTTATTTTTTAATTTATTAAGTTTAGTAAGTTAAGTAGTTAAGTTAAGTAGTTAAGTTTATTATTTAATTCATAAATATATGATAAAAAAGATTACACAATCATGTTACTGAGAATCGTGAGTGACACCAACAGTAATTAATTTTCAATATTTTTTTTAAGTACAATTTTTATTGCTTTTCCTTTGTCTTGGAGATTTTCCCGTTTGTTTTTTTTAGTTAACAATTTCTTTACCGGCAAGGAATTAACTTTAAGGTCAGTCCATCTCTAAATAGTCAGGTATATTTAGCTTTAAAAAAATGTCCGTAGATCTACGGATTTTTGTAGAGGCAATCTACGGACTTCTACGGATTTTTGAGCGTAGCCCTATGGATTTTTGAAAATTGGATCTGGCAACACTGGGTGCCATGCCATTGCATGTTCTGTTTTATATTCCATGTATGTGGAATACATAACAGATGTCACATAATATGTTACTTGTTCAAACCTTATTAAAATAGTTTGCATGCCATTAACTTCATAGTTTATAGTGAACAGTAGGTACATGAGCAAGGCTGTGAAAATGGGTGTGTCTCTTATCTAACATTAAGTTTTCCTTGAGGTTATATGATTTGTAAAAGACATTCTTTGTGAAAAGATCTATTCTCAATCCCATGATACATATTTCTCATGGTGATTGTTTAACACTTGTCTGCTTTGTGGACAGTGAGACAGGACACTAATAAACCTATTGAAAAAAAAAAACTGGTCATGTGCGAGTCGGACTCGCGCACCGAGGGTTCCGTACAAATTTGTAGGTATGTAACTGCTATGGCTTTCGGATTTTTTTCTTTACTTGTGCTACATGACATTGCTTCTTGCTAAATTTCATGAATGTAGGTCAACGGAAAGTACCCTATAGGTTTTGATTCCTTTGCGAGTGTCAAAATATGAGGCATAAACATAACATAAATGCTCATATCTTTTGATTGCATTGACTTAGAAGTTTGATTTTTTCACTGCTTCAAGGGATTGCAGCTCTGAGTATTTGATATTAATTTCAACTCAATAACTCCACGTGTTCCTGAGAAAAAGGGCCCTGACAGACGAACAACGAAGTGACCTTATAAGGGTTCTGTTTTTCCTTTTGAGGTACGAAACCCTAAAAACGATTCAATGCCTGTCAATGTCTTCAAGAACTAATCATTTTCCGGAACTTAATAGTTTCAGCAATTAACTAAATCAATAGTCATAAGTGCTATGTTTGTATGTATGTATTTGTTTGAACATTCAAAGACATTGTCCTTGTCATAAGACATGTTTGGAGTGGTAGACTAGTATGTTTTAACAACATGTATAATAGTGGATTTTATTTTTCATATCTGTTGGTTGCTGCAAAAATCTCATGTTAATAGTTATTTATTTAAAAATGATTAAATCAATTACCCTACTAAACATTTACATAATAAAATTATTAACCTGTTAACTTCAGTGTTCTTTAAACAATATGGATGAAAGGACTTATTCTGACCTTATTGCTGATGTTCTTCAAAAAGGTTCGTAGAACTCGCATCCCGCTTGCGTGTATGACCAGGAGGCCACAAGCTCATAACGCGATCCGTTTTAGGACCTAACCTGAACTGTTCTTCTAATTAGTACCATGACGTCAGTTTAACGATTCAGTTTAGGCCGTGCCATTCTGCTGACAGCGATTGTCCCAAACTGAGTCGCAAGTTTTGGTTTCATTCATACTTGTTTGGTACCATGACGTCCATAGAGCAGCTCAAGCGATGCAGTTTAGGGACCTAAACTGAAATGTCTTGTTTTTGAATCGTTTTTAAGTAGATCATGGTAGGCCACCAGATGTATGAACTCAAACGAAGCAAAAGGAATATGTAAGGATCGTAGCAGGTGGCGTTTTGTAGTTTCTGCAAGAGAAGGCGTGAGCTATGTAATAAGTACATCGGTTCCTAATGGCTGATATCTCTGTTTCCACAGCAACATGGCCAATCTCCTGCTGCGCCGTGCGGTGCTTGACGCGATCCGCGTGCCAGTGTGCGCCCGCGCCTCCTCCTCTCTCGGAGAAGTGGCCAAGGTAAGGAACCAAAGGCCATAGTGCATTCATAATAATAATGAAAGGGTAGGCAACCTTTATTAGAAAGTGCTTCAGGCGTAGTATTTTTTTTATTTGTTCATAGATTTTTAATAAATAAATAAAGCCTCTTTTTTTCCAAAACTTGAGTTTATAACACGATTAATATTTAATAGATGGTATGTTACTGTGTAAGTTATGCCGTTGGTTTTGGCTGTCATTCGTGGATCTTTGACAGTCGTTACGGGTCGTCAGAAGCCCGAAAGTCTGACAACCAGTCTTACCAAGTGGTATCGTATTACCCAGTAACTGGGTTGTAGAGGTCAGATAAGCAGTCGCTCCATGTAAAATACTGGTATTCAGCTGCATCCGGTTAGACTGGAAGCCGACCCCAACATAGTTGGGAAAAGACTAGGCATCAAATCAAAATATTTTATTTCACATAAACCAACATGGGCACTTATGAAACGTCAGAAGCTAGGTGCACGGTTCCAATTGGTCATTTCCTATGGAGAAGAACCGGCAAGAAACTCGACGGTTACTCTATTAAAAAAATAATTGGATTTTACAATGTTTTTAAATTACAGTAGGTATGGGAGGACAGCGTAGGCCTGTCAACAAGTACCAGATACTTGATAAAATATAAAATGGTCTACATATCCAAAGTCTACAAGGCCTACAAAGCCAAAGGCAGATGATGATAGTATGTTAAAGTGGAAAAAATAGTAGTATGGTATGTGGTAGTCACAGGTTCACTTGCAAGCAATGAATCTGGGTCACCTACATTAACCTTCATATCTCGTAAAGTAATACCCGTCTGTACTAAAGTCGCTAAGTCAGAGCTTAACTAAAAGACTCTTCAACATACTTTACGTGAGTGGTGCTTGCATGCTTTAAGGGAAGAAAACCAAATTCTGTTTTTTTTTTGTAATTGGACATTTTTACTTTCTTTTTGATTTATAAAAAAAATATGGTAAACGTTTCTCTTCATATCATTTTAAATTTTACTCTAACAGGGAAATCATAAATGAAAAAAAAATACTGGCACTCCGGGAGTGCCGACAAAAGTGAAACAAAACACAAACAGAATACTTTGCCACCAGTCGCTGATATATCGGATATACATTAAAACCGAGTACATCCCGAGGACAGCCGAACACATCCGAAGCGGTGTCGGTTACGCTAACAGTGGCGCGAGTTCAACAGTTTTTCTCATCTCAAAAAATGCCCAACGCGCCTAAAGTAGTTTTCACTTCAAAAATTAATATAATAAGCATATAATAATAATTTCAGATCGGCAACCGCGAGTGGGTCGGCTACGGCTTCAACGGCCAGCCCAACTACATGGACAGGCCCGACTTCCCTATGCCCGCCGTGCGCTTCCGTGCTGAAACACCCGATCTTAAGGTAAACTATAATGATAACTCTTGATTTCACCAAGCCTTTCTACAATTTCCTTATGACTAAAAAAACATAAAATGCTGAATGCAAAGGTCAATATTTGCTTAAACATCCCCCTCCAGCTGAGTCTGTTGAGTCATGTTGTGAGTAGTGTTGTCTCCCAGTTTGCCACCAACTATTATGGCCTACCTGGAAGTCCCCTAACCAACTAAAATGTCAGGCGCTGCAGGTACAACTTAGTCAGTTAGTACTCCGACGAGCTCCAGTGCGACTGTGGAGACAAATCACAAACGATGCCTCACCTCTTGTGCCCTCTGTGCAAAAATACCTGCACTATGGAAGACCTTTGCGAAGGCAAGCTACTGCTGTCGAAGTGGCCGAATTCTGGTCGATGCTTATGTAAAATTAGTAAAAGAAAATCATCGATACGACGAGGAAGAAGAACATTACTCTGAATCCTAAACTAGATGCAAGATCCTGGGACTTAGTAGGAGTCAGGAAATGACAACTGATCGCAATTTCTTTCAATTTGATAGTTCAGCCAAGTTCATTGCGTTATTTAAGTGGTCGAGCGGACGAATTTATTAAACCTATGAAGCAATGGATTAGAAATATGCTTCAAACCTCTTGGATTGTGATTGAAACGTGTCATGTAGTTACTCATCATAATACATGAAACGTCAAATTTACGATTGGCTATTTTGCTTTCGGCCCGCTCTTAATCAAAATGTCTCTGCCACCAGGTCCTCCGTGAGAAGGAAAAGGGTGACTGGCGCAAGCTGACCCTGGAAGAGAAGAAAGCTCTATACCGCGCCACCTTCTGCCAGACCTTCGCCGAGTTCCAAGCGCCGACTGGCGAGTGGAAGGGCGTGCTCGGTTGGTCGCTCGCCATGGCGTCGCTGGCTCTCTGGATCTACATGGCTATGAAGGTCTTTGGTAAGGATCTAGTAGTTTTATGACTGGTTTTCAATCCGCCATGCTTTGCGAAAGCTGTCCGCTATGTCGCTGTAGAAACAGAAAATGTGTGATTAAGAACTAATGTTATTGAAATTAAACTGAGATGGCAGGTTAATAATTAGGTGAGTTAATTCACACTAACTACTAGCTGACCGAGAGCAGTGGTGTCCCAGTGGTGGCCCCGACCTACGAGTTGTACAGGCGCTTTACTTTGTGTAAATTATTTCATCACCACTGCTTTCAAAACGGTGAAGGAAAACTTGAGAAAACCGGCATGTCCTACAACCAAAAAATTACATGTGACATCAGTGCCAACCCGCACTGGGCCCGCTTGGTGGTTTATGGCCCACTCCCTCTCACAAAGAGGAGGCCTGTGTCCCAGCAGTGGGAACATTATATGCTGATTATGTGCATGACCGACAGACATTATCCTGACCAAATTCCAATAATTCATATAAAAACAAGTACTATCAGTTTTTCCCCAATTTCCAATTTTCCGGGCAACTTTTCTTTCACTAAAAACCTTATTCGGAGTATTACGAATATTTTAAAACAAAAAATAGCTTGCCAAATAACAGCATTTAATTTTTTTGTTTATGTAGATTAAATATGAATTACCAGAGATAGATTTTTTTTCTTAGAGCCGTTCTATTCTACCTCACCTAATTATTAACCCCGTATGTTAAGTAGTAAGTTTCCCAGTGACCAACATAGACATTCGACATTGTCACGCTATAATTATGTGTTTTATTAACAAATTCTTATCGTTCCTCCGCAGTGTACAGTCCCCTCCCCGAGTCTCTGAACGAAGAGAACCAGAAGGCGCAGCTGAAGCGCATGCTGGACCTCAAGGTGAACCCCGTCGACGGGCTCGCCAGCAAGTGGGACTACGAGAACAACCGCTGGAAGTAAACTGGCTTACGGTACGTACACTTCAGGACAAAGTACCAGGGTACCCCGCAAATTACTAATGGCTAATTTTCTTACGTTTTTTTGCAATTTGTAGGTCAGTATCACCTGTATGTTGATTTAAATATGATATGCTACCGTAACAAATATATATTCACTGAACTATAATCATTACAATCATGAATAAAACTGTAAGTTAGAGTTGGCCTCAAATATCACGATTTCGAAATTATGAAATAGTCGATATAAATAAATAATATTAAGGAATTGGCAATCTCGATACTGCGGTGCTATTCTGTAAAAGGATCACCGTGATAACTTAGGTGAAGTGAGCTTAAAGTGAGTTGTCATTCCACCTGATGCTAGGGATTGACAGTATTGACAGCTCACTTTAAGCTCACTTCACCTAAATTTTCACGGTGAGATTTTTACAGAATAAGTCGGCTGCTCTCAAGTGAGAATGGTTTATACATGACTAGGCGCTCAGCAGACGGTGGACATTTTGACCGCAAACAAAGATATCTGTAAATCTCTGACGCGAACGATCGCGCGACAGCTCGTCCAGCAGGCATCGCCAGCGCGGGCGTTCTGACCTCCGTGTGCGTTATTACATAGATTCCCGTACGTTCCATTAGAAAAGATTGTCCGTCGTCTGCTTAGCGCCCTATGCCCAAAACATTTCTTCAAAATGTCGTAAAAACTGTAAATATTATATTCTAATGTTATTTTTTTCTCTGTTTTTAGGTAACAGGGGGGTGCTATGCCTGCAGGACGCTGTTATTCCGGGGCTAGAATAGACAAATGTAATATAAGTGATAATATCTGTGTAAGATAAATAAATTGCAATTCCACTCAACAACTGCCTTTTATCAAAATAAATGTTCAGTCTATATTGTTCTCACCACTCACTATGACATCACACGCATGCCTCTCAAAAAAGCCAATATAAAGATGAGTGGTGGTCATGCGGTCGAGTTTGTGATAAGTACTAAGAGTGCCGTAGTACGGCAAGCGGCAACACAGTCAATACTACCAGGCATACATAAAACACAAGCGGTTACGGGTTGGGCTTCGTCGTTTTTTAGGGTTCCGTACCAAAATGGTAAAAAGGAACCCTTATGGTGCGACCCAGTCTGTCTGTCTGCCCGACTGTCACAGCTGGATATCAAGAACTAGTTTGGGGTCATAAGATTAGTTTTGATGTGTCCAATATATTGTATTTATAGTAGAGGGTCTGATGATGGAGCCAGGAGGTGAACCCCTGATTTTGCTAGTAGCCCCTCATCGTCATAACTTCGTTGCCTTTATACTTTCGATAACTTAATCTTTACTTTTGTTTACTTAGCTTGTAGGTACGGGAAGCACCACACCAAGAGTCAATTGTAGACGTTTGCTCTAGAAATACTACCAGTCGTATATGGGCAATAAGGTAACAAACCTTTGCAGCAAGCAGCCAAGCTCTCTTGAGGGAATCTTGCGTGCAGGAATAACAGATGGTGAACCGTGAACCCATTTAACTAAGTAAGTATTTTGTTGGGTATTTGGGTCAGTAGGTCGTCTGTCTTAGGGGCGGAGTTTTGAATTTAGGACATTCATAATCATATTTGACCATAGTTCAATGTACGAGGGGCGTTCAATAAAAAATAAGAATGGAATACAAACTCTTTGAAAGTATTAAAAGTAAATACTGGGTGGTAAAGCTGGAATATCAGCTTTAAACTATAAAAAAAAAACTGTCGTCATTTGTTTGCGGTTGGTTGCAGTTTTTGGCCAAATAGACATGAAGTATTCGCGCGTTGGGTACCCAGAATGCTTACCGATGCGCAAAAACCAATTCAACGAGACTTAATTTTTCTGGAGGCTCTTTGGAACTGCTGCAACAAGATCATGATCGTTTTTTGGCTCGATTTATAAAAATGGACGAAACGTGGCTTCACCATTACGATCTCGAAACAAAATTACAGTCTATGACATGGAAAAGACTATCATCTCCAACTCCTAAGAAATTCAAGGCGATTCCTTCTGCCGATAATTCAAAAATAGCTATTTTAGCCGGTAAGGCTCTCTTTTCTTGGACAGTCAAGGGCTAGTAATGATTGAATTGAGCTACTTTCATAGGCACTTTATATGCTTAACAAATTGCTCAACTAAATCCGCGAGAAACGGCGATACAAACTTGCAAGATCCCCCCCACAAGTCAAGTCAAGATGAGGGTTTGATATAAGAAAACAATTTTCGGAACAAATTTTCTCTATATTTTTTTATAAAAACAACGTCTCAACATAAACAATGCCGTTCTCCTGAGCATATACACAAATATCACCACTACTGTGATTCTCAGCTATGGGGATACATCGCGGATAACTACGTGCATCCTTTTATATACCATTTACTATCACTTAGGTGCTTACATACGCCCCAATTTTGCACCCACTGGTTGGATCTGACTTATTGGAAGTAAGTACCTTATCTTTTTTGACGTCACGGTGTAATATACCGGTTAGCCCAGTTTTTTTGGCAACTTTTGAATTGGCATAGTCTAGGTACAATCGATCTTAAATCTTGATCCAAACTAAAGGCTGGGTGGAAGACTGGCACGAAGTAAGCGTATTTAGAATTTGTCCGTTTAATATTATAAAGTTACAAGTTCGTTGTCTTTTTAGAATTTAAATAATATTTTCACAAGACGCCATCCATGTCCCCGTGTTGTATTTAATCATTTAAGATTAAGCGTCACTGTCGTGCGACAAAGTTTAATGAACTGTCGTATTCGGGGAAATATCGCTCTGGCGATTTTTGTGATTTTATCTGCCTCTTTACGCATTAACTTTTATCTAAGGCATACATGATTTGGCCATGGAGTTTATACATTGAATGTCAATAATATGGCCAATTTAATTTGTAATAATTTATTCTGATATAACTACTACTGTTTTACTTTAATTTCAATCTCAATAGCCTGCCTCATTGGTCTGTTGGTCGAAAGACCGGCTGCTGATTAGCATTCTTACTAGCGGTTATTCTATTCCAGTTAAAGGTAGACATAATTTGTCATCATTACATTAAAAATATTATTATTGGAACTTGTGACTTTATATATCAAAACTTAATTAAGATCTTGTTCATTAATTACAAAAATACTGATGGACAAATAGTAGGAATAACCTACATTTTAACTAGGTACTATGTTACCCGCCAAACTGGTTACATAATTAAAATGTAATAAATTCCAATTAATCGTTACAATAATTATAATATAAATTATTTAAAAACACCTATCACATTCTTAATAATTTAAGTCTCAACATCGATCGAATATTATTTTATTTATTTTTTAACAAATTCATATTTTAAACCTATTTTTTATAAGTTTAAAATAAAAGTAAAGGATTTAAAACTAATTTTAAATTTTAAAATAGTGAGAAAGGCGCAGGAGGTGAAGAAATGGTTGAATGCCAGCCCTTTACGACAGTTTACGACATAAGATTAAAAATACGACAAAGAATTAACATGACAAATAAATAAGTGTGATTATATGCACTTTAAATATTTCTGTATTTTACACATAATTGAATAATGAGGTAGAGTCTGACAAACAAGTAAACTACTGGCATTCAGATATTTTGTGTCAATCATATGCAGTACAAATTCTCATGCTCATTGGTGTAGGATGTTGTGGTCCAAGTTATAAGTAACATACGGTTTAATATCCTTGCCGTGAGGTACCTACGTAAAGATTTTATTCTATAATAAATAGTTCACTACAAACCATTATTGTACTACATATGAAAGCCTAAAGACATAATAATATTTGGAAAGAGATCAAGACATTGTGCCCAAATTATATAGATACATAGATTTTAGACTAAGTGACTAGATTTTACGACTAGAATAGTCAAAACTAAATAATATATCTCGTTTAGACATTAACGTGCCTAAGTATACTTTTAAAGCTACTTCTCTGACATTGAAAGCGACATAGAAATATATAGATAGACAAAAGTTGATACATTATACACTAAAATAAGTTATCTTCTCCTTATAGTAATCATAAGAAAATTTTCAGGGATATTTTTCATCCCTCTTGTTTAGTTTGTGAACAATTTTAGGCCACAGAAGAGACAGTTAACGCAATGTCGTATTGTTTAATGGAATGTCGTACTACATAATAATTTGTCGTATCTAAATTACATCTTTAGTAAGGTTTGTTAGTAGAGATAGTAAAACACTATTTGAAAAGTAAAGGCTCATTTTATTTGTCATATTTATGCACGATATTATTTTCGCCGAAAATTGTCCACAAACCATTTTCACGTAATATTTTATTTAAAATTAATACGATATAATTATAATGTTCCTAACACACCAACGACCGTAAACATTTATTGTTTTTTTTTAATTATTTTTATCTAGTTAGCGACGTAGTTAGGCTTACACAATATAAATTGTTATTTTATAACTGCTAACACAGTTACGCACCAATACTGAAACATCTTAGATAGGTACGTTTAAAACCATGTTTTAATCATGTCCTATTTTATTGATCGTTATTAGTTAATAACTTATCTAAATTTTTTTCTGTCGGTCTCATAGGTACCTGCATGAAATTTTAATGAACGCCTATCTACCTACTGATTATTTTCCACGTGACTTGTACAGCCATGGAAATTAATTGTGTAGCAAATTGACGCCCTACGTCAATTTGCCGTGTTATAGCCATTTATTTATTTAATAAAGAACACCAACTAACAGCATACATATTAAATACCTAGTGGTTTACAATAGTATTTAGCAAAGGTATTAATTACAGCAATATATATACATACAACAATTTTAGGTTTAAAAAGAAATGACATTTCATAACAGAACTGTCAAAGAATTAGTGTTGTGATGTGAATAAACGGACAATTTAAGTCGGTAGTCTATTTGCTTCACAATTAATTTTCCCGACTTTACATAAAAGCTGATTTTAATTAAATTGATTAATAATACTGAAAAACCTTCTATAAACAACTCGACATTCGGATTCAAGTCATTGTGGTCAAAACATGGTTTTATCGATTTTGCATAGGTAGGTGTGTACACAAATGAATCCGACATCAAGATTTTCTAGCTAAAATATAGAAACGCCCAAATCTCAATTTTGTAATTTGATCGAAACCATTTTCTTTAGACACAAACACGCTCTCTAATATTTATAATTTTCAAATCATGGAAGTCAAAATTTGGCATTTTAATACATTTATCGAATCTTGCCAAGCCACATAAATAATTATTTTCTAGTATTTCGTCCACAATATTTTATTGCATATAAGAAATTCCTCACTACTCGATTAGAGGAAACTTCTTTAAATGCACGCCATCTTTTGCCGAATAGCGAAAAGTATTTTACGATTTTATTGCATCACACCAATATAATTAATGTAGTAGGCATCTTTTCACATCAACAAAATGTATGTAACTTTAATATTGCTGTAACTTCGTAATTTAAATTCTTTCCCAAATAATAATCTAAATGCCTATTGCAGATTGTAACCAACAATGCATAACTATTCAATTATCGTCCATCTTGATCCAAACAGCACCCAGGAATAAAAGCAATCGTCTTTAAAACCCACCACTCAAGAATCGATTAATCACATCGATTCCTTTATCGATTTCTCCGTAGATTTAGGGGGAGGCCTGGTCACTCCCCTCATCGTAAGACTAGTCTCTGAAAGGGAACAGGCCTCCAACGCCGCCGGTGTCCCAGTCAGCCACCTCCACTGGTCCGAAGCACTCGTCGAAGAACTGCTCCATCGTCTTGTGGAGGTGGATCGTGGAGTGCTCGAAGCTGTGACCTTCGTCGGGGTACACCTGGAACATATGAGCAAGCACATGAGTCCGAGGGTCCAATGAGATGCAACATACCTGAGAGCGTAAATTTAAACATAATAGCTGGAAAACTTTTACAGATTCTTATGAATACAGTAACTTTCAACCTATGTCATTTTCTCCAGATATTTTTTAGATTCTATATAAATATGAAAGAACGGAATCTGGACGACAGCAGGTGGTATTCCTCGACGGGAGGAGTTAATCTTTCTATGCCAAATCATCCATCGGTTGATGCTGGTTCTTAATTTCTGCGATCAACGCACGGACGAGTAAATGTGGCGCGAAGTAAACTTAACATTGGTTTTCTCATGTTTACTTTTGTTTTTGGAGGGGCCCGTGGCTAAATAATAACAGCCGCACAGGTCGATCGATCAGGTTAAGCCTTGCTTGCCGCGGTTGGTCTGTGGATGGGTGACCATCTTTACATACCGAGACCCGTCTGTGCCTCGGAAAGCACGTTAAGCCGTTGGTCCCGGCTGTCATTCGTGGATCTTTGACAGTCGTTACGGGTAGTCAGAAGCCTGAAAGTCTGACAATCAGTCTTACCAAGGGGTATCGTATTACCCAGTAACTGGGTTGTGGAGATCCGATAGGCAGTTGCTCCATGTAAAATAGGTATTCAGCTGCATCCGGTTGGACTGGAAGTCGACCACAACATATTTGGGAAAAGGCTAGGCAGATGATGACTTTTGTTTTTGGACTAGACTATGGAAACTGGAGTCGACTGGTCTATCCTGACATGTTACTACCAGATGCTTATCTGTTTACAGCAAAGTGTTCTTGATGAGTGCCCTAGCCAGTGCTAACGCATGGTGCGGGAGCCCGGTCAGGACGGCTGATGCACGTGCTAGAAGTCTTCGTAGTGGATGGTTCCCAGCCTTACGCCACATAGCTTTAGCATGCAACTACCAGGAGTTCAGAAGCTAACCTGATGAGTATATAGCGCAGTATTCCTGATCAGCGCCCTAGCCAGTGCTAAGGCATGGTGCGGTGGCGCGGTGAGGTCTGCTGCTGCATGCGCCAGAAGAACTCTTCGTGGTGGAAGGTTCCCAGCTTTGCGCCACACGGCGTTGACACCCAGCGTGCCCGCCCACGTCGAGCCGTAGCCGCTATAGCGCTCCGTCCAATAGGAATCTGGAAAAATGAATAGCATGATGACTAAAGTTACTTACCTATGAAAGTCAAGGATGATTGACATACTCACAGCCTCAATTTTTGAAACAATTTTTATTATATCATGAAGTTTGAGCTTTGTCTCGTCCATCGTAAGTATATTAAAATGTGTTCGGGTGACGTCCTCTGAATAGTGAGTAAGAACAGCGACTCACTGTGATGTCGCAGGTCGGTGAGCGGCGCGACGGCGGCGAGGCAGCGCGTGACGTTGCGCAGGTCTGCGGCCGCCAGCGCCGCCGCCGCGCCGCCGCCGTAGCCGCGCCCCCACACGCCCACGCGCGACCCGTCCACCATCTTCAGGTTGTCGCGCAGGTAGCTGCGGAGACAACGTGCTTCAGTACTCTTAGCTTAGCAGAAACATCCGGCAAAGTTATCCCTATCTTACCTACTTTAATTTACACTTGGGGGATCAACATCAAGTGGTATAAATAGCATTCTCTATTTACGGCTACAAGGATCGTTTGGCGCCTGAATGACATTGACAGAGCGGTGTTGTTGGTAAACATTTGTGAAATTGGCACTCATTACGTAATAACAAAACAAAATGGCGGCGTCAGTTCCAATGTCAGCCACAAGCTAGAACCCTCAGAATAATAGTTATTATTCTGAGCTAGAACCGCTGCCGTGGTTTTCGAGGGTGCCAACTATGAAAATCCAAGATGGCGGCTGCGAAAATGATATTTTTTTTCGCCTGGGGTGTTGTTTTCATGGTTTTCGAAGGTGCTGAAGCCAATAGCGAGGTCAAAATGAAAATCCATGATGTCTTTTCTGCCGGGGGTCTCCCGACCGCACACGTTTTTTTTATTTGACAGATAGTGACATGACATTCATGCCGAATGTCAATAACCTCAAAATGACCAGCAGGGCAATTGCGTAACACACTATCAGTAGCAATGGGTTTCATTTTGACAGTTTAACAACATTCATTGCGTTATTTACGTTGCTAAGCAAACACATTTTTCGAACATTTGAAGCAATGGATTAGCAATAAACTTCAAAATGATTCAAATTGACAGTAATAGTGTGTTACGCAATTAGGGTGCTGTACTCAAATTGCCCTGCAGTTACTTCCTAATTCTATTTTATTAAAAAATACTTACGACAAAACTGCTATCTGATCTTCAACGTCCACTGACAGAAGCTTATGATAGATTTCTGTTCTAAGTTCCTCACCCTGCAAATAATAAAATTAAATTCAGAAACATCAAAATACCCTCATTCTGGGCTGGAAGGATTGGGTGGAGGCTTTTGCCCAACAGCGGGAACAGAATGGGCCAGCTAGAAAAAAAATATCTGGCCATTTATAAAAATTTTTGAGAGATTCTTCCACCTTTGTATTATAACGTTATAAATAGTTTGCCTCGTTCAAAACCATGTAGCTATGAATAGGTTACCTGTCCTCCGGAACCCCTGGCGTCTATCTCAGCGACAATGAAGTTCCTGGCTGCTGCCAGATACCAGCCCCAGCTGGGCTTCCACCGCTCTGTCACCAGCTGGCCGCCCGGCTGAGCAGACCTGAACAAGATCATCATTATGAGTAATAGTTTGATCAACGTCACACTTGAACCCTTTGGACTTATACACTGCTGTAAGAATCTTTTGGCGCTCCGCGCTCGAATTCAGACGTTAATAGGAGGCGCTGTTGGTAAGTATTTGTGCAATTGTTCAATTGTTTTGTGAAATGTCGCTTGAAATGTATTAAAAAACAAGATGGCGGCGTTAGTCCAATTTTGGCCACGCGCCAAGAAAACGTTGTAGCGCTATAAAGGCACCGCGCGCCCTCTATGTCAAATGGTTTTAGAGGGCGTGCGGTTGAATTTACTTATTACCACCCATTTATCATACCAAATTTCATATTGTTCATATTAAATTATCTGAGTTATAACAGAAAATGGGTTGAACTTTAGGGACTATTTGAGTTGGTTTGGTATTTGTTCTTCTATGTCAGGTTGGTATGCTAGGGAACTATAAGTGCTTTTTTGATCCTTTGCAATGCTTTATTTGATCAAATTTTAAATAAAACACTAAGCTTCAACTCACACATGCAACACCAGTGGTAGCGGCAGGTCGTCTGTTTCTCTGAACCCTGGCGGCAGGAGCAGGCGCACGCGGGCCGCTCTGTATGCTTGCACCTGGAGAGTTTATACAACAAATTAATGACATAACATTACGGTTCAGGTAGGTCCCGAAGGACAAGGCAGCTGTAGGAAAACCACATCTCGCCATGTAATAGGGGGAACCTATTGTCATAAAAAAGCACAAATCCAGACTCCGGGCTGTTACCGAGAAATTCTTCTTGGAAAACCTAATAACACTTTACTCAAGCTGGGATTCGAAACCAGCATAACGAGGTTCAGCGATAACAGCTGGTCTATTCTGTGAAAATCGTGAAATCTTAGGTGAAGTGAGCTTGAAGAGTGCGTTCTACCTGATGCTAGGGATTGACACTAATGACATCTCACTTCATTTAAGTTTTCACGGTGGGATTTGTACAGAATATTGGCAGTAGTCGTAGCTAACGACCACTAGACCAATGGGGAAGTCACGTTTGTATTGAATGGACTTGTTTACAAATTAACGTCATCATCACCGGCCTAGCTCCAAACTAATGTCTGTTGGGGTTGGTTTCTAGTCCAACCGCATGCAGCTGAATATCAATTGCTGCTAAATGTTAATCCAAATGAATGTTCGTTTGCCACGCAAAACATAGATAGAAGAGGAGTGAAAGATGCTTAAAGGGGTGAGAATGAATGAATGCGATAAGGTAGCCTGCAATTTTCAAATTTTCTGTGTTGAAAACGAGAGTTGTTTTGATGATTTTTATTCTGTAAAATACGTATTTGTTACGGTCGCGAATCATATTTTGATCAATGTACAACTTGAAAGAAATTTAGCGAAAGAGGAATGGCCGTAAATGGAGTAGAAGAGTTGTGGACTAACCTCGACGCGGAAGTCTTTGACCTGCGGCTGTGCGAGCGCGGCGAAGTGGCTCGCGAGCGGCGCGCCGTCCCACAGCACGGCGCGCCGCGCGCCCCAGTGCGACACCACGAACGTGGCCGGCGGGCCCGGGCCCAGGCACTCCTGGGGACAAACAATATCAAATGTTTATTTTTGTCATGGGCATCGTTTTCATGGTTTTCGAGGGTGCTGAAGGCGAAAGTGAGATCAAAATGAAAATCCAAGATGGCGGCTGCGAATATTTTAAAATTTTCGCAGCCGCCATCCTGAATTTTTATTTTGAACTTCGTTCCTGCCGGGGGTCCCCTGACACCCCACACGTTTTTGTTTTGTATAGGTTGAGGTTACAGTTTAGCAAATGAGCCATTAGTTTTTTCTTTCTCACCTGTACATAATAGGAGTAGTTCTTGCTGAATAGTATCCGGTTGTAGAGGCACTCTGTGGGCAATGAGTCGTTCTCGTCCGCGATGTGTGGCAGCACCGTCGACGTCGGCCACGCGGGTAGCGCTGATGTTGCGTTCTCGAACTCCTAGAAATGACAGTACAGTTTGAATAGAGAACACCGAAATAAACTCCTTTATTCATAGACGTTGCTCAAGTAAGTAGTTACTTACAACAGACTAATTAACCATACATTTTTGACGTTTGAATAGGTACGTCACTTAACCTTAATCATCGTTTATAAATAAACCCCACAGTGTTACAAGGATCTTTTGGCACCTAAGTGACATTGACAGTACACGTTGTTACATAAATACTCTAATTAAACCTTGTATGATAGAGGTCAGTGCAAAAATTTTATTGACAAAACATAATATGGCAGCGTTAGTTCCGACTTTGGCCTCGCGTCAAAATAATTTTGTAGCGCTGTATGTTTATTGCTGGCCAATAGAGCTGGCGCTGCTTTTAGGGACTGGATTACATTATGGGTTACAATTTCTGTACTTTGACTTCTCGAGCAGTTACAAATACCAAAGCATGTATTTCAATTAAAACAATTTTCAAAGAAATAGAGGAAAGCCTCTGCCCAGGAGTGGGACAGCGTAGGCTAGTAAAACAAAACAGTCACCTATTAACTGTCAAGGAGTCTGTCAGTTAGAAAGATAAAGTATTAGTTACATGTAAGTTGGCAGACACCAAGAAACCACCTGCAAAATGATCCATCATCACGAGTTCTGCTTGATTGCTGTTTGTATTTATGTATACTTAAGTGGCCGATAAGAAAACTTCTTTCTTTCTTTTACTTATTTTTTACCGGGTCATCACTAACAGGTTCAGCAGTAGCATCAGGCGGCAGCAGGTCGGTGCCGGGACACGTGAGGCAGACGGGGGGGTCGGGCCAGCTGGCCGGGTCCGTCGGCACCTTCACGCGGTACAGGTGACGCTCGCCTGCCTTCTCCGGGGCTGTGCCGATCACGTATCTGTGGATGGTAACGAGAGTTTATTTATCGTTTCTAAAATATAACATCACGCACGTAATTTGCCCTCCAAGGGACAGGCGGAAGGTGTAGGTGCCTCGGAAAATAAGTTAAGTCGGTAGTCCTGTCTGTCATTCGTAGATCTTTGACAGTCGTTACGTTACGGGTAGTTAGAAGCCCGAACTCTCGTCTGACAACTAGTTTTACCAAGGGGTACTAGGTTGTGGAGGTCAGACAGGCAGTCGCTCTATGTAAAATCATCAGGTTAGATTGGAAGCCGCTGCAAACTACGCATCACACTGACGTCACGCAAAATCCGCGCGCAACTGCAATATATACATACATCGTCCCGAAATCAATCGTCGGGCAGTAGCCCACCAGACACGACACCCGTCTGGTCGGAGGATCCTCCGATTTCTATGGAGGATGAGTATAACTTTACACCCTGTTTCTCATACCTACGTTAAACGTTTATAGAACTTATTAACACTTTTACAAGCGCTCGTTTCCAAAAGCGGCAAGTAATATCGCAGAACAATAAATAAGTATACTCACAAGAACCTCCTCCGCTCGTCCCAGCCCATGAGCTGCGTGAGCTCGTAGCTGCCCAGCGTGAGCGTGGTGCGCGTGTCGTGCGTGAGGCGCACGGCGTGGCGCCACACGCCGACGGGGGGCGCGGGGGGCGCGGGGGGCGCGGGGGGCGCGGCGGCGAGCGGCATGGTGGTGTACACGGTGCCCTTGTGTCCCGCCAGCGCCACGCCGCCGCACCAGCCGCACTCCTCCTCCACGGGCTCGGCGCCCAGCCCCGACCAGCGCGACCCGTCCGACTCGTCGCGGTATATCTGGAAAACGTGCTAGGTTTTTAAAACGAAGTTCTCTAACCCGGCTTGCGGTAGGAGTAAACTGATAGAAATTCAGATGAACTCCATCTCTATCATTCAGGGAACACTTACATCCTGACAGTTATAATGCACGGCGCTACAGACGCTGATGAGGGAGACATTCTGCGGCCTGTTGAGCAGCAGCACCGCCAGCTGCTTCTCCGACGTCCAGCCGGTCCATCTCACGTACCAACCTGCACAAATACAATCAAGTGTAAAGTCTCAAGTGTTTTAAGAAAATCTTGTAAGTTGACAGCCTCACTGCGATCTGCCGCCCGAAAATAATGTGTCTCAATATCTATCTCGATTTTTAACCGCAGCTTATCGTTGGAACGGTGTCCTTTCCGCGAATCATTTAACTCGGCAATCTAAAACATAGTGTTTATATGTGTTTTCTGTTGCGGATTGATTCATAGATTCGCTTCGATTTTCGTTGGTTCATAGATTCTCAAGATACAGTAGACGTAAAAGTAACACTGTTCCTACTGCCAAAACTTTTACGTCAGCGCTTTACGGTTCAACTACACCCAGCGGGCCTACAACGTTCATCGCATACAATACAATAACGCCTTTAGGATTCTGGTGAGGCTCCCTCGATCCTGCAGAGCGTCGGACATGTTTGCTGACGTAAGACTTGATGAACTTTATGGCATTATCAGAAAACAGCTTCTCTGCGCCGGTTTCGGGCGAGCGCCAACGGTGTGAGGCGAGTGTCTGCAGTGCTAGGGAGATTCATCCAGCTTCGTGTGACGAGATGACATTAAAAGATTTTATGCAATACTTAGTATATTATATTATACTTACTTACATAGTTTTAAGACCTTTGTGACTAACGATATATAAATTATGGATAAATAAATTAGTCTGAAAAGTATTTAATTAAAAACACGGTTTTGTTGTGGTAAGGTTTTGGCCGCAAACTGTAATTTTTCCACCGTTTTTTCTAATACAGAAAACTTTTCGGGTTACGCAAGCTTTTGGAATGATCCCACAAGCTTGAGTAACCTGAAAAGTTTTCCGAGCTAAGGCTACAAATCATACGTACTGTCATCGACTTGCGAGTTGAACTGTATGGCGTGTGAGAACAGGTACTTGGGCGTCTTCACGCTGACCACGTTCACCGTCACCACCGGGTTGTTGGTGTTTACCTGTAAAACCAAAGCATTATTTATATTTCTGTGGGTTAGGTATGCATATATGTATCTATCTATACTATATTAATATTAAATCTGAAGAGTTTGTTTGAAAGCCATACTCTCTGGAACTACCAGTAGGGTTTAGAAAAATATAAACACACGTTATTGCCATTGGAAGCAGAGCAAAAACAAAAAGAGTCAGAAAGAACGCTAAACGAAAACGAAGTTAAAGCGAGGGCGGGAGATGCGATGCGACACCGTGGGTCGGGGGCACAGGGAGATTTATATAAATATGGCTGTTTTTTTAGTATGTTGTGTATTATTAGGAGCAGTGGTGGCCCAGTGGTATCGGCCGCGACTTACGAGTTGTAGGTCGTAGGTTCGAACCCAGACAGGCGCTTTACTTTGTGTAAATTATTTCATCACCACTGCTCTCAAAACGGTGAAGGAAAACATCGTGAGGAAACCGGCATGTCCTAGAACCAAAAATTCGAAGACATGTGACATCCACCAACCCGCACTGGGCCCGCGTGGTGGATTACGGTCCACTCCCTCTCATAGACAGGAGGCCTGTGTCCCAGCAGTGGGAACATTATAGGCTGATTATGTGTAATATTGGTGTTTTTAGCAAAGAAAGGTGCAAGATTCGATCAGCCAAACTTCTCAGTCTAAAAACAACTAAACATCAAAAAACCATCAACCCACCTTAGGATACCTCAAGGCCCGTATGGTAGGATACGCGGGCGGCTCCTGCAGGTCTAATCCATACCACGGATACTTGTGTGGCTGAACGAGCGAGGCGTTGTACGTCACGTACATGAGGGTCTGCCCGTCGGGACTGAACCACAGCGCCTTATCCAGTCGCAGGACCTCAGTCTCGTATAGGAAGTCTGGCACACCGTTAAAGATCACACCTGGGATTCCTGAAATTATGGATAGAAGAGTTGGTATAATTTGAAGAGAAATAAACTATAGACGTTAATATTTTAACCCATACTTTATGTGGTAACGTTAACAGACTTTACTAGAAAATTTACTTAAGAAACATAAGTCAAACTTTTACTAAGGGTTTTCACTGGCCTAAGATAAACTGGTATTAGGTAAACCACAAATATTTCTTGCTTAAAAAATGCGATTTGCAAAGCCTACTCTAAGAAGTAGGTTTTGTAAATAGTGTAAATAGAAAATAAGATTACGGATGAAGAAGTGACGTAGGACAACTTGTATGAGGCCTAATTAAATACAGCCTTCGCAGTATTCTCTCGTGCTGTTTTACTCTTTAAATCAAAATCCAATCTTCCAAACACAATATGCAGACTGACCATTACAACTGAGGGTTCTCCATTTGGGACATAGTATGTAAGTTAGTGGACTCCCCTTTCCGCACTTAGTCTCTTATCAGACCGTAGTGTGTGATGTGCGAGGGGATATAGTTCAGCAATTAAATAAAACTTACCATTATTAGTGATCCTGCAGACCAGCGTCTTGAACACCTTGGGCTTGTAGTAGATGTCATTGTCGTGCACGAACACCAGCGTGGCCCCGACCGGGGACCACTCCGCGTACTGGATCAGAGGCGCCGAGCGATCGTCCTCGATTGGGGACACAGGGATCTTGTTTCTGAACGATAACAATATAGATACAATATATTTTTAATTAAAGAAAAGTGTAAGAAGAGTGGAAGCTTGAAATTGGAAAAGTTAATAGTATAGGAGTTGGATGTTTAATATACTATTTAAGATGAGGTTTTGAGTAGACAGGTGCCTTTAGTCCTTTACAGTGCTACCACGGCTAACGATAGCCTTAAGTCGCCTTGCTGACTGGCTAATAGGTATTTTCATCAAGAAATGAGCTGTTCTAATATCACTCGTATCGAAATGTGAGAAGAGGATTGGTGATTGGTACTCTAGTATAGTCTGAATAATAGAGTATTCAGGCAACACTAGAGTCAAATCACAACCCCCGAATGTTGCCACAGTGAATAGATTGGAACGATTTCTGCTAATTAATCATCGCAGCACTTGTCTTTCGGAGGATATATATTGCAAGGTAGATCCTCTCACATAATTATGTCTATGCAAAATACTGGCTTTTAAGGGTCACAATACTGACCTGTTGATGACGTCATACACGTGGTACCGGGCGAGACGTGCGTGTCTCCAGCCGGGTCTGACGTCAGAGATCAGCAGAACGAACTTCAAGTCCGCTGACACTTTGAAGTCCACCGCGTTTAGTTCTCTCTGGAAACAAGTTGTTATTCATCAAATGTCGTGTACCTAAGTGGCAAAAATAAATTAGAGGTACTTAATTATATTATGTGACATTTTTTTTTAAACGTTGCCCCTCACTAGAAGTTTCTTCTGTATTGTGGGTGCGTTTACAAACATTTAAACTCACATACACAAACAGCCAGACCCGGAATTGTTCCGTGCGGGAATCGAACCCGCGACACGCAGCGCAGCAGTCACTCGCTTAACTACTGTGCCAACCGTGCCGGCAAACATTGTTACATTGTTAGTCAGGAAAGTAACTTATAGAGTGATAAATATAAATATTGAAGGATGGAGATGGAGAGGAAGATAAAAGAAAAGATGGATGGATTCTGTGAGGGCGTTGTGAAAGAAAAAGGAGAGAATGATAGAGTGACGGCTGACAGGGGAGAGGGAAGAATGGCAGAAAAAAAACGTGTTGCGCTTGCGTCGACCTCAAGAAACAAAGGACAAGGGCAGGAAGAAGGTAGTCAGTGTAAGTCTGGAATGTTTGTATGTTGAGAAAAAAAACGAGCATGAAGCTTCAAGTTTGTTCGCTGCATTTTCGATTACAATCTGTCATAAAGGTAAGATTCTCAAGGTGTTTTCTTTTAACACAGATGATATTTGTCACCATGTTCTTGTTTGATCTGTGCAATACTTATGATTGTGTCGATATTCGCAACAAAATTGGCTATGTAGTACCCAGAACAACGATATGTCGTGGGGTGCGCGCAAGACCTTTATTTGCAGTAAGTTCTTGTCGTACAAACGCGGGCTTGCGAGCGCCCCTACCGCCGCCTTACAAATCAATATAACGAGATCTTTGAGAATATTGATTTCTTTTCTGTTTCTGCTCAGAAATTCAGAGGTCTTATCCACGAAATGGTTTAGATTTTAAGGGTTAGTTTTGTATAATATTTGCTCATTCTCTCTCCCTCTCTCTTTCTCTTTCTCTGTTGTTTGCATGCCGTCAATGTTTAATTTCACTTCTAACCACTTTTCTGTTTTAACAGCTTAGAATAGCGCACTGTTAGATATAACTGTTAATATGCTGTGGAAAATGTCGTAGGTTATACATTTGTAACTCTTGTTTATTTATAACTTAGTATAAGATTTTAATGTATAACTGTTTATTTTCCCAAATAAATAAAATAAAATAAAAATAAAATATTTTAGTGATTCAACCGACGTCACCGGACATCTTGTCTCACGACATTTCGATTTTCATTTCATTTTTTTTTTCGTTGTTTTCAACGTCTGCGCCACTATACCTATCTACGAAGTCAAACGAAGTCATGCGTCCTGTGTCGACTTTTCTGGAGATGATAAATGAAAGTAAAAGTTCTATCGAAATTATAGATTTTGAAAACGTCACATTTTCAAGTAAACGCAGGTTTTACAACTGCAAATTATGCATGTATTGACATGCATTCTCCGAGTTACTATTCAAAAAGTGTAAAAATAATTCAATCAATCCTCCGCTTTTCGAAAATAAAATAAAGTTAAAATAAAATACACGCTCGTCACCGACAACGCACGAGCCATTAAGCTCCACATTGTATCCCGCGCAAATTAATGGCTGCCTGTAACGAGTTGCCTTTCTGACACCTACGTACTGCCGCGACTGTTCAACGATTTATCTTTTAAATGTTTGCCTTTCGAGTGCCTCTCGCCATACTTGAGGGAAGGAGGCAACCCGACCCCCGACGCTACCACAAGCAGTGACATCTAAGGGAGCATGGCGAACTTGCTGCCGGTTGCTCTAGCAAGAATAATATGATCAATCGTAGAGGTCGCTAGCTAACCACATATTGCAATCAACTCATTAGAAAACATTGAAATGAGTAGATTATGTCAAATCACCACGCTTGCTCAAAAGGGCACGGGGCGAGTTTTCTTTAAACCACAAATAAACAAACACACATTACGTCAAATTATAGACCGTATGCCACTACGTTAAGTCTCAAAATCACGAACTACGACTACACATTACCTTTCACCCCCTTGCCTATGACACCATTCGACGAACAGTCGAGGCAACAAATCAACTAGTCTGATATACCGGCTATATTCAACGTGTACACTAAGCTTGCTATATTTCAGCATGGCAGCCTATTGTTGATAAATGTGTCGCACGCGCTAGCTCCTAGACTATTTGCGAAGTTAGGGTTGCTACGTAACAAATAACATGAAATATTTTGTCTTTTTTATGGGCTGTACCACAAAGCAACTTCGTGGTACTGTTCGCTAGATTGAATTAGTATTATTGGCACAAGACCTTACATACAGGGTGGTAGGGATATCGACGCAGAAGCTGTAACCATGAATTCAGCACCCCCCCTAGCGCAGATATTTTTCGTCGGTTATCAAACAAAAATCAACGCAGGGGGGTTTAGAATCATGTACTGAATGTATGATATCAGGTTGCGCGTCTATGTATGCCATCCCGTATAAATCGAAGATCCCTGTTACAATAATTTATAATACTCGCCACAGATCTTTGGATGTGAAGCTGAGTTCGGTCGGTCAATGTTATTGGGGTTTTCCAGCAGGAAGGCCTCAGAAGCAGCCCGGAGTCCCGGTTCGCAATAGGTGTATTTACGTACATGGGAGTTCAACCTAACTGGCGAAAAATACGTAGGTACACCCTGCCTATTCCGGGCAGGCAGGTCGGGGAAGTTATTATGTTATTCCAAAAAATCACCCACGTAAAATTCCCTGGTCCTCATTTGGCCTGACAAAGATTATGTCTGAATTTTAAAAGAGACTGTGACCTCTGAGTTTGTTTCGGTCTTTATTGTTGGAGTAGTTGGACAGGAAACATCGAACTCATCTAACATAATTTATGTTTGACGTGTAAAAGTGCTTTTTTGAACCAATTTACAAAAGTTAATATCAACTATGTTGGGGTCGGCTTCCAGTCTAACCGGATGCAGCTGAATACCAGTATTTTACATGGAGCGACTGCTTATCTGACCTCCGCAACCCAGTTACTGGGTAACATGATACCCCTTGGTAAGACTGGTTGTCAGACTTTTTGGGCTCCAGACAACCCGTAACACATAAAAACACAGAAAGACAGAAATAAATATCGTTTATGATTAATCATAATATTAAAGAGACAGTTCATGTGCGTACCTATCTACATTAATTAATAATAGTCTATTAATTAAATAGTATAAGCCCATTTATAATTTCAATCAAGAATGGCCGCTGTATTTCACCGAGGTTTATTGAAGCGCTCCCACAAAGAGACCGAGTACATTTAAGCGCAACATTTTAAATCGTCACTAATGTGCCTCCTCATTAACATTATCGTTCATTATTTCTGTGGCCTACATAAACGACATCACGTGAACGGACACTACAGGCTTTTCGTGTTCATTAATGGTTATGCTGTTTTCAGAAGAGATTTACTTTATTGGAACGAAGTTCTCGCCTATATGTGTTAATCCTGGTTATAAACTATCAGTAACAAACATCCATCCATCCATCCTCACAAACTTTTGCGTTTATAATATTAGTAGGATAGGATTAGTAGGACTGTCACACAAAGAAATACGGCATTCTGGGTTTTTGGAAAAAATTGTGATAAAACTTTTTGAAATCTGTTGATTTCAAGCAATTTTTAATGTAAACACCCTCTCGTAGTTATAGACATTCTTACCAAACGTAGAGTGTATGATTGATGCGAAAACTCTAACCGTGTTTGTACCAAACAAAACAAGTTAGAAAAAATACGTGTTGGGAAAAGGCTAAGGGACGTAACTTTTTAATAAAGATAATTATCTTCACCGACCCCAAACACGTAGTTCAATGGCCGCCATATTGAACAAAGCCGACAGTTTGGCGCCAAAATATCGGCAGACATGTGTTGTAGTTCCGCACACGGAATACATAATGAAATGAACGGATATTAAAACGGAACGGAAAAACAGGTGCGGGACACACGGATTTTCACTTAAAACGTGTGGAAGTACCAACTTGACGTTATTGTACGGTGTTATACCCGACTACAAAGAAAGGTTATGTTTTTAAACAGTTTTATTTGGGTCAAATTTGGTACTTCTTGAAATTTTACCCCCTTCCTGTTGGCAGATTGATCTGATATTTGGTACACACCATTAGTTTTGATGACAATACAATTTAAATTAATCAGTATCATTGTAAATCCAAGATGGCCGCCGCTACAAAATGGCGGATTACATATTATTTTTTCACAACCGCCTCAATATGGGTATCAAATGAAAGGGCTTGACTAGTAGAATACTGTACTCTATGAACAATTTCTAAAATCCTATTTTATGACACCTAGGCTTTAAGTAACTAACAAAATACAGAAAGCTGATAAAATTGCTCAATAAATACAAATATGAAAATGTATTTCAATATTTGCGTATTCCACTAACAACGATTACGTAAAATATTTTCTATGAAAGCCGTCCTATTTCATTTCGTGAAAGCCTGTAATATTAGTACTTAAGTATCTGGAATAGGATTTAACAAATTGAAATGCCTGGGACTTACTGAATTTGTTACAGAGTTTTTATGTTGTTTAGGTCTGAAAGAGAGATTGCATTTTTTGCTCTATTTTATAATAACACTTATAATTCCATTAAAAACTAGCAACAAAGGGGCTGTTCATTTATTACGTAAGACAATTTTGACCACTTTCTGACCCCCCCTCCCCCTACGTAAGAAAATATAAGACTTGAATGAATCCCTCCCCCTTATTAATCTTACGTAAGATCAATATAATTATGCTGTGGATAACGGTGTGAGTTTCACATTTATATAATATCTTTGTTTATATTATTTGCGCAGATATAATGTGTTACCTACTGTTTGTTTGTCCCAAATAAATAAATAAATATCTATCAAAATTGTAAAGAGAAAAAAGTACCTAGAAAAAATAAAAAACTTATAATTTTTTTTTATTGCTAAATGGGCCCGCTCTTGACCCCAATCACGCCTGATGGAAATCGATAGATGAGGTCTATAATGGAACGAGCTTTTGTGATCTTACGTAAGAACAGTCTAGAGTTCTAGACCCCTCCCACCCCCACGTAAGAAAAAACAACACTTGTTTGGACCCCCTCCCTTTTCAAGTCGTCTCAGGTAATAAATGAACAGCCCCAAACTTAAGAAAAAGGGATGCAATTTTTTGGTTTATATATACAAAAATGACGAAAAAGTTACATTAGCAGGGGTTTCAAACATTCTAGCCACCATAATGTAAGTTCCGTGTTTCTAGTGAAAGAATTTCTATACAAAAACATTATGGGTTCCCGAAATCCTGACATACAATAAAATATTCGATCAATAAATTCCCAGAGAGCTTTCCGTTCACGAAAAATGTTGATGAATCTGTATCAAGTGTTTTATGTTGGTGCGTGTGATCGAGACTAAGAAGAGGCGTATGTCACACCGAAGTGAATCTAAAGTAAGAAACTACTTTTCAGGATTTCGTTCCCAAAGGGTGCCGACGGGACGCTATTACTAAGCCTCCTTGTCCGTCCGTCCGTCTGTCTGTCAGCGGGCTGTATCTCGTGAACCGTAATAGGTAGACAATTGAATTGTCACAGTGTGTATTTCTATTCCCGTTGTAACAACTAATAATAAAACTAAATATAGTAAAAAATAAACTCAAACAACCTTGTTTGAGTTTATTTTTTACTATATTTAGTAAGTACGTTGTTTTTTTCGGCGTTTTTTGCCTTGTGGTACGGAACCTTTCGTGTGCGAGTCCGATTAGCACTTGCTTTTTTTTAGTTTGTTAGTATGTTGGTGTAGATTTTCACAGGAAATTGTTTGTGAGAAGATCACAGACAATTTCGAATCGTTTTGAAGCAAATTGCTAATCCATTGATTCAAAGTTCGAAAAAATTGTCTGCTCAACACGTAAATAACGCAATGAATGTTTTTGAACTGTTAAAATGAAACCGATTCCGATTGATAATGTGTTACGCAATTGCCCCACTGTTGATCTGTCAAGTTGAAAATGTTATCTAGGTACTCGTTCCCAAAAGTTTTTCTCCAGCCAAGCTCTTTTAACCGACAAAGGAAGAGAGAGGTTATGAACTACCACAGGATAGACAATGTTCTTAAATGGTATACCCTGTGCGACTTTCATTAACCGGTTGAATGTCGTAATTAAAAAAACAATTAAAAAGCCAATGTTTCTCGCGTGGATCCACGTTCGAAGATACGAAGGGTTAATGAACAGAGTTCACAGTCTCATCTCAGTCTCAAAATGTCAAAAATAATAAAATTAAAAACATTCGAAATGTCATCTCAGCGATGATCATTGTTAAATATTGACATTGATCATCGCTGAGATGAGATTGCGATTAGATTTTGAAAGTTTTTAATTTGAATGAGAATTTGTCAGAGAGTTCGTTAGTCAGGTTTAAACCTGACGTTAAACAATTGCAGGTAACATACGACTTAGGGGATCAGACATGAATAAATCCTTATTTAACTTTAAAACCTCTCTATAATCTATATACAATTGTTACAGCTAAAAGTAATTCTGTTCATACTTGAAATAATGAGCATTTTACTGAACAATGTGTTAATTAATGTATGCAAGTTTCAAATATGTTAAAATATGTTAATACGAAACTCATCAATCATTTTCACGGTCTCGTGTTTAAACAATAGCTAATCTCTTTGTTGGATTAAAAGTTATGAAATGCAAAATAGGAATATACCTACTCACTCTACCTAATTATAAATGAATGAGAGACTAAAAAAAATACATCTATTGTTCTAGAATTGTACGTAAAACTATAGGGTTTACAAACAGTGGCTCCGTGGGCTTTAAGTCCCTAAAGCGTATATTACTATAATAGAAACACTTTAGTTCTCTTTGGCTCGTTCGTTGGTTTAGGTTTACGCTGTTTTCTGTAGCTCATTGGAGCCACAGGAATATTCAGTCCATCGGATACTGAAAACCCACCCTAGTCTCTTAAGACACAAATAAAAATATACGTCAGGCCTAGTAACCATCTTTTTATTTTATTTAAAAGTACGCACGTACGCATGTTACGCTTCGGTGTGACAGTCGTCTCCTTATAAACGCCGTGGCAGATGAGATATACTAAAATATATCGCTTTTGTACGAACGGATCCGATCGCACGCAGATTACCTCTGTGCTCAACAGTACTTTGACAAATAATATAATATATGGGAGATACGTATTAACTTTATCCGATGCCTTTGTAAGATATGTGTGGATGTTTATTCTGTGGATAAAGAATAGGACCATTTTTCAGCGACTTTGTTCAAGTCGGTCTTTTTATATAAATAGCTTGAGAACGAAACGTATTTGTTTGTTTCTGGGCTTATTTAAGACATCAGGCAAGGCACTTTACATACATAACGGACATGTTTTATTTTCAAATAGGCATTGATAAGGTATGCTTTGTAGAGCATCATCTGTGTCTCTCATAAAACCTGTGCGAAACTCCGACGCGGAAACTGAAACCATGAATTCAGTAAGTACATGATTCTAGACCCCCAGCATAGACATTTTCCGTCGGTTATCAAAAAAATCTGCTGTTTCATAGAAAAGTACAATACCTACATACAGACACTCAAAAACTCACTCGCATACAGCACACAAGTGCGCTCCTTTTTTAATCAATCAATTAGTTTATATGTGAAACATAAGTGTTTACATAAATGGGGTGCGCTATGTTTTGTCATAATTAAGACACAAAACAAGTGACATACATAGGTGTCATTAGATTATATCGCTTTTGTATTTTCTCTTTACTTTATTTTTTGTTTTATTTTGATTTTTTTGTTTTTGTTTTTCAATTGCATACCCGTTATCATGTTAAGTGGAAGAGCGGAGACACCTAACATAAACATCTCCATGCTTAAAAGGTGATCTCCGACTCATATGTGCAAAGAATTTTATGTAATTGCAATAAACATTTGTTTTTTACCGATGCGCTCAAAATGTATGGCATAGCTAGTTTATGTATTTTTTAATAACCGATGAAAAATCATAACGCATAAGGGGGTTCAGAATCTTTACTGAATTCATGGTAACTGGTTGTGCATCGATGTCCCTGCTACCCTGTTTACGCATGCTACGGTACCACAGGGTACCTACTGAAGGTTCAAAGTCTTTGAATATATTTTACAGAAATAGGTACCTATATAAATATTATCTGAGGTCGTCACGTACCCACCGTATCATTGCAGTCTCATTTCCTCCGACAGCGGGGTGAGTAGTAATCTGTGGCACGATCGTACGTGTTTCTTATCTGCACGCTATTTCTGCATCGCTAGGTAAGCTGACTGCGAGATTATGAGGCTATTTACACGAAGCATGTGAATAGAGATTTTTGTAATACTGATCTAAAGTTGACTTTATTTGTGACCAGTTCAAAAAGGACAAAATCTTGTTATGCTACTGGACGACTGTTTGTCGGCTAGCGACCAGTAGTGCTATTCTGTAAAAATTTCACCGTGAAAACTTAGGTGAGGTGAGTTTGAAGTGAATAGGGATGACGACTAACTTTTTTTTCAAAAAAATAATGGGCACGTATTTTTTCTTTTTTCACATAATCAAAACATTACAGAGATATATTGATTTGAAATGTCGCACGACGTCACGTTTTGGTACAATTTTTACCTAAACGTGACGTCACTAGCCCCCACTCCCAAACTTTGACACGCTTTATCTTTGTAATTTTTTTGGTTGACTGCCACAAGAAAAAATATGTGTCCATTATTTTTTGATAATCTAACTGACGGACTAAATAGAATTTCGTTTACTTTACCCCGTCGTCATCCCTATTGTCAATCCCTAGCGTCAGGTAGGATGACTAGTTCACCTCACTTAAATTTTCCCTGTGAGGTCTTGACAGAATAGACCGGACAATACTAAAAGGCGCTACCATCTCAGACAGAAAGCTCAAAATCCTCGTGTGCCTGTCATTACATGGACACTCGCAGACAGAGGTGTACACTCTCATTTCGCCAGTTAGGTTTTGTACCCAATAGGGGGCGAGCCAGTTGACATCAACCGCATCACATAATACTTTGCACGACCTGGGAATCGAACCCAAGACCATATGCTCACCGGGGTAGCGGGATCGTCCGAAAGGGGTACCGCTGCCCCGGAACATAAAGGGCTAAGGAAGGAACACGGGTAGGTTTTAGTCAGTAAGAGTCTGACACTCCCTTCCGTTCCACCCAGAGCGGGAGGAGTCATTAGATGATTTCCCATCCAAAAAAAAAAGACCATATGTTCATACATTTGTTACTTTGTACCAAATACTGTTTGCAGTATCAGCGTGTATTCAGCGCCAATAGTTACTTGTTTAGTTTCCAAATGTGAACACACCTTTAAAGGTACCTAAGAATGTCTGACGTTATCGTTCGATCGTATTTACTGATAACAGCTACTCTTTGTACGCAAGTGAAAGGAAATGAGACCGAAGCGAACGTTTTCTTCAATACGTCTTCGATCGTCGTGTTGCCAAGTTTTCGTACCTACATATACGTGAAATTACTACGTTGCTTGGTGTAATGTGTAAATTATTAGTGTAATTGATTTTATGCAGGCTTGGTTTGTTAAATAAATGAGCATTATTTTGTGAACCTGTAGGAATGAATCTGATTCTGAAGGACAGGTGACCAGATTCGTTTTAAATCGTAAGAGGTTGCGACCTTACCCCTACTTTTACTTTGATCTATGTATAGATATTATATATGTCTATCAAATCAAAATGAATGTCGTGATGGCCCTGTGGTTAAGGCATCGCCTCTTATGTACGAGGTTGTGGGTTCAAATCCGGGGGGGAATTTTTTTTACTTACAATATGTAGTGATGTAGTGATTACATTTAGATGTCGTCTATTGTTAGTGAAATCGGGTATTAGCGTGTGGTGCGCCTTACAGCTTAAAGCGTCTCCTCTGCCATATTTTTTTCTTATTGTCTTACTTTTCTTGTCAGCGTCGTAAGAGGCTATTAAAAGATTGCACTATCTTTTGATTTCATCACAATTGAATTGAACTGCGTTATTGTTTACCCGTACTTCCTATGCGGTAGATAGGGCAACCACTTAAAAGGAGAGGAAACCCACTTAACTACGGAGGAAACTAGCATTAGTTAAGGGGAAATCAAGTTATGATACAGGATGCTTGCTTATTTTTGCAGTAAAACTATGCTTTTAAAAGCTCTTGGAATTTAATTGGACCAAGATGTTGCGATGAAATTGATTTGTTGTCAAACTGCGGCGAAGCCCGAATGGAGGGTACTTATTGTTTTTGAATTGCTAATAAAATAACCAAATTCTTTAGACTTTCGCTAGCTAGAAATTAATTTACCCACTAGAAACCAGTCAAGGTTATCTTGCAGATATTAAAAATTCATACTTTTTCTGAGCAAAAGTAATATTGAAACTCGGTCTTTCTCTGTTGAAGAAGAGGCAATTGCCTTGCAGTAGGCCGAAGACGTACGAAGGTTTTCGATATCGGGAAATGAGTTATGGAACTCAAATGGAGTTGGGCAGGACAACTGGCGCGCAGTGATGGCAGATGGAGTAAGGCTGTGACCGAGTGGCGTCCAAGGACTGGAAAACGAAGTGTCCGACGTCCGGCGGCGAGATGGGTGGACGATATTGTTGCCGTGACAGGTAGAACCTGGATGAGGTTGGCACAGGAGGATCATCATCATCTACAGCCCGACTTTACTTTATGTTCCCTTGAACATAAAGCCGAAAATACACAAGTGGCAGGCACATGTATTCGCGGCGTAAAGTCGATCTACTGTTACATAAAAGTCCTCCAGACCGTATTTCGGGGCCACGGCGGCCTATCTCAACGGAGACTAGCCTTCGGCGCGGGAGATATTATACTGCCCAAGTGTGTGCGCGCAGACACAGGGGTACTCCCTCTTCCCTCACTCATAGTCCGATAGGACTGCAATCCGACACGACCGGAGAGAGATCAGGCGCAGGACCAACGGCTTAACGTGCTTTCCGAGGCACGGCGGTACCACACCGCCAACTTCCAAACTCCGGGCTGTTACTAAGAAATTCCTAATGGAAAAACTCAATAACACATTGCCCAACCAGGGAATCGAACCCAGGACTCCACGAGACCAACTGGGCAGTTCAAACTGCTACATAGGATGTGCACGGAGAGGTTTGTTGCCTACACGTTATCGTTAGTAAGCTGTGCGGTCCATTTGTTTGCCAGCCACGCATCGTGCGTAGCGTGACGTGGGCAGCAATGGACGATCCCGCCTACACTTTCATACACAGCAGAGCTAGGTACCTACACGTGCGTAGCTTAGCTGTGTGCTGCTGTGGAGCAGTGCCATAACTGGCTGATACATGTACCTATTGTAATACTGCACCACCTGATCCAATCATTCTGTATTTTTCCTGCGGCTGATCTCTCTCCGGGGTCGTGTCTCATCGGACTATGTGAGTGAGGGATGAGAGAGTACCTACACCTGTGTCTGCGCGCACTCTTGTGCGCTATAATATCTCCCGCGCCGAAGGCTAGTCTCCGTTGAGATTGACCGCCATGGCCGAAATACGATCCTGGAGGATTACTATTTCTTTATTATAATACTACTTACGAAGGTAGAGTTGTTCATGAGTAGTCTAGTGGTGAAGTTCTTGACGTTGAACAGCGTGAGGCCTCCCCATCGGTCTCTGAACACCAACTCCTCATCTGAAACAATAGAAGCAATGGTTTAAAAGAGGATCTTTTATCAGTCTCATGATGGAGATGCGACGTAAGTATAGAACTTTATAGATGATTCTGCTCTAAGTAGAGGTGCTGGTTTAATTTATCACATAGAATAGAATTTATAAACAGGGTAGCGGCATAACGGCGCGCAACCTTACGTACCGTCGATTCAATACAGTTTTTTTTTTATAACCTACGAATAATTTCTACGCTAGGGGCCTAGAACCATGTGCTGTCCATGGTTCAGTTTGCGCGGTGATGTCCCTGCCACTATGTAGATAAGTATAGGCCGACCGCTTAATTGAGACGTTGCCTGAGGCAGCAGCGCGGTGCGGGAGGGGTGTGTTTTCCTACATTTGCCACCTCTTCTTGGGACTCTATTCCCAACCAGCATTATTGAAACCAGCACCCTAATTTTATTGCGTAACACTCTTTAAATCCAAATCAGAATAATTTTGAAGGATATTGCTAATCCATTGCTCCATATTATATGCGAAAAATGTATCTGCTCAACAACGTAAATAACGCAATGAATGTTGTTGAACTGTCAAAATGAAAGCCATTACTAGGTACTCTTAGGGCTGATTTTTCAATCGACATAATAATTTTTATTCGTGGAAAAATTGACGTCTGACAGTTTTTGTATGGAAGAACTGTAAAAATTCAAAATTGTTCCTCCGATAAAGTTATCTGGCGTTGTTAAAATCAGCCCTTAGTGTGTTACGCAATCACCCCGCAGCATAACATAACATAATCAGCCTATAATGTTCCCACTGCTGGGACATTGGCCTCCTCTCAGTGCTCTCATTGAGTGGAGGCTGGAGGCCTCCCTCTGGAGGAGACCCCGCAGCATATGTACGTACCTACGCTTTGGAATGGGCAACTAGCTTCATTTTATTTTTGACTGACCGACTTCTTGACAATTCAAAAGTGCCTGTAAATGGTTTAATTGAAATAAATGCTTTGAGTTTGAGTTTATGACTCTCAATATCCGGATAAATGAAAATCGGTAGGTACGTAGATAACTTAACCCTTATATCAAAACTTTCAACTGCCAGACAAAAAGCGATTTGCACAGCGGCGTGGAAACAACGAGGGTTTTATTACGACGAATAAGAGAAGGGTTCCTTACAGCTAAAATCTACGGTAGAATGGTCACGGCTCAACTTACACTGGTTTCATTATGATTATTAGGTAGGTACTCCCAGTGTGACTTGACGCGTTACGAATAAGGATCAAGTTATGCTGGATCTTTTTTTTTAAGATTTTATTATACTTAGCTTCGTTCAAACCTAGTGGGTGATTGCTCCAATTTTTTTTTTTGCTTTTAAATGTCATCATCATTTATTGTATGTACAGATAACCAACTATTTACATTGGGTACTAAATCAAATGACTAACTATCTGACTATACAAATAAATCATAATTCTCCTGTCCTCCCAGTTTACTTGGGTTCGGCGCATCATGCCTTTTTCATCCATACTTCTCTATTAGTCTTCATCTCGGTGGTCACCCCCTTTCTAATCATATACAAATAAATACAAAACCAAAAGGAGACTTAGGCGTCGAAATACTCGTCCCCGTCGCTGTCATCCGGAATCGTGCGCAGAAGTTCTATATTTAGAAGGTAAAACATAAAATATTTATTAAAAAAAAAAACTGTCTAACCTAGAAATTCCCTCTCACTGAGAGGAGGCCTGTGTCAGCAGTGGGAACATTATAATCTGATTATGGACCTAGAAATTATATAAGTTGGTAGAATATAATCTTTCGGATTCGTCGGAAAAAGAACGGTTAAGTCAATAAACTTTAAATTGCGAAACATCAAAAATTGCCCATTGGATTACCAATCATGTAAGTCGGCCTAGTAATCACGGAGAAATCGGTCTACACCGGTGTTAAGTTAATTAGTGAAGGGTGGGCGTTTTGGGGATTTGTCTTATATAATTTTGACAAATATATATGCATTTAGATTTTGGTTTTATGAAAAAAATAAACTCTTGACTGCATAACGTCGTCCTTTTTCGAGGTCGGTTAAAAAACAAAAACGTTTTCCTTCATCACTGTTATTATGAGACCGCTCGCGATATTTTGTATAGAATAAAACAATAGGTAGGTCTCCAAAACGTCAGTTTTCTCCCTACCTTTACCAAAACCGTGTTTACTAAGTAGAGGTTCAATTTTGGTGGGTCTACCAAAACAATGCCGTAATATAAAGTAGTTTGTTTGCACCGGACCGGTTCCTCAATCAATCACAGGAGGGTAGGTACACAGGTCGGCTTTTACACGAGACGCGAACATACGGGCGGTAAGTTCGGACAACAAAGTAGTTTTCATATTGGTATAAATGTGCGTAATTGTTTCGTGGCTGGGTTACGAACAGGAAACTTTATCCTGCGAGATACGAGTAGATGGAAAGAATAATGAACAGTCTTATCGGAATAAGTGATATCTTGGTAGCTGGTTAGCAATCAGAACCAGAATAAATGTAAATATATGACGAAACCATAACCTACTGACGTCGCAAAATCCTGCATCGTGTAAATGAATTTTACGTAAAAATTATATGTCAAAGCCCTGGTCAACTGTCTACTTACATCTTCATATTTCGTTCAAAAGACATACGTATTTCTCATAGCTAGAAAGTAGTTAGTTCACATAATAGATAGGTATTTACATACACAGAATATAGTACGTCTTTTCAACGTAGCTTGTCACACATAGGAAGTGTTCATAATTACTTCACTACCTATAATAATAGTCGTATTGCATAAAAATCAGTTTCATCCATACTATAATATTATAAATGCGAAAGTGTGTCTGTCTGTTACCTCTTCACGCTTAAACCGCTGAACCGATTTAGATGAAATTTGGTATAGAGATAGTTTGAGTCCCGGGAAAGGACATAGGATACTGTTTATCCCGATACTCCTACGGGATCGAAACTTGTGCGGGTGAAACCGCGGGGCGCTACTAGTTATAAGTAAATAGAAAACTCAGTAGATATGTCTGCTCGACGTAGTACGTCGGTCAATCAGAGTGTCCGTATCTCTTCTAGCTAAAAAGCAAGGAGGTGGTCGCACAAGACTGCTAACTGTGATTTAAACTAGACTATGTAATTGTACAGTTGCTAATTATCAGCCACACTTTGTACTTTAATGCTGTCGCGCTATTTTAGGAAAGAAGAATCTGTACTCGTAACAAAATCATTTACCCAATTTAAGTTTAATATGAAGCATTAAAGCCATCATGATTTCAGTCAGAAAAAGGGATGGTGCTATTAGGCTTGTATTGCTCCATCTCTCTCACGCACTAGAATCAAGATGGCATTACAACGTCATAATAGGACAGGTCAAATTGATAGTAAAGTCGACCGTTCACTGCTACACAGAGGATGTGCATGGAGAGGTTTGCCACTCATTTGTTTCGTGCGAGACCGGAGTAAGCCACGTGGTGATGGGTCGCAGTCTCGCAGTGGACGATCCCGCCTTCATATTCATACAAAGTTGAGTTGAGAACACGTGTTTATCTTAGCGGTAGACCACTACGGAGCGGCGCCTGTATAGTTGCACCGCACATAGTTCAAAATCGCTTGACATTTCAAATTTTGAAAATAATGATGTGCTTTGTGTTCAATATCGAATGCATCTTACTATCACGTTTTTGTGTATCGCCACAAAACTATGCAGGAAGATACATATATCTTCTAAGTATGTACTTGATTTAATTTAATGCTCGAAATATTTGAATACTAACGAATATAAATGATCGTGTATGGTTCCCGGGTAATAAGGCAAATTCTTTGTCAAAAATCTTTTACAAAAGGTACGATATAATATTATACAGTGTTTCTGCCATCTGCCAGCTGGCGCGTGTCGTCAGGGTTGTCGCATTGATAAAATAATATTTATCTCAATATGTAAATGTTTACTTTGCTTTAAATTACTGTTATAATGTTATTGTTTTTTGTGCGGAAAATAAAACTATTTTTTTCGCGTAATACAATCTCAGTATGGATATATATACAGGATGTGTCGTAAATAATGGTCCAACGTTAAGGTTTCGATATACCAGATAATTTACTATAACATATTATAATTTTAACCATTTTAGTAGGACATTTTTTTTACAAAATCGCTCCTGAATTGGCATGATTATGCTAAAAATTAGGGTTAAAATAGAGAAGAGCTAACTTTTTCTTCAAAAGCTCTAAATTTACATAAAAAACTATAATATTACACGATAGCTCTAGTTTTCAACAGTAATTAACAGAAATCAAAATGAAAAAATAATGGTTTTTGTTGAAACTACAACCAAATTTGTAACAAAAGGTTGAAATTTCGTAAATAAAAAACAAATAAAAATATTTTCGGAACCCTTGGGTAAAAATGCTTAAAATTGTAATATGTTATAGTAAATTATCTGGTATATCGAATCTTTAACGGTGGACCACTATTTACGACACACCCTGTATATATAGAATAGGTACCAAGAATGATTGCGGAAATTCAATGAAAAGCGTGTAATTTTATTGGTTGCCTTGTGAAGGGCTTACTAAGAAGTTATGGACGAGACACAATACCTATATAACTTTTGATTATCTCATCTGCCTAGCCTTTTTCCAACAATATTGGGGTCGGCTTCCAGTCTTACCGGATGCAGCTAAATACCTGTATTTTACATGGAGCGATTTCCTATCTGACCTCCACAACCCAGTTACTGGGTAACCTTTCGTAAGTCTGTATAAATCTTTTCATTACCCATTATTAAAAAAAAACCGGTCTTGAGGATTCCGTACCATTATATATGATTTTTTTCATAGCCGAGGCCTATATTCTTCAGAGAATTTTAACACTGCGGATAGCATTAGTAGTTCTTGAGATATCCAGCTGTGACAGACGGACAGACAGACAGACTGAGTCTCACCATAAGGGTTCCTTTTTACCATTTTGGTACGGAACCCTAAAACAAAATGAAGTAGAAAGGTGCCTACTATGCGTGATTACATTTGCCATAATAACGTCTCATCGGGTGCTATGACGTCATCTGACATGATTGATAGTCGGATGATAAAGGTACGAGTACTTATTGTTTGGATAGGTAAAACTCAATATTATAACGTCGTGAGGTACACGAGAATACATTATCTCAAGCTATAAGCTGGGTAATAATTATAACATGACTACAAACGGTGAAAAAAACGAGGCGGTGTTGCAATACATGTCTGGAAAAGAAAACGAGGTGGTTTATAGGAGCTTTGCACGCTATATGAATAAATCCAAGATCGAGGGAAAAAAACTTAACAGAACATCGCGCCTGTACTCCTGGAAGGCTTCGGCAGAGGTGTACCCATACTACACCCACATTTCACCAGTTATATTTAAGTCCTGTGTAATAGAAGACGAGCCTGTTGCCATCAACCGGACAAAAATCCAGACTCCGGGCTACCACTGAGAAATTTCAGATGGAAAAACCCATAGATATATTTTTAATTTCTATAAATAGAACCTAATAACACTGCCCGACCCGGGAACCTAACCCAGGAAAGAGTCTAGTAGTCCAAGCTTCACCAACAATATTTAAATCCCTTATACAGTAGAGGAGCTTATTGCCACTAGCCCGCCAATTTTCTAACATATGCAATATGTAACTGTTTGGTTTGGCATTGGAATACGGATAGTCGCGTGTTGAAATTAATTGTCATTGTATGGGCATAATGAGGAAAATGTCGAGAGGAAAGTTTTAAGTATGAACGTGGATGGCTATGAGTGGCGGAAGACTAAAGAAACGATGGCTGGACTGTGTGGAAGATGATATGGTTAGAAAGGGGGTGACTACTGAGATGACGACTAATAGTGTATTTTCTCTGCATCACCCTAAGGTAGACTGGTAGAAAATGCCCAAGGCATTAAGTCCGCCTTTGTACAGTTTTTACTTGTGCATAAAGTTTTAATAAATAAATAATAGAGACCTATGGAAGAAAAAGACATATTGCGCCGACCCCAAATAAATTGGGATAAGGTTAATAATATTTAATTGAAATAATTAATAAATATCCGTGCCAGCCCTGCAGTAACATCACGTAATACAGTTGGCAACACTTGCGACGTTTAGCGCGGCGAATCATTTTAAAAGCTTTCTACTTTTGTTTCCGACTCCGCCACCCCTGTCGCTCAGTAATGATTATTTTTGGTTGAAGCGTTCTATTTTAAAAATGAAAAGAGTACCAATAAACAATGTAGTTCTTTATTATGTTTATGGTTCTGCTTTTATTAAAACAAGGAAAAGTCTTCTTCTCTGTGTGATTATTTTACTAACTTTTGCTTGCGGCTTCATTTAAAAAATATCTAACCATGAAAAAATCTCTGGACTTTAAAAGTGACTGTCCTCTGAGTTTGATTCGATGTTACTTCTTAGATAAGTTATCATCATTTAAACAAGCTTTATTGGCCTCATCATCAAATGACAAATACATTTAATCTTGAATCTCTTTTTTAGAGTTTCAAGAATCTCTACAATAGTACAGACGCCAGCACATCAAGCTACTACAATCTGTCAAATTTCTTTAATAGATTGTCAACTTTATCGCTAAAGCATAAGGTTCAAAGTTGATTGGGAAAATTTGACAGTTTCGGGTAGGTTGATGTGCTGGCGTCTGTACATGTGCACTCTTAGGGATCCTAAGTTATCATAACGTTATCAGTTCTTTGTACAGAAGTTCGACTAACGCTGGTCAGAAACAGCTCCATGTTCCTCCACGCTCCACGTCATTTGCCTCGTTTCGGTTCGGACGACGCGACTTGACACCGCGTCGACAAAGTGTGGTGACATGTGATCAACTCAAACCACGTCCATAAGTGTGATCACTCCCTTATGTGGTTGTCAAAGTAACCTCTATTAAGTAAATCGTTAAAACTAAACAGCAAGTTTATTATGTAAAAATCTCATCGTGAAAATTTAGGTGAAGTGAGATGTTATTCCACCTGATGCTAGGAGTTGACACTATTGACGATGCTATGGAATTTCGGCAATTCGGACGTTCGATCTAATGACTTCGGCAAATTAGCCATCGGGCATATGACATTCAAAATCAAGCAGTAAACCCGACTTCACGTAAGTTTTCACGCGAGATCTTTTTTTTTGTTTTTTTTTATTGTTGAATGGGCACGCTCTTGACCTCGATCACGCCTGATGAAAAGCGATGGATATGGTCTATGGTGGAACGAGCGTGCCCAGAAGATTTCTGAGGCTAGAAGGCACTGGAACTCTCACGCATCGACGAAACGCAGCAGGCTGCTTGACGCCGGACTCCGGTGGGAGGGTGGTCGCAAACTAGGCGGGCGTTAGTCCTACCACCGCAAGGAAAGAATTGGCCAGTCAAATAAGGTGTTGGGTGTGACTGTCCAGGATGCGCCGAGCGCTCGGTTCAGTTGAGTAACTGGCGGAACAAACTGTGCTACATGAGGAGGCTTCTTCATTTATCCCAGAAAATCAAAAAAATCTTTACACATCAGATCGGCAGTTTTAGCACAGTGAGGCCGACTGATGCAGGTTTTCCTGTTTAATTGGCCTCTTCATGTGTAGTCTTTAATACCCCTTCACATTTATCTTTCCAATTAAATATTTCTCCATTCAGTACCTATCTATGGCTATGCTTTATCTATCAGTCAATCACGTAACTGTTTCGCCGATTTTTACGACACTGCTAGTCGAAAATAATCTCTATCGCCTTTATGTTTTACCTACAATAACTCAAACTCAAAGCATTTATTTCAATTAAACCATGTACAGGCACTTTTGGATTGTCAAAATTAAATAGTCGATCAGTTAGTCAGAAAGTTGAAGCCCATTCCAAAACGTAGATCTCTATGGAGAAGAACGGGCAAGAAACGCCAAGGACACTCTACCTACTATGGACTACACATACCCTTCAGAAAACCTTCATATTTTAGCACCTTCTCTTAAGTACGTGAGTGGCGTACTAAGGTATATAATTCGTTACGGCCTGAGACCTCCAGTTTTGGAGTAAAACCTCTTTTGTTACAATGTAAGGGTTTTCTTAAAGAGTTTTCCTTCGATGGTGTTTTGTTTGGTAAGGGGTCTTGAATGTTGAGATTTAAGTGTGGGGTAGGTAATTTTTGGGTTTCTTAGAAACCTTGGATGGCTTTGGTAGGCTATGGCTATATTTATTATGGCTGTGCCCCATATGGCGAATAAGGTATTGCTTCAAGAGAATAAGAAGTAGCGTTCTGATATCTTATATACAGAATCTATAAATGACGCAATCTCATCTTAGCGATAATCAATTTAAAAAAAATTGGTAATCTAGAGGTATTTTTGACAGATTCTGACTGAGATTAGAATGCAAACGTTCTTAAAAACACGGAAATTGCCCCTCTGCATAAAACAAGCAACGACATAAAATTTAAAACTTTTAAATGCAGATAACTATGGTACTTCAACGAAGCTACGCTTTCGTAGTATTATTTGTCGTAGCGTTTAGTAGATTATCACTCTCACTTTGTCTGGCTTGACACTGACCACTCAACCCACGTGGTTCTTTCCTCAAAAGACCATCTCGGACACTAATCTGCTTGGTTCTCACATGATCTGACCAAGATAATGTCTGCACTTTAATAGAGACCGTGACCTTTGAGATTGTTTTGGAGTTTTTTTCTCAGAGTTGTCCGTTAGAAACACCGACCTCATCAATGAAAAAATTAAAAATGGCATTATTTCAACAAGTAAACCCTAAAAATTATTTTTAACAATGAAGGTGTAACATATTGTTATTTCTAAGGACGTTACAAGTGTTTTTACATTACAACCAATTCACAGAAATTAAACTATCATTTATCAATGTATAGGTATAATACTCGTATACAAGAGGGGCTTGTGGCTAAGTAATAACAGCTGCACGGGTCGATTGATCAGGTTAAGCTACGCTTGGTCCGTGGATGGGTGACCATCTTTACATACCAAGAAAGACCCCTCCGTGCCTCGGAAAGCACGTTAAGCCCTTGGTCTTTGACAGGCGTTACGGGTCGTCAGAAGCCCGAAAGTCTGACAACCAGTCTTACCAAGGGGTATCGTATTACCCAATAACTAGGTTGTGGAAGTAAGATAGGCAGTCACTCCATGTAAAATACTCGTATTCTGCTGCATCCGGTTAGACTGGAAGCCGAACCTAACTTAGTTGGGAAAAGGTTAGGTAGATGATGAGGTATAGTATACACGTATATAAAGACCAGTATATTGGGTTTTCCTCCCAATACCTAAATAAATAGAGGGGGAGGGTAGTCAATTACTGCTGGCATCCTTACTTTTATTGTGTAGACCCATTGAGTAATTCTTATTAGTGAGATACAGATATTTTAGTTAGATTAGTAGTTACATAGGTTATATTTAAAGAGCAGTGGTAGCCCAGTGGTAACGGCCGCGACTAACGAGTTGCAGGTCGTAAGTTCGAATCCAGACAGGCGCTTTACTTTATGTTAATTGTTTCATCACCACTGCTCTCAAAAATGTGAAGGAAAAGATCGTGAGAAAACTGGCATGACAACCCGCACTGGGCCTGCGTGGTGGATTACGGCCCACTCCCTCACAGCTAGAGGAGGCCTGTGTCCTAGCAGTTGGAGCTTTATAGGCTGATTATATTGTAATTTAAAAAAAATCCACATATTTTAGCGAAACGCGCCCAGGTTAACAAAAACTATTACCATCCAGCAAAATAGAAGAAATAGAGTAGAACTAGGTGCATACCTCCTAGCTGACCAAAATGAATCAGTATTACAGCTAAAACTAGTTTCCCTGAAAACGGAAGTTTTTTAAAACTATTTTCTGGTAAACGGGACGGAAAATCCGACGAAAACATCTGGAAAATGTTAATAAACTAACAGCAAACCATCTGCTGGTTTTGTTTAGAGGAATGTGGAAAAATATTGTAAAGAATTTTCAGAAATAATATGAATTTTACATGAATTTATCAACAGTTACTGAAAGTCAAATCACATGTTAATTTTCGTGATTGGCTGTTGTTATTTTTCACAACAACAAGCTGTTTGCTATACTCGTAAAATGTGAGGACGACAATACGATAATAATTTAAAAATTCGTATATCTAATGACGTTCCCAGTCTTCATTCAAAAATGCAATCCTATACTCAAACTCAAAGCATTTATTTCAATTAAACCATTTACAGGCACTTTGGAATTGTCAAGAAGTCGGTCAGTCAAAAATAAAATGAAGCTAGTTGTATAGAAGTGTCCTCTTAGGGCGTCCTCTCCCGGCGTTTCCATTCACATCTACCTTGGAATATTTTTTGTTAATCACCTTTCACATCCTCTCAACATCACCAAACCATCTGCATAGTCTTTCCAATGTTTTAATAATAACTATTAAGACATTGACTGCCACCGCGGTCAATGCTGACCGCGAACAATAGATTTTCTATCGATCTATTTTCTAACAAATCGATTAAATAATTGCTAGTCTTCGCATAAATGAACAACTTCAAACGCTGCTATCAGAAACATAATATTTAACACCCCTATTACACAGTAACTACCCGGGTATGGCGCCCGGACACGGGTATGTACGAGCAAATGTAAAGGCTATTTTATAATGCTATTGCTATACACTAGAAACCTGCTCCTACTGGGCATGTGTGTCATCTGCTAAGATGACTAGACAAAACATTGAAATTTCTGTGCTACTTATAACCTAAGTTAAATATATATTGTTATACACATATTAATTCGGAATACATTTTCTATATGATGGTAAAAACGGCATCAAAATCCGTAACGGAGTTTAGAAGATTGCAGTGGTGGCACAATGGTAAAGGCCGCGACTTACAAGTTTTAGGTTGTAGGTTCAAACCCAGACAGGCGTTAGTTAGCTTTGTGTAAATTATTTCATCACCACTGCTCTTAAAACAGTGAAGGTAAACATCGTGAGGAAACGGCATGTCCTAGAACTAAAAATTTGAAGACATGTGACATCTAACAATCCATTCTGGGCCCACGTGGTGGATTATGGATTTATGGCCCACTGCCTCTCATCGAGAGGAGGCCTGTATCCCAGCATTGGGGATATTACAGGCTGATTATGTAAGACAAGATAAACCTTCCACCACCATCCACATACAGACCGCAATAAACACAGCATAGCCTCTTTGATTACTTCTATGCAGCTAGTATTTAGTCAAGTTGAAGCTAGTTAGCATCTAACATTATTATACCTTTGTAAATAATTTCTAAGACTTTTATGTAATAATTTTACCAATTTTAATACTGAATAAAACATTATTATTTATTATTAGTTTTCTATCTAAACAAGCCCTAACACCCATCTATCTATATAACTCAGTGGGTGGGCGTGGTTTATCCGGAGTGAAATCCGGTTAAGGACACTAGAGCCGGGTGGGGATTTTTAAATTTCATCCGGATGTGGGTAGTAATAATTAAAGGTTTAAGAGTAATGGGCTCAGATTTATTGTGTTTTTAAGCAGTTTGGAAGGTATTAAAGTGAGCCGGTTTCCTGTAGGTACAGGACGTGTTTTTCGAGTTTAACAAGCGATTGTATCAAAAACGATTTGTGTTCGTGGCTCCATCTAGAATTTGAGTAATTTTTCAGTAAAATAATAACCCCATTATCTTCTATCGATTATTATTATGCCAAACTTTACCAAAATTGCTGATAACCTCTCCGTAAAACCCTAAATAGGCACATTTGTTAGCGGATTTGAATCAGGACACAGCGCTGCTGCTCCGACGTAGGCGACGGGATGACGTCATGGCTACGCTTACTACGTGCGTAGCTGACGTACTACGCTTTCGTAGCAACAGTTTTCTCCATGACATACATTACTATGCTTATGAATATTGTCTCCGCGGCTTTTTGAGTTAAATAATTTGGCAATTATGGAAGAAAGGGTTTGACAATTTAAAAGAGTTATCTTAATAACTTGCCTGCTCTGTTTAATTGTGTACCTCGATGTTTGCACTTTAAGAGACCTTTAACTGGGAGCTTTTTTCGCGAGTTTATCCGAGTAGGTAAGTTAGAAAACAGTACTATTTATAATTAAAAAAAATATATATATATTTAACTTACATTGGAAAGTAGGACTTGCTTAAAACTATCTATAACTAAAAAAACACCTTTAAAAATACCAAATATACAAGACAAGAAGCTACCACGATCACTAGTCTAATCCACACCTCCATTTACTAATGAGCCGCCATTTTGTTTGCAGCACAATATGGCGGCGCATCCGGCCGCGCCGGAAGTGGCTCGCTCACACCGGACGTCAATTTGTCCGATGCATCACGGACGGAATACTTTATGAGCCTTTACAAATGGAGATTGGTATTTTCGGGTTTTCAGGATGTAATAAAATGTATCGCATAGTCTAGACAAGTGTGTCTTGTTATCCAGTTACTGGATTATGAATGTCAGACAGGCAGTCACTCCATGCTTATAGTGGATAAGACAAAGTTTAAAACAGAAGAAGAACTAGCAGGAGATCGAGGGGGGGTAGAGGGGGGGGGGGTTCAGGGGATCAGATTGGATTAACTCTAAAATACTGGTGATTGGGAAAAGACAGGCAGATGAAACAGTGTCACTCCGGGAGTGCCGACAGAATTGAAAACAAAACACAAACATAATACTTTGCCATCATTCACTGACATATCGGATATACATTAAAATCGTACCAAGTACATCCCGAGGACAGCCGAACACATCCGAAACGGTGTCGGTTATGGTAACAGTGGCGCGAATTCAATGGTTTTTTCCCATCTCAAAAAATGCCCAACGCGCCTAAAGAAGTTTTCACTTCAAAAAATCTGCTGTTTCAGACTAGTGTAGAAAAGTGCAATACCCACGCAGTCATAGTGTATGGAACAGCTAATATTTTGAAGAACTATTTCAACTCAGAGGGGTTCAGAATCACGTGCTGAATCCATGGTTACAGGTTGCACGTCGATGTCCCTGCCACCCTGTATCTAATGTATCTGCTACTGTATCAAACAACATTGATTCTATAGAATTCCGACTTTCAAAACAGAAAAGACGATGACTTTATACCAAAATAAATCATAAACTTTATAAAAATGCACACAACACCTAATTCCTTTAATAAACGTTAAAAGTCTTTTCTTAAATACAAAAAATGTCCCACTAATTCCTTTAATTCCACAGTTAAAAAACTTTTAAAAGACTTTGAAAGCTGTTTGTCTGCCGGTAATCACAGACAGCTAATTATGTACCTTTGAGGGAAGAAATAAAAGAAGTTCGCTTTTCTTACCGCTCACTGCTCAGATTTCTTTTATCTTTTATCTTTTTCAGCGGAGTTTTTGTACAAAAGGGTAATTGCAGTGTTCGGAGATAAAATATTGTTACTGTTTTATCCTTTTACTGACTAACTTATAAGTCAGGGAAATTAATTGTTAAGGCGATACCAAAATAAATTGGGGGTTTTTGGGCGCCCGCGGCGTCTTCGCGGTGAGCTCGCTGCGCACTCGCCTCGCTTTGGACTCATTTTCAAATCGCTAGTGTGTTAAGGCCCTAACTGGCGAAATGTGGGTGTACTATAGGAACACCTCTGCGTAATCCTTCGGGGAATACAGGCGTGATACTATGTTATGTATATGTCCTATTTTGTCTCATGTGTATAGTTTATATGTAGATTAGTTGAAACAATTGAACTATCTTACGACATCTATTCATATAATCTATTCATATCATCATTTCTGAATGCGATGTTCCGGAGTACTTCATCAAACACATACTTACTGTAAACAGGCTTTATGTAAGGCGTTCAATTACTAGCGTACGCCTCACAAACGCAAATACTAGCTTATTGAGTCAACTTGTTGAAAGCATACGGACACGCGGTTTGAACTGGCACGTGTTTCATGAGTTTTAAGTATCTATAACGTGGTTTTTTGGATGACAACTGGGATTGACGGCTGAACGTTATCTTCGAAGGTATGGATGATTTGACACCCAAGTCAAGACCCAAATTTTTTATAACCCACATATCGTCGCTCGCATGACTAACTGTCCTATCTCATTTTTTAGCTGATTTGGGTTGGGACGGCTACACTTCTATATTCACAACTCTTTATATTTTGTTGCCTTTCAAAATGGTTATATTATGAGATCCAAATAACATAAAGGTACGATGGTTAGTGAAAAGTGTAAAGAATCACGAATAGAAGAGCGTAGTCGTCCTGACTCAGATCAGCAAAAAAAAAAAACTAAAAATGAGATAGGACAGTTAGTCATGCGAGCGACGATATAGGATAGCGGTTCCGTCATATTAAAATGGCCGTCATGAAAATCTGTCTTTTTCACCAGTATTAAACAGTAAGGTGTCAAAAAACGCTCTGTGTTTGGTCAGTCGTTATTGTGTGACCGTTCACCGCTTTCTTAGTAAACAAAAGCTTTAGTGTTTGTACGGAAAATTGTGTAACCTCTGTTTCAACTTTAAACAATGTGCAATGCTCTTAAATCGAAATAGCAAAACATAATTTTATAGATTTATAAACCAACCCCTTATGGAATTTTAAGAGTTATTCCGGTCTGAACCCCTGAACCCCCCCTCCACTCCCACCCACACCCCTCGATCCCCTGCTAGTTCGTCTTCTCAGTGGATTGAAATGACGAAAAAACAATGGAAAGTTTGAGTCCAAATTCAGGCAAGTAAATCAGATCGCATTATTATTAAAATAAACTGCTATCTACTTAGTTTTATTAAATACAATACAAGTAATCCTGCCCTAATGTCATAACCCAATATTTCAACCTCCGCGGGTCCGCCATTTCACCCCGTCCGTATATTTCACCCCTCTAGCAAAAGTCATTAAAATGATTACGCTGAGCTGGCATTGCGAGCTATTGAACTGATTCAATTAATGAACACTAAGTTTGAGAATATGCCAGCTGCAGAAGATAATCTGTGAGTCAAACTTTTTAACCACTTTTTATGAATAAAGTGCTGGATGAAAATGAGTGAAGTGACCGGAGTTTCTTGATGGCGGTCGAGTTAAAATAGCTTTTGTTTTTTACGTCTTTCTCTTTTTGTGTAAAGATATTCATACTTACGAAGTATTTTGGTTGTCTAATTAAAAAAAAATATCAGGAACGGTGACATTTTTGGGGTGTTCTTTTTTAAGGTGCTGACATTATTCATGTTTAAATTTTTCTGTAATTTGTGGTATGTAACTGTTTTTTTGTCCCTAAATAAATAAATAAATTACGTACTATTAATTTGGTGACTTTGGTTTTATAACTTTATTTTCCATTCTTTAATCTAATTAATATATTGTTACGAGCTTGGGGTTCGTGACAATAAAAACTGCCGATTAAATAACCAAAAATAAACACTTTAATTAAATAACACCAATAAAACACAAACACACTAATTATAAAACACAATCGCACTACTGATCACTCTTAAGTCGCACTTGAAGATCGCTTCGAATGTTATCGCTTGTATCGCAGAACCAATACTGACCCGGTCGCGGCCCATCCCGGCCTTATATAGGGCTTCAGATAGTTCCAGAACCTTCTACTGTAGAAACATCTAGAATGTTCGAGTACATACCGGTCCCGACTGACCCGATGTCGATAGTTCTAGAATGTTCTAGTATCGAAAGTTCTGGAAGCATCTCGACCTACTAGTTCTGCTACTCGATACTAGATGGCGCTAGTGGTAGCTAATGTCGCCATCAATCGTGGCGCGCAACACTGCCCCCTCCTAAGACATGCTCGTCCCGAGCATTATCGGCCCCATAATAACGCGCCAATCGATCCACATGGACGATCTTAGGAGTACCTCTTGCACCTTTCTGTATCCGGTAGGTTACGTCATTGATCTTTGTCACAATCCGGTACGGCCCGTCCCATTTAGCTTGAAGCTTAGGAGATTTCCCTTTGCTGCGGACTGGATTGTGCAACCACACTAGTGAACCTTCGTCGAACCCTTTATTGTTAATTTTTCGGTCATAACGGGTTTTCATCTTTTCAGACATTTGCTGGCCTGATTGTCGGACGTGCTCATAAATGTCATTCATTTTGTTCCGCAAGTCATTCGCATAATCGGTTATACTGCGTGGGGCATCAGGGTAGCCAGTACTCGTCAAGCTGGGCTAATTTGGCGTTCATTCAGATGTACCTCATCCGTATGGGGGGTAAACTGGTAATGTGAACAAGTAATATACAGTAAAGTCAAAAAAAAAGTAAAGGTATTCCGGTGATCAGGTCTGCAGGCAGCCTTAATTCCCTTCCAAAGTTTGCGAAAGCTGGCGTCACCGATGTACTTTCGTGAACAGCACTTCTATATGACAACAAAAACGGTTGTATGTGCTTGTCCCAATCTCGTTGCCGATTTTCCACAACTTTCGCCAGGTATCTCTCCAATGTCTGATTAAATCGTTCCACCATTCCATCCGATTGTGGGTGGTAAGAAGTTGTTCTCGTTTTATGAGTACCCATGACTCGGCAAGTTTCCTGGAATATTTGGGACTCAAAATTCCTTCCCTGATCGCTGTGAATCTCCAAGGGTACTCCAAAACGGCAGAAGACTTCATGAACCAGTTTATCGGCAACTGTTGAAGCTTCCTGGTTTGGAATGGCGAAGACTTCCGGCCACTTAGTGAAGTAATCCATTACAACCATGAAATACTTGTTACCACTTTCACTTACCGGAAACGGCCCCGCAACGTCAAGGGCTATCCTCTCCCATGGTGCACCAACATTGTACAATTTCAATGCACCTCTACTACGAGTCTGAGGTCCCTTTACAGCTGCACAACTCGTACATTTGCGACACCAGTCCTCGACATCGTCCCGACAGTGGACCCAGTAAAACCGTTCTCGTATCTTCAGTAGAGTCCGTTTTATTCCCAGATGGCCTCCTGAACAACCATTATGGTACAGCTGTAGAACATCCGGTACTTGAGCTTTAGGGACAACCATTTGCAAATGACAGCTGTCCCCCCGAGCATTTTCCCATTTACGGCACAGGACTCCATCCTGAATCACCAAGCTGTCCCATTGGGCCCAATAACTTTTTGTGATCGAACTCATCGCTGAGACGTCGCTCCATCTGGGCTTAGGTGCACTGGCCTTCATCCACTCTAGAATCGGCTTGAGGTCTGAATCTTCCTGCTGTGCACGTTGTAGCCTTTCCTTCCACTCATCGCTGAGGTCTGTCTTGAGCATCCTCACAGGTACGAGTTCCTTACCCTCTTGCCTAGTACAATGCTTGCAGTCTTCAGGACAAGGTCTTCTTGATAATGCATCTGCGTTGCCATGAGATTTCCCGCTGCGATGTTCGACCACAAAGTCGTATTCCTGCAGTAGCTCAATCCATCTCGCAACTTGTCCTTCTGGATTTTTGAACTGCAACAGCCATTTCAGTGCAGCATGGTCAGTTCGTAAATGGAATTTCCGCCCCAAAAGATATTTGCTAAAATGCTGCAATGACTTTACCACAGCAAGCAATTCCCGTCTCGTGACACAATAGTTCCTTTCCGGTTTTGACAAAGACTTGCTGAAGTACGCTATCACAACCTCTTGATCACCATTCCGTTGAGACAACACACCACCAAGTCCTATGTCACTTGCGTCTGTGTCAACTATAAATTCCTTGCCTGCATCAGGATACCCCAAAATAGGTGTTTTACACAGTCGGTCCTTTAACTCCTGGAACGCGATGTCGCAACTTTCATCCCAGCAGAAATGTCGCTTCTCCTCGGTTAGCTTGTGCAGGGGTTTGGCTATATCCGCAAAGTTCTTAACAAATCGCCGATAATAAGAGCACAAACCCAAAAATGCTCTGACCTGCGTCTTGTCTTTCGGAACTGGCCAATCCTTGACAGCGGCGATTTTCTCTGGATCCGTGCGGATGCCTTCTTCCGACACTACATACCCCAAAAAGCTAACTTGCCGTTTGAATAGTGAACATTTCTTTGGACTCAACTTGAGGTTGGCACTCTGGATCTTCATGAGCACCCGTTCCAGGTTTTGAAGATGTTCTTCAAACGTACGGCCTACGATGATGATGTCATCCAAGTAGACCAGACAGGCATCACCAATTAACCCGGTTAGTACAAGTTCCATCAGCCTTTCAAATGTTGCCGGAGCGTTGCATAATCCAAACGGCATAACTTTAAATTGCCAAAGACCCTTTCCTGTCGAGAATGCAGTTTTCTCCTTGTCCTTAGGATCAATTTCAACTTGCCAGTAGCCACTTTTCAGGTCCAACGTGCTAAACCACTTTACTCCAGTAAGCATGTCCAGCGTGTCATCTATTCTTGGCAAAGGGTAGCTGTCCTTCTTCGTAACGTCATTCAGACGACGATAGTCAACACAAAACCGCATGCTGCCGTCCTTCTTCCTTACCAGCACTACAGGTGAACACCATGGACTAGATGAAGGTTCAATAACACCATCCTTCACCATTCCCTCAATCATGGTTTCCACTTCCTTTTCGCGTGCTACAGGCAATCTCCTTGGCCGCTGACGGATAGGCAATTCTTCTCCTGTGTGTATTTTGTGTTGAACTAAGCCAGTCTTCCCAATGTCACCGTCGTTTGACGAGAAAACATCGGCGTACTTGAGTAACATCTTCTTCGCCTTCACCATTTCGTTTTGGGACAGAGCGCTGTGGCAGTCTCCTAAAAGTGTGGACACTTTCGTTTGTGCATCCTTGCTGAGGGTCCCAGTCGATAGATATTGGCATCGACGCAACCAGTCCACTTCCTCGCAAGTACCAACTAGTGTGCCTTTTTCTATAATCTGTTCCTGATCACAAAGGTTCAGCACACGTACCCCTGAGATGTCGGTGGCTCTGACCAAAGTTCGTGCCACTTTCCATGGAAGGTCACTGTCTACCCTTTCCACGAGTACACAACGATGAGTTTGCCCAGGATTCCGAGGAAGACTAACCGGCACCATCGTTTCTGATCTCGGCGGAAGTACAATCTTCTTAAGACTGTACACATTCCCTGGTAACGCCCCTTCCATAAAAAGTTCCTCTTGTCCACATTTCAGAACACCTTGCTTGACGTCTATTTCACAACAATTCTTCCTCATAAAGTCAAGGCCCAAGATGCAATCGTCCATTATATCAGCCACGATGACATTATGCAGGTAGAATCTGTTGCCTAGCTTCAACTCCATCTTCTTCTCTCCATGGACGGGTATGCGCTGACCGGTGGCTGTTACCAAATTAATGCGTTCTCGGTTGTATGCGGAGTCCCCAAGGAACCGACTTGTAAGTTGGGAACTAACGACCGTACGAGAGGCTCCTGTATCTATGGTCAGCTTACAAGGCGTTCCGTTGACCTCGCCCTTGATGATTAAACTGTTCCCGTCATGGGTTTGCGTGATCGAAATCCTTGGGGCTCTTTGAACACCAGCCAGCACCCGCCCCGCAGTCCTGGCTATTACTCGTTTCCCTGCTGCTGGTGCTGGGCGGTGCTGTTAGCCGCACTGCCCTCTGGAGATCGGCCGTCTTCTCTTTCTGCAGTCCGCTTAGGGCAACTGGATCTAAGGTGGCCCCTTTCCCCACAGCCGTAGCACCTAGGGCTGTATCCTTTATTGCGGTCGCGAACTGTAGCCGCTGCAACCTCCCTGACGCGATGGGAACGATGATCCTGCCGCACAGCTTCCACCTCCAGTGCATGGGCCAAGGCGTCCTTAAGTGTCCCGTGATGACCGAGCCTCACAGCAGCTCTAACTTCAAGGTCGCGGATGCCATCGATGAATACCTGCACCAGGTTCCCATGAATAAGCGCAGGTACAGACTGGTATGCTTTCCGAACCAGCTTCTCCACTTCAAGGGCCCACTGCTGCAGGTTTTCATTACTGCGTTGCACGCGATCCTTTAGCTGCGCACGAAACACGTGTTCCAGGTGAGCGTCGCCATACCGAGCCTCCAATGCCTCAAGGAGCTGCTCGTAAGTCACTTCCTTACCGAGAGCTTCCAGGACAGTTAAGGCCTGGTCACGCAGGCCTAGGGTGAGGGCAGTCATGGCCTGACTTTCATTCCACCCGTTCGCCTTCATGACAGCCTCAAACTGGATTTTATAGGCGGACCAGGAAGAAGTTCCGTCGAACGGTGGCACTTTGAACCCACGTAGCGTAGGTGTTGTAGCTACGGGAGCTGCGATTCCATCCTCAAGTTTAAGGCAATTCAGCGTTTTCTTCACGTCAGCCATCACGTTGTCAACCCGATTATTCACTTGGTCGATTCGGGTTTCAGCTTCCAACAGGCGGTTGTCATGTTGGGCAACCTTATCCTTCACCTCCTTCATGTCTTTCCCGAAGGTAGCATGAAGGTCCTTCATAAGGAGCATCTGCTCTTCCTGGCGACGCGCCTGCTCCTCCTGTCGGCGGGCCTGTTCCTCCTTATCACGCTGGAGCTGTTCTTCCAGCCGACGAGCCTGTTCCTCCTGACGGCGGGCCTGTTCCTCCTGACGGCGGGCCTGTTCCTCCTTATCGCGCTGGAGCTGTTCTTCCAGCCGACGAGCCTGTTCCTCCTGTCGGCGAGCCTGCTCCTGCAGCATCATCATCAGAGCAGCCAAATCTGGTGCTGATGATGCTGGAGCAGCTGCGGACGGGCCGGCCTCCGTGGTCGGCAGCTGGCCATCCGAGCTCTGTGGCATAGCTCCACCAAAACGTCTCTGGTCCGTCTCCTGTTGGCGTTGACTCCGGGTACGGATACCCTCCGTGTCGTCTTTGGGTAAAATCGGCATGATCTTAATCCTTGCTTCTGACACCAATTGTTACGAGCTTGGGGTTCGTGACAATAAAAACTGCCGATTAAATAACCAAAAATAAACACTTTAATTAAATAACACCAATAAAACACAAACACACTAATTATAAAACACAATCGCACTACTGATCACTCTTAAGTCGCACTTGAAGATCGCTTCGAATGTTATCGCTTGTATCGCAGAACCAATACTGACCCGGTCGCGGCCCATCCCGGCCTTATATAGGGCCTCAGATAGTTCCAGAACCTTCTACTGTAGAAACATCTAGAATGTTCGAGTACATACCGGTCCCGACTGACCCGATGTCGATAGTTCTAGAATGTTCTAGTATCGAAAGTTCTGGAAGCATCTCGACCTACTAGTTCTGCTACTCGATACTAGATGGCGCTAGTGGTAGCTAATGTCGCCATCAATCGTGGCGCGCAACAATATATTGCCTCATTGTTATAGCCTACACTGAGTCCCACCTAAGCAGAGGCCTCATCCAAATCCTTCCATGCATCCTTTTCTTGCCTCATGTTCATCTGCCTAGCCTTTTCCCAACTATTTTGGGGTCGGCTTCCAGTCTAACTGAATGCAGCTGAATAACAGTATTTATTTTTTGTTAAATTAATTTAATGCTTTCTCATATATTTGTACACCTTTTTTTTTTTTTTTTTTTTTGTGGATGGGAAATCATCTAATGACTCCTCCCGCTCTGGGTGGAGCGGAAGGGAGTGTCAGACTCTTACTGACTAAAACCCACCCGTGTTCCTTCCTTAGCCCTTTATGTTCCGGGGCAGCGGTAACCCTTTCGGACGATCCCGCTACTTTCGGACGATCCCGCTACATATTTGTACACCTAATAACTAGTTATTTATGTTTCATGCTTGATTGCATTTAAAAAGCAATGTGAATTGACACTGAATAAATAAATTCAATTTTAGAATATCAATATTTTTTTATTTTAGAATTTTCATGATTGCACCTACCACTGTTTTCTCTGCATCACCCAAAGGTTGACTGGTAGAAAATGCCTATGGCATTAAGTCCGCCTCAGTACATTTGTGTGCTTGAAGTATTAAATAAATAAATATCTTTTTATGCCGTCAGATTATTAACAAGTTCCACAAACAACCAACTTCACAAACTTCAATCCTACAAACTAAAAATCTTTAAATAGGTATAAAAAGCACCCTTCCGCTAAGAACTCAATTAACTTACGAAAAGTACTTCCATTACTACTAGTACTAAGGCAGTATTTATGGTAATAGTTCCATAGCAGGGATATTGCTAAGAGGCGGATTAAGGGCATTGTGTGCGTAATTGCACAGAGCCATGTTTTATAGAATATTGCCATCTTGGAGCACGTGCACGAACTTAGGCGTTGTAATTTTACGTTCATATTGGCTCCATGGCGGATTATTTGTATTGTCGATCTCGTGATTGCTACAGCACCCTTAGGTTTAATGCTACTTGCACGTCATAAAATGTCAAGGTTTACACCTATGTAACAGTTATACAGTTTTTCCTACCATAAAGCCCGTAATACACATGCCTGTAGCTTGTACAAAACTGTAAAAGTAGCTTGCATGTCATTGTGACTTCACCAATCAGAAGTTATTATGATATGCATTGGCATGCAAGCTACTTGCATAGTCTTGTATAAGCTACAGACATACACATTACGGGCTTAACGAAGTTACAATTTCCAGCTGTACAAGACTCTTTAGGCGCGTGGCAATAATCGGAACTAACGCCGCCATCTTGTTTTTTTAATACAATTTCACACAAATGTTTACCAACAACACATCCGTGAACAACACCATCCTGTCAATGTCATTCAAACGCCAAAAGAGCCTTGCAGCACTCTACTGGGGGTTTTGTCAAAGAGCTAAAGCAACGAGGTCGACCATAACCTGGACAATCCTCAAATACTCTCTTGTCTTAAAGTCTGTGCCGTATTCGCAGCGAGTGTCTCTTTCTAAAACTTTTAAGTGCCCTATTAATATTGTCATAATTATTTAGATACTTAAACAAACACAAATTATGATTATGATGAACACGTATTCCAAATCGATTAAACTTGTTTGTTATATTGGCGAATGAAAATTATCATATTTTAATGGCAATTTATTTCAAAATATTTTTGTCTTTTATTACATGTAGGTACTATCATTGGCATTATAGTAGTTGTACTTCTGCGTACCCCACTACAAAACACGAGCGTAATTAATAACTTTGATAATTAAACCATTTCGATGAGGCTCCTTGATGGTGTTCCAATAATGTGTTTCAAAAGTAAGTTTACGTAATTATGTAGGTAGGTACTGAAACTGTGGGTAGACAGAAACAAGTGAGGTTGTGTACGCTTGTGCTACGAACATGATTAATTTCTTCATTGTTTAGAAGGCACATGTTACCTTTTCCTACTGTTTTTGTACCTAATATTGGTGATATATCTAGTCAGTATGTTAGTAAGGTATTTGCTTGTGTGCAATCAGAAATATACCACATTGCCTATATCTTACTTTATTGAACACAATACAGGGTGGCAGGGATATCGACCCGCAAACTTTAACCATGTATGTATAAGATATGTACAGACGCCAGCACATCAAGCTACCCGAAACTGTCAAATTTTCCCAATCAACTTTGAACTTAATGCTTTAGCGATAAAGTTGAAAATCTATTAAAGAAATTTGACAGATTGTAGTAGCTTGATGTGCTGGCGTCTGTATAATATATAAAGGACAAAAATTAACAAAGATGGGTGCTATCACAGATATAGATACACCTAGATAACGCAAGAGCAACTACTTCGCGTGCCCAGCTTACGTACAAAAATCGTAAGCCGCCACTTTTGCGCTCAGTCCTGTGTACTGCTGGCTGGGTGAGCGTGAGCGCTGGCGCTAGGCCCCGGGCTTGGTGCGAGATGGGTGCCGCACGCGGCGACGCACGGCGTCTTTGAATCGATTTGATTTTTCCATCACTAAAAAGCGCTTGTGACGTCATATTAGGTAGTCAAAAAATAGCACGCTTGATTTTCATACAGATCGTGATACTTGCGTTATCTAGGTCTATCTATATCTGTGGGGGCTATAGATTAATATAAGTATGTTTTAATTATGAGACCGCATCTTTAGAGCATCAGAATTATTCTTCTTATTATATATCTTTTAAAACGCGTTATGTAAATATTCGTGGCTCAAATATGTGTTTCATGTTTTTTCAAGTGATATCAATTAAATAAATCTCAACAACTTATAACCACAAAGTTTCAAGGGGTTGGGTTTGCCGCATAGGCGACCGATATCTCTCTTATAAGGGGTCGACCGTAAAGTTCGCTTATAGTACCTTCAGATGAGGATCAGTTAGACTCGTTAACGAGGGTCTGAGTTAGCATTTTCAATTCTATATAACATCCGTTTTCATTTACCTATCTGTTAGCGGTTTTAACCTTCGAATATATTCACCCACCAATTATTCGTGGTAAATAAATACGAGTATACCAGCCATTGACTAATCGAGAGAGACATCAGTTAGCGCGGGGACCAATAAAATAGTGGACTGTATCTTAGGGGCAATGGTTTAATGTCGGTCTCGTTTACAATAAACTTTCCCGGACAAACAGTTAAGGGCTACCCTCCGTCGCGGTGGAGTCCGAGGAAGCAAGTGGTCATCGGGCAACTATGTTCGGGTCGGCTTCCAGTCTAACCGGTTGCAGCTGAGTACCAGTATTTTACATGGAGCGACTGCCTGAATGGATTAGCAATATCTTTCAAAATTATTTAGATTGAGATTGATAGCGTGTTATAGGTGAAGTGAGCTATTAATTGTGTCAATCTAAGAAGTAGTTAAGTTATTATGGCGAGATTTTTACTGAATATATCGGCTATTGTACCTGCTCTTATTGAATACCGTTCTATTCAAAGCGCACAATGACAATTCCAAGCCAACAACAAAAAGGCAGGACAACAAAAATACGACCGCAAAAAAAAACAATCATGTCTTGTCAAACAAGATGGCCGCATGTCAGTACACTGTGTCCTTCGTCATGTTCTTTTGTGGACGACGATGGTCTTACTGATTGATCGATGTCTTGTCTATAGGCAGTGTAATTGGTGTCGCGCCTTCAATCAATCAAGTTTCGGAATTAAGGGAAAAGTTTGAGATGCCTACTCCATGTTAATTGAATTGGAATGAGGAAATAATATTGTTGAATAAAACGTTTTGGTTTTATAAACAAGCCTCTGCTTTTAACCAAAAGTAATTTCTCTAGAGTTTCAGACAACACTGTTATTATTGATTCTACATAATTATAACTTGTTATCTCTATACCAAGTTTCATTTATTAACGCCAACCTATACTACATTTGCGATTAAGTTTCCAAACATGTAAACAAGTGTGTTTTTTGTAAAATAACTGTAATACCGGCGTAGTTCAGTTTTGCACTACAGCTTCGAATATTTTTATGACGTTTTGAATAGTAGGTACTTGTAGTCAACTTAATTTACACTTACCCGTTTAAATTAATCTAATCAATTAGAAACAAGGATATAAATAGATTTTAAATAACGTTATTGCTAACAAACTCTAACCCTAAAAACAAACCTGTAATGTGTTTAAAACTATTAAAAGACTGAAAATCTGGCAGCTGGTATTTCCACGTAATCCTTTAGTCAAAACCATAGGTCAAAACAAATCCAAAAACAACTCGACTCCAGTCAATAAAAAGTCAACCTCATCATTGCTGCTCCACCACGTCACCGATGTCAAACCGTCAGAGTAATCCGAGCAATGTATTTCGAAACAGGTGAATTTCCCACGTCACTGACTGCCCGACCTAATTGCTCAGTGGCCAGTATTTCGTCCTATTTTTTCTGTAGCCTGTGCGTTACTTCAAAGGTGAGCTGGTGTATTTATAACAAGGTTGGATGTGACAAGGAGTTGTTTTTGATTAGAATGTGCTGGGAAGCTGAATGTATGTATAGTCAAAATGTTGTTATGAAATGAGACGCACCTCGGAAGATCATCAAAGGACTGCGTAATTCAGACAAATTTGTTTCTACATTACTTACTTAATTTAAATCAAATATTCGATTAGAACCACGCAAAAATTCGAAGAAATGGGACCGCGTGGTATATTGTAGCCCGCTCCATTGAAGAGAGCACGCCTGTGTCCCACCAGTGGGAACATTATAGGCTGATTCGATTAATAAAAAGAAATAATTGACAAATTAATAATTATTTGTGTGTCATTCTTATTCTTGCAAACGAGAGAATTATGTGTGTAGAATTCATAATCGCCACCAAATCAGCCTGCAAACCTTGATCGTTAAACAAAAGTCTATCAAATACGAGTAATTGCTACAAAGGTGTGCGCAATGTGGCAATTATTCCCCACACTTTTCAAATTTATTGCAGATCGCTATCATCCTCCTGTCCTTATTCGAATTTATTTGGGGTCGGTGAATCACCCTCCATACAATTTCATTGGCCGTTATTTTAGGAATAAAACCCTTCATCTTACACGTAACCTGGAATTACCTTTATTCTAAGAAACAAAGATATTGTTTATTCATTCATTCACAGCCCATCGTTCTTCCCCTGCTCTTATAACTTAAATGATTACTGACAAACTGACGATATATTTCAATGTCAAGATTCACACACTAAGATATAGACGAAGACTGCGAAGAATGGCTCTAGAAATAAAAGCCAGGTCGATGCAGGCTAAAAGCATTATCTTAAACGGATTGAAGGCTGCATTGCACACTCTTACGTTTGAGTAGACAAGCGTTTAAAACGCTGCGGTTGTTATTGTCTGTACATGAGAAAAGTACCAAGTACAGTCAGGGAAATTAATAGGGGATTAATTGACCCTACGTCAATAATTATGGTTATTTCATTAAACTGTCAAGAATTTACAGTTAGGATCTGAATATACGGACAATTTAAATTGCTAGTCCAGTCAGCTTGCTTAACTATTACTTTCCATGGCCGGCAGATAAATAATCTTAAGGCGAAAGCTTCCGGGTAGCAAAATTTTTCCAAAAATCAAATTAAAATTTTCTAACGTAAGTACATCCTGAGATAAAGAAAGAAAATACGTTTATTTGCGGTAAAAATGACGCATAAAAAGAACTAAAAAAAAAAACAAGTTGGGGAAAAACATGCGTCACATCCGCGCAAAACGGGCATCGCTCAACATAATGTTTAGACCTTATACGAGACAGAGCCCCAGCGCTGATTTTCAGCGACAGCCGGCGTTCGTTGATGTGATAACGTCAACCAGTGCAGCATACGATTAGATATAAATAAAAAACAACAACCAAAATAAGAAATAAAATAAATATACCTACATTAAGTTCCTAATTCTAAAAGATGGTATAAATATGAAATTTATGAAGTACTTAGTAACATTCCGGGCAACGTTCCAACCTGACACTGACCTGAAAATTGCAAAAAAAATTAAGTAAATTTGAATTTCGCTATCTCGATCTGGCTATCTTAGCGCATCCCTCTTAATTCCAACTGGAAGTAAGAGTCTTCTTCTACTGGCTCTTGTTCCATGTCACTTGTGGTCATAATTTTCCCGTCCTTTTCATTCATACCACCCCTCACACATCTGTCTTTTCCTTGGTTTCTTGTTGCCTCCCCAATGAAGTAATGTATTTGGTGTTTTACCAAATGAAAGAATGAAATCATTTCGTCAACAAGTCCCTCCTCGCAGATATTAATAACTAGGTACTTTTTGTTCACTATTCTTTCTGAAGAAAAGAAAGCAATTCATTTCGAAGTCAAAAAAAAAAACAGTACAAAGTGAAAAATACATTTCATTTCGGAAGTCGGTGTCGTTGGTTCCGGATTTTATTTTGGATTTTTGAAAAAAAAAAGACGTATTATAGAAGCTAACTGAAAAACTACTCAAGCATAATTTTTTACAAGGGAGTAAATGCATCAGGGGTGGTACCATATACGAAATCGATCCACAATTGCCGGAAAAATCGCGTAACATAACTCCTCCATTTTGAAGTCGGTTAAATAGTCACTAAAATTTACGACATCTTTGTTACTCTACGTCGAAGTATTGTTGCTATATGTACAGTCAACAAAAGAGATAAGTATGCAGGATCGTCAGATATAGTTGAAGTTTAATAAGAAACCGATGGATGTCCTCGAATAAAATTTAATTTTATTAATAGAAAATAAACAGCTCATTTATCGAATTAAATTTCAGTCGACAACATTCATCGGTTTCTTACTAAACTTCAACTGTAGCCGACGATCCTGCATACTTATCTCTTTTGTTGACTGTACGAGAGTAGTCAATGTGGTGAAAATTAAGGTAAATATTGTATACATAGATATATAGAAGACTCTTATGATAGTAAAATATATTGTAAAGAGTCAACCGCTCGTCTGCGCCTGCTCATCGCATTAACACTAACTAGATTGCTTCGTGCTCATGTGAGCCACGATATGAGAGTGAGCCCTCTAGGATTGTGCTCATATTATATTACCTCTTGAATTTTATAGTAGGTACAACTTACGTTTACTTCAATATTTCATGTAATGCCTCTGAAAAGTTTTAGGACGCGCAAAATATTATATTTTATACTGCGAGTCTTTGGTCAACTGGACCCACTCGAACCCCATTTCTAACCGACTTGAAAAAGAGGTTTTCCATTCGTAACTTATTTATGAACTAGCTGCAGCACGCAACTTCGTTCATCATCATCATCAGCCTATAGCAGTCCACTCTATCTATGTAGCCTTATCTTTTATAATGCAGGCCGGTCATAATTGACGACATCTGCTGTTCGAACATTAAAGCAGATGTGAAAGATTTAGATTAGATTTGACTAGTCAGATAGAAAGTGCTAGTTTTATTGTGAAAACTCCAAAAAAATATAGTAGATGAAATCATATTATAGGAGTTTGATTTCACAAAGTGCTCCCATCTTAGCTACATCCCTATAGTACCGTACATACTTACATATTTAAGCATTTAGTTAAGAGCTGTTATCTTGAGATTACAAACAAACCTTCAATTTTATTTATTTGAATATTTTTATGTACGAGTATAATGTATAGATTCACGCTTATCAATTTTGAAACTAATTCTCAATTCACTTGAGTAATCGAATGTAGCCAGAGTGATTTACCTGCCAGTCTGCATGATGTAAGGTTCCTTTTGCAGACTCACTAAATGTAGCTCTCCGTCCGATCAGGACCAGGCCCCTGCCGGACGGCGCGTATGTGTACCACGCGCGCCTCAAAGAGATGTCAGCAGTAAGGAAGGGGCCCGCCAGGGCCGAAGCCTGCCGGGGTAGCGGGATCGTCCGAAAGGGTTACCGCTGCCCCGGAACATAAAGGGCTAAGGAAGGAACACGGGTGGGTTTTAGTCAGTAAGAGTCTGACACTCCCTTCCGCTCCACCCAGAGCGGGAGGAGTCATTAGATGATTTCCCATCCAAACAAAAAAAAAAAAAAAAAATAACACAGACCTTTTAATAAATCTATTATAACAACGAAAAATCTTGCTTCTAAAACGAGAACAATAAAAATATCATCGTACATTTTCAGGAGCAGCTCAAAAATCGTAGCCGAAACTGAAATAAACTAGTTTGGAGATCTGTGGCCACCCGAGCGGCAAATACGATCTCATACGAACTGAGCCTGCATAACATTTACGAGTAGATATGCACCTCGTATTTAGACGCGGGGGTGTATTTTATTTTATGGAATACTCGTAGTTATATTCCTTGCTTTGTATTTCTCGAAGGTTGTGGTTTTCAGATGTTCACACTTAGGTTTCTTACTTTAAAGTGTAATGAAAAGCTAGACTGCTCACTTAGAGGAAATTTATAGCTTGATAAGATTTAATTTTAATACTAGCTGCGCCCCGTGGTTTCACGCATAAATTTCGATCCCGTGGGAATATCGGGATAAAAAGTATTCCATGTGTTAATCCACGGTGTCAGCTACCTCCATACCAAATTTTATCAAAATTGGTCCGGCCGTTTGTGCGTAAAGAAGTAACAAACAAACACACTCACAAACTTTCGCTTTTAAAATATTGGTGTGATTGAGTTTTCTTGTGTAGTAGGCCGCACTTTAATGGTAATGAAACCAGCGGTGCTATTCTGTAAACATCGAGAAAAGGAAGGTGAAGTGAGTTTTCAATAGTGTCAATACCCAGCATCAGCAGCTCACTTTAAGTTACCACGGTGATCTTTTTACAGAATAGCACCGCTGATGCTTGCGATTGACACTATTAACAGGTCACTTCAAGCTCAATTCACATTAGTTTTCGCGGTGAGATTTTCACAGAATAGCCCTACAGTATAAGCTGTCCACTTAATCTGTTGGTACTCCGTTCTACGCTAGGACTGTACTGTGTATCTGCCTGTCTTATTACATAATATTAGCTAAACTGTACTCATTTTGATCTTTGACAATGAGCCTGAAATCTTAGTACGAAATAGGTCTTTCTCTCTTTTCATTAAATATAATAGAGACATAGAAAGATAGTTTTTATGGTTTTCAAGGGTGCTAAAGCCGATAGAGAGGTCAAAATGATAGTTCAAGATGGCGAAAATTTATGAGAGCTTCCTAAAAGTATACTAGATGGATTTGTATTAAAAACGAGTAATAAATTCACAATTTCTCTCTCTTTGTCTCTTGCAATTATATACAAGTGTGTGTGTGTGTGTGCGAATTTCGCGTAAGGAATTACGTACGTTCCTGACGAGGGTCCCCCTACCGCACACGTTTTTTTTTCATTTCGATTAAACTTTTCAGACGAATCTTTGTGCAGGGGTTGTTCTATCCGAAATTACTCCAAACCCCTTAGAATTTCCATTTAGCTGCTCCTTCAATATCTTGGAGGATAAACGCAAAATCTTGGGAAATTCACAAAATTCAAGTAATGCGGTCGCATGATTTCAGGAATTTGATTCCTTTCGGCATGGTATTTTAGAATGCCTCTCAAGCCTCTAACGGTAACCCCTCGCTTATTCGAGAAGGAACCCTCCAGTTTAGGATAAATTAAATACTTCAAATGTCTTGAGAACTGATCAATAGCATTAAACAGATTGGAGAGGTTATAATTAAACTCAAAACTAATCATCAATTCAACCAATAATTCATCATTAATTTTAATTAAATCAAATTACAGGTACTTTTGAATTGTCAAAGAGTCAGTCGGTCAGAAAGAGGAAGCTAGTTGCCCATTCCAAAGCGTAGTACCTACTATGCCACATTCATTCTAGTTAAATTAGAAACTCCATCGACACTTTTTTAAAATCAAAATATTGTTATTTTTATAAAACATAAACATCTTACATAGCTTCACGTCACTATTCTCCGAGGATGTAAGCAGGAGTATCACAAACCACCTACATTTCAGGAATGTGACAAGTCCTACGTAAAAAGGAAGTGGGAATAATTATTGTCATAATGCGGACTGATATCTATTTTCCGGGCTATTGGAGAAACACAACAAAACTTTGCCCGACACGAGGATAGATCAAGGACATCCCTCTCAGCATTCGCGTTTGCGATCACCAGACTAACTAGGCATCATTTACATGGAGCGACTGCCTATCTGACCTCCACAACCCAGTAACTGCGTAATACAATACCTTATAGTAACACTGGTTGTCAGACTTTCGGGCTTCTGACAACCCGTAACGAATCCAAGAAAGACAACCGGGACCAAAGGCTTAACGTACTTTTCGAGTCACGACCAAGACCCCTCGTCTTGGTATGTGAAGATGGTCACCCATCCACGGACCAACCACGGCAAGCGTAGCTTAACCTAATCGATCGACCCGTGCGGTTGTTATTATTAGCCACAAGCCCCTCATCAACGACTTATTGTATTTAATAATATAAAAAATATTCGTATATGTATAAAACAATAATTCTTCCTTTTTTATCGCGTAGATAAGCGATAGAAGAATATTTTACACACAGGCCATAAATCGCAGTAAGGCTTGTCTTGAAAGCGTTACCTAATACCTACCCTAAGTCCAACCTATCTCAACTATCAACATATCTATTTATATAAAAGAATGTCGGGTTAGTTACACCATTTATAACTCGAGAACCACGGGAACGATTTTTATGAACTTTGGTTTGTTGGATTTGTCTCCGCCCCGAATAGCAAAATAATAAAATTATTACATGGGAAAAAATTCCAAAAAATGAAATGAAGATTTTTAATTTTCTCATAAATTTTGAATGGAACGGCTTTTTTGATGATACCTCGAGAACGGATTGACAGATTTCGATAAAAAAAGTTTTCGTTCTTCGAAATTTTCCTCGCAACAACAACACTTATTGATTCTGAGGCGGTACGAAGTTCGCCGGGTCAGCTGTTAGTTATATTATATGCTGGGACCGGTAAAATTACAGACCTATAATAATTAATAAACTTAGTCTACGGCGCCTCGGAGTAAGTGGTGCAAGGCAAAGACACCCCTAGTCCCTACCCGTCTTTGAAACCATCCTCATGAAAAGTGCACGTGACCTACACGATATTGTAGTTTTACCCGTTTTGTGTGGCGAAGTTTTGGGCCAACAGAATTGAATAAACTATCGTGCCATCGACACAAAGGACGAGAAGCCTGAATGTCCCAGAATAAATTGGTAATATACAGTCAACAAAATAGATAAGTATACAGGATCGTCGGATATAGTTGAAGTTTTATAAGAAACCATGGACGTTGTCGAATAAAATTTAATTTTATTAATAGAAAACAAATAGCTCATTCATCAAATTAAATTTCAGTCGTCAACATCCATCGGTTTCTTACTAAACTTCAACTATATCCGACGATCCTGCATACTTATCTCTTTTGTTGACTGTACATATCATGCATGCAGTTAGGTACAGTTACTGGTGAATATTAAAACATTGTCCCCTTTATTTATAAACGTTGCTTAAAGTTAAGAGATGCTTAAACTTCAAAAATGTATGGTTATGATAAATGATTTTATTTCTGTAAGTAGGTTTGCACAAACACTTTTACACGTCAATCATATTTTTAAAAACTAGATGAGGTCGGCGTTTCCTATCTAACTACTCTGAGAAGAAAGGCCGAAACAAACTCAGAGGTCACAGTCTCTTTTAAAGTCCAGACATAATCTTGGTCTATGAAGACCATGTAGATCGAAGTCTGAGATGGTCTTTTGAGGAAAGAACCATACAGATTGAGTGGACCTGTCCAGTCAGTGCACGCATTTGTCAGAATTCGTACAGCTCAACTCAAAACTTAAGGAGCTCAACGATTCGCTAATCATTACTTAACTTCAAGCAACGTCTCAAGTCTTCAAGTCTACGTTTATTCTTCAATGGCAAGTAAAACCTACGTACGTAAACGTATTATATATTCTTTCTTTCTTTCTTTAAATAGACTCCGCCCAGAATTCGGCTACTTGTTTGGCGCCACCACTAGCGGCCATCAGTTCCTGTAACGTGCAGCTGACAGGACACGTCGGACATGATATTAAGGGTCCCATCGTTTGTGGAACAGCACCACATTTACACTCCAACACGGACTTGTCTATGTGTATCCACGTTTACTAATAAAGCCTTTAGTATTTTAAATATCTAGGCCGTGACAAAGACTCAAGTTTCCAATCCAATCAATTTCCAGAACTCCTTTACTTCTAAAACCTATTACAATTTCGCTAGTCGTTGCGGCAAGCCACCCAACCATTTTGAGGAAATTTTCAGTTAAACTGTAAGAGAATTGTTTTAGTTATTACGCCGTCTTGGAAAGGTGCCAGGCAGAGGTATACAGCTGACGAGCCAACTTTAGTCCAACTTTGACCATAAATTGTGGAATGCAGTACGAAATGCTGTTTATTTCAGAATTTACGTTTTCGCCTTTTTTAGTCTGAAATGTTGAAGTACTTTTGAATAAAATAACAATTTCATTTTGATTTTGGTATCTGTTATGGATTGTTTTGGCAAGATAACTGTTTGTTATTGCAATCTGAGGATATACTATGAAGTTTTAAAACCATATCGACGATGAAATGTCAAGAACTCCTAACTGACATTTTTTTCAATTTTACTTTTTTTACGTAGATAGACTTTACAAACGATTATTTAAAGTATCTACGTAAAAAAAGTAAAATTTAAAAAAATGTCAGTTAGGAGTTCTTGTCATTTCATCGTCGATATACATATATATAAATTTTTTATATTGGGCGGTCTATCGCTTAAAGCGATCTTTTAAAGACAACCTTTGGATGGATTTATAGAGAAAGGAGAGACATTACTGCAGGTAGTCTGTGGTGTACCATTTATTTATATACAATAAATAAATACATACACAAACCATATATATACTTATAATAATTGCTTCTGCTCGCGACTTCGTCCGCGTGAAATTCACCCTCTTAGGGGTGGAATTTCGAAATGCCCTTTGTTAGTGGATACCTACTCTTCACAAAGAACACACCCTCCAAATTATATGTCTCTAAGACCAGCGGTTTAGACTGTGCGTTGATATATCAGTCAGTCAGGACTTTGAATTTTATATAATTCGATAAAAGATATGATAACGTATAATGTACTTATGTAATAATTCCTGAATTTTGGTGGTTTTAAACAGTTCGTCATATAGCTCACTGACAAACTACAACTAATAATAAAATGCCTTAGAAAGTGCACAGCTGCATTAAGAAAGGGATTTTCGAATCTCAACCCCCGAGTGGATTTAAGTTTATATGCGAAAGTTATGTCCTTTGCCATTTCAAAACTTGAACCATTTTGCATAGCTCACATCAGTAATTGAATAACAAAAACTTAAATGATTAATTTAGTCAATGCACTAAAAACTCTTCTTATGGTACAGTCAAGTAAACTACAACGCAAATGTAATGTGAATCGTTAATGAATAAATAAACGGAATTGAGTAAAGTATACAGGCAAAAATTATCATCTCCCCAGTATACTTCCAATATTTATTTTTATTGTGTTTATTTAGGATAACGTTTTCTAAATGAAGTCACACTTAAGAGAGTCTTGGCAAAGACCTATACTTAGCAGAATCTGAACATTATTTAGAAGTACTTGCAAGTTAGCTACCTTGCCTGAATATTTATTTATTTGCTTGACTGTACCACAGTACTTAAAAGGTGACTTTCCACAACATGTAAAAACTACATAAATCTTTGAAGGCACAAACTCTTTGGCGCTCGCGACCTTATCGAATTGCCTCATCAATACAAAGTTTTTGAATCCAATTACCAAGTTTGAGGCGGGTCCAGCGACCAGTGTTGTTGGAGCCCCGAAATTGCTTCGCTTAGGGCTGCCAGGTTTTCGTGATACCCAGTTACTGGGTTATGGAGGTAAGATAGGTAGTCGCTCCAGGAGAAATACTGGTTTTAAGCAGTCTAACCGGACGCATCCGGTTAGACTGGAAGCAAACCCTAAAATAGTGGGTGAAAGATTAGGTAGATGCTGAGGGTTTCCAAGCTTTATAAGGCACGCTTGGTTTTAGGCAAACAACCAATACAATCTAGAGGCATTGCAGGTGTCTCCTAAATGTTCCTGTTGTTACACCGACAACCATACCTTCCATGATAGACAGTTGTCTAGAACTACTAGGTATAAGAATGCATCATCGTGGACCCGCTCCACTCTCGACTGTAAGACTACCAGCTATAAGAAAGCTCATCTGGGTGACTATCCGTAACATACCGTGACCCCTCCGTGCCTCAAAAAGCACGTAAAGCCGCTGATCCCGGGTATCATTCGTAGATCTGTGACAGTCGTTACGAGTAGTCGGAAGCCCGTCAGTCTTACAACCAGCCTTAGCACGCCGTATCGTGTCACCCAGTAACTGAGTTACAGAGATCAGACAGGCACTCGCTTCATGTCAGCTGCATCCGATTAGTCTGGAAGCCGACCCCAAAAAAGTTAGGGGAAGTTAGGGCAAGTGATGATGATTGTCCAGTCGGGGGTTGCGCAAGGATCGTACGTTCCCGCGACCCCCGGCGTAGGTGTGAGATAGAACACCGGGGTGGTTTTTAGTTAGGAAGAGTGTGAGAGACCCCGCCGCCCACCCTAGGGCGGCGGACATCCATGAGAATTTTCCACCCCGGAAACAAAAAAAAAAGTGATGATGACTGTGTCTTTTGCAAAGAGATGATTTTTTGATTCCTAAGTCGATCTTATTTTATTTGACAGTGCACCCCTGCCTCCAACAACTGTCCCGTTCTACAGCAGACTAATCGGTCGCAGGTCATCCTGCGCTGGCGCTGACTTCACAGTTTTTGTTCGAGTTCTACACCGTCATTAGACTATTGTGTCTTATGACCATGACACGGTGTTTCGTGGCTAAAGTTACGCCTTGTAATTAAAAACATGCTGGTCATGCATTGTGTGTGCGTTTGGGACAACGGAGCCTTTTCTTCTGTATTCTTTCTAGGGTTCCGTACCTCAAAAGGAACAATGGAACCCTTATATGATCACTTCGTTGTCCGTCTGTCTATTCGTCCGTCAAGACCCTTTTTCTTACGAACACGTGGAGTTATCAAGTTCAAATTAGTATCAAATACTCAAGGCTGCAATCCCTTGAAGCAGCAAAAAAATCAAACTTCGTCAACGCAATCAAAAGATACGGGCGTTTATGTTCCGTTTATGCCACATTTTGACACTCGCAAGGGAATCAAAACCTATTATGGGTACTTCCTGTTGACAGAATCATGAAGTTTGGCAAGAAGCAATGTCATACACCACAAGTAAAGGAAAAAATCTGAAAACCGTAATTTTGTAGTTACGGTTACGCTACAGAACTCTCGGTGCGCGAATCCGACTAGCACTTGACCGGTATATTTAAGTATGGGTATTTTTATGCCTGGTAAGCAACTCCTTCCAGGTGACGGTGCTTCGTCATTACCTTATGGGATCGAAGTCATAACCTCTCCATTCAAACCCTTTAAAAAAAAAAAATATAAAAAGATAAGTAAAATAAAATAAATAAATAAATGTACCTAAAGTCTACTCAAGTCTATGTTCCAATTGGTGTTATTTACATTTAAACGAATATTAACATTATGGCGGTGTAAAATAAATTGATTTCAGAATGTTTTAAATATCATAAAAGTATTTGAAGTTGTAGCGCAAATTAAACTGTATGTGTGGCTAATAAAAGGTTGTTTTCCCAAAAAACTAATACTCGTATTTGCTTACACATTTGGATATAAATCGCAAGCGTAGTACTTATACCTTAGGTTCCGTGTTGATTTTTCTCTTACTTTTTATATTGTGTTCTGTAAATTGTTTTGTGTACACATAAATAGTCAAGAACCTAATTAGACCCACATTCAGCAGTACCACTAGACCAACGCGGCTATCAGAAGTACAGTATGAACATCGTCTTTTAGAATAAGATCAGCTTTGTAGAGCGTCGTCTCTGTCATTAATTCCTGGGTGACAGTCTCGTTTTAAAGCTCGACGAGTCATGTAACTCTCGGGTGCTATGAATATTGTATAATATGAAAACGATGACGTCACTTAGCACCCGGTGTCGAGCAAAAGTTACAGTACACCGGTCGTTTTAAGTCCCTCTATAATTAATGTGACGCTAATGAAATACGACTCCGACTGAAGCTTTCAGATCGCGACGAACAGAAGAGTTTACCTCTGAAAGGGTCTCAGTAGATTATTTATAATATGAATTGAAAAGTACTGGTGGTTTTATACTCTAAAAGCTAAAGATACTGATGAACATCAGTAAAAAAGCTTCAGAAATTCATTTTTATCAATCTCGAGATTGAAAGACATCCATATTAAGATTTGTAGGGAATATGACGTCAATTGGTACTTAAAAATACTGTAGGTATAATATATCAATAGTTTTTCACAAATTGTATTGTAGGTGCCAGCCTTTCGAGCCTCCCTAGGTACACGAAAATAACAAACGAAATATACAAATAACATCCACAATCCGTAGACGCAAAACAATTGAAAGCTCGTGAGCGTTTCATATCCACGCACAATTGAATGAACGCAATAACACAAAAAAGTTTTGTATTTGTATGTAACCGGCCTGTGCCAACAGACATTGTTTGGCGTTTTAGTATATAACGGGTGTAAAAAAGACGCATAACGAAGCCGAGAGGCATTGTGATCAGTTTCATGTACTGGATCATCACTGGGTTTGTCGTTTTCATTACAAAAACAAGTTTCAAATGTTAAAACTGTCAATATCCCCACGACCCCTGAAATATTTTTCCGTAAGTAGATCTTTTAAGACACTTTTCATGTTAATATTTTGTTGGATTAAAACTAGATGGCGCCGGCATTTCCAAGCTGACTGATAAGAAACGCCGAAACAAACTCAGAGGTCATGGTTTCTTTTAAAGTCCAGACATTATATTATTAGGATTTTATTTGAGTCTAACAATGCAGGGCATTGTATGCACTCATAAGCAAAATGTTTTGCTACGCGTTGCATACCACGTATCTGCCGTAAAAGTAATGGCCCGTTTAGAAGCGCCTTTATAATACCACGACGACTCAAGACGAGTCCTATTTCTATTCCAATAGTAAACTGTCCTCTACACGGATTACTTTTTATTTTTTTATTGCTGAATGGGCCTTCTCTTAACCTCGATCACGCCTGATGGAAAGCGATGGATGAGGTCTATGATGGAACGAGCGTGTCCAGAAGATGCCTACGGCACTGGAACTCCCACGCATCGACGAAACACAGCAGGCTGCTTGACGCCGCCAGACTTTAGCCCTACCAAGCGGGCGTTAGTCCTACCACCACGAGGGAAGAATTGGCCAGTCAAATAAGGTTTTGGGTGTGACTATCCAGAATGCTCCGAGTGCTCGGTTCAGTTGAGTAACTGCCGGAACAAACTATGCTACACGAGGAGGCTTCTTCATGCATCCCAAAATGACTCCTCACATACATCAAACATTACACGCGTGACCTAGCCTCCGTATTTTGTTGATAACTCGCGGCGTTGTTCCAATTTTCCGAGTCAGCGAAGCAGACCCGCCTTCAATGTTTTTTCAATACAGCAAAATTTTGGACTACTATTCACGGCTAGCTTTTGGATTGAAAGCTGATAGCTTAATATGTGGAACAATAAACAATTTGGAATGATTTACCGCTGTTTATCCATTACCATGCAAGGTGTTTAAACAAAACTGGAGAACTGTGAGTGTACCATACTGTCAGCTTACCCATTAAGAAATAGAGGTGTGATAGGAACTGGGCATAAAAAAAACATAGCTATCTTATATTGCTTTTTCTCAGAATGCTTAAAATACTAATAAGAGAAAAACAAAAAATAGCAAGGATGTAATTCTAGTTTTGAACAACGATCCGAGGACGGCTTTAAATAGCGACCTAGGAGCTTCTGAACAGCTCTAAATACTGACTTTGTAGAGGCAACTGTGTTGATTGTTTACTGAAATATTCGAAGATAAAGTTCACTATTTTCAGCCGCACAAGAAAGTAGAGGTAAAATGTTAGCGAGTTTTTCCATCGGGAATATCTCAATAGCACAGTCGGGATATTACATAGATTGTACTTAAACCTCAGCTCATACAGGTCTGATCGGCAGTGATGTTATGATTTAAGTTATGTTGTTTTATGAAAGAAAAATGTTTCGTAGAAGTATAGAGGTATGAGGAACAGGGTGTAAAGTTCACTCATACTCTATAGAGAAGAGGGGATCCTCCGACCAGACGGGTGTTGTGTCTGGTGGGCAACTGCCCGATGATTCATGTCAGGCCGTTGTATCTATGCTAGTTGCGCGGTAAACTCTGCTTGCGAGATGCAGGATTTCGTGACGTCAGTATGACGTGTTGTTCACATGTGGCGTTATAGATACCGCTACAGAAGTAATAAAAAAAAATTACTAACTTAATGTCTTTGAATGTTTAGTTCCGGGACATACCGATTTCCTCAAGATGTGTTCCTTCATCGTTTTGGGAGCAGTGGTGTTGAAACCACTAGTTACTACTACACTACTGAATACTTTACTATGTTCAATCAACTCAGCCTATCACAGTCCACTTGTAGACATCGGTCTTTGCCAGGCTGCGCCACAACACCCTGTCCTCCGCCTTCCGCATCCAGTCTGTCCCAGCCACTTTCTTAAGGTCGTCGGTCCATCTGACTGGGGGCGACCCACACTACGCTTGACGATACGCGGTCTCCACTCCAAGACTCGTCTTTACTATGTTATAGAAATAAATCATTGAAATCTATTAGAAATACAGTCAAATGGAGGGAGAAGTTCGTTCTTTTTATGTCGTTTAAAAAGGCAGTAAAAAAATACAAAAAAATACAATAAAAATGTCTCTTCTACAGTAAGTGCAGCTTAAAATGTTGTACAGAACATAAATGTCAGTACGGTACGAGAAATATAGGTATAAATAGTAGATTATATGCCAACTTGAATAACTTATGTTGCTTGAATAACTTATAGCATGAAGAGAGGACTTTTATTTGTGGACGTGGTCCCTTTCGGGAACTTTAAATGTCGACACGAGCGGTTTGTGAATAGCCCATGTCGTGGCGGAAATACTTTCCAGTCAGCAGGGCTGACTGTACAGTTCGCTGGACATACACACATCAAAAGTGTCTAGGGATCAACATATATTTTTGCAATAACTTTTCTCCTGATTGATATTAATTAAAATTTTCTTTAAGGATTCATCAAATAAAGTGTTTTCGTTTGTCACAGTAACGATAAACCAAGTCACCTTTGCATTAATAAAGAAATTTGCCATTTTCCTAATAAAGGGATTTTTGACATTTGAACCACTAACACAAAAGTTCGAAAAAAAGACTGAAATAACAGTTTTCTTTAAAATTTTATTGGGTAACTTAAACAATTAATAATCCGTGTTTTACCGCGAACACTAACAACACAAGAACATCGGTTTGGCATACTCAAAATGAGTTCATCCAAATCACGCTGTGGAATGGCAGCCCATGTTCGTTGCAACAACAAAAAAAGGTCTTCTTGCGACTGGATACCCTCCATATTCGGCAGAGCTCTTCTCTGTAGCATATCCCATGCATGCTCAATCGGGTTCAAGTCTGGCGACTGAGCAGGCCAGGGCAGGACATTGATGTTAGCTGCGGCGAGAGTCTGTCTTACAACTCTTGCGGTGTGCGGTCGTGCATTATCATGCATTAACTGAAATAAGGGACCGATTTGCACTTGTAGAGGAACGATGACGTCTGATACAATCGTCTCAGCATAAATTTGAGCGTTGAGGTTGCCTCTGATCCAAATCAACTCAGTTCTTCCGCCGATCCAAATACCCGCCCATACCATGATGGTTCCACCACTATAAGGATGGACTTCCTGGCAGGATTTTAATCGCTGTTGGCGTCCAGGGGTTCTCCAGTGTCGTATACGTCTTGTATCCGGTCTCATACCAAAACGAGACTCATCAGAAAAGCACACGAAACGCCATTGTTCTTCTGCCCAATTTCTGTGTTCAAGAGCCCATTGATATCGAATCCTACGATTGTGCATTGCTATAGGTGGTACCCGTAGCGGTCTTCGGGAATGAAGGTTCACTTCATGCAAGCGGTTTCTGACTGTTTGGTCGCTAATTAAGTTCCCTGAAGAGTGATGAAGCCTCACGGCTAACATCATGGCGGTTATTGTTGGTGCTCTTCGAGTTAAGATTTGAATGTATCGGTCTTGTCTCCGTGTGGTGCAGCGATACCGTCCTCCATGGCGCTCAGCCACGGTACCAGTGCTTCGGTAACGTGTCCAAAGTCGACTGATAACACTCTGACTTGTATTCAGAGCTAAAGCCACAGTACGTTGCCGGGAACCAGCTTCTATCATTCCCACGGCTCTGAGCATTTCTTCCCTGCTTAAGTGACGTCGCCGCTCCATAATAACGTTGGTTTTAATCAGTAGTAGGGAAACAGTAGCACTAATAATGTCTTCAATGCGTTGTATGTTTTTATAGGGAAAATATTGACAGCTGATTTTCATCTTTTACTCGAATTTGATTCACAGTTCCTGATTCAAATTATGAAATGCACCAAAAAGGATCCATATAAATTTATAAAATCATAAATTTATTACAAAGCCACATCTCAATCTCAAGAAATCCGCATAAAAATTCTTGATCCCTAGACACTTTTGATGTGTGTAGTTACTTTCACTGCACATCAGCAGTAACATTTCAAGTATGTAATATTACTGCTGCGTAATGTATACAAAATTTTATTTTTTTCTTTAATGTCAATTTGTTAACATAGACGTGCGCTTGACTGTACATCTCAACGCGTAAGAGTGAATCATTTATTGACGCAAAAATCGTGTTATAAAAATACACAAAATAACGCCATTTTCCCATGTGTATAAACTCGTCTTGACATAAAAAATATTGTCTCAACTACCAAGTTTTGTCCTACTTTGGTGCGCCTCCCATCACAGTAGGAACGAGTACACATTAATCTCCACGCTTACTCCACTGCGTACACTTCTTATCAAGTTTCCTCACGATGATTTTCCTCACCAATTACAACAATAGTTATGTCATATCCCCGCTAGATGGCGCCAGAGCTATCCAAAATACTGTACGCCATTTTAGCATGAAAAATAAATCAGTCTGGTCTAGTCTAGACGAGACAGTAAAACCATCGCAACTGGGCACCGAGACGGACTGGCCTGAGGAAAGTAATAAATGTCTGAAGTACAATGTTAATGGGTTGGAACTTGGAGCATAGGTGGCGGTACGTTTCTGTACCTACCTTTTGTTATTACAAAAAAAAAAAGACAACAGAACATCGCGTCTGCATTCCCTTAAGGTGCAGGCAGACGGTATGGTCTATTGTCTGTGGTCTTATTGTGACCGGCTCTGACATCAAGCAACAGCAATAACGTGACGTTTTACAGTTGCTGGTAACTTGTCTATAGGAAAAAGCAAAATATTTAAATCGTTAGATTTCCCCTCTTCCTCGAAGTATTGAGACAAAGTATTAATAAGTACCGAGAAGAGTTAGCTCACACAATAATAATTGACAGTCAAATTAAGTCTCTGCGACATTGTGTACATGTGTGTCAGAGGTGTCAAAACAAAACAGAAACGCGCAGTTTCGATTTAGGGCTGATTTTTCCAACGCCAGATAACTTCATTGGAGGGATGATTTTGAATTTTTGACAGTTCTTCCATACAAAAACTGTCAGACGTCAATTTTATTCCACGAATAAAAATTAACTGTCGATTGAAAAATCAGCCCTTAGTAGGGCATAGCGACGATATAAATCTTTTGAAAAACGCATGAATTTATGATGAAGATGATGTCTTATTACAGCAACGAAAATATACTAAAACCAGATTTTGTTTGAGGCAATATGCTCGGCTTTTTAACAATAAGTACAACAGCTTACAATGTAGGTAAGTCTCTCAACAATATCCCTCCGTACAACAGGTTGTTCAAAGTCATTGTCATAAACTCGCAGATTTTGTATTAATATAAAACTACTTTGTTGGTAAAAGAAAACTTTGTGTCAGGTTTTGGAAAAGCAAGGGACTTACTTAGATTATGGACAAAGGTTCTTTGGTAGATACGTACTGAAATACACAACTTTATGAATATCGTAGGTATCCGTTGAGTACGGGAGGCGCAGAGGGCTTAGTATAAGTGACCATTTTGTCAGTGATAACGATAGTGGGAAAGTGAAAATATATGTTTCTGATATCATCTCGAGAAATTCCTCAAGGAAGAGTTCTGGCCGTTGTGTACCGCCGGTTTCGTGGCCGGCTACATGACACCAGTCAGCGAAACACGACGCAGACACTTCGTGTGCGTTAGTTTTTAGTGTTATTGTAATGTTGAATGTATTTATAGTATTTTTAACCGACTTCAAAAAAGGAGGTTCTGTATTCGACCCGTATGTATGTATGTATGTATGTATGTATGTATGTATGTATGTATGTTTGTTTGTCCGCGATTTTCTCAAAAACTAATGAACCGATTTTAATAATTCTTTCACTAATGTGATCCACATACTTTCAGGAAGGTTTTAGTATATAATACATTATATAATTATTCTTATGTACGATGTTATATGCATAAATGTACTGCATCTCCGGCATTTCTATGCGAATTTTGATGATTCTTCTAGTCGGTGTCTTCAATTCCTCAATGCACTAGTGTTATTTGAATTTGTGTGGAGTAGGTACAACTAAAAAGTGAAAAATAAAAACTTTTTTACAAAAAAAAACAACCGACTTCAAAAAAAAACTACAAAGTGATAAATAACTTTAATTTCGGAAGTCGGTGTCAAGAAACGAAAATGCGGAACCAACGACACCGACTTCCAAAATTAAAGTTATTTATCACTTTGTAGTTTTTTTTTGAAGTCGGTTGTTTTTTTTGTAAAAAAGTTTATATTAAGTTATATTAATATTCCTGCATGTTGAAAGTCGTTGTATAAATACGAAACGCTTTGAAAGCGATTACCTCTTGTCTAGGTCTGTGATGATATTTGGGGTTGGCCTATGTCCAGCAGTGATTTATTATGAATTTTTTTGAACTTCATTTTCATTTGCACATCGAGTCATTGGCATAGATTTTGGCATATATTTTATCCGAATTATTTACTTTTACGGTTGACTTAAAAGTATTTTTCAAACCTGATAATCCGATCCAGCCTGTCCCTTGCTGCCTTCTCCCAGCGATGGCTTAAGCTGAAGTCCGTACCCCACAGGGGGTGCCCTTAGCGTGTAGTCGCTAAATTTTTAAGTTTTTAAGCCCTAGCTGGAGGCCTTAATTTACTGAGGCAACCACAGGTAAACCTGGTTGAGCAGCCACAACAAACTCCTAGGTTGACTGCGAGATACAAATCTAAAAAAAATCCTTTCAAACCTAGCTTCTACACTAAAAATGTTTGATTAAGGTTTTCTTCATAGTTCGTTCATGAATTATAAATATACTTGAAACTGGTAACACCGGCTTGGCATATCACTGGCTTTTTGGGATGCAACCTGTCTATTTTTAACAGAGACTTTGAAATAAACCCTGCACTTGATCTTCTTTGAATTAGTTATGTGAAAGTGAGCTGTTTCATCTCTACCTTATGTTTACCTTTAAGAGACTTGTGAGTGTTAAACCTAATGCATTATTCCCAACTTTTTAACTGATCCGATACATAGTAATAATATAAAAAAAAATATTGATTTAAATTGAAGCAAACAAACAATGATTCGACCAGTCGCTTTATGACAAAACACACTTTCATTTTAACAATCCAATAATATCGATCGACCCGTATTTATAAAAATCCATGTTCGCGATAACCATTTCAACGCAATAGATGTTGTTGAACTATCAAAATCAAAGCCATTGTCATTAAATTAATAAAAACTCTTCCAGACCGAATTTAGGCCATGACGACAAATCTCAGCGGAGACCAGCCTTCGGCGCGGGAGATATTAGAGTGTAAAAGTGTCTGCGCAGACACACGTGCACTCTCTCTGTCTGTTCGCATCGGGCGGCAATCCAACACGGCCGGAGAGAGATCAGGTGCAGGACCAACGCCTTAATGTGCATTCCGAGGCACGGGGGACCAAAGGGGCAGTGGCATTGTCATTAGCAGTGTGTCCAATTAGGCTCTGGTGGTACTGAGGCGCTTTCCGCGCGGGATGCTGGGCTCTATAAAATCATCCGGGTTACCCTGACTTAATGCACGTGAATAAACATCACAGTAACAAGGCTTGAAGCTCTGGAACCGTAAAGACACTTTGAGAATTACGCCGTCTGTCAGTCACAGGGTCATCTTTAGAACTGTAATAATTAGCCAGTTGAAAATTTCACAGAATACTTGGAACTACGTCTGCTGATAGGGCAAATGTTAAAAACAAGGCGAACTACAATAGTTTTGGTGGTATGCAACCGTTGAGCCCTTAGTTTGCGAATCTGACTTGCTCTTTTACCAGCCTATTACAGTCCCAATACAGGGCAAAGCCTCAGGCCACTCAGGCAAAGCAGTCAGTTCAGTCAAAGACCACTTATCATACATAGAAAGTCGGTTCAATATTTTTTATTAACCTTCCACTGCGTTTAACTCTATACCTTTTTTTTTAAATCCCAGATCAGGATCGCTGAACATAGCTTATTACAATCCTATATATTTTATAAAAAGGGTAAAAATGAACGGTTCCCTAAGGGGTTGTAACACGTTAATATTAACGTCTATTTCAACCCGTTTCAACCCGCATAACGTATTGGCTGGGGGGGTGATTTGTTTATTTACTGAAATTTTATTTTTATTGTATCACGTATTTCTGCGTAAAAGAAAGGTCGAAGATTTCACTTTTAAAATTATGATAGGGTAAAGTTGATTGCTCAAATATTTAAATATGCTAATGTCAGCGAAGTCCCAGTACTGAATACTGTACTGGAAATTCGTACTGCATTGTAAAATAAAATTTGCAAGGATTAAATCGTAAAGAATTGTAACGGCTTTTCTATCGATCCCGTAGCCATTTTATTGCCAGCAATTCTCTTTAAAACCAACATTCCTTTGGCTTTGAACTCACTAACTACGACAGGAAAAGAACAGAAAGTCGAAATAACAAAGGAAGAAAAACCTCATTATCTTTCTTATCAAATAGTGCTCTACATTCGAGCACAAAAGGCGAAGTTAGGCGCACTGGGGCCTATTTCGAGCACTCGAACAGTCGGCTCGCCATCTCGAGCCTACACTTCTTTGTGTCGGAAATTGTGCCGAAAAGCGACATCTGTCTGCGAAATATCCAATTAAAAGTCCCACTTTTGTTCTAGTGGGAGAATTAAATAGTTTTCTGAAAGGTTAAGGAAGGGAGGGGTGGGGAGGGGAAGGGAGAATATTTTGCATTACATAAGGCTAAATATGATGGATCTTTTCTATGTGTTTGAACAACGTACATGCATTTTTTGTATAACGCATGTAGGTACATACATAATACTCATGATTACACAAATCAATATCTTAAATCTTGAGGTTATGTATGTAGTTTAGGCTATAATATAGTGTAGGTGGCTGAAAACCAGCGCTGGGGCTCCGTCTTGCATAGGGTCGCAGCATAATGCTGAACGATAGCCGTTTTGCGTGAATGTGACGCATGTTTCCCCTACCTTTTTTTATTTTATTTTTGTGTTTATGTTCTTTTTTGCGTCATCTTCACCGCAAATAACGTATTTTCTTTCTTTCTTCTTTCTTTCTACAGTGTTGTAACGTGTGTAGGTTAAGTGTTTGTAATACATAGTTCCGTTAGCAATGAATATTTCTTTTAAGGTTTTCTAAATCTGAAATAGAACCTGAAATAGATCTACAGGGTCTAAATATTTTTCGGTGTCTTTTGATGACTTTTTGCTGATATTTCAAGGTACTACGCTACCTGCGGTCGTTGACCCAAAAAAAAAAAATCATTAAATCATATTTTTTTGTTTGTTTAGATATCGAAATCCATCACGCCTGTCCTTTCGCTAACTAATTAGATTTGACCCTGTATACAGGGTGACAGGAACATCGACACGCAGACTGAAACCATGAATTCAGCATATAATATGATCCTAGACCCCTAGCGTAGAATTTTTTTAATAACCGACGAAAAATTTCAGTGCCGTTTCAGAATCATGTTCTGAATCCATGGTAACAGGTTGGATGTCGATGTCTCTGACACCTGCCACCTTGTAACATAACATAATCAGCCTATAATGTTCCCACTGCTGGGACACAGGCCTCCTCTCTGTGAGAGGGAGCCTGCCACCCTGTATTTAGCTAGAATTATCTCAATTATAGAGACCGGCCGCACGAGTTCTTCCTATATAAACATTCGTCGCAGAGAGAAATCTATCCTCAGACGCAAGCCAAAAACGTAATAAACCAGAAACAATACGCAAAATAAATACTCCCCACATTTATCTAATTTCGGGATCCGTACGGTATTTTAATATTAATGTTGTTCAAACATTTTTGCGTGTGCCAATGTAGCTGGACCCGTGGCGCAATGTGGAACTAAATCGAAATGTACCGTAGTACCGCGATGCGCCTTTACAAGTGGCGCCACCCGGACGAGTTAAAGTAAACTGATTTTCTTATATTATATATTAGGTTGTTTAGCTGTCTACCCGTCACACTGTTGGCAACAGGATGTCATTAAAAATAGCAGAGATACTTTTGTTACTTCAGGAGGGAACGAAAACCAATGGTAGTGTTTTAATACTTTGGAAAATGAAGCGTTAGAAAAATTATTCTCCATCGGTTGATAACTGCAACACTAAGCTGAGACTCAACCTGATATCAATGTTTGAGGTACAGACGCTAGCAAATCAATCTACCCGAAACTGACAAATTTTCCCAATCAACTTTGAACTTATGCTTTATGCTTTAACAATAAAGTTGCAAATCTATTAAATAAATTTGACAGATTGTAGTAGCTTGATGTGCTGGCGTCTGTACCATCATAGAATGAAGAATACGTGTACTGGGACCATCAGCCTAATTGCGTAACATATTTTCGGCAAATGATTGAGACTAATTGGTTTCGTTTCGTTCGCAATTTGGTTAATTTTATTACGCTTTTCGTATAGATAATTTTTTGTTGGTATATTGGCGTGTGCTAGCTCACCTATGGCAAATAATTTAATTTATAGTTTTGTGTTTCGTAATGTTAATAACTTACATTGGTAAGTTATTAACATTACGAAACACAAAACTGATATAGAATCAAGTTCTTCCAACTGTACAGACAGCTGTGGTGATGGGTGGGAGTTTTGGGGGACTGTCTTATGTAATTTTGACGTTCGAAAAGTACTGATTATATAAGTGAAAGAAAATGACTTTTGGTTCTAATTATACTGCAAACTTGCCAAGTTTTGAAAATAAAATCGTTTCGGTTTTTTTTTAACTGAAAACTTCTTTGGGAGCGTTGGACATTTTTTGAGATGGGAAAAAATCAATCTCAATCTCAATCTCAAATTGTTTATTGCAATCCATAATGTACAATTACAGGTGGTAAATAAAAAATAATAGAAACAATTATGGACCCTGTCGGAATCATTGAATTAGCGCCACTGTTACCCTAACCGAAACCGCTTCGGATGTGTTCGGCTGTCCTCGGAATGTAGGTACTCGGTTTTAATGTGTATATTCGATTGTCAGTGAGTGATGGCAAAGTATTATGTTTGTGTTTTGTTTTCACTTCCGGTGGCACTCCCGGAGTGCTATTTTTTTCGATACATATCTCTCTAATATTTGCAACAGTCAACCTTGTACCACTTTTGAGGAGAGGGAATGTCGAAAAATCTCCCGGGCGACAAATCAACCAATATAAAACATTCTTATTTATACCTCCGCGGGCAATTTACCACCGGACCTCACAGATTGTACTCGCATTGTTTCAAGAATATTCGGTGCGTATGAATTTCTACCCAAAAATATGCGAGAGAACAAAAAATGGTATAAGAAAATTTTCGCTGCGATGCACCAGTTTTGTGATATTAGCAAAAACCCAAAAGTTGGAACTTTGTGCATTCCGGCTCACTTCAGGACGTTTATTATATTCACTTCCTTAGCACCCTGAAAAAGTTTCTGAAAGAATCGCTTAGGTTCCTGCTCACGCACTCTATAACTCCTTAATTAACTTGACTATATAGCCGATGTTATTGTGCCTAAGCTTTTAAAATCAGTGACTCCTTTCCTTTGTTATAACAATAAATCTTATCACCTTATCAACTAAAAACTCACGTTCGCCCTCCATTCCCTCTTAACTCCTTGTTCCGAGTATATTGTACAAACAACGTCTGGTGCGGTATCGAGGATGTTACACTCCCGTCAATATTGGTTCTAGATGGAAAAGGGGCCCAACATTTTCCCTGATAAAATTTCTGGTTTGTTTTTTTTTGTTGTTGACCTCATTATTGCGTTAGCACTTATGACAACATTTCACAGTATTTTGAAACTTCATTAAGGTTGAAAATATCTAACTGTCACGTAGACGAATAGGCCTTGTCGTTTTATGATATGCAAACTGCAAATGACATACAAGTTTAGGGTGATAAAGCAATTAGGTACGGAAAAAATTCGCTGTTCCATAGATACACTTTGTCGAGTTATGTCAACTTATGGAACAGAAGTTTTTTTCTAGTAGATAGACATACAGATCGGAGCGACACAATATTGGTATGAAACACTAATACTAGCACGAATAATGTCTGATAAGATGGCCATGTGTTCCCCAAGGTGCTCTATATCCGTGTCCCGGGTCTGCATACAATTTTCAGATGAATAAGAATTTTTCAGACGAGGCCTAGAATATTTGAGACGGTGTAATGGAGAGCGGTGGAACCATGAATTTGTTATGACGTGACCCTTTACGTGACCATGACTTGTCCAATTTCAAATGTTCCTTTTGGCATCATCATGGAAAGCTAATCCACTTAAAAACTACATATCACTCTCAGATTTATGTAAACTAGTGTGATTTTCTGACTGAAATAACAATAGCCTGGTAAAACGCTTGACATGTCGAGTTTAACACTATATCTAGCAGCTAAATGACCACCCATTGTGTCACCCATTGTAAAGTTTCTATATTTATGTCTGTAATTTATATGGTGTACATAATAAAGAGTATTCTATTCTATTCTAAGTGTTCCGAATACCCGTGGAGATTCTTGCCGGCTCTTCTCCATAAGACACGAACAATTGGAACCGTGCATCTAGCTTCTGACGTTTCAGAAATGCCCCATGTAGGTTTATGTGAAATAAAATATTTTTTTGAATTTGAATTTCCTTTTGTACTTTTTTGAATATGTTTTTTTTGCAACAAAAAGCCAAAAACCAGAAAAAATCTTGATTTTCCTCAATTTTCACAAAAATATAGCAGAGGTCGCAAACATTTTTAATTATAGTTGCTTCAATATTTTACGCTAAACATTTTTGAACATCGTATTTTATACCTAATGACGTCATAAACGATGAGATAACGTCTTTTTACGACTACCCACATTAATTTATGTACTAAGTTTTATTAAAATGCATTTGATCTGTTCTGAAATATGTACATAAAATATGTTTATATTTTTATTAACGAATAAAATGTAAATAAATTGTAGAAAGTAGACGTAAATTACTCTGCACGGTACAATTATGTAGATACTGCTGTTTAATAGAAAACTGCAATACTTACCTACGCGGCCAAAATGTACGGAACAGCAATAAAAAAAAATACCGACAAAAAATTTCAAATTTCAATGGTTCGGAATGATGTACTGAATCTATGGGAGCAGGGAGCGCGTCGATGTCCCAGCCTCCCTGTATACAAATATTGTACATCTAAAATTTTGTTCTCTATAACGCAGAACGGTTAAACAGATTTGGAAGTAATCTGGCACACAGATAGACCATGCCCTGTCTTGTTAGGGAACCTACATCATGTTCTCAAATAAACTTATTTGATTTGGGGCTTTTAGGATTCGAGTAAAACCGCAGGCGATAGCCAACACCTAAAACCTTATAATATATTGTAACAGGTAATACCTAATTGATTGTGCTTTGTGCTGGTGTCCTAAATCCTATTCTAATAAGATCAAAATCTTACCTGTAAGCCAAGTCCCATTGAACGGCTTATAATGCTCTCCCAACACATCGTGTAGCGTGGGTCTCCTGCCCCTGACTCTGCCCCCGTCACCGGCCGGCGTCAGCAAGGCGATGCTGAAGACGATCAGGCCCAGGACTGCTGCGATCACCAGCAGGGCGATCAGGATACCGCGCCAGTTGCGCTGCGTTGGCGTCGCTGCTGCTAATTCCTGGAAAGAAAATGGGGTGGTTAGATTGCTTGAAAATGGTTCTTCTTCTTAGCGTAACGATGGCAAAAAGTTTAAGCTTTTTTGGCTCAATATTTAGCTGCCCGAACTCCGCTCACTGACGGAGTCATAAGGTTTGAAAATGGTTGAGGGGCAGTTTTTTTTTTAATTTTTTCTTTAATTTTTGGTTTCATACCTCACAGTCACATTAATAAAATGTGTAGACTGATTATGAATCCAAATATTTAAACTGATCGCCTGAGGATTGGTTTGCGTTAAAAGTTGTCAAAAAAATGGTGCTCGTAACTACATTATATGCGGTTGTTGACCCAAAATAAAATAATAAGAATATTTTTGTTTTAACATGTAAGGATATCGATACTGGTGTACATAATAAAGAGTATTCTATTCTATTCTACTGATCACGTCTGTGGAGTTTCGCTAGATAATTTAATTTGACCTGAGTGAAACCATCATATTATCATATTTTTATCTTTGGCAAAGAACTGAAATTAATCGGTTTAACCGATCCAGAGTAAGTTCTGCGCTATTGGATTTCCGCAATCGGTTTATCAGTGACAAACATTGAATGTTCCGGCCGTACGTCCCTCGTAATAGTGGGCTAACCAATTAAGTCCGTATAGCCCGGACTTACTAGGTTGTGGGCAACTTTAATCGTCTGGAAAATGCAGCTCATATCAAGGGTTGTACCAGCAACTTTGGTTAAAACAATAATATTATACTGTTTGATATGACCTCCGTGTCAAATAATAACGTTTATCTGTATAAGCGAACTAGAAGAGCGGTGGTCGCCACGTAGCATCCGCAATTTACCGGCGAATGACGTCACAGAAATGTTATTTATGAAAGTAGTAAGTTAGTTATGTTTTCCTAGAGATTTTTTGACACCATATAGTCAAACCCCACTGCCATCATTTTCATAAGAGCCGTTACTGCGGCCGTTATGTAGCGGCCACCGTTTTTATAGGATCCCATCATAGCTTTAGTCTAATGGCCGTCGTTAAACTTGAGGTCCTCAGTTGAAATTATCCATTACATACTGTCATACTAATATTAATATTGTATTGGTTTTTTATCTCTGCATCACCTTAAGATTGACTGGTAGAAAAAGCCTCAGGCATTAAGACCGCCTTTGTACAGTATTTTTTTACTAATTGTGCATAAAGTTTTAATGAATAAAAAACAATTGTCTTTGTTATACTTTCACGCCTTAACATATATACATACATAGCATTACGTACGTGCCCGTGAAATAACATCTGAGCTCCACGTGGGTGAAGCCGCGGGTAAAGCCTAGTGTTTTATAAATCTCATGTACAATGCCTAATGCCTTCCATATTTTTTTGAGCCTCGCACATCATTCGATCATAAAATAAATTGAGCATTCTATCTTAAGCCAACTCTTGAGGGACTGCAAGGCTTCGTCGGCAAGCACTTAGCCCTGACACACACTAGAGGACTGACCTATTAGCAGCGCCGGATTTAGGCACTTCCGATTTAGTCGGGTACATTAGAGCTACAGTTCCCTAGAAGAGCGGTGAACGTCAATGAAGCGTTGTTTATGAAAGTTAGTTGGTATGTTCTCCTAGAAAGCGTTTTAGACACCGTAAAGTCAAACCCCCTCCCTACCCAAAGATTTATATCGCTAGATTTGCCCTCACCGTACTTAGTCACGCGAAAAAGTGTCCATACTGAGAAAAACTCACGCTATTATACAAAGTGTAAAAAAATTAACCTTACAAACTTTAAGAGGTGCTTTAGACCATCAAAATGAACAACTTTCACTATGGGACCAACTCTGAAATCACGAAAAAAAAATCAGCTGTTTCATACAAAAGTTCAATACCTACTTGACCAAAATGTATGAAACAGCAGATTTTTTTTTCGTGATTTCAGAGTTGGTCCCATAGTGAAAGTTGTTCAGTTCGATGGTCTAAAGCACCTCTTACAGTTTGTAAGGTTATTTTTTTAACACCTTATATAGCATTTCCATGACAATATAGCCAAGTCACTGCGTCTGTTTTGTGGTGGTGTGATCTACTGATTTGGCGACATGTCACTGTGCTATATCTAAGTTTCATACGTGGCAATGCTGTTAGTCTTCTGGGCTGATTTCCGGATGACAGCGATGTGGTACTTCGACGCCTAAGTGTCCTTTTGTTTTGTATATAATATAATATGTTTAGTTAATTATTTAATTTAGTACCTAATATAAATAGTTATATAATAGTTTAGTTCAGACCGGAATAAATCTACTGTTGTATAGGCATTTCGTCAATATGTCCGTCATACTTATGACGTGGTACCTAAAGCCTTCAGCAGAGCAGACTATTAGCGACTAATTGACATGCCTCGAGTGCCTTCAACCGTAACGTAACGTGGTGAGCATTCCCGTCACGCGTCACTCCAAACTGACCAATTAGCAGCGTGCGCCGGATAAGCGGCCTCTGTGGTGACGTCGCACGGTGTATTGTGATTGGTTCGTTGAGATTGATGAATGCTGCGTATCTTGCCGTACATACCAATGGTGTTGCTGGATAAACAGTCACAATAGCGCAAGGTAGTCAAAAAGTTGGAGGGCTATGAGTATTGGCACTTGAATGGCGTTGACAGGGTGGCGTCACCCTGTCGGTAGCCAGGGTAGCCCGCGAAATTCAAATTTTCTTACGTTTTTCGCAATTTTCAGATCAGTGTCAGGTTGTATTTTGATCAAAAGTTGATTCGCGACTATAACAGGTACGTATTTACTGAATTATAATCATTCGAATCATTAATACATCTTTCTAAGTTAGATTTGTACCACGACAACAAATCTCTTATGGAAAACTGCTTAGTGGTACAAATCTAACTTAGAAAGATGTATTAATGATTCTAATGATTATAATTCTATAAATACGTACCTGTTATTGTCGCGAATCAAATTTTGATCAAGATACAACCTGACACTGGCCTGCAAATTGCAAAAAACGTAAGAAAATTTGAATTTCGCGGTCTACCACTGCGCATTCACCTTAAGAGGTTTTGCGTTAATTCAATAACATCCTGTATATCAACAGTTTCATTGCAATATCAACGGCAAAGTACAGTAATGATAATAACGGCCTACTATTGTCTCACTGCAAGGCAAAGGCCTCTTCTGATACAGAGAATTGATCACCATGCCTACGCGCTGGCTCAAGACAGGTTGGCGATTTCAGACTAATATTAATTAACAATAACTAGAGGTTTCCTCACGATGTTTTCCTTCAGCAATGTCCGTAATCCGTGGCGTAGCTACGTGACCAGGGGCCCTGGTGCAAAAAAAGTTGGGGCTCTATCTAAACTCGTTAGGTTTTATTTTTATCAAGTAAAAAACAATAATACTTACATATGGTTTAGGGTGTATGAGTGCCGTAACATATTTTGTAGAAGATGTCAAGGATATGGAATTTTGTGAAAAAAGGTGCCGTCCATTACTAATATTTCGGTCGAGTAAGCTAGTATTCATAAATCGGTCGCATAACAGCCGATTGGTTGAAGTGGCTAAACACAAGAACTTACACAACACAACAGAAAGAATTTATTGTAATACTAGCAGCGCCCCGCGGTTTCACCCGCGTAAGTTTAGATCCCGTAGGAATATCGGGATAAAAAGAATCCTATGTGTTAATCCTGATTATAAACTATCTGTGTTCCAAATTTCATCGAAATCTGTTTAGGAGTTTCTGCGTGATTGAGTAACAAACATCCAAACATCTTCACAAACTTTCACATTTATAATATTATATGTATACCTAGTAGGATTCAATTCTTATCTTAAATATAAAGATGTCTAAACATGTTGACAATGAATAGAAATAACATTAAACTAAAATTCCAAAATCCTAGTAGGAAGTAGGATTTATGTTCTGAAGGTGGAAGTATTTTTTTGCTAGGTCAGTTCGAGGTCTGCTAGTCAGGGGCCGAGGGCCCCCCTGAGCTTGGGGGCCCCGGTGCACGGCACCGCTCTCCGATAGCGCACACTATTCGTAATATCTAAGATAAACTCAGAAAGTACCTACATATAAATTGAAAATGTCACATCCTCGTGCACGAGAAAAGTACTTACATAAATAAATAAATATTGGTAAGTACATATGAACCATATATATGAAGAACCATTCATATTATCCATACTAATATTATAAATTCGAAAGTAACTCTGTCTGTCTGTATGTTACCTTTTCATGCCTAAACCACTGAACGGATTTCGATAAAATTTGGCAGAGATAGATTGCATCCCGGGGAAGGACATAGAACAGTTTTTATCCCGATATTCTCACGGGATCGACACATAAGCGGGTGAAACAGCGGGGTGCAGCTAGTATATTATATGCTGAATACTGTAAAGGAGCCCTTGCAATATAAAACGTTCTATTCATAAAGCCGCGGATTTGAAATGAGGTTTCTGAACGGATCGCGAGTCCATTGAACGAAGTTTTTATTTGAATGAACTGTTTTGAATGAGAACGGCTTCAATACATTTGAATTGGGCGCTCACTGCCGAGATCTGAAAGATCATCGTGTCATTGTAGGTATTCTGACCAGCATTTGCCTATATTAATATCTTGGGAAATAACTAAGCTGAAGTGGCAATGTGGCCATATTAGCCGTAGAATCGATGACCGTTGGGGTAGACGTGTTCTTGATTGGAGACCGCGAATCGGCAAACGAAAGATAGGACGCCTTCAGGCTGGTGGAGCGACGATCTTCGCAGGATGGCTGGTAGCAGCTGGATGAGAATTGCCGAAAATCGAGTTGAATGGCGTGCAATAGGAGAGTCCTATGTCCGGCAGTGGACTGCTGTAGGCTGATGATGAATATTTTGGGGTCATCTTTCTTTGCTTCATACTAGATGCTGCGTGAGTGAAATTTACTATGATATATTTCTTTTTATTAAGAACGTTTTTTACGACGTACAGCATTTCATACAAACTTTCAAGCCCTTGTTTTTCGAAATGTATGAACCGATTTTAATGAAACTTCGTACGCATAAGCAGGATAAAAAGGTCTAAAAAGTTAGTTAGTAATTTGGGTAGCTTATTTGTTATCATCGGTTCAGCGGTTATTGATTCCCCATACTTCCAACCCCCTTTTCACCCTCTTAAAGGATGATTTCTGGAATGAAAACTATCTTATGTCCTTTCCCTGGACTCAAACTATCTCTATACTTTTCATCTAAATCGGTTCAGCGGTTTAAGCGTGAAGAGGTAACAGATAGACAGACAGACACACTTTCGCATTTATACTATTATAGTATGCATATTCGAAATCACAAATTAAAAACAGAAACGGTTTTAATTACTCATTCACCAATACCATTATCAATCAACTTACGGATCTGAACGACATGAAATGAATCTGAATCAATCAATCATTCATTTGGCGCGGTAATAAAACCGCTCAATGATCGTCATTGTCGATTTATCAATCTTTATCAATTCATCAATCAATTTGTGTCGCTCTTTAAATTTTTAAGCAAGAATTTTATTACTTACTAAGAGGATTATTATTCGCAACTTCTTCATTATGAATGTTGGTATGAGCAATATTAGAATTGTAAAGTCGACTCGTCATTGCGTTCTCACTTGTGACAATAATTTCCAGTAGGTAAATTGAAATTTCACATAGACCAATCGACCTTTTCTTTTTATTACGTGCAGGTAACTTTCAACATTAGGGTGGGTCAGATATACCTGTCACAGTAAGTAAAGTTACAAGTAATAGAGGGCGCGTCCGAATATGGAACCTATCCCAACACTTAAATAAGGCACAGTTTCAAATTGCGCCATACATCAATCAATTCTGCCTTTCGCCGTCCACTGCTGGACATAGTCCTCTCCTAGGCTGCGCCACAACACCCTGTCCTCCGCCTTCCACATCCAATTAGTCCCAGCCACCTTCTTGAGGTCGTTGGGCCATCTAGCTAGGGAGCGTCCCACATTTAGCTTGCCTATACGCGCTCTCCTTGCCCCTCTGGCCATCTGTCGTTCGAAAAACATGGCCAGACCACTGCCACTTCAGTTTGCTTACTCTGCAAGCTATGTCAGTTACTCCGGATCTTTACCGGGTAACTTCATTCCTGATTTTATACTTCAAAGTAACTCCGAGCATAGCCCGCTCCATCACGACTCCTTCGACTGTCAGTGTCTAACGCCCTGGTTGAAAACCTTAGTCTTCAAACATTGCGGGATACGTGACAAAAAGACTTGACGAAGTTTTCCAAACGCTCAAACCAACTACCCAACCCAACTGGATCCTCCTGTCGGTTTCTGTCTCAAAATTTTGTCTACCGAGCTGGATGACTTGCCCTAGATAGACATACTCCTTCTCAACTTCGAGAAGCGACCCCTCAATGTGGATTTGTCGGCAAGACGCGTGAATTGTACAAGACTTTGGTCTTGTCCAAATTCATGCCGAGGCCAACCCGCCGAGAGGCTCAATTTAGATTGTGAAGTATCTGGTCTAACTGGTCCAGCGTCTCTGCCATCACACTAAAAATGCGAAAGTTTGTGAGTGTGTGTGTGTTTATATGTTTGTTACTTCTTCACGCCCAAACGGCTGGACCAATTTTGATAAATTTTTGTATGGAGGTAGCTGACACCCTGGGTTAACATATAGGCTACTTTATATTCCGATATTCGCACGGGATCGACTTTTACGCGGGTAAAACTGCGGGGCGCAGCTAGTATCATATAATCGCGTCAAATATGACTTCACCGTCATCATCACTAACCTACAGCGGTCCACTGCTGGACATAGGCCTCTGCAATCGCACGTCACTCAACTCGATTCTTAGCAATTCTCATCCAGCAGCTACCAGCTACTAAAAATAAATATGACTTATCTCGCTCTTAGGCTCCTGTCCCACCGCGCGCGAAGAAGCGACTAGCTATCAACGATTTTTTCGCATAGGCGTCATGTAAGTAAAAGTGATATTAGTACTCGTTTGTCGCAGCGACATGAGTTATCAAAGAAAGCACTCGCTCAGTGTCGCCTGTTTGGGCGGGTAGAAGACTCGCTGAGAAACTCACACTAGGTATGCATATTACGAGGTAACCGCTTGTAATGGTCGCACACTCGCTGCTCGTTGCTCGCCATCTTGTTTTTACTTGCTAGCTCTCCTCGCTTCTCGTTAATCGCCGGCGATGGGGCAGGCGCCTTGGTTGTGACTACGAGAAATTGGCATCGTTTATACCCGTCAAGTACAGGCCCCTACAGTCGTGTCTCGCGTTCGTTGTAAAAACCCATGTTTTGGTACAAGGTTATGGTTTTTGCGGCAACGGGACTATTGTTAATTTATGAAGGGGAATCAACTTTAAAGTCAGCGGCCTAATTGCGTAATACGCTCCTATTGATAATAATCTATTACATTTTGACATTTCAACTAATAATAGATTTGGAAGAGGACCGGGATCAAAATATAAACAATAACAGTATTCTAGGATACTTTTTGCCTCAGTATTCTTTGACGTAACTATGCAACATAATTTTAAAATAAAAATAAATTGTGTCAAAACTAGTTTCTTCGACACATATTAGGTATTAATCTATATATATAAAAGGAGAACTGACTGACTGACATATCAACGCACAGCCCAAACCGCTGGGTCTAGAGATTCCAAACTTGGCACGTAGGTTCCTTATGAGGTCTAGGGGTGCACTAAGAAAGGGTTTTTCGAAATTCCACCCCTAAGAGGGTGAATGGGGGGAGGGTGAAATTTCACGCGAACGAAGTCGCGGGCAGAAGCTAGTTTATTTATATGAAAGCTTACTCTAAATACATACACAGCATTTACCTACCTGTAATCTTCGCGCAATCGCGCATGCATCTAAATAATTGGAAAGCACGGCACTTTTAATTAGCGTACCCACTTGATATTATACAAATTGAAAAAATATATTATGTTTTAAAATGCAAAATAGTGTTTATAAATATATAATATTAACTAGCTTAGCTACTCGTAATAGCGTAACCTTAACCTTCAGCTTATGCTGAGTGTATACAATAACATGTTCATTTATGTTTTATAGGTGTAGTACTTACTCGTATAATAAAGTTATCGCTCGTTGATCTTCGACTCACTGGAAGCCTGTGGGAGGAATTTGTTATCGAGGTCTATCGAGACGAAAGTGGATAGTATTGCTGTGCAGACATCTACCATCCAGATCATCCAGATCGTCCTACCAGTTTAAAGACTGGAACTGTCTAAAATCGGAAGCCATGGCCGCCAATCTCAACGGAGACGAGCCTTCGGTGCAAGTGTATGCGCGGAAATACGTGCACTCTCTTTTCCTTCACCCTCATATAGTGAGATGGGATGGCATGCAATCCGACACGAACGGAAAGAGGTCAGACGCAGGACCAAAGAACAAAAATAAACAAAAGAAACAGACGAACAAACTATACAAGGGTGGTCTAAATCGTGGATCAAACGAAATAGGGAGATAAAGGAGGTCATTTCCAACGCTTTTAAAGTGAGAAATAATTTTTGGTAACGCTTCAAAATTTTTGCAAAAAATTTAATTGCTCTTGAAATTTGGTACCCAGAGCCAAAATAGAACTTTTGTAGTGCTGATACATTATCTAGTAATAATACAACACTGTTTGTTTTATTGCTTTATATTACTTTTTTTTTAAATAAGTCTAACTGTAAAAGAAATCGGTATACTTACAAAAATATTCATACCTTAAAAGTTAAGGTAATTGAATTATGGCCATGCTGTAGAAAGATTTTTTGTTGGAAATGACTTCCTTTATCTCCTTATTTCATTTGATCCACGACTTTTTGACCACCCTGTATAGGGGTGTAAGGGAAAATCGACGCGCAATCTGTCATCATGTCATGATGAGTGCAGGATTCTATACCCACCAGCAAATCAATCGTAGTTTATAAAAAAAAGTGCTATTTCATACAAATGTACAATACCTACACTGTCAAAATGTATGGGAAAGCAGTTTTTTTTATATATCCGACGAAATATTTCAGCCCTTGTGGGCCTTGGGTGTTATAGTAGAATAACTTTTCAACTATGTGACGTGAATACAGAGTGTTTGAACAAAAGGGAGCTTGTCCAAACTTTATCAATATGTTCACTCAAAGCGGAGCTTTGACACGCTGTCACGTCCTGATTGGCAGCACAACACGTTTGATACAAGCTCTTGAGAAAAGTTCTTGGTAAATGAAAGACACTTACGTTAAAAGAAATTGACATTGTTTCTTGGCTTATGACATTCCCGCAATTAATTAGTTTCCCACTGCAAATAATTTCGTCTTGTATTTTTGGAAAGGGTCGAAGTAGTCGCGCAAAGAAATAGCGTTTTATAGATATTATATAAATAGGTATACGTATTATAGGATACAGATCCATCTAGAATTAGTTTTTACAAGCTCTCATAAAGTTGCCGCCATCATGGATTTTCATTTTGACCTCGCTATTGGTCTTAGCACCCTCAAAAACCATGAAAACGACACCCATGACGAAACATTTGAAAGTATTCGCAGCCGCCATCTTGGATTTTTAGAATACGAGTGTAAGTGCATGCGAGTATTGCGTAAGAAACTTTGTTCCTGACCTGGATCAGGGTAACCTAACCAGCTCAACAAGTAGCTTTTACTTATTACAGTTTCAATAGATACAGTCAAAAACAAAAGTCGATAAAAACGAACACATCATTGAACAGAATATACATATTAATCGGAACAGATGTAAAATAAAAATATATCAAACTAAGATTTTTCGCCTTTCCTTTTCAGCCTTTCCTGGTACTGACCAGGAAATGCTGAAAAGCAGTTATATAGCCTTTTGTGTTAATTTAGATGATGACACTCAGTGTTCACAGTGTTGGCAGCGGATTTTTCACTGGACAGGTGCAGCAGTTGTTTCGCATCTTGTTTTTGTTTTATGTTCAATAAGTACATGTTCGATAATTAATTAATTTTATTGTTTATTCCGTACTTTTAATGGCGGCATCAGACAAATTGTTGATGCTGGCCTACACAATGTTTTGTTTCGTTGTCACTTGTTTCTTGTAAAATTTGTAACTCCGTAACACTCTCATCATTACTTTATTTCTCCATTTCATCCATACCGTTAATTGATTGCCACTTTCCACTGTAATGCTGTTCCACCGGACAGCCGTAATGTTATTTATTTTATTCATGATGCCGGAAGGTCGGCGCCTGCGACCCCTTACTTGTCACAGGAATGCCACAGACACACAAGAGTGCCTCTGAGACTCAAGGCATAGACAAGTAATGAGGTTACGTCTGGCGCGGATTAAAAATTAATATTTTATCGTATTTGCTAATATTTTACATATTCATTACACCTATTTTATAATTCATTTATTTCGGTAACTGCCCGTGACATCACAGCGGGCCCTTTCAGAATACCAGCGCTGTGACATTTATTTTTTAAATGTTGCAACATCATGCTGAGATAGGAGCCTTTTGGCCTCGTATAGGACTTTTTATTTTATTTTTCTTTTTATTACTTTGTTTTATATAACTTGGATTTTTTATTTATATTTTTTACTGTGTTTAGTTTAGTTTGTGATCATCCTATACGAGTCGCAATAAATACTTATTCTTTCTTTTTTCTTTCTTTCACGAAGTTCTTTGCTGACTGTTATACCGCTGACTATCTCCATCTACCTATAGGCTGAACCTATGCGACCTTATTATTCCAAGTTTTGACCATCGAGCCGTTTTTGAATTTTGATCTTTATTTCGATAGCATTAAACTTCTTATTATATTACAAGAACTGGCTTTAGAACCAAGACTTAGGGTCGCTTGCACCACAAATCGCTAAATACGTTTACACTTAACGAAATTAAAACATCGTTCTGTTTCTGCCAATTCTTTGATGATGACAGCTGACGAAACGATGTATTTTGTGATTCACACGGGCTTAAGTTGCCAATTCGTAATACGAATTTTACATTAGTTGGAATTAAGTTAGCAATACAAAAATGGCTCCACTCGATGATTGGCCTGGCCTGGGTTTAAAGTTCGAACTCGTTTTGTTATTAGAAGCACGTTGACCTAAGCGTTATATTAATATACATATAAAAACCTTTCAGAAACCTCAACCCGTTACCTAAACTGCCTGTGGCTTAATAGCTGAAACAATAACCGAAACTCATCTAGATAATATAAATACGATGAGGGATGAGAGCACCTATTATTAGGTCCTCTCGCTTCAGAACCTCCCCCGTGGCCGCGATCAATAGCTGCGTGGAATTAAAATAAATACTGCTTCGGTAAACTTGGATCGTAGCGAGCAGTGACGGCCCAGTGTCAACGGCCGCGACTTACGAGTTGTAGGTCGTGGGTTCGAACCCAAGCGGGCACTTTACTAAATATGAGTTATTTCACTGCTCTCAAAACGGTGAAGAACAACATCACCATCATCATCTTCATCATGATTTTTAGTTCTAGGCCATGCACGTTTCCTCACGATGTTTTTCTTTCACCGATGTCAACGATGTAAACTCAGAAAGTACAATAAATAATAATGAATTGAAAAATACACATTGGTACTCGTCCGGATTTGATCGCACAACAGTCACAGCTGTACTAAACGATCTCTGGCAGACCCTTCGGGAAATAAGTCGTAATCTCGATATGTTATAGGTACAGTTACAGACGCCAGCACATCAAGCTACTACAATCTGTCAAATTTCTTTAATATATTTTCAACTTTATCGCTAAAGCATAAGGTTCAAGGTTGATTGGGAAAATTTGACAGTTTCGGGTAGCTTGATGTGCTGGCGTCTATACATATTGATACAGTGAAATCACTGTATTACCGAACCGTAATAAGCCCGTTACCTTCACAATGGATTTCAGGTCACAATATCACAAAGACCGATTATTTGCTGAAAATATGAGACCTTTCAGGTGAAAGGAACGTGTTTGATTATTTTAAATGCTTGCTTTTTACAGTAAGGTTAATAATTACTTGTAGTGTTTTTTTAAGAAATGTTTAAAAATGAATAAATATTTACAGAAAATGGCAAAAAACTAACAAATAATTTATTTAAGGTAATTTATACCAATTGCCAAACATAAAAAATCACATTAAATCTAAGTTAAGCAAAACATTTTTCGTCACATAAATTATATATACCTACCATGTTTTAAAGTAAGAAACATTGTTTATTCTGCACAAACGAACGCACATTATAAAAAAATTACATAAAATACACACATACAAATTAACCAAAAGCCTGTGGGAGGCGAAATTGACAGATCGTGTTTTAGAATTGACCACAGCCGGTGGTCTATTCTGTAAAAATCTCACCGTGAAAGCTGAGGTGAAGTGAGCTGTCATTAGTGTCAATCCCTAGCTTCAACCGTTAAGAAAAACATCGTGAGGAAACCGGCCTGTCCTGGAACCAAAAAATCGAAGACCTGTGACATAAATTTACCAACCCGCACGGAGCCCGGCTGCGAGGTGGATTACGGCCTCAGTAAGAGGAGGCCTGTGTCCCAGGAGTGGGAACATTATAGGCTGATTATGCTAAACTCCAACACCGAGTGGAATAATAACTCACTTCCAACTAAATTTTCAGGGTGAGCCTTTTACAGAACAGATCGGCATATGTTGATAGATTAATTTCGTGCTTTTGTCAATTTTATAACTTCAAACTTTTTTAATAAGAATATTGTTATTAATTGTCGCTTAAATACTGGGCTTTTGGTTACGGTGTGTAGCGGTATCTACAACGCCACATGCGAACTACCCGTCATACTGACGTCACGCAGAATCCTGCATCTCGCAAGCAGAGTTTACCGCGCAACTAGCATATATATACAACGTCCCGACTTCAATTGTCGGGCAGTAGCCCACCAGACACAACACCCGTCTGGTCGGAGGATCCTCCCTTTTCTATGGAGTATGAGTGAACTTTACACCCTGTTCCTCATACCTCTGTAGGTGTTTAACATTTTCTTTGTTATAATGTGCGTTTCATTTGTGCAAATTAAACTTATATTTCTTTCTTTCCAGTATGAGAGCGTAGAGCGACTCAGCCACTCATACCTTTAAGTCAGTTTACCTCGATGTGCAATATAACGCTCGGGTAGGTGTAAGATGGGGTCCCCCCTCCTGCCCCATTGAGTCTAAATTACTGTACCAATATAGGCGTCAGCTGCTTGCTCTCACGGGTATTCACGTCTTTTTCCTTATGAGTTGGAGGAGGCATGCAATTTTCACAACGAGAATGGTTATCGTTAATTTGTAGCTGTTGGAAGCTGAGTTTAGAGCCAGTCAAAATGGAAGAGGTTTAACATAACATCACGCCTCTAGTCCCCAAAGGAGTAGGCAGGAGTTTAGTAGGTACGATTAAGTCTCATTCATCATCTGCCTAGCCTTTTCCCAACTATTTTGAGATCGGCTTCCAGTCTAACCGGATGCAGCTGACGATTATGTCTCATTATTGTATTTATTAATCAAGGCTTACTAACAGCTTCTGTATACAATATATCATAAGTAACATAGCCTCGGATTTACACAGTATAATAAAAACTTAAAACAAGTCGCGCTAGAATTCAGATAAGGCAAAATTAGAACATAAATAAATATGAAATTGCATAAAGAAACAAACGATATTGCAAATTTTGCCCAATTACTTAAAACGACGACACATCTACATTTTTACAATATAAATTGTATAAATGTAGAAATCAGATCAAAATAAAAAGTATAACTAATATTAATAAATAAATTAATAAATTTTAGGTAACATAGGGTGAGCCTATTGCCAGTAACGGGGTACAAATCCAGACTCCGGGCTGCTACTGAGCTCTGATGGAAAAACCCAATAACCCTTAGCTCGATGTGGGAACCGAAATCTGGACCCTGTGGTCAACAGTCGCACTTACTTGCACCCGCTAGAAAAATGAGGTCCCTATAGCTACAAAGTGACAGCTAGCTCCTGTCAGTTTCCTACAGTGAATAGAATAGAATACTTTTTATAATGTACACCATATAAATTACAGACGTAAATATAGAAATTTTACAAAAGGTGACACAATGGGCGGTCTTATCGCTAAGAGCGATCTTTTAAAGACAACCTTTGGATTGATTAAGGATTAAGGGAAAGGAGAGACCAAAGTGAATTAATAGGTAATATTTGACTATAACACGAGAGGACATACGTTACGAGAGTTTTGTTTGAACTTCAGAAGCAAACGACAATACTTCAGAAACAGAATCCAACCACACACCTTCATAATAAAAAGAATTGATGAGGGTAATTTTGTCTAAGTTGCAGAAATGGCTACAGACTTCAAACTTATGAACGACGGTAATAATGAACGGAATTCATATTAAAAGTTTGTGAGTTACTTGCAAAGTACTTAAGCAAAATGGCGTAGTGTAGGTATAGTTAGTATTTCACTGTAAAACTACTAGTCCTAAGAAAAGCTTAAAGAAGCATGAGGAACAGGGTGTAAAGATCACTCATCCTCCATAGAAAAGGGACGATCCTCCGACCAGACGGGTGTTGTGTCTGGTGGGCTACTGCCCGACGATTGACGCCGGGACGTTTATGCTAGTTGCGCGGTAAATTCTGCTTGCGCGATGCAGGATTTTTCGTGACGTCGGTATGTTGAGTAGTTCGCATGTGGCAATGTAGATGCCGCCACGAACTTTTTAGTTATTACCGTATTTTTTCTATTCTTCTTCGGACGCATAGTCGTTACGGTTTGTAGTAGTCAATAGTTATTTATTGATTTAAATACATTACAGGTCATTCAGCCTTAATTATATTTTTACTAACCTATTTAAATGGCATTAAAGTGCCAATCAAGATGTCTGAAACAGAAACTTGCATAAAGCAGTAAATGTCCTCTCAGATAATGTTTATGGTAGTTGATGTATCAATGTATCATCACGTTAATGCACAAGTCTGATCGTGACTGCAAGACTTCACATCGACAGGTATCTCACCGACCATTATTTATATTTAGGTGGACAGTAAAACTATCCGAATCTATTCCCGAACACATAAACTTGCAATGTATTGTTTATATAGCGCGGACTTCAAACGATTGTATTGTTTCTTTAGTAGCCGAACATTTAACTGCAGTCTTAACTATACTGTAAATGTTGGACACTGGTCTATTGTTATACCTAGTCTTTGTTTATTTTTAGGTATTATAATGTCGGAAAAAATATTTGACCAGAAAAAACTTTTCACAAAAACGCCAAAGCATACCTAACGAATAAAATAAAAGCGGCCAAGTGTGAGTCGGACTCGTACACGAAGGGTTCCGTAGTCCGTACCAAAGTTGAATATTAATTAACACAAATTTTTTTTTTATGTGTTGGCATAGTGGCCTAGTACACACTCTGTGAAAATTTCATGTATTACGGTTCAAAATATGTGACAGACGGACGGACAGCGGAGCCTTACTACTAATAGGGTCCCGTTGCCACACTTTGGGTACGGATCCATAAAAAGAGGTTACCTAACTATTAGATTTCTAATGTTTCAGATTGTATTCAATTAAATTCACGGCTGGACTGTACCTATAGGTACGGTCAGCAACAAAAGTCGATTAAGTTGATTATTCAGTTCTTTTTAATCTTAGTTATTGAGCAAAATATTTGTTCAAAATTGCAGCAGAAGAATTTTTTTTTAGAATATAAACTTTGCTATTATGTGAAAAGCTAAAAACAGTTTATAAAAAAAAATGTTGTCAATTTAATAACAATATGTAAAAATTACAGTGTTAATCGACTTTTGTTGCTGACTGTACCTAATGTAAACGGGTAAAGTACAACTTGGTACTTGACTTATAACATAGACTGTATAAGTTCGTTCGTCTGATCGACGAACAGTTACTGAATGAAAAGAGAATGCTATGGGAAAAACCCTCTGTTTATCTTCCATGCATTTTCAATTCGACTTGTAAATCGAACAAAAAAAACCTGTAAGCAACACGGAACAAGTTCTTAGGCTGGTTATAAACCAGAATTTAAATCAAATCCTTCCGATATCAGTTTGCGTCAGTAGTGAAGGGCCGCGTGTGGGAAACCTTTCACGTAAAGTAGTTTGCTACAATGGCGGACTGTTGTAATTCCCCGGCCTATCTGCTTTTGATACTGATGAGATAGTAATGTTGCTAGCAATTTGTAAGTCGAGAGTCGATAAAACAGATATGAAAAATAAAAGCGAGAAATCAGTCGTTTAATTATTTTTAACATCACACAGATGGAGAATTCTGCATACAGACATTAAAAATACAAACCTGTCGGATTTATAATCTTCCTTAAATCAGGTTAAAAATGTAGTAAGTTTGTCTACCGTGCGAAATTAATAGGTGTCATGAATCAGTCGGTTTCATGGTTCATGGTTGAGAATTTAAAGTTCTGAGCTTTTCAAAGTCTTCTTATTACTTACGTTGAAAGGCCACATAATTCACATTTCTTTGCAAAAACTTAAGAAATTATTAATTTCGCGGGCTACAACGTCCTCAATTTAGAACCGGGCATAAAAATAATGTGTAGATTAGTATTATTTATAAGTTGTTGTTCGTTATAGAGTCTCCACTAGTGAAGAATCCCTGGGTAGTCAGCGTTGTTTTACATTTCTATGGTTGCTACCAACTCGCGATTTTGTTTCTTTCAATGACTCAATGTACTGTTTGTAATGTAATGTGTATAGTACAGACGCCAGCACATCAACCTACTACAATCTGTCAGATTTCTGTAATAGATTTTCAACTTTATCGCTAAAACATAAGGTTCAATGTTGATTGGGAAAATTTGACAGTTAGGTGTAGGTTGATGTGCTGGCGTCTGTACATTATTAATTATTGTTTCCAGTGGTAACGGCCGCGACGAGTTGTAGGTCGTAGGTTCGAACCCAGACAGGCACTTTCCTTTGTGTAAATTATTTCATCACCACTGTTCTCAAAATGGCGAAGGAAAACATCGTGATGAAACCAGTATATCCTAGAACCAAAAATTCGTAGACATGTGACATCTACCAACCCGCACTGCACCCGCGTGGTGGACAGGGACCGGCCGGATACTCGTTGAAAGGGTTTTTGAAGGGGTTTTTTTAAGCGCTTCAAAAAAAAACCCTATGATACATGTTACACCTTCGAACGGGTTTAGTTAACCCGTTACGAACGGGTTACCCTTTCAACACCCTGTAACACTGTAACAGGGTAAGCCATTCCAACTCAGGACATTGTAATATGTACTGTTTACAATCGATATTAGTTTGAAAATTGCATAACCACGACCGCACGTGACATCGTACCGCGCTCGGCGGTCCGCCAATCTTACGTGTACCGACTTGCCGAGCGACTTGTATACATGGAAAAATAACTATTGTCTATATGATCTTATAGTTCACTTTTGCTCGTCACACATGCTAAATAAACATTGTAATAATATTTATTTTTTCGTGTCTATACCTATACTTGTTTATTTTCATCATTCGTCATTTGATTCGGCAGTATTTATGTTTAAGTGTGTGTTGTAGCTTCCTTAATTCAGTACTTTAAATAATAATCAGTTACAGGTCTTACTCATCTTAATTGTTAGTTCGCTTAAATGTCACGCGTCACTTGTTGTCAAATTCGTAAATCGTAATCTACGAGTATATCTTCTTCTATCTGTCTTCTATACATATAATAAATCAGTAGACGAGGCGTTTCTGTACATTAAAAATATTTCCAATAAAAATAGTTGGGTTAAAGGATAACCAACAGATGCCATTTCACCAATTTTTTGAATTTTTGTCGGTTTGTCTGTTTGGATGTGACAGGTTGTTTGAACAGGTTCAACGTAAAAAGTACCGAACCAATATGGTTAATTTTGAAACTCAAATATGGTGTAGAACTCGGAGCAGTTATTAGTTTTTGAATCATCGCAATCGCTTCACTCTATCAAAAGATATAATCAATTTAAAGTATTCTAGAACAACTTAATATAAGTTTTTGGAAACACGTAACGACATCTATTAGCGCGATATAGTACCTACTAACGAAAACGTATTGTTATTGTGATATAAACAACATTAAGTATGTGAATAATCACGTCCTATTAGGCTTGCGTTTATTTATTTATTTATTTTATTTGGGAAACAAACAGATGCAATAACAAACATAAGTATAAAAATTAGTTTAACACAATCCAGAAACAGTTATGACGAAATAACACAGATACTTATGTATGTGTTATTTAAAAAGTAATGATACTGATTATTATAGAAAAATCGCTTTCCATTGATGGTTTATTAGTGGCGTCTGTGGCGCTAAAAGAATTTCAAATAAAAAGTGAGGTTAATTTAAGATAATAATAATTGATGTGGTGTTCTGAGTGATAAAGAATGCAATGTTAGATAATTATTGATTTATAAAAGTTGATTAATGCAATGCGAGTTTCGAGTTAACGACTTTTTCGACAGATAGCGTTGAGCAAATATCTTCATATTGTGAATCGCGGTGAAGTTTTGGAACGAAGTTCTTTTACGGAGCTTAGGGTAGGAACGAAAAACTTGCGTAACGAAAAAGCGTTATGCCTCACTTTTCATAGTAATAGAAAGAGACAGAGAGAGAAAGAGATAGTTGTCAGGGTTTCCGAGGGTGCTGAAACCGATAGTGAGGTCAAAAAGAAAATCTCAAGATGGCAGTTGCAAACCTTTTAAATTTTTTTGCCATGGGTGTCGGTTTCATGGTTTTCGAGGGTGCTGAAGCCGATAGTCAGGTCAAAATGAAAATCCAAGATGGCGGCTGCAATTTTTTTAAATTTTTTGTCATAGGTGTTTTTTCATGGTTTTTCGAGAGTGCTGAAGCCGATAGTGAGGGAAAAAGAAAATCCAAGATGGCGGTTGCAAATACACTGGACAGCAAATAAACCGAGCCACCCGCTAGCGTGGAACTCTGATTCGATTTTCTCAAAAAGTATAAAGCTTACAATTATCATAGTTATACATACAGAAAGTGCGTTTCATGATGATTAAAATGAATGGAAACTTATTGGGATTAATCAATTTATTAAGTTTTTATTAAGGATCTTACAAAGAAGTAGTTTTCCAGTCGTGTTAATCGTTAGTAATCATAAAATGAAAAAAAAAAAAATTAAAGCCAGAAACAAAGACAAAATTTAAAAAAAGTTTCTGATCAGTATTCAGTATTCCCTCCCCTTCCTCGGATAACTGCCGGCATCCTCGTATTCATCGACCTCACGAGCCTGACGATGAAATCTTGGGGAATTGCATTCCACTCCTCAATGGCGACTCGCAGCTCTGGAAGCCTTGTTGGAGCAGGTACCCGGGCTCGAACCCGACGTTTCAGCTCATCCCATAAGTGTTCTATCGGATTCAAGTCCGGGCTTCGAGCTGGCCAGCCCAACGTACGAATGCTGACGTCGCGTAGATACTGGGTCACCACATGAACAACATGAGGCCGTGCATTATCATGCATCAACTGCATATCCTGCCCGATATATTCTGCGTAAGGTACCACATGGTCTGCGAGGATTCCAGTAATGTAGCGATGAGAAGTCAATCCACGTGTACGACCCGTCGGCGTCGGTTCGATGAAAACTAACGCTGTATGTGCGGTTAACGAGATGCCGCCCCAGACCATTACAGATCCTCCTCCATAAGCAACAGTTTCCTCGATGCAACATTGTGAATAACGTTCTCCAGGGTGACGATATAATCTCTGTCGTCGATCACTTCCATGTAGACTCACCCTGTTCTCATCAGTGAAGAGTACATTACCCCACTGCTCTAACGTCCAATCCCTATGCTCTCGAGCAAATTCAAGTCGTGCTCGACGGTGCGCTACCGTTAATGCTGCGCCTGTTGCAGCTCTCTTTCAGGTTCCGTTCAGCAAGTCTCCTTCTGACGGTATCTGAACTCATAACCACTTGGCGTTCGTCACGCACATTTTGTTGGACTTGAACTGCGTTGAGGCGGCGATTTCGCAGAACAGTAAGTTGAATATAACGGTCATCTGCTACTGATGTAGCCCTAGGTCTGCCCGTACCTGGACGGCGATCGAATGCTCCAGTCTCTAGGTACTCGTATCGTCTGTAAACTCGTTGCACTGAAGATCTGCTGATTCGAAGTCTTCGAGCGACCTCACTTTGCGCAACGCCTGCTTGAAGTAGTGCTAAAGCTTGAGCTGCTTCCTGAGGTGTCGTATCCATTATTGATCGAAAAAAGTAACAAAAATACACGCGTCTGAGCAAACTATGGACAAAAACTTAAGAAATGATAAGAAATATCTGACTAACCTCATTGTAGAAAAAAATAACGCCAATCGCGAACTCTAGTCAAAATAGCATTGCGTTTGTTGCTTGATTACAATGTGAGTTGACGATACTTTAGAATAAATTTATAGTCATTTTAATCAGCATGAAACGCACTTTCTGCAGATATAACTTTGATAGTTGTAAGTTATTTACTTTTTGAGAAAATCGAATCCGAGTTCCAAGGTAGCGGGTGGCCCGGTTTATTTGCTGTCCAGTGTATTTTAAATTTTTTCGACATGGGTATCGTTTTCATGGTTTTCGAGGGTGCTGAAGCCGATAGTGAGGTCAAAAATGAAAATCCAAGATGGCGGTTGCAAAAATTTTCGAATTTTTGTCATGGGTGTCGTTTTCATGGTTTTCGAGGGCGGCCGGTGTCGAATATAACCAAAGTAAATGGGTTGCTTTTCACACGGGCCACCTTATGTAGAAGCTATTTCGAGGGGCAAGCAACATTTCTAACATCGTTTACAGAGAGGCAATTTTTTAGTTACATAAGGTTTAAATCATGACTACATTCAAGTTTCAATCATAATTTACCATGATAACGCTTCAGCACACTCCGCCAGACGGGCAGTTGATTTATTGAGTAGGTACGGCAGTTTCACACCCAAGTAGCACTGCCATATCATAAAAAGGTATTGTATATTATGTCTTCGAGACAATAACTAAATTTTTGGCCGTTGTCTTGGTTAAAACCATATCGACCCTCAAGATATCTTAAGGATATCCATCAAGGCACAGTTAAGTAAATGTGAGCATAGATTTACAGAATAAGTTAAGAAAGACTTCAAACTACTTTTCAGATAAACTTCAGTCAGTACGATTTAAGAGTAACACCATTGATGAATTTTTCCTTTTATCTTCTTGATTTCTCGACGCTTTATAAGGATTTATATTGGTATGTAAGATATCTACAATACCATGTTAAGTATTTCTAAATTTACCGCAGAGAAGAAACCAACACTTAGAAAAACTAACTTCAAACTTCACCTACTTATCTCAGATATACTTTAGATAAAATGGTGGTATTATTTTACAAGTTAGTATTCTAAAACAGACGCAAAATAAAATGGATATATGGCTGTTTGGTCAGATAATATATCAGCCTCAAGCAGGCGCTTTCATTTTTATTTATTTTCAAAAATCAAAGTGACACTTCGTCGCATTGTCATTTTGAACCATGACGACGCGGTGACTGCAGTCGAAACGGCTGTGGTAGAGAACCCCAAGGTATGGGAAGCGTTACCAGGCAATATCGGAAGATTCTTCCTTTTCAATGAAGGAGTGGCAATTACACCTTACCTAAGCGACACATTATTGTTTTCCGACATCCACGCGAACGAAGTCGCGGGGCACAGCTAGTAACTAAATAAAAATAGTAAATCAATAAGGCGCCGCACGGGTGCAAGTATCCCCCCACCTACATGCAGCTCAAGTTTATTAGGTAACCCAGGGTAACACGAAAAAAAGCTTTTCGAGAAGGTAACCTCTTCAAAGGCTTAAGTCATTAAAGGGGTTAACCCCTTCACGTGGTTACCTTAATAAAGGTGTTAACCGTTTCGCTGGGTTTCGAGGATGTAACTCGAACAAAAGGTAACACTGCGATATGAGTTACCCCATGTACGGGTTACCCTGTCCAAAGGCTTAACTCTTAAGCGGGGTTGTCCGGTCCCTGGACTGGTGGATTACGGCCTACTCCCTCTCACCAGGAGGAGGCCTGTATCCCAGCAGTGGGAACATTACAACAACACCAGCTGATTATGTTTCTATACGGTCTCAGTGTAGTTATTAGTATGAACTCCAGTATATTAAATGCAATTTGAATCCATTTAGTAGGCCGGAGCCTGAAATTGTGCCCGATTGATGGCATTAGGCTCGGCTCTGGTGGCAGATTATAGCCCACTCCCTTTCGAAGAGAGGTGCCCTGTGGCCCAGCAGTGGAAACATTATAGGCTGATTTTGCTCCGGAGAATACAGTTGTGTTGTTTGTTAGCAATGAATAGGTAACTAGTTACTAGATTGTATTTTCCATGAACAAGTCGGTGTCCCCTCCCTATGCACTGAGTGGGTTAATTGCAACAGTTCCCCAACAACTGAGTTTAGCATCTATATATACTGAGTATCGATATCTATCTATATCGATATCTATCGAGCGTGGTTCAGCAGATGTCTTTAGTTACTGTTAATAGTTTAGTTGCTATCAGAAAGCGAGAGAGCGGAGTTATTATTGTCGCTTTATTTGACAATGAGAGAGGCTGGTGTGCACCTGCTACAATATAAACCATTATATCCTGGCTTCGATTCCCAGGTCAGGCAAAGTGTTAATGGGTTTTCCATCAGTTGTCAGTTAGTAGCCCGGAGTCGGATTTTTGGCCGGTTAAGGCAATGGGCTCACTCCTATTAGGTACATTTGGCTTAAGCACAGTAACAGAACAGTGGCAAAAAGTGGTAGCACTATAAACTCTGCCAACCATTCGGGAAGTATTAACGTGATGTTATACATAGAGCTGAGCGGAGGCCTGTGTCCCAGCAGTGGGAACATTATAGGCTGATTACGTATGTATGTATATATATACATGATACAAAATACATTGCATATTATGAAGGGAAATTATGAAAACAAGTAATGCATAAGAGGATGGATGCTTTTTTTGTTAATCAAGGATTACAATTAAATGCACACAGAAGACCAATTCCCGTAATTAAACACGTTAAAAATTTAGTCGCAATCTAGACTCAGCGAAAATCAATGTCAAAAACTTGTCAATAATCTAGGGAAATAGTTAGAGGTCTTTTTAACAGATTGAGACTGAGATCAGACTGTGCACGTCCTTAAAATTACTAGAATTACTCCTCTGCTCTATTATGGCCTGGGTTGGAATACATAATAGGAACTTTTATCTTGGTACATTAAGTAGTTTCTTGGGGCTGCGAGTGAAGCTTTGGAAACGTCTATCATGAATTTTATTTGTTTTGCTAATAATAATCAGGAAAACGTCAATCATAAGAAATTATTTGAAATGCAGACATTATTATATCGTTGCAGGATTGCAAATACAACTAAAATAAACAATTCATGCGGCCTTCGATTTTGTATGTTAGTTCGATGTACATACATAGATAATAGACAATATTTTGTTACACTAAGGCCCATCGTCCACAACGCTACTCAAAAGTTCTAGATGACAATGTCACAGTACTAGCACTTCAATTTATTTTAATTTGTATTGAGCTTCTTAAGTTTTGAGTTGAGCTGCACGATTACTGACAAATGCGTGCACTGACTGGACAGGTCCACTCACTCTGTGTGGTTCTTTCCTCAGAAGACGATTTCAGACAGCAATCTAAATGGTATTCACATGATCTGACCAAGGTTATGTCTGGACTTTAAAAGAGACTGTGACCTCTGAGTTTGTTTCGGATTTTCTTCTCAGAGTAGTCAGATAGGAAACGCCGACCTCATCTAGTTTTTAAAATAATTATGATTGACGTGTAAAAGTGTTTGTGCAAGCTTACTTACAGTAATAAAAACATTTATAATTTCATGAAGAATGTTAAAACATAAATGTTATATTATACTAGTAGTTATAGTTAATTACCTATGCGTCTTCGCTAGCTACCTCACTAGGGTGGTTTTCAGTATTGTGTCAACGTCATGCATCCACCGACCCTTTCTGTTAGCGTGGGAAGGCCAACAGCTGCGAGCATAGACTGGGCGCCTGCAGACATGTTCTGACGTACTATGTCGCTAATTTACTGTACACCTCCTTTATTGGAACGAAGTTCTTTGACGGAGCTTGAGGAGTAAACTGGCAGAAATTGTCACTTAACGCAAAATCGTTAAGTATGCCCCATGCGACTTCTTATCAAATATAAGTACTTAATACTTTTATGAAATAGACAGAGTGAGAGAGAGATCATTTTCAGCTTTCGACGTTGCTGAAGCCGATAGTGATGTCAAAATGAAAATCCAAGATGGCGGCTGCAAAAGTAAAAAAAAATTAGCATGAGTGTCGTTTTTATTGTTTTCGTGGGTGTTCAAGCTGATAGTGAGGTCAAAATGAAAATGCAAGAAGGCGGTTACGCGTCATTTTGTTTCGCAGCCGCCATCTTGGATTTTCATTTTTAAATTCGTTCCTGCCGGGGGCCCCCAGACCAAACACGTTTTATTTTATAAAAACTAAACACATTAAGAAAAAGCTCAAAAGTCCTTCTACTAAATGGACTTCCAATTTGTACGGATTTCCTATCGGTGAAAATGACAAACTTCTATGTAAAAAACTTTTATCCACTATTGAACCACATTATGGGATGTATTTTCAAAAATCCCTCATTTGTGCTCACTTTCATCGTATTAGGAACTCTTATGCAACATTTCATGCTTAAATTTATACCCAGCTGTAAGGCTGTGCTGTGCGTTGTCTGTCAGTGACGGAATGTATATAAGGTTTTTATTAAAATAAAGCAAAACTTCTTAAAAATAAAGAATAAGACAGATTTAGTGTGACAGACCGAGAGAGAGAGAGAGTTATATCTTTCTTCTCTCTCATGTAACGAAATGTCCCTAAACGTGACGCGGCCTTGAAATTTATTTCACTCTCGATTCTCGCCCAATTAAGTTTGACATTCCCCACTAATACCTACCCAATTCAAGAATCATTCCAACAAAGACAATTCACACCCCGACTTCCCGCCAAGTCGGTAACTTAAGTTCTGTGCCCTAAGGCGCAGTCATAAATTTCCCAGACTTCAGCGAGGGTAATAAATCTTCCAAATGTCATTTCAAGCGGGAACCCAGTCTGATTTAGTGCTACTTTCGTAAACCGTCTCGATAAACAGTAATGTGTGAACGAACTACTTTTTTATACCCACTTATAAAGGTTCTTAGTCGGGAAATCCCCGAAAGAACGAAAACAGTCGTGACTTTAGAACAGTGTCTAAGTTTTCAATTTTGTATTAAGAACTTTACCGTAGGTACTCGGAATAAAGTTCAAAATACAATAACTTGGAGTTAGAATTAATTTCGAGACGGAATTTCTTCTGCCGTCGTTTCGTCAGTCTAGTGTAGTTCTTCAGTACCTAATTAATGCTGGCATTGAATATGGGGTTTAGAAAGAGACACACAGGTATAAATGACAAAGACGACGCTCTACAAAGCCGAACTTTAAAAAAAACTCGATGTGCCGACTTTAATCTTAACCCTTTAAATTTTCAAAATGCCAGATAATCTAAACGTAGAATTCTAGTAAAATATAATATTTGCGGATTTTCAGTACGAATGACTGTCAAAGCATTACGAGTACTTGCAACCACATTTAGCATAAATCTGAAGCTAAAATTCTAAGAAAACCGCAAAATGTACAATAGCAGAATATTAGGACTTTTAATGGATAGTCGACCTCGGAATTGCTTTACCGCTTTTAATGTTTATTTCTGTAAGTAGATGTAGAAGGACGACGATTCCCAGTAAAACTTCACTAAAGGTACGGTTTCCTGGAAGAGCGGTGGCCGCCACATGACGGTCTTAGTTACAGCTTCATGAAAATGATGGCAAACTTTACGATTTTAAAACAACCGACTTCCAAAAAGGACACTACAAAGTGAAAAATAACTTTAATTTCGGAAGTCGGTGTCGTTGGGTTCGAATTTTCGTTGTTTGCTACCGACTTCCAAAATTAAAGTTATTTTTAACTTTTTTGGAAGTCGGTTGTTTTTTCTTTGGAAAAAAGTTTTTATTTTTCACGTTTTAGTTGTTCCTACCCTACATAAATTCAATTAACACTAGCGTATTGAAGAATTTAAGACACCGACTAGAAGAATCATCCAAATTTGCAAAGAAATGTTGGAGATGTAGTACATTTATACATATAACTTCGTACATAAGAATAATTGCCTAATGTATTATATACTAAAATCCTCCTGAAAGTATGTAGATTACATTAATGAAAGAATTATTATCACAATTGCTTCATTCGTTTTTGAGAAAATCGAGGACATACAAGATACATACATACGGGTCGAATACAGAACCTCCTTTTTTGAAGTCGGTTAATAAATAACATTTCAGTGACGTCATTCGCCGGTCAATCGCAGACGCTATATATGACGGCTACCCCTCTTCTAGGAAACAGTATCTCAAGGCTAAAAATATATAACTGTTACATAGATAAATAGATTTAAAACGTATGATGTATGAAAAAGATTTCATGACGTGAAAGTGTCATTCAAGCTTAGGGTGGTAAGATAACTACGAGGTCGACTATACAAACGAGTGCATAACAACATTAAAAATACCACAAAGGCCTGGTGGCCTACCATGATCTAATTAAAACGATTCAAAAACAAGACATTTCAGTTTAGGTTCCTAAACTGCATCGCTTGAGCTGCTCTATGGACGTCCTGGTACCAAACAAGTACAAAATTAAATGAATAAACCAAAACTTGCGACTCAGTTTGGGACAATCGCTGTCAGCAGATGGCACGGCCTAAACTGAATCGTTAAACTGACGTTATGGTACGAATTAGAAGAACAGTTCAGTTTAGGTCCTAAAATGGATCGCGTTAAGAGCTTGTGGTAGGCCTCCAGTTTCTATTTCAATATTATTGCCATTATTCCCCAAATGCTTTCAAGTGTATTTTTAGATACCACCACCGCCAGACTTAGGGATGTGTCAAACGTGTCCAAAACCACTCTAGTGGAATAATAAGTAGGGAATAACGACCTTCGGCGGCGCCTATATCTGGACCTTTTATTTACATATTGGATATTTACCTAGCTTTAGTGGAGTATAAATATGTTTTTGTAGTTTCTCATGGCATTTAGGTGCAGTCAGAACAAATAACTTGTTAGGAATGACAGCCTTCGTCAATTTGCTGTGTTCTAGCCATTTCACATAACTGTCAATGAATGACAGTTACGCGATTTGAGTATTTTTGTCCGCCCAACTAGCTCCATTCGATCAGCGCTCCTACATCTAGCGGCGTAATTGCGTAACACACTATCAGTAGCAATGACTTTCATTTTGATAGTTCAACAACATTCATTCCGTTATTAACGTTGTTGAGCAGACAAATTTTTCGAACATTTTGAAGCAATGGAATAGCAATATCCTTCAAAATGATTCAGATTATTTTTTAATTTTTTTTTTATTGCTGAATGGACCGGCTCTTGACCTCGATCATGCCTGATGGAAAGCGATGGATGAAGTCTATGATAGAATGAGCGTGCCCAGAAGATGCCTAAAGCACTGGAACTCCCACGCATCGATGAAACACAGCAGGCTGCTTGACGCCGGACTCCGGTGAGAGGGTGGTCGCAAACCAGGCGGGCGTTAGCCGTACCACCGCAAGGGAAGAATTGACCAGTCAAATATGGTGTTGGATGTGACTGTCCAGGATGCGCCAAGCGTTCGGTTCAGTTGAGTAATTGGCGGAACAAACTGCGCTACACGAGGAGGCTTCTTCATGCATCCCAAAATAGTGTGTTACGCAATTAGGATGCAGTTCCTGGACGCTACTCAAAAAGAAAAAGAAGTTAAAAGACCTCAGCAACGCTAATACAATTCGCTGACGCAGACAGCAGACCCTCACGTGTACAGTTGACAGGGCATACGGCACAAGATGGTGTGCGGGGTCAGCCTATAAACTTCTAGGCAGTGAGAACGTGGACATTTTTTTATAAAAATCATGACAAGTTAGTTTTATGCTGGTGAACCTGTGCCTAATTGGCGATTGTGTAAGTCCGAGGCTGTTGTTACCTAATCTGCATTCGCGATTTATTTGCCAAAAATGTAAACAAATAAGTATAAGTTTATGGAAAAATATCTTTAAATCCTACACAATAAAGTTCAGTTTACGCTACAACTTCAAACATTTTTATAACTTTTTCAATAGTGCCACTCACTCTAAAATCAACTTAATAGCCATTAAAATAAAGTTGATATTTGTTTAACTTGAAATAATATTAATTTGAAACAAAAGTTTGAATAGACTATATTACTTGGGATATATGCAGAAGCTTGGTGTAGGAATAAATAATTCAATGTCTGAAATCAGACTCCCTTAAAGGTCTACTACCCAACGGCTTCTAATAAACAGCCAAAGGGATTATTGCCATCATTTTACTGGGAAATGGATTAGTTTTATGTCAACTTGAAAAGGATTTTTGGCAGTCAGATTTAAAAATATACTTAAAATTGTTCGTCGTACGGGTTGCCTGCCATCATTATAAATATATCAATACAATAAAAAAAAAAAAATATCTATAGCCCTTTTACGTAAGACTTGTATAAACCCGTCTCTAAAATTAAATGGTAGATATTAAACTCGAAATGGTAGCAACGTCGCGTTGGCAGCCCAGGAGTTATAATGTATCCAATTTGAGACTTACGCTTGAAAAGTGTTTCTGTTTCACAGAGGGTAAGGCACTCGATTCTCGTAAACACTTAGTAGATATAATCTTGTTCTTATGACGGATTTCTGATAATTTTGCGTATAAGTGTGCTTGTATTTTCTATGAAAACGCGAGGTAATTTTAGTTTGATGTGTCGCAGGTAGATAGTTTGAAAATTGCGTAATTTCGGCAGATTAGTAGGTATGCGACAAGCAATATTAGGAGATATCGCCATTTGTTAATAGTGTTATGTACAAAAAAGAAAATGGTTAAAAACCAAGGTAAGGTCTAAATTGATCTAGAAACTGGTACGTTGGTACATAATATGTATGTATCTGTATAGGTACAGGTCTTCGTGCCGAGGGTTGGCCCGCCTGTCAGGCTCAAATTGTAAGTAATGATGTCAAGCTACAGTGCCAAATCTGTGACTTATTTGGGCTTGCTGTGTGATTTACGCACTGAATTGTGAAGTATTATGTAGGATGTATTATCAGTGATTGGCACTTTGATGTGTTTTTAATACAATCTTCTACTTTAAAAAATCCTAAATTCATTTAACCCGTCTGCCTTCAAAGCAAGAATGAACCATGTTCTGGACACGCTCGTTCCATCATAGACCTCATCCATCGCTTTCAATTAGGCGTGATCGAGGTCAATAACAGGCCCATTTAGCAATAAAAAAAACAATTACTAACAGACAACGCATAGCCCAAATCACTGGGTCAAAAAAATAACATTTTGCACAAGAGTTCCATGACGAAAATGAGTACTGAGGAAGGGTTTGTTAAAGTTCACCCCCTAAAGGGGTTCATAGAGGGTGAAATTTTGTATGGATGTTTGTCATTTTTGTCGATGGAAAATCCCATCGGAGCATTCATTTCGGTGGGTCTTTATAGATGACATTCTGACATTTTCAACTTAGTCAATACTTAGTTACAGTTTTTATCGACAAAAATAGATACCTACTTGAAAAATGCGTTATTTCATGAATAACCCTGTAACTCTGAATTATTTTTACGATATTTGCGCCATTGACTAAGAAATCGAAACCATTAAACATTGGACAGAAGTCGAGTTACCTACTTGATTTCAAGATTGAGCAACCGCGTTCCTAATAAATAAGCTTCCTCCACGATACTTTCACAGATTAGTTCACCAGTATTTTATTTTTTCTAATCCTATTTTTCCAATTAGTATGCCTAACACGTAAAAATAATAAAATTTTACTGAATAATAAATTTATTCGTACGCAGATAAGTGCTGGAGCTGTCACAGACGGCGGCGGCGTCAAGAGCGCGCCCATTTAGCAATAATAAAAAAAGAATATTAAATGTTAAAAAAGTTAACGTACAGATACTAGCACATCAAGCTACTACAATCTGTAAAATTTCTTTAATAGATTTTCAACTGTATCGCTAAAGTATAAGGTTCAAAGTTGATTGGGAAAATTTGACAGTTTCGGGTAGCTTGATGTACTGGCGTCTGTATCACCGACTCGTAATGGCTACCTTACGTATTATCACTGCTCGGCACATAAGCTCCTATAAATACGCGCATGTAGCGCCAACACTAATGAGTGTTTACGGATGTATAGGGGTATTACACATGTGCATAATTCAGCTGGGTACTAGGTACCAGATTTACCTACAGGGTACAATTTTACCGACTTTTGTCTTATGATTTCCGAAAATACCTGCGAAAAACATGCCTTTCCTTAAAACTTGCTTAATAGGGAATATTGTGGAAAGTTAGGAATATAAAACGCTGAAGTATTTCTAGAATAAAAGACTTCGTTATAAAGAGTTTCTTCTATTTACATTCAAACTCAAACTCAAAGCATTTATGTCAATTATACCATTTACAGGCACTTTTGAATTGTCAAGAAGTCAGTCAGTCAAAAATAAAATGAAGCTAGTTGCCCATTCCAAAGCGTAGGTACATATGGAGAAGAACGGGCAAGAAACTCCATGGACACTCTTTTTTATTATTATTATTTATCTTATCTCTCTATAGAGAGGGGTCCGTGGCTAAATAATAACAGCCGCACAGGTCGATCGATCAGGTTAAGCTACGCTTGCCGCGGTTGGTCTGTGGATGGGTGACCATCTTTACATACTGAGACCCCTCCGTGCCTCGGAAAGCACGTTAAGCCGTTGGTCCCGGCTGTCATTCGTCGATCTTTGACAGTCGTTACGGGTAGTCAGAAGCACGAAAGTCTGACAACCAGTCTTACCAAGGGGTATCGTATTACCCAGTAACTGGGTTGTGGAGGTCAGATAGGCAGTCGCTCCATGTAAAATACTGGTATTCAGCTGCATCCGGTTAGACTGGAAGCCGACCCCAACATTGTTGGGAAAAGGCTAGGCAGATGATGATCTTATCTCTCTATATATTATCTTATTATTTGGTAGGCAATAGTGTATATTTAGTGCACCCACGTTATCCCAGTTGTGTTAATAAAGTTCCATGTAATAGAGCGACCCTATTTCCATTTACCGGACATAAATCTAGACTCCGAGCTGTTACTGAGAATTTTCTAATAGAAAAAAACCCTAAAACCCAAATTACACTCAAAATTATTCGTTCATGTGTACAAAATATTCCAACGATGTCACCTGCTTAAATTCCCACACAGTAATTTATTTGAATACCTACTTATAAAAACAAGTGAGTGTAAGCAACTCCTAAGTTTTCGTATGCACATCTTATTTAAAGTTACTCCTCTCAAAACTTTTAGCGGTGAGTCGCACTTTCACAAAGAATTTCAGAACTTTTCGAACGTGCATGTACTGAATTTGTCAACTTCAGAACTATTCTTGAAGTAAATAATATACTTATTTTTGGAGGAAAACATCGACTCAATGGTCTTCTTCGTCAGCAGGCACGCTTTGAATACTCGTTTCTTATGAGAAGAGGTTTTTGCTCTACTAAGGGACAGACGTAGGGACGGTCTACGTGGCCCAACTCTACAAACCTTACATCTTGGTCTATGCCTATGTCAATGGGGCAACGGGAAGGATATTTTATGACTTCCCGTTGTCCCCATAACGTGAAAGCATCAATGGGGACAACGGGAATAGACGAAAATAAATGGCTATGGCTCTTTACGACCGCGTTATTCTTCTAAACTAAGCAACGGAATTTGATGAGGTTTTCACCATAATTTAGAGAATTTATACAGGAAAGTTTATAAGTATTTTCAATAATATAAAACTTACATGTAATTAAGAAATCCCGCTGTATTGTCAGGTCGTAAAATAAATGTGAGAGTCTCTATGTTTAGATGTTTGTGAATTTGGATGCTGCTTAATCAATCACGCGTCAGCAGCTAAAATTTCCATAAAATATGGCACACATATTATGACACGATATTTTTTTTTGCTATATTTTTCCGTGGGGTAAATTCCGACATTCGAGCGAGCAAATCCGCTGGTAAAAGCTAGTAGGTGAGTATAAAGTATAGCTATTCTGTCGAAGCTCCAATATTAATTAATATCCTCCTAATGTTGAAAATAATACATCCCTTCTCTAAGCTACCTACACACCAGTCACCACCAACATATTAATATTGACACAAAACCAGGAAAATGCAATAAAAACCTTTGCTTATCGCAGACAAAGCATCTTCTTTGTCTCCGTAAGGAATCCCCCGTATTTGTCCAACGACATAGCGTTATGACACGAATGTACGACACCATTAGACACGTCATAACGATGACGTAATAACCGTGACGTAATATCGCGACATAATCCGCTGTGATGAATACACCACATAACTCTGGTGTCTTTATTAATGTTAAAGATAAACCTACGTATAAATTACTGAATTATTAGATAATAGTCATAGAGATAAACACAGGGGCTCGTGGTTAAGTAACAACAGCCGCACAGGTCAATCGTGCCGTAGTAGGTTCCTGGATGGGTGACCATCAATTACGTACCGAGTCCCTCCTTGCTTCGGAAAGTACGGATCTTTGACAGTCGTTACGGGCAGTCAGAAGTCAGAAAGTCTTGACAGTCGGTTTTACCAAGGGGTATCGTGTTACCCAAGTAACTGCTGGAACCCGGCCCCTACACAGTTGAGAAGTGGCTAGGCAGATAATGAGCCGAAGAGATAGACTCGCTGTGCTAGTAGTTTTATCTGCATGTGGAACTTTTCATTTTTCTGGACGAAAATATTAATAACCTATTTTAGTATGAGTATTTTTTTCGTATCTTTTTGATTCATAGTCCAATAGTAAAAAAAGAACGTAACAAAAAAAGTTGAAAGAAGAAGATGTTTAATTATTTTTAAGTGCCTCTAAACAACATCACTCAAACGACAGACAAGCCGAACAAGCCTCAATTCATTGCACAATATCCTCTTAAACCACTTTACATTCAAATCAACTTGCCAATCTCAAAATCTGTGACAAGAGAACAATGAAACTACTTCAACAGAAGAGCCACTTCAAACAAAATTGTAACGAGCTCGAACTGACATATCTACGTGTAGATATAGACTGTAGCTTCGACAATCGCTGAAACAGAGTTAAAATATAGGGTGGCATTGACATCGACGCGCCACCTGTTACCATGGATTCAGTATACGATTATGAACTATGGGAGTCTAGAAATTTATTGTCGGTTATCAAAAAAATATTCCATTTTTTATAGTCGAACTTCTAATTGCTTTGCCACTTTTGGCAGCAATCACTAGTAGATTAAAACTTCACTACAGTCCCTTCACAGTTATTTTTATAAACTATGGTAAAGTACAGCCTGATTCAAACTTTATGACGGCTCTGAAATACTCGTTGCGTAGTACCTCACCCCTCACCCCCGCTGACACGTGACTTTGTTACTGCGGCTGCGCAGCGACTCGCCTTATGTTCCGAGCTGCCATAACGTTTAAATCAGGCTGTAACTTATAGTCAAATACCTACTTATGAAAGGACTGTAGTGAAGTTTTAATTTATTTTATTTATTTTTATTTATTTTATTGTGTTTGGGTGGCTTACAGCTATTAAATACAGAAGTAAATTTACTAGTGATTTCTGTCAAAAGTAGTAAAGCAGTAGGTCGACTATACAAACTATCTGTCACATGGTATTGAAAGCAAAATATACCTATTCGTTTATTGACGTGCAAGTGACGTTTGTCCGTGTGGTGCCGGTCTTAAAGCATAGCACCACCCTATTTCCCGTGGGTGTCGTAGTAGGCGACTAAGGGACGTACCGGAGAATGGGCAGCAGCGTTCTCTATGCATTTTATTATCATACTGCGATCGCCAACCCGCATGCCAAGCGTGGTGATTATGGCAAATCCTAAGAATGACAAGCACAAATAATACTTAGCCCCTAGTGCCCGGCGGCCCGCCTACCTTTGGCTACGGTAGCGGCCAAGGCCACGGTGAGGCAAGGGGTGCTAAGAAGTGACTTTCAACCCTAGGGTGGTTAAGTAATTACGACAACGACACCTCTTTTTTTACTCTTTTTTTACATCAACTTTGTTAACCTTCTCCCCATTTTCATACAACGTGTCACCGAGATCGTATATAAAGTCATTATTTTAAATGTTTGCGCTTTTTTGTTTCATACAATAACTAGTAGCAACATTGTATATTATCTCGTTAGGTTTTGCAGTTAACTTTAATAGCTAGGACGAGAGTTGTGTTAGTTATACTGGTAGTTACCTTAACGGGTGGCGATTTTTCATACGTTAAAAAAATGGTCCGCAGTTATTTTTGTTGTGTTGGTGTTATTTTTTATTTTGTGGCATTTAGGTAGCCAAAGTTATTTTTTTTTAATTTTTCAGGACACTGCTGTTGATTTAGTGGTCGCAAGCGCTACTGCTGGGCGTGAGGATCCCAGGTTCGATTCCCAGATCGGGCAAATTGACGTTGGGTTTTTCCGTCAGAAATTTCTCAGTAGCTGCCCGGAGTCTGGATTAGTTACCAGGTTGTTGGCAAAAAGTTCGCTCATAACGCGGGACTGAAACATAACTGACTAAATGTCGGTGCACCTACTATTGTACAGACGCCAGCACATCAAGCTACTACAGTCTGTCAAATTTCTGTAATAGATTTTCAACTTTATCGCATAAGGCTCAAAGTTGTTTGGGGAAATTTTACAGTTTCGGGTAGCTTGATGTGCTGGCACCTGTAAAACTCTGCCTAATCCTTCGAAAAAAGCAGGCGTGATGTTATGTGACACTGCTGCTTTAGTGACAACATGCAATGGGCAATCGTAGTGATGAATGCCTCGTCTGATGATGCCTTTAGTCTGCAGAGGAGCAGCTACAGGCTGATCCATTTCAGTCTTGACAGCCAACTGACATGTGACGTCCGTCGCCGCGCCAATATCAAACGCGTAGAATTCCAGACTTACGTACAGCATTCCTTTGTGGTCGAAACTCTGTGCAGGTGAACAGCGGAATGTAATAATGTTTTTCTTTCCTTATTTTAGCTTAGAGTTTTGGAAGCCAGTTCAGGTTAGTGCAGTTCTTTTGTTAGTTCAGCGAAAATTACAAAAACTTAGACACTTTTTCAACGGCTGTATAATGTCATCCTTACGTCAAAGGCCATACATAAAGTTGTTTAACCGAAAGAACTGTAGTATGATTACTATTTTTTGGATCTGCGTGATCTAAGTCAAAGCATATATTTCAAACCATTTACAGGCACTTTGAACTGTCAAGAAGTCGGTCAGAAAGTTCAAGTTAGTTGCCCGATTCATAACGTAGATCTCTATGGAGATAAACGGGCAAACTTCATAACGCCGGCTCTATAGTAAGAGTCCCTTTATTTTTTCACAAAGAGAACACCACTAACAAAAAGCCTTAATAATAATTTACAAGCTAACACTAAAATATATAATGCTCATTATTACTCATTGGGCATCAAAACATTCGTTCAGCACTTATCCCATTATCAGCGATGCGGACGAATGTTTTGATGCTCAATGAGCTCCTCCATTTTTCCTTTAATTTTTATTATATACTTGTATAATATAGGTTAGTATAATATAGAGCTAAATTATGTTTTTGCTATAATAACATAATTTGTTGAGTCGGTAGGTACTCAGCGCCAACATTTTTATACGGAACGATTCATAACTAAATCGGATTATTCCAATTATTTTATTACACGAACAAACCCTCTTGTTTTTTTGCTTTAATTTCTTTGATCCAATTACGGGAACACAGAAGCAAAGTGGTCGTTAATAAAGCTATCACTTATTATTACGTTTGTTTGTAGGGATTATCCTTTTTCCGAGTTTTTTACGCAATGCTCCGATGTGTTTAGACTTTTAGCTGTACAAATGGGATTGTAAGCGGCTGTGTCAAGCGATTGAAATAAATGATATGGGTACTGGGTAATCTGCAGAATGAATGTCGTAATCAACTATACGTACTTTGCAATTTGTGCCTCTTCCTGTAGAAAATGGTCTTTGTGTTTGGTTGACTTAGGACCCACTTTTTTATAATATTTTAAACTGTCATATTTACTTTACAAGTTATTTGACTATTTTATTATAGTGTAGCGGTATATACAACGCCACATGCAAAACAACGAAATCCTACATCTCGCAAGCGGAGTTTACCGCGCAACTAGCATAGATACAACGGCCCGACATGAATCATCGGGCAGTTGCCCGCCAGAAACAACACCCGTCTGGTCGGAGGATCCTCCCTTTTCTATAGAGTATGAGTGAACTTTACACCCTGTTCCTCATACCTCTATAATAGGATCGCCTCTTGGCTGAGCATAACCATCAGACTAAAACAACCCAGTAGCACGATTTATTTTGGTCTGACAATCCTGTGGGGTAACTTCCGAACTCCGTGGTTTATTTAAGTGTAAATAAAGTTGATTTCAGAATGACTTGTACTCATAGAAATGTTATTTATGCTTGTACTATTGGAAAAGTCATAAAATGTTTGAGTTCAAACTGATTTTTTGTGTGGATATGAAAGAATGTAGTATGTTGTAACACATGTTTGTTTACATTTGTGGAAACTAAATTACGAACGCAGTATAGGCAGATGGAGTTTATATGTTTCAATATGTGGGCCTTCTACAATACTAATCTATAGTGGTTCTACTTTAGCCTTGATTTCCCCGGGGCGTGGTCTGATCAGACCGCTTTGAACCACATCCGGAGATTCTGACGCAAGGGAACTATGCTTAATTGGTCTGCCATCGGTCTTGGATTATCTGGGTTTGCATTGAACTGTAATATTTTAAAGTTATTTTTTTCCAAAGTAGCTCTGCTCATCCCTTTGGGGAATACAGGCGTATTTAATGTTTTTTTTACGAGAAACATGGGCACCGGCAACTTTATTTTCAGGGGTGCATCTTCAGCTCAACGAAACAGGCTCGATCATTTTTACACTTCACCTATGATGTAGTGGATTATATTAGATTATTGTTTGTCTATACATACAAGAAGTCACTAATTGTCGACTTAAGTCGATTAGATTTTCGTAAATAGGAGTTCGGTACTTTGTTGACTAACACACAATCGAAAATTTTAGGATCTCGCCTCAAATAGGTTGAGTTCTCTATTATTCTATTATGCGTATTCGGATATTTATAGGTCTGAATGTTTTTACACCTACTTATATATTTTTATTTTAAGCCAGGAAGGTGCAAGTGCACCCTCTTTCACCCCACTCCCAGCGCCCATGAAGAGAGAAACCTTGAATTATTTACTCTGCTGTATGTGACTACCTCGTTGATCTAGAGGTAGCAGGCGCAAGAGAGCATTGAGTCTTAAAATTGTTTTTGGGTTTGTCCATTGGCAATTGTCGGCAGCACTCGGAGTTTGGCATTTGTTTTCGGTTGTTGGCAAAAGGCTTGTTAAGTTGGGGTTGTACCAGACGAGCGAATGTTCATGCTATCAAATTCTGTTTGTGTCAAACAGCAGTCTTTTGTTGTTCTATCTATACAACATTATGAAGAAAATCGGAAAAGGATACTTTTACTCTTGTAAAAGTATCCAGAGCCAAGAGCTCTGGTTCTATGTCCAGCTGTTTCTAAATCGACCTTTACATGGAACTTAAACATTTGAATGAGGTCTAAGATGACAGTTCGGATGAAATATTATAGCCATTAAAAATAAAGTAACATTAAATAAATAACAGTACGTTGCCTGGGACAGCTCCAGAGAGACGGACAATAGACTACGCGTCCAGGGTTTATAACTGTAATCCCTGGACTCTAAAAGCTTTCTATTTTAATCTATTTTCAAATCTCGTATCCATTAATGTGATTGGTTATTTTGGTCAACCAATCACAAAAGCAGATTTAGTTACTACAGCCAGGGAAGTACATTGCCTATCAACTTTAATCGTCCGTTTATTCAAATCACAATTGCCATTCTTTATCAGGCCTTTGATATGAGCAAAACACGGCCAATTTAGATACGTAGTATGTCAAACTAGTGATCAATACATTCCCTGGTCGTACGTCATGAGTTTCAACAACTTCTAATGCAACTGTTATGTATATAATCAAAATCCTCTACGCAATAACAGTTTCTATGAATAACTATTCTGTGCAATTAAGTTTCATGCATGTCGTATTACACCGAAGTTTCGAGAACACTGCAACGTTCCGAGACGGTAATAATTTAGGAAACAATTCGACAAACAAGTTGCAAATATAATCACATAAAGGTAATTAAACACAGAATAGTAGTAGTACAGAAGATCAACTCCATGAGACGAGTGAGTACGTACGCACACAGACACGTTTCACGTACAGCGAGTGCAAGCGCACTCGCGACGGGCATTTGTTGTGAGATCACCGTGCGTACGCGTCTATGTGTGCATGCGCCTGTCCTCATTCATTGTTTAGAGCCGAAATTCTGTAGGTACTATTCTGCGTTGTAAGTATCATGTGTATTGGTGAATACTGTGAATAGCGATGGGTGACAAGCCAAGAGCCCCTGTGATGTTTAGTGGTGACTTTCGGCTTTGGAACTTTGCAATATGCACACAGAGTTGAAATGTCTCATGTACCTGTTATTACTCGGGCCCCCGGACGAGCTTCTTCACATAGAGCTCACAAGTAGGTACCACAGAAGAGTAATTGGTGGGAGCATATGCTCGGTATTCGGCTTCTTTCATATCGGTATGAACCATACCGCGTTATCGTGTTACGTGTGTACAGTGCACATACCGTATGCCGTTGTAAGAATATAGGTAGGGCAAGTAAAAAAAGTAGCGATGAACATTTTTCGAAAAACCACTATTCTGCGACAATATTTTCTACAGACTTTCCTTAATAAAATAGTGCTGACAACCACAATAATGTAAGTCTCATTTACAAGTATTCTAGTGTATACGAGTACGAACCAATTGTGTAGTATGATAAGTTTCTCACTTTGCACGTTTTCATACTGTTCTTATATCCTCATGATATAACCATTATTATACGTCTTCACACTGGGCAACTTTTTGGCGGCTTTTTTTCAGTTGCGGAGAAGTCGCTATGCTACTTTTTAATGCCAAAATCAAAGCTTCATCAATAAAAATCAAGAAATAAAATTTGCCAGAAACACGGAGGAAAGGATGAAGGAAGTTTTGATTTTGACATTTGCTTATTATCTGATGGGGTCTTTGTTACTCAATCAAGCATAAATAGATCCAGGGTAACACGGAGAAAACATTCATATATATATTTTTTTACTAAATACTTATCCTAGCTTACTTAGCTACTTAACAGCTGGTAACTTTATTATTATTATTTTGAAAAGAAAATAATACTAGTCAGGCTCACACATAGGTTAACATAAATATTCAAAAGTTTCGATGCACCACATAATAATATGCCGCTTAAAACATGCTGAAGTTTGGCATAATATTGTCAACTAGCTCAACCAACCAACTTTCCTGATCAGCTTATTTTGAAACCGCACTAGTCGAATAGCTCGCCTCAAAATAAGAAGAAAAATAAGTTTGACAGCGATAAACTAAGGTTTTATATTAATATCCCAGTGCCAGAATTAGCTTCAACTGAAGTGAACCTTTTTGGCGCAGCCGTGAGGCACACACTATTGTTGTCTGAAACATTATTTTTTTATTTTGTTAATTTTGTATTTTGTGTTTTACGAACTGTGTCCAAATAAACTTTTTTTCTTTCTTTCTTCAAATACGAACAAAGTCATGATATGTGGCACAAGTATTTGAGTATTTTGTGTGCAACGTTTATTACACTTTGCCATTCCACTTTACAAAGTTCAAAACAAATGTTCAGTTGTTTGAAGCTATCTTTAACGTCGGCAGACCACATTTATTATGCGCATAGCCAAAGTGTGGAGCTCTCTACCAACGTCTGTATTCTCTACTCTACCACCATCAGCCTTCAAATTAAGAGTGAACAGGCATCTACTGGGTACGCTCGTTGCATCGTATACCTCATCTTTCGCTTTCCATCAGGCGAGACCGAGGTCGAGAGCAGGCGCATTTATAAATAAATGTAACGTTAAAATACATAGGCAAACGGACAATCTTTAATAAACATACCTACAAAAAAGGAAAAGTTTATTGTGCATCAAAACATATTCACCCACAATCCACATCGCTCATAACTTCTGTCTCTTTCTACTTTTATGTGCCAGTAAAAGACAACAATATTTTCAAACAGAATTGGTGCGATATACGATCAATTTTGCGTGTTCTGTTTATTTTACAACCACGACTGCACCGCGGTACAATGCTGGTTTATGGGCGACACTAGGGATTGTTTGAATGTGGGTAGTAGAGATTTTATCGAGTTGTTGAATTGCACCAGCACAAAATAGATACTAGGAACAGAAGGCCGACTCCATACAACTAGCGCAAATAGACACTCGCACACATAGACACGTACGTACGAATGACAATCTCAAACGAAATCACGAGTGTGTTTGCACTCGCTATACAGTCAATAACATAATATATTATGGAACACAACTTGTAGACAATCTAATCTATTCTAGAAGATGTATATACATTTTTGAGGCTGACAGTAAGTAGACGCGAGTCTATGTGTACGTGGGTTGTCCCTCTTTGTATGGAGCCGGCCTTCTGTAGAGTATCTATTCCGTGGTTGAGATTTTATCGCTTTATTCGCTCTGGAGTGTCTGTTTCTGTGCACGAGTAGTTGTAGTTTTAGAGGATTTTCCGATGAGTGTTTATGTTACTGTCCGGTTGTGTAGTCGAATGATGTTATTTGACAATTGGTTGGCTTTTGGGAGATCAAATAACAAACAACTGCTAAGATGAGAGTACCTACATTATTTTCCTTTCAAGGGTTTCCTGTCATGGCGCCTCTACCAAATCTTCATACGCCAACATGGCAATAGACAATGCTTCCATCAAAGTCCGCTTTTGTACCTTTTATGTTGGATTAAAAATAAATAAGGTGACCCAAGAAATTCCGTGTATTTATCCTAAGTATATTCTGTCAAGTTTTGGTTAGGGAAAATGATAGCATGTAACGTTATCCATGTGTTAACAACGCTAACCATTGACCCTGAAAGAGTTAAATAATTTAATAGCTTCATACTTTATATCTTACTGTCCACTGTGCACCAAACAAAGTAACTTTATGTTACTGCCACAAACTGTGGTCACCTACTTACATCACGACTTGGCCGCATGAAAATGTCGCCACATGCACGGCAAACTTTATAAAAATAACGTAAGTGTAAAATGAACAGCGCACACCGCTTGAAAGTGGCATGCCTTTGGGAAATACATGCTGCGACTGTGACAGGACTGTCGCATGAAGTTATCGAGTTGTTAAGTATGAGAAGTATGCTTAAGTGAAGTTAGGTACAGAACTACTTTTCTGTTGAATGCTGTGGTTTGTTCGTATGTGTGTGTGTATTAAAAGATTTCTCGCCTCACCCAACTAGCTAAATAAGTATGTGAAAAATCTATATAAAGATAATGCCTAAGGTATTAAGTCCGCCTTTGTACCCTTTTTTTGTGCGAAAAGTTTAAATAAATAAATAAAAATCAGAACATCGTCGATATAAATAAACCATATTGTGGATTAAATACCCTATTGTTGAAGCTGGACCAGAAACTACTCAACCGAAGGCAACGAAATCTATGTGAGCTCACCGCCCGGGATGAACAATGAATCACATAAATCGACTCTGAAGTCGAGGAAAAATCGGGCTACATTATGTATGCAGCTCTGTACGAGGTTTTGTTCATTGAAATGTGTACTCGTACGCAGCTTACCTTCTTTAAGATAACAAGATAAAAAATTCAAATGAATTTTATCTGTCGTGTCGGTAACGTGTAACGTTAACGGCACATAAAAAGCTTTTCATTTATTTGTGCGAGCTGTCTTGGGTTCGATTCTCGGAGCTATAAAATCGGCAATCAAAGTCGCTATGAACACCTGTGCCTGCGTTTATGTTAACTCGTTATATCGCTTTTTATTATTATTTTGTCGGTTAAGGCTTTGCAAATAAAGATTATCTTAGATTATTGGTTTATATTTTTTCTGGTCACGAAAAGGTGCCACCTTACTTTTAGGCACATTGTCGACGGCATCATAGCTTATTATCAGGTAAGATAATGATCAAACAGGAGTCCCTATCAATAAAAAGTATTTAAAATAAGGTAAGGCCGGTTTGCATCACATTATCAATAAATACATTTAGTGCTAAACATATGTGTGCCTTTCGCTTTTGTCACGAGACCTTTGCTACGTAGAAAAAGTCTCGGTCAAACGTCACACTTTTTTCAGCCTAGCTGTCGCGCCAAGAGGACAGAATATATCGTACTAGAAGAAACTTTTTTCCAAAAATCATACTGTCCCTGTCACCTTCAAACAATAGATAAATTGAACGATATTTTCAATTCTTTAAGCAATAAACGCACATATTTTGTGAGTTATGGTGAAAGTGGGGTTTATTATGGAATCGTAAACCTCCAATATGGTACTTAAACTTTACACACATACCCTTTGAAGCCCAGATAATAATATGTTTCGAATGCCAATACACAAGATTATCGCTACAGATTACAGTTCACAAACTGTTTGGCCCAAACTGTTTATTCTCGTACAATAGGAGCAAGTTTATTTTGCTGGTGGTTATATGGGCGTAACAATAGGAAGCCTGTTAGGACCAACTGTTTGTTCCCTTATAAGTTACGTGGAGTGTCGTGAAATGTACTTAGTTCTAATAGAAGGCGTTTGGTTTTATATTTGGATGTGATCGCAAATGACTACTGGTAAAAATTTGTTTGTTTTTAAGTAGAACAAAATGCAACAGTCTTACCAAGGAGTATCGTATTACCCAGTAACTGGGCTGTGGAAGTCAGATAGGCAGTCGCTCCATGTAAAATACTGGTATTCAGCTGCATCCGGTTAGACTGCAAGCCGACCCCAACATAGTTGGGAAAAGGCTATGCAGATGATGATGAAGTAGAACAAAATGACTGTAAAATTGAATATTTAATTAATATTAATCGAGAGTCATTAAATTATTGTTTCGTTTAATTGTAACAATTGAGTGAATAAAGAAAATATATGTTGTAAAATAGACTCCTAACGCAAGGACTAGCCGGCACTAGCAAAAGACAGAATTGTTTGAGTAAAGGGAGAGGGTGGCCTTTGCCCTGCAGTTTTTTACATATTTGTTGGAAGTTTTATTTCCGTACCTATATACAGGTTGATTGGAAGATGAGTGCAAAGCTTTAAAGTGAAGATAGTACAGACAATTTAGAACCATTTTAGCCACTGTTGTCTTAGACGAAGTCTTACCAATTTTTTTTACCAAATTTTAGTTTTTTTCCAAAATTTTAAGTAAACTGCTTATTTATGGACAAATTGAATGATAACTGAACTAATTTATAATTTATTTAATTAAAGTAAGGTGTAAACAATCTAGCAAAACATGATTTAGGCATCTGTGTCATTAGACATAAAAAACATAAAAAGTAGGTAAAAAAAAATTGGTAAGACTTCGTTGAAGACAACCATGGCTTAAATGGTTCTAAATTGTCTGTACTATCTTCGCCTTAAAGCTTTGCACCCATCTTCCAATCACCCTGTATATCTACCACAGCCTAGTTAAAGAGCAAAACATCAGTGATACTGGCTGCGAAAACATTTTCTTACTAACTAGGTCAAATCTCTAGATTTCTAGAATAAGATCCTTGGGTTGTATTCCTACGTCTTTGGATTTCAGTTAGAAATCCTTGGTAAGGTGTAAGACGAGAATTGCGGATTTAACTCCGAGAATTGGAAACTTAAGTCCGGACACGCCTTTATCCGGAATATCGATGCCTTAAATCGGAATTTACGGACTTAGCTCCGAGAATCTTAATTCTGAACATCTGATAAGTTGGTTTTTGGCTTACAGTTTGTTTTTCCTACCTTTTATACATTTCGTACTTACAAAAAATGATATTTTCTGAGTGTTCTTAGTCGGAATTTATAATATTCTATCTAATAAATTGACATGTTGACACTTTGCGTTTCAGAACACAGATATTCACTTAAAATAGAAAATTTTATCACATTAATCGCTTTTGAGAGTGTATCTGAGGACGTCTGGAATATAAAAACGGTCAATTTAGAATGCGAGTATAATTGACAAGCTTTGAAAAAAAAGCCGGCCAAGTGCGTGTCGGACTACGCACAATGACGGGTTCCGTAGCTGGGATGAATTTATCCCACAAACAAACCGAATATAATGTAGTTAAAAAACATGTTCTGGGATATAGATGTACGTTACGGTCGATTCTCCAACAGCAAATGGATGTTTATAATCACAAAAAAAAGTGTATGATAAAACTACAAATTAACGATTTTCGAACTTTTTCCTTTAGTTGTGCTGTGAGACCTTACTTCTTGCCAAATTTTATGATCCTAGGTCAACGGGAAGTACCCTATAGGTTTGATTTATTTGCGAGTATCAAAATATGTCGCATATAGCCGTATTCTTTTATTGCGTTGTCTTAGAAGCTTGATTTCTGTAGAGCTCCAAGGGACCGTAGACCTACGTATTTGATATTAATTTCAATTTGATACCTACACGCGTTTGTGAGAAAAAGTGTCTTGACAAGCTGACAGACAGACGGACAACGAAGTGATCCTATAAGGGTTCCGTTTTTTTCCTTTTGAGATACAGAACCCTAAGAAGAAAATATGGTAAAACATGACGAAAGCAAAAACATAAAAAGAACATGCTGGGGGAAAATTTGCGTCACATCCACGCATAACGGAAGATTGGAAGGAAGGAAGGATTTATGGTATCAATGGAAAATGGCGTCGCCTCTGGTGTTGTGTATGTTCGTCCATAAACGGCAGTGACTTTTTACTATCAGGTAGGCCGTCGTCGTCGGCTAGTTTTGTCATCCAATTACATAATAGAAACCTGTGCATATTGAAATATCGACCCACATTCTCGATTTAAAAGGTCACTTGAAAGCCACTGACCTATAAAATTCTGAAACAGAGTGTTTTATAGCAGCGACAAAGAAGCATTCATATCTGTCCCGAGTACTGGATATAGCTCCAGAAACAATAGGACGGAAATAAAGAAACGAATGTTATTAATATTCATGTGAATTTTACATTCGACAGATATAGACGAAAAAGATCCACTCCGAACGAGATACAAAAAAATTATAAAGATGTAGTACTGGTAATGTAATGGCAGTGAGGCGGGGTCGCGGCAGACCACGTAGAAAATAATATAATAATAATATGTTTATTCAAAAATTATAAGGCATGAAAATTAGTACAGTTTTGCTTAAATAAAATTATATTGCTAAGACTTACGTGCCTGAACTAGGTAATCCTGTGTTTCAGGCGAGATGAGCTAAAATAGTCTTTTAAAATTAATAAATAATCAAAAGTTGACAATAGACAAATAATTATAATAATAACTCTTAGTTTCTAAAGATAATTATTTAACTAAGTGAAGTTTGTATACCTACTAAATGTAGGTATACAAACTTTAACACAATTAGTAAAATTTCTGTTTCTTCATAGGACATACTTTGGAGAGCATCCTTGAGTATTTTCTTACAATTTGTATAGTTCACAGAATAAATGTTTGTTTTCGAATTTAGTCTATTATATAGGAGAGGTCCGAGGTACAGGTAAAATTTGGATATAAAAGCATGTTTTGTTGAAATTTGTGGACAAACTATATCTTTGCGTCTTTTATTAATATATCTAGCGCTGTAGGGTAAAGCTTTGTGTTGTTTTAATACAATTCCCATAATAAATACCTAGCTGTCGAATCGTTAATACTTCACAAGATTTGTACAGGAGGTTAGTAGGAAAAAAGGAAAGGGCGGAAAGTAGACACTTTGAGAATTGCGGGATGAACTGGATTGGTTTCGTCAAAACTGGAAGGAGGACGCGCGCTCGCGAAAGATGGAAGCAGTGGAGGGAGGCCTTTGCACAGGAGTGGCCTAGGCTAGTAAAAAAAACAACTGAAAACTCCGTTCTGGCTTATTAAACGAGACATACATTGATTGGTATTAAGAATAGAAGAAAAAAAGTAGGGGTCAGATTAGCTGACAAGCTCAGTTACAAGGATAAAATATAAATGTAAAATAACAAACTGTGGTTTAATTTACTTGTCCCGGTACTGAGAGCTCGTGAAGCTCTCACAGTACATTGTGTTACCGCTGTCTCTTAGCATATTAAAGTGTCGTAAAGTAAACAAATTATAACTTTACAAAAGACTGATTAAATGTAAATTGTGAAGGCTGTTTAAATGGGTCCGTTCTACGAGATTAAACTACCGTTAAAAAAAAATCCATCAATATTGTGCTATGATTTATTTCTTGTCTTTAATTTGGCCTGCTTACATTTGTTAGCGCAGGTGATAAAACTTGTGCTCCTTCTGACCCTACCTTTATTATGACTACAGGCTTCAGTACAAAAGGATAGTAGATTGGGCTCCAAAACGAACGATATTGTAAATCTGCAATAGAGCGCATTGAGTGAACCTGCTTATTATTCAGTGCGCTGAATGATAAGCAGGTTCACTCAATGCATTCGATCTGCAGGTCGAGGGGTAAATGCAAGGTATTTAGACCTTTTTCAATATACACACATCAACAGAATCTAGGGATATTTTATATTTCATCAAATATCTAAAAATCTATGAAGAATTTTCTGATATAGTAAATGGAAGAATGATAGCTTATTTTAAGGTCTTTAATAAAAAATAAAATCATTTCGTGATTTTTGTGTTTTAAATAAAAATGTTAATTTTTTTAATCCCCGTAGTAAATTAGTATGATAAAAAAACTTTATTTCCTCTTATAAAACTATCAATTTTAATTAAAATTGAAAAAATCTTGTAAAATCTAATTATTAATAATCAGTGTTGCCACCTCTTACATTAATTACACATCGACATCGATTGTTCATACATAAAATTAAATTGTCAACGTCTTACTGCGGTATGAGGTCCCATGTCCTTTGCTAGTGTTCGTAAAGTTATTGTTCCGTCGTCAAATTTGGCGGGAAATCTCTCAAAGCTTTTCGTTGGAGCATGTCCCAGGCATGCTCGATAGGATTTAAGTCGGGCGACTGTGCAGGCCAATCCAAAACTTGAATATCGTGGTCTCGGAGAGCGGCCGACACCAACCGCGCCGTATGGGAAGGAGCATTATCGTGCATGAGTAGAAATTCCTGGCTTATTTGGATTCTGTGTAGGACAATAACAGGCTCTACTACCTCCTCGTAGTATTTTTGTGCAGTCATGCTGTCTTGGATCCAAACGAGCTGGGTTCGTCCGCCAAGACTAATTCCTGTCCACACCATGATTGTCCCGCCTTGGTATGAGTGGACCTCCTGAGGGTGCCGTAGACGGCTAACTCTCCCTGGAGTTCTCCAAACGCGTGTTCTTCGTGAATCCGGGTGAAACCCAAACCGGGACTCATCGGTGAACAGCACCAAAGACCATTGTTCGTCACTCCATGGTAAATGCTCCCGAGCCCACGAAAGCCGCCGACCGCGATTGCCACGTCGCAATGCTGGAACACGCAGCGGTCTTCGAGCATGAAGACCAACTTCATGCAACCTCCTTCACACGGTTTGGTCGCTTACCAGCAGCTGGTGGTCCTCCTGGAGCCTTTGTACTAGTTGCATCGCTGTGATATTGGGTTGTCTTCTGGCGGTCATTTAGAGAAATCGATCCTGTCTCTGCGTAGTAACACGATATCTACCCGTGTGCCGTTCAGCCACATCCCCAGTACTGCCATAACGTGACCACAACCTTGATATCACGTTTTGGCTGGTGTGTAGGGCCTCAGCAACGACGCGTTGAATAGCACCATTTTCTAACATGCCCACGGCTCGTAACATTTCATCTCGACTCGAATGACGACGTGACATGACTCTTAAAGCTCACGCGGTACGATAAATTAAAAAAGAAAAACAATCAAGTTCTGAGTTGAGCTGCACGATTTTTGACAAATGCGTGCACTGACTGGACAGGTCCGCTCAATCTGTGTGGTTCTTTCCTCAAAAGACCATTTCAGACACCGATCTACATGGTCTTCACATGATCTGACCAAGATTTTGTCTGGACTTTAAAAGAGACTGTGACCTCTGAGTTTGTTTCGGCCTTTCTTCTCAGAGTAGTCAGATAGGAAACGCCGACCTCATCTAGCTTTAAAAAAATATGATTGACATGTAAAAGTGTTTGTACAAACCTACTTACAGAAATAAAATCATTTATCATTTATCATTTATCATTTATCAATCTAATCCCTTTTCATTCATTAATATGAAAAAAACAATTTTAATTTTCCTTAACGTAACGAATTACTAACAATTTTGCCGCCGTATTTTGTTTTTTTTTTTATTTACATTTTAAATTTTGAAAATAGAATAAAAGAGGTTTAAATATGTATATAAACTTTTTATGGAAACTAAAAAAATTTTAAACTATACATTCGTAAATAATTTAAGATTAAGGTATCCCTAGATTTTGTTGATGTGTGTATTATAGACTACCTATGAATAAATCTCTTTATGAACAGACGCCAGCACATCAAGCTACTACAATTTGTCAAATTTCTTTAATATATTTTCAACTTTATCGCTACAGAATAAGGTCCAAAGTGAGAAAATTTGACAGTTTCGGGTAGCTTGATGTGCTGGCGTCTGTACAATTTTTTGTTCCGTCTTTTGTTTTTTTTTTGTAAAAATTCTACGCGGTAACACCTCTATTGATTGTCCTAATATACAGGGTGTCCAGTAAATAGTACCTACGACATATTACAGGGGGTGATAGCTTGTGTCAATACCTACCAAAACAACACAATAATATGTTCCGCAAAATGTTACGGATTTACAGTTATACAAAATTTTCCGAAATATCGAAAAATCTTTACTAATGTAATGTACCTAATGAAAAATTCCTTTTCTAGTATTTTTTTTACATCAAATTATTCGTAAATAGTTACTCTACTCATTGGTAAGTCTTTTTTCTATCAAAAACAAGAATTTTTCAAGCAATACCATTTTTTGTTTAAATTTTCGCAGAACGATTTTCTTAACGATTAACTTTAACCTACAGTTGTGAAAAAAAAAAGTTAAATTTTGCGGAACATATATTGTGTTATTTCGGTAGGTATTGACCCAAGCTATCACCCCCTGCATTATGTCGTACTATTTACTGGACACCCTGTATAAGGTGTTAAAAAATTAACCTTACAAACTTTAAGAGGTCCTTTAGATCATCAAACTGAACAACTTTCAGTATGGGACCAACTCTGAAATCACGAAAAAAAAATCTGCTGTTTCATACATTTTGGCCAAGTAGGTATTGAACTTTTGCATGAAACTTTTTTATTTTTTTTTCTTTTCACGCTACGAACAATTATGTACTAGAACTGAACAGAGCCATCACGAAAAATACGCATGACCATCCGGCGCCAAAGCTCGAAGCAAAGTGAACTATCGACCGGGTCGGTCGACTAAACAATCGGTAAGTGTGCGCACGTGGAAGAACGCCGTACTGATTTAGCAGTCGGCCGATAGTTCCCCAACAGAACAGTTTGAAGGCGATCGTTTAGCCCATCAAATTTTTTTATCGGCCAATACTGAATCGTTATAATGTGTGCAGTTGCAAACATCTTCATACTGATTAAGAAACCGACCAAACTATCGACCGATAGAAAGTCTGTTGTCTGCGGGGCACTTAAGGCTTAGCAACATACCCATCTATGGCTTCCTTACATCAATCATAAAAACACAAAAGCAAATATGGCGCCCGCCACCACCTACGTCAATCTTCAAACAATGTACTAAATGAGATTTCCAAGTCCATTTTCTTGCGATTGTCACCGCTTCATTACATACCCGACATTGACGAGATAATAATAACTATTTGGCCTTAATAGTCATTGTCAGGCCAGGCCAGCATAAACGGTAATGGTGGTAATGGCCTGATAATGTTACTAAGAACAAAGGGATAGTTGATGGTATGTATTAACGGTGAAGTGAAAGAAGAAAATAATCATCAGAAAAGGTTTTTTGTGCAATTTTTTATCCAACTATTTACCATCATTTATCGTTTTTTCTTTGTATCTTAAATAAAAAACTTCAATCAGCAAAGGAGTCTTAGATCAAAACATTACTTAGACGTTTCAGTCCCCAAATTGTCCTAATGATACGTTTGACTTTTGAACTGTAATCTTCTCTTTGAAGATAAATGCGATGACAATCAGATAATGAGGGACTAATGGAGTGAAGATTAGAAGAGGCATTTACTTAGGTTGATAGCTTTTGTTTTGTCTGGGATGATCAATAGTACCTAATAGGAAAAACGAGTGCTTTTGTTATCAGATTTATGTGACGCAAAATCTAATGGATTAGTTAGGAAATAATTAAAAGCGTTGTGCCCACAGGTTGTGCCCTATGGGATTTTCCATCGGCAAAAATATCGAACTTCTACACAAACTTACATTCGCTATTTAACCCCTTTGGGGGGGATTAATTTCCAAAAATCCTTCCTTAGTGTACACCTTCGTTTCAGTCAGTAAATTAATGAATTTAAGTATTTTATGAAGTAGATCGATTGATGCTTGTTCTTGTCGCCTTATCCATTTTCCTTTGGTTTCATTTATAAGGCCATTTAGCAAGAGGCAGAAGCATTTCGTTTGCTGCAACAATAAATATGAAACCGAAAGAAAGGCGTATTACTAAGGTGTCTAGAGCAAGATTAAAACCCTCAGGTGGTCATTAAGTCACATAATTTATCAGAATAAGCATACGCATAATCAGCCTATAATATTCTTACTGACGGGACACAGGCCTCCTCTGTGAGGGAGTTTAATAGATTGCGTTTATGTTATAAAGGTTTACAAATAAGGTGTATTTTATTCAATTTAACTAGATTTCTGTCAATCGGTAATAACGACGGTTCAAATTGATTCTGTGCGGTGCCAGGCAGCCTGATAACGTTCGCACGTACCTCTATGCTGAGGTTGGTGCACCTTATAAAGAAGTACTTCCATATACGCGTTTTAAATACAGACATAAATATCTGGGACATTTAAGTCTCGGGTATTTACAAAGTACGTCGCGTACGGTACCCTCAAAGGGTTTGTCAATGAAGTATCTACCTACTCGCTGGTAGAATTATAAGTAAGACCCTGCAATGACTGGACTCTGAAATTACAATTCTAAGTAGATAGGTACTTTTATTAAAAAAAGATTTGAGAAAATTTAATATTAAAAGTGATGTAAATCCTGATATGAGAGCTCACACAAAATGAGGACAACTTTTAACAGGTGATTTTTTTATCATTTGTGACACGTTTTGTACTGTATACATTTTTATCTGGTTTATCCAGCCCATATGTCTAAATTCTCAGCAGAATATTCACCTGAAATTGAACCCGACAAAACATAAAATAAATGACATTATCTGCCTGTATTCTAAACAGTGGTCTCATGTGTCATTTGTTTTACACGTTGCTAGGCCACGGCCTGGCGCCGCCATTTTAAATTGAATTGTTGCCATGATGATCGTTTAAAGCCACATTTTCATATTCAAATTAGGCAGCTACATATGTTGGGGGCGGAAAGTGACATATCACATATTATATTGGCTGTGAAAGCGGTATATTGTTATGAATAATATGAATATGGGAGAAAATGTAGTATAATAATATCTCGTTTGTCGAGCGTGTGAGTGCTAAAAGTAGTCAGGGCTGATTATTATGTGTCACAATTCACTCTGAAACTCACCATCACAATTAAGATACAGTGGGAGGTGAAGCGGACCCTCAGGTACGCTTTACCTTTAACTTCATGTCATTTGGGTGACTGACAGTTGACATTAGTGACAGCTACCGGACTACTTGTGTGTGTGAGCTAGTGTAGACACAACATAAAGAAAAGTGAAAGAAAAAAATATACCTATTATGACAATGTACAGCTACAGCTTCCTGAAATGGTTTTCCTTTTAACGTCATTAGGAGGCAAATCGCTCAATCTCGCGCTTTGAATTTTACTACGCTACGGGGGTTCCTATAGGTACTTTGGTCACATTACAATTATTTTTTATAAAAATATTACGAATTTTAATGGAATATTTATAAAATCAATTTGAATATAACCAAAACCAAAGAAATCAAACTCCCAAAGTAATCAGTTTCATAAATAAAGAAAAATATTTTCAATTGCTTTCGAAACTTGTGAAAGACAGGAAATACAAAATCCGTGGAGCTATCGAACAGCGTGTTATCTATCGGAAAAAGTAAACGTAGTAAATCTCGCTCGGATCGTAAACTCCTACGACACACAATAGATAGGGACGGTCTCCATACAACGAGCGAAATTGCACGCACACAGACACGCTTCACGTACGCAACTAGCATTCGACTAAGATTGCCGTAGGTACCTACTTGTAACATAACATAACATTTAACATATCGCCTTGTTGCCCCGAAGGGTTGGCAGAGACGTACCTAATAGTACTCCCACATTTCATCAATTTTATGTTTAAGTCCCATGTAATAGGGGTCGAGCCTATTGCCGTCAGCCGGGCACTAATCTAGACTCCGGGCTGCTATTGAGATATTCCTGCGTATAGTCTGGTCCAAAAGTATGTTTCTGGTGAAAATGTAAACAAATGGATCGGAAAGCGTACCTGTGGATGCCAATTTGTAGTTCCACTTACAAATTGAGAGCTTTGATTTGATTATTCATTTGAAAATTGAGGGTTATTTATGCTCCGCTCCTATTGGTCGTAGCGTGATGTTATATAACACTTTGGTCCACAAACCTACCTCTTCCCTTACAAACTACTTCCATGGGACTAAGTGCGAATGGGACCCAATGCGAATGGGGCCAAGTGCGAATGGGACCAACTGCGAACGCGGTACAAAGTGCGAATGGGACGAAGTGCGAATAACCCATTTTATATAACATCAATTTTGTTCCATGATTTTCAATCGCAATTTAAAAATGTTATTAATCTAATAATTGTTGGAAGAAGTGGTGACAATAATATACCTATCTATATAAAGTGAAAACCTTCTAAATACAGATGAATGTATTACTAATTCCATTTAGTTATTAATTGCGTAAGAATTTAACCTGAACAGGGGGCTTTGTTTACACTTTCGTCTGATACTTTTGGAACAGACATTATTTGTCTATGTGTGCCTGTTTTCGGTCGATGTATGGAGCTGAAATTCTGTATTACTCTGTGCCTATAAGATACTGTTCCTATAAACCAACACTAGTATAACTGTACGTAGAATTTATTGGTGACTTTCTCAAGGTTCTATGTTTTCTTTTGTTATTCATTTTGATTAATAGTGTGTCTGGTCGGTGAATAACAAGATAGAGAATAATGTTATGAACCGTACATAGTGACTGCCTATGGCTTCACTCGCGTCAATTCTAAATTAATTTAGTACTAAAAGTAGTTTATTTGTCTCTTTCTCACACACTTACGTGACCATTATTACCCTGCTAAGCCAAAAGGAAGGGTAATGTTTGAGCAGTCTGTGTATGTTTGTATTTATGTACGAACTAGCTTTTGCCTACGGGTTCGCCCGCGTGGAGGTCGTAAATTATCCCATGGAAAGGTATTACTGGGATAAAAAGAATCCTATGTTTTAATCCAGGTTATAATAAACTACCTGTGTGTCAAACCTATTAAATGCATAATACTAGTGATTGAAATACTAACGTGAATTCATGCAAGCCTACGTTTTGCTAGAATACTGCTCAGAAAGTCGGGTCATATTACAATCATGATTCGAAAGACACGTAGCGCCGCCGCGCCGTGGAGAGCAGTGGTGGCCCAGTGGTAACGACCGCGACTTACGAGATACAGGTCGTAGGTTCGAACCCTGACAGGCGCTTTACTTTGTGTAAATTATTTCATCACCACTGGTCTCAAAACGTGAAGGAAAACATCGTGAGGAAACTAGCATGTCCTAGAACCAAAAATTCGAAAACATGTGACATCTACCAACCCGCACTGGGCCCGCGTGGTGGATTACGGTCCACTCCCTCTTACAAAGAGGAGGCCTGTGCCCCAGCAGTGGGAACATTATAGGCTGATTATATAGCGCCATCTAGCGTCCTAAAGCAAGCAAAAATATAAAAAAATATAAAAAAATCTAGAAAACTTCTCGCTAAGTCTTCTCAGAAACAGCAACAGTTCTGTATTTTCTTCGAATACTACTCAGACAGTTATTTTAAAATTCTACGAAGTTGGAAAGTTCGTAGAACTCGCCCGTGTTGCTGTCCCTGGAGATTTCGCTATCAGAATAAGGTACTGAGAAAGAAACAAAAGACCGTTTCTTGGAAAATTCATATTATTACTTTGTTTATTTTACGTACCTACCATACGAATAAAAAATATCAAGATAAATTATTCAGATTTTATAAACCGCGTCCATTGGGGTACAGTTAATGGAGGTACCCTAAAACCATTTAATGGATGCTTCTCACTTTGCAATAGAACACATTTATGAACACACTTTCAATACCTACGATAAAACCATGCGAAAAACAGTTGTTAAAGTTGATATTTTATAATTTGATTTACACACGACGCAAAGCATTTGCATTGATTCAGCTGCACCTATGTAGTGCCTAAGCAGCATCTACGCGGTGTCTACGAGGCATCTACGCGTTGTCTCACGGCGTTTTTGCGGACCTCAAGCTAAGCGCGCGTCGTATCCCGATACTAAATCTGTACCCAATCTAAATGCGTATCGATCGCCTTGATTGGTGCCTGCAGCATTAGCCAATCCCGAGCTCGTAATAATTTTACTAAACGGCTCTCTGCTTCCCGGATAAAAATAATGAGATTTTGCCTCTTTGGGGCTTGCGGTGATAAATAAGTTAAAATGATTATAAATGGGTCTTTAAGTGAAATGTAGAACCGAATGTATTCTGGAAATGGCCGGGGATCGATAAAATGTAACAAACGGAGGGAATTTTCTGTTTACAATTAGGGTAAGTACCTACTGGTTGATGCCCGTGATTTTGACGCTCAGAAGTAATTCATTAATTTAATATTTATAATTTCAATCTTTAGTGGTAAAGACTTCGCATTGACTTTTAGTTATTGACGTCATTGTCAATTAGTTTTATACGGAAGACAGATCATTCGCGAAGGCTTTTTTAAAGCACGACCTGTTGTTTGGGTTATGAAGGAGTACCTTTTAAACCCACTTCTGCACTAAAGTGCCAATCCCACAGAAACTGCATTTTTCCGGTATATAAACTATCTCCGTGCAAAAAATCTTCGTCGCTGCCTGAGAGATGGACAAACGAACAAACACTCATTTGGATTTATAATAGTAAGTCTAGGATAGAATATCCACATTACAACTCACGTGCGGCGTATCCCAAGAGACTCGTGATTGTCTTCCAACGCCAACGAGTTAATTAAACTTGGGTCAACTTCCAACAGATGAATGTTATTTTGTTTGAACATTATATTAGAACGTGATCCCAGCATACAATAGAATACACTGCAACGTGGCAATGGCGAAGGTACCATACAACCCGATTCTCACCGGCTTCCATTCGAAAATTCAGAACATAACCACTCTATAGTCAATTCGTCATTGAAATTTTCTTTTGGCTTTTTTTTTGCTCCGGCCTATCACTGTCATAAATTCACCCTTCGCCACTGCAACGTGGATCTTCTGGCGTTCGAACGACGTGCGCAGGGGGCGCTGTAGCTGAACATTTTTGCAATATTGTTTTGTGAAATGTATTGGAAAACCATAGCGGCGATAGTTCCGATGTTGGCCGCGCGAAACGATCCTTGTACAACTGTGACAGAAGAGTTTGGTGAAAGGAGAATATACAATAGTTATTTTTAAAGAGCATTGGCGATATTTGACAACAAGTCCCATAGGGTATCGTGTTACACAGTAACTGGGGTGTGGGGTGTGCACTGTGCAGTCGCTCCATGTACAATATTGGTGTTCAGCGGCCTCTGGTTATACTGGAAGCCGACCCCAACATAGTTTGGAAAAGGCTAGGCAGATGATGATGAGAAGTCTGTATAACCAGTTTTCTATCAAACATTTTAATTGGCTAATTAGGTTAAAAAATACAGCCTCGTTTCCGTCCACCATTAGGACTCTTGGGTATGGAACCCTAAAAGCGACTGAGTGATTCTCCCGAAATTTTTCGATTTCTTTACTTATAAAGGTACACCAATATCTACGTTTGTATATAATATATCTTAAGTACAGACGCCAGCACATCAAGATACCCGAAACTGTAAAATTTTCCCAATCAACCTTGAACCTAATACTTTAGCGATAACGTTGAAAATCTATTAAAGAAAGACAGATTATAGTAGCTTGATGTGCTGTCGTCTGTACAATGTAACAATAGCATCGCGGACCAGTCGCCAATTTCAGGAAGTTATTATTAAGTCACCCTTTGCTACGCTAACTTACGAAGAAATCACTATTTCAGTTTGAAACTACTAAGTCAGAGTTACTATTTATAGACGTTGTTGCATCGATATTTTCTCGTGAGAACGTACAAGTGCAGAACATAAACGCAGCTAACAAACGAAGGCAGCCTGTGACTTTAACCACCTGACTTATAATCTATAATATTGTGTAGGGCCAAGCAAGCAAATGCTAAATGCTGTCTATTAATAAAACCACAACCTGATAACCAATAGAAGTTATTGCCCTTTTAATTTGTACTATGTTTAATCATTTTTTTAATATCTTTGTTTGATATTAAGAATATCTAGCAATTTCTCTTATAATTACGAGCAATCGGCCAACAATGAAGGGTTCCGTAGATGGGATGAATTTATCCCAAGAACAAAGTTAACATTGTAGTTGAAAAACATGTTCTCCCATAGGTTCTAACTGCAATTGTAAGTTTATACTATTGAAAGATTTACCATGTTATTTTAGAACATAGACGTCGACAGGTACAGAACCCTAAAAAGTATCTAAGATAGGTGCATATCTAGCTTAGATACTTTTTAGGGCTGCCCATCTGATTTTTTGCCCTTGGGGCATCCCAAGGGCAAACAATCAGATGGGCAGAGAGGGCTTGGGGCTTCATCATTGAAATAGCTGCCAACCCCTACAAAATAAGAGTTTTTGTATGGCAAAGCCAAGTGATGATCAATATGCTGGATGGTACGTGGTCACCCTTGCACGGGTGGACGTCTGCAATAACAAAGACATAATGTATTATAATAATATAGCGTTAATTTCGAGATATTGCAACGCTGCTTGTCTTCTATGCTGATGGATGTTCAGCAGTGAAAATCAGAAATGAAACAATACACCGGTTAAACTTACTCAAATATAATTGTATTGCAAAACGATCATGAACCCAAAAACATCTCTATGAGTTGATAGATGGTGCAAACTATAGTTAAATAGGTACATATATAGGTAGGCTGGTTCTGGTTGTATGTAGTATTTCCCCGACAAGCTCCATTACAAAGACCCACGAACATTAATATTTTATAATTAATCGGTTCTTTTGTTCAAAACAGGTAATTTTATTCAGTCGTAGCATTTGGAAACGCTCATGAATTGTCCTCTGAAAAGTGTCAGAAGCAAAGAATTTATTTCAATTGGACCATTTACAGGTAATTTGTAAAGTCAAGAGTTGTAAAGAATTGCTCTCTGAACATTAATCTGCTAAATTATGGAGTTGTGATATTATTGGCGAATTTACGGGAGCTTTGTTTTATTAAGAGGACTACATGACCTAAAGCGCGGTCTTTGTCGGACTGCATAGAAAAGAAAGAGAAGCGCGATGCCACAACGCTGGTAAGTTATTGCAAAATATGAAGCAATTATCGATTTACGAAGAAACTAGTGTTTGGACAAAAAAACTAAAACACTATAGTTTTAGTATGTTGCTTGTAGAATAATCTGACAAAAAATCATAATGATTGTATGTATATTAGTATGAATTTTGTTGTAAAAAAAAAGTTTTTAGAGGTATCTTCATGATTTTTTTCTATCGTACCAAATAAGTTGTATTATGTTTTCAACACACTATCTTCCTAGCATTTATCCTGAAGAATATCATATATTTTTTTGAGTTTTTTTACTGTAGTTTATCATGTACTTTTATTGTTTCTAAAACTTGCGTTTTTTGTGTTTAGGTCCTGTAAGCCCCTTAAATGACTTTAATTGGTAAGTTATGAATCGTAAGGCTTATCAAACTAAACGAGTACCTACTTATAATTTGGAAATATAATAAAAAGCTCTTCTTTGCCGCTTGAATTTACATTTGTGTATAGTCGACCTCGTAATTGATTTACCGCCCTAAGGTTGATTGTTACTTGCCCGTCACAAAATGACAAGGTACTTATATTATTTGTTTATGTGGTTAGATACTTTCAACCTTAGTGAAGATTAGTGGGAATTGTGAAAATTGACAATAATTCCTAATAGAGATTGACTATACTTTCATTTTGCACAGAAATCATATTTCTATCATCATTCTCCTGTCCTTATCCCAATTTATGGGGTCGGCGCAACATGTCTTTTTCTTCCATACTTCTCTATTAGTTGTTATCTCGGTAGTCACTCCCTTTCTAACCATATCATCATTCACACATTCCATTCATCGTTTCTTTGGTCCTTCCCTACTCTTATAGCCATCGACATCCATAATCAAAACTCTCCTCACTAAATTTTCCTTGTTTCTCCGTAACACATGTCCTGCATGTCCATACCATGACAACCTATTTTCACACAACTTTTCAGTTACCAGTGCCACTTTCATAATATTTCTATATTAGTATTAAATAAGTCCTATTTCTTATTCATTGAACACCACCAGTTTCCTTCGTATCTAAAATCGCTGAGTTACTAAGCAAAAATACCTCTAACAATGTATAAATAAAAATGACACCAAGTTGACTTAAAGTGTGCCATTCAACCAGTCAAATCGTTCTTTTTATCACCACCCCTCTTTTATGTGAACAGCCAGACATAAACACAACTAGATACAACATGCGTGTCTTCACATAATGTCGCAGTTTTTTAAGACATTTCTGTATATTTCTAGCATTTTTCACAGTAAATCTATGTGGCTGGCACCGAGGAACACCGTCGACCGTAGATTTATGGTATTACGTCAGAGGTTCGACATTTTATATGGGACACAAGGTACGTAGAAACAGAAGCTGCACCGTTCAGAGACAGATAAACATTGGAATGAATCAAGCGCATGAGATGTTATTTAACACAGTTGAAGAGCTTATGGCGGAGTAATTGCTTTGATGTGAAATTAACTCTGATTAGAAGTTTTTGTTTTGTTTTATTTTATATGTTAAGTTTTTTTTTGTTTTGCTATTGTAAAGCAGTAGATAAAGGTAGGCCACCTGCTTACATAAAGTTTAAGCAGGGTTACCACTCGGATTTGAAAATTCCTTAAAAATTTAGCATTTCGTAGCCCAATTCTTGAGGAAGGTCTTAACATCACGCTACGATCCTTAGAAGCCGAGCAAAAGGAAATAAAGTTTGTTTGTTGTTTGTTTGTTTGTCCACTGTTTGTCTCTGCATCACCCAAAGGTTGACTGGTAGAAAATGCCTCTGGCATTAAGTCGGCCTCTGTACATTTATGTGCTTAAAGTATTAAATAAATAAAGTCAGAAAGGACGCTAAGCGAAAATTAAGTAGTAGCACGAGCGCGAGCGATGGGATGCGATGCGATGGGTCGGGGGCCGTCACGCGGACGAAGTCGCGGACTGAAGCTATTTTTTATAAGCACGTGTTATAGTCCGCAATAAAACATGTTTTCTTTCTTTCTTAATTATCTACTACAATTAATAATTATTTATTTATTATTCGCGTGTGGTTAAAAGTGGTACCGCCCATTGTGTCTAAAGTTTCTATATTTATGTCTGTAATTTATATGGTGTACCTACATAATAAAGAGTATTCTATTCTATTCTACTTCTGAACATTTCTACTTCGTTCAAGGGATTGTGGCTTACATTTTATATGGTGTGGGTTGTTTATCTAGGAGGCTTTCGTTTTGAAGGGAGGATTATGATAGGATTGCTGCTCTCTGATTGTTTAGGTCTGCTGTTGAGCAGTGGCATAACTTTGTGTGCATAGGTCGGTGTTGGATATGAATTTCTATTGCTTCATCTGTAAAGCCTTGTACGTAATGTATAGCTGACTTCATAGTGGTAACACGTTGAACTTGAGCTGGGCTAACGTAGTACGGAGGTTCAATATAATGGGACTCGTGGCTAAGTAATAACAGCCGCACGGGTCGATCAATCAGGTTAAGCTACGCTTGCCGCGGTCAGTCCGTGGATGGGTTACGTACCGAGACCCCTCTGTGCCTCAGAAAGCATGTTAAGCCGTTGGTCCCGGCTGTCATTCCTAGATCTTTGACAGTCGTAACGGGTCGTCAGAAATCCGAAAGTCTGCCAACCAGTCTTACCCACTAACTGGGTTACGTAGGTCAGATAGGCAGTCACTCCATGTAAAATACTGGTATTCGGCTGCATCCGGTTAGACTGGAAGCCGACCCCAACAGGGTTGGGAAAAGGCTAGGCAGATTGATTGAGTTTATACTTGTTTTTGTTACTGACGCGCGACCGTACTCTCCCGACGATGAGGACACCACCTTCATTTCTTCCAGTGGTCTATGACGTAAAAATTTAATTTCATTATTGTTAACAATTATTGGGATTTAAAACCTTTGTATACTTAGTTCCATAAGCCTATGGGAGTACAAGCAATCAAAATTAAATCATTTTTATTTCAGGTAAAATTTTAATTTTTTATTTATACAGCCATATAAAATTTAAGCAGATTACAAATTATTCAGTAATCATAAATTATTACAAAACAACAACAAATACTACATCGCTCTATTTCTTGTCCTATCGCAGTTATGCTGGAAGAGATTTCTATAATGAAATAAGCATCACGACCTTTGTACCTATTTTTCTGTTCTGTTTTTTCTTGTCTGTTTATATATATATATATGTGTGTACATAAATGGTGAAATAAATAAATAACAAATGAATAGATAAGTGATAATTTAGCTGGAATATTAGCTGTCATATACGAAGAAAAAGTTTACCTCTATACAAGCCAATGACAGGCCGTGTCACTTTTCATTGTGATTTCGTTAGTTCCACTTTCAGTAATATTTCCTTTGACCTCGTGGTCACAAACTTATCTAAGTTTATCACTCACTATTAATACTATACTGCATATACGTTATTACAACAATCATGAACGCAAGAATCTTCAGTGGGTGCGACATCGATTTAAATCACTATACAATTATGTAAACTATCCTTCTTCCTTTTGTCATTATTTTTTAATCCATGTTATTTCGTTTATTTATTTACTGTAATTACAATGTAACTATATACACTAGATAATAAAATAAAAGACTAACTACCCTACTATACAAATAAACAAAAATTAAAATTAAAAAATGAAAGGACACTTAGGCGTCGAAGTACTTAAGTTTTTATTTACTTACTTATTAAATAAATTTTTAAATATTTTATATAAAAAAAACATTTAAAAATAGTAGTCCGCCGGCCGTATCGGGAGCAGGGTCCAAGCTATCATATATTTTATAGCCAATAAATTATTTCTATGCCTAATTCATATCCTAAATCTAAATTCAAACGTCAATACCTAGGTAACTACTTGGTTATAGGTTTATAGTCGTAGACGGAAACCTAGTTTACACGTGTATACATAGTTACCATAATAATAATAATCCTTTTCCACGCCAAGCACGTGTAGGGAAGAGGCAAACTATTTCAACCTTCAACTGTTCAACAACGCGGTATTAATTCATATTATATTAATTATAATGTAAACCACTTGTACCGCTAGCTTGTAAATTAACTTGTAAACTTTTGGGTGGGTTTCTAAACATGCCTACTGATATGGTATCGATGTTAAATTACTGTTCAAGTAATATTTGAATAAGCTCTTGTTGTCCGCACTCACAGACATTCAATAAAGTTTACTTATACCTAAATAACTTCTAGTGGGGCTTGTGGCTAAGAAATAACAGCTTCACTGTTCGATCGATCAGGTTAAGCTACGCTTGCCGCAGTTGGTCCGTGGATGAGTGACCATGCTTAGATAGCAAGACCCATCCGTGCCTTGGAAAACACGCTAATCCGTTGGTCCCAGCTGTCATTCGTGTATCTTTGACAGTCGTTACGGGACGTCAGAAGCCTGAAAGTCTGACAACCAGTCTTACCAAGAGGTATCGTACGAGTATTACCCACTAACTGGGTTATGAAGGTCAGATAGGCAGTCACCCCATATAAAATAGTGGTATTCAGCTGCATCCAGTTAGACTGGAAGCCGACCCCAACATTGTTGGGAAAAGGCTTGGCAGATGATGACAGAGTGATCTTTTGCAGTTAATTCCAATCTCAAGTTTTTACATCTACCACTCATTAAAATATGGGTATCATCGTCTTGGTTTTTGTAAGAAACTCGCACGAACTCAACCCTTCTTGCTAACTAAATAAGATAAGTAAAGAAAACACACAAATTTTTAGATAATGAAGCCATCTTTGTTCAACCTAAATGAGGTGAAAATGTTCCGACTAACCTCATTAAGTCAAAGTAAACTTTACTAATAGCTGCGTTGTATCGAAACCCAAGTTCAGTTAAGTTTTAATAAAAGCGAGGCCGTTCCTTTCACAACAAAGTTTAAAACAAGTTCGGAAACATGTTCCACATTTAGTTAGTATCAGATAAATAACAACGCTACTTCCAAAAGTGGTTAGACATTGGAAAAACATATACTTTGTTTTTCAAGTTTATTATAATATAATTTTCCATTAATTGTTGAAACCAAAGGATTGTCGTGAAAAGTAATAATTACTTAAATGAATACTGTAATAAATAATATTTAAATTCATGAAAACATGACAACAGCAGTATTAAAAAGCAATATTTTGTTAAGTTATAATATTGCAAATTATCATCAACAAGCAATTCAATGAAAATGTTTATTGTAACCTTTTTATTATGAAACCGATGACGTTGGACACATCATCCGCCCTTGCTTCGCGCGATTTTTACTCCTTGACAAAACATCGAGATTTGTTTATTATATGTAAGAAAGAAAGAAAAGAAAATACACTTATTTAGAACAGACTAAAAGACAATGTAAGTTTAATATTAATGTAGTAAGTATGCACAAACTGGAATAATACCTCTAAATGATGGTCAAAACCACATCAAAAACCGTTGCGTAGTTTAGAAGAACAACGGTCAACGGTCACACAGGCAGAAATGGAAAGCGACTTCAATTTATAACATGTATAGATATGGATATAAATAATCGTAAATGAATATATCTATGGCATAAGAATATTCTTGCACACTTCCACTAGAAAATTCTCAGTAACAGCCCAGAGTCTGGATTTATGCCCAATTTTAGTGACTATAAACTGAACCCCCAATTACATGGGAATTTTAACATTTTTCACCCCATATAAATATAAATAATTGTATAACTTCAAAAGTCAGCAAGAGTAATCCCCTCACAAATCCCTTTAAAATTAATGAATGTAAAACCATTCTCCGTAATACATAATCCTCGTCCAATAAAAACGAATAAGAAATAAAAACCTAAGTAAAAATAACATATTATAAAAACCCGGACGTCTCGGGCACATAGTCTTTGTAAAGAAAATACTCGAATATACGCGTTCAACTTGCGGAAGGAATCTCATTATTATTGGTCCTATGAAGCGGAAACCTTTTGTTCAAAAGGAGGAAAAAATTGAGAATTTGACAGTGAAGGTTTTTGTGTATTGTTACATTTTATTTAATCACATCAATGACAATCATTGTGAGACAGCTGCCAGCTGTAAGACTTTAACAGCCGCATGCTCAAACGATCATTCAATTTAATGAATGATTTCATTATCATCATCATAAATCTCAGCCTCATCCAAGTCTTACCCGCGATGGTAACAATGTCGACCGCCCATCTCTTGAATGATTTACTTACAATTTTGGAATGGCCATCAGAAAACAATAATATAAATATGAATAGACCAATGTTGATCGAGGGTCACTGTTCGCAACCTTCGACTGGATAGTCCTTCGACTGGATAGAGGTTCCTTTTGCCTGCCCCTGGTCCATTTTTACTTAGTTTCGGCGCAATATTCTTTTCTCTACTTATCGTTCACTACCTTTTCCTTCACAATTATCATTCCTCACACAATCGATCAATCTTTTCTTTCATCAATCAACACTCTCTTGTCACATGCGTTTCAGCCTTTCATTACAAATAGATTGTATTTTAGTTTCTATCTCAGTCGTCTAAGCACAAAACACTATAATGTCTTTGTGTACTGGTATAAATGTCCTTTGAGGCAGCAAACCAATCAAACATGTGTACTGTGGATGCTGGCTGTGTCGGCCATAGACAGCTGTTTGGTTCGGTAGCTCACAATCAAATTGAGATGTAGGATGTGCTGAGAAATTACTTGCATAATAAGACGTTTTGTTTCTGATTTGGGCGCCTATAGGTTATTCTACATCTGTCAAGTCTTTTCCCATGTATGTTGGACATATCGACTGTTTGCGTTTATTGTTTACATCTAAAAAAAATTGTGATGACTAGTTGTACTCAAAACCTGTAGACAATTGTCGCAAATGTCCAAAATATGAGCAAAATACCTCACAAAACATGTCTGATACAATGTCAATACAAAGTAGTAAACGTGGGGTAATAAGCATGTGGCATAAAATACTTATTCTACGACTGAAGTGAGCACAGGATTGCTACAAAGAACAATAAAATAAAGGTTTAAAACACATAAAATGTTTGTTAGTTTGTTATCATCGAAAGAATCCATGCATTTGATATGCATCTTTCAGTTATACGCTTCAGAGCCCCATAGCAACAACTGCATACATAATAACTACTTTGTACTGAAACTGAACCTAGCTTATAGTATTAAAACAGTCTCTGTACTGCTATAACGTGTCCAGTAGGCCTAGGACAAACGCGCGCAGAACACGAAACATGAACGATTTTAAAATTTAAAATCGACGAATTTACATTACGCTTACCCCGTGGCCACGAGCTACATTTTGACAGCGATTGAGGAAAAAGCAGTGGCACTTCGGGAGTGCCGACAGAATTTTATTGAAAACAAAACACAAACAGAATACTTTGCCATCACTCACTGACATATTGGATATACATTAAAACCGAGTACATCTCGAGGACAGCCGAACACATCCGAAGCGGTGTCGCGCGAATTCAATGGTTTTTTCCCATCTCAAAAAATGCCCAATGCGCTTAAAGAAGTTTTCACTTCAACAAATGAAGAAGCTGTTTGCACAGCGTCAATGGGGAGAAGGGGAATGGACCCCCACGAGGGTCACCGCGACGCGACTTGCGAAGTGACGGACGGAAAATAGGATGTCCGTGAAGGATACTGGCCCGTCAGAAAGTACCTACTTAGAAACTTAGAAGTGAACCCAACACCCCATTAATTGATGTTTTTGGACGGGTAAAAACACATCAGGAGTAGGGACAACTGTCAAGTCATGGTGTCATTCATTCGTAGGTTAGGGTCCAAACTAATCTTATGTCCGTAAGTGATACTGGTGATACGGAGTAGGAATGGCCCGTAACTTCGGCCGATCACGGATCTCGTGCTTTGGGAGTAGACCTTCGGGTGACGCGCGCGCGTTTCGCTTGACGCAAGTTTCGTAAACTTAACGTACAGTGAACGATTTTTTAATAAAAAATAACGCACGAACGCGCGACGTAAGGCTCCGTTTACCGTAAACGGAGCCTTACGTCGCGCGTTCGTGTTAGGGCTTCAGTTTAAGCTCAGTCCCGGTACATAAATATTGGCATCAGGTCGCTACCGATCGCCTGCGGGTTTAAAGTAACGAACAGTTGACTTTTACAATCCCTAGCCAATAGGACGAGCGTAAAAATGTACCTGTATTTACTTTTGTATGTCCTTTTAGAGGTTACTGAGCTCTGAGAAAGTAATAGGGTATCCTCACGTTATTAGCGGTGATTACTACGATTAAAGACAATGGTTTTTTATGTTTGTCCTTTTTATTTTATGTGGTGTACAATAAATTAATAGTAGTGAGTGTCGCAGTAAGTTCTCATTTGATTTATCATTGACTTAATGAATTTGCTAGATTATCTATACAAATAATTACAATCACATATATTTAATAAATTAAATTAAATGTATATATACCTATAAAATGTAAATGAAAATTAATTTTAAATTCATATGCCAATTTGGTAATCAATATCCCTCTAATCTAATTTATTAATCTAATTGAAAGTAGTCTATTAAGCGTGAGTTGTGCACCTATAAGTCACATTTACATTATTTAATGAAGATCTTATGTAAATATATTGTTCGTCAATAATTATGACGTATCCTGTTCTGCGATGAGCAAGGCCTATAATTTTCCTCGTAACCAGGTTATCAACAATTTATGTCAGAAGGGATGCACGACAAGCTATACATTTCGAGTATAAGCTGACTTCTCATTGTACGAAAAGCCTGTACAATGCGAGGTCAGTACACTTCAGGCATTTGTGATTTCTCAAGTTTTTCCTAGGAACAAATTTTTGAAACGAAGTTCTTTAATGGAGCTTGCGGTAGGAGTAAACTTGGAGAAATTGTCACATAAAGAAAAAGCGTAATGACCCCTCCATTACACTTTTTATTAAGTCCATATAATAGAGGGAGTCAGAGAGAGAAAGAGATAGTTTTCATGGTTTTAGAGGGTGCTGAAGCTGACAGTGAAGTCAAAATGAAAATAGAAGATGGCGGCTGCAATATTTTTTAAATTTTCCCAGCCGCCATCTTGGACTTTTTGAACTTCATTCCTGGGTCCCCCGACCACACACGTTTTTTGTCATTAGCAAGCACATTAGCAGTTCCTTCATCAATAATATTGCATGTTGTAGGACAACCCACTGAACATTACCATAGAAAAACCACCTTCATTTGCTTACGAATTAGAATACAATTTGTTTTCCGACAAATGCCTCGCGAACTCCATTTTAATCTAGTGTCATACAGTGAGTGAGGTAATATGGGACTAGCCAAGTGCAAGTCGGACTCGCACACGAAGGGTTCCGTACTATCGTACAATAATTTCTAAAAACCCTGAAAATGTATTTTTCGGCGTTTTTGACATTATTTTATTTTATAATTTTTTGTTATAGCGGTCATTACATGGTAGTACTCACTCTGTAAAAAATTTCAAGAGTGTAGCAACCCATACAGAAATATTTTGCAGAAAGCCAGGCTCTTACACGGTACCAACCGGGCCACTAAAATGTCGTTATACAAAATCCTGCCGATTCCCAGCTAGGGTTACCTTCCGTCCGGATTTCTCCGGACATGTGCGAACTTTAATTTGGCCGGATTTTTTTGGCTTAGATGGAATACTAGCATAATACAAGTAATAAAACTTATATAAGTAAATACCAAATAAGTCTTTAATATTTATTAACTTCTCATTCATCTAAAAACAAAATATACTTCTTTATTATTGAACATAGCGAGATCAAACAATAAATCTTGTATTGTAAATTTTCGAACAACCAACTAGTTCAAACTATTTTCTTCATAATAAAAATAGTTTTACGTAAAATAATCAAACTTAACGCAACCTTCCTCCCCTCGCGAGCTTCTGCCTGCCATACCACTGTAACTAAGTGGGTTATGTTTGGATTTTGTGACAAAAATGTCCGGACTTTTATTGAAATGTCAGGCTTTTTGTCACGACTTTTCAAATTTCTAAATGGTAACCCTATTCCCAGCCAAATGTACCATGAAAATCTTCGAATTTTAATACGACCTGACGCGAATATCCTTTGGTAATACAATAAACTTGCCTTAAATTCTAAGGCGGGGACGACGACCGGGTTTGTCTCTTACGTTGCGAAAAGGTCCTAATTTAATCAGTTAAGCCGTCAAATCAAATCAAATCAAATCAAAATATTTTTATTTCACATAAACCAACATGGGCACTTATGAAACGTCAGAAGCTAGGTGCACGGTTCCAATTGGTCGTTTCCTATGGAGAAGAACCGGCAAGAAACTCCATGGTTACTCTTTTAAAAATAATTGGCTTTTACAATGTTTTCGAGTTACAGTAGGTATGGGAGGACAGCGTAGGCCTGTCAACAAGTACCAGGTACTTGATAAAAATAAAAAATGGTCTACAGATCTAGTCTACAAGGCTTACAAAGTCCTCACATTTACAAAATAAGGATGTATCAAAAGGATAAACAAAATATAAAAATCTACTAAAACCAAGAGATATGATTGCCATTTCAACTAAGAAAGAGGTGAAAAATTAAAATTGTCTGTATATAATGTCAAATAATAAAAAGATTATGTCATAGAAGTATGTACAAATAAAAAATAAACATCGTAATTTGAGAGCAGTTAATAGACATTTACGTAGAACTTATGCCGTCAAAGAGGTGCCAGGGAAGCCACATGTGCAGAAGGAATTATTGCCAAACTACCTTGTCTTCAACGTAGTCTTTAATCTTATAATATGCTTTTTTGATAAGGACTCGTTTGATGAGGGTTTTGAACTTTCCATCGCTAAGTTCTGTAACCGACTTTGGCAACTTGTTATAAAAACGGATGCTGTTTACAAGAAATGACTTGCTAGTTTTAGTTAATCTAAATTTAGGTATCACAATTTCATTTTTACTGCGTGTATTTATATTATGGAAATCGCTTCTTATTTTGAAAAGTCCTAAGTTTTTGCGAACATACAAAATACTTTCTAAAATGTAAAGAGAAGGCAGAGTTAGTATATCAATTTCTTTAAATTTGTTTCTAAGAGACTCGCGAGGACCCATTTTATATATTGCGCGGATTGCCCTCTTTTGTAAAATGAAAATTGAATCTACGTCAGCTGCCGATCCCCACAGCAGAACACCATAAGACATAATACTGTGGAAATATGCAAAGTATACCAACCTAGCTGTGGCTATATCTGTCAACTGCCTTATTTTTCTTACTGCATATGCAGCTGAACTTAATCTACCTGAAAGAGCTCTAATGTGTGCGCCCCATTGTAATTTTGAATCTAAAGTAATTCCCAGAAATACAGTTTCCGTAATAGCATCTAGTTTTTTGCCATCAAGTTTTAAATTCAGATCCACTTGAGGTACATTTGGTAATGAGAACTTAAGACATTTAGTTTTGTTCGCATTAAGTAAAAGATTATTAGCTGCAAACCATTTCGAAAGAACAGCCAGACTATCGTTGACATGTAAGACATCCGTATCTTTTCTATCTATTTTAAAAATAAGGGAAGTGTCATCAGCGAATAAAATGATATCCGATAAGTTAGCCATCATGTAAGGAAGGTCATTAATATATACTAGAAATAAGAAAGGGCCAAGAATTGAGCCTTGAGGCACGCCCATCTTAACTAGAGACCCCGATGACGTCGCCCCGTTTACGTTTACTTTTTGCTGCCGTTTTGATAGGTAGGAAAGAACAAGATCAGCAGCTTGTCCACGAATTCCGTAATGGTATAATTTACAGAGCAGTGTATTATGGTCAACGCAGTCAAACGCTTTTGAGAGGTCACAGAAAATGCCAATTGCATCCTGGGACTTCTCCCAGGATTCCAAAATGTGACTGATGAGTTTTGCTCCCGCGTCCGTCGTCGACCTACCTTTCGTGAAACCAAACTGGCGACTATGTAAAATCCCATTTGAGTTAAAATGTGACAACATCTGGTCCAGCATGATTTTTTCATAGATTTTGCTCAATGCTGGTAGCACAGATATAGGTCTATAATTGGAGGGATCAAACTTACTACCCGATTTGAAAATTGGTACTACTTTACTATGTTTCATTAGGTCAGGAAACGTACCGCTGTCTAAACATTGATTAAATATGCCTGTTAGGGCAGGGGCAATTGTGTCAATAATATCTCCGAGAACCTTAACAGAAATCCCCCATAAGTCTTCAGTGTTTTTTATGTTAAGACTTTTAAACGCTTTTTTAATTGTGGCAACAGAAATGGGCTTGAATTCAAAGCTTGGAATATCCTTATTAAAGTTTTCTTTAAGAAGAGCTTCAGCTAACATAGGTGATGAGGGGAGAGATTTCGTAACCTCTATTGGTATGTTGGTAAAGAAATGTTCTAGTGTCTCAGCAACTTTCAACTTATCTGAAATGGTTTCATTATCAATTTTTAGGGACATCCATTATGGTATTGGAGGACCTGGGTCGTAGTGTAGGTAGTAACGGGGTTGAATTGGGTTGAAAGTGTGGAGTTTATTTCAAAAGTTTCGGGGTGAAATGTAAGTATTTGGATCGCGATTTATTTTAATAGATAGAGGCTCTATTTTGGGGTTGGTACGCTCGCGCCAGTTGTGTTTAAATTATGATATTTTGGCCGCATTTTGTGTGACGGGAAACCGATAATAATATACATAACTGTTTTGTACAGATAAGCGTATTTATAAATTGGTTGCAATTGGCTAAGACATTAGCTAAAATATATTATGCTATTAAAAAGCATCCTTATTTGCAGAATGCTCTCCATGTATGAAAAAATTGCGTGTCCACATGCAAATAATTAATTGTTAATGAAGAAAACTGCAGTGGACCGACAGGCAACTCCACAAATTTACTGCAGAAAACCCCAAGTCAGGGGAGCGGACGACAGCAATGTATTGGCGTGAAGTCCTGCATGCTACCGTTGATGGACTCGAGTTGAGGGAGTGTCCACGGGTTCCCCGCATCCACTAAGTGCATGCGGGAGCGCAGCATGCAGTATACTGCTCGGGACTTCGTGTAGTTCGTGCACACTCGTACATCCTTCAATTACTATTAATTTTTATGGTGTACATAATGAAGAGTATTCTATCTATCTGTTGTGTACTACTGGGTAGCATCTGCTCGAAATTAATTTGCTTAAATTAGCATGTGTATTCCAAGCTTTATACTAAGCGACACAATCCTTTTCAAAGTACAGAATATACCTACTGTTAACATGTACTGCTAAAGTGTAAAAATAAAACTCAATCTTCAAACGATGTTCAGTTAAATACGATGAAGTGAAAATTACTGAACTAAAGCATTTAAGGCACCTGTTAAAAGTAGAAACAACCTAATTGCTATGCAAATAAAGTCTTAGTTACAAGAATAACGGAACAAATTGTTTTGTACCTAAACTTCTCACAGCATTTACAGATGTTTGCAAAGTGGAGATAATGTTGTTCTGAATTATTACGTTGTAGTAACTTAAGTATCTGTAAATTATTCTTACTCTCACTTAGGAAGAAAGCTGTAAAAACCTAAAAGACTTAATAATTTTAAGATCTGAGAATAATTTGTGTATCCTGCCTATCCTAACCTATGGCGCCCAGAGTGGGTCTTTGACAGAGGCTCAGACGTCCAAACTCAAGATTTGCCACAAAACGATGAAATTCGCAACACCACAATGCTCCAAGACAGGTATCGCCGATGTTGGCGGCAAGTCTGCGAGGCTGAAGTGGGACTGGGCGGGTCACACTTATAGGATGCATCCAGGCAGATGGGCCAAAGTCGTCACACAGTGGGTGCCTGATGCCGGGCGTCGTCGCCGAGGCAGGCCTAAGAAACGCTGGTGTGACGATTTGGACTCGTTCCTAACCGACTGAACGGAGAAGGCAAAGCATAAGGAAATGTGGAAGAAAATGGGAGAGGCCTTTGCCCAGCAGTGGGACAGTACAGACTAATGGAAAAAAAAGAAAAAAAAAACGAGAACAATTTACTGACGTCTATTTCGTCCTATAACACTTATGATTAAGAATGATATTATAGTCCGTTCTGTATGAATGTAGTAATAATGTACACGGCCGTTAATATGGCCCGTCATCATCTATCCATCTATATCTAAACTAATCATAATGTTGATGAGTTTGTTTGAACGCGCTAATCTCCGGAACTACCTGTCGGATTTGATAAAAATCTTTTTGCATTTGCTAGCCCAATTCCTGAGGAAGGTTATAGGCATATTTAATATCTTGCGACGGCCTTTAGGAGCTGAACAAAAATAAAAAAAGTCAGAAAAGTAAATAATATCGCGTGCGGGGTGGCGACGTTGTGGTTCAGGGGCCAAAATACGGATGAAGGGGGATAAGTCGCGGGCAGAAACTAGTGTTTTAGATAAACTTTGGCTTTGTAGAGCGTCGCCTCTGTCACTTAAACAGAAATGTCTCTTTCAAAAAGTCGAAGTGTTATTAATATTCACTCTATCACTAGTTTCATCCTAATAGCTAAATTCTAACAGTCCTGCCAGATCTTTTATCAGTCAGAATTCCCTTGTTTGACGGTAAATCTACCGCTAAATGCACTAGGCGAGAGTTGAAAACGTCAAAACAAATGAATGTCCCAGGTACAGCTGGCAGTGGCAGTTTTTGGATAGAAAAGCAAAATCCACTGTTCCATTGAACCAACGAACAAAATCTTTGTTTATCCAGTAAGACACCAAACCAACCAAGATACAAGAAAAAAACAAAAGAAAAAACGCACTCTAAGTATATTATTCTTCAATTCCCGCTATATGGAAATTGGGGCAAAGTTAACCTGTATGCAAAGTAATATTTTGTGACTTGGGTTGTTTCGCCACGCGGCGGAGGGTTGCCAAAATGTGGCTTTTGTAACCGTCAGTCAAGTGTCCGTAGACTGCAATATATTATAGTGGGCAGAATGCGCTTTGTTGTAGGTACTGTAGATAGATGGGCGATAGTTGAAACTAGGTTTGGACGGGATTTTGGAAAAAAGGGAGAGAGAGAAAATAGGTTATGTTTGTGGCTGTTTCGTAACTTACGACCAGACTAGGTATTTTAAATCATTAATTTCCTTCTTGCCAAATTTCATGATTCTAGGTCAACGGAAAATACCCTATGGGTTTTGATTACGGAACATATTATACACCCGTATCTTTTGATTGCGTTGACTTAGAAGTTTGATCTTTTCACTGCTTTTTCATTGCAGCCTTGAGTATTTTATATTAATTTCAACTTGATAACTCCACGCGTTCCTGAGAAAAAGGGTCTTGACTGACGGACAGACAGACGGACAACGATGTGATCTTATAAGGGTTCCGTTTTCCTTTTGAGGTACGGAAGCCTAATTAAGGAGAAAAATACCTATTCTTAATTTGACTTAAGTACATTCAGGTTTTTAAGTAATTATATTTTTCTATATTTTTTGCCTATTCATCCTAATCAGTCTTTTCTTCATGTTAAGAGCGCGGGCCGGTAACATCGCATTTCTAGTGGGTTTACGTGATCGTTTTATTAATTTAAACCAAAGTACTATATTTTATAGCCAAAAATTAGATCGTTGGTATTTGTGGTGACTATGGCATATCCTTCGATGATTATTAAGTTGCGCTCATTAGAATGATTTAGAACTAAGCTGGTTCTAAGCTGTTAAAAACACTTTGAATTATTACAAACAAGCCGTGGGCCCGATGGGATTCCCATCGGCAAAAATTGCGAACTTTCATTAAAACTTCCACCCCCTTTAGGGAGTGAATTTCACTAAGTAATTAATTCTTGTGCAAAATTTCATGTTTCTACACACAGCGGTGTAGGGTGTGCGTTGTCTTTCATTGAATTAATTAATTAAGGTAAGATTTTTATTAAGTAGGTTATGATAGATAGGATGTGACTTTTTTTGTTTAACCTCCTTCAAGCACATTGCCATTGACACCTAATATTCACACTTCGAAACTTTTTCCTCCTAAAAGAAATCGAAGATGAAGAGCACTTACGATTCACGTCGTCAGCCATACTCCGAGACCCGGGGCCCGGCGCGTCCTAATAACGGAAAAAGTCCTTGATGTACGTACGAACTTAGATCCCGATGCTCCAATCAGATGGAACTTTACGTAGATAGGATCCAGGCCATTAAACTCTTAGTTAAATGAGGTCGTTGTATGTTGGGGTTTATAAGTAACAGCGAGTGTAATACAGTGTACTTTATTTTTAGGTTTAGTTTTTATCTTTAGGAGAGAAATGTGTTGAATTCGAGGTGATTTTGTATGATTGTAAACTGTCATTTTGTATGATTGTAAACTGTCATTTTGTATGATTGTAAACTGTCATTTTCCTCGATGTAAGTACTGTCTGGGAATTCTTATCAAACTGCCAGACCACGTTAATTTGCCGAGTTATAGCCATTTCATACGACTGTTAACTATGCAACTGTTGGGAGAGGCTTATGTCCAGCAGTGGACTGCGATATGCCAAGTTGATTGATTGATACAACTATCATTGAATGACAGTTGTGATTGTGTGAGTTCTCAATTTGGTAAACAATAATTCATTTCCCTTTTCTGAATTTGCAGTTGGTTTCCAGATGTGTTAGAATCTTCAACTGTAGCAATTTTAGATTCAGGTCATAAATGGGCAGTTTAAGCAGTGGCAGCTTATTCGAGTGCCAAATTGGAGACAGTAACCCCATTTTAGAGATAGCTTTTATCCAAAAACTCAAATGTAGATGACATTCTGATAAAAAGCTATATTTACTTAAGAATTTTTGGAAATAAACGTGTTAACTGTCAAATTCAAATATTTTATTTCACAAAAACCTACATGGGGCATTTATGAAACGTCAGACGCTAGGTGCACGGTTCCAATTGGTCGTTTCGTATGGAGAGGGGCCGGCAGTAAACTCCACGATTAGGCACTCTTTTAAAAATAATTGTCTTTTGAAATGTTTTCATATTACAATGTTAATAGGTATGAGAGGACAGCGAGAGCCTGTCACTAAAGCATTTATCCATTTGTAACGCAAAGGAGACAAATGAAAAATACTTCAAAGAAAAGCCTTTTGACTTCGTCAACTCAAACACAAGAAAATGCGGGTAGCAAAATGAATCAGTAATAGTTTAATACGAAATTCTGGAATTAGTATCAAAGTTAGGTGAACTTTCAGTCCCAGAGGTCGCGTCAGACAATTTAAGTTTCTCACACACAACTTTTGTCACACAATAAATGGAGGATGAGTTGGGGCGAGCTGTGATTACTGTGATGAGAACGTAGAGATACGAAGAAAGAGAAATAGCGTTCACTCTTTCTGGCGGTCACAAGCACATACATATTCACTTAGTAACTTTTATAGCGTTTTTGCTCTACTGTATGATTGTAATTTTATGTTATTATGAGCATAGCATTTAAGAACCAATACTAATATGAAATAGGACTTAATTATTTTAAAGTTACAAACGTTACACCACGAGAAAGTCGCTTTTGAATTGTGCTGAGTGTATACATACCTATGAGTACTCAAGATTAGGGTGCACGTGTGTAGTAACAAATCCAGTAAAAACTGATGTCTTATTCTATTGAAACTCCGAACTACGCTAGGCCAGCTCAAGGTCAAAGTTTTACTACTGACGTTCAGCGTACTGTGCATCATTATAAATTACAATTAAATTTTTGAGAGTCACATTACGGTGTCACAATGGAAGGCATTTTCTTTAAAAGCGATATTTTACAGATAAACTACGTATTGCTACGTATTTGAATTTGAAGGTATTCTACCTCTTAGCTACAGTGAAGAAACTTGGGTATTTTTTTTCCAATTACTTCTGAAGACTTCATCGAGATATTATAGAAGTTTACAATAGAAAATCAGGCAACATCGAGTTGATCAAAAGCTTAACTCGAATCTATATGTTCCCAATTAATTCTTAAGACTTATTTGGTTTTATAGAAGGTAGGTACCTAGTTTCTAGGTTTTAATATTTAACTTCCTCTAAAGAAGGATTATTTTAGGTATTCTTCATTTAATTCTGAGAATGAAACTATATACATAATATATGCTCCATTGATTCTACTTTCAGAAAACAAATTAGGCTTTCATTTGTCCGAAACTTTCAAATATAAAGAGCGATCATTTATCACATACACTCCTACTTGCTTTGATTGTGATAAAGTGATCCCTAACTTTTACTTCCAATTCTAAAAGTTATCGATTTATCAACGTAAAGGACTTTTATTTGTGCCATTTGTCACTAATGCCAAACGTTGTTAAAAAAAAATAAACCAAACTCCACTTTTACCTTTCCGAAATTATCCGCATTACGTTTTATTGCTATAAGTTTCCCGGAATCGTTACCGGAGCGGGACCCCGCACACAATCATCCCTTCTTATTGCCCTATTTAAATATTGAGCACTTACCTCGGCATTGATCGTCGGCGGCATTACAATTTTCTTCTGCGGTGGAGACCTTAACACCACATTTTCGTCCCTTATTATAATCTGTGGCTCCATCGCCAGTAGTTTTTTCTTGCATTCTTGCATTTGGAGACATTCTTTCTCTTTTCTTGATAGCACTGATTCTGAAGATGCGTGTTTTGAGGAGCACACTGATGTGTTTTTGCTTGATAGCTTTAAACTGTCTATTGATGCTGTCATTTTAGCTGTTTCTTTGCCATTTGACGCCGCCATCTGGGATTATTTCGCACTTTACATTTGGTTAAGACTTTAGGTGTGATTAGTTTGTCTTTGTATGTCTTTTCTTGTATTTTGGGTCGTCACTGTCGGCATCAGCTGGTTATGATAAAATTTTTGGTTGCTTTTCACTTTTCCGTTTTAGATATGATTTTAGAATCATGAAGAATTGTTGTGTTCTTTAAAATTAATATTATTCGCTTTTATTAAAAAATATTTATTTCATACTTAACACTTTGTTTAAACACAGTTTACAATTCAATTGAAATTCATAAAGAGTTTTATAATACAATGTTCTTAGAGTGCCGAATTAGGACACCAACTAGACCTTCAAAATTTATCAAAAAATATCATTTCAGACTACCATTGAAGTAATACATTTTAAAAGGGACTATTATACTAATTTTGCGGAACAACATTACCGTCTCGACCGTTCTAACGATCGTTTTGATCTTAAGAATGAATTTAGGACCCATTTTTGTACTTTTTGGCAGAGGGCTCGAGGCTCGGGGGAATTAGAGTAATGAGTTGTGCTACCGAAATGGGGGTAATATCGTCAGTGGGCTAATAACATTGTCAGTGGGGTAATTACCGTAGTTTGTGATACACGTTTGAGGCCGGCTCGGGGAACTGCCTCGGTTACTGTTTGTCCTTTGTCGTCGTAGGCGAAATTGAGATTGGGTTAAGTTTCGAGCATAACATAATAGCTGGCATCTATCAAACTACAGACTATACCTACCAGAAGGCGGTAGTGGCTTTTTAAATCACGTTTTAATTTGTTAATAGAATATTTTTATTACACACACTCAATAAATAAAATAAGAGCTTAAACAAGCACCATTATAAACCAATTCTGATAGTGGTTTTCCGTAATTTTTCTCCGAAAATTACCTGCGTTTATTTCCGGAATCACAAGGTGAAAATCATAGATATCCGTGGTGAAAATATATTAGTCAAGTTTTTCATGTAATTGTATATTCCTGAATATATCAAAGTACCTACCTATATACTTACAGTATATTTCCGAGTAATTTTCCCTTGAAACACCTCGGTCAATAAAACGCTTTGTGCTTGCTTTTCTGAACTTTGCTTTATGCCAAGTATTTGACGTGTTCTTAAACGGTGTTTATACATTCGATAGTGTTTCCAGTTCGATATCTTGACAAATCGCTTTTCTGAATCTTTAAAAAAGAAGAACTTGGCTTGAATTTCGTACGATAATTGGCTATCGATAACTGACAACCTCAGAATAACACATACGTACCCTACGTTCTACTCTAACTAATTTCCAAACATGTAAACAAATAAATGTGATACCTATTCTTAGTTTAAGTGGAAATAAAATAAAAGAAAGAAAAAATGATTATTCTGCATAAATAAACGTACATTGCAAAAAAAAAAAAACAACTGTAATACTAAAGTCAAAACCTAGTATTCGAAAGAATATCAATTGGAAACAAGGATTTGAACATGACATAGGTACATACATAGTCGCCTACTACATGCATGCGCGTCTATGTTGAACTATAAAACCGCGAGTTGTTTATGTTTTTAATTGTTTGATTTATAGTGACGTAGAGCAGATACTAATTTGCTATTGAAGATATTTTAGTCCAATATTAGAGGTTTATGTTACGCGAGTTTTCTCGCGAATGCTCATCTTTGTTTGGAAGCCCATATTTAGTAGTAGAGAATAAAAAAGGCGGATTTGTTATTTAAATTACAAAATAGCGATCTGAATTGCAAAATTTTCTTCTAAAATGTGTTGCTAAAGACACGCTTTCTCCCAATTCCGTGCGAATTAGGGTTTGCTTTCACTCGACTTTTACGAGTGTATTACTTCAGACGAAAAACGTGTATTTCTATAATACTGTTTTAAGTATTTCTTTGTGTCTATTTTGTTAACGTAGTTTACTGAATAAATAACTATTTTAAACCGCCTTAAAGCACTAAATAAACCAAACCACGTGTATAAATAATTAAATCTGCCATTTACAACAATAAAACAAATGCAACAAAGTAACAACGGGATTCGGTGCTCAGCCAGATATCATCGGAAAAAACGTGGAATTTATTTCCCTTTTGTTGTGTTTCTCCACTGTGGCGCGTTACGTCATTTGAAAAGGGGAATTTTCTGGTCCGTCGGTCCAATGGATTTTGATTTAAATTGGATAATATTATAATGAAGAATTTGGGTTTTTTTGAGTTTGTGTTGTTGATATTGATGATCTGAATGTCGATATGTCTGAAATTGTTTCAGTATCATTTTCAAAATCCAAAATGCTTTCTTTAACTAGTAGAACATTACGATATTAAAGTTACAATAGTACCAATAACTTATTAGTCACCATTGCATTCCATTTCACACCCTACACTCGTTATAATATAGTACAGATTTCCCAAGCATATTTTAGCATAATAAAGATACTACATTACTCACAACGTATTGAGTTCCTTTCAAGATATCAACAAAACGTCAGAATAAGCAATACATCATCAAGAATGATCGCCAAGAAAGATTACCATTCACCCAAAGCACGAATAGACTTATAAAAATATAGATACAACCCTTTGTGAAGTTGATAAGGGGATGAAAGGGGGGCGTTGTACCCCACGTCAGGTGCCTGTCATATAACTACGCAAAGTGAGTCAATTGCAAGGAAAGTGATAGTGTGTGCACCTCCGGAGTGGGTTGACTGGTCATGCTGAGAATAGGCGTAGCTATTTAGTCTAGTCAAAGGTTTCGAAGAGTATTTATCGATAGATAACTAGCGACCCGCCTCTACTTCGGACGGTTTTTACGACTTCACAAAACGTCGAGATTTTGTTGTTAGGGACATTATATATACGTTAAATGTTAATATATTAAGCACATAAATCTTCCTGAATAAATTCTCTAATGACGGTGAAAACCGCATCAAAATTCGGTACATCGTTTAAAAGAACAACGCGATCACATATGTATATACAGCCAAGAAAAGTGACATAAATTAAAAATTTGTATATAGATGCAATGTCAGTATTGCCCTGTTGTATAGTATATATAATTGTGTTTTTATGTTTTAGAATAAAATTGTATTATCTCTATGTCATTATTGATTATCAGAAATGAATGTACCTATTGTGTTCTGGTAAGCAAATTCTACGGATACGGATAGCTTTATAGAGGTGTGAGGAGCAGGGTGTAAAGTTCACTCATACTGCATAGAAAAGGGAGGATCCTCCGCCAGAGCGGACAACTGCCCGATGATTCATGTCGGGCCGTTGTATCTATGCTAGTTGCGCGGTAAACTCTGCTTGCGAGATGCAGGATTTCGTGACGCGTTGTTCGCATGTGGCGTTGAAGATACCGCTTTTTAATTGGACACAATTTCAAATTTCCCAGCTTCTGAGAGTCTTGTTAGATGAAATTCAAATAACAAGTATAATACAAGTTTGAATATTTTAGCCGATAACTTTAAAATATAATTCCTCGTTCATAATCTATACTACCTAATTGATATTAAATTAATATGAATTATTACGGACGAAATTTTACCTGCCTAAGGTGAATTTGTTGGTTTGTATGTATGGGGGTAATCTCTGGAGCTACCAGTCGGATTAAAAAAAAAATCTTTTTGCATTTGGTAGCCCAATTCTTGAGAAAGGCCATAGGCTATTTAACATCACGCTATGACCCTGAGGAGCCGAGCAAAAAGAAAAATTCAGAAAGAACGCTAAGTGAAAACGAAGTGATAGGACAGGTGATGCGATGCGATGGGGGAACAAGAAGTTTCACGCGAACTAAGTCAGGGGCAGAAGCTAGTCCTTGTCTAGTAGTTCAATAAATGGCTATACTAACATGTTAGTGCTGCCCATCAGTAAACTTACGAGTATAACAAAATGCTCGCTTATCTTTTTACAACGCCATAAACTGTTCTACTAGGTACTTTCCATGTGTTTTTATTATACCTAACTACTTTCATAGGTTAGTTGAAAAAAAAGACCAATTTTACCGAAACATACGCGACTAAATTATCAGTTGGACTACATATCGGGCAGGTCGCTGCCAATAATAAACCATTAGAAATTAATAATAGAATTAATTAGATTATTATATTAGAAATATTGCTACTGTGGCTAAATGTACACTTTTGTACCTCTATATTAGTGGTTGTAATGGCAATCATATCACTTGGTTTTAATAGGTTTTTATATTTTATTTATCCTTTTAATAGATTCTTATTTTGTAAATGTAAGGACTTTGTAAGCCTTGTAAACTTTAGATCTGTAGACCATTTTTTATTTTATCAAGTACCTGGTACTTGTTGACAAGCCTACGCTCCCATATCTACAGTAATTTGAAAAAATTGTAAAAGCCAATTATTTTTAAAAGAGTAACCGTGGAGTTTCTTGCCGGCTCTTCTCCATAGGAAATGACCAATTGGAACCGTGCACCTAGCTTCTGATGTTTCATAAGTGCCCATGTAGGTTTATGTGAAATAAAATATTTTGATTTTTTACTCGTTTTTAAATCTAAACTGTTTTTTTCTCTAGCCGGGAATCCTGATGGCACGGGCCTAGGTCGAGTGTTCATCAGTTAAAGTGTTCAGTCTAGATTCATGTCCATAATCAAAACGATAGCAATACTTGATACGATTAATTAATTAACTTTCATTAAGGTTTATTGAACTCAACCGACTCGCGGATTGTGTGTAATACATTATTTGAATGTCACTAATTGGGTACCTGAAGTTTTAATATAAAACTGACCTGATTTTATAGTTTGCAAAAGGACGAGCAAATAGTAAAATGGAAACCATATACTGTTTTTACTTAATGTTTGCTTCATTAAAACATGTAGAACAAATTAAATTGTATTTTTAATGTTAATACGAGTATGAGCTGAAGGCTCCACGAGCGTCGATATTTATAAGCATAATCAGCCTATAATGTTCCCACTGCTGGGACACAGGCCTCCTTTCTTCGAGAGTGGGTGGGCTGTATCTACCACGCGGGTTCAGTGCGGGTTGGTAGATGTCACATGTCTTCGAATTTTTGTTTCTAGGACACGCCGGTTTCAACTCAACTCAACTCAACTCAAAGCATTTATTTCAATTAAACCAATTACAGGCACTTTTGAATTGTCAAGGGGTCGATCAGTCAGTAAAATGAAGCTAGTTGCCCATTCCAAAGCGTAGGTACCTATGGAGAAGAACGGGCAAGAAACTCCATGGACACCTAACGATTCCTTCGTTTCCAACGTTTCCTAACGATGTTTTCTTTCGCCATTATTGTCATCATCATCTAAATTGATACAAAATGATTCGATACGTTGCTTTTCAGCATTTTAATGTAAATAGCTAAGATTAAATCTGCTCCATAAATCAAATTTAAAAAACTGAAGTGTTAATCGGCTTTTGTTTTTAAACATAGGTACTCGTACTTTACCCAGACGTGCTTATAAAAACTAAATGACCGTGTCGTCTGCTACAATGGATCTGCTCTTGTAAATTTTTAACGCCGTCAAGTCGGGAAATCAGCAATTTCTTTTAAAAATGAAGCCAATCTATTTTCTAATACAGTCCCATCGAGAACTATCAATATTCATAAGGGTTTCTTTTGGGTAATACTTTTAAAAAGTTTTATTTTAGCAACTGGAACATTTGTGTAGATTCGGTCGGTGGAGTTGGTAGTAGGTAGGTAACTGTTGCTCTTGGCTTCTTTCGTACGAGTTTGTTACTTACAGTTATTTTTTCATACATAACAAATGTTTGCTTAAAGCGTACATATAAATTATTGTTTCGATTTTAAATGACAATAACGTGTTTTTTTAAGTACATGGAAATTGCTAACAGTATTTTCACATTGAACATGCTCGTTTAACGTATGCTAACGCAATCCTAACGTGACGTTAGTTGCGACAGAGTCATGTATACGCAACGCTAGCGCAGCGTCTACGCGGCGTAACCGTGACGCGTGACGTCAACTAACGCCTCATGCGAAAATGGGTGCTTTCACCCTGTCTTTAGTGATCGTATCATAAAATTATGCAATTATAATGGCATACACCTCTAGTTGGACAATGATGTCATATCCACCCACGTATGCAATAGGAGGCTGCCAAGAATTGTCGCCAAATTACGCTACCTAGCTACATTTTGTTAAGGTCTACCTAACTACCTACGTATTTGGATCATCTATGTTTGAAGCGATAGAAAATATCTGGCAACTCTAGCGAAAAGTTTACTTTATTACAGTATTTGATCGACTGTGGCTTTTAACAAGCTACCATTGTGGTTTTCACCAAAATACCTTCTCTGGTTTACCAGCAAAAAGCCGGCCAAATGCGTATCGGACCACGCACAATGAAGGGTTCCGTAGTTGGGATGAAGTTATCCCAAGAACTTAACATTGTAGTTGAAAAACATGTTCTCCCATACATTCCAACTGAAAATGTAAGTTTGTACGCACAATATTAAGAGATTTACCATGTTGTTTTAAGACCACAGACTTCTTATAGGGTTTCCTGTAATCTATACTTATAGAACTATTTTCTGTACTTTTTTCAAAATTTTAGGCTCAGTAGTTTCGGAGATAAGGGGGAATCATAGATATCCGAGGGGGAATGGTCAATTGTATTTATTTATTTATTATTTATTTATTTATTTTATTTTACCATTTATGTACACACATATATAAACAGACAAGAAAAAACAGAACAGAAAAATAGGTACAAAGGTGATGCTTATTTCATAAGAAATCTCTTCCAGCATACCTGCGATAGGACAAGAAATAAAGAGATGTAGACAGCGTGTAAAAGAGTAAAGGAGACAAAAAAAAAACATAAAATCTAAAAACAATTCACTAAATAAAACTACACAAATATCTATCACAAATATATGTCATCTATTTTCTTAAATTACTTTAACACAATTTACTTTAAAATTATGAAAATAATATATTTGAGATCCTCACAGTAATTCCTTTCATTTGATACGTCACATGGTACAGATAGCGAAACTTTTTTTAAATTTTGTATTTGCTCCCCAAAAATTACCCCTATATTCAAAATTGATTTATTTACGTTACATGTCTGTATTTGGGTCACAGAGATTCATATGTGTACCAAATTTCAACTTAATCGGTCTATAAGATTCAGAGCGAATTGGCTGTGACAAACGGACGGGCAGACAGACACACGAGTGATCCAATAAGGGTTCCGTTTTTTTCTTTTGAGGTACGGAACCCTAAAAAGTACCTTCCGATCGTCAGTTTCAAATATCATAACATCACGTCTGTAATTCTCGCAGGGTTACACAGAGGTGCATAAAAAGGAAACCAAAATTTTGACTGTCATTTTTTAACCCAGATATTGCGACGGGGCTTTTAAAAGATCTAAAAACGCATACGTACGACTTGCATACGACCCCTATATTACGATAGGCCTTTTAAAAGGCCACCTTTTTCTGGCTTTTCTGGAAAAAATAGTTTCAGTAACATCTGGGCTAAGTCCCATGTAGTCTCACGACTTGTATTAAAACATTCCTAATTGAAAAACCCAATCCGACCTGGAAATCGAACCCAGACAGGACCTACAACGCAACTATCAAAATATCTATCTCAATAATTATATTCTTTTGTAGCAGACCGTTGAACTTCGCCGTAATCCTACCATTTTAGGAAACGAAATATCTTGGAAACTGTCCGATAAGATAGCGGAAATTTTACAAGCAATTTATCGGAATGGCTACGTATAAAACTGGCATCGGTAAACAATAAGACGGGTTGTTAGTCAGACGTCACCGACCAGCATCGGACATCGGTCAACGTAAGTATTTCTTTTACTTGTGATATAACTTTTGTTTGGGACAGTAAGCAGCTGTCTGTCTTTTATACGTACCTAGCGTTTGCCCGCGGGTTTCTTGACATCTATTTTTATAAAAAAAACAACCGACTTCAAAAAAAACTACAAAGTGATAAATAACTTTAATTTCGGAAGTCGGTGTCGTTGGTTCCGCATTTTCGTTTTTTGACACCGACTTCCGAAATTAAAGTTATTTATCACTTTGTAGTTTTTTTTGAAGTCGGTTGTTTTTTTTGTAAAAAAGTTTTTATTTTTTACTTTTTAGTTGTACCTACTCCACACAAATTCAAATAACAATAGTGCATTGAGGAATTGAAGACACCGACTAGAAGAATCATCAAAATTCGCATAGAAATGCCGGAGATGCAGTACATTTATGCATATAACATCGTACATAAGAATAATTATATAATGTATTACATACTAAAACCTTCCTGAAAGTATGTAGATCACATTAGTGAAAGAATTATCAAAATCGGTTCATTAGTTTTTGAGAAAATCGCGGACAAACAAACATACATACATACATACATACGGGTCGAATACAGAACCTCCTTTTTTGAAGTCGGTTAACAAAGTCGGGTTAGTTAGTTACATCATTTATAACTCAAGAATTGCGGGACCAATATTTATTATCTTTAATTAGTGGGATTTTTCTCCGACTCGTATAGCAGAATCAGTATTAAAACATGGGAAAAATTCATGAAAAAAAGAGGTAATTTGTTTTCTCATACATTTTGTATGGAACGTTTTTTTTTATGATAATTATCTCGAGAACGTATAGGATTATCCAAACAATAACTAATACCTAACGAACGTATTGACTGATTTCGGTTCTGAAGCAGTACGAAGTTCACTGGGCCAGCTAGTTGTTCAAATAATACTGTTGGTATTTCTCAATAAACAGCTTCAACACTTTTGCACCATTCACTTTAAGTACCGTTGGGTAATTATTTATTTATCCAACAAGAACAGCGTAAAGCCAATTAAGTACATTAAGTACATTGATAAAAATTGCCTGTAATAAGAGATTATGTGCCGGATAAAAACATTTTCTCTTAACCAATTTCCATCTTTTCTGAGAGGTTTTGTGACAAATCCATACTACATATAATATTATTAATATTATAAATGCGACAGTAACTCTGTATATCTGTCTTTTACCTTATCACGTCTTAATGCCTGAACGAATTTCGATGAAATTTGGCACACATGGGTTATGGCATAAATGATATTCCATTTTTATCCCGGGAGTACTTTCCTGTGGGATAATTTCCAACCTGCTCGCGGGAGAAGACGCAGAAAAAAGCCTCGTCTAAATAAAATAATTCTTCTTTTTCTAGAATCTTTAAGGAACCTTCAAATCTATCTGTCCCTAGACCTTTCGGGGTTTATTTATAAACGATGATTAAAATTGAGTGACGTTTTAACATCAAAAATGTATGGTTAAACAGTCGCTAATCACTATTTAACTTTTTACTTTAAGCAACGTTTATGAATAAAGGGGTCAGTCACTACTTCAGTCATTAGCTACACCTACAGTAACAATTTTAATATAAGTATGAATAGAAGATTAAAAGCCCTTTCAACGACGATAATCTAAATTCCATTAAAATAATAAACATAATTTTAAATGTCACTCTGTCTTCATTAATTTAAAATGATTGACAGACATAGAATGATGTTCTTAATGATGTTTGCGTAAATTGAAATTAGTGGGTTGTCGTGCTAGCAGGCATTAGGATTATAATTTTGATGACACGGTAACATATCTGCTTTTCAAAAGATGTAGGTACAGAATCATAAAACAAATTATTCTCTGTTGAACTTCATCGTCCAATTGAGAAGCCAAAACAAATATCTAACGAAAATAGTAGTGATTTTATCATGATTTTTTTTCTAATATACAAGTATTACCTTCAAAATCGTGCCTTGAAATAACATTGTAAAATTGGTCTTATACCTATTGCGTTTTTGATTATTGTGATTGTATTGTATTTGGTTATTGTATTATGAATTATTTTGTCATAATTAACGGTGATTTTGACATTATTAATGGTGGTTTTGACAATATTAGTAATAATTACCAAAAATTTCCAAATGTAAGTACTAACACTAGTGTTTAAGATGTGAATGTAATTACTAACAAATTGGATCCTATGATCTGGATAAATAGATGATTATTATTATTATACAATTTAAAACTGCCATGGTGTATTTTCTCATTAGGTAAAAAAATTGGTAAGGATAATAAAATGACAAAATGACACGTCAGAAAATATTTATTTTATGAAACTAGACGAGGTCGGTGTTGTAATTGTTTTTAGAACAACATCGAGAACACAATGAAAATTAGCAGAAGCATTAATAAACTACATAAATGCTAATTACCTAATTTTAGAGGGGCTTATTTATATATCTATTTTTTTTTATGATGAGTTACAGACGATTTGCTTTAAAAAAAGGCATGACAAAATACATTTAATTTTTTCGAAAAAGAAAGAAATTATTTTCAGCGAAAAATATTTAATTAAACAGGCTATTAATCTTACGTTAGATTAAAAAACTGTTTAGTCAAGGCTTTAGACAAATTACAGTTTGGAATGAAAACAAAGGCATTTGTCTTCTGAAAATATATTAGTGTCAGTTTGGACTGAAATAAAGGTTTTCCATACTTTATTTTGGGTTTATCAAAAAATGGTTTTAGCAGAACCTGTAGAAGATTTTCAGCTGAGATGTTTTTTGGTAAAACATTCGCGAGAATTCGTTCTAATATTATTTTAAGTAAAAAATGTTCAGCAAGATAAGTTTTATCTTTGTGACGAGACCTCTGCCAATGTAGAACGAGAACGGATCGTCTGTAATGAAAATCCGACGAGGATGTATTCACACAAAGCTGTTAACTACATGTCGTTATAATATTTTAATTCTGGTCCTAACATACGAAACAGGTTTTTATTTTGGTTCTTAAGGACGAACAAGTTTTTCGGCGGAAAATATAATCTCTGTATTTTTTTGTCTTTAATAAAGATTTATCAGAACTTGATATCGGGTATCAAATATAATTAAATTAGATTAACTTAGGCGATTCTTTCTCTTTTAATAGAGGGCATAAAATTGTATTTAATACGTCAATAATATTATTGCTTTGTAATTATTTTAGGCTAATTATTCTTACACTTCGACACCTAAACTACAAACACTACACATACACTACAGTTCACAAAAACCAGCACAGTGTATTGTTTATGATTATTTTTGTTTTACGAGAGCAAGGGTATCGCGTCGGGACGCGGCTTGCCTAGCCAGCGGCTGGCGCCTAACTGCCGCCCGCCCAGCTAGGCGGGCCGCCCTACGAAACAAATAACCAAAGGTCCTTTCTCCCAACGACCTTTTTGTCTGATCTCTGAGCTATTTTCTACTTTGACATCAATAATAGTAAAATCTCATTAATATAGCTGTTAATATTCGGATGTGTTTGCAAAGACGTAGGGGATGGGTAGGTTTCGGTTAGACATAGTACTTATTGACATTTTTTACGGGATTGGCTTCATTATGTTTTTGGTGAAATAATTAAGACGTCGTGGTATTGCTCGGGAGAGATAAACGTTGTTTACCGGTTGTAGCAAAAAGGTTTTATTGTAACGTTTTGAAGCGGTTCCCTTTCCTTTTTATTGAGTACTTTTTATTTTTCTGATTTTATTATATGTTTTTGTTAGATGAACGCTTTTAGATCATTGCTTTCCTTACATCCATTAGGTATTATTTAATAAATATATTGTGTTGTATGAAATATTATGTACATACCTAGCCTATATTAAAATATTTAAATGTCTGGTGTGACTTTATGACTGTCTGAATTGATCTTCTGTTAAAAACTCACCTTGTTTTACGTAGAATCTATGTCCAACCTTGAAGTAAATGTAATACCAACCTATATGTAAAAGACATTCATCTTCTTAACGACCGTCACGTAAATATTTATAGTTATAAATCTATAGGGAGAAGTATCATGTAAGAGATAACGTTTATTATATATCTACGTCTTATACTCCTTAGTTTTGTTTGTTTCTCATGTAAAGCAATCTGAGTCAAAGAATACTCTCACAATTTTTTGAGAAGAAAGGTTCCCTTCAATCCATCCATATCACGAAGTTCGGTTGACTTGTTGACAAGAAAGTAGGACAAACAAATATATTCAATTCATTTGTTTGTTTGTCGGCGAAATGTGGGTTTTACATACAAGACTGTAACACCATATTTAGCCTACAGCTATGTACTACAATATAACTTTCATTTATCAAGGCTTTAATTTAATAAAGATTAATGCTAATGAATATCAAAACTCGTTCGTCTTTTCGTCGTCAACGCAAACATCGGTCGGTCTGTCGAGCGTCTTGGATTTATTTTCAAAGACAGACAAATTATTTTCCTTTTTCTTGCCTGGCGTTATTAATTTCAGTTTTTGCCAGAGAAAGTCGAGAAACATATTTTAAGATTTATTTACAATCCTCTTTCACGAGGCATACATCAATCACAAGGGAACAATAAAACAAGAAACCAATCTTACAGACATAGGCATGGACAGGGTTGATAAAAACAAAAACAAAAAAATCAGCCAAAAAAAAATTGTTTAAAAAAGAAATAAAAATTGTTATTTCAATCTTCTTGGCCATCTGTCCAAATTTTTCTGCCAGCGTGTGTAATTCGTTTTACTATAGTAGGTAATTTTAATATTAATTTCTTTTCAGACGGTGCAATTGGATTAAACTGCATAGGTCAAATTTTGTCCACTTTTTTATTCTGTTTAAAATTACTAAACTTTAGAATATTATTTCTACTTTAGTCTTGACTTTTCTATTCTGAACACGTTTTTAATAAGAAGCATGTGATATTAACACATTTCCAACATTGTGTGTGTTCGCCAATTTCTTCGTAAGTTAAACAACTCGTGAAGAAAATAGCTGACAGTTTGTTTTTAAAAACCTACCACTGCTATATTCATTGTATATTCAGCACAAGAATAATCAAAGGATTAATTTATTAAAATACATCTAAATTGGTAAACAAGACGTGATTTGATGCAGCTTCAACTGAATATGATTACCACCGTTATGCACTTGGATTTTATAGATTTCCACAAATCAATTACTAGGTAATACCAAAATTCTACGATATAGCCAGCTGTCAAACTATAGAACTTCTAACTACCCGTATGACATAAATGTGACAACCTTAAAGGTCTGAGATCTGTACCTACTCTTGGATAATACCAGAGTACTTATGTTAAAAAGTTTATATTTTAAAACCTCGACCACCGTCTCTAAGTAGCAAATACTTTTAGTACGAATGCTCCTAATGCTGTTCACCACATTAGAGTCAGCATTCAGTGCAAGAAGTCAGCACTTAGGACTCGGAACATAACTCAGCGAGTCATTTATCTATGTTTTGAAACAGCTGATGTGAGATGTAGTATGGGATATGTGCACGCTGTGATAAATGTGGGAAAGATAGGATCCAAATATGGCTGTGTTTAGAAAAAAGTAAAGATTTCAATACATAAAAACCTTGTTTTGTATCATTATTGCTTGGCAAGTTGGAATACAGACTGGCGGTTCGGCAGATGGAAAGTTATTACCATTTATGGATATAATAGTAACACCAAGATATTTTTTTTCATTGCTGTAATTAGAGAAAGAGTCGAAAATCTTTAGATATTCACTTTTAATTTCACTAGCATCTTTCAATCTGGAATACAGAAATTACAAAAAATGTAGTCGCAATACTGGGTCCTGGCATACAAATGACCTTACCAATACATGTAGAAACAAAACAACTGAACTGCACCGCGCTGCTTAAAATTCCCAACCAAAATACTGAGTGCACAAAATAGCAAATAAAACACAAACAAACGACGACCAAGCTAAACACCGCGGTGAAATTAATCGAATTTTATACAAACATTCATTACCGATTCCCGATGGACTCCCGCACATCTGTCGGATGTATACACACAGAATCGGTGACAAACATACAAACACCGGCGTAGTTAGCGATTTAATCAGATAGCAATGTTTGAACATGCTGCGCGAATCGTTTGTGGGTACGTTTTCAGTTTATTTCTGACTAACTTTGGTTATTCAAAGGGTTTTATGTACAGTCAACAAAAGAGATAAGTATGCAGGATCGTTGGATATAGTTGAAGTTTAGTAAGAAACCGATGGATGTTGTCGACTAAAATTTAATTTGATAAAAAAGCTGTTTTTTTTTCTATTAATAAAATTAAATTTTATTCGAGAACATCCATCGGTTTCCTACTAAACTTCAACTATATCGACGATCCTGCATACTTAACACTTTTGTTGACTGTACCTTTATTTGTAGATGCATCAATAGTAATGCTAATAGTGAATGATGAGGGAACATGGAGGCGACAGACAAACACGTACCGGTCGTACATATCCCACATTGATTTGAAGCAATAGTTCGGCTTTGTAGAGCGTTGTCGTTGTAAAATTTCGATATCCCATACGCCAAACCTATTCACAGCCCGGCCCAGAAAATTCAATGTTACAGAACCGTACTGTAACATCGATATCAACCAAAGCAATTCGCTAGCAGTGTAATTAGGAAATCTAGAATGAAGGGTGCTGTGTAGGTTTGAAATATGGCACACTGCACCGGTTTCGCGTCTTCATTACCAGAAATAATGATGTATACTTTATCGTCTTCATCACCCACAGCCCGACTTCACCCTGACCATAGGCCTCTATTTCATTGTTGATCCAATCCCCAAGCTCCTGTGCCAGCCTCATCCAGGTTCAACTCGCGATGGTAACAATGTCGTCTGCCCATCTCACCGCCCGCCGGGCGACGACACTTCGTCTTCTAGTCCTTGCACGCGGTCACTGTTTTACTCCACATATCATTACTTAATACCAACATTGATATAATGGTGGAAGGCAAGAATAGTGATTTTCGCCGAAACATGACTCGGCTTACATCTATTGGGAATAACCCTATATAAATGTCAATCAACTAAGCCTATCGCAGTCCACTGCTGGACATAGGACTTTCCCAGGCTGCGACAACACCGTGTCCTCCGCCTTCCGCATCCAGTCCGTCCCAGCTACCTTTTTAAGGTCGTGGGTCCATCTAGCTGCGGGGCGTTCCACACTGCACTTGCCGATACGCGGTCTCCACTTCAGTTCTCGACTGCTACCGGCCATCGGTCGTTGGATAAACATCGCCAGCCCATTGCCACTTCAGCTTGCTTACTCTACAAGCTATATCGGTAACTCCAGTTCTTTTCTGGATAACTTCATTTGTGATTTTATCCTTCAAATGAACTCCGAGCATAGCCTGCCTCATAGCATACTCAGCGACCTTGAATTTGTGGACCAGCCCGACTGGCAGTATCTACGTTTCGGCACCGCATGTCATAACGGGCAGGACGCACTGGTTGAAGACCTTAGTCTTCAAACATTGCGGAATAGGCGACGGGAAGACTTGACCAAATTATCCAAACACTGCCCAACTCAACTGGTTTCTTCTGTCGTCTTCTATCGTGTAATCAAGTATAATATACACAAAGCGAATAATACAGTCTTTGAATATACATAATTCAAATTAGATACATATGACAGATCAACCGTATCGGGTGTCAAGCCGAACGTATTTAATGGTCTGTCATCAAACACCGACAGATGTCACTGGTGGGAAATTAATGACAACCGTTGTCAACAGAGGGACTGAGATAACAGTCTGATACGCTACGATTAACTACTGTACGTGGGCGTTTAGATGGCTCATTCGGTTTCAGGAAAATCAATTAACTGTGGTGCCTACTCTATGTTTCATTGTTTCCGTTTTTTAGAGTTCCGTACCTCAAAAGGAAAAACGAAACTCTTATAAGATCACTTCGTTGTCCGTCTGTCAAGACTCTTTTCCTCAGGACCGCGTGGAGTTATCAAGTTGAAATTAATATCAAATACTCAGGGTTGCAATCCCTTGAAGCAGTGAAAAAATCAAACTACTAATCCAACTCAATCAAAAGATACGGACGTTTATGTTCCGTTTATGCCGCATATTTTGACACTCGCAAGGGAATCAAAACCTATACGAGTAGGGTACTTCCCGTTGACCTAGAATCATGAAATTTGGCAAGAAGCAATGTCATGTAGCACAAGTAAAGGAAAACATCTGAAAACCGTAAATTTGCAGTTACATGCCTACAATTTTATATGGAACCCTCGGTGCGCGAGTCCGACTCGCACTTGACCGGTTTTTTTTACGATAGCCTACTCTTTTGTTTAAAAGAAAAACATCTTTACATTTCCTCTAAGGCCCGTCGTCCACGATGCTACTCAATAGTTACTCAAATCAGTAACGAGTAGCCAGAATATTACAGAACTAGTATTTTAATGGTGGGTCGCGCACATGACGCGACTTTTAACGCGTTTTGAACTAGTTTGTGATTGGTTGCGTTGTGTTGAAATATTAGTGCTGTGAAATTCAGGCTACTCGTTGGTGATTTGAGTTTTTAACACGTTAATTTTGAGTAGCGTGTTAAAAACTCCTGGGCCTTAGTCTTCGTATTAAATGGCTTCCTATCACAACCTGTTAGAAACAAGTAATAAAGTAAATAGAAACAAGTGTCATAAAGTGAAAAATTATACGTATATGTAGGTACTTGTTAAGGGAAATGCGGTCGGACAGACAATAGAAAAATCCTAAGTAAAAAGTCGTAATTCGAAGTTTGCGTCTCGCCTATTTCCTCCTCCAATATTGGACCAATTTAAAAGATATATCATAAACTGAATAAGAAGGATATTATAATGTGTCCCTAAGTTTTCATTTTACATTAATAGTTGTCAAATTTGTACACTAGGCCTCTGTTGCCAGCGGTTTAAATCGACATTTTTTGAGGGTCATAGTGCTTATAAAAATAATGTATCATCACAAAGGAAAACATAAGGACATACAAGTAGTTAATATTTATTATTCTGTTTAAAATCATTGCTTTATGGTTATTAACCAGAAAGAAAACAGGCGAGAGCGTTTCTATGGAGAAACGACCACCCGCATTTCCTCTTAAAAATAAATGAATAAACTTCTAAAAGGCACACAATTCTACTTCTGTATCCATTTAATAATGGAAGTTTCAGCTCTTTCCAGTTCCAAGGGCATCATTAAAACATTGTCCGCGCCCTGCCGAGCCCCTACATTTAGGGTAGAACTATTATTATTATGTAGGCGAGTGGCTGTAATAGAATACTGGATCGACTTGCCTTTTGGGGCCTTTTAAAGCCAGTGTAGGCTGGCTTGTTATTCTATTGAAACTCCGTACTAAGCTAGGCCAGCTTAGGGTTAAAGTGTTCCTACTGAACTGTGGTCGACTGTACCTACCGTTATAAAAGAAAATTGGAAAAATATTAACATGAGATTTGCTATATTCCGCAAATTGCTATAATATACTGCAACACGACAGCTTTTTTAGTTGTGCGGTATGTTAAATCCCATGTTCAAGAAAAGTGATTTTTTCCTCCAGAACGATTCAGGTTTCGGAAGGCATGTGGAAAGTTATAGCAGATTCCTATTACCAAAATAATAATAAATTGTGTAGTTAAATTACTAATAATATTGGTACAACATCAGCTTTTAAAAGTAATTACCATTTTATTGTCCTATTTTACGCAATATTGTTAATTTTATACAAATCGCGGTCGACCAAATATTGATTCCAGCGTCCATTATTGTCAAATTGTCCCGGTTACCATAGTAACTGAAAAATTGACAGTTAACATCTGCAACCACTCTGATTGAGCAATTTGAAATTCAAACGAGGCACCAGTGTGTAATGAAAATAGTTTTACCAACTAATTAACATTTCAACGCTGAAAATGTACCGGAAAAAGTTGAATAATATGCGGTTTTATTATATTTCAGGCAGAGTGGCATTATGGGTGACTTTTGGTCCGAAATAGACAGTCCGGACACCTAAATCAGTCTCTTTTTTAACTTTTACACAGTTGTGAGGAAATCTCACGAAAATATCTACTTTAAGGCTGTTTAAATTAGTAATTTAGCTAGTTAAATCCCTTCACGACTATTATGTGATACTTCACAATGAAAAATTGACATTGTTGGACAGACACTTGGACACATAACCACATATAACTTGCTACTTGAACTTAACTCGTTAGCTACTTAAAAGTTTTCGCTGAGGTGGCTGGCGAAATTTAAATTTTCCTACGTTTTTTGCAATTTACAGGTCAATTTCAGGTTGTATGTTGATAAAAAAATATGATTCTAGTGATGATGTTGATGATTTTAAAGATGATATAATTCGGTAATATAAAAAAAAAACTAAATGATTTTTTTATTTCGCTGGCTGCTTTCGCCTTAACTAATGCAAATGTGAATCAGCCAATGATCTCACTCGTATTAAAGAAGCTTTTACCTTAAGGTCCGGTAATACAACAGTCAGTAGTCATGATGGAACTTACCTGAAAAAAGAAAACTTTGTTAATGTTATGATCATAATGCATGTTCAGTAGTTATTTTTGTTAGTTATAGGGTACCAGAGTGACTAGAATAACATAACATTATACATTGTCGTTAAGTCAAAATATTATAAAATAAATATAAAAGTCAGATTCCTGTCCTAAAAAAAGTCGTAAAGCCATTTTCTAGTTACTCAGTATGTAAGTAGAAATTGTCAGTTTATAGCTTTTACGTGTACAGTGCAAGCATCTACCCAAAACCTGACAAGGACAAACAGATTTATCTCCCGGCCCGAACCTGCGACCCTGAGCCCAAAACCAGGTCATCGCACCTCTGCACAATTTGGCTGCATCAACTACTAAAGGCGCGTTCACACGGGCAACTTAATTGCTCAAGTCTGGGCTATATTGCTCAAATATGACGTCACGAACACATCAAGCAACTACGATGACAGCAAATAGATTGCATTGCAACTTTTAATAATAATATGATTTATCTACAGCTGACTACAGAGTCAACGGCTGGTGATGTAGTTATTTAAAATAATGATTTTAGTTTTTTTTTACTATTATCATTAGATGTCGATACCCATCACATCTGTGGAGGGGTGCGTCTCATAACGTATAAACTCATTTGGTCTAATTTCATTTTATTATCGTTCATAAGATATAATCAACGTGAGATATACCAACTGTTGATATAATTTCTTTACATATAACATTTATTTATTCTAAAACTTAATTAGTATAAGGTTGTTTGATATAACGTTTATGTAATCGAAAATCATTTGGTCTAACGTTTAATATGTATATTGTTTATTTAATCGAAAATCATTAGGTCTAACGTTTAATATATTATGTATATAAAAAACGTCATTATGGTTAACACCCCGACTCAGGTTACCCCGACTCGGGATCCTGCCGTTTTGCCTAAAAGATTTTTACAAAATTTCATTATACAAACAAATTTTAGCAACCTTTTTTTATACCAATGAAATATTTGGAATGATTTTAGTAAGTACGCACATTTTCATTTGGTAAAATTTTTACTCGGCAAAATATTACCTGGGACAATGTCATTAAGGCATTTGGTCTTTAATAAAATGATTTATTCATATTATTTTATGAGCGCCAGATCCCCTCTATTGTTGGTGAATCATTTGGGTTAGGTTAGGTTAGGTTAGAACTGTGACCATTAAAGCGCGAAGGCGAGCGAGCGAAGCGAGCGTGCCGCGGTAGCGGCCGCCGAGCGCCAGATCCCCTCTATTGTTGGTGAATCATTTGGGTTAAGTAAGGTTAGAACTGTGACCAGCGAAAGAAAATATTTTTATTCGAAAGAAAATATTTTTATTCAAAAGTAAACAATCATAGTTTTAAATGTTCTCATTTAAAACCATTACACTTGCTACCTACCTACCTATCTTAGCGCAGGTGGTAATCAGTTACTTTACTAGATTACGCACACTAGGTGACAACTAACAATAACTTTTGTTGAGCTACCCACAGGCTGCAACATAAAAATAATACTAAATAAACTAACCCGTGTCTATGCAATTTTACTTTGTGTTTTCAAGTAGGCTTTTTCATCATATTAGTCCAAATAAGTCTTATATCTTTTGAGTGGTATGTCAAACGATTTTATATTTAATATATGTTATGTCAAACGATGTTATATTTAATGTATGTTATGCTTATAAAAATTAGTTATTTTAAAATTATATCAATCGTTCATTATATTAACTAATCGTTATATTAAATAAAATTATAGGTTCCGTTGTTATATGTTGTTAATATTAGAGATTTTGTTGTTATATCATCTATTACTTACCCCTGTGGAGTTTCGCTAGATAATTTAATTTGACCTTATATAGAACAACTCATAGTTACACAAGGTGGAATATTCAAAGCAATACAGAGTAATATCACAGGAATGCCACAGACACACAAGAGTGCCTCTGACACTCAAGGCATAGACAAGTAATGAGGTTACGTCTGGCGCGAATTAAAAATTAATATTTTATTGTATTTGCTAATATTCTACATAATTATTATACCTATTTTATTATTTATATATTTCTGTAACTGCCCGTGACATCACAGTGGGCCCTATCAGAATACCAGCGCTGTGACATTTATTTTTTAAATGTTGCAGCATCATGCTGAGATAGGAGCCTTTTGGCCTCGTATAGGGCTTTCTGTTTAATTTTTCTTTGTATTACGTTTTTTTTATATAACTTGGATTTTTATTTTTTCTACTGTGTTTAGTTTAGTTTGTGGTCTTCCTATACGAGTCGCAATAAATACTTTTTCTTTCTTTCTTTAATAAATTATGATGGAGCCGTGAGCCCTGATGGCTCCACATTCTGAATGAATGAATATATATATATATATGAATTCAGCAATGTAGATTTTTTTAAGATCCACCACAGCAACTGTCACCGGGAAATAACTCCTGTAAATATTGCCCGTTTAAGCGAAGGCTAGGTCGCATGCAGGCATTACCGTATGTGATTAAAGCTCGGACGTCGTGGCAGGCTGCCAGGCCATTCGAGTGTGAGCGGCGATTTCCTTGACGTACCTCGAGTGCTGGCTGCTGTCGACAGCTATTTATTGAAGGAATATGTTTATGTCTCGTGGTTTATGATTAGGTATTTTTTAGATTGAACGAAAGAAGAAAAGGAACAGCTTTGATTGATTGATTGAACTTACCTATTTAAGAAAAATGTGTATGCTGATGTCCAATTCTGTTGAAAGACATAACATTGACAAATGATTATTATCATAATTTTAACTACTAAAGGTCATAGATCGGAAAGGTATCGTGGCGCGGCAAACGGAGCCAAATTCCCCGCGCGGAGACGCGTTTTTATTGAATTTGTATTAAAAAAATCACGCGCGGGTTATCTCCGTCCCGTCGCGTGGCACGTTGTAGTGTAATCCGCCTAATTAAACATCAAGAGAAAATAATTCGTGGTCAACCTCTACCTAAATTAATCATCACAAAATTAATGTAAGTTTGTATGCAAAATAAATAGGACGGTTAATTTTCTACTTAGGACATCGTATGGCTTAGATGGAAGAGTTGGATGCAGGAACATATGTATACGAAGCTATATATTCATAAGAACGCCATGCTAACTTTAAACAAAAGACGCTCTGATTAGAGGCAGAAAATGCCAAGGGGAGAAGAAAATTACCAGTAGATAAGTACCTAAGAAGTGTTACAAAAAAAAATCCACAAGAAAAGACACCTTAATTTCGGTTTCTCCTCATGAATATCCCAACTCCCAGAACATTAATCAATTGTAATTAAGCGCTCTTAATTTTTGGCGAAGCGAAGGAATATTTGAAAGATCTTTCCTGGTACAAAAACTGTATACTTACTCAATTATTTTCATGAGAATTTAAGCCTGTGTTATATTACTTTATATTTTGAACGTGGGTAAGCCATGCTAATACACATTGATTGACGCGGCTTTATCGTGTGCGTTAAGCCGGCGGGTAGTTACGTAAAACTGGGAAGGTTGAATAGGAAAGCGTCTATTTTATTATATTTTAGTTTATTTGCAAAATATTGTCATATTAATGGAAGTTATTTATGTTTGGCTATTGTATGGGTGTAATCAAACAGTCTTATTGTAATAGTTATTGTTTAGAACTAACAGCATTTTTATTGCTCCTTTTATCGTTTTCTTCCCGATTTTATAGTCAAATTCCGTGACTTAAAATTTTACTAACTATTTAAAAAACAACTAAGTTTAACAGGAACATACGGAAACTTGAGACGAAAAGCTCTCCCTACAAAATAATTAAAAGTTTCAATTAAACCTCATCTTCTTCACAAAACTTGAGAAATAAGTGACAGTACATACACGGAAATGTCAATACAAAGAATTACTAGCAACTAAGACGAAACCAGGACAATGCATTCTTTAACCCGGTTCCCAAAGTTTGGAAAGTTTTCTCATTTCGAGTCGAGCTATTTCGTCGGTGCAGAAGCCATTTTCCCAACTTCACCAAGATTTTATTTACCGTAGAATTTTAAAGTTTTCATCGAAAGTTCATCTATAAATCATGATTTGGTTGAAGTTTTGTGTTCGAGTAAGATTAATGGTGAAATATTGCTTCCTTAGTTACCTGCGAGTTAAATGGGGTTACCGATCCCTGTTCTGTTATAAAGCGAATTGTTGAAAGTTTTGGTAGGTAATGGGTTCGTAATATTACCGGCATGCTAAGAACTTGTGGCGGCATCTACATCGCCACATGCGAACTACGCAGCACACTGACGTCATGCAAAATCCTGTATCGCACAAGCAGAGTTTACCATGCAATTATCATAATAATAATATATAGGTTGACTGGTAATTAGTGATGATACTTAAACACGTGATTGTACTCATGATAACAAACAACTTTTACTATGGGACAAAACCTGAAATCGCGAAAAAAAAATCTGCTGTTCAGTACATTTTGACCAGTTAGGCGAACATAAACGACTAAACAGCAGATTTTTTTAGGTATCGGTCACTAATTACCAGTCACCCTATTGTATACGTGCCGATATCAAGCGTCGGGCAGTTGCCCACCAGATACGACACCCATCTGGTCGTAGGATCCTCTCTTTTCTATGGAGGATGAGTGAACTTTACACCCTGTTCCTCTATGAACTTATCTGGCCAGTCAGTTCCATTACCACCTTGCCGATTGGTAAATATTTTTGCCAAGCGGCATGGGCTATTCTCATATAGCTTTTGAGGACAATTTGTTTTCTTGTCTTGTGGAAATTTCAGTAGCTTATACAAAAATCTCCTAGAAATAGAGAAGTTCAGTTCAGTTTTATATGAAAATTTTCCGGGAAACTTTTCTAATTTTTATTTCCATTAAAACTTAATTCGGACTATTACGAACATTTTAAAACAAAACAACCAAATCGGTGCAACCGTTCTCAAGTAATGCGCTCACTAACGAGCAGCATTTCATTTTTATTGAACAAGGCGGCAGGGACATTGAAATGCAACCTGTTATTATGAATTGAAGTTGAAATTTTTTGTCGGTTATTAAAAACACAGTTCAATACATTTTGACCGTGTAAGTATTGCACTTTTCTATGAAACGTCCCAGTATTAGAGATTTACTTCTTTAAAGTCAAAGTCAAATTATTTATTTCAAATAGGCACACTAAATGCACTTTTGAACGTCAAAAATTATAATAAAACGAAATTGATTCCAGTCGCCCCTTCCAAAAGGTAGTTTTCGTATGGAGAAGAATGGGCAAGAAACTCCACCGTTACTCTATTAAAATGTTTTACAAGATTTTGTATACATTCATTATATAATTATATGTGAAGACGATGCATCTAGAATAAAAATTTTTCTACTAACAAAAGGTAAAAAGAATTAAAAATAAAGCAATGACAGGTATATCAATTATGTGATAGATACATGGTGCTCACATATTTACAAATATTGTAAAAGTAGATGGTTTAGTGTGTGTAGTCACAGAATGTAAAAATAATGTCATAAAAAAAAAAATTAGCGACCAGTTTGATTTAGTCTAGACTCTAGATTTAGAAGAAGAAGAAGATAATAAGGTTTTAGGTATCATCAAATCAAATGGAAAAACAGGCTGTTAACATAATTAAGAGTTCAAGTACCTTCTTTAAAAAACACCTAAGAATCATTCATTCATTCCCAATACAAAATGACTGCAATTTTAAAGCCATAACTTTTATCGTCGGGGCTCAAAAGTCAGGTGTAACTAATGCGTTCTTCAACATTTGCAAAAATGCTCGAGAATCCGAGGCGAGCCATGATAGATTGCCTGTAAGGGAATAAGCAGGGTAGGGGATAATGTGATATGTATTCAGATCAAATGTTATTTGTTTGCGTAGCTTTTTGGACCGAAAGGTGAGTAATATGGTAAAATCCTTTGTAGGGTTTTACTGTCTGTGTTATTCACAAACATTGATGGTTGGTTAGGTTATGAAGGAACAATAGGGAAATACTACCACAATATCTATGACTGCCATCAAGTGGTTACTGTATTCCAATTTGAAGGGTGCCTGTGAATAAGATAACCGGTCAAGTGCGAGTCGGACTCGCGCACCGAGGGCTCCGTACTAGGTAGGTATGTAAATAGTTTTAAAATTATAGTTTTTGTGATGTAACAACAAATTTACGATTTTCGGATTTTTCCCTTTACTTGACATTACTTCTTGCCAAATTTCATGATTCTAGGTCAACGGAAAGTAGGTACCCTATAGGTTTTGATTTCGGAACACAAACGCCCGTATCTTTTGATTGTGTTGACTTAGAAGTTTGATTTTGTCAGTGCTTCAAGGGATTGCAGCCTTGAGTATTTGATATTAATTTCAACTTGATAACTCCACGCGTTCCTGAGAAAAAGGGTCTTGACTGACGGACGGACAGAAGGACAATGAAATGATCTGATAAGGGTTTCGTTTTTCCTTTGTGGTACGGAAACCAAAAAAAGGCACATAAGACGTCGTAGCTTTATTTCTGCGGGATGACTGCACACTGTGAAGGTTCTATTTTCCAGATGGTCAAAGACGGCGGTGACTACTCTCATCACGTTAGCTATATCTTTCTTTGCCATTCAATAACGTTAAAACAATTTTTTTATCTCTTGTTGATTTAACCCTACCTAATTGTTCCTTTTAATTTAAGCATCACACTGACCCCATATTGTAATAAAACCTATGGCATGACACTTATTTTAAATAATACGTTGAAATACCCACAAATAATGTTCAAAGTACCCCCTGTCGTATAAGTTACAGACACCGGTGTGTTATGTAGCTGTAAAGGGGGAGGTACACAAGTACCATACTGTTTATAATTGGTACATTAAAATACCATCCTCGAGTCACATTTTAATGTACAGTCTCAAAAATACGTGCAGACCCTGAAACTGTCAAATTTTCCCAATCAACTTTGAACCTTATGCTTTAGCGATAAAGTTGAAAATCTATTAAAGAAATTTAACAGATTGTACTAGCTTGATGTGCTGGCGTCTGTACCTATAAATCGTGAATCGACAATAATTAATTGTCTAAAAGTATGGGTACCTAATGTACCAATGTGTATCTACAATAAGTACCCAATGTGTAATAATATGTTTTGTTCGGTACAGTCGGTTGACTGTACCTGCTACTGCACAGCAGAGCTAAAACTTGCACTACGAAAATCGCCCTTAGAAAGGTGCTGTCAAAGTGAAATTGTTATCACTGATGTGCTAGTTTGCCAAAATGTATGAAACACCATGATTCTGCACCCTCCTGCGTTGATATTTTGTCGTGGGTTATAAAAAAATCATGCTGTTTCATACATTTTGACCGCGTAGGTATTTCACTTTTCTATGAAACAGTAGATAATTTTTTTGATGACCGACGAGAAGCAACGTTCAGAATCATGTACTGAATCCAGGATAATAAGTTGCGTGTCGATGTCCTGCCACTCTCAATTGCCATAATTAAGTACATTGTTGTACAATAAGGCATCTCCTCTCGCTAAAGATTATACAGAATTCCAAACGGTTTCAAACTTGCCTTGAGAAACGAAGATTCAATTTACACAATAGCTAATGAAGTATGCAAAATGAGTTGATACCGACAAGTGACGTCATTAGGATGCTGAAAGCTATATTGCTCTCAATTTCAATGAGTTTGTATTCTCTTCGTCAAAATCGGATATAACCCTGAAGAAGTTGTATGTAGGTGCCTAATAAAAACAAGACATTCAATTAATAATAGGTAATGAGTGTAAAGATATTTATCTTTTTGGGTCTAAACATACGTTGCAATATTTTTCCGCACCAGCAATGCGGTTTCCAGCCAACAAGTTATTTTAACTCTGACAGCAGCAACCCAAAATCAACCTTTTTGCAACTAAAATAAAGATCACTATGGCAGTAACCCAACAGCAATCTTACAATGACGAGGATAAAGCTCACTGTGATGGAATTTTAATAACATTGAAAACTCGTACTTAGTTTGTGCCTGAACAAATCCGTCACATTGTATTATTACTATTTGATGAATAAACTTTAATATTATTATTTTTTCAGAGTTGTCAGTAGTAGTAACGCAACAGCAACCGTATCATGACTTAGTATAAAGATCGCTGTGATTTTAACAGAGATGGAAAATCAGAGATAAAATAACTGTGAATGGAATGACCTACATGCGATGTTGTATTTGTTATTGTATTTACAGTCGACTGCATTTCTTTTTAACCGACTTCAAAAAAGGAGGTTCTGTATTCGACCCGTATGTATGTATGTATGTATGTTTGCATGTCCGCGATTTTCTCAAAAACTAATAAATCAATTTTGATAATTCTTTCACTAATGTGATCTACATACTTTCAGGAAGGTTTTAGTATATAATACATTATGTAATTATTCTTACGTACGATGTTATATGCATAAATGTACTGCATCTCCGGCATTTCTATGCGAATTTTGATGATTCTTCTAGTCGGTGTCTTCAATTCTTCAATGCACTAGTGTTATTTGAATTTTTGTGGAGTAGTTATAACTAAAAAGTGAAAAATAAAAACTTTTTTAACAAAAAAAAAAAAACAACCGACTTAAAAAAAAAACTACAAAGTGATAAATAACTTTAATTTCGGAAGTCGGTGTCAAAAAACGAAAATGCGGAACCAACGACACCGACTTCCGAAATTAAAGTTATTTATCAATTTGGAATTTTTTGTTTTTTGAAGTCGGTTGTTTTTTTTTTTGTAAAAAACTTTTTATATATTTATATAAAAGCATTCGAATTGTGACTTACTTCTCCCTTCTCTAAGTTTTCCCTATGTCAATCTTACTGCTTATCTCACTACTCACAAGGGACTAAGCACACTATCAATAAACACATATCCAGTTTATCCACACCTAATCCATTTATAAGTTCGTTGTTCGTGTGTACTATACCTAAGGGATTACTGTCCTTACAAGGATTAGATTAGGGATTTAATTAGGCCGAATAATGTGACAAGTATCTATCGCGGGAACCTTTTTGTGCGGATTACCGAAATTAATTAAAAAGAAATTGAGGGTATTTTATTAGGTATATATGAGGGTATGAAATTAGTCGAAATCGGTGAAGTATTTGGACTCTGGGGTTGTCTGGGTTCGGGTTGTAATGTTATTGTCGTATGTAAAGAAAAGAAAAGAAAGAAAATAAGTTTATTTGACCCATGTTCAGTAAGGTACACAATATTCACACAAAAACGACAAAAAAAAAACTTACAATAGTATTGTGTGCCTCACGCCTGCGTACAAAACGTATGTAAACGTAAGTTTCATGCATTGAGGTTAAGTTATAACATCAAGGATTTCTCGAACATGAAGACAGAAGACTATGTAATGACAAACACCATGAAATATACCATCGACTGGAAGAACAAAAGAGCATTTATCAATGCAATTGGCAAACAAGTTCATGATTGCAGACTAGCACTATTATCAAATGGGTAAAAGGACATTGCTACCAATTTCTGATAATTGCCAGGATAACCGAGGCAAGCGAAGGGGCGGATCTTATGTACCGTATTTCTGGCAAAAACAAAAACTTCAGACTTTTGAGTTTGGGTCATTTGCATGCCTTGTCATTAACACTTTCAACTGCATAGCGTTCACTTCATTACACCTTCAACTCAAGTATCCTAATATCACAGTCAACCTTCAAACATCCAGCCAGTGACTCTGAAGGCGAAGGTCTTACTCCGGGGACAATTGGGTCAAGGAGCCTTTCACTGGCCTGTTCCCTCGGGGTATATAAAAGCTTGGGATTAAACTATAATAGAGGTTCGTTTGTGATATCCTATCGTGAGCGACTACGATTCTCCAAAGAGATGCTATCATGAATAGTCATCATCTGCCTAGCCTTTTCCCAACTATGTTGGGGTTGGCATCCAGTCTAACCGGATGCAGCTGAATACCAGTATTTTACATGGAGCGGCTGCTTATCTGACCTCCACAACCCAGTTACTGGGTAATACGATACCCCTTGGTAAGACTGGTTATGAGACTTTCGGGTTATGAATAGTGTCCAAAATTATTACTATAATAATGGATGAACAGGCTTCAATCATTTAAAGAGATTTCATGTAACACGGTGATTCAAGGATCATTGGCGTTTGAATGACAAAAATAAGATGGCGATGTTAATTTTGATTTTGCAACGCGCGAAAAAAATCCTCGTAGAACTACCTTCGGGGACGAGTCCTTTATAAAAAGTCCAAGAAACTACCTTTTAAAAACAAATGTAAGTATGAGCACACATGTGCAAAGAATAAACCTTCTATACAATTTTCAACGATATAGTGTTGGTACTATATCTTTGAAAATTGGAGTCTTCGAGTAATGGCTGTGAGACATCGGGACAGACAGTAGTGACGTAATTATAAATGTTCCATTTTTGCCATGTAGCTACGGAACCCTAAGAACGTTAACAAGTTCCAGACTTCTTAAGGAAAAGGAATGGAAACCATCATGAAAATAAAAAAAGTAGAAATACTTGGACAGTTGAAAGGTTTTCTCTTTACCAAAGGAGGTACAGTTCTCTTCGAATTTTACTTTGAGCTTGTTATAAAATTGTTTCAGTTAAACGTGTTTAAGATCTGCGGGGACTGCGGGATGAGGGAAAATACAAGAGTAGTAAAAGATAATTAAATTATAAGCCGGTTTTCAAGCATTGTGTTTTTATGGAAGGAAGTTCCTTAACGCGGCTTGCGGCACGAGTCGACTGGTAGACATCGTGACGCTAGGACAAAGCGTTATGCACTCTCCATGCGACTTTCTCTCCCTCTCTGTCTCTTTCTATTGTATAAGTCACGGCTAATAGCCGAAGTGTGGCTACACCTAGTTTTACCCGGGTACAACTAGATGCAGCCGGCCACATGCGGTTCGTGTGTTCTTCGGGAGGCGACGTAGGATGCAAGAGCGAGCGAAGGGCTCTCCGAGGTAAGGTTCGGTTAAAAGTAGGTGTAGCCGCACTTCGGCTATTAGCCGTAACATATAAATCGCGTAAGGAACTTCTTTCCTGACGTACACGTTTTGGTTAGGTATATCATGATCTGCGGGGTAATTGCGTAACACACTATTAGTAGCAATGGCTTTCATTTTGACAGCTGTTCAACAACATTTATTGCGTTATCTATGTTGTTGAGCAGACAAATTGTTCGAACATATGAAGCAATGGATTAGCAATATCCTTCAAAATGATTCAGAGTGAGGTAATTTGCGTGTTGGTAGAATAATTAGTTGGCTTTTTGCTTTTTATCTTTACGTACTTAATTAGTTTTGGCTGTCACTGAAACTCCTACTTATAACCTAGTTACCGATCTATCAAAAGAATGCGCTGCACGAGTCTCTAAGAGTTGCGGTACTAAAATTAAATTAAATAAGTAAAAAAATATTTGGTTTTAATGAAAATAATGATGAAAAATGTACTAAAAGCTAAAAAAATATTCAGTAGGTACCTACTCACGCCCTAAGTCCTAAAGCCTCATGCTAACTATACCCGACCAAAACCCTATGGGGAGTTTTCAAAAGGTACATTTAGTAAAGACGCAGATGTGTCTCCTCAATATTTTTATTGCACTTACACAAGCTTTAATTGATAGTCGAACTTTTTTAATTGTGATGAGTTTTAAAGACTTATTAAAATACACTTTGAATAGGTAGGTAGGACTGCTGACTAGGTACCAGTCCTCACACCACTTTCCCCATCAATCTAGGGCATTGGTCAGACAAAAAAATAAAATCGTGGGGTGCGTGAAATCAACAGTCAACCACTCATCCATACTATCCATCCATACTAATATAATAAATTCGAAAGTAACTCTGTCTGTCTGTATGTTACCTTTTCACGCCTAAACCACTGAATCGATTTAGATGAAATTTGGTAAGTATAGAGATAGTTTCAGTCCCGTGAAAGGACATAGGATAGTTTTTATCCTGATATTCCCACGGGATCGACACTTATGCGGGAGAAACCGCGGGGCGCAGCTAGTATCATTATAAAATAATGCAATTTATATATTTACTCAGGTTACGCTACGCCCCAGGATTTTGTTTTTTATATTTTATTTTGTAAGTCTACATCGTACGTACGTCTCTCACTCTCCGGGCAGTCACCATCGCTACCGTCTGTAGCCTGGCTAATATTTTACCACGGCATGAAATTTTAAACAATTAGAACTCGAATACTTCATACCGATTCAAAAGAAAAATAATAAACCTAGTTTAACTGTAAAAATATATTGCAAACATATTATATTTAAACCCCCTTACTAATAAACGTTTTACAGGGTCTGTATAGTTACACAACGCTTTGTCTTTTTCTTTTGAAAGTCAAATTACTGACGACTGAAAGAGAGAAATCGGTGTGTAACTATTCATCTGATATAATACGTTTATTAGTAAGGGGGTTAATATAATAACTTATCAAAAGTCATATGATGTCTCTACCCAACCCTGAAAGCCCAGTCCCACATTTGAACGTCTAATAATCAGCGCCACCTATCACTAAACCAGGTCATGTATGAAACAACTTCCTTCGCCATCTAGCGGGCTTTTACGAAAACACAGTGTCTGCGCTAGCAATGCGAGCCACTGAAATCATATATTTTCCTGGTAGAGGGCTGAACGCGTGGAAATGGTTTCAGCAAACTACCGCTAGTTGACGTCAAACACAAAAATAACTTTAGTTCTTACATTCACCGCTAGATGGCAATACACTGCTTATCGTGGAGCTATTGTGTCAGTAAACAAACAGTTTTCACTGTAAGCCGGTAGCCTTTCTACAATATTGGCGACTGTAAAAATATTTATTTATTTATTTATATGGCACACGACTTACTAAAATTAACACAAAAAAAAAATCACATACTTACAGTTTTGTGTATCACTTACAGAATTGCAGAGAGTTTAATCACGAACCGGTTGGATGCCGTAATTACAGAAACGTGTCTCGCGTGGATCCACGTTCGATACGAAGGGATAAAGGACATGTATTATAACGCTAGTCGAATTATATGTCTCAAAATAAACCGAAAATGAGTTATGACATAGGGCAATACACCTACCAGAATTGTTTCGTTTACAGTTCTTGTGTTTGTGGGAGAGAAGACTACCTACAATAACCACGCGATGCCTGCCACAGAAAACGATTTCATTTGTACATTTTACTTGTAGGTAAACCAAGTAGAATAAAATATACGCAATATAGAAATGGGATTCACAACAAAATCCTACGTTTCCATTACAATAAAATAAAATAGTAAAGTGTGCACTAACTTCAGTTGACCAGATGGCTGCAATAAACGAACGTGGCAGATTTTATGTAACATAATAAACTTTTGAAGTAATTACTTACTCAAGTAACTTCTTTAAGTATAGATAAAGTAATCTCTTTGAGTTGTTGCTCCCTACGTGCGTTAGCTTGGTGTGTGTACCTTACCTTATTTGGAGACAGAATATAATGTTAATAATCAGTAATCACAGATAAATTCTTTATTAAATTACAATTAAAATAAAATACACCTTATACAGAATCAATACTCAATAGAATACCTATTCTAACAGGTAACTAACAACAAACCAAAAATATGGCATCGAAAAATTCCTCTCTCACCAGTGGCGGCATTGCCACGTTGGATGGAAATACTAGCCTCTGGCCGAGATAGATAGATTACCTATATTACAGAATAGCGGGCTTATGGCCTACCCATATATACCTACATACTTTGGTATTGTTCATCGAATCGTTGAGCTCCTTAAGTTCTTTGATGAGCTGCAAGAATACTGACAAATGCGTGCACTGGCTGGACATGTCCACTTAATGGCCTGGTTCTTTCCTCAAAATGTAATTTCAAACATCAACATGGTCTTCACATGATCTGACTAAGGATGATGTCTGGACTTCAAAAAATACTGTGCTCTCTGAGTTTGATTCGGCCTTTCTTCTCAGAGTAGTCAGATAGGAAACGCCGTTTCACTTAACCTCTGGTCGAGATGGATGGAGTACCTAAGTGACAGATTACTCTACACATATGGCTAACGGCCTCACCACTGTTGCACTGTCTGTGTGGGTATTTATTATAATAAATACCAGACAATCTTTGGACTTTTAGGAATCCAGGATAAGATATTTAAATACATAGAATACATAGTTTTTATTAAGTACATAGTTGTTGCCCATTCTATTGTCCTTTTACGACAACTGAAGAGACTTCCTTGAGAAAAGTTCGTTGCCTCATAGGTACTAAAATACATTGCACGGCTGTCCAACCACAGCGTAACAAAAACCTCTGCAATACCTTGGTGCAATTCGCTAGCCTGAGTGAAGTTTTTCTGGACTGTGGCTTGTGTTGGTTCGTTAGACCGAGGTAGAAGTTTCAATGAAAGTATAAATTAGATTCATGTAGTTCTGTGCAGTTTTAGATTGAGACCCCGGTAAGCTGGTTGAGTGTTCCTGGAAAGAGTTGGGGGCAGCCTTTGCTTAACAGTGGGATAGTACAGGCTAAGTATTAACCATAGTCAACTCCTACCGCAAGCCGCGTTAAGGAACCTCGTTCCAATAAAAAAAAAAACAGTGGCACTCGGGAGTGCCGACAGAAGTGAAAACAAAACACAAACAGAATACTTTGCCATCATTCACTGACATATCGGATATACATTAAAACCGAGTACATCTCGAGGACAGCTGCAGCCGAACACATCCGAAGCGGTGTCGGTTATACATTTTCGCCGCGCCGTAGAAAGACAGGGGGATACTCCTACGCCGCGCCGGCTGTCTACTCTCCATCCGTCTTACGAATTTTCGATCAGGGTCACGTGTCCTGACGCGAGTATAACATTTTTTACCCATTACAAAAAAAGTGTACAACGCCGCTAAAGAAGTTTTCACTTCAAAAATGGTAGGACAAGTCGAGTCGGTGCGCAATAAAACCATCGTCAATGACACAAAACCCTGTCAGCCACAGACTTTTTCTATTCTAACATTTTATTTGTTTGAAATCCTTTGTTAAATTCTGCTGACTAAAATCTAGCGTTTATTGTTGTCCAGTGCTCTGCACAAAGTGAATTAAATTATTTTAGCTGCATGCGAGCTGCAGGCGAGTCGTGTCTGTCGCGCTGATAAGATAGCCGTCACCCTGTATAAAATACTTGGTTAAACTAAGTGTCGCAGTTATTGTGGGGCCAGTCAACCAGCGGGTTGAAGCTCAAACGAAGAAATAAAATGCATTTTATACTAGATGAAATAAGTTTAGTCGGCTCTTTCATCAGAATCTGTTTGTTTGTATGAACGTGGATATTTACTGATTTTATCTTTTTTTTCAAAGATTACAGTGTGGAAAGAAGGGAAAAAAAGAGAGCTGTATTTTATGTCAAATTTCATTTTGATCAGGCGAATACATGATTAAAACAATTGGCACATAAAGAGGACTGTTTAGTATGCATTGATTCGTGCGTATATACCAACATTTGTATGACATAGTTTTAATAACCAGTTTAACAAATAAGAAGTCTATATTATTCAACGAGAAACGAAATTATGTTGTCCTAATATGCAGACCTCATTGAGGTACAAACACCTGGTTTTACAGAAGAATATATACCTATACATCCACGTAGACTCCAAATGCTGCTTACTCAAAGATTCCACGTGAACACGAAACAAAAGGATCCCAAACCGTGTGTCAATTTGTAAAGACTGGCCGTCACGTCGCCACGTGGATTCATTATAAAAAGATTATGCTTTTGGAAACTGGGTGGAACCTGCATCGGTTTTGTAAGCTGTACGTTTGGATACCGAAAGTGTAGCTACTAGGATCTCGTGTAGTTGGATTGTTTCAGCTTTGTTAGGGTGTGGTAATATTTGGTCGCAAATCCACAGCTGTAAATGAACACAATGTATGAATGGTATATATGATAGATGCAACATTACGTACCGCTGGAGATCCACTTTGGTTTTATTCGATAGAAGTACAACGAACAAGTTATGACACAAATCAAAACAGTTCGATTGATACTTCAAAAACTGCTCATAACTTAATTTATGTCCCTCCCTGCTTTTATCCCTATCTATTTGGGGTCGGCGCAACCTGTCTTTTTCTTCCATATTTCTCTATTAGACGTCCTCACGGAATTCACCCCATTTCTAATCATACCGTCATTCACACAGTCCATCCATCTTTTCTTTGGTCTTCTCCTACTCTTATAGCCATCGTCATTCATACCTACTCATAACTTTCCTCACGACATTTTCGTCATTCCTCCGTATCACATGCCTACTTAATTATGAGGACGATTTAACTAATCAGTCCCAAAAATATATTCAGTCCCAAAAATATATTTTTGGAAAGATACAACACTAAGGAACTTCTGATGTAGCATAAATTGTTACGAAACAGAAGGCCAATTCTCGTAACTTAAAACTTCCAAAATCTAGTCGCAGTCTTATCTTGGCGACAAAGAAATTTAAAAAATGACGAAAAATTTGAGGTATTTTTAACAGATTGAGATTATTGATTGAAATTATGAGAACAACCCCTCAGATGTCAGATCCTGCTACACTTTACAAATCTCCCACGGTTAACCAGCAGTGACTATAACATTATCAAACGGAATGGAAGCAGCCACAGATTCAATAAATCATGGTCTGCGATCATCAATCAGGTCGTCTGTAGAGCGGCTACACAATCTACAGGAGAGGTTATTGCTCATAAATATAGTGGGGATAACTGGTGCGCGTAGATATTGGACAGATTGGATTACTAATAACTGGATCAGTCACTATGATTACCAAGATATTATGGTAATTGTAGGATCATGATTCTGAATAGCTATGTAATTAAGTCGTTGTTTGTTCAAGGGCTTGTCTCGAATAGAAACAGTTGATTTATTACAGGTGTGTAATAATAGCAGTCTCGTTCGGTTTCGAAGATTTTAGTTTTCACATCTTTATCACCATCTTCTGATTAGTGCACAAAATATATTTTTTCTGTGAAAATCTGTGTTGCAGTATTCTATTATGAAGCAGTATGAGCTGGGACAGATTTTAAGCTATTGCATAGCTTTTATCTTGGGCTTTGAGCGCGGCGACCGAATGAAGAAATTCCGTAACGAAAATAAACCTAACACCCCCCACTCCGACCGGCACAGCGGTGCAGCGTTGAAAGCCGTGCATCGTCTAACGTCGTATCAGTTCGGCAGACTTCGGCACGGTGTTTGTGTGCGTGCGACTAGACGTATGCGTGTTTTGTTTTCTTATTGGTCACCACGCTAAAAAAGTGTAACTTGAATTAATATCAAAGAAAAAAAAGTATTGCATAAATATTATAATTGCATAAGTTGATAAAAATGCTATGCAATAGCTTTACCGCGGCAGTCCCCGAGTGCCACACGTATTTTTTTTTAGTCCGGTTACATAAAATAATCTTAAATTTTGCCCCACTTCAATGCAAAATCATCTTCTAAAAAGAATACCTTTTCCCAGAATCTCTGCCTAGCGTGTTTCTCAACTAATTTGGGGTCGGCTTCCGGTCTAACCGGGTGCAGCTGAGTATCAGTATTTGACATGAAGCGGCTATCTGACCTCCACAATCCATTTAATGGGTAATACGATACCCCGTCATACTTTCGGGCTTCTGACGACCCGTAATCTACTGCCAAAGATGCATGAATGACAGCTGGGACCAACGGCTTAACGTGCTTTCCGAGGCACGGAGGGGTCTTGGTATGTAAAGATGGTCACCCATCCATGAACCAACCGCTGCAAGCGTAGCTTAACCTGATCGGTCGACCCGTGCAGCTGTTATTACATAACCACAATCACCTTTTTCCCAGAATACGTTCTACTAATTTGAAACCTATTCGAGTTCAAAATAAATGTTTTTCTATCCAACTATTCCCAAATCCTATTTTTCGCTTCAATAGCTTTAGAGTCATCCAATAACCATTTTAAAAACGTTACGGCTATATTAACGAAACTACAGCGAGCCAATCTGTTTGCTATGCAAATGACGTTCACTATTTAGAGTACAGTCAACCGCTCGTGTATGTTAACACTTTGACATTGAAAGCGCCTGTATTAACAACCGGCAGTTTTTACAGTTTACCAGGGATCTGCCTTTGCTTTGCACCCCTGCCAAGTAGAGGCGGGTCCCTAGTAAACTCTAACTTTAGTAAATTCGACATGTGACAGAGATTTCGGTGCTATACTTAACTTTAATGTTGTTTTTTTTTAGCATAGTACAATGTGTAGACACGCTGAACTTGCATTATTGCTTGCATGCATATTAAATAGGTACCTACGTGTCCTTTCGGATTTATTTTTCTAAATGTTGGTTAAAACATTCTTTTATTTATTTGAAGAACAAATGGAACACACACTCACAAACACCCGAAAAGTGACTTTGTTTTAGACTAGAAGATTTCTGTTGGGCATGCCGTTGATTGTACGTACGTACTTATTGTAGTTTGTATGCAGTGTCACGCTCTTTTGTCTTACGGGAGCTGGTAATTCGGAGAGGTATTTCTAGAGAAAAGAAAAGATTTTGGCGAAGTCTTTTGCGGCGTTATCTTCGTAGCTTTTCGAATTGAATTGGATGTTATTTTCATGGTAATTGCAGACGCTGAAATCTAATTAAGTAGCTGTTGCAATTGCCGCTTAGTATGCTCAGTATCATTTGATTTAATTTCCCCTAGAATAACGCTACATAGACCTAAAATACAAAACAAGCATATAGTACAGCCGCGGCAGTATGTTTAAAAGAATTACAGTTTTATAATAGTACCTAGGTAATAAATTAATAATAAATTATGTTTATTTAAAACTGTTATTATTGATGACGAGGTGCAAAATTATAACTTGTTTTATTAAAAAAATTTGTATGCCAGGCCATGGCGCGAGACATGTTGATCATAATGTTTGCAATGCAATTAAATATATTCTATTCTATGAGAAGCAGTGCTCTTAATATTTCTATCGTTTTATCTTGACTCACTTTCATTGTATGTAAAGTCAAAGAAAATAATTGTTAAGCAAATTGAATACCAACTTAAAATTGTCATTCTTTGAAAGTTGTATGAAATGACTTCATACATTATGACAAGGTAATTTACCGTCATTTGCCAATTTGATAAGCAACTGATTTCCCTGACTATACTTACATAAATCAAAATGTTTTTTTTTAATTTTTTGTTTTATTGTTGAATGGGCCCGCTCTTGACCTTGATCACGCCTGATGGAAAGCGATGGATGAGGTCTGTGATGGAACAAGCGTGCCCAGAAGATGCCTAAGGTACTGGAACTCCCACGCATCGACGAAACACAGGAGGCTGCTTGACGCCGGACTCCGGTGGGAGGGTGGTCGCAAACCAGGCGGGCTTTAGCCCTACCACTGCAAGGGAGGAATTGGCCAGTCAAATAAGGTGTTGGGTGTGACTGTCCAGGATGCGCCGAACACTTGGTTCAGTTGAGTAACTGGCGGAACAAACTGCGCTACACGATGAGGCTTGTTCATGCATCCCTAAATGTAAAATGTAATTTGACCATTATTTTTAAACTCTCTTTTAAACACTTGCCTTGCCTTTCGTGGCCACACCTAACAGGTCCAATGTCCTGTGTGTAGCCCATACTCAAGTACCGTGGAGCCCTTATGGTCAACCATTTGATAAATGACCTCGTTTCGGACTTTATACAGTATTACACTTTGGCTATTTCTGCAATATTTACAGTACATAACTTTGTATTTATTTTTTTACAAATTGTACCTAACACCATGTATTTCAGTTTATTTACACATCACATTAGGCAAAACTACACACTACGTAAAACTTCTGACGCTATCTACATTCAAAATATTAATATTAAATACATACACTACTATTGTTAAAAAATGATTAGGACAACAAGAAATTTAAAAGTTGGGTTATTTAATGCGGGGTCGCTGGGTTCGCGCCATGATGAGTTCCTAGTTGCTATGGATAAACTCTCGGTAGACATCATGGCGATAAATGAGACCTGGCTTAGGCAGGGGGAGGAGGGTCGCGCGCCGACAGTACCGGGCTACCGGCTGCGGCACGTGCCGCGGGCGCGCACCGTGCGTGGCGGCCGCGGGGGCGGCGTGGGCTTCTACGTGCGCCGCGGTGTGCGCGTGCGTTCCGTGCCGCACCCACCGGCGTCGCAGGTCGAGCAGATGTGGCTCCGACTCAACGTCAACTCGCATTCAGTTATTATTGGTACAGCATACAGGCCACCGTGGCTTGATGTGAATGCCTTCCTGGATGCAGTTACTGATTCTCTCTCCTCCTTTGCTAACGCGGACAGGGTTATTCTTCTTGGCGACTTTAATATTAATGTCTTAAATCAAAGTGACAACAAATCTAAACTTCTGAATAATTTTATAAGTTGCTGCAAGCTTACACAAATTATTACTGAGCCAACCCATTTCACAGATCATAGTGAAACTCTGATTGATGTGGTGTGCACTGATGCCCGTGTGTGTGGGGTCTCTGTATCACACATACCGGAGCTTGGTCACCATGCCATTATTTCTGTGGAACTAAATTTTAAATTAGAAAAGCCTTCTCCTCACTGGATTACCTACAGGCCACTCAGAGACATCCTCCCCGAATTTTTTAATGAAGATTTAAATAGAATGGACTGGGAACATATTGAAAGTCTGGAAGATGTGAACTCAATGGTATCCATGTTTAATCAATATATTCTTACACTTTTTGACTTGCATGCTCCCCTTAAAAAAGTCCAAATTAAAGAGAAATCTTATCCCTGGATAACAGACACGGTCAGGGAAATGATGAGGCTGCGTGATAAGTGCCATGTGAAGTCGAAATCGTCAAAATCCGAACATCATATCAAATCCTACAAGGAGTTTAAATACCTTGTTAGAGCAGCTTTTGATAGTGAGAAGTGCGCATATTTTAAAACATATATTAATAATAATATTAAACAACCTAAGAAGTTATGGAGTCACATCAAAACAACTGTAGCCACCTCAAAAAAACCAGAGCATAGTCTGCCTCATTTCTGTAGCGACCCTGAATCTATCAACCAGCACTTTTTGGATGTGCCTGGCAGTGGGAAGGTCACTACTGCAGATTTAACTTATTTTGAGCATCATAGACATAGTAACAATCATTTCCAGCTTGAGCCGGTCCAGCAGGATGCAGTGCTGAGGATCTTGCGCAGTCTTAAGTCCAATGCGCAGGGCTCGGACCAAATTTCTCTGGAGATGCTGATGTTGACACTTCCTAGAACACTTGCAGTGATCACAGCTATCATCAACAGATCCATAGTCGACTCCTCTTTCCCTGATCTGTGGAAAATGGCAATAGTTAGACCGATCCCAAAAGTGCATAACCCCACTACAGTAAAAGACCTCCGACCAATAAGCCTACTTCCATGTCTGTCCAAGATTTTAGAAAGGGTTGTCTCTGACCAATTAAGGGCATATCTTGAGCAACACAGTATCTTGCCACTAGCTCAATCCGGTTTTCGCAGGGCCCATAGTACGGCAACAGCGCTCTTGGATGTTGTCGGTAACATTCTAGAAGCCAGAGACCTGGGTAAGGGAACCCTGCTCGTTCTGCTGGACTTTTCACGTGCTTTCGACTCAATTAACACGTCACTTTTGCTATCCAAGCTGTCTTACTATGGGTGTGAAATCGAAACCGTTAAATGGTTTGAGAGTTACCTCAGCAATCGATCTCAGTTTGTCCAGGTGACTAGTGACAGCGGAGATACCATGTCCTCTAGTCCAAAGCGTGTGGACAGGGGCGTACCTCAGGGATCGATCCTGGGCCCGCTTCTTTTCATCCTGTACAGTGCTGACATTATTAACTGTCTGATCAACACCAAGTTCCACCTTTATGCTGACGATCTGCAGCTGTACCTCTCTTTCCGTTCCCAGGATATAGCTGAAACAGTAAAAAAAATAAATGAAGATTTGGAAAGGATCTCAGCTTGGTCCACAAGAAACTCCCTGGTCCTGAATCCTAGTAAGTCCAAGTATATTGTGATGGGATCTAGAGATTTCCTGAACAAAATGCTTGCTTGCAACCTGGACATCAGGATTGATGGATGTGGTGTGGAAAGGGTTCTGGAAGCTCGTAATCTAGGTGTAGTATTTGACGGGCAGCTGCATTTTGAAACACACATATTGGAGGCCGTGCGCAACTGCTTCTACCGACTCAAGGTCTTGTATCGTATCCGTCCCTACATAAGTGTGGATATGCGTGTCATGCTGTGCGAGTCACTTGTTCTATCCAAGCTGAATTACGCTGACACTGTGTATGGGGCATGTATTCTCGGTAGAAGTGAAAGACTGATACAGCGGGTCCAAAATGCTTGTGCAAGATTCTGCTATTCTGCTACAATGTCCCACCACGGTCCCACATCACTCCTTTTCTGAATAAGGGTAATTTGATGAAAATGTCGGCGCGCAGAAAGCTTCACCTGGCTACTCTACTCTTTGGCACAATTCTTACAAAGAAACCAGAATATTTATATAATAAACTGTCTTGGTCACGCGATGTTAACAAAATTAAAACTAGGGCATCTTCTTACCTCATGTTAGCCTCATCGCATAGAACTGCTGCATTCCGTGGTAGTTTCAAATTCGCTGCCTCCCGTTGCTGGAACGACTTGCCACCTCCTTTTCGTGCTATAAAGACAGTTGGTACTTTCAGGCAAAAATTTAAACAGCATTTACTACAGCTTCAAAAAGATACCAAACTTTGAACTTACCCTTGATGTGCACGCAGCTAGCAATGGTGGTTCGAGCGCTTGGCAGCGGATTTTTCACTGGACAGGTGCAGCAGTTGTTTCGCATCTTGTTTTTGTTTTATGTCCAATAAGTACATGTTCGATAATTAATTAATTTTAATGTTTATTCCGTACTTTTAATGGCGGCATCAGACAAATTGTTGATGCTGCCCTACACAATGTTTTGTTTCGTTCACTTGTTTCTTGTAAAATTTGTAACTCCGTAACACTCATCATTACTTTATTTCTCCATTTCATCCATACCGTTAATCGATTTCCACTTTCCACTGTAGTGCTGTTCCACCGGACAGCCGTAATGTTATTTATTTTATTCATGATATACAATTATAATATAACGTACTCTGTGTTCATGATGCCGGAAGGTCGGCGCCAATATTAATCTATGGTCGGCGCCTGCGACCCCTTACTTGTCACAGGAATGCCACAGACACACAAGAGTGCCTCTGAGACTCAAGGCATAGACAAGTAATGAGGTTACGTCTGGCGCGGATTAATATTTTATCGTTATTTCCTAATATTTTACATATTTATTACATCTATTTTATAATCTATTTATTTATTTCGGTAACTGCCCGTGACATCACAGCGGGCCCTATCAGAATAACAGCGTTGTGACATTTATTTTTTAAATGTTGCAACATCATGCTGAGATAGGAGCCTTTTGGCCTCGTATAGGACTTTTTATTTTATTTTTCTTTTTATTACTTTGTTTATATAACTTGGATTTTTTATTTATATTTTTTACTGTGTTTAGATTAGTTTGTGATCATCCTATGCGAGTCGCAATAAATACTTTTTCTTTCTTTCTTTCTTTCTTTCGTTGCCTTAGTCCGAACCCTACCATAATGAACTGTTGAAACGGTTCTTAAAAGGGGGTTAAGTCGTATAATTCTGGACTGGTTAAAATATATGCTGGGTTAAATAACCTTTTGTTTTGTGGTGAAATACTTTTTGTAGTAAATATTTTGTGAGACGAAGTAAGTAGGTACTCATTTGTTTTATGTGAGCTGAAGTGGTGCTGCAACAAATTGTTTGGAATACTCAGACAGGGGTCGTATCTTGGTTTAGGTGCTGACATCTTGAGACGTTGTTAATAAGGCAACCTTCATGCTTTTATGTAATTAATTCAGACTTCTGTCTGTATTTTTCTATATAAATTTTGTACTTTTCAAGAATAAGCTAACTCGCCAAAATATATTTTTCGACAAACTGATGTGCCACCCAGCCCGTCTAGTCTCTACAGCATTTTCTTCAACTGTACATCATAAATAACAGCTGGCTTTTTTTTTATTGGTGAATTCATGCAGAAAGTATATTATTGTTACGCTCGTAGAAAGGTGCTGCTGCTGCTGGTTCAATTAAAAACGTTTTGGGAACGAAGTTCTTTACGCTTAACGCGGCTTGTGGTAGAAGTAAACTGGTAGAAATGTCAACGAAAAAGTTTGGTTATGGGGATCCATGTGACTTTCGAGTAAGAGAGATAGTTAGTTATAGAGAGAGACATTATATTTTCATGGTTTTCGAGGGAGGTGAGGTCAAAATGAAAACACAAGACAAAGACTGAAAAAAAAAATTATATTAGGTATGGGTGTCGTTTTTATGGTTTTCGAGGGTGCGGAAGCCGATATTATTATTAAAAGCCCGTAAGGTCCCGCTGCAGGGCAAAGGCCTCCTTACTCTCTTTCCACTTCTGTCTATATAAAGCTGCTGAGGTGGTCCTCAGCAGCTTTAGAACAAGAACTGGTGTTCTTATTGAAGGAGTGGAGCTCATCCATCATCTGTCTGGGCCCACCGCGATATCACTTGCCATTAAGATGCGAAAGTTTGGCCCATTGGTCATCTGATATGCGGCAGATGTGTCCAGCCCGATTCCATTTTAGCGTGGCAGTTTTCCAAGTGACATCAGTTATCTTTGTGATGCAACGGATGGTCGTATTCCTAACCGGGTCTGTTCGTTTGATACCCAGAATATTCCGTTCCATAGCCCTCTGGCAAACTTCGAGCGTCGACCTCTGCTGATTTTTCAAAGACCATGTTTGACAACCATATTATGTGATGATAAAGCCGATAGCGAAAATGAAAATCTAAGATGGCGAAAAATTTATGAGAGCTTCTAAAAACTTTTACAAGGTGGCTCTGTATTAAAAACGCGTGTAAAATTTACATTTTCTCTCTCTCTGTCTCTTTCTATTATATAAGTGTGTGTGCGTGCGAGTATTGCGTAAGGAACATCATTCCTGACGGAGGTCTTCCAACCGCACACGTTATTATTTTATTTTCTGTCATCAACTGTCTGCATAAACTACAATAGCCAAACATTGCTCTTAATGGCATTGAGCATAGAATCATTCATCATAAAAAATCAAACAAACAAAATCAAGCATCCATATTTTCGCGCCAACACAGTTTCAATATGGCTGACATATTTTTTTGGCGCCCAACGTCAGCCAGTGAGCGATGGACCTCGGACTCTTGTCACTGTTATTTATTATCCATTACACACGGGGTTTGACCTTCGTTAGACGGGATTTTAATGAAACATGGATCGGGGAAGTGAAATTTATTGCTCTGGAATTTTTAGAGGTTATCTATGATGGTAGAAGGTATGATCTATGACTTCGCTTGTAATTCTAGCTTTGGCATTGAGATAGAATTTCATTATATCTTTTTTTGATTGTCGATTGCTATACTTTTTAAATTGGTGTCATCTGCGATATCGAGGCAGACCCAGGAGAAGTTGGGGTTTATATCTCGAGACCACGGAAGGGAGTCACGGTTAAAAGCTAGTGCAGGTATAATTTAGGCCAATATTATTTGAGCCAAACTTTACAAACATTATGTACTCGTAACGTGGAAATGAGAACCAAAAGTTTTACATTTAAAATAATTCGCAGGATTAACATTTGGTACAATGTGTGCAGTTACAAACTTTGTCAGTCATGGAAAAATAGTTTTTGTTCGAGGCATTAACCCTTGGAATCACTCCGTTTCCGGAAATTTGGTAACGGTCAACGGTCCAACTGACCACAATATTTTGAGGACTATAGGTATGAAATGAGTTTTTTTTTTTAAATAAGTCTTTCTCTATTTACACTGCGTTGCATATCACTTGTAAAACTTGAAAATAACCTTGTTTGTATGATGATTGTGATAGACATGACTAAAAGTTTAGAGGAAGAATATGGATGGCTATAAGACTGGAGGAAGACCAATGAAACGTGGATGAATTTTATTGTGTGAAATATGATAATATTATAGGTAGGTTAGGAAAGGGGGGGAGGGGGTAGGTTATTATTATGTTATTATTATTGCTAGGGGGTTATTTCTGAGACGGCGGTTGATAGAAATGTATGGAAGAAGACATGTTGTGTCGATCTCAAATAAATTGGGATAAGGACAGGAGCAGTGATTAGAGCAGTGGTGGCTCAGAGGTAACGGCTCCTACTTCTGAGTTGAAGGTCGTGGGTTCGAGCCCAGACAGGCGCTTTACTTTTCGTAATTTATTTCATCACCACTGCTCCCAAAACGGTGAAAGAAAACATCGTGAGGAAACTGGCATATCCTAGAACCAAAAACTTAATGTCATGTGACATCTACCAACCCGCGCTGGGCCCACGTGGTGGATTACGGTCAAATCCCTCTTACAGAGAGGAGGCCTGTGTCCCAGCAGTGGGAACATTATAGGCCGATTATGCTAAGGACAAGAGGATGATGATAGGAGTGCGTTCACGTTCAAATTGCAACGAATACTTATCTTACTTACGACCACTCGCTCCCCACTGCGCAATAAACTTCAAGACATGCATACCTAATTTATAGCTCTAAGAAGTGTAGAAGCAATTCCTGACCCCTACTTCGTCTATAGTTCCAACAATAAAGCTTACTGCTCAAGTTAGCATATTACCACCATTGCACTGGCAATTTTGCTCGTGAATAATTGTAGGAGCACTTGAGTTATATTGTATAATTTGATTTATGAATAACTCGCTGGTAGTGCATGCTAGTAGTGTCTACTAGCACTATCTGCCAGAACTAGGACACTTCTAATTCTTTTCTAACTACTACCTACCATCTTTTAAAACTTTATCATCATTTTCCTGTTCTTATCCGAATTTATTTGGGGTCGGCGCAACATGGCTTTTTCTCCAATACTTCTCTATTAGTCACTCCCTTTTTAGCCATATCATCTGTCCCACAATCCATCCATTATTTATTTGGTTACAATTCCAAATCGTAAAGAAGAAATTGTACAATATTTATCAAGAAACAAACTTACTTTAGGTAAGTTAATGAAGAAACAAAACGTAATTACAAATTATAATGAATTTTCTGAAGTCTCAAATTAGACATGAAACAAATGAAAGCGTTTAGTTTCACACAAGCGCAGTTCAGTTATTTAAAACAAGCCATTATTTACAAATCTGTATATGAATGAGATTGGCTGAGGGTCGAACTTAATGGCCTGTAATAGGAGAAGCTTATGTCCAGCAATGTACCGCTATTTCAAAGTCAAAAGTCGTTTATATATGGTAGATTTACAATCAGCATTTTTTTAACGTCTAAATTACATAAGAAATACCCCAAAACGCTCGCCCGTCACCACTTCCTAGAGTTTTAGCTGAGAAGACGATAATATAATTGTAGGTAGTAGGTTCAATCCCAAACAGGCGCTTTACTTTGTGTAAATTATTTCATCACCACTGCTCCCAAAACGGCGAAGGAAAACATCGTGAGGAAACCGGCATGTACTAGAACTGAAAAATTCGAAGTCATGTGATATCGCACGCACTGGGCCAGCATAGTGGATTGGGCCCATCCCACCTTACCAAGAGGAGGCCTGGGTCCTAGCAGTGGGAACATTATAGGCTGATTATGATGCCTATATACCTGCATGTGTTGTTATTTGTCTATACGAGGGAACTATTTACTTATCTAAAAATTAAAAGCTTTTACTTCGATAACGTAAATAAACAGACACATACCGGGAACCGGTCCTAACTGGTTGGAACTCGATTTAACTTTTTCGATTAAGGCCTCTTTCACATGAACATTAATTTTATTGACAATGCCGTCAAATATCAGTGGCAGTGGGTTTGAGTGGAGCCTTATTCCAAAGTTATCAATCATGTTTATTGAGTTGGGAAGTCGTACAATGAGGGCTGATCAATTACATCCCGTCGTTTTCGTACTAGTTTTTAGTACCTCAGGTAGCACTGGGTGCTAGTACTTTCTGCCAATTTTGTGTGCTAGTACTGACTGTTAGTACTGTGTGCTAGTCCAGTCTGCAAGCAATGTCTGCCAGTTCTTTCTGAACTAACAACTCGACGGCAGGTGTCCAATAAAAGGAACATTCTGCGCTGATCCATAACATAATGCAATTTATGATGATTGCCATTGCTGGATTTTTTAACTTTTTCGTTATAAAATATATAGTTGACATAATAAAACCTCAGTTAAAAACATACTGCTTTTGAAATAACGTAAATACCCTTTGGCAATACAGCACACAGAATATATGTGTGGCGGAAAAGGCATATTTTAACGCTAAAAAATACATGCTATAACTCTTTTAATTTTTTTACCAGGATTTACAACTATTTGTTTATTTTTAGCCATTTGTTTTAGTACTTTTATTTATTTATTTCAATAGCTCTCGATAATATATTTCAACTATTTATTTTTAAAAGCATATAATGTAAAATATTTGAAAAAAAACCCTCAAATCATGCGTTTTTCCCATGGAGTAGGCAGGTACATATTTTTATTATTCTTATAATTTATTGTGGAAGTATTACATGAATAATATGACAAGACTTTTGCTTTAAAAGGCGAATAAATAACCGTTCTGTTCACGCACGTTTTCATTCCCAGATTTGGCGACATTCCAACTATCGTCGACGTGCCGCATCTTTACTACGATATTCTATTAGTAAGTAATGCTTTCCTTCAGTATGCCGTTATAGAGACATGGTTTCTAAATGTATTCTAGTTTAAAAAACACCTGCTACTAGCAGACACTTTCACAGAGCATAGATTTTTGGGATAATAGTAATAAATATAAATATGATGCTAACAAAATCTTTAGCACCGGCAGAGAGCACTGGCAGACAGCATTGACAGGCAGCACTGGCAGACAGTACTGGCAGAGAGCACTGGCAGAGAGCACCGTAAGGGAGCATCGGCAGAGAGCACCGGCAGAGAGCATCGGCAGAGAACACTGGCAGAGAGCACTGGCAGACAGCATTGGCAGACAACACATACAACAAGTACTTACCCATATTACAAACAAGATAGATTGCGACACGTTTTTGATCCTCAACATGAACAGTTTTGCTGACATTATTATTTATCATTATTTATCCCGTTTTACCCCATTACGGGGAAAGCTTGTAGTTTTCCATAACATGTTACCCAAAGGACAATGCCATGTTGTGTCATGCCCCGTTTCCTTTATCCCGCGGGACATGGACGGGGTAACTGTGATGTTTTCCTCGTACTACAAGTTATAAGCTGCTTTTTTACAGACTTCATAGAAGTGCAAGCAAAATGTATTTCCCTTTAAGATTGTGAAGAGAACATGTAGTGACAGCTGGGCGAGGTGCCAACGTACACATCCATTCATATTACTAAATATTATTTACATTTTATGCATCAAAATGGAACGTGCTAGGAAGTTGACATGATTTTTATGTAGGTACTAAGGTTGTCACATATCCATTGACTAAGACAGTAAATTTTAATTTCAAAAAACATCTTCAGGAATCGTTAACTCACGCCCCGATGGTTTGGATACGAGAGAAGAAAGAAAAGTCGTCATGGAGGCTATTTAAACGATTGTGAACATTATTTACGATGAAAAAATCGCGAGACAATACAAGTTAACGTTCCATTCGACACCGACAGACAGTTTGTTTAAAGATGGCGTAACAGACTTAAAGAACTGTAAGTTGTTTTCATTTGCCAATTTTTATATGTTTAACCTATTCCTAACTCTATATCTTAACAATGATGCAGAAATAGGCCCTTCAATTCTATCTCGGATAAACTCAGAAATCTAAAACGTTGCGCAACACTAGCTGTGTTAAGAAACTTCTTTATCTGAACCATAAAAGAAATACTGTGATTCAGCCGCGTCGGGGTACACTGGAGTTGACCTAGAACGACTTAATAAGGTAAGGTAAGCTTAAGGCTAGGCTAGGCTAGGTTTTAGGGTTAAGGTGTCGTATATCGACGTTTCCGAGGACGGACACCACGCAGCGAAACACGACGCCGACAACGTTACGTGTATAGTCATAGCTTTAAGGTTTTAATCGTGGATTTCAAATGCCAAGACTTTCGTACTAGCGTACCATTTCAAACAGTTTTTCGAAATAGCGTGCGTCGCAATAACGTCATTCGATATAGCGGTTTTCGACTTAATGTGTTTTCGAACTGGCGTACCACTCTTAATTTTTTTCGAAATAGCGTGCGTCGCAATAACGTCATTCGAATCCTCATATCACTCCCTTTTAATATGTATTAGTTTATTATTGTATAAGATTATTTTGTGTATTTCATCTATGGGCCTTAGCTGCCTGATAATAGAATTATTATTATTATTAATACAGACTAAGTTCCGTCGGGACTTTTTAGGCTTCATTGAGATGTAAAAAGTACATAGCTCGTAAACCGGCTTTGAAAACTTTAAGAAATATTTGTTTCTGTATTTTTGGTCTTTGTATGCACTTCTACGTCTAAATAAACAGGCCCTAGAGTTACTTAACATCAGTTGTGCCAGATGGCAGTTTCATTACTTATTTAAAAAGAAAACGAAGATTTTTAAGCGTGCCTACTGTTGTGTTAAAAATTGATTTTATGAATAAAGTGAGAACCTTTGAACTCTTATAAATCAACTCGACCAGCCTCTTAACCACCGAACATAAGAGTCTTAACCTTTCTCTAAGTAGGTAGAAGAGGGCGATTGTCACTCACAGAAAACGAAGCTATATTATGTCAAACCAATGTTGCATACATACAGGGACATATTGGCTAGTGAATTTACAATAATTTTATTTGTATTTGGAAACCAAGCCATTGTTACCCGCCCGCATGGTGGATTACGAAATCCATTCAGTCGTTAAGGCGTGAAAAACAAACATTTTCTATTATCATATTATATATTTTATTTTTTCGCATTTATATACGTAACTAGCTGCGCTCCGCGGTTTCACCCGCTTAAGTGTCGATGCCGTGGAAATATCGGGATAAAAACTATCCTATGTTCTTTCCCGGGACTCAAATATATACCAAATTTCATCTAAATCGGTTCAGTGGTTTAGGCGTCAAAAGGTAACATACAGACAGACAGACAGAGTTACTTTCGAATTTATAATATTAGTATGGATGGAGATTAGTAAAGATGAACGGGTTACTCATATTAATTAATTAGAAAATAGCTACCAAAATCTATTTCGCACAATGGAACTATTTATCATCCCAAAAATCTAATTCCAGTCCTCCATTAATTAAAATGATCAGCTATTTTGTAACGAACTAACACCCTCTGCCGCACTGCGGTACGCTTGATAATATTTACATTGTTCATTCACACTGCTGTTCGCATGGCGCTGCAGTTTGCAAGTTACACTACTAAATATGTATACAAGGCACTGTATTGCCCGTGCATTGCCCGTGTATTGCCCGGGTATTTGTCCACGTTTTGGTAGACCTGTTTCTGTTAGCTGATTGGGCTGGATTGGATCAATGTCAACAGATTCATGGTAGAATGTGTCCTGGTAAACTACGAGTATGTTAGGAGTTAGTAAATCATTGTTGGATTTGGAAGGGATTGAAAATAGACTTAATTATTAAATGAAATAAGGTTGAAAATTCGAGGTAAGTTATCAATTATTTACAGTTTTTCCATATAAAAACTGTCAGACATCCTTTTTATTTCAGGGTTTAAAAATATTATCCTGACTTTGGTAAAATTTGCCCTAAGTGGTGTAACTGCGAACAAGAAACATTCAGATAGAAAGAATCATCTTTCAGTTGTAGCTATTTGACCTGTGAGTTTTAGGACTTGTTGTGAAGCTTGGCGTTCTGCCCAAAACATTGTTGAGTAATTCATGTTCATTCTGTTAGCTTCAGTGTTATCTTTCTTTGTTGTATATCGTGAGAGATGAACGCATTGTGATTTTTGGATGTGCATTTATTTTTGCCATTTTATTTTCATTCCAGCTAGAAAATGTGCAGGTTTCTACTGGTCTTTACCAGTATATGTGTATGTCTATCTATGTATATAAAACAAAGTCGGGTTAGTTACACCATTTATAAGTCAAGAACAGCTGGACCGATTTTTATGATCTTTGGTTTGTTGGATTTGTATCCGCCCCGAAAAGCAGAATAACTATTAAAACACGGGAAAAATTCACGCAACAATAATAATGTTAATTCATTTTCTCATACATTTTGTTTGCTTTTTGATGATTTCTCAAGAACGTTGATTCTGAGGCGGTAGGAAGTTCGACAGGTCAGCTAGTTTCCAATAAAAACTCAAGGGCGACTTCGAGATACTACGCTTGGAAAATTAAACAGTGCTTATACAGGATGTTTTTTATTTACAAATCAAAATATTTACAATATTTAAAAGCTGTCTTAAAATAATAATATGTACAAGTATGTATATAAAATATAACATCATGCCTATATAATAGTGCCCCAAGGGTTAGGCAGAGAAGTTGCATTTTAGCAACAACCAAAGGCCTAATCTGCCAAGTCTAGTCATTGTGTGTTGGCAAATTTAAGTAGTTTTTTATGACGGTCTATTTTCATTTTTCTTCACCAAAAGTCGGGAAAAGAAAGTTCAATATTTTCAAATGGGAAATATATAATTGATCCTCTATAACTTATTGAGCTTCTAATGATGTACGCTTTTTTATATTAATGAAGCTCTTTAAACTTTTTGGGCTTGAGCCTCTTTTTAACTTTCTGGACTTTTCTTTAGTCGCAGAAACTAAGCTTGGGTACTGCGACCAAACGAGCCAGAACTGTGACCAACCACGCGCGAGCTGAGTTAAAAACGAAGCTGGGACACCCTGGCCAAAATGGGTTTCGTTAGGTTAGAACCGTGACAAACTCCGCGAGCGAGTAGCGAGCTGCGCTGCGGGAGCGGCAATCGCTACATCCAATTTAGTCGTAGTTAATATTTTAAGGACACCAAAATAGGAATTACTTGAGGTTCACAAAAAGAAGCGCATATTAAAGTTATCATTAATATTTCTAGAAAAATGAGAATTATTTTGAGGTTCAATAAAATACATGCCTTTTTAAATTACGAAGAATATTTATAGTTCTCTCTTTATAGTCACTGAAGACAACAGAGACTATAACGTTTAAGTACAAACCGAGTTGTCTGGAGCTTAACTCAGAGCAATTGTCGCCAGTGTTCAGCAAGCCTGTAGGGAACAAAGTTTGTTCTACAATGTCACAGTAACTGCTATGCGATGTTCTAGCAAATTCCTTCGGTTATATTCCTTTAAGCGCCCTGGAGACTTACGTAAGATTAATACTTTGTTGTCTATAGAAGTTTAGCTTCAAGTAAACTGAACATTAATTAAAAGTTATTCAGATAAACGGTAACGGACGGGGTTCATACTTAGACTGTTGCTCGCTTACACTCCAGCCACTCTAAATAATCTAAGTTCCAGATCACACAGAGGAATCACTATTATGGTTATTTAAAATAACCATCATTTATCTTTTTTTTTTTTGTGGGTAGTGGTATGAGGAACAGGGTGTAAAGTTCACTCATCCTCCATAGAAAAGGGAGGATCCTCCGACCAGACGGGTGTTGTGTCTGGCGGGCAACTGCCCGATGATTCATGTCGGGCCGTTGTATCTATGCTAGTTGCGCGGTAAACTCTGCTTGCGAGATGCAGGATTTTGTGTGACGTCAGTATGACGCGTTGTTCGCATGTGGCGTTGTAGATACCGCTACAAGTTTTTAATGATGGTTGGTTCTATAAAACACCTTTACACATAAAAAATAACTAATGTTTTAAAACTTGATGAGCTCGTGTTTCCTATGTGACTACTCTGAGAAGATAGACGATACAAACTCAGACTCGGACTGTATATTTTCTTTTTATTTAGGCGGGTCTCGTCTTGCGACCAGTAACATCCCAGACTTTCAATTCAACTCAAACATAGTAACTATTACCGCTCTCCTAAAGTAATATAATTTTCACAACAATCTTCATCAGTACTTCAATAAATAAATACAAAAATAACCATAAACCTTCACCACCCTGCATTAAAAAGCTCGACCGTGAATATAAACAAGTTGATTCCCTGGGAGGCGACAAGAATACCGCTTTATAAGGCAGTCTATAAAACGGAACGGCGACGCGGGACCTCCTCGTGAGCGCTCCAGAGCCGGGACCGCGGACTTGACCACAGAGTAGAAAGATACAGAAGGTCGAAGACACAAAACCAAAATGTGTGCGGTCGGGGGACCTCCGTCAGTAACGAAGTTAATACAAAGCCATCTAGTATAAGCTTTTAGAAGATCTCATGTAGTTGTCGCTATCTTAGATTTTAATTTTGACCTCACTGTCGGCTTTAGCACCCTCGAACCATGAAAACTATCTCTCGCAAGTCGGACGGAGGAGGCGAAATGAAGGAAAGTGCATACGTAGACAACGTGCTGATTATATTTTTATGTATAAGTTTTCAGTTACGCAATGGTTCCAATCAAAACATCTGTTTTTCTATTTCTAATTACTGTGAGTATTTACAATTATAATTCAAATCCAAGAAGTAAAATAACAACTTATATGGAGAACAAATTATTGGCGATCCCAGCCCGGTTGATCCCGTGATATCGATGCTAATTTATTGTCTATCCAGCATCCCTACGCTCGATACATAATTAAAAACTTAAACTTTTACATACACATTGGAACTTCTGTAAATACTCTTTGACGGGATACCACTTCCAGCCCGCATTGCGGGATTGTTTTTATTGCGGGATTGTTTATATAATTTTCATGCGGTCGGGACATGTGTTGTGGCCTCCGCAGCACATTCGTGGGACATTCGCGGCCCAAAATATTAGTGTTATGCTAACCACGCAAAAATTTTATTTTTGGATTATTTCTGTGGTTGGCAACATGTGTGGCAGGGAGTGAACCTGGCGGCATGTTGTTCGAGTATCTTGGGTACAGGGGAGTTGTTGGGTAGATATCGATAAGACCGCAACTGTACTCATAGGTTTAGCAATAAGTATTGCAAAAAGCTGTGTCTACATTTTTAGCGTACAGTAACGCGTATTCTATCTAAAATGTAGAGATCCTGGTTCCATAAAGTTTTTGTAATCTAATATTACGACAATTATACTTAAAAAAAATCCTCAAAGATAAAACATCTGCTCACTCGAACGACTGTCACAGAACAACGTATCCTTTTGCTTCGAAATGACACTTGTGACAGTTACATTATTGGCACAAACAAGAACTGGTGTTGATCGCCTCTTGGGACACACTTCGAGCTTTTCTTTTATGGCTTTTAGACGACCTAAATGTGACCAGCGAAAATGTCTAGTTTTCGGTTTGAGCCAGAGCGGCTTTTTGGCTTTGTTTGATCGCCAGTATTGTTAAACGATCATACATAAAGGCGTTTATGCGATCAGCAGAATTTGGAATACAAACTTTTGCGTTGTCAAATAAAGTTTTTTTGTATTTAAACACACAGATAGAATGTCGATTTTATTTTTTGCAAAGAAAATAACGTATACAGTTGAGACGAAGAGTGTTTGAAGATAACTTTTCATCAAAAGTATAAATGCAAATTGTAAGGAGAATAATGATTATTCCGTAGAATTTTTGTTCATGAAATCGTATAATATTTTTTCACAACTTGGAATTAAATCTTATAGCTTGTGATTAGTAATAATGTTTAATATAATAATGTTATTTCTTTCTATAATATCTGGTAAAAGTTCATCACAATTTTAAATGAAGGTTTCATCTCCGGGCGGCCATTTTAAATACAGTCTCAGTAATATTCTGCTGTTCCCCCCATAAAGAAATTAGGGACGTACAATACAACATTTCGTATAAAATACAACATTTCGTATACAATTTGCGACAGATGTAAGCAGATGTCGAAATAAATTAGTACCGGCTTCCATTTCAGAACGGTACTCAGTTTAAAATACACAGAACTTTATAAAAAATCTCTTCATAGTTACAGAAAACCGGTGTGAGACTTGTCAATTTTGTCTGTAAATGCTTATCGTTGATATCTGCATGGTCGTCACATGATGTGACCAAGAATCTCAAGAATAGAAGTCTGGATTTTTAAAGAATCGTGACCTCCGAGTTTTTTCTCGTTCTCATCCGCTGAGTCTGTTCGTTCTTTCTTCTCAGAGTCGTCGGATGGTGAACGGCCTGCGTTTGTTTATCTAGTTTTAAAATATTATTTGATATGTAAAAGTGTTAAGAAGTGGAAATGAAAGGAGTGGAGTGGAGCCTTTGCCCAGGAGCGGGACAGCGCAGGCTAGGAAAAAAAAGTGTTAAAACCACTTTACAAAAATAAACATCAGTACCGTTGAACATGTGCCTAACCACAGAATGAAGTTGTTATCTTTACAGACGCAATACATTTGTGTTTCTAAAAATGCCTATACAAAAACGCCCATTATCCATAAGCCATAATAAAATTAACCCTGCAAAACGCAACGTAAAAGCTCTGCGTCAATCAATGTCCACGTCTCGATTGCTGCCTCATCAAGGCTTTTAACCGAAACCAACATAATAATAATTAAACCGAATGTACAGACGCTAGCACATCAAGCTACCCGAAACCGTCAAATTTTCCCAATCAACTTTGAACCTTATGCTTTAGTGATAAAGTTGAAAATCTATTAAATAAATTTGACAGATTGTAGTAGCTTGATGTGCTGGCGTCTGTACTTCGCTACTACTTCGTATTCAGCACTCGGAAATACTGGATTCTGATTGGTCAGGTACACTCATTGTCTCTGTGCTCTCTACGTGGCTCATTAAATTAAATACCTATATTTCTTTTCACCTGGATCGAATGTTAACGTGTTAGTTTAATGTGTGTTTGATCCAATAAAAGATTGTTGGCTATATCTGTAGTGGGACAATGTTCAATATTTTTTTTTCCATTTTTAATAATGTGTTCGGAGGATTTGTTTACATTGTCTGCTAATAAGTTTAGAAGATTATTGATAAAATTAATTAGTGACTCGGAATTCTTTTAAAAATAACTGTGGTATTGATTTGGTCTTTCTTTATTTTTGTTTAAAAAATTATGTTTTTTTCACTTGCCTTTAGTTCCATAACAATTATGTAGTATTTAAGATATGGATAACGTTATGAGCAACACAAACATATGTAATATCTTTTTTTTCTCACTACCTGTTTATTAAGATATTTTTGTACTTAACTGTTTGTTTTCCTGAATTAAATATAAATGAATAAAACTTGAATTTGAACACTTGTCACACAACATAATCATTATGGCACAATGATGTTTCACTATGCCTTGTGATGAGCTGCAAGATAGCTTGCTACGGCGTAGTTCCTGAGCCACAACGGCGCTACTTGTTTTGGGTTACGGCGTAGCACGTTCTGTGCTACGACGTAGCTTAATCTGTGCTACGACGTAGCTATTCTGTGCTACGGCGTAGGTCTTTCTATTGTATAACGTAGATCCAACGTGCTAAGGACCTACTCCGCAGTCTGTGCAACGATTATTATGATACATAAACAACGAATATTTTGCGAACCTTTATTTGACTGAGACGTATACAGACTCCAGTCTATTATTTTCCACTACTGTCTATTATTAGCAAACGAATGAAACAGTGTTTACGATATAATTAGATAATAAAACTACATAATATATTACAGTGTGTATAGTGTGTGACATACACACATGTGTGTGTTTGAACGACCACAGAGTAAAACAAACAGTGAAACAAGCTAATCAGTAATCACCAAATTGTGTATTTACCTCAATTCGATTAGTTGAATACAAACAGCTGCAAATATTTGTCTCGTTTATTTGCTTTATTAATTAAATTATTTACCGATTGCGGAAACTGTACAATTAATAATTATATTAAATTAATAAAACCAAATAGTTATACACTAACACATTTAGTGGTATGGTATAAAACAAGTAAAGAATATTGTGAAAAATTCAGCTATACATGAACACTTGAATTATTGGGATTTGTCAGAATATCCACAAGTCTAGAGCATCGACATAATCAGTCTATAACATTCTCACTGCTGGGACACAAGCGTCCTCTCTGTGAGAGGGAGTGAGCTGTAGTCCACCACACGAGCCCGGTGGTTTCAAACTCACAACTACCAAACGTAGTCTTTGTTATTATTTACAAATTTATTTTTAATAATGCTTCTAATACTCGAGACAATAGGAGAATCGTAAATTTTTTTTTCAATTCAATTCATCTTTATTGTGGATCATAGGAAAGTGTACATAATACAGCTGGTGTTAATTTAGTGTTTTGCGAACAGCTATGTCCTGCCCTTAGGGCGTACAATAAAATGTCGGTACATAAAGAGAGTTTACATCATTGACTTATATATTACCATGCATGTCAACAATAATATTGTAAAAATACACTACAACATGAAAGGTCTCACTTTTGTTAGCCTATTTCGTGTCCCAATGCTGGGCAAAGACCTCCCCTTTTTTCTACCAAACCTCCCTGTCTTGTGCGGTCTCTGGCCATGCTGCCATGTTGGCCGTGCTAATGATGTTAGATCGTCCCGTCAATTGTTAATAATAAAACAAAATGCCTTGTGTAACTTTATGATAATGACAATACTGAAAACAGTCCCTCTAAAGGAATAAGACATGGCGACCGTACTTACGAGTACCGTTTGAGCTTCGTAAATTAATGCCGACGGGAATAATTATTATACTAGGTAATAACTTAGACCCTGGCTTTAAACTGTGCCCACCGAAGTGACACTAAAGATTCCTGAGGCCTGCCGTCTGATTCAGACACTATGGAAGTGGGATTGTTAAAAGGAAAAAATATAACTCACGTAATTTTTTTTTTCTTTATCGTGGTTGGTGAACTAGCCTGCGGCCTATGGACAACGGCAACACAAGAGGCAACGCAATTTCGTTGTCTTTGCAAAGAAGACAGAGAGCCACAGCGCTGGTTGTCAGTAACAGCCGGCGTTGACGTGATGACGTCAACCGAGAAATGAGACAGTCCCATTTACTAGTACAAACACGGCGTCCCTACTCTCGCAACGTTCGAGCTTCGCAGATTAGTAGCGTCATGAGTTATGCTCCTAGGTGTTACAGCGGCTGCATCTGGATTCGTGCTAGTACCTACTGTTGGAACGGGACTTAATATACGTACCAACGTATAAGTACTAGAGGTCTAATAGACGATTCTTTTAATTTATTGATCGTTATGATGAAATGATGACTTGTGGTGTTTACTACTTGAAGAGAGGAACATTTAAAGAGTTTTACGGGTTCTCAAATACGTTGGCCGCGCCTTAAATCAGTAGATCAACAACAAACGGACTCAATTTATGTTAATGTTTACTAACTCAATAGCAAACCCACATTTCGTTTTGACAGGGTTCATGTACAAAAACTGAAAGCTCATGTATGTAAACTGTGTGATATGCATGGGAACAAATAAATAAATAATTTATGCCACGTTTTTTGTCGGATAAAAATATAAAATTATGAATAAAAGTAATAAAATAACAGTAGGTAAGGTTTGACTTATATGAAAGTTAAAATAACTAGCTTTTTCGAACAAAATACATATTATAAGCTTAGGAGTATATTTAAATAAGCTCAGTTTTCAAAACATAAATCATTTCTTATTTTCGTTTTTTGACTAAATAATCGGGCAGTAATCCACTAAAACATACCTATTTACCGCTAGAAATACATCTTCTTTTCGACAACTTTAAACCGATTTTCTCCAGACTTAACCATTTCCCTACAATTATTTAATGTCCATTCTTTCGGAATCGTTCAGAAGCGACAAAACTTCTGAGTCTTCAAGGAAACGAGCGAACAGGGAACATTACGAAGCGCTTCTAACTGTAAACGGATTTAACTTTAATTCGTATAGATTTTGTAAGAAGAATGTCATTGTTGAGGGACAGACGTTGACAACATTTTGAATTAAAGTTATAAAGATTGACTGCGGAAGACATTTCTAGTAAAAAAAGCTTCACCGCTTCACCAAGGAATGTGTTCAGCGGAGGGTGTCGTATGTCACTTAGGGCTGATTTTACCAATGTCAAATATATTTTATTCCTGGAATAAAATTGACGTCTGACAGTTCTAGTATGGAAGAACTGTCAAAAATTTAAAATTTATTCTCCGGGTAAGACTTATTCTAAGTATATAAGTTTGGTGGAATACGCCCTTAGGCATAATTTAAAGTAATTTGCTATTCGTAACATTATATAAAATCACGCCTGTATTTCACGAAGTGGTAGTCAGATTTGTATAGTACAGCCACATCTTGTCAGTTATTTCATCTGCCCTATGTAAAGGAAGTGAGCCCTGGGCGCTTTTTCAGACTCAGGCAAAAAAAAACAGACCGTCGAGTATTCCAACCAATCTAACCGTAGCTAATTATTAAAATTACATCGTAACCTTTAAACCAATTAACCCCATCTGGTTTGAATACTCAAATGATTTGATATATTTGTAAGCAGGTAATACATAAAATGCATTAGTAAATCATTATACAACTAACTATTTACACTTAATACAAAATTAAATGAATAACTATAAAAATATATACAAAAACGATAAACCAGCTGACAAGTTACGCCCCTAAGAAGAAGACAAGACTTCACGAGCTGTCTAATACCGCTGCGCAGAATTAGACCAACCCAGCTGAATATCACTATTACTTCCTAACTTCACAAGACAACATGCGCTGTCTAATAAACCGCGGTTTGCGCAGAATTAGGCTGACACTAACAAATGTATTCTGTAAGACGTGCGCTGCAGAGCTCCATCGTAAGATGCGTCATCATAATTTTAAACATCACAATTAAACGAAAATGCTGGTGTGAATTTCTGTGCTTCAAGATGTGTGAATTTTTCTTACGAGAAATCACCTGAATTTACATTGTCGTGCATTTAAAGGACTTGCCAAATATCCTCAAATATAATTATAATCATAATTATTAGTATAATACTAATGTTTTAGCACATAAACCTTTCGGAATAAATTTTCTAAGTGATATTGAAAGTCGCATCAAAATCCGCCGCGTGTTTTAAAAGAACTATGTAGTCACACAGATACATGAGAAAAGTGGCTTAAGGGACCTCGCGCACTAGACGATCACGACTCCGGCCAGTGGCCGCAGCGACCAAGCTAACTATAGAAACCATATACACGTCGCGCACTTGGCCGCAACATGGTTTCTAGTTAATTTGGTCGTTGCAGCCACTGGTCGTGGTCGTGGCCGCCTAGTGCGCGAGGTGCCTTAGTTTATACTTTGTATAGGTTATGTATGTACAGCATGTGTGTGTTTCGTATATAGGTACCTATGGTCTTATGTATGGATCATTTAGCTCCCTTCAAAATGGTTGAGCTGAATGGTGCTGATCTATGCGTCATGTTCGTGAACGGGCGCCGTCAGTTGGGGCTGGTCATCACTTAGCTGCCTCGGCTTATTTTTAATTATTTTATTTTTGGATTGCTGTTTTGTTACTATTTGCTGTAATCTGGACACTTTTATCGCGTACGTCTTTTTTTTACATCGTTCTCACATATAATTATAAATTCAAAATTAATGATGTAACTAATATTTTTATAAAAATATAATTTTAAAAAAGTGTCCATGGAGTTTCTTGCCCGTTCTTGTCCATAGGTACCTACTACGCTTTGGAATGGGCAACTAGCTTCATATTTTCTGACTGACCGATTTATTGACAATTCAATAGTGCTTGTAAATGGTTTAATTGAAATAAATGCTTTGAGTTTGAGTTTATGTATGAGGCATATGTCCAACAGTGGCTGAGTTGATATGTAGATTATGTGTGAAACCCGACCTCTACAAAAAGGATATGGGACGCTAAAAAATCAGTTAGATAATCCTTGGAAGTAGCACGAACTTTTTTCGAAGATTCTCAGCTTTCGGGTTGGTTAAAAGTGGTTTTTGCAATCGGCAATACTGCGGCGTTCAGGCAATCTCGACACATAACATGGAACAGTTGAAAAGGTTTAATTAAAACACTAAAATGTATATATTATTATAACACAGAACTCAGCACTTTCCTGTAAACAGCTTGAGTAAGCTATAACACACCTCTACACATCTGTGCAAGGAATTTCAGCTAGATTTTACTTAGTATATATTTATTAGTCTTATTGTAAAAGCGCGTTATTGAATTTTTAACTTTCGGTGCTGAGCTGAGCGTTGAAAATCAAACAGTTAATTTAGGTGTCGCCTAGGGTTAGTGAATAAAAAACAGTGGCACTCCGGGAGTGCCGACAGAAGTGAAAACAAAACACAAACAGAATACTTTGCCATCACTCACTGACATATCGGATATACATTAAAACCGAGTACATCCCGAGGACAGCCGAACACATCCGAAGCGGTGTCGGTTACGGTAACAGTGGCGCGAATTCAATGGTTTTTTCCCATCTCAAAAAATGCCCAACGCGCCTAAAGAAGTTTTCACTTCAAAAGGCAATAATAACACTTACCTTTCCGTACTTCTGTATATTGCGAGCAATTCTTTAACGACATTTCCTACGTACGTGACTTCTAGCCGTCATATTGTATTAAGTTGGTAACTCACTGGAGTGCACGAGCTCTAACATCTTGCGAAATCCCGGGATTTTTCTTATTGAATCCCGGAATTAGGTAGGACAAGCAGATTGGATTTTTAGTGTTTTGAAATGATATCCCGGGATTTTAGTGGAACTTGGATATGAGCTTTAAAAATTCCGTTCTATGTGTTTGTGCATTAAAAATAGGAAAACATGTACAGCGTAGGCGATTTAGTCACAATATGCATATATTTTTTTAAGAATCGAATTTTAGTTTAATAACGAGAGTTGTTTAGTATAACAGGTAGAATGGGCCATGACGGATTTTCTTTTTCTTGAAGATACCATACTACTTGATACAGTACCTACTAACTTAATCTCACGTACTACCATAACTCATTGTACTTAGTTGCTCTCAGGGGAACTTTATAACTCAATAAAACTAACAGCTTTTCTATTCGATTCGGTTTTATTATCAAATCACAATAATGTCTACAATGTTGTAGTTGATTGGGTAAACACAATAGATAGCGAAGTATCTTCTGTTTCTACTAATTATTAATGTTTTAAATGTACTTCACCGTCATACGAGTATGCTTGCTTACACCGGGATATACCTCTGTCAAAGTTGGATAATTGATGTAAAGTATTTACTAACGCCATGGAAAACTGTAGCTTTCTTTGAATTGAACATAATTATATTCGATATCCGTGTTCAGAACGGTATTTTAATTGACTTGATAATAATATATTGAATTCTCTATTCTGTTTACTGTTTGGTGGAAATTCTGTCAATATAAGTCATCAATAGAACAAAGACATAGGCACTTTGACCGCCTTTAAGCCAGTTAAACCCTTTGACAGCCAAAATATAGTGATAATTTTAAATTAAACGCAAAGCTAATTGTAAAAAGATTCAAGTTATTTTAAATATGCAAAAAAATCATAACTAATTAATCTTTCAGTTCCAATAAATTACTATAATATCTATTCCATCATATAATATGACTTATAAGAAGGAATATTTCAAATGAATCGGAATACTCGAGTGTCGTGGAATTTACATTTTTCCAATATTAGCGGGACCGCACCTCGGGGGGGAGCGTGGTTAAATAAATCGTTATCACTGGTGCGGAACGTGCCTTACTATTGAAACAATTATTGATATTTACGTATTATGCATTACGAGATGGTATTGTGAATGATTTTATTTTAATTAGGGCTTGAAGAAAATAATACTAGTGATATATAGACAGCCACATATAGATGAAATAGTCAATAAAAGTGTTATAGTGTACAGTTCAAACATTTGAAACTATTAAATCACTAGCAGCGCCCTGCGGTTTCACCCGCATCAGTCTCGATCTCGTGGGAATATCGGGATAAAAACTATCCTATGTCCATTCCCGGGACTCAAACTATCTCTATACCAAATTTCAACTAAATCGGTTCCGCGGATTAAGCGTGAAGAGGTAACAGACAGACACACTTTCGCATTTATAATATTAGTATGGGTAATTTGATGGGATCACAGCATCACATCACAGCTGAAATGGATGTCAACTATCTTATGAAGGGCATTGTGTGTGTACAAAGTAAAAATATGTGTAGTCTTAATATTGTTCTTCGCCATGACACCAATAGCTGAGCATTATAATTATTTAAATAGTTTAATTGTTAATAAAAGCAGAAAGAAAGAAAATGCTCCGAGACTTAAACTTTTCATCACAGTAAGAAAAATGACCTCACTCCAGCCCTAGTCTGCAAAATAAATGCTGGTTCATCATACCAGGAACCTATCTACAACCATTAATCCCAAAACCGCGAAGGCAAATACATAATAGGTATACCATTATTTCCTCTCAGATTCCGACAAAGAATTTCCGTTGCATCTTTCCCGTCACGTCTGCAATAAGGTCGGTAGCGGCATGCCGACACGTATAGTTGATTTGAGTCCAATGTTGTAAACAATGTGAACGTCATAATAATATCAGTCTGTATATTTTTACTACTGTAGGTTTGTAGGACAGAGGTACAGTGTAATGATAAATGAGATATTTTAACTGCAACAGCTGTAGGTACCACTAATTAATTGGGATGCGTTAAGTAGATTGCTAAATTCAAATTTTCTTACGTTTTTTTGCAATTTGCAGGTCAGTGTCAGGTTTTATGTTGAACAAAATATGCGAGCGTAACAAGTATGTATTTACAGCATTATAATCAACTAGCTGCGCCCCGCGGTTTCACCCGCGTAAATGTCTATCCCGTAAGAATACCGGGATAAAAAGTAGCCTATATGTTAATCCAGGGTGTCAGCTACCTCCATACAAAATTTTATCAAAATTGGTCCAGCCGTTTGAGCGTGAAGAAGTAACAAACATATAAACACACAAACACTCACAAACTTTCGCCTTTATAATATTAGTGTGATAAAATCATCAATACAACCCTCGATGATAATCCAATTGATTCATATTTCAATGAAATAGTCATTCAATAGAATTATATGAACTGAGAGGGTTGTAATTATTCAGTAGGGGTGTTATTATACAGGGCGTTAGGTTGAAGCTACGGACCGTGACTTACATTTCGAAAGTTGCGTTGACAGTCCCATGTTATAAAGGGAGAGCCTATCGTCTGCTAGGAACCAAGCAGACCCGGAGTATTCCAAAGACTAAATCTAATATAATTTCTCACATCCGAGGAACAGAGCCAGGACCTCACACTCCGCTTGCATTCACGCTCGAGCCTACTAGTCCAACGAGTCAGTGATAAGATTAGGAATAGGCTAGCAACCTGTTGCCACAAACGGAAATGTTGCCAATTTCGAAACCACAGCTTTGTAGTATCGGTAACGAACGCTACATTATGGAGATACTAGGGAAACCCTCGGTTTAGGTTGTGTGTGTATTTATTCAGGCCACCGTTTGGCCCCCGTCTCACAATGATATGATAGCAAGCGATAATCCGGTCAGTGATGGTGCTCGCTTTCCTAAAAGTAATCTATTCACTTTTGACTTGAAGCCTCCCTTTTGGTTATAGGTATCAGGAAACAGACTCCAGCAGGATATTCTACTCCTTAGCTGTTCGCACGAAAATATTTTTAATGCCATAAGGGGTTTTTGTCGCCACTTTTTTTTTTTACAAGAAAATGGGTTCTTAAAGTAGTCAGGCATAATATAAAAGTACGCCCAAGTTAGCAGTAAGTTTTTAGTGTTCCTCATGAAAGTAGAAAAGTTTTAAAAGGGGAAGGAAAATGAAACATTACTTAGAAACTACGCCGTTTAATTTAGTGTACGTTTAAATATTAGAAAACTTTTAACTAGAGTTATTTTCTTTTAGTTAGCTTATTTCCCTAGGTATTGTCTTTCTCGAGAGCTTGAGAACGTACATTTGAATCTGCCAAGCCCCTTCCCAACTAAGTTAGGGTCGGCTTCCAGTCTAACCGGAGTCACATAGACACAAAGACACGGATTATCAATATGGAGCGACTACCTTTTTGACCTCCACAACCCAGTTACTAGCTAACACGGAGCCACGCTCATTTTTAATAAAAACTCATAATTTTATCAACCATACTGACTGACGTATCCACATTTTCGTACTTCAAGTGTAAAAATTATGTTTCAATTTTCTTAAGTCATTTATTTTCCTTACTTTAGGTACCTATCTTATATTCACTCGAACTTCAATTTATTTTTTCTTAGTCTGTTCTTTACGATTTTGCCATAATATAGTACCGCATAAAAGAATCATAAATTATTGATTACCAGGAAAAAAGTGTTCGTTTTACAAATTCTGCGAAAAATATGGGCGTCCATAGATTCCATAATAATATAATCTCGCCTGAACAAGCTTTGCGCTCATAAATATTGATACTTGTATAAATAAAAAACTAGCTCCCTGCTTCACACGGTTTTTACGACTTGACAAATCATCGAGATTAATATAGGTTATGTAGGTTTAATATTAACGTATTATACACCAAAAAAAAAAAAACCTTCCAGAATTAAATCTCTAAATGATGGTGAAAACCGTATAAAAATCCGTTGCGTAACGTAGAAGAGGAAAAGGCGGTCACACAGACAGACGTGAAATGCGACTTTAATTTATAATAGGTATAATAAATATACAAGGTGTTATACATTTTGGTCAAGTAGGTATTGAACTTTTGTATTAAACAGCAGATTTTTTTTTCGTAATTTCAGAGTTGGTCCCATAGTGAAAGTTGTTCAGTTGGATGGTCTAAAGCACCTCTTAAAGTTTGTTGGGTTAACTTTGAAACACCTTGTATAATAGATACTAGGTTTTGCCCGCGACTTTGTCCGTATGTTGTAACATTTACTGGTTATTAAAAAAATAAAATAACCAAACAATTTGGTCTCTTTGTAATTATTAGTTGAAATTAAATATATTTGTCTTGCTCGTAAGAGCTGGAACAAAATAGAACAAGAATTATTCTTTGTAATTACTTCCATTGTACTATCACCCATATATTCCCATTGGCTTTGCAAGCTTATTAGCTAAAGTTCAAACGTGTTATAACGCTCTTGATTTCTTTGGAACCAGTAGTGCTATTCTGTAAAAATCTCAGCGTGCAAACTTAGTTGAAGTGAGCTGTCAATAGTGTCAATCCTAGCACCAGGTGGCATGATGACAGGTCACTTCAAGTTAACTTCACCTAAGTTTTCAAGATTAAATTTTTACAGAATAGTACTACTGTTATCTACTGTACCCGCCAAAATAATAATAGGTGGCTTTTTACAAACTTAAACTAGGAATACTGCTAAAACGGTAGATAAGTATTAACTTCATAACAAAAACATATTTATTATTTTACACGGCATAGTAAAGCCTCTAATAAAGGCTCCGTTTGGGTCTGAAGCAAGTCGATCAATCCCTTAAAATCCATACTTCATATTATAAATGCGAAAGTGTGTCTGTCTGTCTGTTAACTCTTCACGCTTAAACCGCTGAACTGATTTAGATGAAATTTGATATAGAGATAGTTTGAATCCCCGGAAAGGACATAGGATAGTTTTTATCCCGATATTCCCACGGGAAACTTATGCGGGTGAAACCGCGGGGCGCCGCTAGTACTCAATAAAACCGTAACAAATAATGGAAAGGTACATTTATGTTTAATGGAAGCCCCTTCACATTGTGACATTGATAACTGTGGTCACAGCTGCGCCATCTTGTAATATTCAGTGTTATCATTAACACAGGGGACTCCTTACTCTGAGCTTGCTCCCTTCACAATATCTATGCTAATTTCACTTCCTGATATGAATTTTTATTTCATTTAATTTATTTGCATACCCTAATGTGAATAAAGGTGTTACAAATAGGCTTAAAGCTATGATACAGTTAAGGACCCTGTAAGGGCACAGCAACATAAGTAACAAGGATAAATAATTAAATTAAACATTAAAATTAAATAATAGCATTTAGAACATGAATAATCCTTGTTTATATTAAATGTATTTTGATTATATAATTATACAATATTTATTGTTTATTTTATAAACGTTAATTTAATAGGTAAATGTAGAAATAGTCTCAATGAAATATTTAAATTTGATTGCTATTTCACTCACAGTTTATCATTCATTTATTTTATTAAATCAGGTGTGCTTTTAATTTGTAAGTATTGACTTTGTATCTGTTTTCTGTTGATATATTATGATAATTATGTATTTCTCTAAATTGGTTCGCGAAAACACTTTTTTACACTTTAAAATGTAATAATGTTTTAAAAATATATGAGTTCGGTGATTCTCAACTGACTGCTGAACTTGCTTACCAAACACCAAATTCCAATGTAGCTGAGAGTAGGAGTTATTCTGGTCTGATTCCCTGAACCCCGCTCCACCCCCCCACCTCTTGATCCCCTGCTAGTTTATGTAGTATGCAGTGTGACTGCCAGCTGACTATTGAAATTAGTGGCCAATACTGCAAGAAAAGAGAAAAAGAAAGAATATACGTTTATTTGCGGTAAACATGGCGCAGAAGACACAAACACAAATAATAACATGTTGCGGGGAAATATGCGTCATATCCACACAAAACGGCCATTGCTCAACATAATGGTACAACCCTATGCGAGACAGAGCGCCAGCGCTGGTGTTAAGCGAAGGCCTTCGTTATTTATGTTAAGGCCAAATCCGTTGCCAGAGGTATTCTAATTACAACTAAGAGAGACGAGAGGGTTTTCAAAATGACAAAAACTCCATTCATGAATAAACCCTTCAAATTGATCTAACTATGCATTATTCAGCCATGAGCCTTTTGAGTCAACTCATCATCATCATCTGCCTAGCCTTTTCCCAACTATGTTGGGGTCGGCTTCCAGTCTAACCGGATGCAGCTGAATAACAATATTTTACATGGAGCGACTGCCTATCTGACCTCCAACTCGTTCAGTTCGTTGTTTTGAGTCAACTATGAAATATATTGGTCTAATACCAAACTAACCCTTGAAATCCTATCAATTCAAGACCAAACGGAGCATAGAAGGAAGTCTACAACAATGCAACTCAAATATGTTGCAAAATGTATCGCTGAGAATGAAAACCGGCGTCGGCGATAGATCGTAAAAGTTGCTGAAGAATTTCCTTTCAGGCAGTGATATATTGAATGTTCCGGCCCGGATCGGAACCGGATGGGATGCTCTTTCCAAATTGTACGGTTTCGCTTTATATTTTTCTTTTAAAGTGTTGTTTTTGTTTAGGCTTTTGGTAGCTTTTTGTGGTTGTTAATGGGAAGCATGAAAAGGGCGGATGTGCTGTCATATTTTGAAGTTTCACAGGCCCAAAAGTGCTGCCTTTTACATGTTACATGTCTGAACGATTTTAAATGGATGTTTGATTGTTATTGCCGAATATATCACGATATCTAACTCATTTTATACGTAAACAAACTGTCATATAATTATTTCACTAATATCAATTATAACAAAATTATCGCTTTTCTCGTGTAATTTGTTGAAAATAAGACCTAGTACAACTGGCTCCTACGTTATAAATGAAAGAGTTCACTAATAATACCAACACAGTAATATTTTGTCTATCAATACTACACTACATTTACTAGGACACTCTTTTATAACTATTCGTTCCCCACGGCATCCAACCTGTCGGACGTCGTCGTGCGCCAACACCGGATATTAAAGTTACGACGGATCGGCGGGTAGGTAAGTATTTCTGAAGAGGAAGGCATTTTACGGAGGTAGCATTGATTTGTAGGGTTAATATGGAGTTTTACAGATAGTGAAGTAAATACTTGCTATCCTCCGTCCCACCGCTCACATACCTAACGCGCGGCCAACTAGTTCCGCGCGGACTACTCGTATAGCAAGCCGAAACTCTGAACATCAATTGGACAGATCATTATTATAAGATTGAGTGTAATAACATACCTGACGGTTAGCGGTCCGATTCAGTCCGTTCAGTTATTTTACCTCTGACAAAGGCAACCAATAGCAACCTTATTACAACACAAATAAAGATCATTGTGGTTTTGACATACTTGTCAGAGACAGCCACCAGCAACCTTCTTGCAACAAGAATAAAGGTTACTGTAATATTGACAGTGATGCAAAATCAGAGACAAAATAACTGGGAAAAGACTGTAGCAACGTGACTAAAGTCTTGTTTACACGGAGCGATTTATTTGCTCATGGCATACCATAAGTTGAAGCAACAACAATAGTTGTAAGCCACGGGCAAGAAACTCGCATCGTGTAGATGGGACTCAAGTGATTGACTTATATGCTATACTTCAGATACTGATGATGATGTTGTTCGTTATTGTTCAGTTTTTGTTGTGTGCAAAAAGTAATTATTTGTATGGCCGATATACCTAAGTAGGTTCTGGTCTAGGTTTTGACAATGAGGGTTTTGTGTCTGGAAATGCTGTATACGTGCTGTATTTCGTGGATATGTGGGAGTTCCAGTGCCTTAGGTATCTTCTGGGCACGCTCGTTTCATCATAGACCTCATCCATCGCTTTCCATCGGTCGTGATCGAGGTCAAGAGCGGGCCCATTCAGCAATAAAAAAAACATGCACTCACAGCATAATAAACCTATAATGTTCCCACTGCTCGGACACAAGCCTCCTCTCTTCGAGAGGGAGTGGACTATAATCTACCACGCGGGCCCAGTGCGAGTTGGTAAATGGCACATGTTTTCGAATATTAGGTTTTAGAACATGCCGGTTTCTCACGAGGTTTTCCTTCACCGTTTTGAGAGCAGTGATGATGAAATTATTTACACCAAGTAAAGCGCCTGCCTGGGTTCGAACCCACGACTTATACAACTCGTAAGTCGAGGCCGTTGCCACTAGGCCGCCACTGCTCTTCAATGCACACACGATACAAGAGAAATACCCACGTAATTCCCAAACGGACGAAAGCAATGACGTAATATATCGTTGGACGAAAGTTTGTTTCAAATGAACGTAGCTACGTGGATGAAGTAACTTGTAAACCTTTCAGTACACTGCAGTGCTTTTATCAAGCAAGAAGTTTCTTTTATGATAGCACAATATTACAAGATGCAAGCTGCATTTATCTCGTAACAATCCTTTATTCACTTCCCAACAACGCAGGAATGATTTATCATTCCTGCGAGCCAAGCCAGCTGCAAACTGAAGCAAGTATTAAAATATACAATCTAAGTACCACTTAAAATGATTTGTGAACGAGTCGAAGTTGTGTTTAATGAAATTCAGTTTTCCGACTTGGCACAAGTTTCTCGCCTAAACTTCAGCGACTGGTGTAAGACGAACTTGTGTTTCGTAATAATACCGGGTTTCTGTTGATCTAGTTACACGAATATCGTAGGAGGTAAAGTCTGTTTTAACGAAAAAATACGTCCGATTTCGAATTTTAATTTGCCTTGCATGGGACCTAATTTATAGTCCTCTAGACCTTATTTTGAACATAACCAATGTCAGTTGCAATACTACCCGATGTTTGTGTGATGTTATTACCGTTCTTCAATTACAATGTCAGAAATAATAATTATTTTACTAATCTAAGATATTTTACGACACAATATAGGTAGCTCTTACCTTTGTAGTATCCCCATTTGGTATTTATCTTGACCTGTTGAAGATCTACACAATTTGTCATCTGCACACGCGTTTCACACCTTGCAACACTTATTTCATGGTTTTTATACCTACATAGTTATATGAGTTATAATTAAGCGCAATTAAACTTATTTACTTTCTTCTTATGTAACATGCCGCTACGTAATTAATACGTTTATGCAAAATCACAGCAGAATTATAAATCCCAGATCAAAGGCACCTCGGGACCTCAATCAGCAGAATAAACAACGAATATCAACGCGTTACATTTGTACCGATATCCATTATACCAACACCACAAAATAAATGGCTACAGAAGATCGGTTCCAAACAACGAGCGAACGCGCACGCACACATAGACATGCGTCACGCGCAGCGAGAGCAAGCGCGCTTGTTGCGAATGCCGTTCGTTTGAAGGTGCATCCAGACAGAGCGAGGCATGCGCCGCAAATTATTTTTATTTATACGAGTATGTACCGGTTACCTCAGGCTGAGGCATCTAAGATAAAAAAAAATTACTTGCGGCACATGTCTTGCTCTATCTGGATACACCTTTAGATCGCCGTCCGTACGCATCTATGTGTGCGTGCGCCTCTTTTCGCATGTTGTGTGGAGCCGGCATTCTGTATCGGTACTTAAATAATCTGTGCCGATATCACCGCTCTGCGGAATATGGATACCGACTACAGATGTCAAGATACTGTGAATAATGGGACATTATTTGCGTAAATGATGTCCCAATACGATACCGGTGCTGATTGTGGCTTGAATATTGTTTTATTGCTGTGGGGTTCTGGTTTAGATGTTGAATTCTTTAATGTAAAATTGCGATAAAAAGAGCTATTTCCTAAATGGTTTCTGTAATACTATTTTAGTAACATCATAAAATATCTATAGATACTTTAGGAGAAAATCGCTTTTGAATCTTGTGCATTTAAGTTCATAACTGTATTGTACAGACGCCAGCACATCAAGCTACTACAATCTGTCAAATTTCTTTAATAGATTTTCGTCTTTATCGCTAAAGCATAAGGTTCAAAGTTGATTGGGAAAAATTGACAGTTTCGGGTAGCTTGATGCGCTGGCGTCTGTACATCATCATAGTGACTGTAATGTAGTCTACATCAAAAGAGTCACCCTAGTTTTCGTATTATTTTTCAAACAAAAATTTAAATGCCTCAGGTGTGACAATATTGAAGAATATTCACAGCGTCCTAAGTTAAAGCTTTTAAAGCCGAGATTAAACTTTTTTATGCAGCCATATTCTGTAGCAAACTCCGTCTTTGAAGATATGGCGAGCTACTTATCTTAGTTGCCAATACTTGCCAAGCAGATTAGAGATGCAGTATCTTACACTACTATTTTATAACTTCACTATAGGCCGACCGCTCAACTGAGACGTTGCCTGAGGTAGCTGCGCGGTGCGGGAGGGGTGTGGTGACGTGATGCGAGAGCTCAGTGATTCGTCAACTTGTGACAACTATCAGGCAACGTCTCAGTTGAGCTGTCGGCCTATAGTGACCCGCATCTTCTTCGTGCTGTTTTTACAACTTGTCATAACATCAAGATTTCTTTATTTATTTTTTTATTATATTCCAGTTTAATATTAATTTATTATACACATGGCTGATTATAGCGTTAGTCACGCGTAGCAATAATCGTACTCACTGATTTATTGTTATGTATGTATATTTTATAGTAATAAAATGACGCACGTCCTGGTGCAAGCCACCGCGTCACCAAAGCATGTACAGTTTAAAACTGTACATTCATAAATGATTTGATTTAATCACTTTACAAAAATGTCAAAGCAGCTTTCTAAATAAGAATATTATATCAGATTTTGCACGCGGCCACGTCTCGAATCCTTAAGAGGAAAAAACGGGATATGAAAGTATCATGAACAACGTGGGTAAAATATTTTCCAATTTAATGATAGCCCTGGGAGCAATAGAAATATAATAGAATCAGTTCGCCATATTTTGATATGGCTTTATATTCTGAGAACTAGAGATAGGATTTGGGAAAATTGGCAAAAATGATATAGTAGTGGGTGAAAAAATACTTAGGAGCTTCACATTGCTGAATGGAAGTCACGTTACAGATACAATTCAACACCATTCATTGCGTTATTTACGTTGTTGAACACACAATTTTTACCAACATTTGAAGCAATGGATTAGCAATAGCCTTCAAAATGATTCAAATTGTGATTGATACGAGTAGTCTGTTACGCAATTAGGGTGCTGGTTGTCCATAGGTACGATCATAATTTTCCAAAACTAATTTATTTAGATCTCTAACAGAGGCCACGCGAATCACGCAAGTTTACAAGAATAGGTACAAACACTAGTGTGCGCCAATCACAGGAGACTACATCATTCTCTTACAATCTAGATGCCTAGGTACAGTAAGTTTGACAAAGCGGATGAAATACAAAACAAATACTAATAATAACACAACCTCTTCATCATTTAAAATTGTTTAAGGTGTCTCTGCGAGTTGGCTTCGGTCCCTGGTACGCCTTCCAAAGGTCCGGGACCCCAGGGTCCCGAGTTATGTCAAAGACAAAAAATAAAAATAACCATAAAAGACAACAAACAAAAATAACAATCATTATGACTTGGATATTATGACTTTTATAGCTTTTTAACTTTGATATTTTGCATGTTATATCCATCAATTCATTCCGCTTCGATACTTCGTTATGCTGCCTACAGAGCCTTGGCAAAACAGCGAAGGGTCTGAAGTTTGTTGTAATTGCGTTCCAATTGATAGTGAAGCGGATTAGTAATTTTCTGACTACTTGTTACTGCATCCGTCAAGAATAAAACAGGCCCTTTTTGACGTGAAAGACTACATGCAACCCGCTGAGGTTGATTTTCCAATATATTTTCAAGTAATGTGGAAAGGTCTAAATAATACATTTCCTTTCATGATACATGCTTGTGAAGTATCATTGTTTTTTTTTTATAGCACTGTGTCATCTAAACTCGCTGTTGAGGGTTAAATAATTCTTCTCAACTTCTTGTTAAATTATTTTAATAAATGAGACGGCACTTTACATCATTATTTGAGATTAGTAATGGCGGACGCTCGCGATGACGACAGAAGCACCGTGTGTGCGCAAACGCTCATTTTGGCCGAAGGAATGGTGGGCGCGCTCTCGCGCCGGCGGTGGCCGCGTCGCTCCCCGCGCGCCCCTCTTGCTCCGGGCGCGTTCGTATTGAGCGCGTATTATTATAGGCGCGTTCACTCGCACTTAAGTCACACTTCTCTGTGACTTAAGTAGACCATTTTTACATAGAAAACTGTGACTTAAGTGCGGGTTTAAATCACACGAGCTATAAAATAAGTAGTATACGATACTTGTGACTTAAATAAGTCTATTAAGGCACGGCGTTGGCACTGTGGAATAATGGACTACTTAAGACACACGTATAGTAATGTACTGTTTGTGCATGGACAAGTTTCAATTTTGAATATTCGCACCTATGATCGCCACTGTTATCACCCTAACCTTAGTCGCATTTGAAAGTTTTTTACTGAACCACTCAGATAAAATAATTATTCTCAGCCACATCTAGTAAGCAGCTGCAGTCTATAATCCCACTATCTCTCGACTTCGCGGTCATTAGTATTTCTTTCCCCGCTCATTTTCCTGCAAGTTTCGAATGAAAAACAACCTTGAAGTTATCTGTGCAACTTCCTTCCAACTTGATTTTTCTTCGGATGATTGCAAATGAATTTATCGAAACTCTGATTCACTATGAGAGTGATAATGACTAGGAAGTTTAGCTCGGTTAAGGAGCAACACAGGCTGATGATGATAACTTTATAAGCAATGATTGTGGGTTTAAACGATTTCGTACCCACGGGTATCAATGGGACCTGTCACCGATAAGATGCGGCTGATATTATTTCGATTTGGAACTACAAGAATATGATGAGTATTTAATTTTTGCAATGGGCATCAATAAAGATGATTTATTTGAGGTCTCTATTAATAAAACCCCGGGCGGTCTAGTGTCAAAAGTGTAACTTTTTTTGCTAGCTTTGAGCTGAAATAAAAAAGTCCTACTTAACCCAATCCCTGTGGGATGGTGACATGTTTATTTAAGCACAATAAAACCAGGTTATTTTACGCCTGTGTTGGATTTGGAACTCAATAAAAAATAGGGTTTACGTCCTAATATTTCGAGGTGTAAATACTTAAGTAGGTAAGTAATTGCTGGGTGTCGTATTGTCGAGTTGTTTACTGGTGGCGGTTCAGTCCGTGGTCAAAGGTTTATATTAAAGTTGGGTACAACGAAAAAATCCATATTGGAGGGTACGGCAATAAAATGTAATAAAATTATTTTATTAACATTTTAAAACGTACCTTTTGGACGAACCAATTTGTATTTGAATAGAATTTATTGAAACATTTTTAGATATTAAATTACGTACATTTTCTATGTATTTTTCTTGTTTGTAAAATGAGAGAATACATGCACAGGCGTATTTGTTCTATCACAAATTGTAAGTCAATAGGTAATGTGAGCTGTATTCTAGGAACTGAAATGTTTGCATATTCAAATAACGTTGCAAATGCAAAAACAACGGCTTCCAAAAAGCGAACGTACACATTATAAATGCGTAAGATATTGAATCCAAAATCTCTGAATTTCAAATAAATTCTCGTCGTTGCGGCCCTAAGATTCACTGCCGGTTTATCACACAGTTTCACCCCAAAAACTATCAAAAGCAAATCACGTTCAGAAAATTCATATAACCGCTGTCACGCACTATTTTAGGCCCAAAATCCAAATTGAAGGCCTCAGAATTCCATTCAGGGGTCCTAATCCCAAAATCCGAATCCTATTTTCACTGTGGCTATCACCAAAGTTGTACCAGGCGCCCATAACTCTCAGCAACTTACTTGGGAATATTTGGACCATTTTACTTTAGGCTTTCGAACGGTATTCCAATCACCCGGTTCGCTAGTTTCGGGTCAATTTGCTTTAAACTTAGATGTAGTAGTGGTTTTGATTAACACTGGGAGTTAGTTAAGAAAGTTTGTTTAATGCAAAAAGTTTTTATTAAGGGCGTTTAAGTTTTACTATGGTTTTCTGATAGTAGCTAGAATTTGCGTAGGACCCTGGTCCCTGGTCCCTGGAATACCCTGGATAGTAAAGAATAAGAAAGTAGTCTATGTCCTTTTATTTTATAACTATCGGTTCCAGGCTCCAGGTCCCAGACAGCCACACACACACAGCCAAGCCAGACAGCAGATTCGACAGGTAATTTACTTTTATTATACAGGATGTCCCAGGAAACCTGTACCAGCGAAGGTCTATGGTCAGGGGACAGTAATACCCATCGATTGGACCCCTATGTATGTTCCGCGATATTTTGTAGTTTTCGAGAAATTATAAATTTCTCCCCAACAGAAATTTTAACCTTGTGATCAAATTCTGAGCTACTAATATAGCGGAACATGCATAGGCGTTCAATCGATCAGTATTAGTGTCCCCTGATCATAGACCTTCGCTGGTACAGGTTTCCTGGGACATCCTGTATACTAGCGGCCCGCCCCAGCTTTGCACGGATGCAATTCCTTTTTTCGAATTTTTGACATTTTCTTTCATACAAACCTTTTCCTGGCAATACCGAACAAAAACAATTACCTATCCAATTTGGTGCATACGTTCGGAAGTTATGCACGGACATACATTTCGGCAACTTTGTTTTATGCTATGTAAGGATAATATTAAATAGTATGAGTAAGGATATAGTGGTTGAATTTAACCATAGTTATAACTGTCATCATTTTTAGTTTGTATATTTCGCCACCCCTTAGTACCTACCTAGAAAAGAAGAGTCTGAATTCCGAGGCCATCAATCCTCTATTGGATCCGATACTAAGAATATTGCGTTCTTATTCGACGACAATATCTTTGAGCTCCTTTCAACAAATCCTTTATCATGACCACACACTATCGAACACGGTATGTCGGTACATTTTTCAAGAATTTCATATGTATCTCAATTCTGTATGCTCCATACATGTAGGTTATCATAAATGGCAACCGGCCAGCTTTGTTGTGAAAAATAGCGTCCAAACTGGAGATGTTTTCTAAAATATTTTCAAACTTACTTCGGGTGCATTTCCAATTCATCAATTCATTATTCATATTTTGTTGAGATCAGAGTACAAGTATATTATTTCTGTTGTCGAAAGTTTTTCATATTTTAGGTATTTATAAAGTGTAATTTAAATAGCTAAAACCTGAAAAGAGGTCATTGTACTCATCATTATGTATCACTTTTGCTGAAATTACGAAAAAAAAACTATGTTCTGTCTTCCACCTTTAATCAACCAACATCAATTCAGACAGTTGGACCGCCTGAATTGATGTTGGTTGGAAAATTTTCTATCTTCAAATAACGTTCACGTTCGAATCCATCTCGAACTCACGCCATTCAATCATTTAGGCCGCAGTAGCAGTGCACATGACGCCTGGACATACTGGACATGGCTCACCTGAGTGAAGCTTCGTATTCTGTCCAGAGGGCAGTACACCACACTGATTGACACTGTAAATTGGATTGGACGCCTTAGACGGGGAATATTGTTTGCAAGTGTAGCCTATACGTGCAAGACTGATTCAATATTATTGTTTAGAAAAAATGTTGGGGAGATAACAAACATAATCGTAGCTGAACACTGCAACAAGGGACAGCAAGCAAAATATGCGTTGCTGCACACAAAGGACCAGTCACAGCTAAAATATGTTCGACACCTCAAGGGCTTTTTTTGTCTGCTAATTGCATGATTGAATCTGCTTTACTGAATCAGCATTATATATTGCGTCGTAATGTATGACAATGACATTCAGCCATCTTCTTTACATGTCAGTCCCGCTTGTCAGTGATCGAACCGAATTAAAAATGTGACCCTTACAATTTTATTTTTATTTTTATAAAATGTCTAGACCATTAATAAAGGTTTTTGGATGCTGTCAACTCGTCATTGGTCAAACGTGTATGCTAATTTGATTTTTGTTGTCAAGTAATTAATAGTAAATTACTACCGCAGCCAGCAAAAGAGGCATTGATGGACGAACTTGTAAATGTGAGCCGAGGCGAAGCCGAGGCACACATACGTAAGTCCATCAATGCCTAGTTGTGGCCACTGCTTCTATAGTACTTTTCTCAAATAATGCGCGGAAATTAAAACTGAGTAGTACCTAGGCAGATCTTTTTTGTCAAATACAATTACTTTTCAAAATCAATGACGAACAACGAACAACAATAGCTTTTCCCGCGTTAAAGTGTTCATTTGTTTTTTTTTTTTCAATAAACAGCTTTCTATTTGTAAGCCAGTTCGAAATTTAAATAAAACCTTTGATAAGTTACCTCCTTGGTTGCCATGTTTCGGAGTAAAAGATCGTTCCGTTTTTAAATTACACGACAGATATGAGTTTACTATGTAATTTATTTGGCCGCTAAACTACGACAGATATGGATTTTCATACAACTTTTGCCGGCCGCTGCTCGCATGTATTTGGCCAGTACAGCAATTTCGATTTATCTCGAAGAAGTTTGTCAAAATAATGCTCTTTCCAAGCATGTTTGAGAAAATAAAGTTTCTGTGCAATAGCCTGCTCAGTGCCGTAACTTTAAAAGACATTGTGTCCTGACTTGATACGGGAAAGACTTTGAAAACTCAACAATCAATAGGCAAAATATCTTTTACGGAGACAGTAGACGAATGAACGCGAACGAAGCTTCGTAGATTGTGTGCCAGCTACCAGCGGGCAGCGCACCACACTGACTGACACTCTATTACACGTTACTGTACGTGAATCGAACGGAGATGTTGTGCCCAGGTGCAACACTGAATTAGGTTTTAAGAATAACAATTTGAAAATAAATGGTCGAAATAAGAATAGCGTAGACGCTTGTTTTCTACAAGTTTTGTATACAATTAACTACTCTTTAATACTTGTTTTAGGTGTAAACGATAAACGAAACTTAACCAGTAGACTTTACATGTAGAACATATATGTTTTGTACGTTGGTGTACTCGCGTTGGTGTTGGGTAAGGATTTATGAATACAAAATACCGAACAAATGACTGCCGATGGATCACCATTTCATTCATAGTGACTGTGAATGACAGTCCATTATCTGTTCCGTCGTGTGCATTGATAATGTATGTTCCAGTTTTATAGAGTAGATATTTTGGGTCATCGACCACCGAGTCCGGAGTTTGAACTAAAAGTTTTTGAAGTGAAAACTTCTTTAGGCGCGTTGAGCATTTGAGATGGGAAAAAACCATTGAACTCGCGACAATGTTACCGACACCGCGCTTCATTCGGATGTGTTCGGCTGTCCTCGGGATGTACTCGGTTTTAATGTATTTCCGATATGTCAGTGAGTGATGGCAAAGTATTCTGTTTGTGTTTTGTTTATATGACGATTCAAAAAATACACACGTAATTTTTCAAGTTTTCACTTCTGTCGGCACTCCCGGAGAGCCACTTTTTTTTAAAAATTGTTTTGAGCTATCCATCCTTTGCCTATGGCACAGTATAGATTGTAAAAGTGTAGATTACACTATTTTAGGCCAATTCTGTCAATAAAAACGAAAATACTAGAAATAAAAAAGTCTATTCTTTGTAAAATGGACTTTTTATTTGTCTCGCTATCGGCATCGGCAGCTATTCCAGCAACGAGTAAGTTTATCGCAACACTACCTCCTGCCTGCGAATTTGTCTGCGTGGAATATAAATAATGTCGTATGGTATTCGGCATTAGTATATCGTTAACAAGCGCAAGTCCACCCGCAGCCCGTTGTTCGTCCACAATTAGAATATCTACTCTACGGAACTTGCCAACGACTTGACAATTAGGCCTCATCCGGATGCCTCGACTTTGATCTCCAAGACAAGAGCTGTCGACTGAAAGGTCTCAGGTCCTCACAGACATTTTGAAATACCCTCAACTTGATGTACTTGAGATATTTTATGAATTTTACTACACTGTGGACTTGAATGGAGAAGGACAAGGAGGTCGTGTCATTGAATTTCCTTCTCATCGAAAAGGTGAAAATATGATTTCGTCCCGGCTCAAAAAATATCCTTAAAAAAAGTCACTCATGTTAATTTTATCCACATCGTATTTTAACATTTTAGATACTTGCCTACGATTCCTAGCCCTGAAAAGCCGTCTAAAATTACAATAACAGCCTTCAAACCTACCACAATCCAAATAAATGTACTGGTAAAAGGAGCTCTACGACTCGCGCTTTGCTAAGTAACAATGTCGACCAACCATGGCTATAAAACCTAACTTGTTTTACGCACTAACTCAAGGCCACATCTGTTAACCAAAAAGTCCGGCATTGTTTCACAAAAACCTTGTTTCCTTTGACCGATTGGCTGTATGCCATGACAAGGGACACAGGGTCCAAGGTTCTTATATTATAGATTACGAAATACCAGTTCCATATCGGAAGCCATTTGTTCTGTCTGGATTTTTGTCATAAACATGGAAATTTATAGCTAGGCACCAGTGGCGCAGGGTCGCCAATCCACCTTGAGCTAGTGTGGGGACCAAAGCTCATGCCCGCTCCGTCGCTGTATATCATATTCTCAAAAGACCACATTCGTAAAACATTCTCACAACATATATCAAGATCAATATATACCTAAGTAGGCTGGGATAATTAAAGTATGTCATTAATGTTATCTATTAAACTGAATAGTTTTATATTGAGTCCGCGTCACACATATACACTTCTGTTATAATTTGGTAGAGAATTATCTCTTGAAACAAACTCTCTAGAAGGGGCAATCATTGTGATTACCACGCTTGATCATTGCACGTTGTCAATATAAAACCATTGAATGCAACTTTTCCCACAATAATTTCCGAGACCTTATGTTAGCGTTGCTTTAGATTAAGTAGGTATGGGAGCGGTTTTAGTGCAAGATTTATTGTGGTATTAGCCAGGGATTTACGATAATAGTAAGGAACTAGCCTCTATCTAAACAGTTTAAAAGTTTATTTTACTAATTGGAAGGCGTTAACTTCATTCAATGCACGAAAGCGCAAAATAAACGTAAAGTAAATTCGAACGATTTTTTTGTAGAAAATACAACAGAACTATCCTATATAGCATTGTGTTTTAAATTTTTGCGACAAGAACAATTTACATATCACCCATAGAATATATGAAAAAGTTTTAAATTACTCCACACGTTCGATTCAGGCCCACTGATTTTCTTCCAATGCTTTCCGGTACCCGTATGTGAGCAATATATATATTAAATGAGGTGGTGATCCTAACGAGAGTTATGCTACCGACTCCATTTCATCTTATTACCTACGATGAACGTGCAATTTTATTTTTACTGAAAGACTGTATTGTTTCAAGAAGCTTTAACAGCTCCTACACACGTCTCCGCTAATCCTTCAGTAGAAACATAACCGCAGAGCTGCAGAAATTCATTTTTATCAATCGGGATCCAATGTGTGGAGACAGCCCGCCTTTCCCGTGTAGGAGTTATAGGCGTAGTAATAAAGATAGTGCCGTGACAAGTGAGAGGGATTATATCTTTCAAGGAACATTTAGTACGAGGTAAAAGTGCTTCGTACATTTTGGAATCTTGTAGAGGGAATTTAAACTGGAGAGAAAATTTGCTTCATGCGATGGATTAAAGATTAGACCAATCTGATGAGGCACGTCAGCTTCTTTAAATTACTTTTGAGGATTGGACTATATCTAGCATATTTAGCTGTATATCTAGAAAACACTAGACTATTCAGTGAATCTTGCTATACATGTCAAGATCGTGACCGAACTGTCATCTTTGGTGGGACCTTTTAAGTGGTCTGAATGAAAATTTCTAAAAGTGGACAGCAATGACGCAAGCAATGATGTTCCCACTGTTGGGACACGGGCCTCCTCTCTTCGAGAAGGGGTGGGCTGACAATCTACCACGCGGGCCCAGTGCGGGTTGGTAGATGTTACATGTTTTCGAATGTTTGGTTCTAGGACATGCCGGTTGCCTCACGATGTTTTCCTTCCATCGCTTTGAGAGCAGTGGTGATGGAATAATTTACACAAAGTAAAGCGACTGTCTGGATTTGACCTACAACTCGTACCTAGGTTGCAGCCGTTACCACTGGGGCGCCACTGCTCATGACGATTATACGTATTATTAATTAATAATATTTAATTTTTAAAAGCATAATATTGAACAGAAACATCACCCAAGTTGTCAGACGAAGTATCCGGTCCAATTCCAACCGGCTGGGTAGGGGTACTCACTAAGTAGTAATGTAAGCGAGTTTACAAGTCGGCGACAAGGCGGCTTACGACTCAATCCTGCTTATTAGTTATGAACACTTTGCTCAACAAATTTCTGCCAAGTTTTAATGTATTATGAGGGAGAATACGTCCATTTTGCGAAATTCGCTGGTGTAATATCAGTCGGTAACTGTCTTTATCGTTAACTTTAATGCAGATTATGCTGGTAGATATAAGCAGAATTATTATTGTCACACAGAGAAAGAGATTATTGAAGTGAAAACTTCTTTAGGCGCGTTGGGCATTTTTTTAGATGGGAAAAAACTATTGAAATCGCGCCACTGTTATCGAAATCGACACCGCTTCGGATGTGTTCGGCTGTCCTCGGGATGTACTCGGTTTTAATGTATATCCGATATGTCAGTGAGTGATGACAAATTATTCTGTATGTGTTTTGCTTTCACTTCTGTCAGCACTCCCGGAGTTATCAAATAAAGAAGGAGTAGACATTGAACGTTTGAAGGTAGTCATTCCTGTAAGTGCTAAGGTGCATCATGAAGGCTCTCACAAAAAAAGGTAGTGTACCTGATGTTAAAGATCTCAGAAATCTAGAAAAATAGATTTATTCCAATCCGATTATCCAAAGCAAAGCTTTTATACTACTTTTTCTAATTCCACTTCAACTACAATATGAACACAACAAATCTGCATACATTATTATGAATTAAGCCAATTTTATCGCGCCGCCATATTTAATTTCCGTCATAGTGACGTCATTTCAACGCAACGGGAAGTGCCCTCGGTATGCGTTTCATTATGTCCAACGAGTTAACAGTTCGACGCGTTTTCATTAAATAGGGGTAAATGTATAAATGGTGCATTTAATATTTATTCTGATGGCTGTATTTACAGGCACATGTATGGCAGATGTCAGTTTATGGTCGGGAGCAAACTGGAGTTATTCAGTTTTAACACGTAGAACCAGGTGTTAACCGGGTTCCTGATACTATAACCAACTACGTGTTAAAAATAAACTGATTTCAAGTGATCTGAAGCCCAGTTCCCGTAATTAAAAACGTTCGAAATCGAGTCGCAACCTCACCTCAGCGACAATCAATGTCAAAAACTTGTCAAATGTAGGGATTTTAGAGGTATTTTTGACATGTTGAGACTGAGATCAGACTGTGAACGTTCTTAAATATATTACAAGAATTGCCCATCTTATTGCCTATTGATATTATTCGCACAACCAATCACAACAGTTGACGTGCGTTCGACAATGTGTTAGCAAAATTTTTTAGTTGATTTTCGTTTCAGAAACCATTAATCGCTAATTCCCTTATTTATAAGATTTCCTCTGTCTGCTGGTTTAGGCCTCACTTCCTTAGAGACTAGAGAAAAAAGATAAAAGGACCTTTGGCATGTTATTGCATATACAATAGGACGTCACAGAAAACAATGGCAATGTGCAAGGAATAACAGGAATCCTAACATAAGGTGAAAGTAGTAGCAAACCTTGTGAGGTTTTAGGTAGTAGGAGTTTGTAATTCCCTTTGTCTTGTCAGCGGAGAATATCTAGGACATACTCGTAAATGCCTCATGAAGAAAGGTAGCGTACAATATCACAGTGATGCCGTACAATATCATATTGTGAGCATAAAAATAAAAGGACTTAATAACTTCTTTCGCATCAAGCAATAGACAACATTGCAAAACTTTTATCTTTTTAATTTAACTTCTTGTTTTTTTTTTATTTGTTCGTTACGAGGCTTTTGGATACTTTGTATTAGTGTATGTAGGTATATATTTTATGTGTATTTTATAATGTGCGTCTTATTTTTTCAGAAAAAAAAAACAATTTATCTTTCTTTCTTTTTCGAGTGAAGTATTGAAAAAGTTCAAAGTTTGTTCAACCAAAACGTGGAGACCTGAACAATTTCTAGTTTGTATCATTTGGGCCCTGGAGGGTGCAATTAGTTGTGCATAATAAGCTGGAAAGAAGTTATAGATGAAAAAGACACCTCTCTACTTAAAAAAAAATATCATAGTTCTTATCACAATGGATATTTCATCACAGAAATATATCCCACAACCATATCCCATTCACACCTAAGTAGAATAGAATACTCTTTACTATGTACACCATTGTATACATTACAGACATAAATATAGAAACTGTACAAAGGTGGACACAATGGGCGGAGTAGCCTACAACGACACTTATGGAAGGTGTCGAGATACCCAATTTGTAGACGAGAGCTTTCAATTCTCGAAATCATACCTAGCTTCGGTCAGTCCCACAAGGATACTCCAATATGTGGGTAGTTTGATGTTAAGTGTACCAACCGTATTGATCCCTATAAAGGAGAGTGGGAAACAAATTTATAGGGTCTGGGCCCACCCTTCAATAGTAACATGTGATATACCGTTGGATAGGGCTTTTTAAGCGGAACATACGTGACTAATAAAACTATGATCAAATGTTAGTACTTTCGGAGATACGACGTCTTAAAGTCGTCTTAATGTAACATATTCTTAAGTGGCAGTGGGCTGGGCACATTGCTCGTAGAACAGATGGCCGATGGGGCCGAAAGGTTCTGGAGTGGCGACCGCGTACCGGAAGACGTAGCGTTGGAAGGCCTCCGACAAGGTGGACCGATGACCTTGTGACGGCCGCAGGAATCCGCTGGATGCGGGAAGCACAGAGCCGGTTGAAGTGGCGGTGCTTGGGGGATAATAATATGTCCAGCAGTGGACGTCTTTCGTGTAAAATGATGATGAATCAGAAAGGGTGTTAATAGTAAAAGAATAATACGTTCGTAGAAATTTACCATTTTAATTGTCAACCTATAACAGAAATTAATAACAACAACATAAACATACCGTTAACACATATTTAGTTAATTATATATAGTAATTAGCTCTCAAGGCATGCGGATTTTTCCTAACTTAATCTTTGTCTTCCTCTCAGAGAAACATTCCCCTTCCTTCTGATATATTGCACCGGCACAAACTAATCTGTAAAATAAAATGGTGATAAGATAAAGACATAGCGACACTGTAACTAAGCAGTTCGACTTTATTGAGGATCGTGCCTAGCACTTACTGTGTGTCAGACGATTCCTTCAACGTAGCTCGCCAATTTTTTTTTTACGTTTTTCATATTACATTGGATGTTGATCCAAATTAAATAAAAAAATACAATTATGTTAAGTAAGATAAAATTTTTAAGTATCATAATAACAGCGCTACAATTTGCATAAAACGTAAAAAGAAATGAATTTGGCGGTTTTAAATTTCGCGGGCTACATTGATGGGTTAGGGCCTGTTCACACGTACCACAGCCACACAACATCGGTGCGCCAAAATGTGGGCAAGCAGTGCTTACGTGTGAATAGTCTTACTGCAGCTTCTAGCAGATGCGTTTTCAAAAACGTTCGATGTTGTTGCGCTGTCGCTAGTTGTTGCGATGTGGTTACGTTACAGCTAGTGTTCGCTAACAGTTAGATCGTTGTGTATACGATGTGGCTGGTCGCTAGTGCGTGGTCTTGCTCGTGGTTCCGATGTGTCTACGACGTGGCCTTGATGTGGTCGGTATCGCTCACACTTGGTTTGGATTGGTTTTGAGGGCATAATGTGGTCCGTGTGAATAAACTATTCATTTTTAACCGACTTCAAAAAGGAGGAGGTTCTCAATTCGGATGTTAACATTTATTTCATACAAATGATCCCTCGTCTACATGTTGTCGTTGTGGTGTGGTTGTGATACATGTGATCGGGCTCTTGAACTCGATGTTTTACATTTAAGGTCGTGCAGAGACAAAAGTACCTGCACTTGTTACGATAGCTGCATCCGTTCGTGGCACAGACTGGCGAATAGTTCTCGTGGCAGACGCAAGTGTGGCCATCTGTGCAGAATATTGCAGTCGACAACGGAAGCATAAGCAGCAGTATGGACAGCAGGGTTGTAAGAACTTGAACAAAAAATAAATTGTTCGGAATTAGAATTGTATAGAAAACAAAAAAAATTACTTCTCTACATTTTGTGAAATTATTGCTACGATTATAGCAAGGTATGGGGTAAAGGGTGCATTGAGAGATTCGGTATTTGGTGCACACACGAGTCTTTTGTAAATGAAGCAAAAACACCATATTTTCTGAAACAATTGGTGACCACTGTGCTACATTGACGAAATGTCATCACTGCTCATCCTTTCAATAAACCTCATCCACCCCTTTTTACCGACTTCACAAAAAGGAGGAGGTACTATGTTCGGCTGTTTGTATGTTTTTTTTTTGTATGTTTGTTCATCGAATACTCCGCCAATTGTCGACGGATTTTCAAAATTCTTTTTTTGTTCGAAAGTAGATAGTTCTGAGGTGGTCCCACTGTCACCAAGTTAGGATCTGATGATGGGATCTTAGAGAAATCGAGGGCAACCCTCAAATTTTATAGGCTCACTTATTGTTTTTCGTATATTTTATGAAGTATCTTGTGTATTTGCGTATGGTTGTCACCATCTCAGGTAGCTGGGCTGATGATGGAAGGTACAACTCCTTAACAGTAAGAAGTTACTCGAACAGGCAAGGACTGTTTTAGTAAATTGTTTTGATGTTTGATAGGGCATTTGCCACATTTGGTCTCATGATCATTAAGTCATGACCTGATGCTGCAGTCAGGATAGTCTGCAGAGTACCTAACTCCTCGACAACTAACAGCAGATACTTATATCGTGTTTAGGCTCATTGAAAAGGGCTCGATGTGTGGATAAACGTAGGTACTGTTAATGAGGAACACCGAAGTACATAGAGACCTGATGCTGAAGAGCCAGGAGCATCAGAAAAAGTACAAACCTTGAAATTACTGCACCGTAGTCGTGTTTGGGCTCATTTTAAACAGGACTAAATTTTAAGTTCAATGCTGACATAAATTTGGTCTGATGCTGCAGCCAGGATTATCAGCATCTAGTCTAATTAATGAATAAGGTATGCTTCAGAGGCGGTCCCATATAAATTTTATGAACTTTGCTTGGGTAGTTTTGGAATTAGCTTCAACAATACGTTTGTTTTCCACTTAGTTTATATTGATGATGTTTATCTTCCTGTCACTAATATTCACATAGCAAGTAGTGTTATATGAATTTGTATTATGGGATAGGTACAACTAAAAAGCGAAAAATAAAAACTTTTTTACAAAAAAATACAACCGACTTCCAAAAAAAACACTACAAAGTGAAAAATAACTTTAATTTCGGAAGTCGGTGTCGTTGGTTCCACATTTTCGTTTTTTTGACACCGACTTCCGAAATTAAAGTTATTTTTCACTTTGTAGTGTTTTTTTTGGAAGTCGGTTGTATTTTTTTGTAAAAAAGTTTTTATTAAACTCATGTGAAGGGACGAAAATGTAAATTTTTTTGACTACACGGAAGTTACAAGCAACGTTCAAAAATATAGGTAAATAAATCATTTTTAGCAGCAGTTTACTTACCCTGGCAGATCTTCATTTTTATCGATATAATTTAAAAATATCAGCTCGCAACAGCAGTCACTCTTAATTGCAAAGGGTTCTCTTCTCTTCCTTCTCATACAGCGAAGGAAGGTGCATTGATCTCCACGATTGCTCACTGAATGCAACTCGAAGTTCGAATGCGGCTCTTTCACATCTCACACCACAATTATATACCTACCGCAAAAATGGAAGTAAAAATGAAAATATTTTTCTTCGATGGATACTCTCACATGGCTGACATGGCTGTGGAAACGATCATAAATATTATTTTTCTCATCATAATTATTATTGTTGCTAAGAATGAAAGTGAGAAAGTAATATTAAATTTAAACAAAATATTTGAAACTTCGCCGCATAAATACACGTATGTTTAAAAAGTGGCTTCTAGTTTTAACATTGGAGTTGATTTGAGTGGACAGAGACTGGACTGTAGGTACCTACTTATTCTGTAAGCCCCGACACCCCCGTTCATGACTGCGCCGTTGGTCTCGAGGTCGCAGGCGTGAATTCGTTTAAAAGTCAAAATGGGTGTACCGCAGGGCTCAATATTGGGGCCATTCCTATTTTTAGCATATATAAATGATTTACCTCATTTACTGAAAAACCGATCACAAATGGTGTTATTAGCTGATGACACATCTCTGATTTTTAAAGTAAGCAGACGTGCACAGTGGCTTGACGACGTAAATAATGCTATGGTCCATAATTGGTTTACTGCAAATAATTTGGTATCAAATGAAAAAAAAACTAAATGCATTAGATTCGCTTCATCGAATGTAAGAAGTAGTGAATGTCACGTTTTATTGCATAAGGAGATACTTGAATTCGTCGAAAATACGGTTTTCCTGGGGATCACGCTTGACGCAAAGCTGCAGTGGGGTCCGCACTTAACATCGCTTGCAGGCCAGCTAAGTTCACGCTTAAGCTTACGCTGTTTGGAAAATCCGCCAATTAACAGACGTGGATACCTCGAGACTGGTCTATTTTAGTTACTTTCATAGCATCATGTCTTACGGTATTTTGTTGTGGGGACGGGCTGCAGATATTGATTATATCTTCATTCTGCGAATCTCTAAGGGAACTGTTTAAAAAAATTAACATCATGACGGTTCCTTGTTAATATATGTATATATGAAAACATTATGTAAGTACGTTCGAAAAAATCTACATCTTTTTAGTGGAATATGGGACGAAACTTTGGGACGAACGAAGAATAAATCCTTTTTAGTAAGATAAGTGACAGGCATAATTTTAACACTAGAAATAGGAAAAAATTAGATCAACCACGTTTCAGACTGTCTAAAGTAAAAACTTCTTTTATGGGTTACTGTGAAAATGTTATAATAAAATACCACTCGATATTCTTCAACTAAATGAGAAGAAATTTAAAACATGCATTAAACGCCCGCTATGTAGACAAGCATATTATAAGTTCGATGATTATATCGTAGATAAAAATGCTTGGCTAAAATGCTGGTCCTGCTCCACAGGCACTTGGGCTCACTAGTTAAAATTTTAAATATTTGGAAGAGGGGCTTCCCTTTTTCTTTTTTAGTGTTTCTGACATTACGATCTTAATGTTTATTGTTATTTTATTCAATCAAGTTTTAATTGTTGAATACTTCAATTCTAAATACCTCTTCCTGTTTAGTAGTAAAATTTTATTCATCTCTCAAATAAATTGCAATCTACAGTTTTGTATAATTTAGAAGTATTTTTTCAATTTTGTAAATGTAATAACCATGGATCCGTTTATTATGATTTTTTTATGTTGACTTGAAAGAGCATGGCAGTTGAGAATGTGTCATGCTCACTTAAATGTCTCACTGATGGTGGTGCGTGTGTTGGATCATTCGGGACCCTACAAAATGGTTGAGCTGGATGGTGTTGATCCACGCGTCATGTTCATGAATGGGCGCCGTCGGTTGAGACTGGTCATCTCTTAACTACCAAGGCTTATTTTTAATCTCATATTTTGAATTATTTCTTCATTTGTGTTTTTTTTTTTTACATTGTTCTCACATATAGAAGCAACAAGAATAATGTACCCAGGATTTTCTAATAAATCTTGATTTAAAAGAGTGTCCATGGAGTTCCTTGCCCGTTCTTCTCCATAGAAATCTACGTTTTGGAATGGGCAACTAGCTTCAACTTTCTAACTGACCGACTATTTAATTTTTACAATGCAAACGTGCCTGTACATGGTTTAATTGAAATAAATGCTTTGAGTTTGAGAGTTTGACTGCTGAGCGTCCCGCCTGTGTTCGATTCCCAGGTTGGGAAAAGTGTTTGGGTTTTTCCATTAGGATTGTCTTGGTAACAGCCCGGAACTATTTGTGCTATTTATTCTGTGCCGGAATCCGCGTGCCTCGGAAAGCTCGCAAAGCCGTTGGTCCTGCGCCTAATGTCTCTCCGGTCGTGTCGGACTACGTGCCATCCCATCGCACTATGACAGTGAGGGAAGAGAGAGTGCACCTGTGTCTAGGCACACACTTGTGCACTATAATATCTGCCGCACCGAAAGCTAGTCTCCGTTACGATTAACCGCCATGGCCGAAATACGGTCTGAAGGACACTTTTTTTAAATTCTGTAAAGTAAATACAATATAAAGACTTACGAGTTACTTCAGCTGGAGCTCATTGACTTACCTGTAAGAGAAAAACAAATAGTTAGTACATTATTTTGTCCGATTTAACAAAGGATTTATTAAGTACCAACAATGCTAGACTTCCCCCCATTTCAATTTCACATTTTTTCCGGCCATTTGGTAATTAAGTAATGGTCTCAAAAACGCTAATTTGACGAATTAAGTATATTTGGTTTCTGGTTTCCTGCGTCTTAATGTCCTATCTTCAAACATATCACATCAGAATATCCTCGATTGCTGCAACCGTGTGACTGTATGACTTTGTTAAGGGGACTACAAAATGAAAAAACCTACTTTCATATACAATATACTAACTGATCAACCACCAGAAAATTCACATTACAATTCAATTAACTTTGTGTCGAATCAGTAAACAAATTAATTGAATTGTGTACAGTTGAAATAAAACAAAAATTACAATTATTTTGCAATTTATTGAGTGTACCTATTATGTAATTTCCTGCAGTGCTTGAAATATCAACAAAAGGGTTTTAATTGATTGTGACATGGTCTTTCAATTGGTGGATGTATCAGTTTAAATATCTGGAGTTTTAATGAAATATGTTTTTATCTTATTTATTGAATTATCACTATGTGTCACTAATTATTGTTTAATTTTAATTTCATTTCCGCGGGAATCTATGTACATTCAACTAATTGAAAGGATGTAATCATTACTACTCGATATATATATACTCGTACTCGGATATTTGTACTACTCAGTGCCATCTTTGGGTTTACCCAAAGATGGCACTGGAACCTGAGACCTTGGACGTGGGCCAGCTGTGGGCAAATAATATATTATTTGCCCACAGCTGGCCCAAGTTAAAAGTCTCTACTCCTACAAGAACGAAATCAAATCCTTGAGCATAAACCAACAGCCTAATTGCGTATCACACTTTAAATCAAATCTGAATCACTCTGAAAGATATTACTAATCTTTGCTTCCTTTGCTTGAGTTGTCGAGAATCGAGTTGAATGGCGTGCGATTGAAGAGGCCTATGTTCAGCAGTGGATTGCTGGAGGCTGATGATAATTGCTTCATATATTCGATAAAGTCTGTTCAACAACGTAAATAACGCAATGAATGTTGTTGAATTGTCAGAATGAAAGCCATTGCTACTGCTAGTGTGTTACGCAATTACCCCGCAGATTTTGAAATCCCGTCTCAAAAAACATACACATACTATGTATTTCAATTTAACCCTCTTTCCGCTCACGCGAACCGTTTCTAAATAAATAAAAGGCTTAACACCCCTCCGGCCGGGTTTTGGTCAAAAATATCCCAAATTAAACTCCACAAATAGTGAAAGAACACTTTTATATTGCAACACTTTAATTATAGGGCAAAACGAGATAGAGCTATTCAAATTATACAGCTGTCTCGCTCGTTCGAAACAGTTCTGGCCTTTAATCAGAGTTTCCTTGTGATTAAAATGTAATTCCCTTTGAGATAGCGCTCTCAAAATTTGTGCTGTGCTGTAGTGGACCGTACTACTATTTGGATAGGAATACTACGTAGCGAACATTGGAGGTTTGGGGCGGTTGAAACAAAATATTACAGGATGGAAATATAGACTAGAACGGAGCCTTTACTTACAAAGTTGCTAGTTGCAATCAGTAGTCGATATATTGAGATACTATCTGCGCCTCGCGGTTTCACCCGCGTAAATTTCGATCCCGTGGGAATATCGGATAAAAAGTAGCCATATGTTAATCCAGGGTGTCAACTACCTCCATATACAATTTTATCAAAATTGGTCCAGCCGTTTGAGCGTGAAGAAGTAACAAACATATAAACACACACACACACACACACACATATAAAATTTCGCCTTTATAATATTAGTGTGATCTAACAAAACTTTTAAAACTATGTTTTAATGCGTGGCGGCATGATGCAAACTAACGTATTTTAATATACCTCTCGAATGGTTAAGCAGAGGTGTACCGACAGCACCTAGGTACTCATATTTCTCCAGTTAGGTATGTTTACGTATATTCTTTCTTTCTTTTTATGTAAAGTCGCTTGCCTAGTCTGAGATAAAAATAAAAACTAATCATTCAAAACAAACATCTCGCATGAAGCCAAAGAGTCCAATCACGAGATCAAATAAAAAGTAATTGAAATCTGTTCAAACAGTGAGTCGGATTCAACCGGTTCTAACTGGAATCGATGTAGATAATAATAATATGTGTAACTCAAGCACACTGTATTAAGAGAAATAGAGGATTTGATTAAAACATAAGTTTCATAGTAGATTCAGATGTAAGCTCTATGACAAGGAAATCATCTGGAGTAGTACAACGAACAGTGATGCAAGTCTATAAATAGCAATTATAATAACAAAATGTATTTTCATTACAAGAATAAAACTCAGTAAGGCCTTGTACGGACTAAGCGTTCCAGTGTACGCGGGGTCGGTTACGCGACTAAAACGAGAACACAGGAAGAATAGTCCGTATCTGCAGGTACGGACTATCGTTCTCGTTTTGGTCGCGTAACCGACCTATCTTCTGTGGAAGTACTTACTATAACCATAACTATTTAAGAAGTAAAAAAGAAAGAAATACAGCTATCTATCTTATATAAATAAATAAATCTATTAATAAAGCTGAAGAGTTTGTTTGATTGAAAGCGCTAATCTTCGGAACTACCAGTAGGATTTGAAAAAATATTTTTTGCATTTGATAGACCAATTCTTGAGGAAGTAGGATTCTTAGGAGCTAAGCAAAAACAAAAAATTAAGAAAGAACGCTAAGCGAAAATTAAGTAATTGCACGGACAGGCGATGCGATGTGACGCGATGGGTCGGGGGAGCAAGCAATTTTAAGGACGAAGTCGCGGGCACAAGCTAGTCTTTAATAAACATTGTAACACCCACAAAGTTTTTGATACCGTTATTTTCCAGCAACCCACTGAAACCTGAAGATATTTCCTCAAGTACGCACTTGCAACTTCGCGAGCATAAAACTAGGTTCCCTATTGTTGCAAGAGAACAATGTTTTCTTTTTCCTTTGTTCTAGCTCTTTATTATCCTAGCAGCACATAAGAGTAGGTAGCTTTCTCAGGTATAAAAGTAAAATGTTAACTTTATTTTTCTTTTAGAGGAGCTCTTAATCTCAATAAGTTCGTGGTCCTCGAAGGCAAACAGGTGAAGCTTATGAAATAAAATTACAGCTTTACTTAAGTCACGGTTTTGAAGTAAAGACTTCTTTAGGCGCACTTTATTTTTATTTTATTTATTAGGGAAAACAAATAGTGACACATTACATTTTGTAGGAAGAAATACAAAAAGACACAGCCAAATGTGTAGCCAACAAAATTTTCCACGGAATACACATAAAAAATAATAATCTTTACAAACCAAGCTATTTAAACAAAAACCTACATACTACAATAATTTAAGTGAAAAAAACATTTCTTGTGTTACGAGTACATAGTCAAACAAAGCAAAAACTCAGAAGGCACGTTAAAATTACTATTGACTAAGTATTTTGAGTACACTATTTTTGAACACACATACACACACACACACTTTGCGCTCTTTCTGAACAGTGAAAGAAAATGAACCGTCACGCTCGGGTTGGTGACGCTGAATCGAATATTCTCGGCTCCAGTCGGTTGGTGACGCTGAATCGCGTATACTCGGGTCGTCGTATGTTTTCACTTCTATAGTGTAGAAGCACACACCATCTATTTATTTTTAATATTAAAGGCCTATTGATTACTATTCCTTGGGGAGCTTTATACCTGTGGGGAATACCTCGATACTTTACCTCACACACTGATTTATTGTTCGTCCAAAAGTTAGTAATACCTAATCATCTACCAGTTCAATATTTGTAAATAATGTGAGCGTACCACAAGCAATGACCAAAGTCAAATTAAGTCAAATCATTTATTACAAATAGGCACATGTTGATAGACACACACCATTTATTTACTAATAATTTATGCTTCTCTCGTAGTATAGTATTTAGTAAGTACATCGTTAAATTAATTACATAATGATGATCTTAATGTTAACAAAATATATAACTATGGAGTTTCTTGCCAATTTTTCTTAATACGAAACTATCGTTTGGAAGGGGCTATTAGATTTAATTCTGCTTTTTTTCTTGTAAATTTAGCCATTCAAAAGTTTATTTTACCATTAAACTGCACTTTTGAATGGCAAAATTCAGACAGTCAAATCCTTTATTTCAACCATTCATTTAAATACCACTTTTTACCACCACCACCATTTTTTTATAATAAAGAGTATTCTATTCTAATAAAACATATTTGTACTAACTAACTTATTCACTATAAATATAATCAATGAATTGCCGTCTATTGTCCACAACTCATAAAGTCACTTACACAATAAGCCAGTGTAATTAATGGCACGATTGTTGCCTTAATTCTGTAGTAGGGGAACATAGTCAGTCTTCACATCAGCAAATAAAATGTAGGACCCATTAGAAAAAGTGACAAAGGATTTGATAAGAAAAACTGTACCAAATTGGTCGCGAAACACAGAAAACTAGTCCCCAATTCCTCATCCAATTTGTTCAGCAATTAACTGGACAGAAGTTCTAATGGATAGAGACATTGTCCCAACGATTCGATCTGAAGAAATATGTGAAGGAATAGTAGGTACCTCTCTCGATTGGATGTAGACATTGGGAATTATGGATTTGTAGGATGTTACTTCTTTACCCGAACTAAAGAAGTTTTATTGTGATTGAGTATGACACTTGCTATAGTCGACGCGTTTTAGCGTGGCATTAGCGGACATTGCCCTTTCCCTAATATCTCTCCGTAGGATACGAAACAATAAACTCTACTCTTCAACAGGAACAGGAACATATTGACGATCACGATAGATATTGATTTTGAAATTGGACTCGAGCACCGAGGGTTCCGTACAAATTTGTAGGTATGTAAATAATTTATCACGGGTTTTTTCTTAATGTAACTACTTTACGGTTTTCGGATTTTTTCCTTTACTTGTGTTACATGACATTACTTCTTGCCAAATAAATTTCATGATTCTAGGTCAACGGGAAGTATCTTATAAATTTTGATTCCTTTGAGTGTCGAAATATACGTTTTTTGCGGCATAAAACGGTCGTATCTTTTTTTCACGTTAACTTAGAAGTTTGATTTTTTTCACAGCTTCAAGGGATCGCAGACCTGAGTATATGGTTTTAATTTTAACTCGATAACTCCACGCGTTCCCGAGATAAAGGGTCTTGACAAACGGACAACAAAGTGATCCAATAAGGTTTCCGTTTTTCCTTTCGAGGTACGGAACCCTAAACATGGTAGATAATGTAGTTCTCAGTAGCAGCCCGGAGTCTGTATTTGTGCCAGGTTGATGTCAAAAGGCTCGCCTCTTATTACATGGGACTTAAACATTACTAGCGAAATGGTGGTGTACTATATGTACGCCTCTGCCTAACCTGTCGGGAAATATAGGCGTGATGTTATGTTACGTCATGATTGTTCATTGATAACAACATTTACTATCTTGTTGTCAATAACTATACAGGTTAAAATGGAAAACAAAAAAAAAATACACAAAAAAAAAATCTGCTGTTCCCTACATTTTCACGAGTTCTGCGAACATAAATGCAGGGAACAGCTGATTTTTTTTCGCGATTTCAGGTTTGGTCCCATAGTAAAAGTTGTTTATGATGAGTACAGTCTCCCATTTCGATTTGTCGCATGTTTTCAATTTCACCCTGTAGGTATAGGGAAGCCATGTCAACAGATTAACCAGTCAGCACGGATAATCTGTGCCATCTGAACTGGGTACGTACCTACATACTTATAATATGGATTACTTTCTTGTATGGGCTTCTATAATGTATGTACACCAAACCAATCACGGCACAGAAATCACATTAAACTAATATTATAAAGGCGTAAGTTTGTGAGTGTGTACAAACATACAAAATAATGTTTGTTGCTTCTTCACGCACAAACGGCTGAACCAATTTTGATAAAATTTGTTATGGAGGTAGCTGACACCCTGGATTAACACATAGGCTACTTTTTATCCTGATATTCTCACGGGATCGAAACATATGCGGGTGAAACCGCGGGGCGCGGCTAGTCATGAAATAAAACTGTGCCAGGGACATCGACGCGCCACCCGCTACTTACCATAGAATTAGTACATGATTCTGGAGTCCCCTGCGTTGAAATTTACTGTAAGGTATTGAAAAAAAAAATTGCCGTATATTTTGACTACGTAGGTATTGCATTTTCGTATGAAACAGCAGTTTTTTTTTTTATAACTGACGAAAAATCTCTACGCTAGCCTCCGAGCGCAGAAATTATTCGTCGTTTAGGAGCATGCGCTGAATTCATGGTTATTATACAAAATAGCCGAATGCTTAGTATTTATTCGTAAATAAAAAATAAAAGAAACAAAAACAGAAGTTACAAGGTAAAAAATAATAATTTTGGCATGATATTTTCTTTCATTCAGAAGGCACGAATTAATATATGTATCTATGTATGTATGTATTTTCTTTCATCAGTATCTTTAAAGGAATATTAATTATCCCGAAAACGTTATCTTAAGCTTTCACGCATAATTAACCAAGCAGTAAGCAACCTTAATAATCTTAACAAATTTAGTTCACACGTATGATGTATGACTCTCATACGTTATCTTAATTCATGTCATCCAGCTTTAGGGAAAATGAGCTAACATCGACACTTAGTACGCTTTAGGTATTTATCGTACCGTGGGTAATGAAGTACGAAAATTAATGATAAGCAAGTAATTTTTGTAAAAGAAAATGTAGCGTTAAAAACAGTTAGATAAGTCGGTCGACCTACATAGGTTACCTACTTGCGCACCCTATGTTATTTATTGTAGACACTAACCTATTAACAACTAGGATTCGGGCCCGACACTAAGATTCTACATTGAATGAAATAAAAAATGGTAAATTTTTATTTCATCCACAAAAAAATTATTGATTTTTTAATGACGTACGCTTTTTTCATACATCAGCCTCTAAAAAACGTTTTGTGCTTTTAAAATAAATAAATGTCAATCAATCAATAAACTCAGCCTATATCGCAGTCCACTGCTGGACATACGCCTCTCTCAGGCTGCGCCACAAGAACCTGTCCCCCGCCTTCCACATCCAGTAAAAAACCAAATGTAAAACTTTTTAACTTTCTGACCTTTTATTTATTAATTTATTAAAACCTGTTGGGCTTGTGGCTATGCAATAACAGCCGCACGTAAAGCTACGCTTGGATTATGTGTCCCCGCTGCTCCTCAGTAACCGACGGAATCCTCACCCCGGCGCGGCGCGGTGGCGAGCGATGATACAGATATTTCTTAGGCCAAGTTCTCGTATTCATAAAACGTTCAAATTCAAGTCACAATCTCATCTCAGTGACGATAAATCGAGACAGAACTGAACCGAGCAAGCTGCAACCTGTATTTTTACAAGCTTTTTATTAGCTTGTTTGTATCTGTTTCTCTTTAGATTTTGATGTTGTTCACTTTTTCCCGTCAACCTAAAGTATGTTTAATTAAATGCTAAATGATTTTATTTCTGTAAGTACGCTTGCACAAACACGTCAATAAATTAAATTTTCTGGTCAAAAATTAGAAGTTGTTTTGACAGATCGAGACACAGTAAATCAATCAAGCAATTACAGGCACTTTTGAATTGTCAAGGGTTCGGTCCATTTTGAAGGGAACTTATGGTTGGGGTGCATGATGCTGATCCATACGGCATGTTCATGAACGGGCGCCGTCAGGGGACTGGCCATCTGTTAGCTGCCACGGCTAACTGCTCAACTCGTACTCACACTTATAAGAATAAACACACATCATAATATAATATGATGGAGGTCATAATTACCTCCCTTAGACCGGAACTAATGACCTCTGAGGCTTACGAAGATATCCTTTAACAATGAGACAGCCTAACTATCCCTATGAAAGACTGCCCGCTGCCGCACTCAGCCGTGGAGATAAAATATGAACCATAATCTGTTTTATCTTAAACAAGTTTATTAAGGAATTGTGTGATGGATGAGATTCTAGCAAGAACTTTAGAATATTAATTAGCTTTGTTATCAGATGATAATAGAGTTTCTGGAGGAGATCTTACTAAGCTGAACTGACAGTCCCTATATTTGGAGACAGAAGGCTAATAGCTATTCTCGCAATTTTAAGAACGTTCGCAGTCAGGTGGCCTACCATGATCTAATTAAAAACGATTCAAAAACAAGACATTTCAGTTTAGGTTCCTAAACTGCATCGCTTGAGCTGCTCTATGGACGTCATGGTACCAAACAAGTATGAATGAAACCAAAACTTGCGACTCAGTTTGGGACAATCGCTTTCGGCAGATTGCATGGCCTAAACTGAATCGATAAACTGACGTCATGGTACGAATTAGAAGAACAGTTCAGTTTAGGTCCTAAAATGGATCGCGTTAAGATCTTGTGGTAGGCCTCCTGATCTCAGTCTTAATCTGTCAAAAAAACCTCTAATCAATTTCTTTACATTTTTGACAAGTTTTTGAAATTTATTTGTCGCTGAGATGAGACTGCGACTAGATCTTGACGAGATTTAGCCTTCAGATCATCATCATACTTCTTCAGATCGTTAATTCATTTAGCTGGGCTCTCAATCTAAGATTGCTATTTTGAAACGGTGGACTCCTTTGTTCCAACAACCTGATGTCTGAAACTACGTGATTGACTTAACAATTTATCGATAACTGATCATTGTGCCCCATAGCACGCGGCTATGTCAATCGCTTGTGATCTAATTTTCCAAAAACAAAAAATGGAAAGCATCTTATGTTTATCGCGTTTTTTTTACGAATATACGAGTACTATAGCTCCACGTTTTCTTTGGCTTATACCTAATGCCAAAACACACAGTCACGTGCGCGAAGCTGCGATCACAGCTAGTGTCTCGCTAAAGTCATCATCATCATCATTTCAGCCGAAAGACGTCCACCACTGGACATAGGCCTCCCCCAAGCACCTCCACTTCGACCAGTTCTGTGCATCCCGCGTCCAACGGGTTCCAAAAACGGGCTCGCTAAAGTATATTATATAACAAACTTCATTTATAACAATCATAAAATTATTTTATCAATAGCCGTGAAAAAAAAGATGCAGACAAAAAAAAATACTCTGCAACATTAGTGCGAATGACGCAGTTTAGTAATACATCCATTGCAAAAAGGCTTTTATTTATTTCAGACACCAACAAATGTGAAAATCTTCACAACTTTGACTTTCTCGAAGGTTGAGGAGCACTGAACCTATTGCATTTCAGAGATGACACGTTAGACTGCTGACAGATCACGCTAGAGAGCAATGAGATTTGCATGAATCGGAGTAGATTATTATTTTCGAAGAGATGCTGCTTGAGACTGCAGTAAACTGAACATCGGGGTCAATTACCTTTAGACGTCTTGAATAAAGAAGTATTTTTGAAAACCACATTTATTCAAGACGTGTTAAGTTTTTGTAGACTAAAGCAAAGTAACAATAAGTCATTAAAAAAAAAACTATGAAAGCCTTTATTATTGGGAAATCTAAAAAGTACAGTAGAAACTACAGATACACTACGACTGCGGAATTTCTGAAAAAAATCCTACTAATGTAATTTGGATATTATCAATGATAAATTGATAATTGTTACTAAACCCGTAATGGCGGATTGATGAGTCGACCCGACACTGATGGATAACGGTATCGTGTTCGGATATTGTAACGTTATACAGCTAAAAACGATATTCTATAGTTACTTATATATTATAGTATTGCGTCAGTGTTTCGATGTTAATTTTCCGTGTTTATCGTACTTAGCGAATATTATCGAAATTAATCAAGTTTATTAGGTGTTGTTTGCGAGTAACTATCATTTTCTGGCCGTTTGGCTTGAAAATCTTGGATAATAATTAATACTTCTACGTTCACACGTAGAAGTCACGTTGCGATGCCACTTAACAGGATGTATTTTTATAGTGCCGATGGTACTTTTATGTTACCTACAGCAATACGTTATAAAAGGACTAACATAATATTTTATTTTGGACCGTCTGTTGATATCATGTTTAAATATTGATGAAATTCGAGACGTAAACATATGAACGTAAAAGAGGAGTATGTAATCATCGTAGCTGGTGTCGTTTTGCAGTTCCTGCCTATCCCCGTGGGAAGAAGGCAATAGTTTACGTTTGTATGAGCAGATTCCGCTGCAAAATTGTAGGCATTCCATTTTGCCCCACCAGTGGGGCGGCTGGTGGGGCAAAGTGGAATAATCCGATTCGACACGTACTTAATTCAGTTTAACACCCGTGTGTGCAATTGAATCAAATAAATATTTATTTGTTATTTTTTGACGAGTAGGCTCTATCTTTTCTGTGTTGTCTCTGAGCTAGCAAAAAGGATATGAACTCAAATATTCCCCTGTAACTCAAAAAGACGTGATTTGCGTAAACACTTGATTTAGTTTCAGTATTCCGTGTGCAAGGTCTACGTGGTCCTCGGTCTGGCTGACTCAGTGTTGAAGGAATATGTTAATGTTACCCTTCGAGGAATTGACGCGTCTGCGTTGGTTTGGGGGAGATCACAATTGTTTGAATAAATACTAGAGTTTGAGATACCTAGTAAATATGGGAGGAGACGAATATGAATATAAGAAAATATCCCTGTTATATTGGACAAAGAGGGGTGGAAAGAGAGTAGGGAGTTTGCCCAGCAGTGGGACAATAACGGCTGATAAAAAAATAAACATTAGTTATGTATGGAGGTGACAAGTATCTACCTAACGAGTGGAGCCACACGGCACCACTCAGCCTTCATCTCAAACTATAAATATTTAGTATTTAACCAACGAATAATTTTTCCTCTTAAAAAGAATTAAGTCAATTTAAAATACAGAAAGAAAAAAGCAGGAAACCTTTCCTACAGAAAAATAGATGGCAATAAACAGCAAACCTAATCAAAATATAGAAAAGTATTTCTGAAAGCAACTTTTAAAATTTCCGCTGGCAACTTTTAGTTTGTAAACTTCACCGTTCGAAGGCTTTAGAAGTTGTATATTTCTTAGTTGGGGTTAACTTTCTGATATTCAAGCATTATCTAGCGGTCGAGAATTATTACATAAATGTTAGAATGGGAAAAGAGAAGTAAAAGAAATAATGTTCCGTATCTATAGTTCCTACAAGTTTTGGTTATTTCAGGTGTATTTTTTAAAACTTTATGCACAAGAAAAAAAATACTGTACAAAGAACAGGTAACTTAATGCCTGAGGCATTTTCTACCAGTCAACCTTATGGTGATGCAGAGACAAAACATGGCAGATGCAATATAGGGGATAAATAACTCGAAACACAATAAATACTAATACATATATACATACATGTCGTGAGGAGAGTTTTGAGTAGGTATGACATTCATACTCAAAACTCTAAACTATAAAACCAAAAAAGTGGAAGACATGTTACATCTACTAACCCGCACTGCGCCCGCGTGGTAGATTACAGCCTACTCCCTCTCGAAGTGACGAAGCCTGTGCCCCAGCAGAGGGAACATTATAGGCCGATTATGAAATTACTGAGATATCCATCTGCCAAACATCATCATCTGCCTAGCCTGTTCCCAACTATGTTGGGGTTGGCTTTCAATCTAACCGGATGCAGCTGAATATTTTACATGGAGCGACCGCCTATCCTACCTCCACAACCCAGTTACTGGGTAATACCCCTTGGTAAGACTGATTGTCAGACTTTCGGGCTTCTGACTAAGGTAAACGCGGGTGAAGTCGACAGTGACCCAGAAGTCGTCAAATTGTCTAAAAACATCAATATCTTTTTCTACAAAATATTTAACTGGCCGATTTTTATGGCAACATATTTTTGGTAACATATTGCACAATTAAAATAAAACACTGAGTTTTAACTGTAATGGTGGCTGAGATATCTCACTTGAAAAGTGTGTCCCACAATTTTTTCACTTTTTTGCAAGTTTAGCTGCTAAATGTCAAACTCGGCTCGTAGTTTTGTTTTTTGATTTACGAACCTTCAGTGGGGTGTACGGTAATTCTGATTGTTTGATGAATTAGTTAAGTTAATTTACTAATGATATAACTTGAAGTTTAGAACACTTTTATCATAAAAGTATTTTTTTTCGATGGTGACATCTACTGGTACCTAAAAATTCCTATTTGACCCAAATCTCGTCATATTAAGTACTTTTTTGACGATTACTGGGACACGCTTAATAATTGCCTCTAAACTCGTCATTTTGTAACTGTCAAATGTCTATAATAGATTTTTAACTTTATCGCTAAAGCATAAGGTTCAAAGTTGATTGGGAAAATTTGACAGTTGCGGGTAGCTTGATGTACTGGCGTCTGTACAAACATATAATAAAGTTTGGGCTACATTTGACGATAAAACTGGGTTTCTCTTAAGCTGCTTTCGCTTCGCTCACTCATTGCTTGAGTAAGCGTGCTCTGTTTGATCGTTGCGTCATTGGGCTCGCTTCGCTAGCTCGGCACGAAACTGTGCTCGCGCTTCACTCGTGATAGAGCTCGCTTCGCTCGCTTTTGTCATGTGTAAGTGCGTTCAACTCACTCGTGTCGAAGATGGGCTCGCTTCGCTTGCTGGTTTAAGAAGCTGTTAAGACTAGCAAGAGAAGTAAGCCCATCTTTTGATAAGGCGCGCTCATCGTGCGATTAAGCGTGCTTTGCTTATTTGTATCCAGGAAGGGCTCGCTTCGCACGCTGTATCGTAAGCGCGCTCCACTCGCTCGGCCCGTAAAAAGTATTCTCAGTTCTAACCTAAACTGCCTTACTGAGAAAGGTGTAATAATGAGCTGTAATAAGCCCTGACTGATTGATGCAAGTTTTTCAACAGTTTACTCAGATTGAGCGCGGATATTACAGTTCTAATCAAATCGGCTACAGGTGTCTTCTTACTAAGTCTTCTGCCGTTGAAACTTCCTACTGTTCTCGTAATATTCACGCATACTTGCACGATGACAGGGCGCCGTCGATTAATAACATGGCGAATGGCGATGATTTTATTAAGTTTATCAGGTATTACCCTAGCTTTTGAATTCGCTCATACGTAGATTTTGTAGGCTTATTGGGTTTCTTATGATTTAAAACTTTCTTTGGTTGGCTTTTTTTATTATTTCGATCAGATTTACAGTCATTATGAGGCGTAATCTTTTTTTACATTATAAGCTTTTGTAAAAAAAAATGGTTTCTGATACAGCCGTAATCAATGTATTTGCCCGACACTGGACTTAGTAGGCTCATTGCATTTCGGGAGCGGACGCCCACTTGTCATCATTGTATGGACTGCCACGAGGACACGGCGCAACATACGCTGAAGGAGTTCTCAGCTAGGGCCCAATAGCGCTGTGCCCTCGTCACGACACTTGGTGTGGGTGATCTCTCACTTTCGGCCGTGGTCCAGTCCATGGTCGGAAGCGAAAATGCGTGGGATACTGTGACCTCTTTTTGTGAGGTGATGCATGCAAAGGAGGCGGCGGAGAGGGAGAGAGAGCATAGCTCTCATTCCACCCGCACTAGAAGAGCAGCCGGGTGTCCAAAGGCGCTTAACGATCTCCGGTCATCATAAGAAGAGGCCTGCGGGCGGTGAAATAGAGGCCGTGTCGTTGCTCGAGCAGTTAGGCTGAAAGAGGTGGCACGCAGTATGCGCGCCTTAATGGAAGGACGTGCAGTCGTGGGATCAGCCGCACTTGGTAATGGGGCCCGCTAGGCATGGCGGGCTGATACTAGTCGAGGGTGCGGCTAATGTAAAAGTATCTCCCGGGCCCCGGACACATGGTGCTAGAAGGAACAGTGGGGTTTTAGTCAGTAGGAGCCCGACATAACCCTCTGTTCTTCCCAGACGGAGGGTATCCATGAGGATTTCCCCACATCTTTAACTTTTATACTACTTGCTGCAGATTTTCTTTCGTTTTGTGATACTGCCGTAGCTATTGCATTTGCTAGGTACTGGGCTTTTGAGGCTCATTGAATTTCTTATGATGTAAGCTTACTTTGATTGAGATTTTTTCATTTCTGGCCAGATCTACGGCCGTTAAGAGACGACATTTGAAATTATTTTGCTATTGTCAACTTCAAATACATTTTTAACTCGGCCAATATTTCTGTTGATTCTCTTATTTCTCTTTAGGTCCTAGTAGTGCTGTGTCAATTCTTGACAATGGCACCTGGATCACAGTACCTAGTAGCTAAACATGTTTTTGCAAATTAAAATTTCGACGCGTAGTAAAAAAGGAGGGCCGGGCGCACTGCACTTGCGATGTGACGTCAAAGACAAATTAGATCCTGCTTCAAATTTGGTACAATTATTACTTATCTATTGAATGCTCAATCATTACCAAGCATTAGATAACGGTTCAAATTTTACATGTTATTGTCAGTCAGAAATATTGAATTTACCACAAAGTGAAACTACGTTTTAACGTCAATAGGAGACCAGTCACGTTTCATACAGAGTTGGGCTTTGAGCCCAACTCTGTATGAAACCCAAAGTGACAGCGAAATAAAATTTATTATTATTCAGAACTTTTACGACCACTTCAGCTGTTTTTAAAGTTGAAAAATCTAGTTTTATACATTTTAATAAAATATATTAACTAACGATTGGCGAAAATAAAAGAAAGGTGACCTTAAACAAGTATTACCTACTATAACAACAAACCTCTGCGAGTGTTACTATAACAATTTTTTTGCATATATAGTTCTAAAATCAGGTTTTTTTAATGTATAAAACAAGATTTTTCAACTTAAATAAACAGCTGATGGAATGGTCTTAGAGATTCGGCGCAATAGTAAAAAATGATAAGGAGGTCTTCCCCGACCAGGATAATACATTTATTTTCGTTGGTCGGCAATTTTGGGTTTTGGGCCTAATATGGCTGATTTATTTATTTATGTATACTTTATTGTACACCACAAAAATACATAACATAAAAAATACATCAGACACTTAATATACAATGGGCTGATCTCCTTTATTCTGATAAAAACTGATTCTGTAATTCGGATATCTTAATTTTTTAAGCAAAAATTTATTAGTATTTACCTACCTAGTCTGCTAACAGCTCAAAACCTTTAATCATTTTTTGTGATTTGGTTTTCTACCTACCTTTTGTTTCTTAGACTTGCCACTCATATGAAAGACAATTACAATATGTTTTAATGTGTAATCATCTTGAACTCTATGTTCAAGGCCTGAAAGTTCATATTAGCATCTAAAATTGACGACTACTGGGTCATTTTGATGAGTAATAGTACAAATCTGGCGAGTACTGGTACAAATCGACCTTTTTTCACGTTTGCTTAAATAAGTATTTATTATCACTAAAAATTATAAAAATTAAAAACTTATTTAGAATAACGGATAATTTTCCTATTTCGTCATGCAAAAAGTTTAATTCTATATGAAATACTTTTCACGCAGTAGTTCTTCAAAGTCAGTGAATTTCAAAACCCGACGACTATTGGTACGTTTACCTTACGCCGCGGTCCCCTCAAATACTCAGTCACTACTCATCCATCTGCCAAACATAGCAGTAATAATTATAATAGTAATGTCCCAGTTCTCCATTCCTTGCACCTAACGAATATAATTTTCTTTATTAAAATGAACGACATAATTAATTATGTAAATAGCAACAAAAAAAAAATTAAAAAGCAGACAAAGGAAAATGTAATTCAAACAAAAATACCAAAATATTCTGTATTCACATTACGAGTCATTCAGGTCTGATTCCCTGAACCCCCTCCACCCCCCCTGCAAACTGAAATTGTTCTTCTTCAGTTTGCTCTTTATACAAACATTTGTGTCCAGACATTTACATCTGTATCACCGCTATCTAAAGCCAAGCCTCGACAGGCCAATAAATATCAACCGAGCCTCAACTTTGGCCCCGCGGTCACCGTCTGGCCTGTCGTTAGGCCGCGTTACAACCATCTGCTGATAATGCAGCGGACGGATAAACAGTGAGATAGAAGGTCAGAGTCCCCTGCGTTGAAATTTACTGTAAGGTATTGAAAAAAAAAATTGCCGTATATTTTGACTACGTAGGTATTGCATTTTCGTATGAAACAGCAGTTTTTTTTTTTATAACTGACGAAAAATCTCTACGCTAGCCTCCGAGCGCAGAAATTATTCGTCGTTTAGGAGCATGCGCTGAATTCATGGTTATTATACAAAATAGCCGAATGCTTAGTATTTATTCGTAAATAAAAAATAAAAGAAACAAAAACAGAAGTTACAAGGTAAAAAATAATAATTTTGGCATGATATTTTCTTTCATTCAGAAGGCACGAATTAATATATGTATCTATGTATGTATGTATTTTCTTTCATCAGTATCTTTAAAGGAATATTAATTATCCCGAAAACGTTATCTTAAGCTTTCACGCATAATTAACCAAGCAGTAAGCAACCTTAATAATCTTAACAAATTTAGTTCACACGTATGATGTATGACTCTCATACGTTATCTTAATTCATGTCATCCAGCTTTAGGGAAAATGAGCTAACATCGACACTTAGTACGCTTTAGGTATTTATCGTACCGTGGGTAATGAAGTACGAAAATTAATGATAAGCAAGTAATTTTTGTAAAAGAAAATGTAGCGTTAAAAACAGTTAGATAAGTCGGTCGACCTACATAGGTTACCTACTTGCGCACCCTATGTTATTTATTGTAGACACTAACCTATTAACAACTAGGATTCGGGCCCGACACTAAGATTCTACATTGAATGAAATAAAAAATGGTAAATTTTTATTTCATCCACAAAAAAATTATTGATTTTTTAATGACGTACGCTTTTTTCATACATCAGCCTCTAAAAAACGTTTTGTGCTTTTAAAATAAATAAATGTCAATCAATCAATAAACTCAGCCTATATCGCAGTCCACTGCTGGACATACGCCTCTCTCAGGCTGCGCCACAAGAACCTGTCCCCCGCCTTCCACATCCAGTAAAAAACCAAATGTAAAACTTTTTAACTTTCTGACCTTTTATTTATTAATTTATTAAAACCTGTTGGGCTTGTGGCTATGCAATAACAGCCGCACGTAAAGCTACGCTTGGATTATGTGTCCCCGCTGCTCCTCAGTAACCGACGGGATCCTCACCCCGGCGCGGCGCGGTGGCGAGCGATGATACAGATATTTCTTAGGCCAAGTTCTCGTATTCATAAAACGTTCAAATTCAAGTCACAATCTCATCTCAGTGACGATAAATCGAGACAGAACTGAACCGAGCAAGCTGCAACCTGTATTTTTACAAGCTTTTTATTAGCTTGTTTGTATCTGTTTCTCTTTAGATTTTGATGTTGTTCACTTTTTCCCGTCAACCTAAAGTATGTTTAATTAAATGCTAAATGATTTTATTTCTGTAAGTACGCTTGCACAAACACGTCAATAAATTAAATTTTCTGGTCAAAAATTAGAAGTTGTTTTGACAGATCGAGACACAGTAAATCAATCAAGCAATTACAGGCACTTTTGAATTGTCAAGGGTTCGGTCCATTTTGAAGGGAACTTATGGTTGGGGTGCATGATGCTGATCCATACGGCATGTTCATGAACGGGCGCCGTCAGGGGACTGGCCATCTGTTAGCTGCCACGGCTAACTGCTCAACTCGTACTCACACTTATAAGAATAAACACACATCATAATATAATATGATGGAGGTCATAATTACCTCCCTTAGACCGGAACTAATGACCTCTGAGGCTTACGAAGATATCCTTTAACAATGAGACAGCCTAACTATCCCTATGAAAGACTGCCCGCTGCCGCACTCAGCCGTGGAGATAAAATATGAACCATAATCTGTTTTATCTTAAACAAGTTTATTAAGGAATTGTGTGATGGATGAGATTCTAGCAAGAACTTTAGAATATTAATTAGCTTTGTTATCAGATGATAATAGAGTTTCTGGAGGAGATCTTACTAAGCTGAACTGACAGTCCCTATATTTGGAGACAGAAGGCTAATAGCTATTCTCGCAATTTTAAGAACGTTCGCAGTCAGGTGGCCTACCATGATCTAATTAAAAACGATTCAAAAACAAGACATTTCAGTTTAGGTTCCTAAACTGCATCGCTTGAGCTGCTCTATGGACGTCATGGTACCAAACAAGTATGAATGAAACCAAAACTTGCGACTCAGTTTGGGACAATCGCTTTCGGCAGATTGCATGGCCTAAACTGAATCGATAAACTGACGTCATGGTACGAATTAGAAGAACAGTTCAGTTTAGGTCCTAAAATGGATCGCGTTAAGATCTTGTGGTAGGCCTCCTGATCTCAGTCTTAATCTGTCAAAAAAACCTCTAATCAATTTCTTTACATTTTTGACAAGTTTTTGAAATTTATTTGTCGCTGAGATGAGACTGCGACTAGATCTTGACGAGATTTAGCCTTCAGATCATCATCATACTTCTTCAGATCGTTAATTCATTTAGCTGGGCTCTCAATCTAAGATTGCTATTTTGAAACGGTGGACTCCTTTGTTCCAACAACCTGATGTCTGAAACTACGTGATTGACTTAACAATTTATCGATAACTGATCATTGTGCCCCATAGCACGCGGCTATGTCAATCGCTTGTGATCTAATTTTCCAAAAACAAAAAATGGAAAGCATCTTATGTTTATCGCGTTTTTTTTACGAATATACGAGTACTATAGCTCCACGTTTTCTTTGGCTTATACCTAATGCCAAAACACACAGTCACGTGCGCGAAGCTGCGATCACAGCTAGTGTCTCGCTAAAGTCATCATCATCATCATTTCAGCCGAAAGACGTCCACCACTGGACATAGGCCTCCCCCAAGCACCTCCACTTCGACCAGTTCTGTGCATCCCGCGTCCAACGGGTTCCAAAAACGGGCTCGCTAAAGTATATTATATAACAAACTTCATTTATAACAATCATAAAATTATTTTATCAATAGCCGTGAAAAAAAAGATGCAGACAAAAAAAAATACTCTGCAACATTAGTGCGAATGACGCAGTTTAGTAATACATCCATTGCAAAAAGGCTTTTATTTATTTCAGACACCAACAAATGTGAAAATCTTCACAACTTTGACTTTCTCGAAGGTTGAGGAGCACTGAACCTATTGCATTTCAGAGATGACACGTTAGACTGCTGACAGATCACGCTAGAGAGCAATGAGATTTGCATGAATCGGAGTAGATTATTATTTTCGAAGAGATGCTGCTTGAGACTGCAGTAAACTGAACATCGGGGTCAATTACCTTTAGACGTCTTGAATAAAGAAGTATTTTTGAAAACCACATTTATTCAAGACGTGTTAAGTTTTTGTAGACTAAAGCAAAGTAACAATAAGTCATTAAAAAAAAAACTATGAAAGCCTTTATTATTGGGAAATCTAAAAAGTACAGTAGAAACTACAGATACACTACGACTGCGGAATTTCTGAAAAAAATCCTACTAATGTAATTTGGATATTATCAATGATAAATTGATAATTGTTACTAAACCCGTAATGGCGGATTGATGAGTCGACCCGACACTGATGGATAACGGTATCGTGTTCGGATATTGTAACGTTATACAGCTAAAAACGATATTCTATAGTTACTTATATATTATAGTATTGCGTCAGTGTTTCGATGTTAATTTTCCGTGTTTATCGTACTTAGCGAATATTATCGAAATTAATCAAGTTTATTAGGTGTTGTTTGCGAGTAACTATCATTTTCTGGCCGTTTGGCTTGAAAATCTTGGATAATAATTAATACTTCTACGTTCACACGTAGAAGTCACGTTGCGATGCCACTTAACAGGATGTATTTTTATAGTGCCGATGGTACTTTTATGTTACCTACAGCAATACGTTATAAAAGGACTAACATAATATTTTATTTTGGACCGTCTGTTGATATCATGTTTAAATATTGATGAAATTCGAGACGTAAACATATGAACGTAAAAGAGGAGTATGTAATCATCGTAGCTGGTGTCGTTTTGCAGTTCCTGCCTATCCCCGTGGGAAGAAGGCAATAGTTTACGTTTGTATGAGCAGATTCCGCTGCAAAATTGTAGGCATTCCATTTTGCCCCACCAGTGGGGCGGCTGGTGGGGCAAAGTGGAATAATCCGATTCGACACGTACTTAATTCAGTTTAACACCCGTGTGTGCAATTGAATCAAATAAATATTTATTTGTTATTTTTTGACGAGTAGGCTCTATCTTTTCTGTGTTGTCTCTGAGCTAGCAAAAAGGATATGAACTCAAATATTCCCCTGTAACTCAAAAAGACGTGATTTGCGTAAACACTTGATTTAGTTTCAGTATTCCGTGTGCAAGGTCTACGTGGTCCTCGGTCTGGCTGACTCAGTGTTGAAGGAATATGTTAATGTTACCCTTCGAGGAATTGACGCGTCTGCGTTGGTTTGGGGGAGATCACAATTGTTTGAATAAATACTAGAGTTTGAGATACCTAGTAAATATGGGAGGAGACGAATATGAATATAAGAAAATATCCCTGTTATATTGGACAAAGAGGGGTGGAAAGAGAGTAGGGAGTTTGCCCAGCAGTGGGACAATAACGGCTGATAAAAAAATAAACATTAGTTATGTATGGAGGTGACAAGTATCTACCTAACGAGTGGAGCCACACGGCACCACTCAGCCTTCATCTCAAACTATAAATATTTAGTATTTAACCAACGAATAATTTTTCCTCTTAAAAAGAATTAAGTCAATTTAAAATACAGAAAGAAAAAAGCAGGAAACCTTTCCTACAGAAAAATAGATGGCAATAAACAGCAAACCTAATCAAAATATAGAAAAGTATTTCTGAAAGCAACTTTTAAAATTTCCGCTGGCAACTTTTAGTTTGTAAACTTCACCGTTCGAAGGCTTTAGAAGTTGTATATTTCTTAGTTGGGGTTAACTTTCTGATATTCAAGCATTATCTAGCGGTCGAGAATTATTACATAAATGTTAGAATGGGAAAAGAGAAGTAAAAGAAATAATGTTCCGTATCTATAGTTCCTACAAGTTTTGGTTATTTCAGGTGTATTTTTTAAAACTTTATGCACAAGAAAAAAAATACTGTACAAAGAACAGGTAACTTAATGCCTGAGGCATTTTCTACCAGTCAACCTTATGGTGATGCAGAGACAAAACATGGCAGATGCAATATAGGGGATAAATAACTCGAAACACAATAAATACTAATACATATATACATACATGTCGTGAGGAGAGTTTTGAGTAGGTATGACATTCATACTCAAAACTCTAAACTATAAAACCAAAAAAGTGGAAGACATGTTACATCTACTAACCCGCACTGCGCCCGCGTGGTAGATTACAGCCTACTCCCTCTCGAAGTGACGAAGCCTGTGCCCCAGCAGAGGGAACATTATAGGCCGATTATGAAATTACTGAGATATCCATCTGCCAAACATCATCATCTGCCTAGCCTGTTCCCAACTATGTTGGGGTTGGCTTTCAATCTAACCGGATGCAGCTGAATATTTTACATGGAGCGACCGCCTATCCTACCTCCACAACCCAGTTACTGGGTAATACCCCTTGGTAAGACTGATTGTCAGACTTTCGGGCTTCTGACTAAGTACGCCGCGGTCCCCTCAAATACTCAGTCACTACTCATCCATCTGCCAAACATAGCAGTAATAATTATAATAGTAATGTCCCAGTTCTCCATTCCTTGCACCTAACGAATATAATTTTCTTTATTAAAATGAACGACATAATTAATTATGTAAATAGCAACAAAAAAAAAATTAAAAAGCAGACAAAGGAAAATGTAATTCAAACAAAAATACCAAAATATTCTGTATTCACATTACGAGTCATTCAGGTCTGATTCCCTGAACCCCCTCCACCCCCCCTGCAAACTGAAATTGTTCTTCTTCAGTTTGCTCTTTATACAAACATTTGTGTCCAGACATTTACATCTGTATCACCGCTATCTAAAGCCAAGCCTCGACAGGCCAATAAATATCAACCGAGCCTCAACTTTGGCCCCGCGGTCACCGTCTGGCCTGTCGTTAGGCCGCGTTACAACCATCTGCTGATAATGCAGCGGACGGATAAACAGTGAGATAGAAGGTCATTAGGGACATTGATACTTTTAATGGGTGAATGAACTGAGACCGTTTCGCGATGATAATTTGTAAAATAATGTTACACATCCTACTATAATCTTAATCCTAACTATCCTAACTAATAGGTACTATAAATGCGAAAGCAAGTTTGCTACCTTTTTACGCCTAAATCACTGAACCGATCATCCTGAAATTTTGCATATACATTGTCAGGTGTACAGAAACGGACATAGCGTACCTTTCATCCCGAAAAAAAAGTGCTGTACCCGAGGAAAACAACAATAACTTTATTATAATAATAGATGGCGCCATGTGTCTCTATTGAACTTTGTCACATTATTTAATTCTGAGGCGGTACGAAGTTCGCGCCGGGTCAGCTAGTAATAATATTATAAATATGAAAGTTTGTGAGGATGGATGGGTGTTTGTTACTTTTTCAAGCAAAAACTACTTTTTTATTTTTATTTTTTTATTTGAAATGGGTTTGCTCTTGACTCTAGTCTAGGTCAGAGGTGACAGAGACAAAGTCGACGATGGAGTGAGCTTATCCAGAAGAAGCCTGTTCACTCTCACTATGAAGAGATTCGGATTCATGTCTACTGAGCGGATTTGGGTGAAATTTGCCACACAGATAGTTTATAACCTGGATAAACACACAGGATACTTTCATCCAGGCAGTACGTTCCCGTGGGATAATTTCCGCTGCCAAAAGCTAGTCAGACAATATTTTATACTATCACTTATTAATTCAGTGATGAAAATAAAAAAAACTTTTTTACAAAAAAAAAACAACCGACTTCCAAAAAAAACACTACAAAGTGAAAAATAACTTTAATTTTGGAAGTCGGTGTCGTTGGTTCCACATTTTCGTTTTTTTGACACCGACTTCCGAAATTAAAGTTATTTTTCACTTTGTAGTGTTTTTTTTGGAAGTCAGTTGTTTTTTTTTTTGTAAAAAGTTTTTATTTTTCGCTTTTTAGTTGTACCTACCCCATAATACAAATTCATATAACACTAATTGCTATGTGAATATTAGTGACAGGAAGATAAACATCATCAATATAAACTAAGTGGAAAACAAACGTATTGTTGAATCTAATTCCAAAACTACCCAAGCAAAGTTCATAAAATTTATATGGGACCACCTCTGAAGCATACCTTATTCATTAATTAGACTAGATGCTGATAATCCTGGCTGCAGCATCAGGCCAGACTTATGTCAACATTGCATTGAACTTATAATTTAGTCCTGTTTAAAATGAGCCCAAACACGACTATGGTGCTGTAATTTCAAGGTTTGTACTTTTTCTGATGCCCCTGGCTTCAGCATCAGGTCTCTCTCGTGTTCCTCATTAACAGTACATTTATCCACACATCGAGCCCTTTTCAATGAGCCTAAACACGATATATCTGCTGTTAGTTGTCGAGGAGTTAGGCACTCTGCAGACTATCCTGATGCAGCATCAGGTCATGACATGATGATCATGAGACCAAATGTGGCAAATGCCCTATCCATACCAAAGATCAAAATAATTTACTAAAACGGGACCCTTGCCTGTTCGAGTAACTTCTTACTGTTAAGAAGTTGTACCTTCCATCATCAGCTTAGCTACCTGAGATGGTGACAACCATACGCAAATACACAAGATACTTAATAAAATATGCGAAAAACAATAAGTGAGCCTATAAAATTTGAGGGTTGCCCTCGATTTCTCTAAGATCCCATCATCAGATCCCGACTTGTTGACTATGGGACCATTTGGGAAGTATACCCTTTCCAACAAAAAAAGAAATTTTCAAATCGGTTGGCAAGCGACGGAGTTATGCGCGAACAAACCTAAAAAAAAAAAAAAAAAAAAATACAAACATTCGAATTGAGAACCTCCTCCTTTTTTAGAAGTCGGTTAAAAAAGATTGATGTCAAAATATGAGTGAATTTAATTGTACTCGTATACAGGGTGGCAGGGACATCAACGCATATTCTGAACCCCCTATGATGTTCGTCGGTTATTAAAGATAGCTGTTCCATTCATTTTGCCCGCATAGGTATTGCACTTTTCTATGAAAGTGAAATTATAGCAGATTTATTTGAAATTTCAACTCTGGGGAATCAGAATTATGTACTGAATTCATATTAATAGGTTTCGCGTCAATGCCCTTGCCACCCGCTATAAGCCAGGCATTGCAGTGAGAATGGTGTCATTGGCAGCAATTATAGAACATACTGTTTTATAGACGAGATGTTCCAAGATATGAAAAGCAGTGAGTTTGTCACAAAATCCACAACAGAAGTCACGTCTAATTTATAATACTATGAATGAAAACGTGACTTCTGCACTCCGTGACTTCAGCATTCTTATAACCCTTCGGCCGTGTCTTGGTGCCAATTCTTGAGGCTTTCACATCACACTACTACGACCTTTAGGAGCCAAGCAAAAAGAAAAAAAGCCAGAAAGAACGCTAAGCGAAAACGAAGTAACGGCGGGCGATGCGATATGACGCGATGGGTCGGGCGCCGAAACTTCACGCGGACGAAGTTGCGGGCAGAAGCTAGTCATTCAATATACCTAATCATGGAAATCTATGTGATCTGAGTGCCATTAAAACGCTGTCTTAAAACAAAAGCACCTCAAACTGAGATTAAATCTAAAGTTGATCTACTGCTAATGTGGAGCTGCTCTGGCACCTCGCCAGTTCACACATTAGCATATTTACCCACTTATGGGCAACTTCTTATCTTCGGGCAAATTATGTTAAGTACTGCTACTGTAGATGCAATTATTGCCCACTTATCGCTCCAGAGGGAACCACAGACTGGAAAATGGGCTTTGTTGTCTGCCATAATGGGTTTTCTAGCTTAATGAAGATTGTTATATTTACCCACTTAAAAAAAAGGAGATCGATGAGTACTTTCTTCTCATTTAGTTGATCGCAAGGTCAAGTAAAATAAAATGAATAACTAGGTATTGGTAATGTTTTAGCATTTTATTTCAACTACGTATGTATTTTGCGTTTCAGAAACCGAATTTCTGTTGGTAGTATATTGTACTTAGTACTAACTAATATTACTAGGTACTTAATAATTTGTATTTTAAATTCTATTTAAAATATAAATGATATTAGGTAGGTAAGTTTTTATGCATAGACTGTCCCCGTTTTCAAATTTTATTGAGAGCTGCTTGGGCACTTTTCGAATTCATTAAAACGTTGTTTTCATTCGAGGTAGAAAATTACTTATATGTATTGTGAATGCAAATAATTTTGTGTGCCAATTTTGTTTAAAAAGAACGTTTTAATCAATTGAAAAGTAGTTTTAAGAACCTGTATAGAATAATATGACAATATATTACGACTTCGCTTCGCACCTGCCTTTTCAAAATCAAAATCAAAATATTTTATTTCACATAAACCAACATGGGCACTTATGAAACGTCAGAAGCTAGGTGCACGGTTCCAATTGGTCGTTTCCTATGGAGATGAACCGGCAAGAAACTCCACGGTTACTCTTTTAAAAAAATAATTGGATTTTACAATGTTTTGTAGTTACAGTAGGTATGGGAGGGCAGAGTTTTGCTTTCACTACATAATTAAATAAGCATTATATTGACAGCTCACTCTCTCTCCGACCCCCCTGATAACTGGACTGGAGGGATAATTGCCACGTTGGTCTCGTGGTCGCAAGTGCGAATACTGAGCTTGGGGTCCTATGTTCGATTTCCAGATCAGAAAAAGTGTTATTTCGTTCTTTCTATTGGGAATTTTTTAGTAACAACCCAGAGTTTGGAAGTTGGCGGTGTGATATCCTACGGGGGTAACCTCAGAAAGCACGTTAAGCCACTGGTTTTGCGCCTGATCTCTCTCCGGTCGTGACGGATTGCCGCCCCATCGTACAATGAGAGTGAGGGAAGAGAGAGTGCACCTGTGTCTGCGCACACAATTGTGCACTATAGTAAGTCCAGCGCCGAAGGTTGCTCTGCACTAAATTTGGTCGCCGTGGCCGAAATCTGGTCTGGGTGTTTTTATTTAGTTTGGTGATCAACGGTCACACCAAAACATTTTGATGTGTAAACTTAATTGTGTTAAATGTAGGTTTACTGTCTGTCAACACGGTCTTCGCTTTGTTGCCAATAAAGCTTTTTTCTTTCAATCATGTGGTCCGTCGACCAACAATTTGTTTGGTTTGGCAATCTTTTATTGTCAAACCAAACAAATTGTTGGTATACAAAAGGGAAGACCTTCGTTTATCGCCAGAGATCCTTTACTGCAACATTGTGTTTGAATGTAAAATTATTCCAGAGACATTTCTCAAAGTGGTCTTAGACATTAAGCCGTCTGGATACTTCGCGAAATAGTTAAGTAACAGTAAAGTCTTGTGTCATTGTTTTAGTCCGTCCTTGATTTGGGTAAGAAACAAGCTCAAATGGCTCTCTGACTAAGCTAGACCAGTCAAAACTGCCAGCTAGTCTCGCAATGCTCGACTTCCACTATGAACAACTGGAAAAATGCCCATCAAAAAGTCCCGCTTTGTTAGAAATTCTTCGGATCAACGAAAACAATGGAAGGTACAATTAGAAAGTCAAGAGTTAAATTAAATTCAAGTTTAAATTAGACTCTACTGGCTGCTGCTGACGAGCTGGCGAGAAGGGCATCCAGCACGTCAGTCTGTGGACCAGAACCTGTCGTGCCCATTCCCTTCAACCAACTACGCAGGTGGCAACAGGAGTACACCCACACATAAGCAGAGAGCTGGTGGACCTCGTCACCGGGCTGCAGGTAGTCCAAGAAAGCCATGCCACCATTAGATGGCAAGCTTATCAGATGTTTACTACGCCTGGACAGAAAAGGCCTGCGCCTTGTGACGGGGACCATCACGGGACACTGCTCGACAAAAACTTCTACACAATAGGCATAACGGACAGTCCCCTGTGCAGGGCTTGCATGGAGGCTGAGGAAACCGTTGCGCATGTGCTCTTTGAGTGCACAGGCGTCACCCAGGTTAGGTCAGAACCTTCGGGAGACACAGATGTTCTCAACAGGCCAGGAGACTTAATCAACTTCTGGAGGGAGGTGAGCTGGTTGGAATAACCACCGACGGCCGCCATGGCGCACGTACAATGGTCCACTTGAAGGACTAAGTGCGGAAACCAAACCCATAACATATATAGAATATAGACTGCTGGACCTACAGTGTGTGGCAAGTTTGAACCTACCGAATAACTCAAGTTATAAATGATACAAATTAAGAGTAAGTATTAGAATGACAACCAAAAAATGTAAATGTCCATAGCAATTAATAAAAAAATAAAAAAATCGGCCGAATACGAATGCGTATTTATCCCAAGAACAAAGTTAACATTGTAGTTGAAAAACATGCTCTCCCATACATTCCAACTGCAATTGTAAGTTTGTACGCTCAATATTGAAAGATTTACCATGTTATTTTAAGACCACACACTTCAGGATTCCTGTAATCTGTAAACAAATAACTAATTTCTGTATTTTTTTAAATAAAATTATTTTAGGCTCAGTAGTTTCGGAGATAAGGGTGGGGGGAATTGTCAATGTTCATATATTTTCTTAAATAACTTTAAAACTGTTTATTTAAAAATTATACAAAAAATATATTTGAGATCCCACAAGCCCTTTTATTCGATATTTCACACGGTACAGATTTCAACACTTTTGTTTTTATTAATTTTATAGTTTGCCCCCAAAAGTGAACCCCATATTCAAAATTCATTTATTTACGTTACACATTCCTGTTTGGGTCACAAATTTATATTTATACCAAATTTCAACTTAATCAGTCCAGTAGATTCGAAGCAATTGGCTGTGACAGATACGTAAGTCATCCTATAAGGGTCAGCACAGACAGAGAGGAATAATCTCCGCGCGGTCTCGGGCATTTTCTTTACGGATCGCGTATGTTCGAGCTTGCGAGGACGCGTCTTCGAGGACGCGCGAGCATTTTTTGTCAGGTTCAAGCATTTAAATGCACTTTATTGTAATCATTTTAAAGTTTATTTTCAAGTGCGTTAATAAAATCCTCTCCGCTGCACTCCGTTGCTGCTGAGCCTAAGGGTTCCGTTTTTTCTTTTGAGGTACGGAACGCTAAAACCGTGTGCGGTCGGGGAATCCCTGTCAGGAACAAAGTTCCTTACGCGATGCTCGCACGCACTCGCATATAATAGAAAGAGCAACTCTCGTTCCCAAAAAAATATGTATATGAGAATCGGGAACTAAGTACCTTCCTCAATAATAATACGCAATGTTTTACAAGCCAGCCTATCAAACGATTTGAAACCATGTTAGTGTAATTTAGGTGAACGGAGTTATGTTAGTCAAAATATTGTCATTTCTCAGAGCATATTGTTGATAATTCTCGGAAGGCAGTACGTATAAAACCTGCCACAAATGGAGATGACATCAGTCAGTACAAGGCAGTGGTCGGTTGGAAAACATGAGGTGCTCACTCGGTAAGTGTTGGGTGTGATGGTATTTTTTACTTACCAGTCGGTCCAGTATACATTTAATTTACTTTGCTTCCACTTTGTGTATCTTGATGATGTTATAATACTTCCTGTCACTGTTGTGTACATAGTAAGTAGTGGTATACGAATTGGTTTGGGGTAGGTAGGTAGGTACTATAACTAAAAAGTGAAAAAAGAAAGCTTTAAAAAAAACTTTGGAAGTCGGTTATTTCCTTTTTGTAAAAAAGTTTTTTCTGTTTGTAACCTTTTTTGTAACGTTTTTATCTATTACTATTTATTTATATAATTGTTGGAAAATTTAGTGATACCTTCTAAATACAGATGAATATGTTACTAATTTCCTTTAGTGAGTGATTGCGAAGAATTTAACTTTACCCTTTCATCTGATACTTTAGAAACAGATATAAAATATGTAATGATTTCAGTACTTGCGGCGTTGGCTGCGGTGATGACGTACTTGTCGCCGGTCACTGCGCAGAGACCGGAATGCAACTGTCCGGATGAGTATTCTCCTGTGTGTGGCAGGAACTTCAGGACCTATGCTAATGACTGCACGTGAGTTTCTAGGTATAGTGCACTCTGAGGGTCACTTACTCCGGTCTTGGGTAAGTGAAGACATCTATCAATACCTACTTACAAAAAAAAGTCCTGGCTAACTCACTCACTGACTGACTCGTCAATGCCCAGCCCAAACCCTCGAACCTAAAAAGCTGAAATACATGAAGATTCCCTTGATGATATAGACAAGGGTTATAGGGCGGTAGGAGCTAGGGCGTCTTTCACACACTTAGTCATACCGGCCTCTATTTGTTTGCAGTTTGGGCTGTAGCAACGTATCGAAAGCCTACGATGGGGAATGCGTCAGAAAAGGTGCCTTCCTCAGACGGGAACCACAGCCATTATAAGAATCACACGTCAACACAGTCACACAGATTTGGCGCAAGAACTAAGCAAGACGTTTCTCTCGGGCCTCTGGCCTTCTATAAACAACGTTCCAACGTCTTTTGTCTTGTCTCGATCCCCCTTATTTATAAACGTTGCTTGTTATATCAAGATTAGCGTCTCCTAAACCTTACATTTTTAACGTAAACGTCCCTAACGTTTATAAATAAGAGGGTTTATCAAATCTTTGTTCCGATGTGGCAAAAAATACAACTAGCCATCCAAAAAGTTGTAAATAGACTTTCAGTTTAAGAACAAGTATTCCACATTTTTTCTGTGAATGTATATTAGGTTATACAACTACTCGTAAATATATCTTAAACACGTTAATTTTTTCCTCACGCACTTTGGTCCACTTGAAGGATTAAGTGCGGACACCAAGCCCATCAACATAGGACATAGAGAACACGTTTAGTGTTAGTAGTGTTTAATGAGTTGTCATAAAAATAATTGTATATTAATAAAATATGTGTATATTATAATTAAGTTTTATAATACTAGCCGTTATTTAAATTGCAACACGTATTGAGTATTATTTATTGTTTTTTTTTTCAAGTTCCCCTAACTCCGGATGTAAGTAGCAATCACAATCTGTAATGTAAATGGTGTTGGGCCTCAAAAGAAGTCATTGTACTCATCATTATGAACGACTCTTACTCAGGGACCAACCCCAAAATCCCGAAAAAAAACAGCTGCTATTTTCAATTTGTCGAATCATGCGAACACAAATGAACGGAGCAACATAGTACAAGTTCTTGGTGATGAGTACAATGACCCCTTTTCAGGTCCAATGTCGTTTAAGCTACACCTGCATACCTAAGGTGGAAATCCTTTGGAGTGGATGGAAAGAAATGTCCTCTTGACTGTTAGTCACAATGATCACCAATCCATCAGTCTGCAAACCGCGGTGGTTATAACTCAATTTTTTATAGCAAGCCTAAGGAAAAACTTTATAACACTTTTCCCGACCTGGGGATCAGTAGAATGCTCTTGTAACCATTGGACTTTACATAGCCAGACTGTAAAGTAATAACCTGTTTCAAAAATCAATATTGAACAAAATAATTACAATATGAGACGAACATGCAGGTATGCTCGGTTGGTCCTTCGACAAACTTGGCCAGCCCACTGCCACTTCAGCTTGCTTACTCTGCAAGCTATGTCGGTTACTCCGTTTCTTTTCCGGATAATTTTGTTTCTGATTTTATCCTTCAAAGATTTCGAGCATAGCTCGCTCCATAGCGCACTGAACGACCTTGAATTTGTGGACCAGCCCGACCGTCAGTGTGCACGTTTCAGCACCGTATGTCATGACGGGCAGGATATACTGGTTGAAGACCTTAGTCTTCAAACACTGTGGGATAGGCAATAAGACTTCACGATGTTTTCCAAATGCTGCCCAACCCAACTGGACCTTTCTGTCGGCTTCTTTCTCAAGGTTGTGTCTACCAAGCTGGATGACTTGCACTAGGTAGACATAATCCTTCACAACTTCGAGAAGCAACCCTTCGATGTTGATTGGACTCGGCAAGACGTGCGAATTGTACATGACTTTTGTCTTGTCCAGATTCATGCCGAGGCTAACCCTCCGGGAGATTCCATTTAGGCTGTGCAGCATTTGGTCTAGCTGTTGTAGCGTCTCTGCCATTATGACGATGTCATCGGAAAATTGAAGTTGTGAGACATACTCGCCGTTCACGTTGATACCCTGTCCAGTCCAGTCCAGCGTCTTGAAGACGTCTTCCAACGCGTTGGTAAACAATTTAGGGGATATTACATCCCCCGTCTCACCCCCCTGAGCAGTTGTTTGGGGCTGGTTTTCTGATCCTGAATCTGGACAGTCATCGTGGCAGCATCATGTGAACATCTCAACACTTCGATGTAGCGCCAGTCAATTTGACATCGTTGCAGAGAGCCCAGAACTACCCATATTTCGATGGAGTCGAAGGCTTTCTCGTAGTCTACAAATGCCATAAACAGCCGCTGATTGTACTCCTCGGTTTTCTGTACGATTTGCGAAACAGTATGCATGACGTGGTCTACAGTACCTACTGAAGTCTTTTCAAAAACCAGCTTGTTCTGGTGGCTGGAACATAGTTCTTCAGCAAGGATTTGTCACCTTTTTTTTAGTACAGAACCAACGAACCTCTCGTCCACGCCTCGGGCGTTATACCCTCTTGGATGAAGGAGTTAAAGAGACTCGCTAGGTCTCTCAGGACTGCAGCCCCGCCCGCTTTAAGGAGCTCTGTCGTTATTCCGTCATCTCCAAATGCCTTGTTGTGCTGTAGCTGCTCAAGAGGCGCCCTAATCTCGCACTGGTCGATATCCAGGATGTCCTCCGTGTAGTGTCACGTTACTTCGGCTCGATGGTCATCTGCACTATGTTCCGCTGGTTTCGTCGTGTGCGTTGAGTATTGGACTGGATGCGGAAGGCGGAGGACAGGGTGTTGTGGCGCAGCCTGGGAGAGGCGTATGTCCAATAGTGGACTGCGATAAGCTGAGTTCATTCATTGATTGAAGCATCACCTTTGTACGTATTTCACTGTTCCTGTTTTCTTGTCTGTTTATATATGTGTAAATAAATGGTAAAATAGATAAACATTTAAGTAATTATTTTTTGGCTGCTTGCTTTACTCACGGTTTTGGCAGCAGTAGCCCAGTGGTAACGGCCGCGACTTACGAGTTGTAGGTCATATATTTGAACCCAGAACCCATTTTTGGCTAAAGAATCTGCTGGCAGCATTGCCACGTTGTATAGCAATGCCACCAGCCTTTTGGGCACGTTTCCTATTGACAGCGATGCGGACGAATTTTTTTATGTCCTTTGATTATTTCCCCTCCCTTTTTATATACTTGTACATATTATTGTTTTTTTAAGACTGTTAGCTTTATAAATTATGTAAATATGTCTAAGTAAATAACAATTCTTAAAAGAAAAAAAGGAGAATTAGGTACACATTTTCTAGTTAATGGAAGCAAGCAGTAAAATCCACCCCTAAAACTTTATTACCCTTTTACACCCGGTAAGAGTCGATTTAAAAAACCCAAAAACACAAATACTTTTTATTTTTTGTTTTAGTATTAGATGAGTACCGAGTTTCGTGTTAATACGACAGCGCGCAGATTATTTTTTTTTCTTACCTATTATCTTTGTCACTCTCTAAATCCTTTGCGAGGGGTTTTTTTGAACCAAATGTGACAGTCTTTATTCTGTCAAAAGTATTAATACTGAATTTCGAGTTAATCGGGCCGCCCGTTAAAATTCTTAGGTAAGTATTCGCAGTCAAGTTTATTAACCAAATGAATAATTATTTTCATATGAACTGTATCCCCTCTTTTTATCTCCATAATTTTGAGAAATCGTTTGGGATGTTTCCATAAATTTGTCTCAAATATTATTTATAACATTTTTCAGTCAATCAAGCCACGCAATATAATACTTCACTGTGAAATTGACTAAACCCTTCACCCGTTAGGGGTAGATTTGCGAAAAATGTGGATACACTTTATCATTTATTTTGGTCTTAAGTGTACACACCGAGTTTCGAGTTAATTGGACCGCGCGTTAAAATGCTTTCATACAAACTTTGACACTCCCTATGAACACTTCCATTCACCCTTTAGAAAAACAAAAAATTACAAATTGAATAATTTACATAGATAAGTATTCGTGCCAAGTTTCAAGTTTATTAACTCAAGGAATAAGATTTTTCATACAAACAAAATCCCCTTTTTCACCCCTTTTAAGGTTGTATTACCAAAAACCCCTTCTTAGTGAGCACTGTACAACTGTCATATGCACGCTACATTATAAAAGGAAGCCGTGTGCAAAATTTCACATTCCTAGTCGCAGTAGTTTTGGCTGTGCGTTGATATTTTAGTCAGTCAGTCAGTTTCTCCTTTTAGTATAGACAAGTCTAGGTCACGAATGATGTTTCTCATCACCGATGTTAGTGATATCCAAGATAAACTTTGCAAGTACATATGAATTGATAAAAAAACATGGGTTGTTTCAACAAAACAAGGATTAAAGTTGATCCTCTGGCGCAGATTTACACTTCGTTTGAAAATCTAATTGATAGAAGGTAACTTAAAATATTTTGCTGGATATTGGAGAAGACTTACTTTAGCTCTTTAAAAAACAACTAAATGGTATTTGGTCTTCATTTTGCAAGATTGCAGCGTTAGATACACTTAATGGTGTTTGAGTAAATAATATTATCACTACACAGTCATAATATAAGCGGACAAAGGAAAAAAACAATACATATTATTCAGACAACTCCTCGGGGATTCCTTTGCAGTTTTCCTGTCTGACAGGTAAATCCTAAGACTCACTGCATATTTATAACCTACGAACAACGTTACAATATTCTATTATGTCATCGCGTATTTCGCCCAATCAGAGCCAGTTATATTGTTCCAGACGAAAGCATTGACCAATGAGATGTGAAAACAGTGCGTGTGCGTTTGACAAGTTGACATGTTCGTTTAGTTCAATGACTTGAGGTTGGAAAAATGTTGGGACAATGGTTGGCTCAACATTTGTTATGCTGCGATAGTATTTGTGTTTACTCATTTCCAAAATGTTCATAATAATTATATTTGGTACTATACGTACAAACGTCTTCTGGTTATTCTTTTAAAATAATTAATAGGTATACATGAAGGGCATGCAGCGTAATTTCTTAAAGTTCGTTTCGTTTCGTTTAGAAAATCAGAATTTTTTTTTTTTTGCATAGAGCCAACAGTTCGTTCGTACAGTAGGTTTTTAGAAAAAGCACTTCTCCTGCCATGAGTGTCGCGGCGTGGCTCGGGCAGTGTTCCTGTGCGGGCTTGCGTCTAAAAGGACTAATATATCGCATGATGGAATATAAGGCCATACATAGGTAACTGGCGATATGTGGGCGTCAAAGCACTTCTTTGAGGAATACACGTGTGAAGTATTGTTTATAAACTCAATTTCTTTTGTATTGTATAATTGCATAGCACAGATGTGAGTTCTATGTACTGTAGAGCTACCATTTACCGGGTAATATGTCTTTCATTGACTTGAATATGCCCTGGCAGCTGATAGTATGTCATGCTCACACAATTGTCTCGCTGACGGTGGCGTGTGTGTTGGATCATTTAGCTCCCTTTAAAATGGTTGAGCTGAATGGTGCTAATCTATGCGTCATGTTCGTGAACGGGCGCCGTCAGTTGGGGCTGGTCATCACTCGGCTGCCTCGGCTTATTTTTATTTTTAATTATTTTATTTTTGGATTGTTGTTTTTTTTATTATTTACTATTTGCTGTACTCTGGACGCTTTTAACGCATACGTCTTTTTTTTTTTACATCGTTCTCACATAATTATTATTATAAATTCAACATTAATGATGTAACTAATATTTTTGTAAAAATATAATTTAAAAGAGTGTCCATGCAGTTTCTTGCCCGTTCTTCTCCATAGGTACCTACGCTTTGGAATGGGCAACTAGCTTCATTTTATTTTTGACTGACCGACTTCTTGACAATTCAAAAGTGCCTGTAAATGGTTTAATTGAAATAAATGCTTTGAGTTTGAGTTTGAGTTATAAATACGATAACGGTAAATTAGTGTTTCTGAACACGTAAGAAATACTGTTCAAGAAAAGAATGTATGACTTCGATTTGTGATGTTTGTCATTCTACCCAAAAGGCAGATACGTGCTCTGATTATTTAAATTGCTAGGTATCTACATAAATATAACGATTCCTCCCCGAAGGCAGGGGTGTAGAATACACCCATATTCCGTCAGTTATGTATGTTTATCTAAGTCCCAATGTAAAACGGGGTGTCGAGTCTATTTATATTATTCGGGCACAAAATGAGATCCAAAATAGTAAGTTTCCTAACAGTGCGGACCATCTGCTCTGCACTGTTAGGTTAGGCCGAAAAGATTCTCGGGGTAGCGCCGTTTCCCACCGAACAAGACGCCGCGCTCTGTTTTCCAATGTCGACGGTTTCGTAAATCTCCATGCCTCCTTTCCATATGCCTAATGGTAGCTGCATAACCAATCTGGAGTCTCTGGAGGGCGACGTGGACCTCTTGACCTTGGCTGCGATCTGCACCAGTTGAGCTACCGGGGGGTACCACCCCTGGTAGCTCAACTGGTAAACCACCGTTTACGTACAAAAAATATTTTATAATCACCACTACTGACAATCAAATTGGTTGAGTTAATTATACCTAACAGAAGGTATGCTTCATTAATATACAGAAAAATACAAAAATTGAAGCACCAACTTCAGGAAAGGCGTTTCCGTATTAATAAAGTTATGACACGATATAATAATATCTGTGACAAACTACAGATGAAATTGAATTAAGTTAAACATTTCTTAAACATAGGTACACATTCACAATTGATAAAACTTTATTGAAGTCGGGCATTAATTTTTAGACGATATTATTAATAAAAATTCACAAATAAATTGCAACGCATCTGATTTTTTTTTAATAAAGTTTATTTATTTATTTGGGATATTTACATAATTCAAAAACCTAACAGTCTTAAAATAACAATATGTACATGTACCTATATAAAAAGGGAGGGGAAATAATCAAAGGGCATCAAAAAATTGGTCCGCAACGCTGTCAACATGAAACGTGCCCAAAAGGCTGGCAACATTGCCACGTTGTATGGCAATGCCGATTCTTTGGACAAAAAATAGGCCAGCCCTCTGGTCACGTGAAGAGTCAACCAACTGCTTTGCGACGTCTCGAAATACTAAGTGGGCACTCGGGCCCCATGGCCCAAGTGTTTCAACCACAAACGGCTCAAACATATAAGTTCCAAAGAGATTGGAGTATTTGTGCCTGATTTCAATTTCCTCGAGTGCGAGACCAACATACATTAAATATTGGCGGCAAATGTTGGCGCATCACTTGGCTAACAATATTGAAACGTTACTTGACCAACATTGGTGCCACATGAGCGTGACTTGCTTTGTATGTATAAAAGACACTCTGACTCAAGTTATTCTTTAGTCGCGATCAAATTGGGATTTCGCAAGGACAACATGAAATTAACTTTGGGTAAGCCCTTTTAAAATATTTTATTTTTAAATGAAAATGAATAAAGTCTTGCCCTAGTTTTGTGGCAATATTTTGATATTTTTTGGCACTTTTCAGTCAATTTTCTTGTGGCAGTTGAAATCAAAGGATATTTATTTCATATCCTATATATTTGAGTTTGTTGCCCCACTTCTTCCCAGCTAAAGCACTAGGAAGAGGTAAAGGGGGCGTTTGTAGGGACTCTCTAATGTTATTTTGACGTTTACAGAGTGCTGATTCTCAGCCTACTTTCCTACTTTGAATAAATTACTTTTAATTTAGATTTTTGTTTTATAATGTTTCCTACTTTTGTATGACACAGGAAGTGATCAATAATAACCACAGACTTATACTGTGATAATAACTATTATATGAGTACTGTCATGGCATGTCAATATTAATATATCATCATGAAATTGAACTACCGAACTAACGTCATAACTATTGATCTGATTATATGCAAGTTAAAATGATCGAAATATGCAACAAATTCGCCAAAAAGTGTCAAAATATTATTATGCAACATCAAATAATAAATACTAGTCTTCAATGAGAGTAGGGATCCTGAATCCTGTTCCCGTCAGTGGTACGATACAATACAAGAAAAAAAGTTTTTAATAAAAATAAAAGCTTGGGTAACTTTTTCATAGACGTAACTTTATCGCATTTTCAACGATATATCACATTTTTGTTTTTGAAAACTTACTGTCCCGACTACCCTGGTAAAATTGTGCCTTCGATCCCGGAATGTATTTATGTCATTTTTATTTTCATAATGCCTATGTATTACGTTATGTTTATGTATGTATATTTTTTATTTTCTACCGCTTAAATTTGCATGATTTACTAATCGATCCTAATCGCTTATAAGTATTTACCTGAACTTAGAACGCCAAAAAATGCGTTCGCATAAAATCCGGTCTCTAGACACAACACACATATATCTTTGTTTCCAGTATTCACCCTATTCCTGGTGCTGCTGGGTTCCATGATATCCAGCGCTAAGCCAGGCTGCATCTGTCCCGCAGTCTACCAACCCGTGTGTGGCAAGGATGGAAGAACCTACAGCAACTCCTGCAGGTAAGTTTTATTTGTCATCATCTGTCTGGCCTTTTCCCAACTATGTTGGGTTCAGCTCCCAGTCTAACCGGATGCCGCTGAATACTAGTATTTTACATGGAGTGACTGCGTACCTGACCTCCACAACCCAATAATTATATTTTATTAATTAAAGGGCTTAATTAGCACATTTCAAAAATATAATAATAGATAAACCAAATAACACTTCGCACGAACCGAGGATCGAACCTAGAACACCACGGCCAGCAGTCGTATCGATTACGAGATATGACGCTATCACCTAACTTCAAAAAAAAACATCATATTTTATATTTAGTTATTCATTCATTCATTCATTTATTGCATTTCATGTTGTTTACAGGTTGTTACATTATGATAGTTCCAAACAATGAACCCTGCTAGGGCACAGCAATGTATAGGCGATAGGTTTTAAGGTTTTAATTAATTTAACATGCTATCATTATTCATATAATTTGTTAATATAGATTAATTTAAAAAATATTAATTATTATTATACATTATGTCATTCTTATAAACTAAATAAAATAAATAAATTATCATTTTCACATTGTAATCTCATACTTACTACAATTCATGTCATTTGCAATGAGCCTAAATGTCATTATTATCTCAGTTAATTTAATGTCAATAGATTAGTTTTACATTATAATATGTCACATTTTCAGATAAAATAAAATAGAAAGTAATCACTAAAAAATACAGGAATGAGGTAGTAGCGGACTGGTGTTTTATAGAGTACCTAGTTATGTATGTGTAATGTGTTCAAGTCGATATTAATTTATTTATTTCTCGGTTAAAAATTCTTTTATGCTATAATATGATTTTAAGTTTAAGTGGTTTTGTAGGTCATTTTTAAATTTGTTGTCATACTCTGTATCCTTAATTGAATTCGGGAGTTTATTATAGATTTTAACGCACATGGCCAGAGGCCCAGAATGAAACATAGCTAGTTTTGAGGTTGGTACCGCTAATTCGTTTAGATATCGGTTTCTTAGACTGCGTTGCAGTTATGGCTGGTTATGGTTGGTGTTTGGTTTGATAATTGCCCTTTCTCAAAATACACCCTGTATACCTACATGCAGGTTAGTTCCAAAGTAGTGCATATTCATGGTAAGCCTTTTATCTCTTACTTAGTAACTTGGTCCTGAGTTTCCGAGATGTTGTATAATTATGTTATACTCATAGATGTTTGAGATAGTTGCGGCTTATGTGAGCTATGACACATTGTTGTGCGTTGCTGCGACGCATGCGCTTCATAAGAAATACACACATACTAACTACAATGACAGCAAAGAGAATAATGTTTAAAGAGATTGAAGGCTAACATTTGTACATCACTTTAGCGCGCCGCACTTTTTTGTACTGAAATGTGATGCTTTGGGGCCCGATGCGGCTTTAATGTGCGCTTGCCTTTGAACTGCGACGAAAACGCACTGTGGCTGTTTTACAAATTATGCCCCAGCTTGATTTTCATAATGTGGATGATTTTAAAGTACCTAGTTTCTTTACGCTGGCTGAGCTTTTATAGTTCACAAAGCCTAACATAGTAAAGCATTAATACTATGAATAGTTCAACAATAAAACGCATATGAATTGTATCGTTCTCTTTATTTTCAGGATGGGATGTGCCGGAGGTCATCTTGCGCACAAAGGACAATGTGGCGGCGACTTATCTTAACATAACATATTACATTGACTTGATAAACACGATATCTTGCATTTATCTCAACATTTCGACTGAATCTCCTAATATTATCAAAAAATTGTTTTGAATAAAATTATTGCCATAATTTATTTGAGAGTTTTTTTATTTACCTACATAAATGCAGTCAATGGCGAAAGCTTTAGTACAAACGGAGCACATACGGAAGCCTTAAGCAAAAACACAACAAGTACAAATTAGCCCCAATGTTAAATGTTGATGCGCTGCTAACTGCTTATCATGGCTTAGTGTGGATCCTGTAACTTAAGATACGGAGTAATTTTTGTGGCAATTCAACAAATAAGAAGAGGTGCCTTAGAACGTAGTTTGAGCTTCATGTTACTGAGAGCTGCAAACCATAAAAAAAATATTAACCCTTCCATCCATGTACACTTTAGAGACCATTATGTTTGTCAAATCGAACCCACCTATTCCCCCTATTGTCAGCTAAAGTAATTAGTAATAGACGCGACAATAGCAAACTTAGTATTCCTAGATCCAGGACAGATTTACTGCGTAAAAGTATATTCTGTATGGCGTCCATTCTTTATAATACTTTGCAAAAATATTGGAGCGAATGTACAACAATACAAAATTGTATGTTACTATGGTTTTTATTTCAATCTGTCCTTCTATGAATACAAACAACCAAGAAATTAAAATAATCTTTTCCTACAAAGTGTCTGTTGTTATTGCGCAGAGCCATAGTGTTCTTGATAGAAAACAAATACTGCAAAGAAATGTTAAATCAAAAGACATTTCAACTTCATCAGAAAACTAAAAGATAATCTAATAATTCAAACCACATAAAATATACAGAAATTTCTGCAACAATTTCCTAAAGAATTGAAAAAATAATTACGATAAAACTGAATTAAATAAAGCAGGTAAAAATACAAAGCAACTTTGGAAACCTTAGAAACGTCACTAATAGGCTAATCCTTCACCACTCTTATCAGCTAACAATGTAAATAACATTTTTGTGGCCGACTAAAAAAATGGATCTTCGAATAACAAAGTTAAACTTCCGAATAAAATATTGAACCTCCGACAAAATTACTAAGTTACCGACAACAGAGTTTTTGTCAAAATAATCATATTAAATATATATGGGGGGCTACGTCTACTTAGGATACAAGAGTGAGCGAAGGGCACCCCGATGTTCGGTTTGGTTAGGTTACTTTAAACCCTTTACATAGAAATAGGAGCCCCGCGAAGCGGGGATCCGTCGTCATAGGATGCAAGAGCGAGCGAATGAGAATACAAATACCTTTACCTAGGTATATATTAAAACGTAATTTAAGCTGGTAGAAAAATATTATGTCAGTAAACAGTCATGTTTATTTTTCGAAGATTTCGGTATCTCATTCGGCCGTTTCGTCATTTTTATTCAGACAAAAGTAGTCGGAAAGTTAGTATTTTAGGCAGTAGATTTAGTATTTTGAGTAAGGACAATTCTTATTTTTTTGTCGGAGCTTTTATTACTATCCTTACTACATTATTGTGTTTGCCTGGAACAACCATTCCAATAACTTGACCTATCTCATTGGTCTAGTGACGTCAAGCACGGGGTACAGCGGGGTTATTGCATAACACACTAACAGTAAGAATGGCTTTCATTTTTACAGTTCAACAGCATTCATTTTGTTATTTACGTTGTTAAGCAGACAAATTTTTCGAACATATGAAGCAATGGATTAGCAATATCCTTCAAAATCATTCAGATTGTGATTGATAGTGTGTTACGGCATTAGGGTGCACGATTCAATCACTAAGTCAAGTTTAATTATTATGGGTTTTTTTCAAAATAAACTATGAAGCAGGATGCATGTAGTCTGAATTTGTACCCGGTTGATGAATATAGGCGCGCCCTCCATTACATAGAACGTATGTGTAACTGTCGAATTGCAGATGTGCTACTCAACTCTGCCTACCCACTCTGGGAATACCACTAGGTGTCTGAAACTAAACAGGTGTTCGAAAACTGGCGATAAGTAGCCGAGGGGCAATTCACGTAATTTAAAACGTTTAAAATCTAGTCGCAGTCTCATCTCAGCGACAAACAAATGTCAAAAACTTTTCAAAATGTAGGGAAATTAGAGGTGTTTTTGACAGATTGATACTGAGATCCTGGACTGTGAACGTTCTTAAAATTACTAGAACTGCCCCTCTGATCTCACTACACTACCGAGCAGTTGACGGCCTGCGCCTGCGTGGTCTACTTGCAAAGCTCTAGCCGTTACAGTGGAATTTTGGATTGTTACAATGAATGCTCCCGGTGAGTGAGCGCCTCTACCTTGTAGAAACACGTCTGGCTTGTAATGTGCCGTACGTGTCATTGATTTATGTCTGACATCTGACATGTGCTTTTAATGCAACCTCACTGCTATGCAAATATATGTAGGTAGCTATTATGTTATTGAATAGGATGGGTGGCTCGTACTTGCTTTACTAAGGTTGAATTTCACATGCATTTCATAAAACGTCAAGCTCTATTTTTCTTTAACCACCACCATGGTTGACTATGGAGCAGTGGTGGCCCAGTGGTAATAGCTCTGACTTACGAGTTGTGAGTCCTGGGTTCCCACCCCAGCATGCGCGTTACTTTGTGTAATTTATTTACTAACCACTGCTGTCAAAACGGTGAAGGAAAACATCGTGAGGAAACCGGCATGAACCAAAAATTCGAAGACATGTGACATCTAACAACCCGCACTGGGCCCGCGTGGTGGATTACAGCCTACTCCCTCTCACAGAGAGGAGGTCTGTGTCCCAGCAGTGGGAACATTATAGGCTGATTATGTATTTTTCACTATCTAAGGTCATCACGTGACAGTTAGATAGTTTCAACCTTTGGGAAGTTTCAATTTATTGGGAATTTTCACCTTACGAAAATATTCCTGATTAAAAAAACCTTATAACATTTAGCCTGTTGACTTGAGGATCCAACCTCAGTCTCGCAGCCGCGTTCGCTACTTCTAGACCAACTGACAAGAACCTAAATAATAGAAGACCAAAACCACTCCTCTATTCCAGTCCAGCGCTGAATAAGTACCGAATTCTGGCCTGGATTGTTTGGTAGATTGATGATTATATTGGTCTGATATAAATTCTAAAAAAAAACTGAGACTGACCATCTACGCGGGAGATATTACAGTGCACAAGTGTGTGCGTTATAGACACTGGTGCACTCACTCTTCCCTCACTATCAAAGTCCGATGGAACGGAAATCCGACATGACCGGAGAGAGATCAGCAGATACAGGGTAATCGAAAACATACCAAACCTTTTAGCACTAAGTTAGTGCTATTTTTTAGTGCCACTAACATAGTATCAGGATCCTGAACAATGTTTATTCTAATACTTAATAGCATTACGTAGTCGCATTGATTTTTAATTGAGTTTAAGATGCTCAAGCTTTTCATTCCCCGACAGTACATGTTTAATTTTAAGCGACTTCTTCTAAAGAGGAGGGTATGCATGCAGTCAGCGAGTTTTTTTTTTTTTAAACGATAATATAAGTAATTCCTTTATTGGCTTGACAGCAACAACACATACAATCTTAAAGCTGTTTGTCTATATCACAAAGTTACAATATTTGAATAACTGATTTTCATCCACTCGATATACAATACTTATCTCTAATGCTCTATTTCACTGTAATCACTGTGCCGTATGTTTCATTAATACTTCTAATGTTACACATTGTCATTACGCTACCTTATCATTTCTATTTATAACTCTATATGGGTCATCATAGGTAGGACAAAGTGACCACATCACCACCGCATTCCTTACAAAAACATATGTACACGTCTTTAAATCTTTACTTACTAAAATGTTACGTGAATCGCTAATCGCTCTTGACAGACGTCTCAACTTGTTTAGTACTTGACGAAACTGCACAGACATGCTCGGGTAGAAAGCCCGTTGGTTTCGTACGTGGAAAAAATGTCCTGGCAACCTAATAGTGTCGCCAAATACTATCTCTGCAGTACTAACATCTGAGTGACTTCTGCACGCTGCGCGAAATCCTAAATTTTTGTATGCCTAACAATCTCATAATACGGTTAAAAAGGTCGCTTTCCAATTCCCTGCCCTGGTTGGTCGCTATCCTACTTGGTCAACTGAACATGCACATCCAATGCTCCATCATCCTCACAAAATAACTGTGGAGACCATATCAGTTGAAATGTCTGAAACTGGTATTGCTTCAGACCAATGCGTAAAAAGATCTATAATAGTGACCTTTTGAAAATATAATATCTATGTATATCTAATACTAAAAATAACAAAATTAAATCCTAACTTAACTAAAACTATACAGAAACTAAAATATAGCGTCGAAAAATTCATCCGCATCGCTGTCGACTGGTAATGTTCCCAAGAGACTGGCGGCATTGCCACGTTGTATGGCAATGCTTAGCCTTTGGCCAAGGTAAAAACCAGCCCTTGGGTCACGGGAAGTGTCAACCAGCCGTTTTGAAATTTCTTTAAAAAGACCATGAGCACTCGGACCCCACGGCCCGAGGGTTTCAACCCCAAACGGCTCGAAAATATAATTTCCGATAAGGTTATTATATTTTCGCCGCTTGAGGTTTTCAGCAGCCGCAGCAGCAGCGCCAGCACAGCATGCCGAGCCAGGAAGATGGGATGGCGCAAGAGTATCGACACACGTTGCGTCCCACACTAAAGGCCTACCCACCTTCCATGGAAATAAAGACATACCGTCCGGTCTCTTGCCATCGTCGCGTGCCAAGCCATTGGGTTCTAATACAGCTGGAACGCCGACGGTAACAAGAGCTCGTCGGATGATGTCATTGATGTTCGCGTGGCGCGCTAAGCGACCCGCACTGCGGCTGCAAGACAGGCCATGATGTCCGAGGCTGTTGACATCTTCGCCACAGTGACAGCGATGAGGAGAACAGCAAGGAGTTCCTAGTCTTAGGGAAGCAGCGAGGCGAAAAGTAGTGTCGTCGAACAAAGTGCCTATGTTCGACGAAGGTAGTGCATGAAGCCAAAGACCCGACTCCCACCTACCCACAGCCAGCAGGCGCGCACGTTCCGCAGTAGTAGCAGACGAGTCAAGTAAATTATTCTGTACTACTCTGCAGAGCGGCTCATCCCACCGTCTCTGGGAAGATGGATTGTCGGGTGGATCTGTATTCGGGCAAGCGAGTCTCCAAGCATCCATAGCCTCGGTGAAACACGGCACATCAGAATTAATCAGTGTGGGGGCTAGGATTTTCCTGATTAATTTATCAGTGCCGTGGACCGAGGATATGAAAGCCGGTAAACTAATACTAGAAATTTTGCTATAATAGTTATCCAATAACGATTTCCGTGACATCAACACGTTTCCGTGACAGCAAGTCACGATCATGCGATCGTGACTTGCTTTGTATGTATAAAAGACACTCTGACTCAAGTTATTCTTTAGTCGCGATCAAATTTGATTTCGTAAGGACAACATGAAATTTACTTTGGGTAAGCCCTTTTAAAATATTTTATTTTTAAATGAAAATAAATAAAGTCTTGCCCTAGTTTTGTGGCAATATTTTGATATTTTTTGGCACTTTTCAGTCAATTTTCTTGTGGCAGTTGAAATCAAAGGATATTTATTTCATATCCTATATATTTGAGTTTGTTGCCCCACTTCTTCCCAGCTAAAGCACTAGGAAGAGGTAAAGGGGGCGTTTGTAGGGACTCTCTAATGTTATTTTGACGTTTACAGAGTGCTGATTCTCAGCCTACTTTCCTACTTTGAATAAATTACTTTTAATTTAGATTTTTGTTTTATAATGTTTCCTACTTTTGTATGACACAGGAAGTGAACAATAATAACCACAGACTTATACTGTGATAATAACTATTATATGAGTACTGTCATGGCATGTCAATATTAATATTTCATCATGAAATTGAACTACCGAACTAACGTCATAACTATTGATCTGATTATATGCAAGTTAAAATGATCGAAATATGCAACAAATTCGCCAAAAAGTGTCAAAATATTATTATGCAACATCAAATAGTAAATATTAGTCTTCAATGAGAGTAGGGATCCCGAATCCTGATCCCATCAGTGGTACAATACAATACAAGAAAAAAGTTTTTAATAAAAATAAAAACTTGGGTAACTTTTTCATAGACGTAACTTTATCGCATTTTCAACGAGATATCACGTTTTTGTTTTTGAAAACTTACTGTCCCGACTACCCTGGTAAAATTGTGCCTTCGATCCCGGAATGTATTTATGTAATTTTTATTTTCATAATGCCTATGTATTACGTTATGTTTATGTATGTATATTTTTTATTTTCTACCGCTTAAATTTGCATGATTTACTATAACACGTATTTACCGGAACTTAGAACGCCAAAAAATGCGTTCGCATAAAATCCGGTCTCTAGACACAGCACACATATCTTTGTTTCCAGTATTCACCCTATTCCTGGTGCTGCTGGGTTCCATGATGTCCAGCGCTAAGCGAGGCTGCACGTGTACCAAAGAGTACGAACCCGTGTGTGGAAAGGATGGAATAACCTACAACAACTCCTGCGAGTAAGTTTTATTTGTCATCATCTGTCTAGCCTTTTCCCAACTATGTTGGGGTCAGCTTCCAGTCTAACCGATTGCCGCTGAATACTAGTATTTTACATGGAGTGACTGCGTATCTGACCTCCACAACCCAGTAACTGGGTGACACGATACCCATTGGCTAGACTGATTATTATCAGACAATCGGGCTTCTACTGCGACCACCTGATTAACATGCTTTCCGAGGCATGCAATCCAGGACCAACCGCGGCAAGTGTTGCTTAACATTGAAGATCGGCCGTGCGGCTTTTTTAGCGTTTATTTTTGTATATTTATATATTTGTATCTACTTATGTAAATTTTTTGCCAAGTTTATTTATCTCATTATCGTAACGAAGAAGAAAATAAGTATGATGCGAACATGAGAAATAAAAACAAAACTTTTAACAAAACAAAAACAACCGACTTCCAAAAAATAAAAAAAAACACTAAAAGTGAAAAATAACTTTTTTTTTCGAAGCAGCTTTTTAGTTTATTGACACCGGCTTCCGAAATTAAAGTTAGTTTTCACTGTAGTTTTTTTGAAAGTCGGTTGTTTTCTTTGTAAAAAAGTTTTTATTTTTCCCGACTACGGCGATGCAAAAAGGAGGGTTATGATTTTGACCGGTATGTATGTTTGTTCATCTGTTCCCTCATAACTTCTAAATTTCTTGTCATAATTGGACAAATGAGGTATTGCTGGAAGCGTCTTGATCGTCCGCTGATAGGCTATTTGACGTGATATTAAATTGAATATGGCGCCCTCTAGCGGAAATAAAGTGATAAAAAAAAATAAAAAATCATGCCGTGTTGGATATCAAATGAAAGGGCTTAACATTTAAAAATATAATAATATATAAACCAAATAACACTTCGCACGAACCGAGGATCGAACCTAGAACACCACGGCCAGCAGTCGTATCGATTACGACATATGACGCTATCACCTAACTTCAAAAAAAAAACATCATATTTTATATTTAGTTATGGCTGGTTATGGTTGGTGTATTTTGAGAAGGGGCAATTATATAATATGCACTACTTTGTAACTAACCTGCATGTAGGTACATGCAGGTTAGTTCCAAAGTAGTGCATATTCATGGTAAGCCTTTTGTCTCTTACTTAGTAACTTGGTCCTGAGTTTCCAAGATGTTGTATAATTATGTTATACTCATAGAAGTTTGAGATAGTTGCGGCTTATGTGAGCTATAACACATTGTTGTGCGTTGCTGCGACGCATGCGCTTCATAAGAAACACACACATACTAACTAAAACGACAGCAAAAAGAATAATTGTTTATAGAGATTGAAGGCTAACATTTGTACATCACTTTTGCGCACCGCACTTTTTTGTACTGAAATCTGATGCGTTGGGGCCCGATGTGGCTGTAATGTGCGCTTGCCTCTGAACTGCGACGAAAACGCTCTGTAGCTGTTTTACAAATTATGCCCCAGCTTGGTGGATGAATTTAAAGTACCTAATTTCTTTACGCTGGCTGGGCTTTTATAGTTCCCAAAGCCTAACATATTAAAGCATTAATACTATGAATAGTTCAACAATAAAACGCGTATGAATTGTATCGTTCTCTTTATTTTCAGGATGGGATGTGCCGGAGGTCAGCTTGCGCACACAGGACCATGTGGCGGCGACGTATCTTAACATAACATATTACATTGACTTGATAAACACAATATCTTGCATTTATCTCAACATTTCGACTGAATCTCCTAATATTATCAAAAAATTGTTTTGAATAAAATTATTGCCATAATTTATTTGAGAGTTTTTTTATTTACCTACATAAATGCAGTCAATGGCGAAAGCTTTAGTACAAACAGAGCACATACGGAAGCCTTAAGCAAAAACACAACAAGTACAAATTAGCCCCAATGTTAAATGTTGATGCGCTGCTAACTGCTTATCATGGCTTAGTGTGGATACGGAGGAATTTTTGTGACAATTCAACAAATAAGAATGTCATTTTTAAAACATAAAAGAGGTGCCTTAGAACAATGTTTGAGCTTCATGTTACTGAGAGCTGCAAACCATTAAAAAAATATTAACCCTTCCATCCATGTACACTTTAGATACTATTATGTTTGTCAAATCGAACCCACCTATTCCCCCTATAAATCAGCTAAAGTAATTAGAAATAGACGCGACAATAGCAAACTTAGTATTCCTAGATCCAGGACAGATTTACTGCGTAAAAGTATATTCTGTATGGCGTCCATTCTTTATAATACGTTGCCAAAATATTACAGCGAATGTACAACAATACAAAATTGTATGTTACTATGGTTTTTATTTCAATCTGTCCTATGAATACAAACAACCAAGAAATGAAAATAATCTTTTCCTACAAAGTGTCTGTTGTTATTGCGCAGAGCCATAGTGTTCTTGATAGAAAACAAATACTGCAAAGAAATGTTAAATCAAAATAAAATTCAACTTCATCAGAAAACTAAAAGATAATGTAATAATTCAAACCACATAAAATATTATACAGGAATTTCTGCAACAATTTCCTAAAGAATTGAAAAAATAATTACGATAAAACTGAATTAAATAAAGCAGGTAAAAATACAAAGCAACTTTGGAAACATTAGAAACGTCACTAATAAGCTAATCCTTCACCACTCTTATCAGCTAAAAATGTAAATAACATTTTTGTGGCCGACTAAAAAAAATGGATCTTCGAATAACAAAGTTAAACTTCCGAATAAAATATTGAACCTCCGACAAAATTACTAAGTTACCGACAACAGAGGTTTTGTCAAAATAATCATATTAAATATATATGCGGGGCTACGTCTACTTAGGATACAAGAGTGAGCGAAGGGCACCCCGATGTTCGGTTTGGTTAGGTTACTTTAAACCCTTTACATAGAAATAGGAGCCCCGCGAAGCGGGGATCCGTCGTCATAGGATGCAAGAGCGAGCGAATGAGAATACAAATACCTTTACCTAGGTATATATTAAAACGTAATTTAAAACGTTCAAAATCTAGTCGGAGTCTCATCTCAGCGACAAACAAATGTCAAAAACTTTTCAAAATGTAGGGAAATTAGAGGTGTTTTTGACAGATTGAGACTGAGATCAGGACTGTGAACGTTCTTAAAATTACTAGAATTGCCCCTCTGATCTCACTACACTACCGAGCAGTTGACGGCCTGCGCCTGCGCGGTCTACTTGCAAAGCTCTAGCCGTTACAGTGGAATTTTGGATTGTTACAATGAATGCTCCCGGTGAGTGAGCGCCTCTACCTTGTAGAAACAAGAAAAATGAGAATAATAGCAACATAATAACAATAGCTAGGAATATTCCATTATACAATTTAAAACATTGGCATTATTGGCCATATTATTACATTTACAGAACCCATAATTGTCAGTAATAATCAAGATAATAATTCAACTAACTTACGTGACATCTGGTCGATCTATTCTACATAATAATGTCAATAGTACTAATCAACTCACTGTAGGCCGGAGCTCCGTTCTGGTCGATGTCTCGAACACGAATGATCCTCGCCACCGGGAGCTCCTCCTTTTATAGTCGTGAACAGAACAACTTTGACGTTTCTATCTACCGTCATCCAAAATGTCAACGGCATAAAAGGTGGATATCCGTTTGGAATATTTTCTATGTTTTGCTACATTATTTCTTAATATTTGGGTTATGCAAAACATTACTATTTTATCAAGTTTTAACATTAATATGATAACAATAATAATACATATAATTAGGATAATCTATTACGCGCGATGTCTTTCCAATACACAAATGTTCAGTACACTGAAATGGTGACTATGGTGAGGACTTTGGCACGGTATGGTGATAATGTGGCTCTAGCTTGCAGAACGTTCAACCAAAGGTATGGTACAAGAGTAGACCGCGGGACTATGTTAGCTGCTACTCAGTGGCTTCGTGACCACAGATCGTTCCGACCGAACATGGCCATCGACAGGAGAGCCAATGTGCGTACACGTACTCGTCTTCAAAACGAAATACTGAACTATTTCGATGAAAACCCCATGCCAGTACCCGAGAAGCAGCGCATGTAGTCATATGCATGTGTGGAGAACACCTGAACACTTCGTGGTGATAAAGGACATCCATTCCACCTCAGAAGAAAGAAGCCAGGAGTTGACTCCAAACGATTACGCACCATGCTTGCAGTTCAGCCGCTGGTTATTAGAAAATTGGCAGCGGAACATAATTTGGACATATGAAAGTACATTCACACGTGCACGAAAATCTACTTGTATTTCAAGTAATCTATGTAGTGGTATCCCTAGGATGTGAGTTCAACCGTGGGCACATCTATATACAGGATGTCCCTGGAAGTATGGATTAAATCGAATAGGGGTGTGGGCAAGGTCATTTTCAAACTTTTTAACCCTGAGAATGTCGGTGAATTTTTTTACGGTTCAAAAGTTATGACCAATTTTTGTTTTCTTTCAATCACTTCGCAAGTGCTCAAAGGAAAAATTCATTTAAAAAGTCTATCAGGGCAGGGCTATCAATTTAATTTTTTTAGTAACCCTGATAGTTCTTTTTTTTAATGATTTTTTACATTTTGCTTACTTTAAGATACCTATCCACTAAGAAAGGGTTTTTCGAAATTTCACCCCTAAGAGGGTGAATGGGGGGAGGGTGAAATTTCATGCGGACCAAGTCGCGGGCAGAAGCTAGTCTAGTTATAAATATCATAAACAAGAAACAGTATCAAAACCAACACCAAAAAAAAAAAACGTTAATTAAAATGGTTTAAACCAGACTGATTAACACAATAACTTTGGTAGATAAGTCACATTCGTGTGGCACCAATTGTCACATGAACGTGACTTATCGTGGCAGCTTTGTATATAAGACACTCGGACTCAAGTTATTCTTTAGTCGCGGTCAAATTTGATTTCGTAAGGACAACATGAAATTTACTTTGGGTAAGCCCTTTTAAAATATTTTATTTTTAAATGAAAATAAATAAGGTCTTGGCCTTGTTTTGTGGAAATATTTTGATATTATGTTTTTGGCACTTTTCAGTCACTTTAATTTTGAAATCAAAGGATATTTATTAACCGACTTCAAAAAAAGGAGGAGGTTCTCTGTTCATCGGAATCTTTTATTTTTTTTTATTTATATTCCCCGATTACTCGAAGACGGCTAGACCGACTTGAATTTTTTTTGTTTGAAAGGTTGTACATCAAGTCAGGATCTGATGATTAGATCCTGGAGAAATCGAAGGAAATCTCCACATATTATAGGCACACCTATAGCGATTTGGGTATTTTTTTATAGTAACTCGTGCATTTGCTCTCGGGAAGCACCATTTGGTGAAGTGGAACTGATAATGAAGACCACAGATGGCCACCAGAACTACTCAATAATAAGTGTTGTATACAATGCGAATTGTGAAATGGAGCTGATTGTGAAATACCAGGAGAACTCCTCAACAATTAACGTCCCTGCATCGGGAAAAGGAATATTTTGTAAAAGGCGATGAGCAAGTTGACATTAGGCTATTGTAACCTAGATAAATTATAAACAGACCCACTAAAAAGCGAGAAATAAAAAAAACTTTTTAACAAAAAGAAACCGACTTCCAAAAAAAAACACTACAAAGTGAAAAACAACTTTAAAATTCCGGAAGTTGCTTTCTTTGGAGTTGTTTGCCACAGACTTCCGAAATTAAAGTTAATTTTCACTTTGTAGTGTTTTTTTGGAAGTCGGTTTTTATTTTTTGTTAAAATGTTTTTTTTTTGTTCCCTATATTTTGGAGTTTGTTGCGCCACTTCCCAGGCGTTCAAAAAGTGCTGATTCTCAGCCTACTTTGAATAATTGACTTTTAATTTTGATTTTTTGTTTTATAATGTTTCTTACTTTTGTATGACACAGGAAGTGATCAATAATAACTATTATATGGGTACTGTCATGGCATGTTAATAATAATATATCATTATGAATTTGAACTACCGAACTATCGTTACTGAACTATTGATCGGATTATATGCAAGTTAAAATGATCGAAATAAGCAACAAAAGTGTCAAAATATGTAACATCAAATAATATACACTAGTCTTCAGTGAGAGTAGGGTTCCCGAATCCTTAGCCCGTCAGTGGTACGATACAATACAAGAATAAAGGTTTTTAATTAAAAAAAAAAACTTATTTGCCTACGTCAAAGTAAAATAAATTGCGTAATTTTTTCGCATTTTCAATGAGAATACTTACTGTTCCAAATATCCAGTAGTAAAATTGTGCCGGTTCGATCCCTTAAACTATTATATAATTTGTATTTTTATAATTACGTTATGTTTATGTATGTACAATTTTGTATTTTCTACCGCTTAGATATTATACACGATTATTAGCTTATAAGAATAACACGCATTTGCATGAACATATTTATCGCCGAAATATGTATTCTTATAAAATCCGGTCTCTAGACATAACACACATATCTTTGTTTCCAGTATTCACCCTATTCCTGGTGCTGCTGGGTTCCATGATGTCCAGCGCTAAGTCAGACTGCTACTGCACCGCAATCTACAAACCCGTGTGTGGCAAGAATGGAAAAACCTACAGCAACTCCTGCGAGTAAGTTTTATTTGTCATCATCTGTCTAGCCTTTTCCCAACTATGTTGGGGTCAGCTTCCAGTCTAAGCGGATGCCGCTGAATACTAGTATTTTACATGGAGCGACTGCGTGTGGAGGTCAGCCACAACCCAGTAACTGGGTAACAGTATACCCCTTGGCTAGACTGGTTATCAGACAATCGGGCTTCTACTGCGACCATCTGCTTAACGTGCTTTACGAGGCATGGAGTAGTGTCGGTATGAAATGGATGGTCACCAATCCAAGACCAACCGCGGCAGTGTTGCTTAACATTGAAGATCGACCGTGTGGCTTTTGTAGCGCTTATTTTTGTATATTTATTTGTATGTCATTTTTTTTTGCCAAGTTTATTTATCTCATTATCATAAAGTAGAAGAAAGTAAGTAAGATGCGGACATAGAGAAATAAAAACAAAAGAATGTTAAAAAAAAAACATGAAGTCCTGTGCTAGGCCGAAAGGCATGCTGATGATAATATCTCTGCATGATGCTGCGCTATTTAAATATAAATTTCAAATTATGTTATACTCGTAGAAGTTTGAGATAGTTGCGGCTTATGTGAGCTATAACACATTGTTGTGCGTTGCTGCGACGCATGCGCTTCATAAGAAATACACACATACTAACTACAACGACAGCAAAGAGAATAATTGTTTATAGAGATTGAAGACTAACATTTGTACATCACTTTTGCGCACCGCACTTTTTTGTACTGAAATCTGATGCGTTGGGGCCTGATGCGGCTGTAATGTGCGCTTGCCTTTGAACTGCGACGAAAATGCGCTGTGGCTGCGATTTTAAAGTACCTACCTAGTTTCTTTACGCTGGCTGAGATTTTATAGTTCCCAAAGCCTAACATAGTAAAGCATTAATACTATGAATAGTTCAACAATAACAAAACGCATATGAATTGTATCGTTCTCTTTATTTTCAGGATGGCAAAAGACGGAGTTCCGCTTGCGCACGAAGGACCATGTGGTTGCAGACCATGTGGTTGCAGACCATATTGACATAACATAGTACACTGACTTGATAAACACGATATCTTGCATTTGTCTCAACATTTCGATTCTTTTTATTCTTCGTATATTTTAAATCTTGTTTTCCCAATACATTGCCACTACTACGGCGTTGTCGAATTAATCTCCTATGTATTACCAAAAAATTGTTTTGAATAATATTATTGTCATAATTTATTTGTGGGTTTTTTTATTTATCTACATAAATGCAGTCAATAGCGCAAGCTTTAGTACAAAGTAACTTTAATTTCCGAAATCTGTGGCAAACAACGAAAATGCGAACCCAACGATACCAACTTCCGAAAGTGAATTTTTTGGAAGTCGGTTGTTTTTTTTTTTTGTAAACAAATCTCTATTCTTACTACAAGTAAGGCATGTATAACGGGTGTAAAAAGACGCCTAACGAAGTCAAGAGTTACTTGTTCTTCCCGTCATTGTTATAATTTTATTGTAGGTGTTGGTCCATAGCGAGAAACCTTTTGGTTCTGCAAATATTATAGATAAGTTGTGCGGAGTTTCACTAGCTAATCTAAAAAGCTACAAAAGTTTTAAGCCTCTGACGTCCAAGCTTTGTTATGGGTGCCAGGGCTCTCAAATGAACACCAGTTAGACAAATAAATGTTCGGAATTTCACAGTGTAGGTACTATAGTCAGAAACTAAAATAAACTAATTTATGATGTAAAAACATAGATCCGATTCCAGAAATAACCTATTCAAGTTAAACTATAATTACGCGTTTTATTTATCGCGATACCGTTAGCTCGCCGAGGGCTAACAGTACTGTTTATGTCCACTTGTCCACTAGTGGACATACATAATACGTAGCAGCAGATGAATGGGAACGTTCCTATCCTAATCACTAGCCATTACAACTGGATGCCGTTTGACAAAATGTCCGTAAAGTAATTCACAGCGCAGTCATAACAAATTGAGGTCATTATCAGATGTCTGTTCTATCAATCAGTGTACGCTAGTTGGAATATACGACAGAATAGTTGGGGCGGCACTGAACGGAGGTAAGTTCAGGTGGGTGACGGCAGATTGCGGCAATTAAGCGTCGTGGGATCTTGTATTGGTGAGCTACGGTTGAAACATACGGGGTGAGAATTGGAACGGGCCCGAAAAGTCTGTGATCAAATTAGTGGAGTTTAGGTATGATTTAAAGATGTGAGTCATCGGTCAGCATAATTATAAAAGTCTTACTTACTATTTACTAACCTTATACAAAAGGATTAGCTCCACAGGGTTAGTCACAATTTAAACCCAGCGCACCGTTAAGTTTTAAACCTAATGTTTAATATTAGTAATGGCAAATTGAAGCACTTTCAGGATCTGTACCGCCAGGCAGGGAGAACTTGCTTGGAGACACGGGACAGCTAATTAACCACATAAGACTTCAACTGGCCTACTGTAAACTTAAAAACCATACATAATATCTATCGTAAAGGTCTTTGTCCAATGTTATGATGCAATCATCAAACTATCACATCTGAATACGCTTACCGAGACAATGCGCATGTACATTCTGTCATGTTCTGTAGACCTATTATCTATGACTTAAAGCTAGACTAGATTCCTATTGTCATTGCCTCTAAGCCCAATTAATCGTAATAGCTAGAATAAGGGTAATATCAGATAGTTGAACATTAGCCAAGAGCTGGTCATAATGTGGAAACACAAAGATATATGGTATGACCGTGCACGCTGTTGAACATCTGCGGACACGGCCGTTTACTGATAATGTTATGTCTATACGGACTTGGCAGGGTAGATTATGATCGAAGGATACAATTGGACAAAGCCGCGTATTTAGTGTCTACCTTTAGTACCTTGTAACAGGAGTTTTCGCAAAGAAGTATTGCGGAAATTGCGGTGCAAAGGGCGGAATTTATGTCCCAAACTGCAGTATGACAGTATTTTGATAATAATGTCAGTTTGAATCATTGGTACTACTTATGCTAAAACTTGCTCAACGTTTTTTACTGTATACCTATGCAACCGAGTAATTAAATGTTGCAAATAATGGGAAAAATTAAGAACATATCATTATCATGCAATATTTACATTAAATTAAACACGCTCCGTCACTAATTTCGTACCACATATTTTTAGAAAGGCCTTGAATAGGTACTAGAGTTATTATTTCAAATTACGACACAGCGTTCCAACATTTAAATCTTCCCAACGCTCTACTTAACCTATTCTGTGCCAACAAATTCACGTTTACCAAATACACCCGCCACAATTCCGTCTCCATATGTTTCCACCAGGTCGTTAGAGATACAGACAAAGTGCTATCACGTGCATGCAGATCCAGGCGATACGTCTCGGGCCTTCGACGCGAACAATTGGACTGCGGGCTGCGTTATACATGATCAATTGAGTCGCTGCGTTTAATTGTGCAATCTGTGGCTGTATGTATACTAATGTAGGCAGTAGAGATAGGTAATTGAACTGATTTACATAATAATATGTATGTATAGGTCAGGAACGTGCAGGATTAACATAATAATAAACATAAGTGCATGTTATCTTGCTGGAATATATCGAGTACATTTTTTGCTTCGCGGGAAGCCCACACAGGACACGATTTAAATATTTAAGCGACTTGGCAATTGGCCATGTTTTTGTACAAAGAATATTATTAACTAGAGGGTCATTTTGCCCGGTCTGGGGATCGAACCCAAGACACCTTGAGCGCTAAAAAAAAGTTACTGACAATATTGAAATGCAGTTCATACTGTAGATATAGTCAGGCGAATTAATTGTTTAGCAAAATTGACAACCAACTTAAATTGACCGTAATTATATTAAAATCACAATTGTCAATCTTCAACAGTTGGTTGAAACGGCTTTAACACTTTCAAGGACAATATACGGGTATGACGTCATAACAATAAAACTTCTATTGTGCCTCGTTTACCGCACCGGAACCTGTCACGTCAAATGTGGTTCAAATAATATCTTAATAATTAATTTTCCTAACAACCGAGTTTCTACAAAAAACAAAAATAAAATACCTCCACCTCTCCACTGAAGCAACCAGTTGCTTTCAAAAGTTTATCATACAACAACATCATCAGGCGATCGATAAAGATAATATAACAACAGTTGAATATCCAATGAAATATAAAGGTAAGTAGCAACTGATGCTGTACCCTGGGGTGTAACGTGTGACTAAAGACGGCCAATGGAACGTTATCGTGGTAATGGTGTAACTTGATAGTTTCGGGTACGTTAGGAAGGTGAGCATACAACATTTTGGAATATTACTTTGAGTTTACGTTATTCTGGGCCTGGATTTATTTATTTATAGATTTCTGCCAGCCTATTTTTCTTTAACCTGTAGAAAAAAATTACCCATTTACGTTACTCCCACAGGCACACGAAAATATAGATATTGACTATCAACTCATAATGCGAAGCATTAAAGAGTGCTTTACGATCAAAAAACAATTTTTGCCTCCTTTCTGCAACTGTTTTTATTGTTATACTCCTGCTAGTACACAGAACCTACTTAATTTATATACCATTGCATAGATCATTTAATGGAGATTAATTCTGTACTTCTAAAATGTATTTAATGTAGTAGAAACGAAAAAATAACAAAATATTTCTAAAAAAAATCCTGTCAATCAACTGTGAAACCTGAAAACATTGTAGCTTGCGAAAAAATCAATTAATTGAGTCATTTTTTTTTAATAGATTCGTTTCACTCATATGAGGTACCATAGTGAAAATGGCTCTTTTATTCAAAGTAGTTTAATTATACTTAATTAAAAACTAACTAATATAATATCTTTATCTATGGTTTTTATATACGATCAAATGAGCATTAAGACTCGTGTACTTTTGGATTTTCCAAATGTTTTTTTAATGGAATATCTCTGCTGTTGTCTACCACATGACACTATTAGTGTTGGCAATATTAATACTCACATGCGCCCACGATACAATACAACAAGTAACACATACATAAATACCCATGTGGTAGGCAGAAACTACAGAACGCCACCTAATACGATCCTTACTGACTATTTTTGCTTCGCTAACATTCATACATCTGGTCAAGACATACAATCAAATATTTATGATGTATCAATAGTTAAGCTGATTAGGAAATGTGGGAGGTGAACCAATTGCACCAAACCTAACCGAGGTCCTTAAATATCTTTAGTTTTAGCTTACAACAGCTATTATTAAATTAGATTTATTTTTATTGGCGGACGAAGGAATCCCAAAAATGTTGCGGATAACCCAATTGGGAAAATCCGTCACTTAATTCCTACTGGTGTCCCATGACCTCGCGAATGACTAGGTATTTCATATTTTATGCGTGTTCAAATGCAGATGTTTACCAGACCTGTTTATTATGCAATGTACTTAAATAATTCTTTCACGATATTTCCTGTCACCTTGAATGTACTTGTGCATGCAAGAAATAAACACGAATGTAGCTACTGTTATATAATAGGTTCAGGACGCAGGTAACATGCAAAAAATAAGTGTATTTTAGCGTTGGTCTAGTTATGGTTGCCAAGGTCCTGGGTTCGATAACAAGGTTAGATCAATTACTAAGAAATAGTAGGAAGTAGATGTTGTTATAATTAAATAGTAAAAGGAAATATTTGTTTCACATTCCTGGTCCTGGGAACCCTTCAAACTAAGATAAAAATTCTTTGACGGCTAATAAACAGAAGGGCAATTCCCGTACTTAAAAACGTTCAGAATCTAGACGAAATCTCATCGCAAAGACAATCAATGTCAAATACCTACTTGTTGTTAATATTTTTTTGTACCTTCACGTACCACCTACGTACCTACCTACTCCTTGGAATTTAGTTGCAAACTTTTCATAAGTTTGCAACTAAATCTGGCATTTTTTTACCTACAAGTCCTATTTCTTGGGTACCTAAAACATTTCCGCAAGTACCTTACTTAAGAGCGTAGGTATTTGAAATAGGTAGGTTACGTAAAGGTGTTAAAATGCCGCATTTCTTGAATTCGAGTCCTCTAATTTGTCACTGCTTTTTAGGGCCCACCCATTTCTTTTGCGAAAGAACAAAATACGTGCGGTTTGACGACAAATGATTCGGTTAGGCGGATTTTATTTCGTAACGTAAGAATACCTTTAGAACAAAAAATAAATTTAACGGCTGTATTTTTATAAACGAGCTAATCAGGATTAAAAAAGAATCTATTGGGGCTTATCAAAATGCAAAATAGCCAGATCTTTGTGATCTAGAATGAAGAAGTGAGCTATTCGCAGGAGCCTAGATATGTGTTGTAAAAATAAGGATTACTTTTATTACTCTACAAAAAAATTGCCATACATATTATATGTTATGTAATATTTATGTGCCTTCACTATCTTAGCTTACTTACCCTCGTAAATTTCAAAAACCTAACATACATTTATGTACAAGTAAGTATGCATAAACGGAACCTCTTAAACGCCTACCAATAAACTAACAAGAACATAAAAACCGCAAACTTGCCGCGACATTTCCTTCAGTACAATACCTTACACACGGTATGAAAATCACTGGTTACTGCATTGAAATCACACTTGAAGAAGGAAATGTCTTAGAGCGATTTCCACCAATAAAACTGAACGCGGTTTGGATGTGTTGATCGCGTTCAGTTTTTTTTATGAAATTCGCCCTTCATTATTATGCTGCATGAATACTGATAAAAAATTCTTTGATTACAAAAATCTAAATCTCAGTCCGCTATATTTGTTTAGTAAATAAGACATTGAAAGAAGAACACACTTTACAAACATATGGCGATGTGTCACCTCAGTTTTTATACGCCATCCACTCGGCAGTAGGCAAACCATTAATATTCTCATATGCGGTCGTATATTTAAGTAACAAATGCAAATACTCTGATTTATTTTGGAGAAGGCACGCGATATTACTGTAGAATAGATGGGGGCAGAAGATCCAGTCGTTTACATGAAAAAATGCCAAAGTGTGTACTTGAATAGACGTAACAACTGATAATAATGATTGTTCTGCATACCAATCTGTAACATTATGAGTGTTTAACAGCAATACATGATCACAGTGCACTTGGAAAGCATTTCTACCGTTTTAGAGTTTGACCTACTGTATCTTCTTATTCTGTGGCGTTACGAGATATATACAAAATATATGTATGCGCGATAGTGATGGGCGTAGCGTGTCCGAAATAGTTGAATTTACAATTATCTGACAAGTTATCGGTGATTTTTGAATTTATAATAATTTAGTTTAGGTACTGTTTTATCGATTTATCAGTCAGGGAAAACCATAATACATTTAGTTTTATTATGATAAGAGAAATAATAGCTAAGTTAAATGAGCTGAATCTATCATCTGAGACACGGTGTATATTTTTTTTGAGAAATGAAATAATGCCTTTCTTTATAGAGCTAGCTTGAGTTTCTATACACAAAAATATAACTTAGGAAATAACGATAGATGAACACATCGATAGAATATGCTCATAGAAAGATAATAATTCTGCAGATTTACAAAAAATGCTACTGTTTATTAAACTCAAAATATTGTTATAAAAAGTCGGAACACAGCTAAGTTTTTCTGTTAGAAAAGCTTACCCCATTCGCTTAAAATCTGCACACTTTTAAACCTCTCAAATTAACTTTGCTTTCAAATCACATGCAAATAACAAATAGTCACACTGATCTAAAAATAAAAGAAGAATAAAACTGAACGTTTCACTTATCCAAACAGCACACGTCCTGAAAATCTTAGAAAATAACCGGTTTTCAGCGCTGAAATACTTGAAATGCAGACCAACGTATGGGAGCTGCATGACTGAAATTGTGCAGTTTAAATTGCTATAGATAGCTTCCGGGAATAATTCGAGAAATTATAGCTGTAGTCTGATCATGTCCGGAATACTGGAATATTGCAATGACGGGAGCCATTTACAGTGCGATGTTCTCTGAAGCCATACGATTCGACATTTTACCGGGATGAAAATCAGATGATTTTAAAGTGCAGGTTTATTCGGGTACGTGTTGTTGCATTGTTCGTATAATTTTGGTCTCCATTGACGCCACCATTCATGATCACGTGGTTTCGATTATGTTTCACAAAGATTTTAATTATATTATTTCTGACCACAATTTTGTGACATTTTTTTTAAATTTTTCCGTACGGTAATACAGTACAGAGGGTGCCAGGGACGTCGACGCGCAAACTGCAACTATGATTTCTACACATGATTCTAGACCCCATTGAGTAGAAAAATCCATGAAAACAGGTTGTGCGTCGCTGTGCCTGCCAGCCTGTATTATCTAGTGAGAGTCGAGCTTACCGTCGAGCTAAAACTCCATAAACTCAAAACATCCAAATTCAAATAACTCTTTCCCTTTGTTCAAAACCCTCATACCGAAATTTTTGGCCACAAAAACAGCCAACATCTAAACAACGACAGGCCCACACATTTTCATTTCGTCGTGTCTTTGTCAATTCAGCTCATTGCGAGCATTCCCTTTGACTGCCAGCCAATTCGTGCCAACCTACCCACTCAGATAACATCCCGGAATGCACAACATTAACATAAAACCAGCACTAATCTCAATCTAAATTTAGTGTTGGCTATGTCGGTATTTGCATTAGTAGCCGGTAATTAGTTGTAGTGGCACTCCCTTTGTCACATCCCTAGTGTCGTAATTTGGCGCGCTTTGCATACGGCGGCCATATTTGTTTAGCGTTTAAGAAATTTTAGGCTGTGTGTTATTGCCACCGTTTATGATAGCATTTATTAGTTTGTAACATTAACTATATTAAATTGTTTTTGGTACGTCTATAGTGGCTGTGGATACGGAAAATTAAATAAAAAGCCGGCCGATGGCTTCAATCAAAGAATTGAATGTTGCTACGAATTCATTGATAATTTCCGCGCGTAGAGAAGGGTGCCTTTCAGTTGTTTTTTTTTATTATTTGTCGATTCATTTGTATTTTTTTTTTTTGTGAAAAAAAGAGAATTCTGTGCCATAGGCTTCTACTCCGTTCACTTTTTATACACTGTTTTTGTACAGACCTAAGTCATGACTCTTTCATACTTTACTATCAAAATCAGTTGTAGCTATAATAATAATTACTGTACCGAAGTCCAATTTTGGTCAAGACATCATAATAAAATTATGTCTCACGTCGCTAACATTCACCACAGGTGACTTGTTAGCTTAATTGGCTTAAAGCACCCCAATTATATGTTCACACGTTGTGTTAGCCTCAAGATGTCCTTTATTATGAGATAACATGACACAGCCGTATGCAACGTGTATTTAGAAACTGGCTACTCAAAGAGCAGATTTGAAAATAGGGTAAAACAACACTGAAAAGTTAACCAAGGGCAGTTTATTTATTTATTTATTTTTATTGGTTCACCAACAATTGTTTGCACAGGTTGTATGCTAGAAAGTAACATGCAGAAATGTGAATGCCACAGTGCAACAATCACTTATAGGTAAACTCCGCATGCATACCTAGATGCCGCATGCGCAGTTCGAGCTATAATTACCAGGCATAAGTTGCTAGCTGTCATTCTAAAGTAATGATTATGGTAGTTTTCCACATTAATTCCACTTATTGTATTTGAAATAATTTTACTGAAATCCTTTGAAGAACAGTGTATTTTTGTCCAGGTCTAACAAACAGTAAAAACATACAACAAAATATAATATTCTCTCTTAAAATATTTTCATGTTTGTGCAACATTTTAAAGCTTCCTTGGCACATCTTCAAAAGTTGGGCACTGCCACTGGTTTGAAAGAGAATAAAAACAAAAGAAAAAAAAATTGGAACTTTTTAAAGCCAGTCTGTATTGTTTTTAAAAGGAGGCTTTAACTTAAAAAAGAAGAATGGATCGTCCATTAGTCACTTGTCACTCGTATCCGTCACTTTGGTCCTGAGATCCGAAAGTTTTAGGATAATTTGTCGATAAAAAGGAAGTCGTTACAAAGCCTTAAAGGGATGTTATCTTTACCTTCGTTTTTTCGTAGGTATATCTCAAATCTTAACAAACAGTGGTATTACTGTAGAGAGCAAGTTTCATAGAGGAGTCTTCATCGACGATAACGTGTTGTATTTTGAGTAATAACGTTTTCAACGAAAAAACTTTTGTATTGTATTTTTCCTTTATCTATGTGTTTCCTTTATCTCTTGTGTGTACATTAATAGTTCATCATCTGCCTTTTCTCAACTGTGTTCATAAACAGTTAAATAAAAATAAGAACCGGTATCACAAAATTATTCACCTAAACTAACGAATTATTTATTATTATTTACTTAACGTTCATTATACAAAAACGAACAAAAATAATACTGTAAAGGGATGAAAGTGACAACTCAAATACTGATAAGTCGTTCCTTGGGATTCGTTCTCAACAATAAATAATTGTACCTAACGAGAATTGAATTAAGACTGGTTGGCAATTTACAAGCTTTCCACTAATCACAGTTGGCACTCTGTCAGATTTGTTAATGTAAAAGGACCAACAATTCTGCGATTGTATGAAAATTCACTTCCCCTCATTCATTTTCATTAAGTTTCCATTATTGAAATCACTTACTCAATATCATGTCGGTGAATTTCCGATTCTTTGTTTACCCATTTTTGATCACTTGTAAGCCAATGACAAACAGACCTAATTACATGCAATCGCATTGGCAAAATAAAATATATCACATGTATTTTGCAATTAAGCAAATTGTATCTCCTTTGAAAGGTAATAAATTCGTTATAAGTCCAGTATGTTCAAAGTTGCCAAACAGCATCATATGAGCATGTGAATATGCTTAATAAATTAGTTTCGAGAAACTCCTGCATCTTTGCTTGTAAGGAAAGTTTGATGTTATGAAAATGTATGCCGTCTTCCACTACGCGAGAAATGGTATTAAATTGAATCTTGTGGTACCTTTTCTCCCAAAAGTTCAGTGCAGGGTTTATACTACACGAAATTGTAAACAATTATTTCTAAAATGCAGAACTATGACGACAAAACGACGTATCATTAAAAAATCTGATCAAATTAAAAAACACTTTGGGAAAGATTTTTTTTTCAAATAAGTATATATTTTTTTAAATATGGCAACAGTTTCGCGAGCTTTGTTTTTTTTTTTTGTCAAGTCGGTTATATATTTATGTACTTAATTAAATTTCTAAGAGTTTTAATGGCTCCTCTTACTTTAACACAAGTCGAAAAAATAACTAAAATAATGGTCGGTACTTACCTGTTCATGTTTGTGATCCTTCTTCATGGAGCCGCCATGGCCGCCCCCCGTGCTTTGTACCGTATTCATCTCTAACACAATGACATAACAACACTACTGATAAACCAACTAGTTTCAAAATGGACAGTTTTCACTACTTCAGGCACTGTTTAAGTCATTTCGTTCACAGCACAATTATATTTTTATTTTCTTAAAATTTTTGATATTCCAGAATGTGCTAGAAATAAGATTGCTGTATTACTTTTCTGAGATTTGTATTTAAATAACAAGAAGCGGAGAAAAAAGATAAGGAAAATAATAACGCGTTTGCAATCGGATTAACTTTGATGAGGAAAGAGAATCTGGTAATTAAAGAAATAACGTTAATAAGGTGTTAACCTACATGTGTTCTTTTGGGAAGTTTATATTTTTAGGTAAATCATATAATAACAATTAAAGTGAAGATGAACATGGATAAATTAAATGACTAATAGAATATATTATGCTTTGTCAACATTATTTTGAACTTTGTTAAATGACAGCAAAGTGTTTTTAGCTGTTGTTAAGTTTTAAACACTATTTATAACTTGTTGTTAGCAAAAGTATCATATGTAAGAAGGACATTGGAAGCAATCCCGTATTATAGAAGGGTTAAATTATTAACACACAACATAAGCAATTTTAATATTGAAAATATTCAAGCAACAACTTGTTCTAAAATACCATCGACTTAAAAATCAAGGCCTAATTTCGTAGCCCGAAAAATAACCTCATCACTATGCAAACTATAAAGAAACCTATACACTCTTTCCGGCTGACCCAATTCTGTGTCTCAATAGAAATATAAACGACGGAGGGGGCGGAGGGGGGGGAGGGCCACCCCTCCCGGTTTGAGGCCTCATCCGTAAGATTTGCATAAACCAATTTGCGGCCAGTCACGCGAGTTCCTAATGCCAGCAGACGGGGAAGCACAATATGGCGACAGTTGCGACACTGTTGCGCCACTATTATGTTACTTGTTTAGGCTCTTGTAGTTTATGCTCTCTTTTTTGGTTGAGAATCTGGTAGCTTTTAGTTTTGATAAGATTAGATGACTAATTGAATTGATAGACTGTGTACGTCTGAGTTTATGTAAACAAGGTCATTGTATAAGCTGCTAAAAGAATTGTGAAAGATAGCATGAAGTACAAGACAGTGGCGTCATCTGGAGAAGGCTTGCACAGAACAGTGCATAGTCATAGAAAACAGAAGACATTATAGAAGATGAAATGAAAGTAGTCGTTGTTAAATGTGATCTGGCTCAAAGGACATAATTATTTGTCATAGCTTGGACCTTAACAACACATTACAAATTAAAAAGATTCGATAATTTTCCTATATTTCCAAAACACAGGGTTTACACAGAGTTTTCTAAACACTGAGGACTGTTTCAAGTAATCCATTTTCACGAATTCCTCTAATATTCTAACCGTCGTCGTTGTCGCATTAAAATAAATTCGTTAGGAATCGACAACCAGTCGGGTTCCTTATAAAATAGTAAAGTGAATGGGCAACTTGCAGCGTGAATACCAAGTCGCGATACGACGCGAGGTAAATGCGACCAAATAATGCAGGTTTTATTATATCTGCTACGAGGTTGCTACGGCGTAGCTGGCGTCTACGCGATGCTTGCTACGCGTTGGGTGATTTGTGGCACTTTAGTGATGTGCCCTAAATAATTTGATCAGTCAAGTTGTCGTAAGATTAGGATTAAATTTTATTTAAAAAATTGTCAAAATAAACAATGCTGAGATCATTACATTTAATAACAAGAAAATATGACAATCTAATTACATTTATAACTTTTATGGCCTTTCTAACCACTGGCGACTGAATATACATTAACATGGTGCGAAAATCAGAAAATAATCTAATTATTGTAGGATATAAAATGTCAACGACTTGGTCTTAATTTCTGGTTCTCGTAATGGCTGCAAAACGTGCGTATTTGTGTAATAGTATGTAGTAAATAGAAGTCTCGCGGCCATTAATGCTACAACGTAAGCATCTTAACCTCACTTAATGATTGATCTACATTTAATCTATTTATCCATAACACCCTCACTAAATATCAATCGCCTGAGAAACTGTCAGTCTCACCCCAATATCTAGCTACCGATCTCCCCAAGACCGCGAGTAGCTTCAAATAAATTAAGCAACATCATAACCTTATTGACACTTCATCACAATAATCTATCCCTTAGAGCCTCCTATTACGAGGCTCTTCGGGGATAAATAGGGCTTATGGCAAGTGTAATAGAGCTCCTGAATATACCATTATGTTGTGAGATGAAGTTAACTGAATAACTGGAGTCAATATCAAAGGAGATCGATCGGCGTTTGTTTTTGTTTGTGTTTGTGTTGAGTATCTTTTGAATAATATTGTTTTGTTTTGTGTAGTAGGTCTGTTGAAGAGGAGTTTGGAGTGGGAGTTGTGTGGTTAGATTATTTTGATTACAATATTCTTGTTTAATAAGTAGTCGTTTAGCTACGTTTGGATCTAAGAAAAGATTATTAGAAGAAGTTAAGTTTTGATAAAAAACGTAAATTTTAAGTTCCCTAACATCAAAAGTGTCTAAAGATTTACATCAGTAAACAAATTGGCAAATAAAATGTGTATTGTGAAAATGTCTATTGTACTTTTGTTTACACCTGTAGTGGTATCTACAACGCCACATGCGAACTACGCGTTATACTGACGTCACACAAAATCCTGCATCTCGCAAGCAGAGTTTACCGCGCAACTAGCACACAACAACAAAACATACAACGGCCCGACATGAATCGTCTGGTCGGAGAATCATACTCCCTTTTCTATGAAGTGTGAGTGAATTTTACACCCTGTTGCTCATATCTCTATACACCTCTGAGGTGTGATTAAAAAACAAAACAACTAAAAACCAACTTTTAAAACCACAACTACAAGAAGTTTACAGGATTTTGAAACCATAATGCCTAAGATACTTTATTAATACTAACACGAAACAAGGGTCAACCGACGAGACCCCAAAAGTTTAGACATCCCACATACTTGTACAACTATTAAAGGGATATACCTTCATTTGGAGGATTACCTAAAGGTCTTAGACGTCGATGTTTCGTTAGTTTGTCTGACAAAGTTTTGAACTACATTCTTAGGTAGCGGACAACTTTGCCCTGAAGTTTTATAAAAAGGTTTGTAGGCTGGACTAGCTGACTGGTTGGTTAGGTTGCTACGAACATGAGATCGAATTACAATCACCATAGCTATTCACAACCATCCGACAGGTTATCGTATCGCAAATGACAATTTCAAAAACCTGATTTACCCTGTCCCTGACAGCAAACAGCTATTGGAAGAACAGCGGTTATCTATTTGACAACATTTTTGGGATTTAGACTTATGACTGTTTATAAGTGCAAAACCCGAAAAAATTGTCTATGTCGTTTAGAGGATTCCTACGATAACATTGGTTGAAATGAAATGAAATGTTTATTTCTGTATGACACTTTTACACGTCAATATTTTGTTGGTCAATATTTAAAACTAGTTGGCGCCTTGGCGGTGATGTTCGATACGGTACGGAAGCGTATCGAATAGTTGTGAATAGCTATGCAGGTCTTAAAATGATCTGCCCAGTAGTCTGTAGAGTGCTACAAGGATCTGTTGGCACCTGATTGACATTGATAGGGGGTGTTGGTAAACATTTGTGAACAGTGAGTCAAAGAAATTGTATTGAAAAAACAAAATGGCAGAGTTAGATCCGATTCTGCCAACGTGCCCGAAAATCCTTGTACCGTTGTATCTTTTGGACAATGTACAAGAAGAAAGCATCGATAAGTTATCATAATAATACATATTATTATTTGCTCCGTTATATTTTTATTACCTTAAAGACAGTCCAATTTTGAACTAGACTTAATAGACTTAAATTGCAGAAACGATCATATTATCTTACATCGAGCACAAAAACTTCGCTACAAAGTCACCTCTACCTTGCGTCAACCTCCCAGTTTGCTGTAGTGAGTTTTAAACCCATTTAAAAAGGTAGACTTTAAACGGAGCCTAGAGGATTTAAAGCTAAGTACTGTGAGGCTGTGAGCGCATCGCAGCAGATTCTGTTCGAGAAATGAGAGGGAACGGGAAGGAATTTAAAATATAGTGAGAAGTGTTTTCTGAGATAGGTGAAAATCTATGTTTTTTGGTATCCGTCATGGTTCGCATAGCACCATCTAGTCCTTATTATTGTCACTAAATGTCAAAAGGCATGAAGTTTTTCCGCATAATTGATTATTGTTGTAGTTGTTTGTAAGAATATTGATTTTATCGTCAGTTTAAGTTGCGTACCATATTATCATTAATTGACATAAAAGGACAGTCAGAGAAATTAATTGTGAAGCAAATTGACGCCCTACGTCAATAATTTGCCGGTTATAGCCATTTCATACATCTGTAAAAGAATGACAATTGTGATTTGCAATTTAAGAAAGAAATTATATACCATTGCTTGAGAAATGATTGTTTGATAAAAATGTTCATTCCACTATTTTTAAAGTATAACCTAATTTTTTAATATGCTATTGGATTTATCTGCCCAGCAAAGGAAAAAAGTAGAAAGTTTTATTGTGCTGACTGAGTTTGTATTGGACTTGCAACAAATTCATATTATTTTTAAGTGAGTCTCTGCTTTTTGTGGGAGGCCTTCCAATGCTACATCTTCCGGTACGCGGTCGCCACTCCAGAACCTCGCCTTAAGTGGACCAACGACCTTGTGAAGGCCGCAGGAACCCGTTGGATCCGAGAAGCACAGAACCGGTCGAAGTGGAGGTGCTTGGGGGAGGCGTATGTCCAGCAGTGGACGTCTTTCGGCTGTAATGATGATGATGTGATGATAAAGTGAGTCTCTGAGTAATGGAACTCAAAAGGAGTTGGGCAGGACACCTGGCAAGGCGCAGTGATGACAGGTGGAGCAAGGCAATGACCGAGTGGCATCCAAGGACTGGAAGAAGAAGTGTCGGTCGACCGGCGGCGAGATGGCGGACGACATTTTACCATCGCGAGTAGAATCTGGATGAGGCTGGCACAGGGAATTGGGCAATGGCACTTGAAAAGAGAGGCCTATGCTTAGCATTGGGTGAAGTCTGGCTGTGGATGATGATGATCAGTCTCCTAGAAACAACGCTTTGTTTCTCGGAGCAAGCGTAACATATGCAATTAACGTTGTCTTATCTGTACGAAAGAAGCCATATCCTACCACAGACAATTACAGGACGATTATAACGTTTAATACTTTTTAATCACCGCCCATCACTTGTCCCTCAAACTCCCACTTGAAACTTTAATACCTCGCTAAACAATGGTGGCTTGAAGCCGGTAATATCACCGCAATATCGCGGTATTATCCAGCTATGATGACGTAATGATACTACAGCGGTATTATCCAGCTATGACACTTTATTGTTGATGGTATCCATAGCTGTGGCGGTTAGAGAACTTGAAAAATTGTGTCGGAAGTAGATGACTAATGTGTGTTTAGGAGATAGAATATTATCATAATCGGCCTATAATGTTCCCACTGCTAGGACACAGGCCTCCTGTCTTCGAGAGGGAGTGGGCTGTAATCTACCACGTGGGCCCAGTGCCGGTTGGTAGATGTTACACTTCGAATTTTTGGTTCTAAGACCCGCCGATTTCATCACGGTGTTTTCCTTCACCGTTTTCAGAGCAATCATGGTCATGAAATTATTTTCACAAATAAAGTGCCTGATGGCGGGATGAGCTGGACTCTTTCTTAAAGGATAGGCCCACAATCACAATATACCGGAAAATGAGGAAAGAAGGAATCCCGAGGCCTTTCCCCTGCAGTGGGACAACACAGGCTTATAATATTAATAAATAATATGTGCCTGTCTGTGTTCGAACCCACGACCTGCAACTCGTATGTCGGAGCCATTACCACTGGGCTAACACTGCTCTTATCCCTCTTATGCTCTTACTCAACTGAACCGAGCGCTCGGCGCATCCTGGACAGTCACACCCAATACCCTATTTGACTGGCTTATTCTTCCCTTGCGGTGGTAGGACTAACGCCCGCCTGGTTTGCGACCACCCTCCCACCGGAGTCCGGCGTCAAGCAGCCAGCTGTGTTTCATCGATGCGTGGGAGTTCCAGTGCCTTAGGCATCTTCTAGGCACGCTCGTTCCATCATACACCTGATCCATCGCTTTCCATCAGGCGTGATCGAGGTTAAAAGCGGGCTCAATCAGTAATTCAAAAAAAAAATTAAAAAAGCCTTGAACGTAATAGAAGCCTACGGCACAGAATTCTCTTATGTTTTTTTTTTGTTAGAAGACCTTGATAATATAGTTTTAAGATTATTCAGCAAAAACAACAAAAAATGCATAAACCTGGGCCCCTCGCCTTACATATTATACCACAAAATAATAAATTCATAATATAAGAGAGTCATAATATTCATTCCGAAACCCAAAGGAATTCCGGTTCAATATAGAAGGTGACAAAAAGTTTCCCATGTTTCTTTACCACAGAGCGTTCAGAACATAGAGATGGCCAACTTTTTGGAACGAAGTTCTTTTACGGAGCTTACGGTAGGAATAATAAAATGGGAGAAATCGTCACGTAACTAAAAAGCGTTATGCCCCCTCCATGCGACTTTTCATTTACTCGTATGTAATAGAAAGAGACAGAGAGAGAGAGAGAGATAGTTTACATGGTTTTCGAGGGTACTGAACACAGAACAGATAAAGGTACTGAAGCCAGTAGTGAGGTCAAAATAAAAATCCAAGATGGCGGCTGCAATTTTTTTTGTTATGTGTGTCGATTTCATGGTTTTCGAGGGTGCTAAAGCCGATATTATACTACATAGTTTCGTCATTTTGTCGTAGCCGCCATCTTGGACTTTTATATATTCTTTTTTATATATATTTTTTTTATATTCACTTTAAAAATAAATAATTTAATTAGATTAAAATAAATTAAGGGGGCTCCCATACAACAAACGTGATTTTTTTATATATGTAGTGTTAACTATTGTACGGTGGTACGGAACCCTTCGTCGACTCGCACTTCGCCGGTTTTTTCATAGCTTCAAGGGACCGCAGAATTGAGTATATGGTTTTAATTTCAACTCGATCTCTTCGCGCGTTCCCAGGATAAAGGGTCTTGACAGACAGACAAAACGGACAACAAAGTGATCGTATAAGGGTTCCGTTTTTTTCCTTTTGTGGTACGGAATCCTAAAACCAAAATGAAAGCAATCGACCTCTCTATTCCTCATAACACTCTGTTTTAACCCAAAGTCGTCCCTCTAAACCTTTTCGTTACCCTTTGCCTTTTACCTCGTTACCCTGTGAAGACGTGCTTCAGGGAAATAATAGTTCATGCCATCCTTCAGGGATTCCTTCTACGAATATAAAGTAGGTTGCGTCCTGTTTCGTCATATTTGCGTCCCAATATTGGATTTTTAAAAGATTCCTTTTATTTGCTGTAGAGGTGGGCCTGAGAGATATAAAGTAAAGTACGTTGAGATATCATAAGCGGTTTTTTCACCATCTTTTATAAATAGTATAAAACAAAGTCGCTTTTCGTGTTGTTGTTTGTCCGCTTAGTACCTAAAACATTGGATTTTGATGCGGTCTTTACTAACATTTACATAATTTATTCCGGAAGTTTAATGTGTATAATATATTTATATTCGAACCCGTGTCGAGCAAAGGGCGGGTCGCTAGTTACTTATACCTGAACAAATATACTAACAGTCTAGCTAGATGACTGATGAGAGACTTTAAGAAAAGCCAAGCTCAGCCTTTATACAAATATTCATATCGTTGGATTTGCCCTCACCGTACTTAGGTCACGCAAAAAGCAAAAAGGTATATACTAAGAAGAGTGAGCTCACAAATCAGTCATGGAACGATAGATACGATTTTCAGTATAAGTGAGCGAGACCATACTATTTAAATGTCAATGCCAACAAAACAGTAACGTGACAATCTGTAGACGCGGTCGTGCGAATCTAACGATTTAGATCTTTGCTTTTATAGTATAAATCCATGATAGACAGAATAAAAATGAACTTCCTCTGAACCCAATCTCTTTCGACTAAAATCTTGAATACAGCACAATTTTCTCTCCGCCAAAAACTCCCTCAGGACATAAGAATGAAATATAGTGTTCAAAGCAAAGTACTACTAGATCTGGTACGAGCTACAAGCGACTACGACGAAAGAGTTTTCTCAAAAGTAAGCATACTTTTTTGTTTCTGTGCCAACATTGGAAAAGCTGTTGAACCCACTGTGTCTGTTCATCACAATAGATTTGCTGTAAACCTTCTTCTTTTTCTTTTCGTGACGATAGTACTTTTCCTCGTTGTTTTTTTTATAGTTTGAGCGCAGTAGGTGGCTACGTTGATTGCGGCATCAGTGGCATTCTTTAGGTCATCCGAGGTGCAGGTGAACGGGCACTTAGGACACTCCAGCAAGTGGGGCATTGTCTGGTCAGAGGCACTGCACTCGCTTTTGATTTGTTAATATATTTGTTGATAGGTAGTAAGTATGTGCACACATTATTAGTAGTCAGTGGGAGTTTAGAACCAAACAGTAAAATTAACCAAAACAAGTCAAATAGTCAAGTTTCATAATTCTGAAAACGACACTATTTTGACCTCTTTTTATAGCTCGCGGTCACTGGCGGAGTATAGTCAACCAACTAACCGTGGAAACTAGCATAAAGTAGGTAATTTGGGTTATCTCGTAAAATGTTTCTACGTGAAGTTCAGACACACGACCACATACTTTTACCAAACGCTTAATTGAGTTTTTGACTTGGTATAGTGTTGACAGAATAAAGGATAATGAGGAAGGAGATAACGAAAGGGATGGATCCTGTTACTAGAGGGGGTGGAGGGGGGTTCAGGGGATCAGACCGGAATAAATCGAATAATTTAACTGACAAGAATTTGTCATTCTGAAATCAAATTAGTTTATAAATACGTAACGTTATTTTTTTATTAAAGCTGAGAAATTATCGTATGTTATTTTCCATAGAGGTTAATTTCCAACAAAACTTCAAGGTATCTCTTAAGATTATGATCTAAATACCACCTTCCTCCATATTATTCTTCCTTACTGCTCTAATGAACGAAAGTCTAAATAAATAACTTTTCATTCATTCCCTTCTGACAGTTTCCTCGGGAGTAATTACGGAGAAGCCATTGTTCTCACTAGTTAACGGCTAGATCAGTATGTAGTTAAACCTCTATGGTTATTATAGTGAGAAAATAACTTTTGTTGTGTTACTGGATTATAAATACATAATTATTTATCCTATATTTAATTACCATATGGGGGTAATTTGAACTGAAAACTTTACATTGCACCTAGACTTTTTAAACAACAATAATGCTGCTCTTTTGCATACGTAAATCACAAGCTTAACGATATCAAATTACAATATCTTTCCAGCAATCGAGCATAAACCAAGCTTGGAACAATAGGGTCTTACATTACAAAAGGACACTGGATACCTCTGTTACGGCAGAGTTAGGTCCCTGGGGGTCTAGAATAAAATATTACAACGATCTGAAGTACCGGTTAATGATGCTGTGGTCGGAAAAGATGGCGTATTTTGTTGGTAACATTACCTTACTTTGCCTTTCTTGTGTCTTTTAAAGACGCGTGACGTAATTGGATTCTCATAACTATAGGGCACTGTTAGGTAAAGTGAGTAGGTGAGTTTACTATCATAGCTGTTTTAAGAAATATTGTTACCAACATATTGAGTGGGTGTTACTTGTTAATTGAATATAAATAAATATATAATTGCCGAAAACATTTTAAATGGCTTTTATTTTGTCACTTTAAACAAGTATTACTGGCAATAATGAAAAGAATAATTAAATTGAAAAGAAAAGGAATTTGGATCGAACTTTTTAAGGGTCCTTTAACTCTTTTTTAAACCCCGTAAAATGTCATTTTTACATAATTATTATTAGACAGAAGCATGCTACTAAATCTCTTTACACGGAGAAGAGAGGCTTGCATGAGCTACTCCCTGCCATAAATCACACGAGACACAGTAAACATACCCGCATAATGTAGGTATAATAATTCTACCACAACAGACCGGAATAAATCCACGCCATTTGTGTTTCTTTTGTTTTTGAAGTGTCTGACAAAATGTATTGCCTTTATTAATAAATAACTTTTTTTACACAAATAATTACGTAGGTAGCTCTAAACATCAAATAAAGGGAATGTTTAGGTGTTGGGAATGAACTAACTTTATATAAACGGTCCCATCATAAAGTCACAGGACTGGACACTTACACCCAACACCTTTTTTGACGAGCCAATTCTTCGCTTGGGCTAACGACCGTCTGGTTTGCGACCACGCGATGTGTGGGAGTTCCAGTGTCTTAGGCATCTTTTGGGCACGCTCATTCCATCATAGACCTCATCCATCGCATTCCATCAGGCGTGAGCGATGTCAAAAGCGGACCCATTCAGCAAAACATAAAAAAAGAAGGTTTAAATTCACAATAAAGCCGTCAGCACTTTGAAGGGTTTGTATCGACACGCCTCGTTAATGAGAACATACGTCGAGCTGTCATCGTTCATACCAGCGCACGTTACAAAAGTTATAGACGTGATAGTTCAGTGTGCTAGTTCACTCATACCTATTGTGAATGAAGTTGTGGTAGTGTCTAGCGCTTACGTTAGGACCATAACCTAAGTTAAGGAGGATATAGTTGCTGCTATTTTAAAGTAAGATGGATCGATGACGTATTAAAAGAGAGGAGTGAATTAAAAGAGGTAAAGTCAATCTTTGGTTGGAGAAATAAGGCATTCGAGTAAGGAGTCTGGGTTTGAACTTCTACGTAAGTAAATAACCTTACGAATCAGTCAAAGTCAAAGCTTTTATAATGTAAAACATAGGTAGGTGTAAAAACAGGTGTTGTGAAGAAAATATATAAAGAGATAATTGGTGTTTTGACTACACATATCAATGTACAGTATTTAACATTACATTTTTGAAGTAGTAGGTATGTCTACTGTATTGTAAAGTATGTGCGTTTTCCATAACCTTTTAACTGAAAGCCAATTATTTATAACAAAAGTCACACCGAACCAGTGATAAAATGATTTCTTCAACAGTCCTTTAATTTGAAACCTAATCCGATCTATCTATAAAAAGCTTATTGTATTTCAAAAAGCGGCATCAAATAAGCTCATCTCTTGAACAGTAATTCGAAATGCCGGTCACCTCTGAAGCGAAAAGATTGCTCTATCTTTAATAAGATCCCAATCGTGATGAACGACACCAAATTATCGCGACCATCGAGCTCCTGATCCGCAACCTAAATAATATTGGTCCTTTGGTACAGTCAGCAGCACGTACATGGTAACAATTTGACATTCATAACGCCAACATAAAATGTCTATAGTCGTAGCAGTTGACAATGTATAAACATTTTGTCGATTTTATAACTTTTTAATTTTAAATATTGATAATTATTCGTTTTGACACTTTAGTAACACCGTGTTTAATTTTTGTAAGGTGCGTTTTATTTGAATAAACAATTTTTCTTTCTTTTCTTTCCAATACGTCGTAGCGTAATTCGTGTTGTTCGATTGACTGTACAAATTGAGAGAAAACTGATTGGATGTTTTGTTATGGGTTATCTTTTCATACAGGTGGTTTATTTATAGTAACGATGTCTTGTTTATTTGGGTTGTGAAGATCGTCTTCTGCCTAGGATTGTTTTTTGTGTTGTACGTCGTTAGGATATTATTGTCGATGAGATTGAATATCAATAATATATATTCTTGAATTTGAACTTTAATAATGATTGCATAGCTTTTTTGAAGTGAAAACTTCTTTAGGCGCGTTGGGCATTTTTTGAGATGGGAAAAAACCATTGAATTCGTGCCACTGTTACCGTAACCGACACCGCTTCGGCTGTCCTCGCGATGTACTCGGTTTTAATGTATTTCCGATATATCAGTGAATGATGGCAAAGTATTCTGTTTGTGTTTTGTTTATATGACGATTCTAAAAATACACACATAATTGTTCAAGTTTTCACTTCTGTCGGCACTCCCGGAGTGCCACTTTTTTTTCAGCTCTTTCTTATAACAGGAGCACTTTAAGTAAGATAATCTTTGGAGAAAGGGCGATAAAATCACTGGACAATCACAGTTCAAAGATAATTTTGCTTGGAACTTGCAAAAAACACAACACACTTCACTGTAACGTATTTTCAATGAATTTATCAAAGTAGTCAACTAATATAATAAATGCCATTGTCGGAATATTTTTGGGGCAGCCATAATTAGTTCCCCTTGAGAATGAGAGGTGTAATTAATCACATACGAGTATGTTTCGGGGTCGTTTCGGGTTAGTTTGCTTGTAGAGAAATAATTACTTTGATTCGCATTTATTAAAAGGTATACTGATGAAAATATTTTGGTCCTTTGAGACCCGCACGTATCGATACGTATAAAAGGTTAAGTTAAGCTTTTCACGATAATTTCACTGATAATACTCTAGATTGTGTATTGAGGTTGTAAGACCAAATCTAATTATTGAATAATATAATACAAAGCAGTGGTGGCCCAGTGGTAACGGTCTCTACTTACGAGTTGGTGGTGGGTTCGACCCCAGACAGGCACGTTACTTTGTGTAAATAATTTCATCACCACTGCTCTCAAAATGATGAAGGAAACCATCGTGAGGAAACCGGCATGAACCAAAAAATCGAAGACATGTAACATCTAACAACCCGCACTGGGCCCGCGGGGTAGATTATTATAGCCCACTCCCTCACTCAACAATAGGAGGCCTGTATCCCAGCAGTGGGAACATTATAGGCTTACATTATGCTATGCTTTATAAAAATATCATAAACAAGTGTGTTAATACCTATCCCTTAACGACCCTGCCAGGATCCTTAGCGTATCGAGGGTCCTTTTTTGCAGAACAAAGTCATCGCGTCGCTCCCAATTTAGATCGAACTCCATAATTATTATAATGAATCTAATTAACATAACGCCTGCATTTTATAAACAGGTGGTTGGAGGTCTTTTACTCGTACATTTATTGAACTCATATTATTGCTTATGACTTATCGTTTCGTATAAAAAGACCCACCTACGGGAACTAGGTATTCTCATTTATAAACAAACTAGCTTCTGTCCGCGGCCTCATACGCGGGAATGTTAGAAATTATCCCACGGGAACGTGCCTACCGGGACAAAAACTAGCCTATGTCCTTCCTAAAATCCCAAGAGGCCACTTCCTTGCCAAATTTTATCGAAATCCATTCTGTCGTTTAGGCTGAAAGGTAACATATAGACAGAGTTACTTTTGACTTCATAATATAATAAGAATGGATTCATAGTAATCAGGTGCTTTCCTCACCTTGAGGTAATAGGGTCATAATCATAACAGTAGAATACTTAATAGGAGATTGGTTATAACAGTATGATTCTATGACGTAATCTTTGGTGAAATACCCTCCTGTATTCAGTGGTTTTAGGTAAAGTTAGTGCAATTAATTGGTAAGGATTGACAGTTAACTTATTTTTTTTTTGTATATTCAAATCTCAACGGTCATTCTTTGACAGTTACATTCTCAATTACTTATTGAGTACCATAATGTATATAGTTGGTAGGGAAATAATTATATTAGCCACAATTATGGACCCTGTCGGGCACAGCATAGATAGTAGGAGAGAGGAGGAAGAACACTGGGTGTTTGTTGTGATAAATTTTAATATTAGTTAAGTATTCGTTTTAGTAAGTTATATTGTTTTGTGAATACAGAATTGAATTAACGAATTATAATTATTGTTTTATAAATTATACACGTTTATTTATTTAGTAACTTTGTAAAAAACTTTTTTTTTTTAATGGCTTCAACACGGCAGTTTGACGTAGGGTGAAATAAAATTTACCCGACTGTAACTAAAACTTATAGCTTATAGGTACGATGTTTTAAGATTTAGGAATCACATTTTACCTTACCTATCGTAGCAAAGGAAACGTTAAGTCAAAAATAGACGGTTCTTGTGACATACCTAATCATCTTCTAAGAAATGATTCGTTTGAAATAAAAGCTGGTTGAAAATAATGAGGCGGAGGATGTAAAAAAACTTTTATGTGAAAATATACATACCTATAAATAAACCGCTGTATTAACCACAAACATGTATCGATTTTTCCCTGAAAAGTGTATAAAAATAAACAGATACAAATGCTCCCAAGTTCTCCCATCTTCTATTTTTATATTCCACGAGTTTGTATGAAAATAAATTGTAGTCAATAAAACTTAATGTAATAAATGTAATATCATTAGTTATTGTTCAAGAAACTGTTTCATTTATTTATTGTAAATCTGAGTGGGTGGCTGCTTTATTTTATTTCTTTGTAAACATTTTATAAACGTTTGTTTTCTTGCGAAACTATATTTTTTAAAGGTGTAAGTACTTAGTATATTAAGTAATACCAAGCTGTTATCAAACTCAAAGCATTTATTTCAAATAACCCAATTAATTTTTGAATTTTCAAGTTCTAATATAATATCGTTTAAAATGTGACATAATATTTAGTTTATACCCTTTATGGAATCCATGAGCTCGGCTCTAAAAACTGCAAAAATTGGTCCTTGGGGTAAATTTTGCTGTCATCACGACCCGTTGCGTTTGACTAAAAATATGTTGTTTATATACGGGTATGCCCTGTAGAGTGTACAAGTTTAATCCTGGGTGGCTTCACTAGCCAGTCCTCACGAATAATAAACAAGTTAATGGCATATTACAAGATAAACACTATTTCATATTCTTAGAATAGAAAAGATTTGAGAGTCAGCTCGGGTAGCTGACAGCCCCGTTTGGACGTCAAACAGTAATTCTTAATAGGAATAAAAATATTCTATCTTAATATCAAATACGTGTTTTATTAGTACCACGATCCCGGGGAGCCTCCTCTATTCTCTTAAAGCACCTACAATAAGAGCTGGGCGACTAATTAACCTTGTTTGACTAACTTCTAAACAGAGTTAGTAACGAGATATGTGTCTGTAACTGTTCCACTGCGGGATAAAGAACTATTGTCATACAGAGATGGGAAACGAGTTTGCTCACTGCGTGTTGACGTTTTTAGACCGCTGCCTGAGTCAAGGTTTTTCTATGACGTTTTCTTTAACACGACATGCATATATGTGTAGTGTTATTTCTTTCATTACCAGATTTATTTTTGCAACAAATTAAAATATATAAGGTCCCATTAAAATAGATGGACAAAGTATTAGAAATCATTCAGACTACCAAAATAAGGACTATGGTAAAAAAAATATAAGAAAAACGCATTAGATACTTACAAGAAAAATAATCAGCTAACGAAAATACACTATTGTGCCGGCAATTTATTATTTTAGTTCAAATTAAAATCACTTTAATCAGTGTTTTTTTTTTTTGCTTGGATATCTTTGGTTAGACGTACTGAGCGCTGTGCTAAAATAAAGTCCATCTATTTTAATGGGACCCTGTATAAATTCGAGCTCAGTTGAAAGTTGTTTGTCATTGAAGGTCCATTTCAGGTTTTCTAAATAGTTATTTAATGTTTGTTTCACACTAAAATAATTTAAATAATTGATTTTTATCTTACTCTGTAAAACTTTGAGAAGTCCCAATAAAAAAGTGCTTCATGAATAATATTAAATAGCGAACTAAAAAAAAACCCCAAAGTTCTTATTATGTTAGTGCCCTAAGACAACTGTCTGAGAGATGTCAAAATGATTTCCGAAGATAAGAAAATACCTTATGTTATTACAATAGCCTCCACTACTGATACTCTTCATGTAACACAAAGAGTCCGCGACGTTATCACAACACACTATGTTGTTAGGCCACTGTTATTATAAAAAAACTGTTATTGTGTAACACAAAACACTGTTATTTTGCAACGATAACATTTATCCCGAAAAAGCTTTATTTTTTAAGATTTAAATATTTAAAATTGGAACTTGATTTATTTTTAATATTCAACAGCGACTTATTTTTATAATTACAAAATTAGAATTACAAACACTAGACCACCTATTTTAAGATAAAACACGAATTACGATAAGACAAAGAGAGCGAGGAAATTGAAACTCTATTTACTTTAAGGAAAGGTTTAAAATCGAGTGTTAGATACAATCCACCTGTAGATTTAGCTGTAATAATAATTGATATTTTTTCTATTAGGTTTTTTTGTTAAGTCCTAGTTTAAGGTGATGGTGTTGGTAGACGAACATGAGTTTTTAAGGGTTAGGATAGGTTAGTTAGATGGAAGATGTGGCCGGGTGCGTCCGGCGCGAGCCCCGTCGGGTTGTGTACTGAAGGTTTGCCCGGCAACGGCGAACTGCGGAGGATCGTATGCGGATCCGTGGCCGCGGCCGGCCGGATCCGGCACGTTGCGGTACGAGCGTCCTTCTTTGAAGGATGCGTACAGAATATGTGTATTTTCGTCAGTCTGGAATGGGCGGGTTTTATATTGGGAGATGAGCAAGTAGGTACCTAAGTATCATTGAGATTATCCTGTAACGGTAGATGTAGGTCGATAAATAAATAAAATGTTTATTTTGTTACATTGTTCTAGTTGTGTAGCTATTTTTGCTTTGTCAGAAGTTCTAGCATTTATAACTTACTTAACTTGATTAAACCTCCTTTTAACCTTTTCTGACGGAATGCATAGACACACTGAGTAAATAGCACTATAACAAACACAAGAAGGTAAGTATTTATGTTCATTTATTGCTCTACAAGTTAGCATTTTGCTAAAATGTAATAAGATCGCTTTTCGGTATCAACAGATAAGACTATAAAAATATATGTAAAAAAAAATACCGAAGAAAAAGCAAACAAATATTGAACGGAGAATAATATCTTCTTTATCTCAAGCAGTATCTTTAGGGCTACCTAATATAACTATTATAACTTAAGAGGATTTCATAAAAGCTTCATTTATTAATAGGGGCCAATTTCATATGAGTCTTATAAGTAGTTAAATTCTCACTAAGATACGTATCTACGTATCACATTTGCTAAAACGAATTTATTAGACAAGATAACTGTAAAATATCGCGCCCAATTTCCTGTAATGGCTCCAAAATATAAATGTATGATGTTTTAAATATATAGTAGGTACCCAATTTGAGCTAGCTAAGTTTCATAGAGAATTTTCTTTCAAAGAAAACCGAAAACCTATTTTTCTTTTGTACATAAAGTATTTGATTAAAAACATTACTATCGTGACCTAATCTTCAGTAGATTAAAGGACATTATCTAAGGCTCATCAACTAAAAAAAACGTCCCTTAGGACAAGAATTCGGATAAAAAATATGTTTTGAACCAACATCACTTAATGTTCTCGGCTTATTTTCCAAGTTTACACATAATAAATTACTTAAATAGTGCCTGCTCGAGAAACTTTTATCATAAAAGTCTGAATGAGGTTTAACTATGATTTTAGTAATTATACCAGAAAAGTTCACTAAAATACAGTAAAAGTAGATAGTACATAATGATCGATTCAGACCTAGCATTTTCTAACAACCGCTACAATTAACAGTCAAGGGACACATCATCATCATTTCAACCGAAAGACGTCCACTGCTGGACATAGGCCTCCCCCAAGCACTTGCTTCTCGCATCCAGCGGATTCCTGCGCCTTCACCAGGTCAAGGCACACATTCGCATAAAATAATAATAAGCGGTAGTTGTAATTATTCATGCTTTTCATTCTGTTTGATGGGCTCACGCAGCTTCCCAGACGAAGAAATGACTGTTATAATCTTATACACATTATTAATTACGTTTTCTTACTTCTTTCACGAGCAGACAGGAGTCTTAACAAGCAGAACGGGTATTTATTTAAATCCTTACCTGAAACAAAAGCAAAACACAACATTATTAATTTTGAAACAACACTCCTTACTAAAATAACACAAGTTCTTCATTCAAACGCTTATTCCATTTTCATTTATTGTTTACTAGCTTTAGATCGCGGCTTCGTCTTCGCGTGAAATTTCGGCTCACGACCCACCGCGGCTCATCGCATCGTCCGCTCGCACCATTACTTCATTTTCGCTTAGCGTTCTTTCTGAATTTAAGAATCAATGTTAAATAGCCTATAATCTTCCTCAAGAATTGGGCTACCAAATGCAATTTTTTTTTTTCAAATACTACTGATACTACCAGAGATTATAGTTTAAACAAACTCTTCGGTTTTATTTTACTATAGATATAGATTCCATTCCATTTGAAAGTTTTAAGAAACAAAATAAAGGTAAACTCTTTTCTCTTTATATTAGGAGCATGAGACACTTGACCCCGAGCCCCGAACCAACGACTGTATCGAAAGAATCCTTTACTGAAATATCTCAAGCCAACGAACCGTCTCCTCGGGATATTTTGATACCAAACTGAAGTATTACCGTATTTTGTGTTTTTGGGGTAACTGGGTCCTGTGGGAAATCGAATCGCTTTCAATGTATCAGCTAAATTGACCGATTTCGACATTATTTTGCTTACATGGCAGGTGACTTTAAATCATTTTTTGTAAAGGGATAGACAATAGACATTGTGACTTAACATCGCCTTGGATGATTCTGTCCAGGCGATAAAATTGTGGTTTAAATAAAATATGAATATTAAATAAATTATGTAAACAAGCTACATTGTAATTCGGACAACTACATACTCGTATAAACATTGGGGTGCTACTATGATAAATTTTCTATTCTCTATGCTCGTCTCTGCGGCAGATAATATTTTGGGGTCTAAGTTCCACTTTATGGCATATGGATGCCAAACCATAAAGTGGAATTTCATAACGCTACTCAAAGCAAAATACGTTACTTTTGAGTAGCGTTGTGGACGATAGGCTTTAATGTTTGAGAAACCATAGCCGCATTGTCTAAAATGTGTAATATAAAAGACTGAAGAATGAGGCTTATGAAACTTAAAATATATAGCTTGTCAATATTAAAAACATAGTAGACATAACAGCTTTTTCATTGGATGAGGTTGAGATCAACAACGAACCCATGAATTTATAAAACAAAAATAACTTTAAAGCTCTACTATTTCATTAAAATCACTGCTATTTACATAACATAATATAATCAGCCTATAATGTTCCCACTGCTGGAACACAGGCCTCCTCTCGTAGAGAGGGAGTGGGCCGTAAATCCGTAATCCACAACGCGGGCCCAGTGCGGTTTGGTAGATGTCACATGTCTTCAAATTTTTTGTTCTAGGACATGCTGGTTTCCTTACGACAATTTCCGTCACCATTTTGAGAGCAGTAATACAAATAATTTACACAAAGCCGCCTTACGCCTGCCTGGGTTCGAACCTACGACCTACAAGTCGTAAGTCGCGGCAGTTGCCATAAGGGTACAGACTGCTCACTGCTAATTAATACTGTCTTATAATTTTATTACTCATTTCTTTGTTAAAAACGAAAACGCAATTCGTTCCTCAAACGTCATCGTCACGTGTCGAGGTATTGACGGCCGAACATTAATGACGAAAGATTATCCGTCAGGCGACCTTTGACCTCACTGTGTCAACGCTTGGCTTCCCGCTTTGCAGGTCAAGGGTGCGCCATAACAGATTTCGTTTTGCATAGGTACATACGTTATAATAGCTTCCACGTGTACCGTGGAGCATGGAATCACCAAATACACGGTTGTAGTCATGACATCGTGGCGCACAGGTTTTGTCACGGTCTGTCTTCAAAGCCTTGAGTTTCCATACATCATTTGTGTCGTAGTGCGACTAAACGGTGACACGCTTGGTTTGTATGGAAAGCGACGACAATTTCGGCTCTAGCAGCGGCTGCCGAAGCGTCTCCTTGCTCTGTGACATGTAGCCTCCTGCGCAGTCAGCACCGCTGTCGTCTTAGTAGCTGGCTAATATGTTGACCTCGGTATGAGGTATTGTCACACAGTTTGCGATTAAAGGAGGGAGGAAGCACTTACTATATTTTGTCTGCGGGTCGCCCTAATAGAAGATTCCTAAAGCATTAAATCCGCCTTTGTACGATTATGTGTTAATGATGTTGTGTGTAATGTGGATAGAATAGAATAGAATAGAATACTCTATTATGGATTATGTGGATTATGTGAGATTGTAGGTTTTAATGAATAAGTAAGTTTAAAATGCCTTGTGTGTCTTTAATTTTATCACCATACTTCTTCATCAAATCGAAACATAGCAAAGCTACTTGATCTCAGCAATAGATGTAGCTAGATAGTGGTATAACTTCTTCGGACAAAGTCACAAGCATTAGAACTAATTATACTACTGACATTATGGGGTTTATTTATAAAACGTTACTTAAAGTTAAGTAATGATTAGCGTGTGTTTAACCATACATTTTGACGTTTAAATGCCTCTTAACATTAAGCAACGGTTATAAATAATAAAGAGGCTTGTGTTCTAGTTTGAAGGGCGATGGATTTAATTCAATGACCTTCAAAATTTTGCTGTTGTAATTGGTAGAAGTTACCTCAAAACCAGGTGGGCCATATTTGTACCAGGTTAGTCACTAACTCAACCAAAAACACCCAATTTGTAGACTGTCAAAACTCTAATATTTTTACTTTTATTGCTATCCCACCATTAGGAAAACCATAATATAACTCACATAACCTCGTTTGGTTCGCAAGCAGGTAAAATGAAAAACTTAGTCGGCAAGCAAATCTGCTTCAAACTGAGGGGTAAAAATAAATGGATCATCATTCATAGGCATTTGTAAGTGTACCTACATATAGATAAATGTAGGTAAAGCTTTTACGAAGCGCTGTTGTATCATTTCGCTAAGCATTCTGGGAGAGTGGCCAGAGAGCATGCGGGTAAAGTAAATAGCGGTTTTCGAGAGCGTTTATTTGTGAATACCATTTTCGTTGGAATGGTGGCCACGTGTTCGATGTCCGAGAGTTTGTAAGAACGTTTCATACGTTTAATTCTTGTAGGGAACTAATATCTTATATGATCCAGTACTTTTTCGGATCTTGCCGAACAATATTAATCGAGATTTTAATCTGTAATTACACCCATTATTCAGCAAGAATCGCAGCACTCTTTGACTTTTATAAACACTATAAAAAACCATCGATTTAAGTCTAATAAAATCTACTGAACTATTCTTAATGCATGCCATAATATGTAACTTTATACAACTGAATACTACATAGGTACGGGCAAGTGCTACTGGATTTTTCTAACTGGAATTTCTATACTACATGGGCCATATTACATGGGCCATATTACATGGGCCTTTTAACATAACTAGCGAAATGTGGGTGTACCGTAGCGACACCTCTGCCCAACCATTCGGGGACACAGGGCGTGATGTTATTTTAATATTGTTAAAATTACTGTGCTCTTATGAAGTACTAAATCAACAAGAAAAAAAAACAAAAATACGTGTCTCAGGGCATACATCCAAACCCGTAACGAACCGAGAAATAGGTCCAGAAACACTCTTTAGAACTTTCTTTTGTTTCATATTCTTTTGTAAAGAATTCCCTGATTGTTACAGAAACTATCACCTCTCGACGTGCTCTCTGTAGAAACAAAGATTGAAGCTGCTTTCGAATTCTAGTCATACCCGCGACCAACTTTAGATAAAACAAACTAGAACCACAGGGTCTTTAGTTTTACTTCATCATTTATAGTGGGTTAGTATATCGAATCTTAACTTTTCCCTACAAGATAACATAAGGTTACGCTTCACTTCTCCAAAGAGATAGGCAGAAGTGTGTTATTCACATTTTGCCAGTTCTAATACGGGGTGGCGATTTAGTCACTTGCGTTTGTTAAGAGGGTAATTCTACCCATTCTAGTTCTTACTGAACATCTTTTCTTACGAAATCTGTTTCCGTTTCGTAAAAAAACTGTTCATGCATGCATCGAAATAGTCTATCTACTAGTACAAGACTCATACTATTGTACCTATATTAATTTGTTTTTCTTTACACGAATTTGATATAATTTTCTTGGCGAAAGTTGTTTATTATGACGGTTAGGATCACCTCCTTGACGAATCGCCACCCTGTATATGTATCTTGCAATAACATAACATAACACAGGCCTCTTTGCCACACAACCACTCTGCCCAACGCACCGGGCGGTGGGCAGTTTTTTTTTTTTTTTTGGGAATGGCATCTCGCAGTTCAACCTATGAGGTTGTCGTCTGCTTAACCGGGCTTGCCTGTGGATGCCTCAAAATTAAGGCCTCCAGCCAGGGCTTTTAAAAACTTAAAAACTAAGCGACTACACGCTAAGGGCACCCCCTGTGGGGTACGGGCCTCGGCTTAGGGCGTCGCTGGGGGGGGGCAGCAAGGGACAGGCTGGATCGGAATTATTTAAGGGCGAGTTTAATACTACAGGCTCAGCGGCGCGGGCTGGCTCGAGCAAGGGTCGGGGGGGAGAAGTTACGGGGCGTCGCGACGGGCGTCCTCGACGGGGAGGACGGAAGGACGGTTGTCGGGTCGTATTTCAGTGTCTCTTAATGGTGCTGGTGGTTTTCCTGCTCTCCTGTAAGAGGGTAGTGGCGTCGTCGGGGATGGTGAGGGTATGCCTTGGTCGGCGAATCCTACTTATGCGGGAGGGAGTATATCGGGAGGCCGCCGCAATCAGGGCAATTGGGGTGCTTTATAGCAGAGTCGAAGAAACGCTTGGCGAGGCGCTTCATGAACTGCTGGACGGTGGGTATTCTAAGATCCAGGTGGAGATTTATGTTACGGACATAGAAGGGGGATCCCGTGACCTTTCTGAGTGTCCGGTTTTGTAGAGTTTGCATTTTATGCAGATGGCAAGGCTTGGCGTGTGCGAAGACTACGCAAGCGTAGGTCATGATGGGGCGGATGACTGCGGTATAGAGGCGCAGTTTGCACTTAAGTGACAATTTGCTGCGGGCAGTCAGTAAGGAATGAAGTCTACCGAGAGCGAAAGCGGCTCGTGAACGAGCCGTCTTTATGTGCTCTCTGAAGGTGTTTATGGTCGAGAATGACTCCTAGGTATTTGGCCTGTTTTCCGCAGGGGATAGGCTTGTCGTACATAGAGATCGGGCTGGGAAGGGGGGGAGGAACCCTTCGCGGTTTTGAGAAGAGTACCGCCTGGCTCTTATCGGGATTGACCTCTATTCTCCATTTCCTGAACCAATCGCCTAGGGCGCTTGCGGAGATCTGGAGATTGCGAGCGATAGAGCTCTGGGAATTACCCGAGCAGTAAATGGCAGTGTCATCAGTGAAGAGCGCCAGCTGTGCCTTATTACTCTTGGGAATGTCGCTGGTGAATAGGGTGAATATGAGGGGGGATAATACAGACCCCTGGGGGACTCCGGCTCGGACAGGGTGCGGGGGGGAAAGTGCGCCCTCTATGCGATAGCGAAAAGCACGATCCGACAGAAAGTCTCGTAGGATGAGCACGAGACGGTCTGGTACACCTAGTTGGTACAGCTTATATAATAAGCCGTTGTGCCAGACTTTGTCGAATGCTTTCGCAATGTCGAAAAATAGGATGCCTGTCATCGCACCGCGCTGGAAAGCGGCGCTGATGTGCTCGACGATACGATGGACCTGGTGGATGCAAGAGTGTTTGGTTCTAAAACCGAACTGCTCGTTGGGAATAAGGCTCTTTGTCTCGGCGTAATCCTTGAGCCTCTTATAAATAAGCCTCTCGTAGATTTTGCCAAATACGTTGAGCAAACTGATGGGGCGGTAGCTGGAGGGATCGGACTTGGGTTTGCCTGGCTTTGGGATACTATGACCGTGGCTTCTTTCCACGCTTGCGGGAAGATGTTGTTGCTTAGAGCGCCATTGAAGATGGCGGTCATAAGCAATATGAGAGTGGCGGGGAGGAGTTTGTACACCCTATTGGTGATACCATCCGAACCTGGGGCTTTTCTAGTGGCGAGCCCTTTTATGATGTCTTGCACTTCGTCAGGAGTGACAGGATGCAGAAGATAATCAGCGTCTTCGGCTGGTGGAAGGGAGGCTCTACGTTCGACCTCTGCGTTCACCTTGTCGAGGTGCGCTTGGTCTACTGGTTGAGAGCTGGGAGAGCATTGGGCCTCTAGGCTGACGGCTAGGCATTCGGCTTTTTCCGTATTGTCAAACGCGATGGTTTTGTCGGGGCGAGTGAGAGGAGGCATAGCGGCCTCATCAGGGGATCGAAGTTTCCTCTGGAGATTCCAGAAGGCTTGGTGATTGGGCTCAAGTTCGCTGAGCAGACCGTCCCATCCCTCGGAGCGAACCTCCGATACGCGTTTCTTTACAGCACGCTGTAAATGGCGCATATGGGCTTTGTTCGCGTCGCAGGGAAAGGAGTCGTAAGCACGAATCGATTCTTAACTTTGAAATACATAGATTGACATGACATATACAAGATAATCGCTATTTTCGTGGCCCGACTCCTAAAGTTCATGGCCTCACGATGGTGTCTGCACAAATATCAATGGTGGAAACCCTGGTATTTAGTTCCCACCGGCCACAGACCCACTCCTAAGCACAAATAAATAGAAGAGCTAGCTTTATATACATATAAATCATTTATTTGCGTATAATTTAGGTACCTACATAAACAAAAATATATATTATTATATAAATAATAATTATAACATCGATTTTTTATAAATAGTCCCGAAATTTAAAAAAAAACCTTTACCATGTAAAATTCTAAAATAGTACTTAGAAAAAATAAAATTTAATAAATTAAAAAATAATATAAAATCTTTTTCAATTTAGCATGTAGCAAAAACAGTACGTAAGTATACATAAAATAATCTAAACTTAACTATTGGTGTCCTTTAATTGTATCTTAAACAAGAAAGAGACAGAGCAATTATAACATACCCACTTTGTTGAATATCAGATACTCATAAACCTTTATTTCCAGCTTTGCTGTAATCTGGTGAAAACACAGTCATTCACACAATCAAACGCTAGGAGAATCACCCAACAGTAAGAACGGAAGAACGTGAACACGAAGAAGCCATCATTGTAAATTATTAATGTATTCACGATATTCAAGTCCCGGTGATAATGACTGCGTTTAATATTGAAAAGGTATTAAGCAGGCATTGAGGACGAGTGCCGAGTGCCGAGTGCCGAGTGCCGAGCCGGGTGAACGGGCGCCGAACCATTATGTATTCATAAATCTGCATTTTAACACATTTTTGTGGAAGCTGAAGCTTAGGTTTCCTGAAAAAGCAGTAGGTACCGTCATTTAAGCGACTGCAAAATGTCAGCAGTATGAAAATGACGGTGGGTGTTTGACATTACGGTCTCAAACACTGGGGAAAATACAGATTAGTATGACAACAGTCATTGTGCGGCAGTTGTTGGTTATGTGTGACGACACCGGTTTCTTAGAAAACTCAAGCTGAAGCTTAGCTTACGCAAGAGAGTAATTTTTATAGTAGTTTTTCTTTTCAAAACCTGTAGAATATAAATTATTAGAACATTAATATTTATACATATAAAGGTGTGGGAAGGTATCATTATTGTCCCTAAAAGTTTTTTATATCAGAAATTCTGTTACAAAATGTAAGTTTCTAAGAAAAAGAACAGACATTAAACTTAATTCTTCGTCTACAAGTCAGTATGGCAATATTCATGGAAGTTTTCCTCCACTGAAATAATTATGTTGAAAACTTCACATTTATGCGCTGATTTATGTACAGACACCAACACATCAAGCTACTACAATCTGTCAAAATATATAATATATAATAGATTTTCAACTTTATCGCTAGAGCATAATGTTCAAAGTTGATTGAGAAAATTTGACAGTTTCGGGTCGCTTGATGTGCTGGTGTCTGTACTATGTCTCAAGGAGCAGAAAGATAGTCCTTTTATTCATTTACACAGGATGGTAAATATCTTACTATTACTTAATATATTACTATCTAGCAGTAATCCTCGCGCAAACATTAAGACAAATTAAAGAGATAATGCTGAAATTAATGTGAGCATGTACTACTCACTGGGAAGTAAACACCACATTTAATGAGTCTTGTAAGTGTCATTATGTCAACTTGGCCTTACGTTAATTTCCGCCATTGTAAATACCAAAGCAGCTGTTTGGTTACATCTATATCTGTCTATACTAATAATAAATCTGAAGAGTTTGTTACTTTTCTTGTTTGAACGCGCTAATATCTGGTACTTCCAGACAGATTGGAAAAATTATTTTTGCATTTGGTAGCCGAATTCTAGAGGAAGGCTAAAGATTAACAACATGTTACGACTTTTAGAAGCCGAGCAAAAAAGTAAGAAAGAACGTCAAGCGAAAACGAAGTAACAGCGCGAGCAGCCGATGCGATGCGACGAGGTTGGATTGGGGGAGCAAAAAATTTCGCACGGACAGAAGTTTGTTTGAACAAAATGTTTTGTACTACCGACAACAAGTGTTACGGACTATAGCCAGCAACATATCTCCCGCAAAACAACAACATGTTTCTGCAACAATTACGCAACTCTTTTCGGCAATTTAGGGACAATTTTATTGGTTAAATAAAATTGAAGCTTTCTAACTGAAATTTTGAATAGCCACAAGCTTCAACAGAACAAGACAGGCATGACGTAGCATGTGACATCAACACACTTTAAAATTAGCAAATAAAACACCCCATCCAATTCGTATACCACTACTTGCTATATAAATATCAGTGAAAGGAAGTTATTGCACTAAGTGGCAAAATATGTATTATTGAAACTAACTCAAAAACTTTCCAAACAAAATTGTTAAAATTAATAAGGGACTAACGTGCCTGCTTAATCTACCAAATGAAAAAAGAATTTTCCGAAATTGATCCACAATTGACGAAAATATCGATTAAAACAGTAAACTGAAAACACAATCTCTTTTTACTGCGTTATGTACGAACGTAATGAATTAGGCGTCACCGAAGAATCATATTATAGATGTTGGTAGAATTATGAAACCTACAAGTGGAAAAGCCACAAATTGCCGTAGAAATATTGCCCGTTTAGAAGCGCCTGATGAAAAGAAACAAAAGAGTAAACTTCTACTACAATGGCGTCCAAACTTTTCTTCTCAAACTTGTATAATTTAGCCATTAGCGTATTGCGTCCAAGAACTCTCTCACTTCCAAAAACTACACAAATAAAGAGTTACAAACTTACGAACTTCTCCATCTGGTTTCCATTCTGATGCCGTCATAACTCCACAATGGTGTTACGTCACGACAATGGCGTCATAGTGCTCACGGCGCTTCACTTTACTTGTCCATTAGCCGCCTGCAAATGGGTCGCGAGTTTTTTGGCGATGCGACGACGTATCATCAATCGTAGTGGCGTAACGTATGTTTGTTTTTTTTTTTTTTTGAGGATAGGTATATTGTGAAAAGAGCAGCAAATTGTCTTGCCCGTAACCGTGTGTTAAAAAAGTGTAGGTTTAAATACATACACACATCCCTACGGCAGCCCATAGTGGTAAGTAGAAACTATAGAACGCCACCTGCTACGATCCTTACATGTTCCTTTTGCCTCGCTGGTCATACACGCACGTCGGTTGCGAGTACTACGCCCTGACCTCTCTGAAGATCATCGCCAGTAAGGTCACTATATGTCCTTCCAGGGCTTCCCCCCCCCCCCCCCCGACGTTCCCACTCTTCCCCGGATTTTTTTCGTATTCCAGTGTAAAATTTATGTTCTAAAAAACTTGACAATGGGCGGCTGCTAGAAAGTCTTTGAGATTAAACTTGATAGATTATGAGTTTTGATTTAGAGCCCCCTCTCTTCAACTGTGCTTATCGATACTTCTGATATTGAAGTAAAGCGTTCCTCAGATAGTGGTTTTACAAACAGACAATCCAATTTATTATATTTCCTTTCCAAACTGATTTTATTTTTAGACTTACTATGCTATCCTTTGTTTTCTAGATCAAACTAAAAGGGATCCTCTTCTTTTTCGAATCCATTTTCTTCACCCACTAATTCACTGCCCCCAATTTGCAAAAACAATGTTCGCCTCACATAGCCCTTGTTTCTAAGAAAACATTATACTGTGCAAACATCCTCTGACCAGCCTATCACCCAATTTGTCGGACACCAAGTTGGCTGGCTGTATTGTGACAAAGTTTATGAGCAGTAAGAGCTTCGATAATGTAATCGAATCGCGTAAGTATTGTACCTACGGTATAATTACCTAGGTAGACGATGTTTTGTTTTATAACTAAGTATAATATGTATTACTAAGTTACGTCGAAACTTAACTCATATTATCGCGATAGCTGTAAAGAGGCACAAAATATACAGCGAGACTTTTCACTAACGCATACAAAATCATCATCATCATTATTCAGGCATACGACGTTCTCAGGAAGACCTCCCTACCCCCTTCACCACTCAAGAATCGCCTGCAAACATTGAATTTATAATCCTTGTCAAGCAATCAAATTTTCTATCTCAAAAAACAAACAGGTACGAAATACGCAAAAAATGGAGAGCTAAAACCGTCGGATACAAAATGGAAAGGAAAACATTCCATCCCAGCATTGCAATGCCTTTGTCGTGTGCAATTGTAGCGACCAAAAGGAACGTACGGGTAACATCCATAACCCCTTTTACAGGGAAATCTTCAAATGGAAATTCGTGCATGCCTGCCTGTTAGTACCTTTCTTATTGTAATACTCGTATAGCACTCAAATAAATTTTAATATCGACTTCTAAGGTCTATGGATATTGAAAAATGATCTATCTTTTACTAGAAATATGAGCTGCTTAGCGTGCTATACAGCGTGTATCAGAGATGTGTGGTCATATTTAAGGATGTGCACTACAACTACAATATTATATATTTTTAGTTTTGTACGTATTAGGTAATTGTGTATACCACTGTATTTTTCTAGCCTTTCTGATTCATTCTGACTCATTACTGACTGCATGACTGATTAAAAAAGCGGCAGTACATTGAAGTATTATTTTGTTCGCTTTTAAACCGTTATCATCCTTGGTTTAGACACAAAACAAGTTATCTCAGTGTGCCTCCCTATTCGTTACATATTCATTTCATTAGCGAAACGTTTGACTAGATTTGCTTTCATCCAGGTATAGAGGGTAGGAAGCTCCTTACAAAAGCATTTTAGCTAACTGCGATAAAACTTTTTGACATTCCATTTGTGCCAAATATGTACCCAAACAGAAACGCTCTTTCTCATGATATTGGAAGCAAATGATCCTACTAATAGTCAGTGGTCTCCAAGTCACCATCGCTTGTGGACTTGTGTAGAGGTAGAAGACGTCTCTTATACAGGCACACATGCTACCCTTCAAAAGTAGCCTTTGCGGTACAAATGACCTTTCACAGAGGTTTTACCTCTGATTTTCCATCACCGTCAAAAACAAAGTAATCTTTTTTTTCGCTGAAATAAGGTTACAATTGGGTTGCTGACACTCACAAACCTGTCAAAATCACAGTGATCTTTATTCTCATTAGCATAAGGTTGCTGTTGGGTTGCTACTGTCAGAGGTACAATAACTACGTAACTTCCCGAGTGGAGGTCTTTCAAAGAGAGGTCTAATAATTACAAACCTTTACTAAATTATGTATATTATGTCGGATCTTTAGTGAGTATGCACTTAAAATGAGTCGCAAGCGCCTTTGTTTAGCGTTGTGCGGAGTCTAGGATTGAGTATGGTGTGCGATACGGACCGTGGAGCGACAGTGGTCGTTTAGACGTGGTCGCGACACATACTGGCCTAGGAACTGCTCAATGTTTCCTTTTAGGTTCAGAGTACTAATTAATACAGTAGTGTGAGTCATTGACTCTGTAACAATAAACTGTATAAAAGTTAAAGGAGCTATGGAGGTATGAGGAACAGGTTGTAAAGTTCACTCAACCTCCATAGAAAATGGAGGATCCTCCGACCAGACGAGTGTTGTGTCTGACGGGCAACTGCCCAATGATTCATGTCGGGGCGTTATATGTATATGCTAGTTGGGCGGTAAACTCTGCTTCCGAGATGCAGGATTTTACGTGGCGTCAGTATGACGCGTAGTTCGCATGTGGCGTTGTAGATACCGCTACAGAGCTGTTCCTCTCGTTTACCCGTATCCCGATTCTGCGCCCACGGCTGTATATCTGACACTATGTTTGTCACTATGATATGTACCTGGCGCTGATCAGAATCCTATGTACCTGCGGTGCTATTCTGTAAAAAGATCGCCGTGATAACTTAGGTGGAGTGAGCTTAAAGTGAGCTGTCGTTCCACCTGATGCTAGAGATTGACACTATTGACAGCTAACTTCACCTTAGTTTTCACGGTGAGATTTTTACAGAATATTATTACTGGATTCGACATATATAACAACTACGAATCAATACTTACAATTCTCCACTTTTTCACAGTAATAACTCGACTATCGTTAACTCAAAAATACTGCACTATTATTTCATAATTTCAACGCTGCAGTAAAACAAGGAGAGCGCACATGATCCCGACGGTCCCATATAATTGGCTGCTACTCGAATGAAATAAACACGAATACCTCGAGAACAGCAAATAAAGTAAAATAACATTAATATTTTAAGCAGCTTATTGCCCGAGAAGGTAATTGGTTAAGCAAAATAGACAGTTCTCATAATGTTACATATTCATTGCTATTGTCAAAAAAAATATGACATGTTTTTGTGATACGCCACATCTGTAGGTGCTGTAGGTATAGAAAGCTATTAATGGGTAAATAAGCCACCTCTGTTTTCTGATAAAGACCTTAAATATAAAGTTACTTGAATTTCTACATCAGATGTCTTAAAATATCAATATAATTTTGGACATGCAGAGAGCAAACATGGTGATCAATACTCTGACTTTTTCTCTTTCAAAATCAAAACTCAAAATCAAAAGTCATTTAATCAAATCAGGCTGAGATTCAGCACTCTTTGAACGTTAATATGACATAAGACAGTTCCCCAAAACGGCCGTCCTTCACTTCGTCGCTTTACCTGTTTGAAAACAGTCATGCATGCCCTATAATCCATCCTATATTATAATACTAGCTTTTGCCCGCGACTTCGTTCGCGTGGAATAGTGACTTCCGGCAGATTTTTGGTTTTACCCACATAGTTCCCGATCTCGCGGGATCTCTTCAAAAATGAAATGTGGAAGATATTCTAGGGAACTCTTCAAAAATCAACATAATGAGCTCTGCGTTTGAATCACCAACTCGACATATAGTACTAATAGAATTATCTATACTCCGTTAGAGCATTTTCTTTGTACTAAAAGTTGTATTATATTATATTTTCATACCTTTTTACTATTTATTTACATTTTTCCGATGAATTTTCAGTACTGAATTGATGCCGACTCTTGACCAATAGATGGCGCTGTATGTCCGGAATAAATTTTATTTTTTATTTTATTTTTTGTAATAAAAACTATCCTATGTCCTTTCTCAAGTTCCAAACTATGTACGTACCAAATTTCACACAAATCGGTTAAGTAGTTTAGGCGTGAAGCAAAGACAGACAGACAGACAGACAGAGTTACTTTCGCATTTATAATATTATGATGATATGATATGATGATGATATGATGATGATTATTAGTTTGGATTATAAATGCGAAAGTAAGTTTGTTCGTTTGTTACCTTTTCACGCCTAAACCACCTGACAGATCATCCTGAAAATTTGCATATAATTTGTCAGGAGTACAGAAACGGACATAGGGCGTACCTTTCATCCCGAAGAAAAGTGCTGTTCCCCAAGAAAACAAAAATAACGTTATTATGATAATAGATAGCGCGACGTGTCTTTCGAATCATGATTGAATTATATTAGAAACTTTAGAACGGATTTGCATTAAATTTGGCACATGGGTGACCATGACCTGGAGAAGGACATAGGCTACTTTTCATCCAACAGCTAGTATGACAATAAATATACACTAAAGGCACGATTTTCTCAATAAATCTATTCTTAATAGAAGAAAAGATAATATAATACCTATTATAATAAAACGATTCCATATTTCCTACGAAACTCTAATACGTAGTCTGTAATTCTTCGACACGATGTAAAAGCGACTTACAGTTTAAGTACGTACTTGTAGGTAATTCATACAATTTATGATCGTATAAATTCTGTTTTACAAAGTATTTAAATTGGTATCTCTGCTATTATGCCCCTGTGGATAGTGTGAGGCCCGTTGTACACGGCACGGTTTCTTTACGGTACGGCGTGTTAGCCGCGCCGTAGAAAATTCATGTGAGCTTGTGTATGCTCATACGGCGACGGCACCGTGTCGTAGTGCCGCCGTGTCTTTCAACGAACTTCCACGGTGATCCTTACAACACCGACGACCGTGCCTGCACACGGCGAATCAACCGTAGTGTTTCACGACAAGAAAAACGTGTGTGTACAACGGGCCTCAGGGGAGGGTAATTATAATTAGAGGAGACATATTTTGTTTAAGAACACATGCCTATTATTTAAAATCAGTTGATTTTAATTTGGTTAATTACTATTGTATGTGCTGTAGTTTTAGAAGAGGAATTCTGATACCTACATAGTTCTAAGAATATTCTCTAGAAGAAACTATAATAATATGGCTATAATAATATCTAAACAATAAAGTTTGAAAAATCCATTTGAGGTATGTATATACATACACACGGTGTTACATCAAGCTATACATTTCCAGTTTTAGCTGACCTCGCATTATATAGGGTTTTCGTTCAATCACAATTCAGCGTTTACTGGATAACTGGCTGGCTTATGTGTATCCATGCGTACGAGGTCAAAATGTGCCCTATCTTCAGATTTTTATCTTACATAATAACTAACTTTTGTACATTTTGTAGTACCTAATTTGCTTGGTAAGGCAAATTAGGAAGGTGCCTTGAAACCATATTAAAACAAAGATAAGCTCTAAAAAAGGCAATAAAAAAACAAATAACAATACAAAAGTTAAACGAATTAAACAAATAAATTACCTGGACGTGAAGTTGTTTTTTGTAATATTGCTCCATTCGCCCCAAGCTATGGGACGGAGACAAATTTGTTTTTGTGGGCTTTTTTCAAATATTTTATCTGGAATATTTTTTATTTGATGTTATAACTTGGTGAAATGAGTTATTTTCCAAACCAGCGCTGGGGCTCTGTCTTGCATAGGGTCGCAGCATAAAGCTGAGCGATAGCCGTTTTGCGTGGATGTGACGCATGTTTCCCCCAACACTTTCTTATTTTTTTTGTGTTTATGTTCTTTATTGCGTCATGTTTACCGCAAATAAACGTATTCTCTTTTCTTTTCACTGCTTTGCAAATGGCACAGGGGTCGTGGAAGCATTTAAAGTTAAGTTGGAATTTTGTCCTCTTCGTAACCAGACGGTTCTCAGGTATGGTTTAGTACAAAATAATTATCACAGTCTTGGAAACTTTTTACACTTGTTATAAGCACTGTACCGGATCGACATCACCGCACCACGGCTCGGCTCGACTTGAGGCGTGTCCTGTGCCGTGCTCATACGTTTAAGCCGTCGACCAACCCGAAGGAATATGGTAACTAAAAGTGTGTCCTTGGAGATTCTTGCCCGTTCATCTCCATAGAGATCTACGTTATGGAGTACCTAAGTGACTTCAACTTGCGGACTAACTGACCGAATCTTTCGCAATAAAAAATTGTCTGTAAGTTTAATTGAAATAAAATCTTTGAGTTTGAGTTTGGCTAGGTGTAGGTAGAACAGTAAGAAATAAAATGATACGTACCTAGATTACATAACATAAAGTCAGAATTTCCCTGTACCTCCAAAATTTCACCAGTTATATTATTAAGGATATAATAACGGTGTTATCGTTGTTTTGAGAGACTTGATAATAAGTTGTTATTCGGATATCTATGGTTGTTATCTAGGGACAAAGTTGACTCGTGTGCCTTTATTTTTTCAATCAGAACACTAGCTGTTGACGCGGCTTCGGCCGCGTGGAGCTCGGAAATTATCCCACAAGGACGTTCTTCCGGGATAAAAAGTATCCTATAGGTGTGTTAATCTAGGTTATTAACTATCTGTGTCAAATTACATACAAATCTGTTCAGCCGCTTTTGCGTGATTGAGTAACAAACATCCAAACTTTCTCATTTATCATCTTAAAGTAGGAATAATTCCGGAAGGTTCGTCTGTATAATAAATTCATATTATAGGGGCGGGTCGCTAGTCAATGATAAATGGCAGATATAGTTGCAGTGAACGTACATTTTGAACGAACTCACTCACAAGGAGCTCTTTACGTTTTAAATATTTGAAACGCAACATATGTGTTAAAATACATGATGTTGTTATTTCGTTACGAAGTTGTATTGCCCCGAGCAATGCGACGCGTCGTGTCCTAATGAGTCTTGCTACGTCTCATTCCTCCTTACAAATGTATTTTTTCCTTAAAAATTTTAACGAAACATGTTTTAAATAAAATATTAGAAATGTCACTAAGTACCTAGTTACTTTTGTAACCTTAGAAGATTATGTAGATATAGGCTACATATTTGGTGTTAAATTTTTGTTTTAGTATTTCGAAATTAAGGTAGGAGTCTTTATTGGTTTTAGATTTTTTTTAAACTTAAACGTTGAAATCATCACCAAGTCATAATATTGTATGCTGACATGTTTGTAACGGACCTAACCAAAAATAGAAATTGATTGTTGTGGGTATGGAAACATCTTGTTGAAATATTGCTATCAATTAATTTTCAATCAATTAATTATCATTACCCTTTTTCTGGTGCAGTCGAGTAGAGATTGTCAAAATTTCCTAACGTTCATCGTCAAAAAATCTTGCTAATATTTTGACAGCCGAGATTGCAACAACCTGCAGGTAGGCACTTTTCAGGGGTAGTATTTCTTAAAAATAAACTCTCGCGTCTTTATAAAATAAAGCGTCATAAAAATTCCGTTTTTTCTAGAGCCCCTTTGAGCTCAAAGAAGCTCTTCAGATAACCCTACAAATGTTGGTCGTGACAGCTTCCAGGAAAGAGATAGAAACAGAACAGATCAAACGGATGACTCCTTTGAGCATAAAAGGCTCTCTGATAAATGACACCCTGTGTTTAGAAGTAAGATGATCCATAGACGAGGTACAGATGATTTGAGAACTGTGCCAGTATGTTCAGCTGTTAGTTACGGGTGTCAAACGAATGCCTTTAACGGCAAAGGTACGGGTTGACAAGACTGTTTCAGCAGTGGCAGTGGTGTAACCATAAAATTGCCCGTTGTTGAGTTATTTAATAAGAAATCATTTAAGTATTGGGGTGGTAAGAATAAAAACGTTATGAAAATGAAAATATTGAAGTTAAGTGCCTACTTTGTTATGCTGAACAATTTTATTCAAGAATAGGTACAGTGCGGCCGACGAGAGAATGCGTTCTTGACACGTGTCTGTTTCATACAAACGAATACGTATTCGTTTGTATGAAATAGACAGGTTTCAAGAACGCATAGACTATAGATAGATACTGTATTAGGTTTTATGTTAGGTTACCCTTCTCTTTTAAATCTTGCGTACGATATCAAATTTTTTCCTTACGATTTCATCATCTGCCTAGGCTTTTCCCAACTATGTTGTGGTCGGTTTCCAGTCTAACCAGATGCAGCTGAATACCTGTATTTTACATGGAGCGGCTGCCTATCTGACCTCCACAACCCAGTTACTAGGTATTATGATACCTCCTTAAAATATAAAATTTTAATATCTACCGATCTAAAAGCTATGAATATAAAACTTTAGAATTTCATCACAGAATGATCGCCTCTCAAAAACTTGAAATCGTAAATCTAACCTGTCTCTTTCACACATTTTCATTGGGTGGCAATAAAATTTGAATTTTCCAGATCTTTTATTAATGTCTTCTACCCACTCCTGATAAAATGAACACGTAAAATATTTAGGCCATAAAATTAATGTAAATGTATGTAAAAATTATACTCATGCTGACACATCGCCCCAGCTTAATGTAGGTACAAATTCAACTATAATGAAATGTGCCACCCCGTGAACTGAACCTCCTAAAGTTTATGTTCATACTGAGAAGCTTTCTATTTTTCTAGTTATTTAGACCATATAAAAGGTCAGCACCTACGGGGTAATTGCGTAAAGCGGGATTTACACCAGGTCAATTTTCGCCGTGCGGACCACATCGCCTAAGCAATGGCTTTAATTTTGACAGTTCAACAACATTTATTGCGTTATTTACATTGTTGAGCAGACAAATTTTTCCAACATATGAAGCAATGGATTAGCAATATCCTTAAAAATTATTCAGATCGAGATTGATAGTGTGATACACAATTAGTGTGCTGGTACTAAGGACCCCACCTTCACCATTTACAGCCTGATGATTATAATTAATCACTGTGGCTCTTATTTACAGTAGCCATGTTCTCACGTACCAAAAAGCTAATTAACCTTACCTTCCACCTCACTAGTTCAGCAAATTACCGAAAATAATAGCGTGTAACAGGAATAAACAACAACAGTCATTCTCATGTATACGAGGAACAAACATGGAGTACGTACAGAACCAAATTAGATACAGTTAGTTAATTAGAATCGCTATGGCGTGTTTGTGTAATGTTGCTGTTTATGTGTTTTTGTATGCCAAAAGTTGCTGATAGAAAGTGGTCACAGCCTCTGAAGACCGTGTTTTTCTTTCTAAGAAAGCGGTACCGTCATATAGCAGGCGAAAATGACGGTGGAACATCAAAATGAGGTCCTGGGTTCGATTTCTAGGTTGGACAAAGTTTTATTGGGTTTCCATCAGGAGTTTCTCAGTAGTAGCCCAGAGTTTAGATTTGTGCCAGGTTGATGGCAGTACACTTTCGCCGTATTACATTGGACCTAAACATAACTGGCGAAATGTAGTAGATACCTACATCTCTGCCTTACCCTTTGAGGAAAACAGTTAGTCATTAGATGATTGCCCACCCAAAAAAAAAAAAAAATACCTCTACCTATATGATCTGTAGACCATTTTTTATTTTATCAAGTACCTGGTACTTGTTGACAGGCCTACGCTGTCCTCCCATACCTACTGTAATTTGAAAACATTGTAAAAGCCACTTATTTTTTAAAAGAGTAACCGTGGAGTTTCTTGCCGGTTCTTCTCCATAGGAAACGACCAATTAGAACCGTGCACCTAGCTTCTGACGTTTCATAAGTGCCCATGTCGGTTTATGTGAAATATAATATTTTGATTTGATTTGAATACATTAAAACACAGTTAAATAAAATATAATACAAAAAAAAAATCAACGGTATTTTTCCCTCTTCTGAAAATAACTAACAATGTGCTACTGAAATAACATTTGACATTTGAGTACCTACACGTATGACCTTTTACTTGTAAGAATTTTCTTCAAGAAAATAAAACTAAATTATTTTTGTTTCTTTCAACTCTACGACCTTCTGAACGCGAAAAAATTAAATTAAATTGTACGTCAATTCATATTAGTTTTCATAGGCTGGGTTGGGATATTTTTAAGTGTAGTGTAGGTGAATGAAACTAAGTAAGTATTAAATTATTTTCTTCTTGTTCTAAATTTCCTTTTCATTTCTTCTTTCGCAGGTCTGCTGGAAGACATTTCTTAGGAAATAAGTAGTGCCTTTGTACTCAATTCTAATATTTCGTATCTGTTTCCATTTTACTGTGTGTACAATAAAATAAATAAATAAGTACTACAATTGATAAAATGATAATCGGAAAAGAAGTAGGAGTAAGTACCCAACTTCTTAAAAGATCATTAATTAAGTCTAAATATATAAAATGGATGAATGAAAAGGAAAACCATTTAAATATTCTACTCGCATGCTCCATTTTTATGGTGTACATAATAAAGAGTAGATATTCTATATAAGTATCATACTATCTAGCATGTCTTTGGAAAAACTTGCTTGTTCGAGTTGTAAACAAACAACATTGTTGCAAATGTTGCAATATGCGAAAATCTCTCAAACCGAATGGCAACGTCGCATGCGATTGTGAACATAATTAGTTGGTCAGTTTTTAATAAACTAATGCACCGTTGCCATTCCGCACACTAACGACTTACAACAATGTTCCCTTGTGTGGTCGAAATGGTCTGACGGGAGTTTATTTTTTTTTATTTTCGTGGATTCAATTACGAAATTGGAGTTTCAAACAGACAGACTGACCAGTGGAAACCACCTCTACAATACAGAGCATTTTATTTTTTTCTAGTATTATTTGCGATGCTACTATGCCAAGTAATGAAACAGTCATTAGCTAGATACTATTAAAGGAAACGAGTCGTAATTTTAATGGCCGATGGTTGATAATAGAATCAGCAATTATGAGCATACACCTTGTAAGTACGTTTCACTAAGTAGGCACTTAATCTTATTTAGCTATTTATTCTCCAACAAACTGGTAATGGTCAGTAGTGTTTACATAAACCCTATAAATAAACAGCCTTTCCCTTGACACTATTTCCCTAGTAAATAGCCGCAAGAAAGATCAAGGAAGATCAAGAAGCATAAAAAATGGCAGTTTTCACTCGCGTTCTTATCTAAAGGGGAAGAGAAAGAATAATGAGGTGCAATAAGTGACAAATTGTGGGACAAGAGTCACAGCACAGAGGGCAACAGAAGGACTAAAATATGAGGGAAAAATAGAACCATTAACCACTACCGACTAAGGTAAAATAGACTGGGCAGAACTGACCATAGAAACGTAGTTAGTAAATTTTTCAAGTAAACAAATTATAATTTGTTATTACGACGTCATCAGAATGTTACCAATTAAGACATATACTGGCATATATCTCTATCGGTTCATAGGCCACACAGACCACGGAAACGGCAGCGTCTTAAAACGGCAGTACTAAAATCCGTGGCTATTAGTTTTTGACGTCAAGGATTGGCTTGAAAGCAGGCCTTCTGAAAACTTTTATATATTGTAGGTTATACCAGCGTATCGTATCCTATAGAATAGGGCTATTACGGCGGTCGCAGGCGATTGATTCCCCTCGTTCTATTCAAGTACAAAAAAGATAAGCTTACGCATTTTTCTTACTACCACTTGATTTGGAGGCATAATAAACAGAATGAAGGGTGGGGTGACAGTTCTAGCTTAGATATTTTTTGAGGTGTTCATACCTTGATCTACTATTGAGACTTTTCCAATGTCTATGTGCGCTATTGTAATTTCCAAAGTGATGATATTTTCGTGGGCGTCCACGTCACGGTATCACGATAACACAAGGAAATAAAATGTATGGAAATATAATAAGGTTTTAAATTTCCGTCCTCGGTAACGTTATAACGTGCAGGTCATAGAAATGTAAAAAACATATATCTATGGTGCAGGTATTACATTTTATGGACGAGGACGTGGACGTCCACGATGATATCGAGGACGTGGACGTCCACGATGATATCGAGGACTTGGACAACCACGATGATATCGGGGCGTCAGTAATTATAAAAGCCCACTTCTCTGATTTATTGTGAAAGTAAATAACATCATAATTATTTTTGTGACCTATTTTTGGTACTGTAAATAGGAAAGAGATTAAAAGATTCCTTTGAACACAAGTTAAGTGTACAAGGAAGAAGGGTTTTTATCTGTGTTTATTCAAAATCTTTTAATCTACAACTTTTTTTCTTCAATCTTTTTTGTAATTTTCATCTTTTGACTGAACACAAAATGTAAAAATGGAGATTTCATAATTTTCTTATTTTTCAAAGTGACCCAAATCTTAATTAAACCGAAGTAAATCTCATTATTTTATTAAAGTTAACTAAACAAAAAAGTCCATATAGCCTTTTGTTTGTGCATAGCCCGCGGCGTTTTTGCCTAACAAGAGAATTTGTTTTGTTTCAGTCACCGCATTTTGATAAACTGTTAATGATTTTCTTTAAAACAATAATGATGATCTACCTTAAAACAGTAAAGTAATTATATAGTACGAACATAGATATATATAATAAAGTATACTATTTTAATACTTACATTTTATTTTGCACCTTTTTTCATTTTAATGAAATTAAATCCCAATGGGTCGATTTAACTACGATTCTTCTTGCCATGGTATTCTGGCCCACGCATTCGGCCAACTTTTCCACTACTGTTCCTACTCCGTGTGATGTGGGCCGCGGTCCAGGGGCCAGTTGCCCCCTAACCCATTCTTGCTTCCGAATTAATTTGGGACAAAAAGGTTTAAAACCATCCCAACAAAATAATTGAATGAATTGGATGCGCGAAATACGGTCCCATATAAAACGATTCACTTCTGAAGCCCGCTTTCAGCACAAATCACTAAGGGCGTGATCACACCATATCGCAGCGACAACATGTGGGCAGTGGTTACGTGTCAATAGTGTCGTTACAGCTACTTGCAGTTGCGTTGTCATTACTACAAAATTTCCTTTATTACCAAATAGATTTAGTGGTCTATGGTGCAAGTCTGCCTCAGTATTTAATTCACTGAATGAAAAATAAAGATCCAAACACTTTTATTTAATATTGCCCAAAACAGTGAGTTGACCTTTGTAACACAATTATAACGCTTGAAGAATTACAAATTAATGAAAATTCTTGACTTCGGCAGGCATTCTTCTAATACCTTCGGACAGGGGTTAGCAAACTTTTGGTAACTTTCATCAGTTGGGGTGTTTACGCGCTGATATAGGATTATGGAACAAGTTCTAAGAGAACTTCAATTTTGTTATAATATTTTTGTTACTTTTTGACTTATTAGACGTTGTGTTTATTTAATAACAGAAAGGTAGTGTGCTTTTGTTTAAAAAAAAACTGGTCAAGTGCGAGTCGGAGTCGCGCACCGAAGGACCCGTACAAATTTTAAGGTATGTAAATAGTTTATCACGGGATTTTTTTTTGTAATGTAACTACTAATTTACGGTTTTCGGACTTTTTCCTTTACTTGTGCTACATGACATTACTTTTTACCAAATTTCATGATTCTAAGTTAACAGGAAGTGCCATATAGGTTTGATCCCGGAACATAAACGCCCGTATTTTATGATTGCGTTGACTTAGAAGTTTGATTTTGTCACTGCTTCAAGGGATTGCAGCCTTGAGTATTTGATGTTAATTTCAACTTGATAACTTTACGCGTTCCTGAGAAAAAGGGTCATGACTAACGAACAGACAGACGGACAACGAAGTGATCAAGGGTTCCATTTTTCCTTTTTTCCTTTTCCTCAAAAAACATACGTCGAAAGAAAATATTATTAATATGCGGCATTACCTGACACACCAATACCTACAGATAATGTCACGTCGTTCTTCTTTGCATATCAAACGTGCATGTAAATCCCGTCACATTAATACACATACCAATACATACCCCACACACAAAGACACATACCTACAGATATACAAACATGTTTTAATGTTTCCGTATCACTTTTGTATCTGTTTTTCTTCTTCTAAAACTAATGTAAAACATAAACACTTCTATGTGTTTTCTGGACACACAATTTATAGATAGAGATTGGGTTATCGTACAGTACCGCGTACCGGAAGACGTAGCGTTGGAAGGCCTCCCACAAGGTGGACCGACGACCTTGTGAAGGCCGCAGGAACCCGTTGGACGAATTGGAGGTGCTTTGGGGGAGGCCTATTTCCAGCTGTGGACGTCTTTCGGTTGAGATGATGATGGTGATGACTTTTATAATACACTAGCTGTTGCCCGCAATCCAGGATGAAAAGTAGCCTATGTTCTTCTCCAGCTCATGCTGAACCCATGTGCCAACATCCAAATTCGTTCAGCCACTTTCCGTGAAAGCGTAAAAAACAAACATACAAAAAAATCTAATCTGTTCTCTTTACAATATTAGTTTAGATTAATAATAAACTCACATTTAATAAAGAAATCTCGATGTTTTCACAATTTCTTGCTACAGGAAGATAGTATAATTTACATAATGGGACGCCTGAATAATATCTGACAGTGAAATTAAACACACTCTTGCCTAATTCCGTTTATAATACGAGCTTATTTATTAGTACAAGATGATTCTTCTGAACTTATCTGTGTAGTAGATATTATTATCACTGACACGTGATATTGATCTGAGTAGGCGGAGTAATGTGCAAACACTAATTACATTCGACAAATGGTTTCCGATTACTGCTCAGAGTACAATTTGTGTAGGTGGAATTTATCAAAGTAATAAATATCGAAAATCCTACACTGATTTGGTAACATAGGTACTGATGAAATAGTGATAATATTTTATAAATAATACAACAGGTTAATCAATTGATAAAAGTTGTGGTTGAAACCTTCGGGCCGTGGGGTCCGAGTGCTTGTTCAATGAAATCTCTAAACGGCTGGTTGACACTTTCCGTGACCCAAGAGCTGGCTTTTCCCTTGACCAGAGGTTATTTCCATAACTTGGCAATACCGCCAGTCTCTTGGGTACATTACCAGTCGACAGCGATGCGGAGGAATATTTCGACGCAATATTTTAGTTTTTTAATAGTTTTACTTCAATTAGGATTCTATATTTTTATTTTAATAATTGATAAAAGACCTAACGACCATACATAACATAATCAGCCTATAATGTTCCCACTGCTGGGACACAGGTCCTCTCTGTGAGAGGGAGTGGGCCGTAATCCACTACGCGGGCCCAATGCAGGTTGGCAGATGTCACATATCTTCGAAGTTTTGATTCTAGAACATGCCGGTTTCTTCATAATGTTTTCTTTCACCGTTTCGAGTGCAGTGGTGATGAAATGATTGTAACGACCATAAGGCTAAGAAAATTAATTTTCCAAATGACTTGAATAAAATGTTATGCATCTCTGACAAAAATATTTTAGCTGACAGTAATTAAATACCACTTTCCATACTTGTCATTATTAGATTTAACTAGGTAAGTATTCATTAGCAACGAGCAACTCATTAAAATAAAACACGCGTTATTATTATACGGTATATTTAACTCTTCCCAACAATGACAAGTTAGCATTAGCATGCTAAAACTAAAAGCGTCAAGTCTCTGCGCAGTTCCGGTGGGGCCGGAAATACGTCATTACCGCTGAGCCACAATGGCGGCTGTCTATCTACCCGCAGCCGCAGTGTTTGAAGTCATTATGTCGCACCTCCGGGGTGTAGGTCATGTGTGTAACTAGGAGGGCAGGTAACTAGGAGGGCAGACGGGATGATCTTGGGTTTGTCACTCGTGAAGGGAAATAATGGGCAATTTACTTTTGTGTCTTAACCAGTTGAATGACGTAATTACAGAAACAATTAAAAAGCCATTGTGTCTCACGTGGATCCACGTTCATACAAAGGGTTGAAGACTGGGTGTAACTTAAAATAACTTTACCTGATTTTCTAAACATAACTAGCAAAAGGGGATACCTCTTCTGCCATCTCTTCGGAAAAAACAGGCCTAATGTTATTTTAAGTGAATTTCTAAAGGAGTTAAGTACCCGTGCGTAGATATTATGTCATATCGAGCTTTTATATGTCATTCTCACAACAGAAACTCACGTTAAAATTCGTTGTGTTAACGGCCTCGCATTGTACAAAAGTTTGCTAGGGGTAAGTACCCCAACATTGTTTTACAGACCATAAATGTAGGTTAGCCTGTTCTCTTACGATCGGAACACATCTCAGATTAATATTATTCCATATAAAATTTAACTTTAAGAATTAATTTGCCAGTGTAAACATCTCCTTATGTATCTGTCGACTGTCTGTCTGTCACACAGAATAAGGTTGTTATTCTAAAAAACTTGTCATGAAAATTCGCTTGGATTTTTACCTGGACATGTCATTAATTTCTGTCAGCTTGATTCCCGAAAAATATAGCAGTGCTTTTATAGCCGTTGACAAACATATTCGGGAAATATTTTTGGCGAACCATGGCTCCATTCACAGTAATATGACAAAAATTCCATGAGACGCTGTTCGTGAAATGAATTGTCTTAAAATTCGTTGTAGCCATAGACTTAAGATTATGTGAGCGACGTAGCAGAGTCAGGGTTAAAAATCCACATAGGTACACTACCGGGGTGTTATTATGGCACACCTGGTATTAGAAAGAGGATTGAGAGCGGCGGTGGCCCAGTGCTAACGGCCGCGATTTACGAAGTGTAGGTCGTAGGTTCGAACCCAGTCAGGAGCTTTACTTTGTATAATAAATTTATTTATTTCATTACCACCGCCCTCAAAACGGTGAAGGAATACATCTTGACGAAACCGGTATGTCCTAGAACCGAAAAATCGAAGAGATGTGACATCTACCAACCTGCACTGGACACTGGGCCCGCGTAGTGGATTACGGCTTACTCCCTCTCACTGAGAGAAGGCCTGTGTCCCAACAGTGGGAACATTACAGGTTTATTATGTTATGCTGAATACAGACAAACCCAAACTTATTCTAAAAGTTGTGCCTTTTAAAGGCTGCGCATTTTACCTACAAGCTTTTTTATTTTTTCCTCGGGTAATGTAACGAAACGTAGCGTATTAGGTAAATAAACAGGACAGAACTCCCCCATCATGGCACAATTCTCGTACAAATTGCGTCACACTTTTTGCGTCAGCTTGTAACGATCTCGTCAATCACTTGCTATCTCGCAGACGGTTTTAGACTGCTATAATCACGCAGGTAGGCAAAGAAGTTTCACTCCTAACGACTGGGACTTAGTAGAAGGACAAGTGTACACATTAATAGGTAGAATACAAGTAAAACAAGGCATTGGGATCTTAGAGTGATGTTTAAATGTTCTGAAGTGTATTTTTGACAGTGCTAGTGAAAATCATTACTGTTGCCAGTCATTTTACATTATAAACAGTCTCAAAGCCAAAGGAAATAACAAGACCCTCTCTCTCTTTCAAGACCCTTTTTTTCTAGGTATACCTACTATAAGACAACAGAGTTTAGCAATATTGTCTTTTATTTCAATTTTGTTCATAGTCTGTTATGTTCTTTTAGGCACATAAACTTGCTATACAATACAATTATAATCAATCTTTATTGTTAAACCTTCTGAACCGTATGTCTTGTGTCGCTATTAGCTTCATCCCGCGGGATAGACGTGATCGAATGAGTCACATTGCCGGTGTAGGCTGTTGCGTGCTCTAAGGGTTTAATTAATACAAACGTGTGGGAGTACGATGATACCAAGAAACGAGGTATTAGCAGTTTGTGAAGGAATAAAAAACAGGTGCAAAGGTTAAAAAAAAATATGAAGGGCCAGGTCTTGTACCCTGCACCATATTTAAGTACCAGTTTTATTCATTTCTGATGGTGAAAATGGTCAATTAACTAAGTAATCTCCAAATTTGTAATGAACCGCGATCATGTTTAGGATTTCGTAACCGTAGTACGTGGGTGCCATCGGGACCCTATTTCTAAACCTCCGCTGTCCATCCGTCTGTCTGTCTGTTTGTCAGCGAGCTGTATCTCGTGAACCGTAATTGGAAGAAAGTTAAAATTTTCGCAGAGTTGTATTTCGATTCCCGCTATAACAACCAATAATAAACTGCCTATTTGGCCTCTACAACCCAGTTACTGGGTAATACAATACTCACCCCTTGGTAAGTACTGGTTGTCAGACTTTCCGGCTTCTGACGACTCGTAACGACTGTCAAAGATCCTAATGATAGCTGGGACCAACGTCAACGAGCTTCCCGAGGCACGGGAGGTCTCGGTATGTAAGGATGGTCACTCATCCACGGACCGACCACGGCAAGCGTAGCTTAACCTGCTCGATCGACCCGTGCGCCACGAACCCCACCACCACTACTGAATTAAACGATGTTAAATCAAGTGAGTACTTTATTTTCCTCTCAGAGATAAAAAAAACACTCTGTTTCTAAACGGCTTGAAAACTCTCCATAAAACAAAGAAAGCCTAAATAAGTTCCAGCACACACTACCCACATCCCGCGGCACCGCTCGTGTCTCCAACGGGTAACTCCTGCAGTGCAGTGGCGCGCAGTCGAACGTGTATACTGATACCAAGTCTGTGTTACTGGCTGACTTTAGAACACCGTGTGCCTGTTTTACTTTATAACTTTACTATTTACATACTAAATATCTGTCACTCAAGACTGTTTATAAAAAGGTTTTTCCTTTAGGGTCGATTTGTCTATTGATTGATCGATTGATCTGTCTTACCTATTCCTCAGATAATATATAACTGACTTTTGAAGAATCGGCCTTTAATCTTTCTTTGACACGAACCGATGCGATGTTGAGTAAATTCATCGCTTTATTTACTTCCCAGCGAAAAAAAATATGCCTTTTCTAAACCAAACGACTTGAAAACTTCCCACGAAACAAAGCAAGCGTAGATAAGTGCTATTCCTCGTATAGAATAACGTAACGTGTTATGTTTAGCTCGGTGGCTCCGTACAGTGGCGCACAGTCGGGCGTGCATACTGATAACAAGTCAGTGTCACGACTGACTTCAGAATAACATGCTACTGTTTTGCTTGCTCATAAAATTGTGTTGGTAGTAGGAGAACTAAGAAATTTTAAAGCAATATGGGTCATAGTGATGTGCTTGTACCATAAGGAGGGGCGGCATGACTGGGGCTGTATCGTCGCTCGAACAGTCAGGCCCAAAGAAGTGGCATGCGCGCCTGTAGGTACCTACGAGTACGATATAACCCTCCGTTCTCCCCAGATAAATTCTCACGGGAAAAATAAAAGGGGGTACGATGCCAAAAGTGCAACTGGTTAGGGACACCATCACCACAAATAAGAAACCATGACATCGTAAATGTTACTAACAAAGTAAGTATACAGAGTGATCTCTTTCAGCCTTCTGTGTGTAAATTCTTAACTATAGGTCCCAGAGAAAAACGCTGAATAGATCAATTGCGCAAAATTATGAAAAAATCAAAATGACATCCAGTTACAACCAATTTAGAGCTTACCCAAACTGGCTAGATAAAAAAAAAACTGAATAATTACATGTACCTACTGTGTTTACTTACTACATTACCATTCTATTGCAACACATACATACCTTACTCACTCGCTTAGCATAGCTAGATAAACATGGTTTCTAGTTGGTTCTTTAGGACCTACTACTTTACCTACTATAAACAACTCCACAACGAAAGCTAGATGAGATTTTCAAGTTATTTGCACATTGTAATTTCAACATCCAAATTCCCTTTTACACGATTCATTAAACTTTTTTAACGCTCGCTGACTTGAAGCGCTTTACAGCTGAATGTTACAGCGTTACAGCTCATTCCTTTGTTTTACGCCCTTCAGAACAGGAGATAACACCGAGTTTAGCACTCCGCTGAGTTACGGCACTTGGTAACATTTAAATTATACGCATTACACAGAGGTGAATTATTCACGATTTTTGTGAAAAAAATTGTGTCTTATTCAGGAAAAACGCGAGGCACGAACAAATTTTTAGGCATGTTTGAATATAAATATTTCATATTCTTCTTTATTTTTGATGTGTCTCTTGCTGTCGATGAATTTATTTTCTTGAATATTATAAGTCTGACATCCAGTCTTACCAAGGGGTATCGTTTTACTCAGTAATTGGGTTGTGGAGGTCAGATGTGCAGTCGCTCCATGTAAAAGACTGGTGTGCAGCTGCATCCAGTTAGACTGGAAGCCGACCGCAACATATTTACATAATATCAGATGAGATGATGATGGGTGGCAAACTCGCAATCCGCACAGGATTTTCAATTTGCTACCCTTCATCATCAGCACAGCAGGCAGCACGCAAGCTGGCGGTACACCTGATGGTAAGAAAGCGCCGCTGTCAATAGACATGTACAACACCAGAGGAGTCGCAGGTGCGTTACCATCCCAGTGATAAAGCTATAACGTCTCACGAACCTGCAAGTACACCAGCACCAATAAAAACACTCCAAACTCTAGGTTTATTAGGAAACTCAAGTTTAGCTGAAACTTGAAATCAGTACTTTCAAAGAAAAACAAAAGAGAGTGCTTTCCTATGTAAATGTGTAACATATTCAGTAGAGAGTAGTAATTTATTTCGTAAAAGCAGTTATTTTTTACTCACAGTGTGTGCGACTGGCGTTACTACTTATTACTAGGCTCTACTTATGTAATGTATTGCAACTTAGTTCAAGGACTGAACGCGACACGGAAAAGACAGAAGTAGGTATTTATTTCAAACTTTAATTGTACGAAAAAAGAATTAAATGTTGAACACGACATAGTTTAATTTATGTCACAACGCAAAATAATTCATTGGAAACCTCCCAATGACTGTCAAAGAGGAAATTGTCAGATGTATATAATAATATGTACCTGCACATGCATGCCTCTTCATCTTGCACAGCCCTTTAGTCGAATTGACATCTACCGTGGAAAAGAGTCCCATTTTCCATTGAAGAATTGATTTGTATTTATGTTAGGCTATGTTTTCATTAAATACTTCCAATACTTTGTCCCTCTAAAGTGCGGCAGAAGAGATAATGCGTTCTTGACACTTGACATTTTCATCAAATTCGCAAAACACGTATTGTCTTTTGAGAATTTGATCTTTATTAGCTTCTAGAATTGTCGCAATGACAAGAACGCATTCTCTAAACGGCCGGACTGTAACTGCATGGTACGTTAATAAATGTCGATGTAAATTAGCACAAGTCAATTTTTTATCGATAACAGCCAAATCAAACTTTACCGATGTACACGTGCAATTTCTTGAAACACTGCCAGCTACACAGTAGCAGAAATTATTTGTGCAAATATCTTTTATAAAATGCATTTTATTTTTTTATTTGGCATAATAGTACTTAGTAGAAATTAGCCGTGAATATATATATATATATTCTTTTAAAAAACAAATTTAATAAAGACTTGACATAAAATTTACTGAAACTTTGTCAAAGCCTTCATAATGTTGGCTGATGATACCAAAATTAAACGTTGTTTTAATAAGAAATGGCTTAAGACACGTCTCCGGCGGTGGAGGCTGAGTTGTGCCGCTCAAACTGTTTCATTGCCACCCCGTAATGAACACGACATGAGGCCATGAAGTTAGGTGACGCGAGAATATTAAGGTAAGATCACAATCTTTAATGAAGCACCATATTCGTTACAAGTTTAACAAAATTGTCGTTACATAACACGCTCACGGCTTACGTTTCGTAATATATTTTGTGATTTTGGAGCAAACAGCAGCAGTAGCAGTAGCGATAAACGATAGGATTACCTATGTTAAAGTTAGGGATTGCAGAAAAAGATAAATTAAGTAAAAAATCCTGTACCAAACAAAAAGTTAAACTAACGCCATCTATCGCCTGAACAAAACATTTCATTCACCTTCACTACCGAACGTGAAACCACGTAGCCGACGGCAATGTCGTTAATCAATTACTAGCTCGCCCCGCCCGTTTAGGGGCCCCAACTGAATTATACGGGAGAATCAAATTACCGGCGATTTCATTTAGAACGCTCGCCTAGCTTAGCTAACTCTGTCGTGAGATACGGTGATCCAAGGCGACTGGTCTTTTGACTTTAATTGTGGAATTTATGCGAAGAAATTCTGTTTTAGCGCAAGGTAAATAAAGGAGTATTTTTGGTAATTCAGTAATTGTGTTTTATGGAAATGGTTTAATTACACCATTCCATACAGAAGTAGGTAGGTATCTACTTCGTTATTTGGTGTAAGTCACTCACTTTATGTTGTATTATTGTATTTACTACCTAAATAAACTAAAGAGTTTTATTTAATTACAAATGGTCCTAAATAACTATGATTTTAAAATAGCAGTCCTGCTACGATTTACCGAACTATTAAAGCCATTTTATAAAGTGAATGACTTGTGATCAATATAAAACAAGAGCCTTGACTTAGGAAAAAAATAATTATTGTACCACATGATTCATATAAAAAAACTGAATTAGTTAAAAATAATAACTAAAAACCGAGCTTAACTCAATATATAAATATAATAAAACATAAGGTACCTACATTATTAAAACCACATTCATGGTACCTACTTACTCTCTATTTTTACTAAAATGTTATGTGAATATATGGATGGACAGGCAAGCAGTCTAGACAAGTTAATACAAGAGTGAGTTAAAGTGTCACTGCTGATAGGTAAGATACAGAAATCGAGACACGATACTTTGGTCTGCTCAGAGTAGAAAATGTAAGTATTCTTTATGATTAATGTAAAAAAAATGTTATGTACACTTCCTTTGCAGAGCCATCTATGGACAGTTTTGCTAACTGTGAATACACAAGATGAACGTAGCTAGCTCTCGATTTCGCCATTCGCCACTAGATGGCGCTAAATTAAAACAACTGAAAACTTTTGTTTGAAACAGGATAACTTTTCACAAAATAATCTCTAAACTTATGGCATTATTTACTATTAGATTCATTATTATTTTAATTAAAAAAAACCTATTCTGCAACCCATTTCTTTGGCTACCATTAAGATCCATTTCTGGCCACTAGATGGCGCTAGCCAACAAAAGAGATAGTATAAATTATGATTTTCATTATTTAACCGTCTCACAAATTGGCTCTGCCTTACAACAATAATTCTACAAGTCACAAAGGAACAAGTTCAAACGTTTGTACATTTCTTAAAGTGGCTTCAAAATGTTCTCAAGAATATAGGAAGTAGAAAAGCCGCGCAATTCCCCACAACAGTATCACATTCAACTCCCAAAGCTACTAAGAACAGTTCCAACACAAATCCAATAAGACCCTTCCAAAGCCAGTAAGAAGACTAGCAGAAAAGGCCAATAGAAAATTAAGTAAATCGAATACATTCCTAGGATCCAAGTGTATTTTGTACTAAATCCCTTTACCCGTTCAGCGTGAAACGGTGTGGGTTGATTTCCCGTGGGGACAGAGAGACGGGATGCTTGCAACATCCTTCATGATTTATAGTGAAGGTTTCGTGTTCCTTGTGGTTCAAGGGGTTACACAGACGTTTAGAATGAGTGATTTTGTTTTGTTTCAGTTTGTGGCTGGGGAAGTGGCAAGTCAGTGGTGGGTTGGATTAGATTGAGATTCACTTTATAACATTATTCTAACTACTTTTCCTTTTCATACAATCGATTTGGAGTTGTAGCTTATTTTTAAATAAATAGGTACTTTAATTAGATTTCAATGTGACGTGAAAATAGATAGTAGAGTCAGGGAAATAAATTTTTATGCAAATTAATTTGTCACAACTTTCATTCTTTGACAGTTGTATTAAATGGCTATTAACACGGATAATTACCGTAGGGTGTCAATTTGCTTAACAATTCATTTCCGTGGTTGTACTTTAGGTATGTGACACTAGCTTCTGCCCGCGACTTCGTCCGCGTGAAATTTCACCCTCCCCCCATTCTCCCTCTTAGGGGTGGAATTTCGAAAAACCCTTTCTTAGTGGATACCTACTCTTCACAAAGAACACACCCTCCAAATTCCATCTCTCTAGGACGAGCGGTTTAGGCTGTGTGTTGATATTATATCAGTCAGTCAGGACTTTGAATTTTATATCAAAATAAAAGTCAAATCATTTATTTCAAATAGGCACACTAAAGGCACTTTTGAACGTCAAAAATTATAATAAAACTAATTGATTCTAGTCGATATGAATATATATTGTAAAAGATAGGAAGATCAGGAGGGGGGAGGACCTAATACAAGGCGGTGCAGTGTTGGCACCGGCCCTTCCTTCCGCCGGGCCTCCCCCAGGCAACTGGGGGTCTCACCTGGCGGGGACAGACCGCCGAGGTGTCGTGAAGAAAGCGGCGCTGTATAGTACAGCGTCGCGGCGCGCCTACAGAAAAACAACATGCAATCACTCACATGGGCACGCGTAAATTACGCGTGCCCAAAGAAATACCACAGGCCATTGCAGCAAATCCATTGAGAGGCCCGTATTAGCGGGCCACCGCATTGCTTTCTGCGACCGGGGGGCGAAGCCCTGGAGTCGCTCGCCACGCCCCCTAACGGGGGCGTCGCGAATTCCCAATTCACCGGCCCTTTTTCACTTCGAGACATCGTGAGAGTAAGACTGTTAGGACGTCACTCTGTCGGTTGTTTTTTCAATTATTACGTCATAAATTGTGCCATTATTGTTATTTTGTGTGTTCGCTATTTTTGTTATTGCGTTGCCATACAACGTGGCAATGCTGCCAGCGTTTTGGGCACTGTTCCTGTTGAAAGAGATGCGGACGAATTCTTTGATGCCCTATGATTATTTTGCTTAATTTTTTCATATAAAGGTACATGACGGAGGAGGAACCTCAATTGTTTTCCTGATGACGACTCATATTTGGGTCTTCGAAAGAAAACTTGTAGTAGGTAAGCTTCGTATATTCAACGGGCAGCGTAACGACGTCCCAGAGAGGTCCGTACAGTACGACGAGTCGAGCACGAATGACCGAGCGCCGACAGTGCGGCCGTATTGATAGGACTTGTCGCACGTGCACGTGTTCACAAGTTTTTAGGTTAAAAATTGAAATTACAATAAGAGAAATAATGACATGCTGCTTAACGTTAATTTCACATGATAATAAACTCAAAGTAATCAATTGATGATTTATGAACTAATTTTAAAATAATCAGATTAGGAAACTTAATTATTCTCGTTGTTATAATAGGTGAACTGTTGTATTTGCGCCGATATACATATTATTATAGTTTATATTATGTTAGCTTATTTTATGTAAATATTTACAGAAATAAAATTAATTGTTTTGGATTTTTAATATTAAATTGTTGTCAGTTTGATTTGTTTTAAATTTACTTCCTGTAGGTATTTGTGTTGGTGTGTAATTATAAAAAAAAAAACTCACGTCTGATTTAATTTCCAAAAAGATTCGTGTCTTTAACATTAGCTGGAACGCCGTAATACTCATATACCTAAGCCCGCTTGCACCATATACGTTAAATATATTTAAAACACCATTCTGTTTCTGTCAATCGTTTGAAAATGATAGAGACAGAATGATGTTGTTAATAATTATGTTTAGCGTCAAACGCATTTAGTGATTTGTGGTGCAAGCAGCCCATATACCCAGTAAAATTGACTTGAACTCGTGTCAATTAGATTATAAAAAACGGTATAACCTTGCAACGGACGATGGCATTAGTGACGAATTCCTTGACAGCCAAATGACCAGAAAAACTGTTGCCCACGAAATAACATTTACGCATAATTTCTCATTTTACCATTATCACAAATAAAAATAATCATCCTGTCTACCCAACTAAAGCGGCTCGATTTCCTGCGGGTTGTAATTCGAATCCCTGTTTAGGTATTTCTTCAACGCTATCTTCCCTGATTGATGACTCAGGGCCGAGGTTACGACAGCCTTATTATCGGCATAAGTTCCCAATTTCGGATAGGAGCCAATGTTATTTTTGCTGAGTATAGTCTTGGTTTATGTGTTCGGATACGTGTTTCGTTTTTTACGGCAATGAATGGTAGTTCAATCAGACGGAGATTTTCGGCTTGACGGAAAATGAGGATAGCTGAAGATTTCATCATCATCAGCCTACAGCGGTCCACTGCTGGACATAGGCCTCTCCTATTGCACGTAATAGATTATCCTAACTAATTATAGGTATTGTTATTGTTATCATTTTACTGTTAAAACTTGATAAAATAGTAATGTTTTGCATAACCTAAATATTAAGGAATAAAGTAGCAAAACATAGAAAATATTCCAAACAGATATCCACCTTTTATGTCGTTGATATTTTGGATGACGGTAGATAGAAACGTCAAAGTTGTTCTGTCCACGACTATAAAAGGGGGAGCTCCCGGTGGCGGGAATTTCAATTGCAAACTACCGTATGGTACGCAACGACAGGACGCGGTGTCACAAAGGCGGCACCCTCATATATTACAAAAAAGAACTCTACTGCATCCCACTGGACCCTCCCCCTCTTTCTCGACTGGAAGTGTCCATCTGTCGGCTAGGCATGTCAGGCCACCAACCGATCACACTAGTCTCAGTGTATCTCCCCCCCCAAAGCTCTACAGAGAACTCCCAACTCCTCTCAAGCGACCTCTCTGCCCTTCTTGGCCTGAGTGACTCCGTTATCATAGCGGGGGATCTTAATGCCAAACATCCAGCCTGGAACAGCACCAGGATCTCTACTAGAGGCAAAATCCTGTTTGACCTCTCTCCTATCCTGAACTTCGACGTCATCGGACCGATGACTCCTACTCACTTTCCACACGACCCCAATCATACCCCAGACGTCCTCGACGTGGCACTTCTAAAGAACGTCAACCTACGGTTGAACACTATAGAAGTGGTACAAGAGCTCTCCTCAGACCACCGACCAGTCATTATCAGGATGGCCCCCCGCTTTGGTCTCACTGACCCCAACCAACCAGCCCAGAAAAAAGTGGTAACGGACTGGAGGAAAGTAAGCGAATGTCTGAAATCCACCACATCCCCCCACTTAGACTCCATTCCTGATCAGTTCAATTCTATCGCGGACACGACGGCTGCGATCGACTCGCTCACGGAACACGTACAGTCAGTCCTGAACGACTGTTCCAGGGAGGTTACAGCGACGGACGACCGTCAATGGAGCCTGCCTGACGACTTGCGTGAACTGTTGAATGAGAAGAACGCAGCTGTCCGTGCATACAGCAGCTTTCCTTGCGACGCGAACAAAGCCCATATGCGCTACTTACAGAGGACTGTGAGGACCCGCATACTGGAGTGGCGTGAAGTCAAATGGGACAAGACGCTGAGCGATCTCGAACCCACCCATCAGGCATTCTGGGAACTCCAAAGGAGACTCAGATCCCAAGACACTGCCTCTATGCCCCCACTGGTCCGCCCCGATAAAACCATCGCCTTCGACGATATAGACAAAGCCGAATGCCTGGCCGATAGTCTCGAAGCACAATGCACACCCAGCTCCCAACCGGTAGACCAAGCTCACCTCTCCGAGGTCGACGCGGAAGTCAAAAGAAGAGCCTCCCTCCCACCCGTCGAAGACCCTGATAATCCTCTGCCCCCCGTCACTCCAGACGAAGTGCAGGATATCATCAAGGGTCTCAAACCTAGAAAGGCCCCTGGTTCAGACGGAATCACTAACAGAGTGATCCAACTCTTCCCTGCCCAATTAATAATGCTACTGGTCACCATCTTCAATGGCGCCATGAGCAACAACATTTTCCCTCAAACGTGGAAAGAGGCCACAGTTATCGGCATTCCCAAGCCCGGTAAACCCAAAACGGAACCTACGAGTTACCGTCCCATCAGTCTGCTCAATGTCCTCGGTAAGGTCTACGAGAGGCTTATTTATAAGCGTCTCAGAGACTACGCCGAAACAAAGGGCCTCATTCCCAATGAACAATTTGGTTTTCGAACCCAACACTCCTGCGTTCAGCAAGTCCACCGTATCACCGAACATATACACGCAGGATTCCTGCGTGGTAGTATGACAGGTGCGGTATACTTTGACATAGCGAAGGCCTTCGACAAAGTCTGGCACAACGGCTTAATATATAAGCTATACCAACTCGGTGTACCGGACCGTCTCGTGCTCATCCTACGAGACTTTCTGTCGAACCGCACTTTCCGCTACAAAGTTGAAGGGGCGATATCCTCCCCCCACCCCATTCGAGCAGGTGTCCCCCAGGGGTCTGTGCTTGCCCCACTCATCTTCACGCTGTTCACTAGCGACATCCCCACAAGCAAAAAGGCTCAGTTAGCTCTATTCGCTGACGACACAGCCATCTTTTACACTGGCCGTAGCCTAGTCCAGATATCTCACACTCTCCAAACCGCAGTAAACAACCTCGCTGCTTGGTTCAGGAAGTGGAGAATAGAAGTAAATCCCGACAAAAGTCAAGCGGTTCTCTACTCGAAACCACGACTTAGACCCACCCCCCCCCGACCTATCACCATGTTCGGCAAGCCGATCCCTTGGGAGAAGCGAGCCAAATACCTTGGAGTAATACTCGACAATCACCTTTCCTTCGCAGAGCACATAAAGACGGTCCGCTCGCGCGCCGCTTTCGCTCTCGGCAGACTCCACTCCGTCCTAAATGCACGCAGCAAATTGTCACTTAGGTGCAAAATGCGCATTTACACAGCGTGCATACGTCCAATAATGACATACGCCTGTGTAGTCTTTGCCCACGCAAAGCCCCATCACATCCATAGGATGCAGACCCTCCAAAATCGATTCCTCCGAAAGGCTACGGGGTCCCCCTGGTTCGTTCGAAATGAGATCCTCCATGTAGACCTCAAAATTCCTACCATCCATCAATTCATAAAGCGCCTTTCCAAGCGCTTCTTCGATACCGCCGCCAAGCACCGCAACCCTCTGGTCGTCGAGGCTTCCAGGTACACCCCCTCCAAAATTAGCAAATGCCGCCGTCCAAGGCATGTCCTCTCCGACCCTGACGACCCCATAACCCTCCTCCAGGAGAAAAGCAAGTCTACCAGTACAGTGCACAAACACAGACCACCGACATTCCGACCTCGCCGCCGAGGTCCCTCGCGACGTCCCCAATTAAATGCCTCCCCCCGACCCTTGCTCGAAGAAGTGCCAGCCCGCGCCGCAGCTGAGCCAGTAGATTTAAATTCCCGACTGTGACCTCTGAGTTTGTTTCGGCGTTTCTTCTCAGAGCAGTCAGCTAGGAAACGCCGGCCTCACCAAGCTTAAATAATAAAAACCAGATCCAGCCTGTCCCATCTTGCTGCCCTCCCCCAGCGACGCCCTAAGCCGAGGTTCGTACCCCACAGGGGGTGCCCTTAGCGTGCAGTCGCTTAGTATATAAGATATTTGCCCCTGGCTGGAGGCTTTGAGTTTACTTAAGGCAGCCACAGGATAGTCCGGTTAAGTAGTCACGACCTCTCAAGGTCAACTACGAGATGCCATAGTCGAAAAAAAAAAAAAAAAAAAAAAAAAAATGGCGGGAATCAGTCTTGTTCGAGACATCGACCAGAACGGAGCTCCGGCCTACAGTCAATTGATTAGCACTAGTGACGTTATTATGTGGAATAGATCGACTAGATGTCATGTAAGTTAATTAATATTATATATAACTATCGTTTCTGTAAATGTAATAATATGGCCCATAATGCCAATGCTTGTAAAGTGTATAATGGAATATGCCTAGCTATTGTTATTATGTTGCTATTATTCTGAGTTCTCTTGGACCATTGTCCAAGAGGTATAATTAATTGTTTTTAAAAATAATGATAATTTATGGCAATATAAGAAATTTGTTGATAGAATAATTTAATACTGTTTCCATGGAGTTTCTTATCCTTCATCTCCATGATGACCTAGATTTCGAACGGAAAACTAGTTTTTTGATTAATTACTGACAAGCCTAAAGTAACCATTCTGATATTCAAAGCTTTATATTTGGGTAATATATGTATACATATAGACTTTTATAGATAGATTATACTTCATTTTCTTACACATGCCATTCAACTCGATTTTCGGCAAGTCTCACCCAGCCACTACAGACCATCCTGCGAAGGTCGTCGCTCCACCTAGCCTGCCACTACAGACCATCCTGCGAAGGTCGTCGCTCCACCTAGCCTGTCACTACAGACCATCCTGCGAAGGTCGTCGCTCCACCTAGCCTGTCCTACCTTACGTTTGCCGATTCCCGCTCCCCACTCAAGAACACGTCTACCCCAACGGTCATCGGTTCTACGGCTAATGTGGCCGGCCCGTTGCCACTTCAGCGGGTTTGGCTTCAGGCTTGTCTCTACATTAGTGATAACATTTCAACAGTGAAAGCATTATGTAACTCTCGAGAAACTACTTTACATAATTATCACCCTACCGGATCACCCCGCTGTAGATTTAAGGCTCCTTTAATGTATTTTTCATGCCATTGTGCGTTGCTTAATTTCAGCCGTGTATTAGGCAATTCCGTGAGCCAGTGTTGGACGTCGTTGGTAAACCGCACGTCCAGAATAATGATTTGACATTAATAGCGCATTTGTTACGTGGTGATAGTAAAGTGCTTTTGTAGAATACGTGTTATACCAAACTAAATTAAATATAGCACCTCGCAGCATTGATACATTATTATACAACATACTGCAAATAAATAAAATTATAGCGTTTTCTGTTTGTAATGTCAAAATAACAGCTTTTTACTAAATGTAAAAAGTACGTAAAACAAAACAAAGAATTTTTCATTGTTGTTTGTCTATCTGTTTGTCCCGGCTAATCTCCGAAACGGATAGACCGATTTTGACGGAACGGGATTTTCACTGGCAGATAGCTGATGTTATAAGGAGTAACTCTTTCATTTTAGATTTTAGAAAAAGAAGGAGGGTTCCGCTGGTAAAAAAATGAAAACCGGATAATGTCCGACATCCACGTGGGCGAACCCGCGGGCAGAAGCTAGTTTTCAATACAAATCTGTTGTAGACGTTTCTTTTCAACAAATAATTACCTTCTTTGTATTAATTTGGATTTATTCTTCGTTCGTCCCGAAGTTTTGTCCCACATTCTAAAAAATCCTGGTTCGTCCCAAACAATGACCAAACTTAAAATAATTGAACACTCACAACAAAAGCTTTATTTTATGAAATTAACTTGTTAAAGCTTTTTTATTACCTACTCGGGAACAAGTTCCATAAGACCTCCAAAGTTCGTCTTTTTTAGTTTGGTCATTATATTATAAAAGCAACGTTCTTTGTAACAAAGTTCAGTGTTACTGAAAAGAGCACAAATTAAATTGTTTTATAAAGAAAGAAAGAAATCATTTATTTTGCGGTGAATGTGGGTACAAAATAAGATGTAACATTGTAAAAGCGGTTCCAAGACATGACACCTTACGGCATGCGAAAGAAGAAAAAAAGTATTTATATTTACTTAGTTATACACCCATATAAACAAAAATACGTGTGGCACTCGGGGACTGCCGCGGTAAAGCTATTGCATAGCAACGCACACAAACACCGTGCCGAAGTCTGCCGAACTGATACGACGTTAGACGATGCTTAGGTTTATTTTCGTTACGGAATTTCTTCATTCGGTCGCCGCGCTCAAAGCCCAAGATAAAAGCTATGCAATAGCTTAAAAAGAAAAACCAATATAGTTTTGTGAATCTACAGCCTTCCCACATAAACTAAACATAAAAAAACACAATTTTAATTATATATTCTACAAATCGTTTATTAAATTGATTATTTTACTTACATTAACAAAAATAATAACAATAAACAAGGTATAAAAAAAAAGAACAAGGTATAAATATAATTTTATAATAAATCTAATCTTATCATTCAAAAACTCTTGTAACGAATTGTAACATTGGTCTATTAGTAATGATGTTAGTCTCTTTTTAAATATACTTATTGATTCTTCCTTGTAGGCATGAGGTTCTGTTCTGTTGTTTAGATATAACTTTGATTTTCAGGTGAGTTGTTATAAGATAAACGTTTTAATATCTTTTGTATCTACTTGTTATTCATTTCATATACCTTCTAGTACACAAGCGTGAAAAAGACAAGTAGGTACGTACGTACCTTTCCGTATAAAACAAAAATTATTGACATTTATGTGATTACTCACAGCAACCAATATATAAATGTGATAAAAGTTTGAACGCTCATAAAATTATTGAATATCGATAAACCACCGAGGGCGATACGTTCAGAACAACGAGCACACTTCAATGTGATGTTATTTGCATTATATTTAATATTACTATTATGTATAAACGCTATCGCCAAACTAGATTACGAGAAAAATGAACTTACCGAAGCAAATAACCTTACAGTCTACGATATCTCCAACAGATTATTAACTCTAGCCGACATACATTATGACAAAGGCAGGCTCAAAGAACTCAAAGGAAAACTTGAAAAAATCAACCATTATGTAGTCGACCATAATTTGGTAGCAGAAATCCTAACCAATTTGACCACGGAAACCAGACTGAATGAAACCAATTTTTATGAAGCACTCAATGAAAATGATAATTTTAGATACTTGACAACGAATGAAACAAAGAATTTATATCTAAAGTTGAAGGAAAAGATGACTCGTGATGATATTATAAAGATAGTAGCTGAGAAAGGTAAAAGGAAAAAGTTGGTGAAGTCAGCTCGACGAATGATGGAACACGGTGAACCTAAGCATGACGATGATGAGAAGATGAATGACGTAGTTGATAAAATATTAGCAGAAGTACCCAACGATCGTCATAAACTCAAAGCAAAAGAAAGTGTGTATTGGGGTACGTTGAAAAATAACTGTGAGGTATATTTTAGGTATTTTTTTTCCACTGATTAATCAAATGAACTAAATGTGAGCCGTGGTAAAAATATGCAGTATGCATACAGTCACCAAGTAGTGGGGTCGACTGTACGATGGTCGCTGTACGCTCAAGGAGGCAATTGATATGAATACTTTATTGCTTTCCGAAACACTAACATGTCAATGACGGCCTGACTTTTTTGCTCAAAAACTAAAATAACAGTATTTTTATAATCTTACTAACAACAAAGTGGTTTAAGTGACATATTCCGAGATGTCATCTTAACTTGTCTTCATACAAATAATTTCTCGACATGACTCTATAAAGTTACGTTCATTCCAATATGACGTATATAGCTAGTGCCACGTTACAGCCCAGCAGAATCCCAGGTATTTTGAGCCATTCTTCCCCAGATCCTCAAGGTGAACTGGATGAGATGAAGGCCTACCATGACAGCAAGAAGAGTGGGCGCCGCATCTTCAAGGGCGAGCGTACGACCATTCAGTACTACCCCTTCATGGCATCAGTCCACCTGATGGGGAGGTTCTGGTGCGGGGCGACACTGGTGGGGCCGGATCTATGCATCACTTCTGCTTCTTGTTTACAGCTGTAAGTATAGACAGACGAGGGAAACCAAGTAATCATGGAAGGCATGACTTTTAACCTATGTTCGTGGTTCGATTGTGTGTAATCACCAAAAGATACTCAGGCTTGATATTGTCAAGTCTCAGTCTTAATGTAGTCGAGTCTTGAGGTAAAAGAACACTAATGAAAAGATGAATGGCTTGTGTGAGGGTTGATATGAATGGCTTGTGTGAGGGTTGATATGAATGGAAAGATGCGTGACAGTTGACACGGGAGAATAGAAAAGAAAATCATTTTGTGTCACCCCCAAGTAGCCCAAGTAGCTTGAACAACAGCTGATAGGTTATTGCTTTTTTCCCCCTACAGTTAATCGTTCATTCCCCAGGATGCATAACAACCGGTTCTTCCGCGAGAACCCTCGGGTACTGCAAGTGAGGGTAGGCAGCAACCACAGCAGAATCGGAGGCGAGATGATAGACGTGCTCGAGGTGAGTCACAAACCAGCAACGGCAGACTAATCAATCTTTTTTTTATTCAAGATTTATGGCTTAAGGTGGTTTCAGCTAGTAACAGCACTCTCGCCCTCTTACCGCATATACCCCGGTACACCTAATACTTTTAATTCGTTCGTATTAAAACTTTTAGGGGTCTTTAGGGGATTTTTGGTGTAACAAACATTTTTTTGACCAGATATATGAACGTAAACGAAGCAAAGGAGTATGTAGGACCGTAGCAGTATTTTCTGCCCCCATAGGAAGAAGGTATGAATGTATGTATGTAAACAAATTGTTCACCAAGACGACGAAAAATTATTGATGACGTTATTGATGTTCATTAAAACGACGACGACGACGCCGACGTTCTTTTGACGTTCAAAAGTGCATTTTATGTGCCCACTTAAAATGATCACCTTATTATCACTTGCTCCCAGGTTTTCTTCCACCCTGGTTATAACCCTCGAACCCTGAAGAGCAACCTGGCAATAATCCGCCTCCGTCGGCACCTTTTACTCAGACGCAAGACCGTGATAAAGTACCTCGCCATCGACTACATGGGGCACGCGGTGCCCGCCACCACTGAGGTGTTGTTGCTGGGCTGGGGAGTTACCAAGGTATTGATTTAGTTTGTACCGTCACTGATATAGTGAGTAGTGCGCAAATGCATAGATTTATTATAAACAAGCCGCGTACCCTACGGGCCTTCCTATCGGCAAAAATACGAACTTTCATACAAACTGTCATCCCCTACTTGACCCTATTAGACTGAGTACCGTAACAATATTTTGTTGAAGATGTCAAGGATATGGAATTTTGTCAAAAAAAGGAGTGCAGTTCGTTACTAATATTTCGGTAGAGTAAGCTAGTATTCATAAATCGGTCGCATAACAGCCGATTGGTTGAAGTGGCTAAACACAAGAACTTACACAACACAACAGAAAGAATTTATTATATTTATGTTCTGAAGGTGGAAGAAACTTTTTGCTAGGTCAGTTCGGGGTTTGCTAGTCATGGGCCGAAGGCACCCTGAGCTCGGGGGCCCGGGTGCATGGCACCGTCTAGCCCTCCGATAGCTACGCCAGCAGAAGACACGTCTAAGAGGATAGATATGTTACTGTGAAAGCCCGAACCGCGATAAATTATAGGATTTACCGGTAAATCCTAAGATTTACCAAGTCTCACCGGTAAAAGTCCGAATAGTTCTATAATAATCTTTAATTTCTCACTTTTACCGGCGTTCAGTCGGTAAATCCTAGGTCTTACCGCAGACACCGGTAAATGTCCGAAATCAAAGATTGAAATACACTCGAGAGCAATGAGGGTCACATAAAGATACCTGAAATTCTCGGAAACTAAAGAATGCTAGCTTAGTGAAATAAATTGTGTTTATTAGACAATCAAATGTTCCTGAAATGTAAGTAATAAAATGTATGTGTCAGACTTGTATTATATTCATAAAAAAAAACATAAACAAAAAAAAACAATCTCATCTTATAACAAAAAGAGAAAAGCAAATATTTTTCGACCACTTTAAAATTTTCTTGACTTTTAGTACTTTGTATTACCCCCACGTGCTGTCATCACTGCGGTTATGCAGCTTGGCTTGCTGTACACCAAGTTTCTTATACCATGTTGGGGGATATTCTTCCATCCTCTACGAGCGCCACTTTGAGCTCTTGAAGCGTGATCGGCGAAGGGTTTCTGTGTCTCACACATCGTCCGAGCTCGTTCCAAGCATGCTCCATACAGTTAATGTTCACCCCTTGAAGGTAGTCATTCACAATTTCACCAGTATGAGGCCGGGCATTGTCATGCATGAAGATAGCATCCTCTCCCAAATTAACCATTCTAAACTAAATACCATAATAGTTCACCATGTTGCTACAAGTAAAATCCTTTTTTTAACTGATACTAATAAGAACGTTTAGCTTACTCGTACCTAGCCAAAGTACTTAGGTGTTATTAGTGAAAAGTATTTTTCTAAATCATGTTTTAAGACTTGACTAATAATAATAATAAAAAAAATAATAATAATAATGATTGTACCGAATAACGAAACGATTATCAAAAGACTGTTTTGTTTCTGATTTTTGTTATTTTCTCTGAATTTTATTTTCCTAAAACATGTTAAACATATTTTAAGACTTTTAGTTAAGTTAGGTTTTAATTCTGTTATTTTTACTAATTAATTAATTAGGTAAAAGTTATTATTTGCTTACTTATTAGTTTTTCCTTTTAGTTTAATATCAGTTTAAAAAAAACCAGACTTGACTAATAAAAATAATAATGATAGAACACCTAAGGAGGCTCTCGTTGGGCAGCTGGATCAAGGGCTTGATTCAGAAAGCGGTACTTCTGGACACGGCCCGCATTGTCCGGAGGTTCCTCTCTCTGGAGCCCTGACCGCCGGTAGCTTGGACCCTGTTTCCGATACCGGTGGGCTACTATTTTTTATATTTTTAAATGTTTTTCTATATTTTATATGCTAATATATTTAAAAAAAATAAAAATATAATTTATATGTAAATAATGTGTTGAATAAATAGTTTCTAATTATTAACTGCATTGTTTTACTGTGAAAACTAACATTTACCGGTATCTGTGGTAATACCTAAGATCTACCGGCTGAATGCAGGTAAAAGTCCGGAATTGATGAAATAGGACTTTTACCGGTGAGACTTGCTAAATCTTAGGATTTACCGGTAAATCCTAAGATTTACCGCAGTTCGGGCTTTTACAGTAATAGATACACATAAAAGTATCTTTCGCTTCTGCCCCCGACCCATCGCGTCGCATCCCATCGCTCGCCCGTGCTACTATTTCGTTTTCGTTTAGCGTTCTTTCTAACGTTTTTCCTTTTGCTAGGCTCATAAGGGTCGCGACATGGTGTTAAATAGCCTATAACCTTCCTCAAGAATTGGACTATTAAATGCAAAAAGATTTTTTCTAATCCGAATGGAAATACCAGAGATTATCCCCTACATACAAACTTACAAACAAACAAAGAACGAACTTCTTCAGTAATACTAATACCATAAACCTATATTCACACAAGCGTTTGATAAAAGCACCCATTTAACAAAATAATATTTGAAGAAACCATCAATAGGTATGGGTGGTGTTTGTGTCCAGAAATGATGATAAAGTAAGCAGTAGACTTGTCGTCACGGTGGCTAATCATTGAGATGTTTGTGGCAGCCCTCTAAGATTCTAAGGCCAGAGGCAGGGGAAGCGACTTGTTGCTGCCTTCAATATTACTGAAGAGTTTTAAAAAAGAAATGCGAAAGGCCTGTTGATTACTTATTTGACGAGGGTAGTCGTGAAAGGTTTGTACTCAAAATGTGTATTCTTTTTTGCTAAATTAAGTGTTCATTGTTTTATTCCTTGCAATTTTGTAAATGCATAGTGGTGGGTAAGATCGTTAGTGTTATAACTACTTAAATATCGCGGCGCGCGGCGATGACAAAATACCGATTACTCTGCGGGGATTTATACTATGCGTGATGCGTGAACGTGGAGGAGCGATTCGTAGGGTTTGGATTTGGATATGAAGGAATCTAGGACTGACCTTGCCTCGATTTTCTGATGGCTGCTGCATGCGGTTTTTTCTGGTTTTCTTGGGCCCAAGAATTGATTCTTCTTCACGAAAACACTGCACTTACTCACAATTAATGTTCGCGGTAATATGATTATGGTGTATATGAAGCTATAGAAGATTTTAAAGAATTGCGGCGCTCACGCAAATATAATAATAAATTATGTTTATTGTTTGGCTTCTTCGTTCGCACGTTATAAGAAATAGTGCCGATGCGCCAGCGCCTCGTAGTCGTAGGTCGCAGCGGCATTCAGTCGAAGCTTGTCGAAAGTACCCGAAGATAATCTTCTTGTTTCTTCATCGGATTATAGGAGTGAAAGGGATGAGAGAGGAAACAGGGATACGAAACGCTCGCTCCTTCCTATTGGTAATATTTTTAAGATTCGCGTATTGGGCTTTTGGACTATAAGAGTCATGCTAATAAAATAATAATTATGCTATATTATTGGCGTCAACACATAGTCTTTTAAATGTAGTCCCTAATACTTATTAAGAATAAGTATTAGGGACTAATAGGGGAAAATCCATATCTGTCATATTTTTTGTCGGCCAAATAAATTACATAGTAAACTCATATCTGTCGTGTAATTTAAAAATGAAACGATCTTTTACTCCGAAACATGGCTACCAAGGAGGTAATTTATCAAAGGTTTTATTTTTTCGAACTAGCTTGTAAATAGAAAGCAGTTTATTGAAAAAAAAAAATGAACACTTAATTGTATTTGACAAAAACGTTCTGCCTACCTAGGCAGAACGTTTTTGTCAAATACTACTTAGTTTTAATTTCCGCGCATTATTTGAAAAAAGTACTATACAAGCCTTTGCCACAAATTACGTATGTGTGCCTCGGCTTCGACTCGGCCCACATTTACACGTTCGGCCGTCAATGCCTCTTTACTATTTCGATGACAGTTTCCGAATTCACATAATGATATAAGAACACTATATTTATTAGGTACCTAACCATTTACAAATCATAGGGAATGACATCGCCGCAATTTTTTATATATTTTTTATTGATAGGTTTAAGTACGTTTGTTGTTATGAATTATGATTTTATTAGGACAAGCCGGGCTTTTTTGCTTCTATGAAGGTACTGCCACTGACTGTACTATGTTCAGTGTTATGTTATTGCATTATGTTTATGGCTACTTGTTTATTTTGTTACAGATGTCTCAGAAGCTATCGTACGAGCCGATATACTTGCAGAGGAAGATCTTACCGGTGTATCCGAACACGTTCTGTAAAGAAGTGTATGGCGAGTAAGTACGAAAACACCTAATAAAGTAAAAGGCTCTTGGAATGAACAGATGCAACCTCAAAACCAAATGTTCTCAACAAATGCTTAGAGAATAACCTATGAAAACTTGAGACCTTTGTACAGCAGCGGGGCATGAATAGGTTGACAGATAAAAAAGATTTATTTCGGTCTGATCCCCTGAACCCCCCTCCACCCCCCCCCCCTCCTCGATCCCTGCTAGTTCGAAACCCTTCACGTCCCCTACACAAGGATGAATCTTCTCCTGTCATCAATTATATTGCCGACCCATTGCCTCTTCTGGAAACTTTGGGTGTCTGGTAGCAGTTGGATGAGGAGCTGCTGATCGAGTTCACTAGCACTCGACTGTAGAGACCAATTGTCCAGCAGTGGACTGGTATAAGCTGATGATGATGGAGTAGATATTAAATTTAACCATTAACATTAATATATTTATTGCAGGAAATTCATAGCAGAAACCATGTTTTGTGCCGGCACTCTCACGACCGGAGAGGGGGCGTGTGATGTAAGTACTGGTACATCGAATACATAACATTGTACTACTTTTCTTATTTTCTATTTCAAATACATAGCCATACCTACGTTTGTTGAAGCGCAGTCGAATGAAAAATTGAATGATAGTCAATCCTCCTACCACTATGCTAAATGACTAGAAATAGCTCACTTGCACGGAACTTGAATTATAAGCAAAGTGACTAACAAGCCTAACAACTTATAGCGCTGCAAGATTATCTGACCTGGTAGCTTGAATTGAAACTAAATAACTCACCCTTCACCAACCTACAAAAAAAACCCAATCGATTAATCAATCGTCAATCAATCAATCTCTCTCTCTCTTTTCTGTGAAAAGTAGCAAGCTCTGCTACATCGGGTCAGTTGGGCTTGCAGGAGCAAATCACAACTTTCATTCATGTTTCTTTCATACAATGTTCCCACTGCTGGGACACAGGCCTCCTCTCTGTGAGAGAGAGTGGGCCGTAATCCACCACGCGGGCCCAGTGCGGGTTGGCAGATGTCACATGTTTTCGAAGTTTTTGGTTCTAGGACATGCCGGTTTCCTCACGATGTTTTCCTTCACCGTTTTGAGAGCAGTGGTGATGAAATAATTTACACAAAGTAAAGCGCCTGTCTGGGTTCGAACCTATGACCTACGACTCGTAAGTCGCGGCCGATACCACTGGGCCACCACTGCTCACTGGGCCACCACTGCTCCATTCATTCATGGTCGGTTGTAGCAAATAATTTGTTACACGGCAAACTGACGTAATGCGTCAATGTGCTCAACAATTAATTTCCCTGGCTGTACGTTGACTATTGTATATGTTGTATTGAAAGCATGATGCGGGTGGTCCAGCGATCCTATCCGGCCGGCTAGTCGGCATCATCTCCTTCGGGCCGTCTATCTGCGGGTTCGCGGACACACCCACTGTGTTCACGAAAGTTGGTTTCTTCGCTGACTGGATAGAAACCGTCAACGAGAGTGTAAGTATTGAACTAGTGCTATGGCGAAATATCGGCTACATGAGCACAGAAACATGTCAATTAGAACGTTAATCGGTGTTTTCGAACGACTAACACGATGAATAACAATCTCGATCTCATTTTTAGGGTTCCGTACCTCAAAAGGATAATCGGAACCCTTATAAGATCACTTAGTTTTCCGTCTGTACAGACATGAACAACGAAGTGATATTATAAGGGTAGGGCCTGGAGTTATCAAGTTGAAATTAATATCAAATACTCAAGGCTGCAATCCCTTGAAGCAGTAACAAAATTAAACTTCTAAGTCAACGCATTCAAAAGATACGGGTGTTTATGTTCTGGAATCAAAGAAGCAATGTCATGTAGCACAAGTAAAGAGAAAAATCCGAAAACTGTAAATTTGTAGTTACATTACAATCTTTTTTTCTTGATAAACTATTTACATAACTATTCGGTGCGCGAGTCCGACTCGCACTTAACCGGTTTTTTATTTATTTAATTGGGAGCCAGTTCGATCTTAGGAAAAATCTGGGGAAAAAAGTTTAATTCGAAAAAAAAACTTTTGCCCCCTTATCTCCTGGTTTCTTAATTAATGAATTCCTCTTCGAGCCACAGATGGCGGTTGAATACTTGGGCGGAGCACGCATCACGACGACCACGAAGTCTAAACTCGGCGGGTATCTGGCGACGTACAGGGTGGGGGAAGCAGGCAAGCCACGCACCACACTCATTGAGGCAATCACTTTAGTCACGGAAACTCCTGAAGATGACTACATAGTTCCAGTTACCACCACAGAAGCGCCCACAATAACGACTGTGGAAACTGAGACTGAAACTGAGACTGAGACTGAAACTGAAACTGAGGCTGAGGCTGGGCTGAGGACACGAAGTGCACGTGTCCGTGTTGCCCACTCTTCCCCAGTGCCACCAGTCTCTGCAGTGAGGCTCAAAGCAGGTCGCGACTCATATGACACGATTGACTGGAGCAGGGATCGAAGTTAATAAATGCGAAGAGATTTTGATTTGGTTTTTGTTGACCAGCACCCTAATTGCGTAACACACTATCAATCGGAATCTGAATAATTTTGAAGCAAATTGCGAATCCATCACTTCATAAGTTCGAAATATTTGTCTACTCAACACGTAAATAATGCAATGAATGTTGTTCAACTGTCAAAATGAAACCGATTCCGATTGGGTTTTTAGTCATAACTATACGAATTGTATTATCAATTCGGAAAAAAGGGGAAGAAAACATAACACGAAGCAACAGACAAAATGTGGGTGTATACTATAATTGACTATAGATACACCTCTGCCATGAACCATTTGGGGAAAACAGGCTGTTGATATCACAGACAACTCTTAGTGCGCGAATCCTAACCGCACTTGACCTGACCCCAATTTCAAACACAGTACGCACATATCCTTTAATAGCATAATAATATAGGTACAGGTTGATCACGTCCGGATTTTTTTGCATTACCCATAAACACTACGTGGATGTTTCAGGCAGTTAGAATTAAGTGTTGGAGCTCCCAGCAGATGGCGTTCAGTGCGTTATCGGGCCTCTTACAGCGGTTTATGGTGCCAGGCGCGTGACGTAGGTATGGGAGTTAGTGGCTTTTTATGTGATCGGATTGTATTTTGTTTTTGTTTAAGATGAATAGAAAATGGTTTTTGTGAAGCTATGAATTTATTGCTACGGTGGTGTATGGCCGGTCGTTGTGGCATTGCTTGTGGAACGCACTTGTCCAGAAGTGGATATCTTCTGCCTGAATGATGATATTGAGTTATGTAATCAATCTGCCTAGCCTATTCCCAACTGTGTTGGGGTCGGCTTTCAGTCTAACAGGATGCAGATGAATACCAGTATTTTACATGAGCGACTGCCTATCTGACCTCCACAACCCAGTATTAGGGTAACTCGATACGCGCTCTTGGTAAGACTGGTTGTCTGATGATGGGTTATGTAATAAGGAATGCAAATGATTAGAATGACTTTAATGAGGGTTTTTATTAATTATCCTGTAAACGCTGATTGTTATTAGGGCACAAAAGATTACTGCAGTCAGGCTGCCGGTTCTTGGCATATTATTAGCCTTTAGGAACTTCTGTATAAGACATAGCATCCTCTTCAACCCACCGCAGTAGCTGCAACTGTGTATTATTTACAAGTACCTCATACCCGATTGTTTTAAGAATTTTACAGACAATCTAAAATTGAAAACATAGAACAATGTTATTATTGGATAATGTTAAGTAATATTGGGAGTGTGGCCTTTCGCCCACACCTCAGTTAATAATACCATAAGAGTGGGTTTGAGACTAAATTGGTCCTTTCTTTGTAGGTATTTATTTTTAATTTGGTAAATTTTTTGTAGGGACTTATAAAGTACGATGGAACTTTTACCTCAATGAAAAATTTTCAAATTTTCAAGAGCAACTTTGTTTGAGTCTGTTTTATTTTTAAACGATAATACCACGCCTGTATTTAATTGCATGAAAAGTTATGCTGAGGTGTACAGTACACCATCATTTCACCAGTTATGTTTTGATTTAAAAGGAAAAAAAAAAAGTTTCCGTGGAGTTTCTTGCTCGTTCTTCTCCATAGATACCTCCTACGCTTTGGAATGGGCAACTAGCTTCATATTTCTGACTGACCGACCCCTTGACAGTTTAAAAGTGCCTGTAATTGATTTATTTGAAATAAATACTTTCGGTTTGAGTCACACGTTATAGGGGGCGAGCTTGTTGGCACTTTTCGGATTTTTTCTCCAGCTTCCTGCTACCACTTTTCCAAACCTGGATAGAACTCTCATGCCCAAGAGGCTCTTGGTCACTATCCACCGACCACTAGACCAAAATGGCAGTTAATGAATAAAAATATTCGTTCCAAAGTTTTCGAAAGTGTGTGAATACTTCTCATTAGAAAACCTTTGCTCCCACAACAAACCGTAACGCTAAACGTTTGTACTATAAGCATCGTTTCCCAGCAAGTGGTGACAAATGCTGGCACTAAATCCTCACCTAATATCCTGCGGCTCAGACGTACGGCACCCATTACAGCGCACCGCCACTCTGTGGCACTATTTGTTACACCCACCCGTGGCATGGCCGCGAGTGGTTCAAATGGCGTATTATTTTAGATGTGTGAAACAGTCAGGGATAGGTTCTTGGAGAATTATTGTTCTCGGTTGATAACGTAGACCTCAAGAAGGCTTTAGTTAATCCAGACTAATAAGGCTTGTTAAGTTAAAAAAAATGTTGGATGAGCAACTTACTCTAGTTGCTCATCCAACATTTTTGTAACTCCTGAGATTGCATTCATAAATCTCTACTAACTCTTCCAGCAAACAACAACACACTATAAATCAACATAAAAAACAGAATGTAGCAAAAATTGTATGACTTCACACGAGATTAAACCTCAGTGTGAAAAAACAAGGACTCCCAGCGTGGCAGCGTCAAAGAACCGTTTCTTTTTGCTTTATTCAGTTGCAGCGTGATCAGCAATCGCGCCGTGTTTCAATCGCGCCGTGTTTCATTCAAACACGTTGTTGTTGCCGCTGTGTGTCAAGAGATACTTATGTCACGATTGTATGTTTGATACATGCAAAACCTGTGACGTCATAAAAGTCTTATCGGTCATTTATCAGTGTTTCAAAGTGGAACGCCTTAGTCACAATCTATACATATAATAAAATCGTAGGAAAGTCAAAACTGTACATTGAATATTTTTTTAAAAGAATACTTGGGGCGTGATCTACAATCGATTTCGGAGCCGAAAATATAATTTTTAGAATTTTTGTCTGTTTGTCTGATTGTCTGTATGTATGTCCGGGCTAATCTCAAAAAGTGCTGCATGGATTTACATCAAATTTTGCATGAGTATTACTAAGAGGTCGGGTCAACATATAGGCTACATATTATCACGCTATCACCTACGGGGGAGGAGCTGTGAATCTTTATTTTTCTTACGCATTCTGTGACAGCGTGTAATCTAACGACGCATATTTAAATGTTGTTTTTGAGTAAGCCATGCTATTATCTAGCTTTACACTATAAAAACTACGCCATTTAAGTAACTTGGGCAGAGAAACATAGTTTAATGAATGTTAGTAGTATAAAGAAAAATTTGAACCAGCGCCATTTATGAGATTTCATAAAAATCAAATCAAGTTACATGTTAACACTTTTTGGAAATTAATAATTTAAATTTGATCATGTTGGCGAGGTTAGTAGTTAGTTATTCTTAAAATTCATAGATGGTAATGTGCATTTTCTTCATAAAAGTTGTATCGTATAGTTCGTTTTGAAAAATTCAAGTTCCAACAAAACCCTCAAAATCTTGAGCAGAGTTGAGGAAGACAATTTAAAAAAATGCGGTGTTAAGTATTACAAAAAAGTTATGTTTATTGATAATGATCATTTCTTCATCAATTTCATGTTGTTAGTACAAAATAAACATTGACTGTTAATACTTTTGTTCGGTATTTATCTGTGTGATTATTGCTTGGTAATTAATATATTTTCATGTCGTATACCTAATTATAAACTTAAATGTGATGTAAAACAAATCCCTTACGTATGACGAGGTGCCTTCATATTACACGTACGACAAGCAAAGGGGTTTATTTAACCGACGTCGACGAGGAGGTGCTGTGGAAAGTTTTCCAGGAATTTTCAAAGACACCGCATTGGGTAGGGTTTATACCGTGCATCCGAATAATGGCGACTGCTATTTTCTGCGGTTGTTACTTCACACTGTCCGAGGCCCAACGTCTTTCGCCTTTCTGAGGACATTTGATGGCGTGGAGTATCCCACTTACCGCGCAGCCTGGGTAACACGTGACCTTCTCGACAGTGACCAAAATTGGGATGAAACCCTCGCGGAGGCGAGCGTCAGTGACAGTCCCAGCCGCATGCCGTCATCTTGGTGTTTTGTGGAGTCGCGAAACCGGTAGCTTTGTGGGAGAAGTATCGCCATCATCTGTCTGAAGATTTTCTACGAGGTTTGAGGCGTGCTACTGGAGACGAAGTCGAAGTAACTGATGAACGCGTGCTGAACACCTGTCTCAGTTCACTTCAAGATGTGGTCATTTCTATCGGCGGCAATCCACTGATCGAATATGGGTTACCAGCTCCCCAATCATCACCGCATCAAGACCGTGGAAATCGGGACTTTAAAATTCCCATCGTTTCTGTTCCACAGTTCTGTTCAGTGGCGATTTCCGGCAAACGCTTTCCGTGGTGACGCGGGGATCGAGGGCTGACGAGGTGAATGCTTCGTTGAAATGATCTTCGTTGTGGTCACGAGTTCGTACGCTGCGCTTGACCATTAACCCATCGTATGCCGGAACGTAGATCTACGCGAGACACAATGGCTTTTTAATTGTGTCTGTAATTACGACATTCAACCGTTTAATATGAGAGCTCAAGAATTCTCCGATGTCCTTCTAAGTCTTGGCGAAGGCACTCTACCAGAAGAGAGAGGTGGACAGGTGGTGCTTCCAGAGTCTCTCGGTAGAGTGGTATCCAGCATAGAAGAACTCATTCGCTGTGTGTACGGGGACATCAGTCGTATACCGCACCAGCAAAATTCTTGGGTGTGTGAGCGGGCCATTTTGACGCTTAAAAACGATCAGGCTGCAGCAATTAACGAATGCATTCTCTCGGAAATTGAGGGGAATGAAGTAGACTACACCTCGATAAACACTGTTGTCGAGCAAGATGACGCCACACATTATCCCGTGGAATTTCTGAACTCCCTGTCAGCAAGTGGACTTCCAGCGCATACCATCAAGCTGAAGGTCGGTGTCCCGATTATGCTTCTTCGGAACCTATCTCCTCCGAAGTTGTGTAACGGGACCCGCCTTAAAGTCATCTCGCTCCACAGACACACAAATTGAGGCGGAAATTCTTACGAGTTGTGGCGTTGGCGAGGCAGTATTTATACCACGCATTCCCCTCATACCTCATAACTTCCCGTTCCAGTTCAAGCGCGTACAGTTCCCCGTGAGTGTTTGCTTCGCGATGACCATCAGTAAGTCGCAGGGGCAGACACTGAGGGCAGCGGGTGTCGACCTCAGGACGAGTTGCTTCTCACACGGGCAACTGTACGTCGCTTGCTCCCGCGTCACCAGTCCTGACTCTCTTTACATTTTGGCTCCTGGCAGCATAACTACCAACGTACGTTATAGGGAAATGTTGTAAGGTATGATACCTTTGTACGTATTTTTACTCTTTTGTGTCCTGGAATGTATTCCTGCATTATTTTCTCTATTTCCTTCAGTCACATCTTATGACTGAACTCAGCAGGATTCCAATATAACTCTCTTCACTTGCTTCGCTTGCAAAAAAAACTTATATTTTAATGCTATTTTAAAAGTTGTTTACTTATAATGCTATAGCGACACTGGCATCTTAGGTATTTTTGGTGCTGTAGAGCCTTCACGCAGACGACGTCGCGGGCAGCAGCTAGTGATTATTTAAAATTGTTAACCAGATGCCTAAACCCGCTAAAGGAGCTGTCCTGTAGTTAACTCATGTCGCACTTATTTAGTACAAAAACAACAACGAAAATGCGAACCGAACGACACCGACTTCCGAAATTCAAGTTATTTTTCACTTTGTAGTGTCTTATTTGGAAGTCGCTTTTTTTTTTGTTTTTTGTGCCTCTTGTCACCTGTACTAAACAATTTCATATTTTATCCGCTCCTATAAGCATCAAAGGTCAACACGCACGTCTCAGACATAAACAAACAAAAAAAAAGATATAACCACCTTTATTGCAAGCTGTAACATCTTCTCAGACAGTCAATCATCGAAGGTACCTTCTCATGTACCCCTTTAAGAACCAACTCGCGTGTCCGAGAAACCTTCCATACTATCATTTTGAGAATGATTTATGTTCCTACCTCACCCACTACGCCACTACCTGTACAGTAACAACATCTTGCAGCTCGGCAATGGCTGACGAAGTAACATGTTAGTGTAGGGTATAGACGTGACTGCCAAACGTAATGATGTTGTCGAGGCAACTGGGTCAGCAGTGTTTTGTTTATCTTTAGTGAATTGAAGTCGGAATTAAAATGTAAAAAAACCTTTGTTAAGACTTTTTCTACTTACGAATTTCAAATTACAATTCCGGAAAATGATTAAAACTTAAACATTAACGGAAACGTCGCCATTTATTTTTTCCGATAATATCACGTGCTAAGTGAGCGTGAAGTGACAAAAACCTTCTTTTGACACTTCAAAAACATTAATAGCGCTTTTAAAAAGTCAACCAATCAAAGTGAGAACGGTATTTTATGATAAAAAAAATGCGCGTGCAGCACCGTACAGGTAATAGGATTTCTTAAAAACAAAGAATAAGAGAGATTTAGTGTGAGAAACAGAGAGAAGTTTCTTCTCTCTCATGTAACGAAATGTCCCTCAACGTCACGCGTCCTTGAAATGTCGCTCTCAATTCTCGTCTAATAATCGAGTCTAAGAAGTTTCACATCATAACATCATATTATGATTATTTTAATATACTCTTTTTGCCTCAAACACTCATTATTAATCTCATTACTTTTTCGTAAACTTTCCGTAAATCATATGAAAATCATATGACTACACGAAACTGTCAAATTTTCTCAATCAACTTTGAACCTTACACTTAGCAATACAGTTGAAAATCTATTAAAGAAATTTGACAGATTGTAGTAGGTTGATGTGCTGGCGTCTGTAACTACTCCACACCAATTCAATAACACTAATGCGTTGAAGAATTGAAGACACCGACTAGAAGAATCATCAAAATTCGCACAGAAATGCCGGAGATGCAGTACATTTATGCATATAACTTCGTACATAAGAATAAATTACCTAATGTATTATATACTAAAGTCTTCCTGAAAGTATGTAGATCACATTAATTAATGAGTTATCAAAATCGGTTTTTGAATTTTTGAGAAAATCGCGGACATACATACGGGTTGGGGCTTGTGGCTAAATAATAACAGCCGCACGGGTCGATCGATCAGGTTAAGCTACGCTTGCCGCGGCTGGTCCGTGGATGGGTGACCATCTTTACATACCAAGACCCCTTCGTGCCTCGGAAAGCACGTTAAGCCGTTGGTCCCGGCTGTCATTCGTGGATCTTTGACAGTCGTTACGGGTCGTCAGAAGCCCGAAAATCTGACAACCAGTCTTACCAAGGGGTATATCGTATTACCCAGTAACTGGGTTGTGGAGGTCAGATAAGCAGTCGCTCCATGTAAAATACTGGTATTCAGCTGCATCCGGTTAGACTGGAAGCCGACCCCAACATAGTTGGGAAAAGGCTAGGCAGATGATGACATACGGGTCGAATACAAAACCTCCTTTTTTGAAGTCAGTTAAAAATATTTAAAGCTGTCCATGAAGCAGTCGGTAATGCTGGCTAAGGTAGAATTTGCAAATAGATGAAATATTTAAAAATATGTATGACAACAATCAAATTAATTAACTGGTTATCTTCTCATCACTCAGCAACTCTTCCTACGTTATGTAGCCAGGTCAGCGCGACCAGTTTGCTTGTTGAGAATCCACTTTTCAATAGTTAGAATTACTCGCAGTCGATGAGTAAAATTTTGATCAAGGGAATCATGCACCTTGGATTCGTTTCCAGGTTACTGACTATAGTGACTGTGACTAAAAAGTAAGTAACTGCGAAAAAAAAATTTGTTCCTAGCTTAGTATATAACCTGTCATCAAAATACAGTTTTATCGTATCGCTTTGAATGTTTTCCAATATGCAGTTACTTCTACTTATCTTCCGTTATAAAATTGACACTTTGTAACAGTTTGATTTGAGGTTATATTGCAGCTATGGCTGCACCCAAAACCAGAAACAGAACATTTGTAAATTATGAAAAAATAATAGTAAGCTTTTTCACTAACCAATTTCTGAAACATATGAGCTTACAATCCTTTTATAGTTATTTTACCTCTGACAGCAGCAAGCCAACATCCACCTTATTGTTATGAAAATAAAGACCACTGCCATGTCGACAGTAATGCAATATCAGTGTTAAAATAACTTTGAAAGGTCGACTCAAGTTCCACAGATTTTAAAGAGAATTTCACAATAAACCATACAGCAAAGCATACTTTTTACAAAAAAAAAAGTAACCTTCGAACACTCCGTAAAGTGCTTCAAAAAATCCCACGGCAACGCTCTCCGTTCATAAAAGCGTCAGCACATTCGTCACGGTATAACTGTCGGTGACAGGTGCATTAATAGTTCAAGTGCACTATTTCTACGTCGCGATTGGTTAAATTCTCGAGCGGGCCGTTTGTCACACCGTAGCGTAACTCATGAATATTTGATTCATGAAGGCTTTTATGAAACATGCGGTTTATAGCGTAGTTTGAAACAATGGCGTTGATACAATAGGGTTATTTCATTCAGCTCCATGCATAACACTGCCAACACTTTAGAAACAGTTTTTGCGTAGTTTCTAGTCAAGGCAAAATGTACGCATTAAGTAATCTTTTTTGCATCTTATTAAAACCATTTAAGAACATTTGACCTGGTATAAAATAGGTACTGAATCAGGAAACTCATTGTTTGTAAAATTTGATTCATATTTTATTTACATCCCTTAATTTTTTATATTGCATACTTTTCAAATGCAAAATTCTACCCACTCTCGCCGCGTTGGTGTCAGCCTTCAGCCCAACTTCCTCCGTGACAAATATGAGTTCATAAATTCAAGTAGCGATGTGCGACGCTGCCATTAGTTGCCACTCAACCCTGTAATTGCTACTGCTTCTGTGGGCAAGAGGCATGTGCTCGCGTGCGCGGGGTTAATTGTAGATAATTATTTGAGGTGATTTTAGTGTTAGCTACTTTTGAGATGTAGATTGTAATGAGATACGCAATAGTTCTGAGATAATGTTTAAAAAAATACTATGTTGTTTATAAACACAATAAACGTTATTTTACTGTTCTCAGTATAAAATTACGATTACACTTAATGACGCGGTGGCTGCCAGTGTTTTGGCACAAAAAAAAAATTTACACTAATTAATAAAAAAAATATAAAATTTTGCCAGTTTCTGAATAAACAACAACAGTAACTACCACAAAATTACTCTGAGAATATTATGTGGGCCGAAAACAATTTATTATTTCATGAAAACTCGAACAAAACCACAAAATACTACATCACGTAACTTAGGACCGAAATTCCTCTCAAAATGTATGAAAATTATTACAAACGACATTAAACATACATATCGCACGCTTAATGGAACATTGACCCATTAGTGGATAGGGCAGATTTTTTTTTTACTCAAATCTCTTCAATAGTGAATCATACGTTCAAAATACAAGCATGCATGAGTACCTAATTAATAATCAATCAAATCAGTTTTCATTTTGTGCGTCAACAAGTAGGATAAGTTCTCATAGCAAGATCTTCTTTTGCGATTTCCCAAAAATCGTCTTTTTGAGTTAAGTCAGTATTCCATTAAGCATGCGATATATGTATATTAATTTCAGACTGAATTAAAACAAAACAAATATCCATAATTTTTATCTGACGTCTACAGTTTGAAACCGGTTCACATCCGTCGTTTGTCAGCGGCGCGCGGCGGTTAGAACCGGATCCAAGTGGATATCACCAGTTATGACCGCGCGGACAATAAAAATGGTGGATTTATGTAACACTCGTAAAACAAGAGTGGTTTTAAAATTTTAAATGAAATGGGAGAGGTTTAGTGTCCCGTACTGATTTATTTACGTTCATAGCTCATGGAGTTGTTGTCCCAAATAGGTTTATGGAGTTGGAAGCTATGTAGGGCAAATTAACCTAAAATTGTCACATAAGATAAGTACGCAGGAGATAATTTAATTGGGCATAAAAATGTACCTATCTATAAACAATAATAATAATATTGTAAAAGTCTATAAGTCACAGACTCACAGTATTGTGGAGTAAAATTGAGGCTGAAATATGTACGTGTACGATGGGTCTCGCTAGACCCAAAATAAATTATACACGACGCACTTAACGAAATTGAGTTTAGCCTAAAGTGTAATTGGCGAATATCCAGTATTAGCACGGTTAAACTAGTATCAACCGGTTAAATCCGACGCGAAGGGGTTTGATCCGGTTTCAGGCGATGTAATCCAAATACAGTTTGTAAGACTAGTACTTGGAATATTTGACATGAGATATTAATCGGGTTGTTTGTGTACCTAACCGTTTTTCATGGGATCAGTATTATTTACATTGTTAAAATAAGACATAATTAAGTATTTCTGTACAGAAAAAAACACTCCGATAAATAGCGTATATTTTAATGAGGTAACATAAGCCCTTGAAAAATTGTTTTATCGACGACTGTGGAAAGGCGTACTCACCGACGACTACCCTAGGCTCGTATCTTATCTTTTAATAGCGCTTTTCAGGGCGGCCATTTCTATCTTTTTTTACTATCTTTTTCCGGTAAGTTAGAAAAGTGCTCATGTGAGTCAAGCTTAGAACTAAACCGTAAACCTTAATGTCAAATGACAAACGTTTCTGTCTAAGAGTTACAACACAGAATAGTACAGAAGGTTGGCTCCATAAAACGAGCCAAAACCATAATTTCAGAAGAAAGACGTCCACTGCTGGACAGAGGCCTCCCACAGCACCTCCACTTCGACCGGTTCTGTGCATTACACAGCCTGCCGATTCCAGCAGCCTTCACCAGGTCATCGGTCCACCTCATGGGTGGCCTTCGAATGCTACGTCTTCCGGTACGCGGTCACCACTCCAGAACCTTTCGGCCCTACCGGCTATCTGTTCTGCGAGCAATGTGCCCTGCCCGCTGCCACTTAAGTTTCATAATTCTTCAGGCTATGTCTATGTGGCTATGTATTACCATGGTTCTCCTACGGATCTCTTAATTTCTGATTTGATCACGTAGAGAAACTCCAAGCAACGTCTCCACGAGCGAAAGCTTTGACACACCACATTATGATTTAAAATACTAGTGATGCAAATGTTTGAACTGCTATAACGTTTTTATTGACAAATTCAACTACCTTTGACTTGTCATAAAAATAATCAAGTAATCCATTAGGAGTACTTGATTATTATTATTTTTTTTTGAATCATAATGTGGACTTGGTCTGAAAGAAATATTTTCAATTTCAATGTGGCATCACAGCTGAAGTGAAAAAATGTCTACTAACTTTTGGAGGCCACAGTATATAGACGCGCACGTACGACGATCTAACACAAATGCCAGCCGCGGGTGCGCTTGTACTCGCTGTACGTGAGCCGTGTGTTTGCTCGTTGTTTGGAGCCGGCCTTCTGTACTATTCTGTGGGAACAGTTTACTTTGTGAGAGGATGAAACGTTTTACTTTCAAAACAATTGTCATTTATTATGTATGTGTCGTTTCGCTTCAGTTGAAATGCGTTGTCTTACTCAACATTTCAAGTAGGTACTGTTTGTTTTAGGCTTTACATCGAAATTGTTTTGGATGGATGATGATTGATTATTGAAATGATAAATAAATGGGATAGCTTCACAAATGTTAAAACGAAAAGCGTCATGGCTCTCGAAGCTAGAGAAATTAATAAAAGCAGAGTTGGGAACTGTATGGTATGAAAATACCGAGGATTCCTAATTACATTTATAGGTAAACTCAAAATCAAAATAATTAAGAAATCCGACTCCTATTTATATGTAAGAATCTATGGAGACAGAATTATTAGATAAGTCTTTATTTGCCTTAAACATGGTATAAAGTTGTTACAGTCGGGTATTCATCTAGAGTCCACATGTTTAGCTCTACAGGATATTATTAGTCTAGAGTCCACATGTTTAGCTCTACAGGATATTATTAGTCTAGAGTCCACATGTTTAGCTCTACAGGATATGTATTGATTAGTAATGACACAGATATAAGGTCAATACAATAATATAATACTTTTATTTCAGCAAAAGTGACAAAAGTCCGGAAATTTATAGTTTATTGTTTAAAAAAACCTTTCGTAAAATATGTTCTTTCTGCCATTTAAATAATCTGTTTTTAAATGAGTTAATATTATAACAACTTTACTTCTTTTGGAATTTTGTTATAAATGCGTATACACATGACTAGGAAACTTTTCGCATACTTGGCTGATTTAGGATTATCTTGCAATACAAGTCTGCATGGATCTCTATTTCGAGAGTTCATTTGATAGGCTTTTTTGAACAACCCCTTATTATTATAAACATAATTACATATTTCATAAATGGAGAGTGACGGAAGTGGTATTACCACTTCCGTCACTACCTAATTTTTTGAAAATCAGTTTACATGACTCGTCAGAACGGGTACCACATGACAAATGGCTCTGATGCATTTCTTTTGCGCAATAAATGCTCTGTGTCTATCCGTGCGGTTACCCCGAAAAATAAGCCCGTATCGTAAGATGGATTCTATATAGGCGTGATATGTTGTAATTGCTGTTTTTTTGTTGGTTTTGTTCTTTATTTGTCTGATAAACAAATTTATTAATCCTACTGCACAAATTATCCAGATGAACTTTCGAATTCAGATCTTGATCTATGACTACTCATAAGAATTTAGTTTGTGGAACTTCTTTTAATCTGTCAATATTAAGTTTGAAATTTTATTTAGTATGTTTTGATTTATTAAACTGTATATTATGATTAGATTTATTTAGATTATTTTTTTATCTATTCGTCCGTAACCATTTTATAATATCGTCATGTCCATCTCATGATCAGATTTAGTTTTATACTTTTTGTTAGATGTCACAATAATTGAAATGTCATCTGCAAATAATACACATTTATGATTAGTCACTAGTGGTAAGTCGTTTATGTATAATAGAAACAATAAGGGTCCTAATATACTCCCTTGGGAGACGCCACAATTATTAACTCTAGTCAGATGAATACGAGGTTAATAAATTTTCATTTACTTTATTAATAACCGTGTTGTTTTCGGTTGCTTAAATAAGACGTGATCCACTGCAGTGTCCACTTTTTTCTGATTTTCTCAACAAGTAATCAGTGTTCTGATTCGTCGTTATTGTACCGCAACTTGTACGTAAAGTCGGGGAATTATGATTTAAATACCAACTTAAATTATCCGTATAGGTACTCACATCATCACAACTTTCATTCTTTGAGAGTTGTCTAATTATGGCTATTAAATTTTCAATTGCAATAAGGTGTCAATTTGCTTAAAAATAATTTCCCTAACTGTACATAGGTATGACTTTTTTATCGAAAATATACAAATCTAGTTTTGTTGGTCCATACATCATTTCCATATTCACTCTCTTCTTGTAATGAAAGCCATCCACAAACTACATCTGTTTTACACACAATCGACCGCATGTCCATGGTAACGATTTGCCATCAACAGCGCCTTTATTTCGCAGGAGGAAAGCCGGTTTTCGTAGTTCAAGTATTACCACAGACTGCGCTTGACCTTACCCACTTACTTCGCTGTGTAACTCGGGGCTGCTACATAAATGATGCGGCTGTGAGGCACTCGTGGAGTACTTACCTGAAATGAGAAAAGTTCTCGTCATTAACAAGTAATGAGTTGTGTAGGTCTGCTTACCCCTTCTCGTCAGTCAGGAAATGAGAACTTTTTGAGAGAGAAATGATGAAAAAGAGATAAAGTACCAAGTGGTACTTAAGTTAGTAGTTGTATGAAGTGTTTTCCTTGATTTTATCGTACCACAGTATTTTTATTTTGTGAAGCGACCCGCACTTTACTTGTGGTTACTAAGTGTATAATAACGCACACACACACACCCACACACACTTCCGACAACGTCATTGACAGCGCACGAGCTCTCGGACAGTACCGAGAGCTTCTGCGCTTACACACACATTCACAGCGTGTTTGTACACTTGGTACACAAGTAAAGCGCCCGTCGCTTCGTGAGATAAAATACTTGAGTACTTCTCCTGTTTTATCGACACGTTTACAGACGACAGACGCGAATCTAAATGCTTATAACATTTCTGTAAGTCGTACAAAATATTATCCGTTGTTTATTACTAGTCTATAAATAGGTAAGCATGATATATTACACCTCACAGAAGTTTGATCTTTTGATGAACGTTTTAGGAGAAAACAGGGTTGATTTTAATAGAATTACAATGTCTACATTAATTTAAATTATATTTGCAAACCAACCTTCGTACCTTATTTACCCACGTAGCTACTCAAACATGGGTATACAGTATACACATTTATAACTCAACATTTACTCGAAGCATCTCTAATAATCTATAAATTATTTATTGAAGAGCAGTTTCGATAAAACAATTTATTTGCTTGCTATAAAATAACACTCAAATGAAATGGGTGCATAGTAAACTGTCAAGCGATTGATATTGATGCGAGCTGGGGATCGATCTCGGTACCCTGGGAGATTCGGGCGAATGACACTATATCGGCATACAATGCCCTTTCTTGAAGGTGATATTAATTGTACATATTTCATAGCACTCTCTTGTTTTCGAATGTGTTCGTAACTCCTAACTAACAATACCAGGCCACTCAGAAAGTATTGCGAAAAAAAGTTTATATGTATGAGAGACTGGCCAGTTATAATCTATTTTGAAAATATGATTATTTGTAAGTAAAAAAATAGGTAGGTACGTTCCAATTTCAAAATTTCCCTCCACATTGTTTGCGAGCTAATTTAAATTATCGTGTCTCATAAAAAAATGGATCTGCGCCGGGAACATTTTCGCGCTATGATTTTTTACGATTTCAAGTGTCGCCTGAAACCGGACGAATCGTACGATAGACTTCAAACGGCATTCATGGATGAAGGCCCTTCTAACTGCATTATAAAAAGGTGAGGCTTCATAGGCAGCCTCTACAGTACTAATATTATACACACCTACTTATCATTTTAAGAGAGAGAGAATAGTATAAATAGGGGTTTTAGTGGAAATAGATTATTACCTACGTGTAAGTCACAATATGAGAGCCCAAATACAATATAATTCACTGTGATTCGGAACCACTTCCAGCTCACATTCACTTAAACCCTCTCGTCTCTTAAAGCGCGACATTTCTTGTCTCCCGAGAGTCGTAGTGTCACCACAGAGTAGATAGGTACAGAAAGCCAGCTTCATACTACGAGCGAAAACGCACGCACACATACATAGACATGCTTCACGTGCTGTGAGTGCAAAACACACTCGCGACCGGCATTTGTTTGAAATCGGCGTACGTATGCATATTTGTGTGCGTGCGCCTGTTTTCGCTCATTGTAGGGCTGATCTTTTGTACCTATCTACTCTGTGGTGCCGGTGAGTCAGTGTCGGCGTTACTTTACACACGTCTGTCGCTTTGTGCGACTGTTTGTACAAGTGCTTCAGTTAGATGGAATGTGGAGAGAATAATGTACGAGAGGGCTTAGTTGAATGAAGGATAGGGGCGAGTTTAAAATGAAATTCTGATATTTGGTAATATGTCGTAGTGGTCTGTCTGGAGACTAAAAATCTTCTTTTCATGATTCAGAGTATAGTTGAATGATCTCAAGGTTCAAACTAATCTGCCTTTCGACCTAAAAAGACGTAAACGCATCCTTTAGATGTTCACAATGCCTTATAGGCATAATAGTTGAAGCATCTCATGTAACTTTTTATTTTACCGACTTAATACAGTCAGCGAAACAGTCGATTAACAGTCGGTAAGTCGGTTAAGGCTTCCGCAGATAGGCGCGACGCGACGGCGCGACGCGATACTGTAGAGTTTTTATAGATATTAGTCTACTAGAGTTGCGTCTGTCTGCAGGAGCCTTTATTGCTTATATAAGGAGCTATAATAATACTGGTGAAGCGTCAATGCCTTTTTCAATATAAAAAATATAAAATAATAACATTTTAGGATCTTTTCTTATAATATAATATGTTAGTATTTCAAATTAAACATTTTAACTTCTCAATTGATGAATCCTCGCACCAATATTTGTTGCCGCAGCGCCTATGTATCGAAACTTTCTTGAGTTTTCTCGCTATATGGCCGATAGATGGCATTAGAGGCAGTTATTTTCCCGCTGCCGTCGAGGACATTGCGAGTGCACATGACTCCGCCTTTTAAAAATTAGTTTTTGTTGAAACCTTGATGATACTCGTAAAATAAATGGAGCTGCATCTGTGTTTCATTGAGAACTTATAGTGTAGTGTTTTTGGAGTTTTAACCATTCCACCGGTGGATTTAGGAAGATTTTGCTCTCCGGCCAGCAGTCTATACCTACAAGCCATCACGCGCGCATGAACGAGGTATCTTCCCATCTCCCTGGGTCGGAGTGGGATCTCTGGATTGCCAAGGTACGTGGGCATGTTTTGCTGCTAATAATTCTTTGGTATTGGTTTCTCGAGGATTCATCAATAGGGAAATTGGTTTTATTTTTTGAGGTGCAGGCTATTTACACGCCTCACCAAATATGATCTGCTAAATCCACCCACCTCTTAAACAAGACTCATTCCACATAGGTTCTCCTTAACGTCTCCTCGTATTTACCTCTCCCATGAATAAGTTAGCAACCGTAACACAATTAAAAGTACGCGCGACGCTCCGTAAGCGAGTTCCAGCAGGAGTCCGTGAGTGAATTAATGGAGCAACCACGTTATGACGTCACATGCAACTTTGAATTCGAAATAACATGTTTGAAGTCGATGTATGAATTGAGTTTTGAACGGTTGATTCTTCAATGGATGTTTCTTCTTAATATGAGTTAACTAAGTTCTGCCAAATCTTCTTGCACCCCCGACCCCCCCGTCGCATCGTACCGCCCGTCCGCGCTATTACTTCGTTTTCTCTTAGCGTTCTTTCTGACTTTCGTTCTTTTTGCTCGGCTCCTTAGGGTCCTACCATGAATTGGGCTATCAAATACAAAATAGCAGATTGTTTTACGAGGGTCGAAAGGAATTGATGACTTTCACCCGTGTTAAACACTCTACTTTTCATTTCGAATATAAAGTAAAACATAGTGGATTTTCTAAAATATTTATTGATAATAATAACATGAATAGTAGGTACCTACCTATGTAAAATTAATTGAAATGTTAGAACAATTTGTGTACTATTTTAAATATGGAACACACCGCGTCACCGCCGCGGGTCGCCCCGCTTAATAGGTTTTTTTTTTATTCACACTGGCTGTTTATACATTCACAAGACCGCAACATTTTTATTAATTATCTAAAAAAAATTCGTAGCTGACTACCTAACCAATTTAGTTCTATTTTTTAAATTCATTCCTGCCCTAGAGAGGGAAGCAATTACTATGAGTCTTTCCCGCCCTAAGGTGGGAAGCAGCGTCTTCCACCCGCTATTCGGATCAAACAAACACTACTTTCCGAGTATGAGAAATGAAAATAATTTTGCAGGTCCGACGGGTAGCTCCAGATATTAGCGCGTTCAAACAAAGAATTAAACTCTTCTGCTTTATTATTAGTATAGATAGATAATGTGCACCTATGAGAACCACACAACTATGATTTCACATACAAAAGGCTCTGAATATTAACTTGTGTCTGGTAATAAACCCAGCTATCATATCAGGACATACATTTCTACTGAATGAGATTGCGCTTAAACAGCAAACTGTGGTTGTAATTAGTGGTACTTCCATAGATAAGTAACATCGTTTCATTTACTGCAGTGCCGAAAAACAAGAAAATCAACCTACCTACCTTACCTACCTTTTTCCCAACTATGTCGGGGTCAGGTTCCAGTCTAACCCGATGTAGCTGAATACCAGTATATTACATAGAGCGACTGCCTATCTGACCGCCACAACCCAGATATTGGGTAACTGAATACCCACAGGTTGCCATACTTTTGCGCGTTTGTGCTAGGCCCACAGTTGGTTAGTCAATCTAGTAACTTCCCTAAGTCAGCTTCCCTTACAAAATGCTCACTGGGTAATATATATTATGTTTCCCATAATAATATAATTGTAAGTAGGTATTATATCTCTTTATTATGACAGTACCTACTAGAGGTTAAAACTTACTATGGTGGTCGCCACTTAAATGTGGAATAAAGTTCATTGCTCTTTCCTTAATTTCTCTGCGTAGGTACCCCGACAATACATTATGAATCGTTTTTTATTACTAGAAAAAGTCAAGGATCACGATAAAGGTCGTTTCGGGACAAGTTTATGCCATTATTTCTGTTTTCGGAATTTAAATTAGCAGTCGTGTGTGCAGTTTTCCACCGACTGTACTTTGGCTGACGAATTGAATAAAACTGACGAATCGACGAAAACTGGCAAACACTGGAAACTGTCGAGTAAACACAACTGTCTAATCGGGAAAACTGACGAATCAGTGAAACTGACTAATCAACGAAACTGGCGAATTAAATAAACTGACGACTGAGGGAAACTGACCAGTGATACGCGGACTCGAATAAATGTATGAGGGTCAATGACTTTTATTTTTTTGTTATCTGGCGGCAACTATAGTCGATTCCATGAGTCGTCATCGTGACGTACTTGCCTGTCGTAAACTCTACCGCTCGATGTCTGTTCAGCACATCACAAATTTAATGTTGAGATACGATATTTTAGGGCAGTTTTCGTATAAAATAATTTTTCATGGAAGGTTTAAAAGTAGGACATTAAAGAAACGAATAATAAGTATTTCGCCCTTATTTATTAGATTTATTTTCAAGATCTCGCGATCCTCGATTCGCCACCATAGTTTCATCATTACTTAATGTTTTTAAACTTTAGCCAACTTAACAAGACTTAACAAAGAGAAGCAAATTTTCTGGAATAAAACGTTTGGTAGATTTTAGAGTGACCTGACTCGAATGAAATTGAGCCGTCTGCTTCTTATCAATGGGGATTCCTGTAATTTCTAAATAAACGACTACAGAAGCACCACTGGCACAGGTTCATAGGCTCATCTGCATTTTTCATCACATCATCTATTTGGTGTATACTCAGAGGAAATGCGGAAAGGTGAATGTAGGATAATAATATCCATTAGGTGAACTTATTCTATGGGGACACATTCTTGATTATAAGATAGGGAGGGCTACCTACTTATTGATAATTAAAGTACATGCCAAATATTTCTACAGTACAAGAAATTCACAACCTCACGGTCTGCGGTAGCCACTTTAAGATCCTGAAAAACAAAATTTCCTTTAAGCCCAAACCACGATTTCCACTTTCAAACTGTAAATAAAACACTTGCAATTTCGCCTGAGTCGCAAAGTGTATCACTGTGACCATGGCCTGAACCAACAACGCCTAAGTAAACATCACGAGGACGCCGCGCTAAGGAAGCGCACACAGAGACAGACGGCGCGGTTTGCTAACACAAATAAATCGCTCGCTACTTTGTTAGGTGGCTTGTTTCTTGAAGTTCGTCACGTTTGTGGCTGTAGTGTACTTACGTTCTGTGCTGGGGACGCTTTTCGTTGTTTATTTACTCTTTGTGGTCTATTGTTAGGGTGAAATTGCTTTGGAATCAAACTGGAGAGGAAAGTTGAAAAAATTTATTATTTTCTTTGAAAGACTTACAGCTAAACAAAACAGACAAAAAATTGTAAGTGACAGCCGATTACAATACCAATTTTAATTATTATTATATATTTCTTATTTGTTACTAAAGGATAAAGCAGATAATTAGGATGTAACGTGTGTAATATCTATGTATTTGGATACAGTAGCGGAATTAAGTCTCATGTTGTATGCTTGTTGCTCTTTATCGGATAAAATAGCGCTCCTCATTCTACGTTAAGTAGGTAGTGTAGGTACCTATTAATAAACAAGAATAGTCAGCATTCCTAGCTGTTATCTATGGCAAGGCGCCATTAACTTAACTATACCCGTCGGAATCTCAAGGTTGAGTTTTGTTACCTAAAATAGAACTACAAATAGAAATAGACATCTCTGAGGTTCCATGTACGGTCCGACGACTACCATACTAACATAATACTAACATAATACTAACATAATAGGTACAAATGTATATTTGTTATTTTATTCTATTTTATTGTGTTTGGGTGGCTTACAGCTATCAAATACAGAAGTAGTAGTGAGGTGATTGACGACAAGCTATGTACAAGCCTCCCTCAATATGGTTGGTCGCGCGGGGGAATTAATATGCGGGTGTTTTATTTTATTATTGAAAAGAAAATGCGGGGAAATTACTTTAAGCGGGAATGATAACTTCGGGATCGGAGTACATTTAGGTGTTGAAGAAATGTCCGCCGTTTGACACAATCAAAGAAGAAATTGAAAGGCCACTAACCTGGTCTCCTAGCTGCGACGGTCTTCTTCTCCAACCTTGAGTTTATCCACGGATCCGGGATTTATTTAGCGGGGGCGCGCGCCGTAGATATTGCGTTTAGGTTCACGAACTCTCAAATTGAAGGACCGGCCCTTCAAAGGAGTATTTTAGCGTGCGGCGTAAGTAATGATGACAGATTTTGAGTCTCGCGTACTCGAGCCGAAAATTGAAGTGTCAATTTGGCGAGCAATAGGTAATTAGCGGTAATGTAGAATATGTAGACTGACTTTTTTGCGCGTGCGCCGCCCTTTATATAGACTCGCAGCGCGCGCTAGATTCTTCGGTAGTGACATCTCTCTTCCAACCATGAATGTGTCTAACAAAACGGCGCGAACATCCTCCCCCCTTTGAAACTCCGTAGGGGTTTCGAAAAGAAACAGAAAGGAAAAATAAAGGAGAATGCTAAATGAGAGGATGTCCAATTAGCTGGAAGGAGAATCATGAATTATATGGAAAAAAAATGTAATTAGAGGAAATAAACATAATATAATAAACATAACTAAATACAACAGGTGCGATTGTGACTGGTTAGTTGTTGAATTGAATTACTGTGACGGCAGAGGGCACAGCTTTACGACAGGACGTTTCAAAACTCCCAAAGCAGTGCGTATCAGAGCTACCCTGATAACCCCATCTTTACCAGGATATACCTGCTCAATAACGCCAGTAGGCCAACGTACCGGTGGCGAGTCATCCTGGTGTACGAGGACAATCGTGCCCGGTTGTATCGGTGTATCAGGTGGGTTCCATTTTAACCTTAGTTGAAGAGTGTGTAGATAATCCACATGCCATCTTTTCCAGTAGCTCTGTACCGACCTGTCTAACAATTTCTTCCTACTATGAAGGCTCACGGATGCGTCAACCTCGCAGGCAGGTAATGACTGTAACGGCGTTGTATTTAAGAAATGTGCGGGAGTTAAGATAGTGTGTGGCTCGGCAGCAAGTAAACACAATGGCCGCGAGTTCAAAACACACTCAATTTGAGTCAGAACTGTTAGTAGTTCTTTGTAAGGCAACAACTGTCGACCAATGCAACGATGACAGTCGTCTGTTAACAGATTAACCAAATTATGTCGATGGAGCAGTAATATGTGATGCCTGTTATAAAATGGTATATGAGCATTTGTTAATCTGCTATCAACGCGAAGCAATCCGTTTTCATCGATACATTGGTTTAGTTTCCTTAAAGGGTGCGAGGGTAAATTTCCCATTTTTATATTTTTTATTTCATTTATGTGAAAAGAGCGGTCAGGAGGTGGATTCTCCTGTAATTTAGTTACGCGATTGGCAGCAAATGTTTGCCATCGGTGCGGAGATGAATGACACCATGATAAGGCAATCATTGCGTCACTAGAAGCGAGAGTATCTTGTATAGGATAGCGGTTATTGAAAACAGTATATACTTGTTTTACAAGTTTTGTTAAAGGTAAGAAAGCGCATAGTTCAATTTTTACTAGCGATACAGTCTTTAGTGGAGCCACCCTAGACTTGGCGCACACTAACTGAACAGATATATCCCCATTAGGGTTCACCACATGCAGATAGATGACGCAACCGTAAGCCCTCATATTAGCATCACCCAACGCAATTAGGTTTGCTACGCAGCCGGCCGCGACACCCAAATGGCGCGGTACTTGTAAGGTAGATAACAAAGGCAATTCATTTTTAAATTTAGAAAAACATTTAGTAATAATTTCAGGAGGTTTATCATCCCATCCTATCTTAGCGAACCAAAGATCTTGAATAAGAAGCTTTGCATAAAGAATAACAGGCGCGACGAGTCCGAGCACATCAAAGAGGCGAGCAATAGTAGATAATATAGTGCGTTTAGTTATACCCGAAGCCTCCGCGGATGCGACGAACGAGAACACATCAGAGGTAGGTATCCATTTTAAACCTAAAACCTTCAGATTTTCGTCATCATCTGTGAACGTGATCGCAGCACGGTAGGACTCAGACAAGTGTTCCAGAAAAGTTTGAGAGTTACTTGCCCATTTGACGAGCTCAAATCCGCCGCGCCTGAATAGCACGAGTAACTCGTCTGCCAACAGAGTTCCATCCGCTACTGCTACCTCTGCGGTGAGAGGAAATCTTTCGCGGTGGTCCTCAGCTAACTGATGGATAGTACGCATTGCTAGAAATGGACTGGAACGGAGGCCAAAGGCTGCAGAGTTAAATTGCAATGTGCAAACACGCTCGGGGTCGCTGAAGCGATGCAATATTTTTTGATGTTTGCGATCATTATCTGACATTAAAATCCTACGATACTTTTGAAGTATATCAGCGGTTATTGCAATTTGAAAATACCTAAAGTTAAGCAAAAGCGAGAAAAGGTCTGCCTGCAATTTAGGTCCGGTATGCAATAATTTATCAAGCGGTTTGAGGGTGTCCGTCTTGGCACTAGCGTCCAACACCACTCGGAGTTTTGCCGTTGGTATCTCGGACCGAACGACAGCGGGATGGGGTGTGCAATACCCTTCAGTTATAGCGGAGGAAGAATAAGGTATTTCCAATAAACAGCCTTTATCTATGTAATCATTAATAACGTCGTTATAAGATTGACGTAAAGCGGGAAGCGAATTGAATTTACGCTCTAACGCGGTTAATTTACGTTGAGCCTGCGTGAACGAATTACCTAAAGAGGCAGGTTCGTTTATAAAAGGTAAAGATACCGCGGATTTATAGAAGTCTTCACAGACTTGATGTTCTGTATTTATTATTTTCGTGGTGGGTAATTTAAACTTTATAGTGTTTAAATTACTCACCAGAGGGCCGAAGGACCAGGCTACATTGCTGGGGTTGTCTGAAGGTAATTCTCCCATAACAATGTAACCAAGCGTGGTTTCTAGCGCATGAGGCGCAGAGCGAGCGGTGCTGTTAAAATCAGCTGATTGCGCTAATGGAGGGGGTATTACTTTTCCTCCTAGCAAAATGAACGCGAACATTTGCGTTCCTAGAATTGCGTCAATGCTACCTGGTAGATTCCAACAATCATCCGCAAACGGTAAGTTTTCGAAATAATTAATGGTCGACGCCTGTATTACTCGGCTTGGCAAAGGGTCTGCTATATGGTCTATTACCAGCATGGTCAAGCTATATTGAGCGTCACTCACTCGCGATTGTATGGTGACGTCTACATAACCTCGTATAGGTGCCGAAATGGCGCCTACCGATTTTAATGACGAGTTAACTAGTGGATTAATATTCAGCTTCAGTCTTTTACAACACTCGCGGGTAATAATATTATTTTGCGACCCGCTGTCCACCAGACATCTGATCGTAAACCGATTCCCGTCTATAGGTACATATACTTGCGCGGTAGGTAATACTATTGAACTATCCAGTTGAGTGCAAGACAAAACCTTATTGTTTGTAGCTAAAAGTACGGTCGAATTTACACCGTCCATTTTATTTACAGGCCCCCCGCCACTCAAGTGTTCGGCCGACCGCGACAACAAACACAACGATTGGGGATTATTTTGTGCATTGGAGGGAACTGCGTTCATTGCAGCCGCCTCGCTATTATTATTTGAACTGGATGGCCTTGATAGTGGAATATTTTCCATATTTTCAAAGTGTAGCAAAGAATGATGCGTTTTATTGCAATGTTTGCATGTGTGCTTCGACGCACATCTTAACGTTGTGTGTTTATCACTGAAACAGTTAACGCATAATTTTTTGTTTTTAACGAACATAAAACGTTCCCTAACTGTAAGTCGTTTGAACTCCAAACACTCGTATAAATGACCATGACTTGCATTATTGCAAAAAATGCAGGTAGGTCTGGAATTAATATTTTTCTCCGTGATCGCAAAGCTATGAGTGGTTTTCGGAACATTCCGATTACGCGACTTCTCGAAACTTCGAGTTTTATTATCAATAGTTTGATGTACCGCAGCTGTTCTTTCGATAGTTTTTATGTGATTACGAACATAAGTTATTAACTCTTCGCTTGTGGGTATGTCTTTATCGCGCACGGACAACTCGAAGTTCTGCACCAATTGCGAATCCAGTTTTTTTAACGCGAGATGCGTAAAAATAAAATCTGATAGATCATCAATCTGTAACTTTTTTAACGCGGACCACGAAGAATGAATTCGTTCAATAAAGTCATTCAATTGACCTGAGGCGGAGGTACTACAACTTATGTTGAGTATATTATTTAAATACATGGACCCTAACAATCTCTTGTCCTGGTATTTTTCCACTAATGAGTTCCATATTGTGGAATAATTATCCTCATTAGGAATTATTCCGGCAAATATATTTAATGCGTTCCCACTCAGTTTACCCACCAAATATTGGACCTTTTGACTGTCCGTCAATGTTTTATTATTGTGCACATTAGCTTTAAAGCATTCATAAAAAAGCGGCCAGTTTTCGGGATTACCCGAAAAACTGACTAATTCTAGCGCGGGTAGTTTACACGAATTGTTAATTGTTTCTTTGGCTGGCAATTCTTGTTTATACGTACGAAGTGTTTCCATTAAGTTACCGCGTATGAATTTGATTTGGGAATAGAGTGATTCAAATGCACTCCAGTCACTGAAGGTAATTTTATAGTCCGGGTCCACTTTCAGAACCAATTCGTTATGTTCATCACACAGTGTATTAAAATGATTATATAATTGGTCTATACTTGTAGAAGCTGCTAGAAATTCCTGGACACTTCTAGTGTTGGTGCTAACTGATGCCACCTTTTTTCCCGACTCATATAATTCGTTAATTTTTGCGAAAACTGCTTGCTTTTTTGCAGCAGCTATTTTAATTTTTGTTTCATAACTCATTTTGAAAGCTACAATCCGTTATCGAACAGGTAACTTCCGATAACGCACTACACCTTGCAGTTACAAATTGCCTATCACCTTGAACAAGGTCAACGGTTACACCAATTCACAATCGCGCCCTATGTAGGTAGTGTGGGAACTATTGGATGTTGGAATATTTATTATTTTTATAATATATTTATATTAATGTATATTACACATATATTTATGATTATATTGGACTTATAAGGCACTGGTTTTTTATATATATATGGCTCGAAGTGACCAAAAAAATGGTCGCGCGGGGGAATTAATATGCGGGTGTTTTATTTTATTATTGAAAAGAAAATGCGGGGAAATTACTTTAAGCGGGAATGATAACTTCGGGATCGGAGTACATTTAGGTGTTGAAGAAATGTCCGCCGTTTGACACAATCAAAGAAGAAATTGAAAGGCCACTAACCTGGTCTCCTAGCTGCGACGGTCTTCTTCTCCAACCTTGAGTTTATCCACGGATCCGGGATTTATTTAGCGGGGGCGCGCGCCGTAGATATTGCGTTTAGGTTCACGAACTCTCAAATTGAAGGACCGGCCCTTCAAAGGAGTATTTTAGCGTGCGGCGTAAGTAATGATGACAGATTTTGAGTCTCGCGTACTCGAGCCGAAAATTGAAGTGTCAATTTGGCGAGCAATAGGTAATTAGCGGTAATGTAGAATATGTAGACTGACTTTTTTGCGCGTGCGCCGCCCTTTATATAGACTCGCAGCGCGCGCTAGATTCTTCGGTAGTGACATCTCTCTTCCAACCATGAATGTGTCTAACAAAACGGCGCGAACAATGGTGGTTGTGTCTGTTTATAAACAAGGTTCCCGGTGAACATGTGAAATTCAAATATTTTTAAGGTAAGTACTGGAATTTTACCTAGAGTTTTTCTTATGGAAAAGTTGTAGGTCAATAAGGAATTTTGTAAAAAACTTAAGGTAAAACCAAAAGCCTTTACTCAAGTTGGCATCCATAAATATTATCAGGTAGGTCAGGTCTAATCTAATCTAACTAGCCTGTATTGCCCCACTGCAGGGCAAAGGCCTACCTCTCCCTTTTCTACACAATTCTGTCTATTGCTAGTGCCAGTCTTTTCGGTAGGAGTAAAGCTCATCCCGCCATCTTCGTCCCGGCCTGCCGCGATCGCGTCGTGCGTTTAGTGGGACCCAATTGGTGGTTCTCATAGCCCACTAGTCATCTGACAAGCGGCAGACATATCCAGCCCAGTCCCACTTAGTTTAGCGGCTTTCTGGGTAACGTCCGTGATCTTGGTTTTGTTGCGCAGTGTTGTGTTCATTATACGGTTAGAAATTCGAATCCCCGGGAAAAACAAAATTTCTACGCCTAATTAAAGTGTAAAATACAATTACTCTACGGAACCCTATCAAGGTCTCACAAATTCTCTGGTAAACTCAATTAAAGCGCCGAATCGAAGTAAATTCAATTAAGATTTTATTCGCCCTCGGCTTAGGAGAGATCATAATATTTTTGCGAACGTTACCAATAATATTTTTAGGCGCAATGGATAACAATATTTTTATAAAAAGCTGATTACTTTTTTGTTGCTCATTTGGATAATGAATTTAATTTTAAATATTTTTTCCAAACACGATGAAAATCTTCTATCAAAGATTTTTTTAATCTGCTAGAGAAAGCTTTAAAAATTAACGTTACATCTTCTTTTCTCGTAAGATCTTAGCACATAAAATGTTTATACTTTCTTCAACTGTTGTAATAAATGAAAAAACCTGTAATTTATTCAATCCATTCTGCACTTCATCACAAAATACATAAAAATCTAAACCATCTAAATCATTATGTATAAAGGTCAAGTATCTAAGTATTTTCAACACAACTCTCAAGTTTGTTCAAAGTAAAGCCTGAGGCAAACACTTCACTGTCAGTGAAATAATAACGTGAACCAAATAGCTGAAGAAAATGATTTACTAAAGTTCAAAATTGGTTAAGTACATACAAAGGTGAATTTCACAATAAATTGACAAGATCTCTTAGATCAAACTACCTCGCATCTTTCAAGTGCTGTTCGTCCAAGTGCGGTTCAAATCAGTGCTCTGAGTGGAATACCTCTACATATTCCTAGAATCGATAGTGTCTGTCACACATTTTTCAGAGGCTGTACTTACCTATAAGTGTAAAAAAAAATTTCGTCCTATATGTCCATCTCTTTCTCGCACCTCAGCAATGCTGAGTTTTCCCAATACGGACCCAGAACACTTGAAATTATTGTGCCTTGTTTCCATGTGACAATGTAAAGTAGAATTCATTAAGTTCCCATTTAAAACACAAATTCTCAAGTTAACACACAATGTCTTACACACAAATTGTTGCACAGAATAGCACAATGGACACAATTGTAAACCTGCACGTTATTGTGTAACGCCAGCTCGCGTTTTGAGCTCTGCGAATTCATTTGAGTTATCAACTGCTGGGATTGTTCGCATAGCTCTGAATCACTGTTGGAAGTCAGAATATTTCGTGTAAACTGCGAGTTCTAATTCTATCACATGGTCTATATACATCTGCTATAACAGGTTTTAACATAATCTGCCTACTTGTAACAATGCTAAGCAGCACCCTAATTGCGTAACACATTTTCTTTTTAATTTCGATCTGAATCATTTTACTTTGAATGATTAACTTTTGTTTATAGTTTTATTTTTAACTTTTACCCCCAACATTATAATAACTTAAGTTTTTAGTTTAAATCTCCTTATCTATAACGTTACATTGTAATATCATATTTTTTTTAAGTAAAACTTTCTGTTCTTCCGTGGGGTGATTTGTAATACAGGCATTTTACGCCTAACTCAGACACCAGCTCCTCACATTGCAAAAAAAAAATATTATGTGAAACCTAGAACGAGCTTGTCATTGTGAGGAGAAATAAAGAACTTATTATTATTATTTTGAAGCATATTGCTAATCCATTGCTTCATAATATGTTCCAAAAATGTACCTGCTCAACAACGTAAATAACGAAATGAATGTTGTCGAATTGTCAAAATGAAACCCACTGCTGATAGTGTGTTACGCAATTACCTCGCAGATTCACGTCAATAGAGCAGTAGGTTGAGATTAATACACAATCAATTTCTGGTTGCTTGGCCTTTTAACATTTCATGTAATTTTGTAACGTGACTAATCTAATCATTTCAAAGTAGTTTTTACCGTCACTTTAGTAAAAACCACTGCCCTACTAAATGACTAATATTTTATTTAGTGAGTCAAGTTCCTTACTTTACTCAAAGCTTGGACGGAGGCTTTCAATAACTTGATACTTTATATAATATTAACGCTCGAACGGAATCGAGGGTCGTAGAACAAGTCATATGCGTTTCGCTAAATTATTTCTGATAGATTGTACGTTTAAATAACTTAAAAGTGATTGACATTATAACAAAAAGTAAAAACAGCTGTTCTAAGGAATAATTTTTTGACTTTGTTTTAATATTTGTATATTGTTTGTCAGTAAATACCTGCTGTAGACTAATAGGCAAAAAAATAGTAGTCACACAATACAGGAAGATTTTTTTATCACCATCCAAATTTTTACAGCAGCGGATTTTTCGTGATTTCTGAGTTGGCCCTATAGTGAAAGTTGTTCATATTCATGCGTCTGTAAAAATTTAGATGGTGATAAAAAATCATTCTGTATACAGCATGTTTATTTTTCGCGATTACGATGTTGGTCCCTTGGAGGAAGTTGTTCAATTTAACGGTCTGAACCACACCCTTAAATTTGGCCACACCTTTTAGATACACGCTGAAGATAGAAAACGAACCGAGATTTTTTTAAGAATTGTGTTTATTTCCATTTACCTCTTCACTGAACCGCATGCTGCCGCATAATGTCCCTAGCTTACAACTTGGACCCCATCTGGTAACAAATTACCAAGTACGGGCTATTTCTCAGCAGATGGCCATTTCCTGCGCAAATTGAGAGCTAGCCAGCTTGTAATCTTAGCCAGACGTACGTACTACTAACATTATACTGAGCCCTACATACATATGTACGGTCAACCGCACCTACATGGGAACAGTTTCACGTTGAGAGCGCTTTTATTGCGTAGCCTAGCGTAGAGGATATTCGACGCTTCACTACTTGCTCATGTTTGTCTTTTGTTTCATTCGGCATCTTTTACTCGAAGTGACAATCAAGGAAAAAATGACCTCATTAGTGAACAGATCCAACGATGTTGTATATCCGGCACTCTGCATCATTCACTCGCCTACCGAATGATGGAAAAAATAAATGAAATGAGCAGATGACCGTTCACTCCTATGTAATGTTGTCGATGTCGTGTAAACGTGGAATGAAACAAAAATGAACCTTCACTCGAGTGAAGTTTTGTATACTTGCGGTTGACCGTCCTACCCACATAATACTAAGGCATTTGAGTATACATACGTACAAACTGTGTCATGTTAGTGTGTTGGCTAGATTGCGGCGGACACTATGGAAATGAGAGCCTTTATTTATGGTTTGCAAGCGAGGAGGAATATTACACAAAATTCTAGCCGACGGCTTGGTCAGCCTGCAATTATGACTTTTACGAATGGGACGTGGCTCTGGACATAAACGATACTGAACATTTTTTGTTAAAAAATTCTGTATTCTACAAGCTATGTGCTCAGTATTTTTTAACCATGAATAAAGTGGAATTATTCCGTGAAGGACTCGTTCAAGTCCAAAAGTAGTCAGGGTGTATTTAAAATATGCATGTATAGGTTGTTCCAACAGTACTTATTTGATGAAAATGTAAACAAATGAATCATATGACGTATCTATGGATGCCAGTTTATAGTACCACTTACAAATTGAGAGCTTTGATTATTTATCTCGCATAGGGTCGTAGCATTAAGCTGAGCGATGGCCGTTTTGCGTGGATGTGACGCGTTTTTTCCCTCAACTCGTTCTTTTTTGTTGTCTTTGTGTACTTTCTCTGCGTCACGTTTAGCGCAATAAACTTGTTTTCTTTCTTTACCCGAATTTCTATTTTAAATCACCATAAAGATGTTTTACATTTGACAATTGAGTTTAATTTTGTGATCTCAATTTTCATCGATGATTTTTCAATCATCATCATTCTCCTGCCCTTATCCCAATTTATTTGTGGTCTGCGTAACATGTCTTATTCTTCCATTAGCCGCTATCTCGACAGTCACCTCCTTTCTAACCATATCATCATTCACACAGTCCATCCATCGTTTCTGTGGTCTTCCCCAACTCTGACAGCCATCGACATTCATACTCAAAACTCTCCTCACGACATTTTTATCATTCCTGCGTAGCACATGCCCATACCACGACATCCGATTGCCGCACAACTTTTCAACCATCGATGCTACTTTAGACTTCTTCTTATGTACTCATGTCTTATTCTATCCATTCGTGTAACACCACACATTCCTCTTAGCATTCTCATCTCGGCTGCATTCAATTACCTTTCATTGATCCCATTTGTGGCCCAACATTCTGATCCATTCAATATCTTCCCCTTAAGTTTAAGGGGAATGCGGGAGTCGCAGATTGTTTCCGTTACATGCCGCCATTTCATCCATCCAGTGTTAATTCTGTGCCTAACCATCCGATCTACTTTGCCATCGCTTAGCACGAGTGAACCGAGATACCGAAAGTCGGAGCAGACTGGGAGAAGCGCGCCATGAAACGTTATGGTTCCAGAATTGGAGATGATTTTTAATAAAAATTTAATAATATTATTCAAATAATAATTGTTACAAAAAAAGTGGTGAGATATAAAGTTGAAACCTTCTAAATACAGATGAATGCTTTACAACTTCCCTTTAGTGAGTTATCGCGTAAGAATTAAACCTGAGGGGAAATTCTCGTAATTTTAAGAACGTTCAGAGCCTGGTCTCGGTCTCAATCTGTCAAAAATAACTTTAATTTCCCTACATTTTTTACAACTTTTTGACATTTGTTTATCGCGAAGATGAGACTGCGGCTATATTTAGAACGTTTTAATTACGAGAATTGTCCTTCTGAACAGAACAGGGTTAGTTTACATTATCGTCAGATGCTTTTGGATCGGATCATAAATTCATCCACCTTCACCAACCGAGGCATCCCTGATTTTCTTTCGTTATCTAACTTCCATAGTAACAATGGTTTTCGAAGTCAAAAACTCGTGAAGATGGAAGTGTTGTCGCCTCGTCAAGTGGCTGTAAGTAGAAATACTTGTCGCGAGGAGTGACGGAAACTGTGAGAGATGTGCTCACTGGAGTGACGGTGGGGGACTCTTGTTGGAACGATATTAACACTTCACGATGAAACGTATTATCGAATTTTGGATAAAGCGAAAAGGTAGATTTGTTGGAACGAAGTTCTTTTACGGACTTACTGTAGGAGAAAACTGATAGAAATCGTCACGTAACGAAAAAGCGTTATGCTTCTTTCATGCGACTTTTTATTATAATTATGTAGGAACAGAGAGAGAGATATAGTTTTCATGGTTTCGAGGGTGCTGAAGTCAATAGTGGGTCAAAATGAAAATTCAAGATGGCGGCTCAGATTTTTTTTTAATTTTTCGTCATTTTGAAATTTTCACAGCCCCCATCTTGGATTTTTATTTTGAACTTGGTTCCTGCCGAGGATCCCTGACCTCACACGTTTTTTAGTCTTATTTGTAGCTTTTTGATCCAAAGTATTTTTGGTTAGCCGACTTCACGATTACGTTCTTTTCTGTTTTGTATTGCGTTGTGTACCAACAAAACTGTTGACAGTTATTATAGAAATTCAAATTATTTCATTTCACATATAAACCTACATGGCATTTATGAATATGAATGAATTTTATCCACCAATGTATTTATATCGTCACCCACTTTGTACTATTGAAATTTAAAAAAAAAACAAAACAAAAGTATAAACGCTAACAAATTCCACTATTGCTTTACCTTATCGTACCCCTACAACCGAACCAACATACTCGTATAACACTCCCAAAGGCTCTCTTCGATTCTCGAACAAAACCGGCAATGTATCGGATTTCCTTTGTACAAATAACGGAACTTTAACGCATACATTACCGTTTAAGTTCCTTGGCAAAGATCCAGAACGCTATTGGCTGTTCAACTATAAAATGGTCCGTTAGCGGCGTGAATGGTCGGATGTAGTCGCGATTGATAAAAGTATTGTAGTAACTGGTTTATGTTGGCAAGCGTACATAACTAGCAGGGGATCTAGGGAGGCGGGGCGTTCAGGGGATCAGACCGGAATAACTCCTGAGTGAACAATAGATCAAAAACTTTGTACGAACAATTTCAAGCTAAGCTCGGGCCATATTAGCCGTAATCTATAAAACGGATGAATGTTGGGGTCGACGCGTTCTTTAGTACGTGCAATTGTACGGATTACAGACAGATATAATAATATTATAATGTACACATTTATTGATACTAACAATAAAGCCAAAGAGTTTGTTTGAACGCGCTGATCTCTGTAACTACCGAACTGAGGGGCAATTCTCGTAATTTTAACAACGTTCACGGTCGTCTGATCTCAGTAACAATCTGTCAAAAAATACTTTTCTAATTTTCCTACATTTTGACAAGTTTTTGACATTTGTTTGTCGCCGAGATGAGACTGCGACTAAATTTTGAACGTTCTAAATTACGAGAATTGGCCTTCTGATTTGAGAAATTATTTTTGCATTTGATGCCAATCACGCAGGAGCCAAACAAAACGAAAACAAGTCAGAAAAAACGCTAAGCGAAAACAAAGTGATTGCGCGGACAGGCGATGCGATGCGACGATGGGAGGGGGGAGTAAGAAATTACACGCGGATGAAGTCGCGGGCAGCAGCTAGAATATGGATACAGGAGAAGTTTCCTAAAGTAGGTACCTACATAATGCTTTAGGCTAGTAACATAACGACAATAATATCTAAGGCAGCTGTGTTATGTTAAGAAGCTATTGTGATAGTCAATTTGTTAACCGCAAGTGATTAATTCAAATAACCCTTGAACTGGCAACAAGGACTGTTACATTTAATGATTTCAGATTGTAGATTTATTAGGGTCACTTCATAAATAGTGTTTAAATTGGACTAGCTTTGTGGTACCGGAATAATATTACAAAATAGATGGAAATTGTCTTCCTACTTATAGCTTTGTGTCGCCTTGAATACAAGAGTTAGTAGCCCTTGATTTACTAGAATCATTCAGCTATTAAATCACGATTGGAGCCGGGTTAGCATTTTGTAAGCTGCGTCTAAAATGCTTATCTTGAATAGGTAACTAACTAAGAAGAAAATTCTAAACCCTGAACGTAACTATATACACAATTAATAATGGTAAGACGTTTAAATTAACTTTTAAAGTAACCTTTCGTTTTTGACCCTATTATCAATGTTACCAAAGAAGTGTTCCGTTTTCAAGTAATTTGGTTGACTGATGTAATTTCTGTTAACCAATCTCAAGTTTACTAAAAACTGTGTTTGTGTTCTATTCCACATTGAACCCGTCTGCCTTCAAAGCAAGAGTAAACAGGTATGTTCTGGGCACGCTGGTTCCATCATAGACATAATCCATCGCTTTCCATCAGGCGAGATCGAGCAAGGGCAGGCCCATTCAACATAAAAAAATTAAATAAAAATTTCCTTGAAAAACCATTAATCTAATTATTCATTAATGTACACACGAAACACTTAACAGAGAAAAATATAAGTACAAAGATAGAAGAGCACGTAGGTATTCCTAATTTCATAAGAAATTATTTCCAGCAGACCTGCGACAGGAGAGTTGGATGAGAGATGATGGCTCCAAAAAGAGTTTATCAAAGAAATACCAAAGTTAAACTCCATAATTATCCTAAAAATAATCTCTTTCACGAACAAAGTTTCCTCAAAGATTGTTACAAAACTTCACCGATTTTCAAATTAATTGATCGTTTTCAAGTAATGAATGTAATTATACATTCAGAATATTGATGAACGATTGCTCACTCGACGCGTCAGCTAACTTCTCTTTAACGACTTTCTGAACGTCTTCAAGCACGTCATTCTAGGCACATGAACAACGAAAACCACCCTTACTGCTACGGACTTAAAGCGCCGTTAATGTTAAATTGTGACGTATGGATAACTGTACTGTCACACCTACTGAAGCTAAAGAGTTTATTTGTTTTTTTTTTAACGTGCTAATGTCAGGAAATAAGAGTCGGATTTGAAAAAAAATTTGTTTGTATTTGATAGCCTAATTCTTGAGAAAGTTTATATCACGCTATATGACCCTTAAGAGTCGAACAAAAAGAAAAAAACCCAGAAAGACCGCTAAGCGAAAACGAAGTAATAGCGCGGTCATTCGATGCCACGCGACGCGGTAGTCGGGGGAACAAGTGATTCCACGCGAGTGATGTCGCGGGCAGAAGCTAGTTTATGAAAAAATCACTAAAAAATTAGCTAGAGGAATTATTTTGTCAAGAAAGCTTTTCATCATTAATTTAATTTCCGAGGTTAGATATTTTCATAGATCTACCGCGTTTTATTTACAAGCGAACGAATACTTTTTTTCTCGAAATTTAAATGTATGCTCAGATGAACGCTCAAAACATTTTGAAAACTAAATAGGTATTTGAAAACAAACTTTCAAAACCACGATTTTGCACGATCAAAACTATTCTTGCAAAACTTCCAAATGTGAGTGTACTTTAAAACATAACTCTACCTACCTCGTCAAGGAATACAGTTGTGATATATCCTAGTTACTAAATCCTTATAAAACGCTTCCCTAAAAAAATAACATAATAATCTACAAACTAACTCCTACCTTCCTAAATAAAGACGGAACCCACAAACAGTCCGGTAGTCAAGTCTTCATATTACCGCGGCACAGCTGATGCATTCCTCTCTCTCGTCAGAGCAACGCAAACGTAATAACACTAACTTATTTACCCACAACTGGTGCCTAAGGGTTGGGCTTTAGGGGATAATAGGAGCCTAGCTTAGCGGGGAGCGGAGAGATAAGCGGTGCGCGTTCATAGCCCGGACATTTATTTTGCTGGTTTCGTAAGAGAGACTGGGTACGATAATGATTATAGCAGGGCTACCTTGTGGGTTCCCCAGGTTGACTCCTACGTCTACATATGAATGTATTTATTTAAAACCCAAACCTAAAACACATTCAGTATTATAAACAAAACAAAAGCTTCATAAGGGTTTCATACATTTCTTGGTTGCTTCCTGTTCCTTATCCTCATTTCATTCATAATAGTTTTTTCGACAATTTATCTGTTAGTGTGCTTAACGCCCAAAAAAGCAACAAAAACATTAATTCTTTATTCTTAACTTGCAATCTAATTTGAGTCGGCCTAGAATTTGAATTATTCGCTTATAGATGATCTGGCTGGGTGTTTAGTAAAAGTTAGTCAACACAAGCGAAGCTGTGAGCATTTCTATATAAATAATTCGACTTTACCTACAATTGCTTCTTTGTAATCGCAGCCTTCCATTCTACCCCCTACAAGTTCACTATACCAGCTTGGCTGTGACGAGACAGAACTAGCGCTGCACGCATCTCACCGCCATCCTTCTTCGTTTGTCTTATCGTTTAGAGGCGCGGCTCAGGCCCAGTGCTCAGCGGTCCAGGCTAAATAATGAGGTTGCTGATAAAAATAGTTTCGTATCGATTTTATTGCTAATGTCAAAGCGATTATTTTTCTTCTAGTATAGCTAAAATATTAGAACGAACAAAGATAAGAATGTCCGATATTAAACCTGGTTGACCCTTTATGGAAGTATAAGGGAACGGAAATGAGAATTTTGCTTATTTGAATTTTCTGAGTAAAGGGGAGATCAGTGGTCTATTTCTCCTATCTGTATGAATTGTGTGCCACCAACGGATATGTTTCTGCTATCTGTATGAATTGTGTGCCACCAACGGATATGTTTCTGCTATCTGTATGAATTGTGTGCCACCAACGGATATGTTTCTGCTATCTGTATGAATTGTGTGCCACCAACGGATATGTTTCTGCTATCTGTATGAATTGTGTGCCACCAACGGATATGTTTCTGCTATCTGTATGAATTGTGTGCCACCAACGGATATGTTTCTGCTATCTGTATGAATTGTGTGCCACCAACGGATATGTTTCTGCTATCTGTATGAATTGTGTGCCACCAACGGATATGTTTCTGCTATCTGTATGAATTGTGTGCCACCAACGGATATGTTTCTGCTATCTGTATGAATTGTGTGCCACCAACGGATATGTTTCTGCTATCTGTATGAATTGTGTGCCACCAACGGATATGTTTCTGCTATCTGTATGAATTGTGTGCCACCAACGGATATGTTTCTGCTATCTGTATGAATTGTGTGCCACCAACGGATATGTTTCTGCTATCTGTATGAATTGTGTGCCACCAACGGATATGTTTCTGCTATCTGTATGAATTGTGTGCCACCAACGGATATGTTTCTGCTATCTGTATGAATTGTGTGCCACCAACGGATATGTTTCTGCTATCTGTATGAATTGTGTGCCACCAACGGATATGTTTCTGCTATCTGTATGAATTGTGTGCCACCAACGGATATGTTTCTGCTATCTGTATGAATTGTGTGCCACCAACGGATATGTTTCTGCTATCTGTATGAATTGTGTGCCACCAACGGATATGTTTCTGCTATCTGTATGAATTGTGTGCCACCAACGGATATGTTTCTGCTATCTGTATGAATTGTGTGCCACCAACGGATATGTTTCTGCTATCTGTATGAATTGTGTGCCACCAACGGATATGTTTCTGCTATCTGTATGAATTGTGTGCCACCAACGGATATGTTTCTGCTATCTGTATGAATTGTGTGCCACCAACGGATATGTTTCTGCTATCTGTATGAATTGTGTGCCACCAACGGATATGTTTCTGCTATCTGTATGAATTGTGTGCCACCAACGGATATGTTTCTGCTATCTGTATGAATTGTGTGCCACCAACGGATATGTTTCTGCTATCTGTATGAATTGTGTGCCACCAACGGATATGTTTCTGCTATCTGTATGAATTGTGTGCCACCAACGGATATGTTTCTGCTATCTGTATGAATTGTGTGCCACCAACGGATATGTTTCTGCTATCTGTATGAATTGTGTGCCACCAACGGATATGTTTCTGCTATCTGTATGAATTGTGTGCCACCAACGGATATGTTTCTGCTATCTGTATGAATTGTGTGCCACCAACGGATATGTTTCTGCTATCTTTATGAATTGTGTGCCACCAACGGATATGTTTCTGCTATCTGTATGAATTGTGTGCCACCAACGGATATGTTTCGGTACACTCCTTAACTTTCAATTTTAGTTTGCCTCAATATTTGCTGACTATAGTGATCTTCAAGGTCATATGATTATATCAAATATCAGCAAATACAAAGAAAGGCCTTTCTTCATGCCGAACATTTGATTATTGATAGTAACCCGAGAGGCTTGAGTCAACAACCCTATCGTGTTCGTGACGATGTGGAGTGGGGCTGAGGTCTCGATGTCGACACAATGTCGGGTCACCACCCGCACCCGTCAGACATCGACACTTTATTTGGGTTTGTAAATATGGCATTGCTTGTAATGTTGTTCAGATCATATTTATTGAAAGAAATGACTACAAGAAATACTACGGGTACATGAACTAAATAGCTGCACGATCAGGTAAAGTAATATAACCATCACTGCTTACTTGAAAAATAAGATGATAATTCAATAGAAGGTATATTGTACAGGATGTCAGCTGAAGTGACTATTATAATAGAAATTCGTATTCGAAAAAACTTCGTTACTACACACATAATTGTTTAGTTACCTGTAACCTAGAAAACCTTACACCCCAGCTCGCAGTTAGTATATAAATATTAGTATATATATTATATATATAAAAAATAGCTCGTGCACTAGGTATCCTATTTCATAGAGGCTTAAAATAAGGCTTTGCGGCGATCCTCCAGCTGTAATCCTCGACACATCCAATTAATTTTTAGCAATCCCGGGATTAGCCTCGGATTATTTCATTGTCAATAGGTTGCCGCGACCTTTGACAAATATGTTTTAATTGAAAAGTCAGTCCAAATTTTAAATATTTTAGTTTTATTTCGGAAAAGAAGCTATAATGTGTCGTTTTTTCTTTAAAACTTAAATTTTTAACGATAGCTGTATTTGTAGCATTTTCGTACTTATGTAGTAGTGGAACTACGAAACCACTTTGTCAAATTAAATAAAAACTATGCGGATAAAACCCATGTTCCAACCACTATTACGATGTCTCACACGACATTGATAAATGTTAACAATCACTACGGCAGACGCTCTCAACCTTTTTCATGCATTTTTAACGCACACATACTACTTTGTGGCAACCTTACCAGGCCAGGGAAGGGACGTTGACAAATGTTGACAACCCCTGGCGTTGACGACTCCGCTATTTTTCCTTCAAAGCTATTTATCGAAGGCCCAACAATCTATAGCTGAAATAAATAACCATTATTGGACAAAAAATTGAGGCCAGTAAAATTTAGGAGGTACCTAACGTCGCATTTTGATTGAAAAAAATATAGGACGACTAGGAATAGAAGAAATATAGAGGTGCTAGGAACATCTGTTAGGAATACGGGCCGAGTTTGTGACTTATTGTCGCAAATGGAATTGAAAGAAATCGTAAGTCGAGCAGATAAGATTTTATAGCTTTGTCGTCGACTCTGCCCTCGTAGCGCTACGTTGCTACGGCGTAGCGACGGCGTAGCTTTTTCGTAGCAGTACTAACATTTGCTCGTTATAGTGTTAAAGTTGGCAAATGGTTGTATTTCAGAATCCTGAAGTTTACTAATTGAGATGAATCATGTTTTACATTCAAAGCGGCTTTATTTAATAGGCATAAAAGTAAAAGCAAAATACCGTTTTCTCCTACACAACTAAGGGTGAATTTCACCAATGAAACCGAACGCGTTCAGCACATCTAAACCGCGTTCAAGAGCTGTCAGTGTCAAAATTGTTATGGAATATTGACACTGACAGCTCTTGAACGCGTTTCATTGTTGAAATCCAGGCTAAATTACTGCCAAACTGAGTTTACGGTATAAAATGTATAGGCATATCTCGCCTAGGTATCTATCGCGATAGACATTGGAAAACTACGCACGCATTTTCCTTTATGAGAACTCATGTTTTTCGTAACAATTTAACCCAAAACACATGACATTAGAAATTCAAGCTTGTCTATACAATGTTACAGCTCATAAACATGATCTGTCCCGGGACATGTTGGATCCGATTATGACGTCACGTGTCAGATATCCGAGCGCCGGTCGGACGTCAATCCGATGTTTGTTCAGTTCGATGTGGAGTCAAGACTGAATATTGTGTGCGATTTACTGCTCCAACTGAATTATTGATGATTTAGAGTTTTGATGTTATGCTGACTATGCTGAGCAATAAAATGTTTATAAAGTAGCAGTTGCTGCCGGCTGTATTAACCTGGACAATTATATAGTAAAGCTTAGCCAGATTATATCCATGATTTTAAGCAGATTTTACATAAATCAGATAATTATGTATGTGATACATACTAGTAATGTAGCACAGAACTCAATGGTAGCGCCTCAACAGAGTCCCGCTGTATCCCCTGTGACGACTAGACATCCCTCTTGTGTTGTTGTGTACTTAGTGATCATTTGGTGGTTTTACTCTAAACCCTAAGCCCCTAGTCAGTTATTTTAGTGAATAACATAATGTAGTTCCCGAGTAATAAACGCACTAATGAATAGACAGATAGAGAGACGTTGCCTTTTGCACTGCGAAAATATGGAAGCAAACTATCTTCAGCTATAAAACTTCAAATTTAAGTTTGCATTATGTGCTCTTAACAGCTAGACTATGCTTAGCTAGGGTATAAGATCATGAATATACAATACAATTAAATAAATACATAGTTACATTTCACAAACTTTTCATAGAATAGAATAAGTTCAAAGTGTCGAACACATTACACACACATTATTTTAAAACTTATAGACACAGCTTTTCAAAGATACTTTGTAAAGAATTTCACGACATTTGTTAAATATCGGAGAATTTCTCAACAGAAGGAGATTACTGTCAGATGGTATTTTCTCTTTGTTTGAGAAGCATTAAAAGGGCTTACAGCGACTCGACGGTAAATACTTTTAAATTTAATATTCGGGGGAGGAAGAAATTGTTTGTAAATATAGGCATGATCGATTCCAAAATTGGATGTATTTTGCAGTAAGTCTCAAAGAAACTGAAAAACAGACTTTTTTCTGCGGTTATAACGTAAGAAAGAAAATACATTTATTTTCGGCAAAAATGACGCATAAAAAGGACACAAACACAAAAATTAACAATTTGGGGGAAAACATGCGTCCATCCACGCATAACGGCCATCGCTCAGCATAATACCCTATACGAGACAGAGCCCCAGCGCTGGTTTTCAGCTATTAATAAAAAATAAAATAAGTATACATTACAAAAAGCTGGTATGAACATGAAATATATGATGTGGTAACATTCTTAGCACCAACTCACGCGCCGCCCGCACCGGGCAATAACAATCTGTACGCGCGCGCAGCTGTCACAAAGCTATAGATTTGACGTTTTGACATACTGAACGTAATAATTAGCAATAACAAGGCTCATTGTATATTCGGTTGTAACCGAAAACATCCCTTATCTCACCTATGGATTTAAATAGCAAGTAACTTAGAAACATCATAATTTTTTTTAAATATGGGATTTAACAATACCCCACACGCTTATGTGCATTGACTTTTTTTGAGTGAATAACTAATAACTTTTAGCGGTGCACAAACTACACTTTCTTTCCAATTTTTATCGATATAGTGTCCATGAACTCCGAGTAAAATGGCTGTGTGTTATCCGGACGGACGGACGGATAGACAAACATCACGAAATAATAAGATTGCCATTTGGTAATTAGGCTACGGAACCCTAAACATGGGCACTATCATCCTATAGGGCGTTCGGGCAATGATAAATGATTTTATTTCTGTAAGTAGATTTACATACATAGATACAAACACTCTTACACGTCAATCATAATTATTTTAAAATCTAGATGAGGAATAATCTGCTATTATCACCAGTCAACTTGCCAAGCGAGGTGATGATGTTCAAATTACCTTACAGCCAATCACTGCATCCACTTAGATCTTTAGAACATATGACGCATATTTTTTTAGCATGCCTGATAAACTTCCAGAGATTGCCACGATACGTTATTTTACTTTTATTACTCAACTGAGCTCAGCATGATTTATGCTCGCCCGGGCCGAGCTCGAGCTGGGCATGAATGCATTATGCTACTTGCGTTTTTGCTAGTCTGCGACGTTAATTAATACGGCACGACATAGCATGAACTTTTGATCCTCATTCATTCGAATATAACGTTTAACCAAGAAAATTAAATTAAATTACAGAATTAAAAACAACAACAAGATCAGAATAAAACACACTATATCAGACGAAAGCGTTTTGCGTCAACGACAGGTCTTCCACTGCCCGCAGTTGTTTTGAATGATTTGGCAATCTGCTACATTGTAATAGGTTCCCGAATGATTCAAAACCTCCTGTAACCTAACAAAATGGTCACACCATTCGACTGAACACCGCCACAAATAAATTAAAAACCAAGTTCGAAAAACTATTCACAGTCTCAAGAATCTTAACTCGGTAGAACACAATAATCCAATCATTGCTAGAATATCTTTCACGAAGGAGATCGCTCGGCCGGGTGCCGCGCGATACAAATAAGCTCAAACTTTGGTGTTGCGAGCGACCGCTCTTAATCCTGTATAGAGTGGAACAGTTTATATTTGTTTTCATTTTAATGTTTTATTCGAGTTATTGATGGTAAGTAACATAACATAATATCACGCCTGATATCCACGAAGGGTTGGCCAGGGGTGTATATAGTGCGCCCACATATCGCCTCAGTTATGTTTAGGTTCCATTTAATAAAGGGCGAGAAACCCAATAAATCTTTGCACGACCTGGGAATCGAACGCAGGACCTCATGCTCAGGAGGAGGTCAAAGTGAAAATAATATCACAGAACTACTCAGTCATTACACTTACTTGTAAGGGATCCGTCTCCAAAGGTGAAATGAATTACTAATTATTCATTCAATTATTCAATCCGGACTAGATTTAGCTCATCATGTTTTTGTTAACATTTATAAATTAACTATTAACGTTCCTTGTATGGTTCGTGGATGCGTGACCATCTTTACATGCCAAGACACCTCCCTGCCTCGAAAGCACGATAAGCCGTTGGTCCCAGCAAACATTCGTGGATCTTTGACAGCCGTTACGGGTCGACAGAATCCCGAAAGTGGGTACAACCAGTCTTACCAAAGAGTACTACCCAGTAACTGGGTTGTGGAGGTCAGATAGGCAGTCGCTCTATGTAAAATACTGGTATTCAGCTGCATCCGGGTAAACTGAAAGCCGACCCCAACATATTTGGGAAAAAGGCAGGCAGATGATGTTCCTTATTTACATGTCCAACAATGTCAGCTTGGTACAAACGACGTACAAACTATATCTACGTTTTAAAACTGCAAGTTGAAGTGTATTCTTACTCCAATAAGCACCGCCTCAACATTTCTACATGGCATGCAGTACCTAGAATAAAGTTAAAACTATATCAAACATCGCTATTCCTGTTCCATGTGCTTTTAGACCTAGATAAGTACCTACCTACCCTATTATAAAATTGTATAGAAATTGATATCACAAATCATTTTATTACCCGACTGCGCGACAACAAAGGCAGGGTTATGTTTTTTATCCATAAACAGTATAAAACATGATATAACGTTCGAAGGATCAAAGGTTTATGCAATATAACCACACATACAGTATTACCACAAATCCTGCTATGGTAATGGTTCCAGATATCTGATATCTCACTCACAATATCAGATCAGACAGGTCTGAGGCAAAGCGAAGTTTATCGGTACATAAGAGTAGCTGTGGAGGGAAATATGCTTCAGTGTTATGATTTTTTCCTTACTTTATACATATATAAACACTACATCTTTCTTCGTTAGTGTTCTTATACATAACCTTAGAACCGCGTATTCCGATGAACCTACTTAAGTTTTAAGGATTTTTACATTTTGTATCGTCGATTCATTTGTGTGGAAGATATAGATTACAGTTTCACATAGTTTCTTCATTACATAATAGCACCTACTATTTAGAGCCATTTACCAACATTACATATTTAAAATAAATAGAAAATAACGAAAATAATATTGAATAAAAACAACAAAAATGTGTTCTATACATTACGTTGACCTTGACCTTGCACTTAATAATGCTTAACCGGTTGACCTAATTAACTAATTGAATACTCTAATAAACCAGGTTTATGTTGGAATCAATAGTGATTGCATTGTGATTGTTATTGGCAGGCTGTGGGTGCTGAGGCCGCGAATTAGTGGGCTGCAGAGACAAATGTTGTTCCTTGTACAATGTACTTAACAAATATCTTAAATGAATTCATTCGCTGACAACGCACAGCGTAAACCGCTGGGTCGAGAAACATGACATTTTACACTTGACTTCTTTATATAACAGAGGTGAGCGGTTTCTGAAAATTCGTTCCTATATACCCAAAAGGGGTGAAATAGTGAAGTTTATATGAAACTAGCTGCGCCCCGCGGTTTCACCCGCATAAGTGTCGATCCCGTAGGAATATCGGGATAAAAAGTAGCCTATATGTTAATCCAGGGTGTCAGCTACCTCCATACAAAATTGTATCAAAATTGATCTAGCCGTTTGAGCGTGAAGAAATAACAAACATATAAACACACACAAACTTTCGCCTTTATAATGTGATTTCGACAATTTTAGCCGATAGAAATCCCATCGGTTGGGCAAACGCCTTGGAATTTAATAATGCCCATTAAGTACCTAATGTTTTAGTCGCGGCTGGTTGGTTTTGAAACTAAGTTTTTAGAATTCTTCTCATCCTGAGTTCGATACCCAGGTCGGACAAAGCGTTAGGGACCTCGCGCACTAGACGATCACGACTCCGGCCAGTGGCCGCAGCGACCAAGCTAACTATAGAAACCATATACACGTCGCGCACTTGGCCGCAAAATGGTTTCTTTAGTTCATCTGGTCGTTGCGGCCACTGATCGTGGTCGTGGCCGCCTAGTGCGCGAGGTGCCTTATTGTGTTTTTCCACCAGGAATGTCTCAGGCTCGCTCCTTACATTATACATTAACATAACTGGCGAAAAGGTGTACTATAATTATATAGTGCAGCGTTACCTCTGCAGTTAAAACCTCACCTCTTAGGTTAAAACTTTGTTTTATAAATAATTACTGGACTAATGTTTTTTTCTAACGGAATTTGTATTTTTAATCCGAAAAGTTATGGGCGTAGACAGAAACTGTAAAAACCTCGTGGTTTTTCACAATTTTCTTTTGCTCATTTTCGTTTTTTTTCTTTCATATATGCTATCGTGCAAGATGTTCATCATAATTGATATGACCTTCCATTGCAAACAGTGCCAGCCCTAGCGTTGCATTCTCGAATTAATTATTGAGCTCGAGTCTCGCTCTGGAGACCTCCTCACGTATCAGCCGGAGGGCATTCTGATGACACTGTATTTAATGAGCTTAGAAACGACTCGATGGCTCAATTAGCTATTTAGTCTAGTAAATAGATTTTCGGGTCGATGGTTTTATTCCAGCATGCGAAGCAAATATGTCAGTGACTCGAAAAAAGAGATCTTAACTCAACGTTGATAGATTGTGACACTAGCGGGGCAATTGTGTAACACATTATCAATCGGAATCGGTTTAATTTTGACAGTTCAACAACATTCTTTGCGTTATTTACGTGTTGAACAGACACATTTTTCGAACTTATGAAGCAATGGATTAGCAATTTGCTTCAAAATGATTCAGATTCCGATTGATAGTATGTTACGCAATAATTAGGGTGCTGCTTTTATGTGAGAATTGGAGACCTGCTCCATAATTCCAATTCATCAATTTTTTTATAAAATCTGGTATCAAAATCCTTCGTGTGAGCAAGTGCAGTACTTCGCCATATATGAAGACTAAAGAAACGCCATCGTTTCGTACAATGTTTTACCTACACAGTACTGCAGTAATCGTACGTACTGTGTGAAAAATTATACAACTAGAAAGGGAAAACTGAAATGACGCCCAACGTTGTTGTATGAAAGAAGAGGACATGCTGTGCGACTACAAACAAATTGAGATAAAGGAGAAGAAGAGTTGTGGATTCTCAATTAGTGTAATAGTAAATCATAGTCACTCTCTAACACTGAAAAAAATATATATAGTTCTTAGTACACCACATTAAAGTGATTTCATTAAGACTTACTGACTTTATACAGTAAGAAGAAATGTTTGTAAAACACAAAAACACAAAACAGTAACTTTTAATGTTTGAACATACTATTTACTGAAAAAACAACAAAAAAAAAGGAAAATCACCATTACTGTTAGTAAATTTCAATAGTTTGAACAAAATCACCAAATTAATAAAACAGTTCATTTTGTGACCTTTTAGCTACTTAAAACGTTTAAAGTTTACTGTCATGACGGTAACATTTTGCCTCAAGCTTTAACTGTTTTCGGATCAGTAAAAAATACCTACTGTTTTGGACGTTAGGCTCATATGGAACGGTTTAAAGCAGTTCAGATCAATGTTTTTTAATTTTTATTTACTGCTTATTTTTTTCAGTGTAAGGGTATGTAGGTAGTGTAGGTATTCTGGACAATGCCACCCCTAACTCTCGAACTAATTATTGAGCCCCACTTTGAGTTTGTTGTGACGTCGCAATACACTTTGATAAAGGGCGCCATATTTATAACTACGTTCGGAACTGTTACATATTCAGTTAGTGTTATCTACACTGTCTCGGATGAGACGAACTTCACTTGACATGGATAGCACGTGAACGATCAAGATGACGATTGATTTTATAGATTGGCCCATTTACAGTGGTCCAAAACGATTTTTAGAAGCCTCTCTTCATGGGCTTTTCGAAGTATCCCCATGTATGTATGTTCTAAGCTTTGTTATTTATAAGGAGAAAACTTACGTCAAAGGGATATATTTTGTTTGACAAAATTTCATTCCAGGCTTTCAGTCCCAGAAAATTGTGTGGCAAAGCCTGCCTACTAGTTTTAAAAACTAATGGAACGTCTTGGAATTTCCATGTCTTGCTTTTTTCAGTTTTTAATTTCCTGGTGTTCTAATAAAATAGCATTCACATTTATGTATTAGATCGGATAATTCTATACCCAACAATGAAAGTTTTTCTATAATCTAACGTTTGTAATTAATTCTATTGTAAGATTTCTTTGGTAGAAGAAAAACGCAGGGGCCTGAGTGACCTAAGCCTATATCTATAACTAAATTGGACTACGGTAAGCTAACTGAATAAAACAATTTCAATATTAGTAGACTTGCTTCAATAAACATATTATAGGGTCTGTATCAAAACCACCGTTCCAGAGTGATGATTATTAATTTCTTATATAGTTATATTATATACTAGCTGCTGCCCGCGACGTCGTCTGCGTGAAGGCTCTACAGCACCAAAAATACCTAAGATGCCAGTGTCGCTATAGCATTATAAGTAAACAACTTTTAAAATAGCATTAAAATATAAGTTTCTTTTGCAAGCGAAGCAAGTGAAGAGAGTTATATTGGAATCCTGCTGAGTTCAGTCATAAGATGTGACTGAAGGAAATAGAGAAAATAATGCAGGAATACATTCCAGGACACAAAAGAGTAAAAATACGTACAAAGGTATCATACCTTACAACATTTCCCTATAACGTACGTTGGTAGTTATGCTGCCAGGAGCCAAAATGTAAAGAGAGTCAGGACTGGTGACGCGGGAGCAAGCGACGTACAGTTGCCCGTGTGAGAAGCAACTCGTCCTGAGGTCGACACCCGCTGCCCTCAGTGTGTGCCCCTGCGACTTACTGATGGTCATCGCGAAGCAAACACTCACGGGGAACTGTACGCGCTTGAACTGGAACGGGAAGTTATGAGGTATGAGGGGAATGCGTGGTATAAATACTGCCTCGCCAACGCCACAACTCGTAAGAATTTCCGCCTCAATTTGTGTGTCTGTGGAGCGAGATGACTTTAAGGCGGGTCCCGTTACACAACTTTGGAGGAGATAGGTTCCGAAGAAGCATAATCGGGACACCGACCTTCAGCTTGATGGTATGCGCTGGAAGTCCACTTGCTGACAGGGAGTTCAGAAATTCCACGGGATAATGTGTGGCGTCATCTTGCTCGAAAACAGTGTTTATCGAGGTGTAGTCTACTTCATTCCCCTCAATTTCCGAGAGAATGCATTCGTTAATTGCTGCAGCCTGATCGTTTTTAAGCGTCAAAATGGCCCGCTCACACACCCAAGAATTTTGCTGGTGCGGTATACGACTGATGTCCCCGTACATACAGCGAATGAGTTCTTCTATGCTGGATACCACTCTACCGAGAGACTCTGGAAGCACCACCTGTCCACCTCTCTCTTCTGGTAGAGTGCCTTCGCCAAGACTTAGAAGGACATCGGAGAATTCTTGAGCACGTGCATTGCCGCCGAGCCGAGCTCTCATATTAAACGGTTGAATGTCGTAATTACAGACACAATTAAAAATCCATTGTGTCTCGCGTAGATCTACGTTCCGGCATACGATGGGTTAATGGTCAAGCGCAGCGTACGAACTCGTGACCACAACGAAGATCATTTCAACGAAGTATTCACCTCGTCAGCCCTCGATCCCCGCGTCACCACGGAAAGCATTTGCCGGAAATCGCCACTGAACAGAACTGTGGAACAGAATCGATGGGAATTTTAAAGTCCCGATTTCCACGGTCTTGATGCGGTGATGATTGGGGAGCTGGTAACCCATATTCGATCAGTGGATTGCCGCCGATAGAAATGACCACATCTTGAAGTGAACTGAGACAGGTCTTCAGCACGCGTTCATCAGTTACTTCGACTTCGTCTCCAGTAGCACGCCTCAAAGCTCGTAGAAAATCTTCAGACAGATGATGGCGATACTTCTCCCACAAAGCTACCGGTTTCGCGACTCCACAAAACACCAAGATGACGGCATGCGGCTGGGACTGTTACTTACGCTCGCCTCCGCGAGGGTTTCATCCCAATTTTGGTCACTGTCGAGAAGGTCACGTGTTACCCAGGCTGCGCGGTAAGTGGGATACTCCACGCCATCAAATGTCCTCAGAAAGGCGAAAGACGTTGGGCCTCGGACAGTGTGAAGTAACAACCGCAGAAAATAGCATTCGCCATTATTCGGATGCACGGTATAAACCCTACCCAATGCGGTATCCTTGAAAATTCCTGGAAAACTTTCCACAGCACCTCCTCGTCGACGTCGGTTAAATAAACCCCTTTGCTTGTCGTACGTGTAATATGAAGGCACCTCGTCATACGTAAGGGATTTGTTTTACATCACATTTAAGTTTATAAATTAGGTATACGACATGAAAATATATTAATTACCAAGCAATAATCACACAGATAAATACCGAACAAAAGTATTAACAGTCAATGTTTATTTTGTACTAACAACATGAAATTGATGAAGAAATGATCATCATCAATGAACATAACTTTTTTGTAATACTTAACACCGCATTTTTTTAAATTGTCTTCCTCAACTCTGCTCAAGATTTTGAGGGTTTTGTTGGAACTTGAATTTTTCAAAACGAACTAAGTATACGATACAACTTTTATGAAGAAAATGCACATTACCATCTATGAATTTTAAGAATAACTAACTACTAACCTCGCCAACATGATCAAATTTAAATTATTAATTTCCAAAAAGTGTTAACATGTAACTTGATTTGATTTTTATGAAATCTCATAGATGGCGCTGCTTCAAATTTTTCTTTATACTACTAACATTCATTAAACTATGTTTCTCTGCCCAAGTTACTTAAATGGCGTAGTTTTTATAATGTAAAGCTAGATAATAGCATGGCTTACTCAAAAACAACATTTAAATATGCATCGTTAGATTACACGCTGTCACAGAATGCGTAAGAAAAATAAAGATTCACAGCTCCTCCCCCGTAGGTGATAGCGTGATAATATGTAGCCTATATGTTGACCCGACCTCTTAGTAATACTCATGCAAAATTTGATGTAAATCCATGCAGCACTTTTTGAGATTAGCCCGGACATACATACAGACAATCAGACAAACAGACAAAAATTCTAAAAATTATATTTTCGGCTTCGAAATCGATTGTAGATCACGCCCCAAGTATTCTTTTAAAAAAATATTCAATGTACAGTTTTGACTTTCCTACGATTTTATTATATGTATAGATTGCACAATTTATATTATTAATTTCTTTGAATATATTCTACTAAAACTGACACAAGTAACTGTCATCTTTTTAAAATTATTTTATAACTTTCTTTTGAGTTGTTTATCTTTGCAGCAAAAACTAGAACACAAAAAATTACACTTTTATACTTATCTCAGAAAAACCAATATACGAGTAAATACACCAAGTGTACGAAAATGTTTTATGAAAATTCTGAACCACTTTTTGTCCCGAACTAATAGTATAGTGTACGACGTCCCTATCTCAAAAATAAACAAACATTTAATCGTATAACTCAAAGTGAATTATTATAATACATGAAACTAAAGCCTTCCTTATACCTATTGCTTAATGCTTTCTCAGCTCCAAAATTAGTACACAAGAAGCGTTAATAATGTGAGCATACTGCAAGCATCGCCTAATAGAGAAATCTAATACTATTAAATTTAGTCTAATAAACGTTGAGCGCTAAGCCGCGACTAAGCTTAGCTTAAATTTTAGGTAAGCCTAAATATGTGCACGCTAGGGATGTATGCTGGTCAGCTAGCACATGTACCAGTACTCGTGCTCAGCTGCTTAATCCTTAAATTTTAATATTGCGAGAGTGGTTTGTTTATCCATAGTATCATCTAGGGAGTGAAGGCTATTAAGTTTATAGTTATTATAGATTCAAAGTAAAAAAAAAAAACTGAAATTGATACGAAAATACCAATACGACTATGCGCAGTTACACGGACTGCCTGCCGCTTTATGCAAACAATCGCATAATATACTCAAAATGGTCTCAAGTCTTCTAAAAAAAATGTTTTTCGACAGACGGACAAAAAGTAATATTATTCAGGTTCCGATTTTCCTTTTACGGATGGGAACCTAAAAACTGATTTTACACTTGATAAATGTTCCTTTAAGATAGCCAATACTCTGAAGGCCAATTCCGTAGTAATAACGTTCAAAAACTTGTCAAGAATGTAGGAAAATCAGAGGCATTTTTGACAAATTGAAACTGAGATTAGAATACAAACGTTCTTTAATAAAAAGCGGACTTTGTCAATCTGAAGGCCAATTCTCGTAATTTAAAACGTTCAAAATCTAGTCGCAGTCTTATTTCGGCGACAAACAAATGTCAAAAACTTGTAAAAAATTTGAAATTTGACAGATTGAGACTGAAATCAGACTGTGAACGTTCTAAAATTACGAGAATTATCCCTCAGGTGTGCGCGCAGTGTAAACTCGATGAATTCTTATCAAACTACATGCGACTGGTTCGCATCTTCACGAAAGAACAGCCATCTATCGGCAATGCAAACGTTATACACATACAATTTACAACCCACTTCCATATCGAACTATTAACTTCCAAATCACAGCACATTCAAACGTTCATATAGTACATAATATTTATGTTGCTAAGTGAATAGTGGACGATATTATGTGCAATGAGCGTGGCTGGCGGGAAGCCAAATTTTGTTAGCAAAGAGTAAATAGGTACAGAAGGACAGCTACATACAAGGAACGAAAACAGATGTACGCACACTTAGATGCACACGTGCGGCGATCACAACCGAGTGACAGTCGCGAGTGCACTTGCACTCGCTGTACGTGAAGCGAGTTATTGTGTGCATGCGTTTTCGCTCGGACCTTCTGTACCTATCAATTTTTTTTGTGGTGTTGGTTAGTAAACGATGCCCGGCGGGAGCTGTGGGCAATTGGGCACGGGCGATAGGTGATTGATAGGAGGGAATATTGATGGATAGCCTTGTTGAGATGTTGTTAGAAGTGTCCTCGAAATGTTATGATACATCCAAACACAGCTAGCATTGGTCGGACATTGGTGGTTGGTTTTGCTAACATTGATAGAGTAATCACAGCGACTAACACCTTGTTTCTGAACGGCTATGCAATGTTATAATGTGGTCAAAATTATAATATAATAGTTTTTTTATTATACTGAGCTGCAAAAAGCCGAAGAAAATGTCACTGTGACTTACAAAAGTACTGTACTAAATATCAAAGGGATTCTATTTCAGAAACAGATTAGGCACAGCTGTGGACAAGACAGACAGTAGCCCCAAATGATCATCTACCTCAATACGTATGTGGGGCAGCTAAAATATGTGTAAAATATGCAGGCACATGCCTTACTGAGCAGGTGCTTAGTATTCCGTGAAAACAGAGTAATTCTCCCTAAATTCATGAAACGTATCACCTTCAAAAACACAATGTACATAATGACAGATACAAATGTGTACATTATTCGTCAACTGTGCATGTTAGGCGGTGTCAATGATTTATTGAGTTTTTTTTGTAATTTTCATGTACTTACCTAAATTACTGATGATTTTCTGATAATTTCATAATTTAATTTTTCAACTTATCTTATATAATGAACATTCTCATTTTCAGGATTAATCAAAATTTTAGACGGTTTTATATTGCTTGAATGTGGATTGGGAAGAAAAATAAACTCAATAAATTAATGTTTCTCAAGTTATAAACTTGAAAGAAAAGTTACAGTATAGGTGGGTTTAAAATATAGATACTAATAATAATGTTGAAGAGTTTGTTTGTTTGAACGCGCTTATCTCTGGAACTACCGGTCAGATTTGAAAAAATCTTTTTGCTTTTGATAGCCTAATTCTTGAGGAAGGCCATAGGATATTTAACATCACGCTATGACCCTCAGGAGTCGAGGAAAAAGGAAAGAACCAGAAAGAACGCTAAGCGAAAACGAAGTGATAGCGCGGGCAGATAATGCGATGTGACGGGGTGGGTCGGAGGAACAAGAAATATCACGCAGACGAAGTCGCGGGCAGAAGTTAATGTTTAAATAAGCTCACTACCTTTGATCACTCATGTTTGATTAATAAGATAAGAAAACTCTTTAAAAAGTTTAAAAAGCATATAACCTGCACACTTATCCAATAGAAGAACATGAATTAATAACTTCATGTTCTTTCGAATAATAATTCAAGCAAAAAGAAAAAGTTCAAAAAAGAATTTTCACAAAGTTTTCCGAACGACTTGCAAAACGGATGGAGGATCAAATTAATATAGTTATTCATACACAACACTAAAATTACCAGAACATCTTGACCTCTTTAACACCTTTAAAACAGGACGAAAATTATTCAAAGCACGAAATACTTTGATGTTCCAAAGAATTTCACGTTTACTTACTGTGAAACAATTATAATATCAGACTCAAAGTCGAAAAACGAATTCAAATTGTATTTGGCTCTTTCTATTTTTGCTAAAACCAGTAGGAGACTACTGACGCGTTCTGGAAGCTTAGTGGTATTCAATCAACTTGGCACAGGGCTGGCAGCTGGTTCGCTTAGTGGTGTTCAATCAACTTGGCACAGGGCTGGCAGCTGGTTCGCTTAGTGGTGTTCAATCAACTTGGCACAGGGCTGGCAGCTGGTTCGCTTAGTGGTGTTCAATCAACTTGGCACAGGGCTGGCAGCTGGTTCGCTTAGTGGTGTTCAATCAACTTGGCACAGGGCTGGCAGCTGGTTCGCTTAGTGGTATTCAATCAACTTGGCACAGGGCTGGCAGCTGGTTCGCTTAGTGGTGTTCAATCAACTTGGCACAGGGCTGGCAGCTGGTTCGCTTAGTGGTGTTCAATCAACTTGGCACAGGGCTGGCAGCTGGTTCGCTTAGTGGTGTTCAATCAACTTGGCACAGGGCTGGCAGCTGGTTCGCTTAGTGGTGTTCAATCAACTTGGCACAGGGCTGGCAGCTGGTTCGCTTAGTGGTATTCAATCAACTTGGCACAGGGCTGGCAGCTGGTTCGCTTAGTGGTGTTCAATCAACTTGGCACAGGGCTGGCAGCTGGTTCGCTTAGTGGTGTTCAATCAACTTGGCACAGGGCTGGCAGCTGGTTCGCTTAGTGGTGTTCAATCAACTTGGCACAGGGCTGGCAGCTGGTTCGCTTAGTGGTGTTCAATCAACTTGGCACAGGGCTGGCAGCTGGTTCGCTTAGTGGTGTTCAATCAACTTGGCACAGGGCTGGCAGCTGGTTCGCTTAGTGGTGTTCAATCAACTTGGCACAGGGCTGGCAGCTGGTTCGCTTAGTGGGATTCAATCAACTTGGCACAGGGCTGGCAGCTGGTTCGCTTAGTGGGATTCAATCAACTTGGCACAGGGCTGGCAGCTGGTTCAATCAACTTGGCACAGGGCTGGCAGCTGGTTCAATCAACTTGGCACAGGGCTGGCAGCTGGTTCAATCAACTTGGCACAGGGCTGGCAGCTGGTTCAATCAACTTGGCACAGGGCTGGCAGCTGGTTCAATCAACTTGGCACAGGGCTGGCAGCTGGTTCAATCAACTTGGCACAGGGCTGGCAGCTGGTTCGCTTCGGAGATGTGTTGCCTTTGATTTGAAACCTTTGGATATATCTGTGTTTGTTAAGTTTTCTCACAGCCGCTAATGCAATACGGTTCCAATTACGATTTCGAATCCAAAGTGGGGTTCCATGTGGGAATCCGAAAATCGTAAACGAAACCGTCCGCGTGGAAGTCGGAGAACAGAGTTGCAAGATTTAGATGAGGTAAAGCTATTGGCCTGCTAATAATTATGTTTAGGTGTATCCCACAATAGAATAAGTGTGCTACCAGCTATAATACTTTCTACAACTCTCATTCGTTTTCATAAATATAAACATTTATTTGCAACAGGTATTGGTACAATGTTGGTTCTAAATGAATACGTACGGATATCCGAAACCAATTCATAAGACGAACAAAAACCAAACGGTTTGTATTGTACAATATCAAATACTTTCCAAACAATTGCCTTCCTCACACAAGTTGTACTAGAAGTTGTATTCGACTTGGAAACTATAAATATTGGTTCAAAAGCTTCGCCAGCACTTTATTAGCGGTACTTGAAGTTTACAGAAGGAAGCCGAAAATAAATTTTCAGAATTTTCGTTGAGATTGTGTTTGCAGCAAAATGTCTTATCTTACACAACAAAATCTCTTATAGAAAGGATTATTTTTGGAAGGTAATCTGAACTAATATTAAAAAGAGAACAGATTTGATTTTTTGTATGTTTGTTTGTTACGCTTTCGCGCTAAAACGACTGCACGGATTGAAAACAAGCAGTCCTAGTAATTAAGAAGTAGTTTTTTCATAAAATGTGATAAATACCTATGAGTTATGCTAAACGAGGCGCAGATAAACTCTAACACGGAGACTTCATTAAGTACTGAATAAATTCACCCCTTTGAACATACCAATAAAGAGTTTTAATTATTTTCAAAACTAGGGTAGTGCCGAGTTGAAATTTTACACGTTGATTCTGTTTCGAAGACAATGCATTTTTATGATGAATGACCTGATGCTATACCCAGGATTGGATCCAGACGAAGGAACTCCTTAACGGTCAACGGTACGGCTACTGGTATTTAATATACGCATTTACTTATGATAGTCCGTTCTAAAGTCCACCATAACCTGGCTGCTGCAACCAAGATTGACTCCAGTCGAGGGAGCTCCTCAACGGTCAACAATGCAGCCAATAAATAGGTTTTTACTTAAATTTTATTCTCTTATTACTAAACTAATTTCCCCATTTACTAAACCTTTTTATCTGATCAGGAAACAATGTTAGTGAATTAACCTGACTGAATAAGTAAACAAATAAATCAAAGCCCAATCCTTCCTTTTTAATTTGAATAGTCAATAAATCACTGTCTTAAGTCAATCGACTAAGAATTAATATTCTCGACTAATTAGCAGCAGCGCCCATCACTACGAAGAGTTGGATAATTTTATTGGATTTCACAGCGAGGTACGGTTACTCAGAGTTAGTGCCACAGACTTATGAGGTAATAAAAGCGACATTAAAATGATTTGAAATGAAGTTCTTTAACGGAGCTTGCTGTAGGAGTAAACTGGTAGAAATCGTCATGTAACGAAAAAGCGTTATGCCCCCTCCATGCAAGATAGAGGGAGATAGGTTTCCGAGGGTGAATCCAGGATGGTGGCTGCGTGAATTTTCAAATTTTTCATCATGGGCGATTTCCAACTTACATCCATCATTACAGGGTAACCTAATGCGATAGTGTACTTATCTAAACTCTTATCCTAACTTATAATTAACTTATTATTATAAAATTTTGTAATTTATTACAAACAATGCATTATTTGTGAACTCACTCAGAGAACAACAGAATAGGTCCGATTCATTAGCTATGTGGTTGAGTACTTAAAAGTCCTTAAATGAGTGCTCGTGCGCGGCTCCGCCAGCAGCCGTTGCTGTGTCGTCGTCGCCACACGTATCTATCCGGAACACACAAAGACACAAACCTATGTGCCCTTAAATGTCCGCGTTATGTACCTTCCCTCAAAGTACTTTGAATATGTACGAGATGAGCGCGAGATCCCTCCTGACCCTTAGTCCGTTATATCCAACCGTACAAAATAAATAAAGTTGGGTACATAAGCGGTGCCACTTCTATTCAGTTATTAAGATATCCGTGTTGTCTGCTAAGACGAACATTCCTTTGTTTGTGTTCGCGGCGAGTTTCACTAAAGCTAACGTTATTTTTGCTGAATCGCTGAGATTGTATCGTCCTTTGTGCTCGTTTGTTTAATTTGCGCGAAGAATGAGCACACTTTGTGGTTACGGTTAAAGTTTTGCTGTTTATTTCATGTAGGGTCATTATTTTTACAGTACAGTTCAGATTCTGGGGTACAATTAAATAACAGTCAGCAGTGTCGAGATAACGTTATGGAGAACTCTTGAATGTATAGTCAACCTAGCAACTGCTTTACCACTTGTGACAAAAACTCCCAAAAATAATCAAATCATTTGGCAATCATCATAGGTGTATGAGATGTTACAAAATATTGGCCAATAAATTTAAACTTTGCTAAAGTTAAGACCTAACATTGGCCTTAAAACAAAAAATAGACTCGATGTTTTATTTTATGCAACTTTTTTATTTTTTATTGCTGAATGGGCCTGATCTTAACCTCGATCATGCCTGATGGAAAGCGATGGATGATGTCTATGATAGAAGTAGTTAATTGTTGAACATGCAGTCTTAAACTTTACTATTAACTGCATGCACCAAACATTAAAATTTCCCAGTTCTAAGTGAACCTCAAGTGTTCAGCATACAACCTCGCGTCACGTGACTTTCACAACTTTTAGTGCTAAAACTTTACAAGTTTATCTAGCAGCAAGTTCGCCGTGTGAATATCACCGAAGAAGGTGCTTTTAGAGGCTGTGTGAGAAAGCAAGCAGGTGCTTTTATGTGCTAATTACATTATGCAGTAAAAGAGACTCGGAAGTTACTTTCAAAGTTGTGTCATTAGACTTTTGTTTCGGAGAATTATGTATTCAGGTCAATGTTGCTATGACTCTCTTCACAAAAAAAAAATCAGTCCTTGCATTAGCTATGAGGTTACATTCGTTAATATATTACTCAACCATGATGGAACTTTAGAAAAGATTTTTCAACACACTTGCTCTTAAAGTGGCTCTTAATGAACCGCTTTAAGGCTAGGCGCAAACGAGCCACCGACAACAGCAACCGACCACAGCCACCGGTAGCCCAGCGACAAGCAGTTCACATAATTTTTCAAACGTTTTGCATGGATTCGTCGCACACGTGTGGCCGGTGGCGGCCACCTGCTACAGCAATACTCAGCACCGCAGCACGGGGCGACAGCCACCAGTGGTTGTGGCCAGTGGTTCGTGTGCGCTTACCCTTAGATCCATAATGTAGTGTATTAAAAACGCGTGCTTTTTACTTTATGTTCATACACTAGTGTGATAACGCCACAGATAACTATTTACTAGTCGGATATGTGCGTTTTTTTTTAAATCTCATCAACGAGACTTCATGCCAAATAGAATCCGCGGGCCATATTTCACTTTTTTTTTAAATAGTCTGAATTGTCCTTGGTCCCAAAATGAACTAACATTTATTTACCTTATGGGGAATGCGCAGTTGTAGCCCGCGAAATTCAATTTTTCTTACGTTTTTTGCAATTTTCACTTTCACTATAACAGGTACGTATTTACAGAATTATAATCATTAGAATCGTTAATACATTTTTCTAAGTTAGATTTGTTCGATAAGAACAAATCTCTTATGGAAAAGTTCTTAGGGAACAAATCTAACTTAAAGATATATAATTATTAATTATTCTAATGACTATAATTCTGTAAATACATATCTATTATAGTCGCGAATCATATTTTAAACAAAATACAACCTGATCCTGGCCTGCAAATTGCAAAAAACGTAGGAAAGTTTGAATTTCGCGGTGTACCACTGCGCATTCACCTTAAATTGTCCGTGGTCCCTCCCGCGGAACCAAACGGAAAAGTCCCTGACTGGCGTTCTATTATTGTGGATTCTCACTGAACTAATGTATATTTCTTCATGCCAATACTACTTTCTAATTCCATTATTTTGTGTTTATTATATTTTTATTATGTTGTTTAGCGGTTTTGATAGTGCCTTTATTTACACCTGCGCGCGCATCGCTAGCGCGGGGCGCAGAAAAACAAAACCAGAGCGCCATTTTCCATACAAGTTAATATTTGACAATACAAGTCTGTTTTTTTCCTTGCAAGTGTGTTGAAAAACGTCGTATGAAACGCGTGTGCATTGATCATTACACACTCGGCTTCCTTATCGCCTTATCGCCTGCGGCTCGCGCGAATAATACCGCCTCGGGTATAATGATCAACATAGCACGCATGTATCATAATGTACTATTATTATTAACCATCATTTCGGTTTTAGAGCTGATATCAGACGCTTTACTCGACTGAATGGTTCGCTCGTGAAAATGTTCATAGAAATGAACGTTAATTTACTCCTTTGATTTAATTTTTCGGTCATTCGGTAGGCGAGTGAAAGATGCCGCGTGTCGAAATCCAACAACGTTGGATCGGTTCATTAATGAGTAAAGTTTTCACTTTTGATTAATTTTATTTTGAGACGTTTCAGATCGAGTGAAAGATGCCGATTACAGACAAAAATGAACAAAAAGTGAAGAGTCTGATATCTGATTTAATGCCTACACCAAACACCTACATATTTCTTCTGACCCCATTCATCAGTATACCTACGTATATAGAAAGAAGATACTTTCTCACAGGCTTTTAAATCCATTCACCCATTTGTAAACTTAGTTACACCTTTAGTCCTTTATTTACATAAAAAAGGAGCGTCCGAGCGAAAAAGTCTACGTACACAAACGGCACAAGGTATTCCTCGGCCTTCATCCAATAAACCTACATATTAGCTCGCACTGCACCCCGCACCCCGCACCCCGCACTTCGCACCCCGCACCCCGCACCCCGGCCCCGTACGCCCGACACCTTTAGTTACAGGTAACTATCCGTACGTGTATACTGAAGCGGAAGTAAGTACCTATCAATGATACAGGAACCGGTAACTACTGTATAGAGACGAAACTGGACAGGTAGTTGTTTGTGTTAAGTTTGGCTTTGCAGTGTTGAAGTGTTAGGATTGAATTTACTAGAGATTCTGCATCTAAAGTAGGCTTTATCTAAAGTAGTATTTTAAAGAGAAAATATTTGGTATTTTATTGTTGGTTTGTTACAATTTCACGCTAACGCGGCTGAACGGATTTAGATGAAAGTTGGCATATGGGTAGACCATGACCTGGATTAGGACATACGGTACTTTTATCCCGACACTCCCACGGAATCGAGATTTATGTGGGTGAAACCACGGGGCGTAGCTAGTTTGGAAATATTTTCTATAGACTATCCGATGAAGTGACCAGGTTTCTAGTTAACTTAGGTAAGCTCACCCTGAGAAAGCCATAAATTTGGGCAATTCACTGCAAAGCATTTCCTGTATGTTCGTGTAGATATGCAGTGTGGGATAACTAATGTGCTGAGATAACGTCAGGAGAGAGAAGATGGATTGCAACAATTGCAGGATGTAGGGAAGAAATGTAATGTACCTTTAAGAAATACGGTAGGTATTGATAAAATAATGCTATGTAGCCACATCACCATAGCTAGTGTAACTTTTCGTTTTTTCTTCGTATATATATATAGAACGTGGATCCACGCAAGACACAATGGCTTTTTGATTGTTGCATTGCATTCAACCGGTTAATGATCGCTTCGAGTATTAAGAGCATCCCGGATATAAATTGAAATAATATTCAAATCTCATAATAACCTAAAGCAATAACGTTTTAATCCCTGAATAAGGTAAGCAATCAGCTTTCCTGGAACTTTGCAATCGTTAAATAGTTACCTAAGTAGTTTTAACACCGAAGTAATTGAAACAGAAGGTCAGACACAGCTCTGAGCATCTAATTTTAAACGTTTGTTTGAAAGCTTTGCAAGACAGACGGCAATGTGCATGAATGCATATTTTCAAACAACTTGGAGTGCTTTGACTTTCGAGTCGAACAAGCGGCTTATTCAATCTATTTTCAAATCTCATGTCTAGCATATAATAGCATAATCAGCCGATAATGTTTCCACAGCTTCTCTGTGAGAAGGAGTGGGCCATAATACACCATACGGGCCCAGTGCGGGTTGGTACGAGTATAGATGTCACATGTCTTCGAATTTTTGGTTCTAGGCTATGCCGGTTTCCTCACGATATTTTCCTTCACCGTCTTGAGAGCAGTGGCGATGTAATCTATTATAATATACTAACAATAAAGCTGAACACTTTGTTTGTTTGTTTGTATTCTTTGGGACTACCAGTCTGATTTGAACAATTATTTTTGCATTTGATAGCCCAATTCTTGAGGAAGGCGCGGACGAAGTCGCGAGCAGAAGCTAGTAATTTACATAAAGTAAAGTGCCTGCTTGGGTTCGAACCCACGACCTACAACTCGGTAAGTCGCGGCCGTTACCAATGGGAAACCACGGCTCATGTCGTGTCTAGCATACTACGTATACAGCACCTAATATCGATTAATTAGCCGTTTTTATTTCGACAGTCAGACAGTCGACAGAGTCAACAGCAGATGACTATTGTTAGCAGATTGCCTCATCGCTGATCCCGGTTTATTTGATCAGTCTTTCAGGGACCGGGTGTTAACCTTCTAAATCCTCGTATTTCGTGGTAGTAAGTGGATTTGGCTTGTAATCTAAGAGCGGCCGCGTTAGGACTAACAGTTACAGTGACGACCCGCTACTGAGGAGAGTTTGTACAAAGTCTCCTCAGAGCGGAGAGTTGCGCTTCAGTACTGCCAGTTGAATTGTGCCAGCTTAGACTGTCAGCGGCAGAACTATGCCTAGGAATTAGGTTAGCGAAGTCATATTGTTTAGCTGTAGTTGATATTTTAAATTATTATTATTATTCTACCTTGTACAGTCAGTGGACAGAGATGAGTATCCACTATAGGTAACTGGGCCTATGCCTTATTTAAAACTAGTTTTTGGCCGTGGCTTTGCCCGCGGCTTACCGGGATTAAAAGTACTTTATGTGTTACTCCAGGTTATTTACTATCTGTGTGCCAAATTTCATCCAAATCCGTTTAACCGTTTTTGCGCCAATCCGGAACATACATCCAAACGGACAAAAATTCTTCGTTACTATTTTATTATATGTATAGATAACTGACAATGCGACAAATTTACTTTGATGGCTTATACTGTTAAATAAAACTGAAAATTGAAGGAAACTTGTAAAATTGTCACATTGTCGCCTGTCAATAGACCCCTGGCTAATGTGGAATCCATGGCGGATACTTAATTACAATTTCCAATTTAAATACTTAATTTGATAATATTGAAATAGGAGGGACATAATTTATTTAACAGAATTTAAAGCGTTATAGAGGTATGAGGAACAGGGTGTAAAGTTCACTCATAATCTATAGAAAAGGGAGGATCCTCCAACCAGACGGGTGTTGTGTCTGGCGGGCAACTGCCCGATGATTCATGTCGGGCCGTTGTGTCTATGCTAGTTGCGCGGTAAACTCTGCTTGCGAGATGCAGGATTTCGTGACGTCAGTATGACGCGTTGTTCGCATGTGGCGTTGTAGATACCGCTACAGCGTTAATAGATTAGTGCGAAAGGAGTGTTACAAATAAACAACTAGATATAGTTTAAAAAATACACATAGTACCTAGACGAGGCAAAGTAGACGAGGATTTACTGCCTCACGGTTACTAAAGTTACTTAGTTCTTTTACTACTAAAAACTCGTTCATAAGGAACAAAATGAAAGTGACACGACGCATGACCGAAGTTAGGAAATGTTCAGAAAACTCGCGTATGTGTCGCCATCACTTAGCTTTACTTGTAAGTTTCCAACGAGTTTAGTAATGTACAACTTTTCTTTAAACTTTCTACTAGTAACATCCACAGCAGTGAGAGAAGCCTGTGACGTCTTTATGTTGGCCTAGTACCGAATGTTAGATTTGTAAACTTAGCACAATCAGCCTATAATGTTCCCACTGCTGGGACACAGGCCTCCTCTATTCGAGAGGGACTGGGCCGTAATCCACCACGCGGGCCCAGTGCGGGTCGGTAGATATCACATGTCTTCGAATTTTTGGTTCTAGGTAATGCCGGTTTCCTCATGATGTTTTGAGAGCAGTGGTGATGAAATTATTTACAAACTACACAAAGTAAAGCGCCTGACTGGGTTCGAACCTACGACACTGACTGGGTAAGTGGCTAAAAATCCATACTTAATATTATAAATGCGAAAGTGTGTATGTCTGTCTGTTACCTCTTCACGCTTAAACCGCAGAACCGATTTAGATCAAAATTTGGCATAGAGATAGTTTGAGTCCCGGGAAAGGACATAATAGTTTTATTCCCGGTATTCCCACGGGATTGAGACTTATGCGGGTGAAACCGCGGGGCGCTGCTAATGTTATAAATATTTAAAGTCCTGTGTAATATAATGCATATTTTTAAAAATAGTTACGAGGTGTAGGTACTGCTTAAAACTTACGACCACTTGGGACACAGCTGAAATGTTGTACCCGAAAACAAAACCTACATTTATTGGCGCCGCCCATGAACCAAACCTCACATTTGAAGCCTGTTCCCGGCCTAACCACGTATACATTTAATAAAAAAAACTGTAGAAAGAAATACAGACCTACCAAGTATCCTACATTTTATTCCTAGGGATAGACTTTAAAAGTCCATCCGTACAGTGCGCAGTGATCGTTATCGAAGCGCGCTCGGATTGCGCACTTACATCGTTGGCGATTTAGCGCGAAAGCCGTTGATGGCTGTGTGGCCATTAGAACAGCGGAGGCAGAAACGAGATAGCCAATTTCGAGGGTTTTCTGCCTGATAAGCTGAGTGGACTTGAAGTGGGATATGAATCTAAAGAAAAGACTTTTAAGAAGACTAAAGAGGGGATCTATTTACTTATCTAGGCTGAATTCGAATTGCAGGCTGAGAATTCCCAATGACACTTTACCCGACCTAGGGATCGAACCCAGGACTGCTCAGCAATTGCATTGAAAGGTCTTTGGCGAGTAACTAAACCTTGTCGTAAAAATAAAGTCGTTTGAGTAATTCTGAATAAAGGTACATTTTTAAATTAGCAGAGTACCTTTTCAGTGTCTATTCCCTGGCCCCCGTGGACTGTGGACTAGGTGAGAATGTGGACTCGCCGCACATCCAATAACACTACCCGTACAGAGCCAACGTGGCGCACTGTTTAATGGCCGTGTACACAGAGGCCGCTATGCAACACTTTTCACTCCATTACTTCATCTGTTCACCTTTTATAGACGTAGTTTTATTTATTCTTTCTACTTTACTGCTATAAAATCCTGCGGTACCTAGAGCAAAGATAATGAAACATTATAATAACAACCGGCTTCTGTCTGATCAACACAGAAACTTTCTAACACGCTGTCCTAATCTTATAAAAATTGAATTCAAAAAGCGTGGAGCGTATTTTGAATACCGTAACAAACATGTGTGACAGCCTCTCTCTAAAGCTCGATGTGTCATATATTTACAGCCGCATACAATACATAATTCTCAGGCCTCTATTGGATTAGTTTCCCAGCCTATCACAATCACTTACCCCCGTGACGTCAGCTGATCCTCAATGAAAGTGAACCACAGTGAGAGGTTCAAAAGTTCGTGCTCTAGCACCTCTGAGTGACTAGCGACCTACTTCTCGTAATCGACTAGTAGCCGAGACGAGATACATTTGGTTCTATTTACCGACTTAGCTGAAAGAAGAGGTTTTGTGTAAGTTATTGTAAACAGAAAATATTAATGTTAACTTATTGGAAAGGCAGTTAGGCACAGGTTTGAGTACACTCAGATTTCTCAAGTTCTGTGAAGTCATCCCTATGATTTTACATAATTTGAGAAATCTGGGTGTAAATGCCAATAGATTATCCCCCTGGTTTCATTTTAACCGGTCACAAATCCGGACATCGAGCTGTAAGTAAAACCCCAAAACATTCAAACTCAAACTCAAAGCATTTATTTCAATTAAATCATTTACCGGCACTTTTGAACTCTCAAAGCGTCGGTCAGTTAGTCAGAAAGTTGAAGCTAGTTCCAAAGCACCGAACGGGCAAGAAACTCTAAGGACTCCACTCTTTTATTTAAATCAAGATATTACAAAATCCAGGGTACATTATTCATATAAGTAGATGAAAAAAAGGTAAAAAAATAAAATAAAGAAACAATTTAAAATATAAGATTAAAAATAAGCCGTAGTTAAGGGATGAACGTCACGAACATGACGCTTGGGGTCGTGGGGCTTTCGGGTCCGAGACCGCGGTCCCTGATTCCACCATGTGGATCACTACCATCCAGCTCAACCATTTTGTAGGTAACCGAATTTGCCCGAGCAACCAAATTCAAGACCCCATTGTTAGCAGTCGCGTTACCAGACCAACGATGATTGTTATTTTTTAGAAAAAGTTTTAATTTAGCTCCCTCCCAAACAAAACAGTAATTCCTGTATAATGAACTCGTAGAAGAAAAGCTTTACGTAGGAGGCAAAAATTTCATTTCATTGCAGAATAACAAGATCAAATCATGATAAAGTACCAAGTCAAGTCACCCATTGTAAAGTTTCTATATTTATGTCTGTAATTTATATGGTGTACATAATAAAGAGTATTCTATTCTATCTCCTTTGGTATGAATTTTAAAGTCTTACTACAAATAGCTATAGTGAACACGACAGACAGTTTTCTTAACATTTTGACCCCAAGCTATGCAGAATGCGGATAGCGGACGCAAAAAGTGTAGTTAGAGCAAAATTCTCCTTCTTTCGTAAAGGCCAGTACTCATCAATTGCCTAGCCTTTTCCAACCTAACCTGATGCAGCTGAATACCAGTATTTTACATAATTAGCGACTGCATATCTGACTTCTCCACAAAATCCTTCAGTTACTGGGTAATACGATACCCCTTAGTAATGCTGGTTGTTAGACTTACGGGAGTCTGATTGTCAGACTTTCGGGAGACTGGTTGTCAGACTTTTGGGCTACGGACAAACTGTAACGACTTTCGAATTCTTATCGAACAACGGCTTATCGTGCTTTCCGAGGCACGGAGGGGTCTCGGTTTGTAAAGATGGTCACCTGTCTACTGATCAACCGTGGCAAGCGTAGCTTAGCCTGATCGATCGACCCGTGCGGTTGTTGTTACAAGGTCACACCGTGATAGAATATGGAGAAGTCGCCAAGGCGGCATGAAAGCGAGAACTACCCATTGGGTATACACACCAAGTATGATATTTTGTTGTGGCCACTTGTACAGAGAAGCAAATTTTCATAAAGCAAGTGGCATCACCCTTGAGCTCAGAACAAAAATAAAAAGGCGATACAGCCAGGGTTACAATCGTATCATCTCCATATTAAATCTGTTGGAAAGATATTTCTACCCAAATATTACCTGCTCCCGCTTCGAGCGACATGCATTTCGCTTTCTGTTTAGCATAGCCTTACACTAGATGTAGCCCGCCCGAGCTATCGAGGCAATTATCTCAATCGACGGTTTTCCACTGAAATCTGGAAGGGAAACAACTGACTTTTGCTGCGACCACTGTTTATTAGTGCCTCGGGACTTACAATGATTGAAGATAATAAAGAAAAACAGAATTATCTGCTTTCATTTTCTTTATTGTTTTGTCTTTGTGATGGAAGTTTTTGTACTGTTGCCCGCGACTTTGTCTGCGTGTATTTTGTATTTCATGTTTTTTTTTTATTATTTACGGGATGACCTTTCTCCTTCTCTAGGTCCCAGCCCCATACCTCTATCTGTCAAATTTCATAACGGTCGGTTCAGTAGTGGTTTAGGCGTGAAAAGATAACAAACAGACCAGACATAGCTAGTTTTGCATTTGTATGGAAGAAAACTAAACGTTTTGACAGATTGGCTAGAAAAGACAACAGAGACTTAGATGTAGAAACTTCGGGGAGATCGGTCACCAGTGGGACAGTATAAACTACGGGGGAGATGTTTGGTCACCAGTGGGACAGTATAAACTACGGGGGAGATGTTTGGTCACCAGTGGGACAGTATAAACTACGGGGGAGATGTTTGGTCACCAGTGGGACAGTATAAACTACGGGGGAGATGTTTGGTCACCAGTGGGACAGTATAAACTACGGGGGAGATGTTTGGTCACCAGTGGGACAGTATAAACTACGGGGGAGATGTTTGGTCACCAGTGGGACAGTATAAACTACGGGGGAGATGTTTGGTCACCGGTGGGACAGTATAAACTACGGGGGAGATGTTTGGTCACCAGTGGGACAGTATAAACTACGGGGGAGATGTTTGGTCACCAGTGGGACAGTATAAACTACGGGGGAGATGTTTGGTCACCAGTGGGACAGTATAAGTTGATTTTAAAAGGGAAGGTAATAGATACTGTCTTAAAATATGCCACCATAATAGGATCGTTAAGGAAAGGCTCTAAGAAATAAACCAATCTTGTATAGAAATCATTTCAACATCATGCTACATTTTTTCCTTCACGATATCACGCTACAAATCACATTATTATCATGTTCATAAGGCAAGTTGTTGACAGTGCGAACGCTAAACATATTCGCGTGTAATCGTAGCGTCACACTTACAATAAGGGAACACCCGTAGGCGCTCACGACAGCTCGGAGCGTCCCCTCGCGGCTGTAAATAGGATTTTGCGAGAAGCCTCTATCAACTGCTGAAAGGGCGCCGATTGGTTTACGATTTGGAGAACCTTTACGAATGATTGTTACTTTAATAGAAATAATATTCTGTTCATTAAAGCCGCGTATTCATTGGGAAACAAAAGCTAGTTGCCATTCCAAAAGTTGCTCAATATTGCTTCAGCAACATTTAGTTGTGTTGCAGGAATTTTTTCGTATTAATGATTAACAAGAAACATCTCGCTTTTTTGACTTGTGTGACACCTTCTGTTCCTCAACATGGTTTCGTATGCATATGGGGCATAATCAGTCATATGGAGGCGCATTATTTAAAAGAAATGTGAACTAATAGTAGAGGTCAAGTCCCGCGACGCTCCCTTCAGAGCAGAGTTCATAAAAGGTTACTGGTTGTCACAGCGATTACAGCTACCAGATGATTGTCTCAACGAATATAATAAAGAGAATAGATGATTTGATATTTTGTATGTTTGTTTGTTACGCTTTCACTTTTTTTTACATAGGATCGAGACTTATAAGGGTTGGAACCGCGGGGCGCAGCTAGTCTTTCGTGTTGGCTGAGTAAACGAAAATAAACTATTCCAAGAAAGCGAATCTAAAATACAAGTGTTCATTCAGCAACGATTGGTATGACAATACTGATTTTAAAGCTGATTATTTTAATCATATTTCCTCAAAAATATGGGCTAACAATAACTATAGTCTGTTTCAAAAGTATCAGATGAAAGTGTAAACAAACCCTGTTCAGGTTAAATATATACTAACGCAATCAATCGCTAAAAGGCATTCATAAGATCTGAATTTGTATTTAGATGGTTTTCATCTTTATACATATGTTACACTTTACTTTCTTCAACAATTATTGTTTGAATGTTAATTGTAATTGTAAAATCATTGGCGAAAGTTAATGTTATAAAATTAACTTCACTCAATTGTCAAATGTAAAACATATTGAAAATTAAGACATAGAATGTCACGTGTTAGCATTCCAATAATCAAAGGCATCCACAGGTCCGTTTTCTCATCCATTTGTTTACTACGTATTGGAACAGACAGAGTTGAAACTTTTGGAAAAGACCACACATAGTTGTTTCAGATATGAGTATATGAATAGTGAGATGTTGAGTCCGTAAATTTTACCAACAACATAGGATAAAGGTATAGTGAGAAGCAATTTTAGTTTTTCCTAGCCTGTTGTTCACCATGATTGGACAACATGTCGCACGTCGGTGACAGCAGTTAACAGAGCTTTGTAACAACATCAACGAATCGTTTACGGTGGCCGGACAGCCGGTCAGCCGGGCGCCGGGCGTCGAGCCGTCTGCGCGGTATTTAATGTGTGAGGGACCGGTGGATTTACATTCATAAGGGAGCCTACAGTACAGACTCACTGGAGTTTCTTAATAATTACTACGTCACGTGAATTTATTTATATTTAAGTAGATAATTTTAAAAGCTAACAGTCTTACAATAATAATATGTAAAAGTTTATAAAAAAAGGAGAACAAATAATCAAAGGACATCAGAAAACTTTTCCGTATTGCTGTCTATAGGAAAAGTGCTAAACTAATAAAAAATAATGACTGTAGTTAGCCATAAACTGAATTATAAACCCCATCAATATAACATGTACAAAAATGCAAGTCTCGCAGTTCTTCTACAGCAAAAAGTTGTGAGATCTAATGTAAAACCAAGTCGGTTAATTTATTCAGTAGAGCATCTATCAATGGGAGCATCTATGCAACAACTTTGTCATAAATTATTTCCTTATTGGTTAACTAACAATTTTATAGTGACAGTTTTTTTACAGAGATGCGACGGTGTACGCGACCTAGGCGTTTTTCATGATTCCAAACTCTTATTTGACGTGCACATTGAGCAAATAGTGGCCAAAGCTTCGAAGTCATTGGGTTTTATTATGAGACTCGCATGTTGTTTCAAAAAAGCCAAAACCCTTAAGATTCTTTATTGCTCTTTTGTGAGAAGTCATCTTGAATATGCGTCACAAATTTGGAACCCGTGCTATGGCAAATACATTAATCGTATTGAGAATATACAAAAAAGATTTATTCGGTTTCTATGTTTTCGGCTACGTATCCCATACCATTCTGATGATTACATAAATCTGTGTCACCTGCAGCCACTTATAAATCGTCGTCGGCTAGCAGATTGCACATTTCTTTTAAAAATTATATCTAACGAGATTGACTGTCCTGATCTCCTGCATAAACTGCGTTTCAATGTTCCTCAGAGATCAGTTAGAATTAACCCACCGATTTCCATTCCTTTTTCCTCTTCTAACTACAGGCAAAACTCATACATGGTGCGAGCGAGTAAGGACTTTAATATTCTTTGCAAAGAGTTCTCATTTGACCCATTTACCACCAAAACCTTTTCTGCACGCACTCGGCTTAACGCTGACTTTTTTAAAAGTGCATAGTTTTTATATACCTTATATTTGTATTCTTTTCTATCGTGCTTGTTAGTGATCCTAAGATTTCTACTACATTTTCTGTTTTTACCCGTGAGAACCTGTACTTAGCTTTATGTCTCATATAATATTGTTATACTTCTGTTATAGCTGTTGGTTCTCCTATAAATAAATAAATAAATTTATGAGAAAGTAATTTGACTAACTGACTACCTCTGGTCCTACAGTTTCATGGAACGTTGTACATACCATTGATATCAAAACTGTCCATTTAAGTCTAAGCTAGATTTATCTCGGAGTTCTTTAGCTAAGTATATTGTTTTATTGTGAACGAGGCGCTTAATAGTTTCAAATGTTACAGGGAACATAAAAATTATGGTTTATACTTACACAGTTAGTTAGGTACAGTAGGTCGAATATTATTAGCAACAAAACCAGTACTTGTAAGCTATCCTCTTCTATTGAAATTCCGTGCTCCCCTAGGACAGCTCAAGTCAAGTGTTACCACCATGTGGTCGTCTGTCCTGTTTAATAAATACATAATATTCTGTGCAAAAACTGACTCACCACAGCAGCACTTCACGAGTAAGGACTTACCTGCAATCAATAAAACAACAAACAATTAAACAATATTCAAACAACATTGTTTACGTTCAACAACATTACAAGTTTGTACGGTTAGCATGCACACTGACAACCACTCGATATCAACATAGCGTAGACATTTGCGTAATAACCCTATAGTGTTCCCACTGATGGGACACAAGCGAGCTCAGTGCGGGTTGTTAGATGTGACATGTCTTCGTAGTTTGGTTCCAGGACCAAGTAAGTATATAAAACATCACACAGCAAGTTTGTACACTTGATAACTATAGGTAACGCGCGTGTCGCTGCGTGAGATATAAATACGGTACAATCTCTGCAATATTTCACATAACTACATATATGTCTGCAATCTCCCATTACCGCCACTTACAAAACTACGATTCCTATCTCGAACGGGTTCCTATCTCGAGGCTCGGGTCTTGAACCGTGCCGGATATGTGGTCGGCTGCCGGAAATACGGCGGCAGTCACGGTTAGCCGACGTGGCGGAAGAGGATGGCTTATTTGCTGTTTGTTTGTATGTATGTATTAGATGGATGTATTGTTTTATACATATGACGTGTGTGAAGAAAGGATATGAAGTCTTGACTAGATTTTTCCGGGTAAATAAATGAATATTAAAACTAAGGCTGTCTGACCAAGATCACTGATTTGTAAAACGACCCATTGCTTAGCCTCTTTTTACTCGACCGTACAGCAAAGATAGGGTTATGTTTTCACGCGTAAGTATTTCTATTGTGTGCAGTTTATAGTATTCTCTTATCTACTTATTAGTTTGTTTTAACAGCTGTTCCTAAGTATAGAAATTCTCAGAAGAATCTCTCAATTTGTGAGATGTTCTGGAGAAGGTTGTTGGGTTCCAGTGGGATAATTTCGTAACACACTAACAGTAGCCACAGCTTTCATTTTGACAGTTCAACAACATTCATTACGTTATTTACGTTGTTGAGCAGACAAATTTTTCGAACTTATGAAGCAATAGATTAGCAATATCCATTAAAATGATTCAGATTGTAACTGAAAGTATGTTACGCAATTAGGGTGCCGGATTGCCAGTGGCACGGACTGGTACTGACCTCGCCTGCCGCCGAGCTTCACCTATTTATTGCACGGTACGAAGGAAAAATCGTCTATCTAACGCCCTCATACAAGTAGATTGATACCCGAGGTAACCGTAGTGTATTATCAACTATAAAGGAGACGTTCAATAAATGTATGGGGCTTGGTACTAAAATAATTGAAAATTTAAACAGCCTTCAGAGCTATATAGGCTGAAAGAGGGTAATTATTTTGATGTCTTTGGGCATTTAATTTTTTTTTACAGCCGCCCGTTTTTTTTTAAACAAGTGATGAAAAATAAAATGCTTGCATCACTAACTACAAACATTGTATATATTTTAGGGTTGGCAGCCCCGTGGCAAATGACGTGACAATGACAATGTCAGCAGTGGCTGCTGACTGACATTGTCATTGTCATTTCTCATTGTCAATAAAATTATCATCGAAATAAGTGGTTATCTACATACTTGTACTTTATAATTAAGTGCATAATACATTTGTTTCCGTATTTTTCTAAATATAAAACCACTCCGCCTCGCGGACTTTTACCAGAGGTTATGGTGTTTTTTTTTATTTCAACGTCATTCTGACATTTACAGATTTGACCTTTTTTCGACACGTTTTGATATTGCATTGTAATGATAATCAATATTTTTTGTTTCAATTTCATGGAGCTGCAGCTAAAATTATAATAAAATCTCAAAGTATTTAATAGACACGGAAACTTTAGCCACATTTGAAATAACTATATCGCACAGAAATGAATAAATAAAGGCTATGTGCGTTTTGTTTGTAGTGAAACATTTTTCACATTTTTACGAAAACAGGCGCCTGAAAAAATCATATTTAACTTTAATCGAGTAGCTTAATAAATAAGCTTTCTAATAAGGTACATCACATTAGCGTTTAAAAATATTCGGAATATTGGCCCACTTTTGACCTCTCCTTTATTTAGTACATTTTTGCAAACATAGCATTATATTCACTTTGATAGACGTGACTAGATCAATCAAAATGCGTGAAGCCGACAAAAGCTATCAAGCTGTATCCTTCGTAAACGTCAAAAACATAGATTTGATTGACAAGAAAAATGCACACTATCCTTACTAGTAGAATATACGAATAGATTCTCGCCTCGGTGTTCTGAGTTAGCACGTGTGTCTAGAATTTTTTAGTTGTTTTTGTGTTATTGTTGATACTTTTGTGACTTGTGTTATTGTTAAAGTGTGTCGTTATTGTGTTCGTAACTAGGTTTGTATTGTGATTGTCTTGTTTTAACTCTCGTTTTATTCAAGATGGATGAGAATAAACCCCCTGATCCTGACCCCCCAGATATTCCAGGTCCTTCAACTCCTTTTTCTCCGTTCTCTCCGAATCCGCTATCCCAATTCGCGGATGTTGTTTGTAGTGTTACAGAAATGGATGTAACACAATCCCAACAAAATTCACGCAAACGTCCTGGTAGCGAAGAAATCTTGACACCTACCCCTCCAAGCAAGCAACCAAAAAGCCAAATTGGTCGTACTAAGTACTCCGTAATGGATAAGGCTCCCTATATTGTCCACGTTTCTCGTATTGAGAATCAACCAAATGCTGGCACCACCCTACATCCTGTTAATTTTGGTAAATTTCTTATCAATAACAACATTGCGAACATTGTTCGTGGTGGTGTTAACAGAGTCGGTAGAAACCGTGTGTCAGTGGAGTTTGCTTCCCCCCAGGACGCTAACTCTTTCCTGGTAAACAGTCTGTTGTCCAAATATAGTTATACCGCATCAATCCCTACATTTAATGTCACAAGGATGGGTGTTGTTACTGGTGTTCCCTCAGATATTACGGAAGAAGAAGCCATAACTTACTTGACAGTGCCCTCAGGCTGCGGGCAAATACTGAAAGTCCGCCGTATTAATAGAAAAAACCAACGTGACGGGATTAATGAGTGGAAACCCACTGAGACATGTGTTCTGACGTTTGATGGACAAGTTTTGCCAAATAGGATTTACTGTTGTTACACATCCCTCCCTGTTGAGCAGTACATATACCCGACAATTCAATGCCGCAAGTGTTGCAGATTTGGACATGTGTCGAATCTATGCAGATCTAAACCACGCTGCAGTAAATGCGGCCACGATCACCCTGGTGATGGTTGCAACATTTCTGAGGGCGAAGCCTTCTGTGTGCTTTGTTCGGGTAATCACTTTGCTAATAGCAAGTCATGCCCCGAGTATGGTAGACAAAGGGCTATTAAGACTGTCATGGCTGAGAAATCCATTCCCTATGCCGAGGCTAGTAAGATTATCCCAACAGCTTCCCGCAATTATGCCAACATCGCCAAAACTCCGATTTCACAGTCCTATCGCAAAACTGTAACACTTAAACCCAGGACCCATGCCCCTCTTTCCCCATCTTATGACAAAGTTGCTCATCAGCAGATAGTTAGTTCTCCCCCACCTTCTCAGCCTAATGGCTGCGCTCTTAATTACAATAATGTGTCTCCTAATAATACCGGTTCTATTATGGAACTCCTTATAAAACTATTACCTATTGTTATTTCTTCTTCTACTTCTAATACCCAATCACCGTCCAACGTTGCCGACCAACTTATTACTCTTCTTTTAGATATTAGAAATGGCGTCTCGCCAAGTATTCCTTCAGTGGAATGTGAGGAGCGTGTGGCATAAAAAGCACGACCTCATATTCCTTTTAAATAAATACAAGCCATTGGCTTGTTCCATAGCTGAGACTTGGCTTACCCCAAGTCTTAGCTTTCGTATGCCACACTTTAACATTCTCAGATGTGACAGATCTGATGGCTATGGAGGATCGGCTCTCCTTGTCAATAATCGGGTCACGCTTTTGCCCTTCTCTTTACCTTCGCTCACAGGTGATATGAGTATTGTAGCAGGAAAGGTGGAAGGCATTACAGTGTTTTCGATTTACATTGCTCATCCTCATCAAGATTTTTTGGCTATTTTAAAAAACATTTTTTCTAATATTCATGGACCAATTTTGGTCATGGGTGATTTTAACTGTCACCATTTCAGATGGGGATCCGAACGCTGTGATGCCTTTGGTGTAGCTTTGGTTGAGATCTTGGACGATCTGGATCTTTGCATTCTTAATAATGGTTGCCCGACTCGCAGATCTCCTCCTGGTCAACAAAAGAGTTGTGTGGATTTAACTTTTTGTTCGGTTGAGTTGGCAGCCTCGACCCATTGGGAATGTACGACCTTGTCGCATGGTAGTGACCATTACCCTATTATCACATCTTTGGTTAATAAGACTTATTTAGAGAAATCTTCCCCTCCACTTTTGAAATATAACCTGTCCAATCCAGATTGGGCAAAATTTGTATCATTATTGGAGGGCAAAATTGATGTTCTTCCAAATTTAAATTCAAGTTTATTAGATCCTTCTGGTCACTGCCATGCCAAAATCTGTTATGAGGGACTTGTTACGGCCATTACCTCCAGTGCGGATTCCTGCTTTCCGCTGAAAAACAGTGCCCGTGGCAAAATACCTTCTCCCCCGTGGTGGGATCCAGAATGCACTTTGGCAGTCAGGGATAGAAATGAGGCCGAGCAGTGTTATAATGCAGATATGAGTACCGAAAACCTATTGACATATTTGAGGATAAATGCCAGATCCAAGCGTCATCTTCGCAAGAAAAAACGTGTGGGATGGGTTAAGTTCTGTACCTCCTTATCTCCCTCTACTCCAGTCTCGTTAGTTTGGAAAAGCATCAACAGGTTTAGACGTGGGTGCTCTCCGTCAGTCTCTTCACCGATCACTAGGGAAACAGCTGACCTTTTTTTTGACAAAATAGCTTCACCATATGTTCCTCACTCTTCTGAATGTTCCATTAATATGTCCCTGCAAGGTGCTTCAGAGGATCCTTTTGATGTGCCTTTTACTTTGAAAGAATTGAATGTGGTGCTCAAGCATGTTCGGGACTCAGCCCCCGGTATTGACGGTGTGCCATATTCTTTTATTGTTCATTCTGGAGACAAGGCTAAACTGTACTTCCTTGATATCATTAATTTTTGTTACAGTAATGGTTGGGTTCCTGATCAGTGGAAATTACAAATTATTATTCCCCTATTGAAGCCAGGCAAACATGTAGATGATCCGAATGGCTTTAGACCAATTGCTTTATCCTCAGTCTTGGCCAAACTATTGGAACATCTTATTAAGAATCGACTAGAATGGATAGTCGAATCGAGAGACTTACTGCCGAATTACCAATTTGGTTTCAGGAAAGGGCTCGGCACTATGGATAGTGTTGGCGTTTTAATTGCGGATATTCGCTTAGCGTTTTCTAAAAATAAATCCGTTGTTGCCGCCTTCCTAGACATCTCCTCCGCATACGACAACGTTCTTCTTCCCGTACTCAGGCAGAAACTGCACCAGCTGAGTCTCCCGGTTAAGATGATCGAATGTATCTGTGCTCTTCTCTTGTCTCGATCCTTGGTTCTGAGGGTCCAGGGCGAGGATTTCGATGAAAGGCAGACTTGGAAGGGATTACCGCAAGGCTCCGTGCTGAGCCCCCTTCTTTATAATTTATATACAGTGGACATTGGCTCCTGCCTAAATAATAACTGTCACATCCTCCAATATGCCGACGACTTAGTCTTGTATGTGACAGATTCCTCCATCGTAGACGCTGCGTCATCTCTATGCCTCTCTCTGGACTCTCTGAACCAGTGGCTTTTAAGCCATGGTATGCTGTTATCTGCACCAAAAAGTTCGGCAGTAATTTTCTCTCGTAAAAGATTGATCCCACATATCTCAGTGGACATTTCGGGTTATAATATTCCGTTAGTTAATAAAGTAAAATTTTTAGGCGTTTTTCTAGATTCAAAATTAAATGGTAAGCATCATATTAACTTATTAATTAAAAAATGTGAAAAAATTGTTCCGATTTTAAAAGCTCTCGCGGGTGTATGGTGGGGTGCCCATCCTTACACTATGAAATTGGTCTATAACGCTTTAATTCGTAGTGTTTTAGACTACGGTACGTTCCATTTAGTTCCATGCAACAAGGGTGCTTTGGCTGGGCTGGATAGGATTCAGTCAAAATGTCTTCGGATTATCTCTGGTTGTATGAAGTCCTCTCCCATTAACGCATTGCAGGTTGAGTGTGCTGAACCTCCCCTGGCCTTAAGACGGCAGTATCTGGCCTCCCGTTTTCTGGCTAGGTTAATATCTAGATCTTCACACCCCCTTTTAACAAGACTGAATGAGTTAGATGCCTTATGTAGAAGCTCAAATTTTTGGAAAAACAAAGAGACTCCCTTAATTATAAAAGCATTTCGCCAAATTTATAATTTAAGATGTCCAATAGAACAGAATCCCCGATTACCTCTTTTTAACTTTCCCTATGAAGTCTTATGTTTCACCCCAAAAATTTTCTTTGACATCGGTATTTCCAAAAAGTGCCCTTCAGCGAATTCAGCCTTCAATGCGGCGGTGGGAGAACGATGGACCGGGTTTCAAAGGTTTTTTACAGATGCCTCAAAATTTAATGATCTCAGTAACACTGGCGCTGCGGTTTATTACCAAAGCTCCAGAATTATTTTACAATACAAATGCCCTGAGGAGTCTTCTGTGTTTACGGGCGAGTGTGTGGCTTTATTGGCAGCTTGTCTTTTCATAGAGTCACACCACAATATTGACAAAGCCGTTATTTTCACTGACTCTCTTAGCTGTCTGCAAGCCTTAGTACAAAACTCATTCAAAAGTAAATTGCACAGTTCGCTTGTTTTAAAAATTAAAAATTCTTTATTTTCTTGTGCTAGTAGTCAAAAGGAAGTTCAGTTAGTTTGGATACCTAGTCATTGTGGCATTAAGGGCAATGAATGTGTTGATGCTTTGGCCAAAGATGCTTGCTCTTCAGCAACAGCTGATCTCACCTACAACACTCATCAGGGGTATGACTTACTGAGCCTTCCGAAAGCTAAGCTCCAATCCTCATGGCAGGAACAGTGGAATATCACTGGAAGGAAAAAGGGCAGATTTTACTATGCAGTACAACCAATAATAAAATCAAAACCTTGGTTCTATGGCTTCAAGAAAGCCTCCAAAACAATTATTTCTACCCTTTGTAGAATCCGCTTAGGTTTCTGTTGTACTCCGGTTTTTCTGCAAAAGATTCGTGTTCGAGACTCCTCTCTCTGTGAGTGCGGGTTGGAAGAGGGCACTCTGGACCACATCTTCTTTGAATGCTCGAACAACGTTCCACCTTTAGATCTATATAGGCGCCTCCCAAAATTTAAGATCCCTCTTCCGACTAATTTCCCGTCTCTGCTAACATACTCCTCTCCAGATCTGTTTGTGGCGCTGATGACCTTCATCCGTCACAATAACATAAAATTATGAATTATTCAGTATGTTTGAGTGTGGTATGTGTATTTTTTATGTTTTAACAATTATTATATTTATTTATGTCTATTTTTTGTTTGTTTCAGTCCCGTACTAACCCAGCAAGATCTACATTGTATCAACTGGATCAATGAAATAATTTTATTCGCCTAAATTTTTTTTTTTTTTTTTTTTTTCTCATGCACACTTGTTCTTGCAGCCCACTTTAGACATTGGCAGAATAGTCGACATCGGCTTTGCTTGCCATTTATTAAAAATAGAATAGAATAGTAGAATATACATTTAATTCTCTCAAATCAGTCCCCGACACTTCGCTTAAAAATGGTTAAATTGAAATGAGTCTTGAAGCTGCTTTCCTTCATAAATATAGCGTGGGACGATTTTTATAGCCTGTGTCGGCGTTTCTGAAGCACTTCACTTAATTACACTGTTATATCTTTACGTCCTAAGAGGACTGTGGACGGAGTGACAGCGGAGAGCGGGGTCATAAGTGGTAGCGACTAGCAGCAGCGAGTGTCCTGTCCCCGCCCAAAGAATATAAAGAATACATTATTATTACACCCACCCAGTCTCTGATCTCATATAGCTGTCACAACTTTTGTATTGGAAATTGTAATATCGACGCCACGTTACCTGCACTTCAATAGGTGTTGGAATTGGTAGTAGGAAGCTGCCTTTCAACTTTATTGTATCCGATTTTACGATGGCTGACTGTCGAATAAAACATTTCTGTAACGCTACGAGTACTTAGGTTCATATCTTCTGTTCCAGCTTTGGCTGTGGAAATAACAATTGTTTTGATTCGGTACTCGAGAGCACTCGAGTCAAGTCAAGTAACAAATTATTTCCAGGTGTCACTCCACCCCGTAGGCTGTGTGCTACTGTATAAGGTTATTGACTCACAAACACACGAGTAAATGTTTCCTTTTCGTGTTTCCAATTTCCGATGCGACATAAAAGAAATTATTGTAACTCTAAGCCGACGCGCGACGTTCGCACGGACGTAAAAATGTCGCGGCAGGATTTTGTCGCGCACTTGATTTTCAACTCTATGAATTGAGCCAAGCATTGAGAATCCAACAAAGCGCTAAAATACCACACTGTTGGATTTTAACTCTCGGCGCTAAGCAGTGCGTTGAAAATCCAGTGCGCGGAAAAATCCCGAAGCGATATTTTTACATCCGTGCGAACGTTGGCTAACAGCACAAACACAGCGAAACACAAGTTCAACCATAAATCTAATCAGTTAAGACCAGATAAACCCGGATAGAACCAGTCTAAACCAGAACGAACCGGTTTTTTTGTTTTAAATGTCCGCCGACGGGCTAACTGCGTTACGGTAACGAGTGGCAAATGGAAATAAATTGCCGCCACACTCGAACGGTTTTTACAAAATGTCGCCAAAGGACGCTTTACACCCGCCGTGTTTACCAACGTGTCGTGTGAACTAAGGCGAAGCGAGGTTTTAAGTAGAGGTGCTACCTGGTTTTTACATTTATATTATATGGGTGCTAATGTTTGTTAGATACGGGAAATTAATTGTGTAAGGTGTTCCCTTATTGGTTAGCAGGATATCGTTTCCGATTTGGTAGATATTGGTTAAAATTAATGACAAGTGTGCATTCTTTACTTTAGGTTTGTAGGTTGAGAATGAAATGGCTAGGTACTTACGCCCAATTCAGTAACGAGTACCTACCTACCTAAATTGATCTCTGGCGTGGTACAAAATAAACCTTATTTACATAATTCAGTGCTACCAAGTCATCCTTGATGTAGGTGCCTAACGTTGTATTGTAACCATTGTCATACTTTTGATAGTACCTACTTACAGTGCTGCTTACCCCTTAAGGCGACTACATGACCTAAAGCGCGGTCACTGTCGGACTGCATAGAAAAGAAAGAGAAGCGCGATGACACAACGGTGGTAATTTATTGCAAATATGAAGCAATTATCTATTTACAAAAACTATTTAAGAGTGCTATCCATTGACTTATATATTACTAGCGTAAGGACCGGGCTAACCGAGCGACGAAATGGCACCAACGCGCTGGCCCTAAAATTACGGTTTAGGGCCAACGCGACTCAGTTGACCAGTGGTCCGCGCGAGGGAATGAGCGTGTATTTGCCTGTCATAAAAATGCCTAGTTGCGTAGTAAAAGACTGCAAAAATTACGATACCAAGATTAAAAAGAAATATGCGGTATCGTATCATCGGAATGTAACCTTACATTATTTTTGTTGCAATTAAATGATTAAATAAACACATTTTTTAAAGCGATAATTATTTTACCAATGGCGGCCATTGTGTGGCCAATGGCTGCTCGATGTTAACAAAGTAACCTTGTACGGACGTCATATTTTTGTCTTAAGATTTTAGTGTTAGTAATTTTGAATTTTGGTAGCAAATTAGGAGAAGACATATTTAACGAAGTTTATATAATATGCCATAGCTAATTACGATACAAATAATTTTTAAATTACAGATTTCCAAATGATTCTCTGCTTATTTTTGTGACATTGATGTCGACATTATTTTTATATTATTATTTATTTATTTATAAGGAATAATTATATTCATTAGCTGATATAATTGACAAATATGAGAGGATACGATTTTGGTTTTTCTCCAAAGTTTGGGAATTTTCGCGGTGGCCAGAAGACCTGTGTTGATTTCGACTGTCCGAAATCTGTTATATACCTATTGAGAATGTGATATTTTAACAATCTGGTATTTTGAGTCTGGTATTCTGAGTTAAAAGGATATCGGCATGCAACTGACTACTGACTCACGACAAAATGTGATTTGAAAAAAGTAAATGAAAATGTAAGTTACGCACGTACAAGGTTACGTTGTCGACCTATGCAGCGCTGTTCTCACGTAGTTCGTATGAGTTATAACAGATGGCGCTACTTTTGCTTGTATGAAGATGGTCTATGTAAAATGTTCAGATGGGCGTATCCTTACTTTTGAAATCATTGGTGCTATCACAATTTTTCTTGTTTGACTCGAGTTTTGATGTCGGATTATGGTTTGACTAAAGGCACAATAGTAAAAAAAATACATGCCCGAGAAAGTTTCATTCGTTCTTTTGGGAGTGTATTAAATAAATATTTCAGTTTGTTTAAATAAATCAGTAAAAACCTTGTTTCTGCAAAGGATGTTTCATAAAATTTTACTTTCGGGCATCTTCCGATGCTTTGTTACATCGAAGATATAATAGTTTATTCATTTTAAAAAATGCCCATGGTACAATTGTATCTTCTACTTTCGTATGCATAAATCAATTTTTATGTTTCATAAAGTAATACACCAAAATTAATTCCGTAAAACAGGGAGTTAATGATAATCTTTCGTCCGAAATTATATTTTTTATCTATGAATATTTAATAGAAATTCAAACAAAAAGTATTTAATAACTAAGGTCACTTTGTCACCTTGCTTGAAAAAAAAAATTACTCTATTTTAAAGTAAAATAATATTTTTAAACAATTGTTGTATGCAATACTATAAATCAATATAAATCTCGGGACGCGCGGTCTTAGCTTCGCCCCTGGCTGGAGGCTTTGAGTTTACTTAAGGCAGCCACAGGATAGTCCGGTTAAGTAGTCACGACCTCTCAAGGTCAACTACGAGATGCCATAGTCGAAAAAAAAAAAAAAAAAGGTCTTAGCTTCAATCCGCGCCGAGCGCTTCCAGAGGGAGGACGTATCGCTCGTTCGCTGTTGCCGTCACGAGGTCTCGCTCGCCAATTCGTCAAGAATAAAGCGCGACTAACAGTTCTTGATTCAAGTAATTTTTTTTTTTTTTAGTTAGTTTCTGATTGTAATGTATATTATAAGTATTTTCCTGTGATATTTCAATGCAAATATTATATCTTGTATTATAGGAAAAAAAAAACATACGTAAATATAGTTGTTGTTTTTCTTTTTCTGATTTATTTATTTATTGTAATCTCCAACTTTAATTTAATTAATTAATTTCAGACATAAGTAGTTCACAATAATGGGGAAAATAGAAGTATATGATTCTCAGCCTAATTTAAATAAATGACTTTTGATTTGTCTTTTTTACTTTCTTTTTATCCAAACTGAAGAAACAACTCACATTGCATTTATATCTATAAATAAGTACTAAAATGTATACCTACCTGCCGAATAAAAACATATACGAGTACTTAAAGAAACTTCGTAAAAAAAATAGGTACAAAAAGTATTTATATAAGTAGCAAAAAAAAGTGTTGGAAGCTGGCAACGCGCAAGTAATGCTTCTGGCATTGCAAGCGTCTATAGGCTGCGATAACTACACACGGACACACCATCAAGCACGCCGCATGCTATTTTGTCACTTTAGTGATATAAAACAAAAATTAAAAAATGAAGTAAATTTTTATGACCCTGTTGTAACTCAAACCGTTCTTGGTAACATTCATCGGTACAAATAATATTTCATGAACTTAATTTATTAAAAAAAAAAAGTAGCAAAGGCTCTTGTTGGTTTGGTCCTGGCATCCGACGCATAGCGGTTTGCATGTGTGCGTAGCGTACTTCACTAGACGCACACGTGCGCATCCGCCGCCGCGCGCCGTCAAATTTACCTAAAACTGAGCACTTCGATTTTGTAATAGCGCTCTTAATAATAAATAATCCATCACTGAATGCAGTTTGGCATTAGACATTTAATGGTATATTTTTAATTGTAATTAAAATTGTTAATGAAGGGATAAACTGCTTTTAAAGAAAATTAAGAGGTTTATTTGAACATTATTTTGATGCATTAATGTATATTTATTTATGATTTCAGTTCCATCAATGTATTAAAGATAGACTTGAAAATATCATAATTTTTTCTTTGGTCAAAAGTATTTACGGTTTAAGAGATACACTGCTTTAAAAAACCAACTTTTTGACCGTTTTCGGGAACCTCCGCCTTAAAGTAACTAAAGCATGTTTTATTGGAACAAAGTTCGCTAACGCAGCTTACCGTAGGAGTAAACTGGTAGAAATCATCACGTAAGGAAAAAGCGTTGCGCCCCCTCCATGCGACTTTCTCTCTCTCTCTGTCTCTTTCTACTGTATACGAGTGTGTGTGCGTACGAGCATCGTGTAAGAAACTTCGTTCCTGAGAGGGTCGCCCGACCGCACACGTTTTGTATTTGTGATTATGTTTATATAACGTAATAAAGTTGCATATAAACTGCGATTGAAAGCGTATAATGAAACAAATGGTAGCAATTATGAAAGTCAACCATTCGAAGTAATCCCAACTTGCTACATTCACATAATTTCCATGAATGAAGCACTCGAGCGAGGCGACGTGGAGTGAACTAACTTATACAATTAAGCTAATTCCGCTAGATAGAGAATTTGATTACTAGGATGGGTTACAATAAATTCAATACGTTACATGACATATTGGATTGGTATTAAATTAATTCAATTCTATTCATCGATGTAATACCTAGTAAGAAATATGTTTTGATCCGATTATGTATCGGTGTCTAACTTGGCACAGTGAACAGTGACTTCTCAATTTAACAAACTAATCATCTTCTTCCCGCACTTGTCCCACGTTGCTTCGGTCGGCGCAACACGTTCTCTTCTTATGTTCTCCCTTGTCAACCGTCACGCTATCAACTCGTGTGCGGTGGGGGGAGCAGGAACCAAGTTCCTCACGCGATACTCGCTCTCACACAAACACTCGTATATAGGGTGACTGGTAATTAGTGACCGATACCTAAACACCTGATTGTACTCATGATAACAAACAAGTTTTACTATGGGACCAAACCTGAAATCGCGAAAAAAAAATCAGCTGTTCCCTACATTTATGTTCATATAACTCGTCAAAGTGTAGGGAACAGCTAATTTTTTTTTCGCGATTTCAGGTTTGGTCCCATAGTAAAAGTTGTTTGTTATCATGAGTACAATCACGTGTTTAAGTATCGGTCACTAATTACCAGTCGCCCTATATAATAGAAAAAGGCAGAGAGGATACTAAAGCCGACAGCAAGGTCAAATGAAAATCCAAGATGGTCACAACTTTATGAGGGCTTCTTAAAACTTACGCCAGAGGGTTCCGTATTAAATACACACTTTCTCTCAGTCTATTTCTATTCTATTATAATACGAGTGTGTATGCGTGCGAGTGTCACGTGGGTACACGTACACGTTTTCATGTTTTGTTTATAACAAGTAACTATACTCACGAATACGGTTGGTGATAAGGCAATATCCTCAGGCTACGATTGTGTATTGTACCGAACTATGGAAGATTCTAGTACGACTCAGAGTGAAATGTTTATGTTGAACACAGGTTTGTGCGGATACCAAAAATATAAGCTTATAATGTAGACCCTGGTGGACGTTTTTACCCTGATTTTATCATTCCTTTATTTAACTCAGTAAAAAAATCCCTTATTTGACTGAGTTAAATAAGGGATTATTTGACTGAATGCTGATTTTTCCAACGCCAGATCATTTTATCGGAGGAATAATTTTGAATTGTTGACAGTTCTTCCATACAAAAGCTGTCATTTTATTCCACGAATAAAAATTATACGTAGATTGAGAAATCAGACCTGAGTTAAATTATCCCTAATCTTAGCGAGGGATTCAGTTACATTTTAACTTCATCAATTACACACTGTTTCACATAGAAAAGATCCCTGACTACTCATTTATACAACCTTTGGAACAATGAAAACAGACGAGCAATAAAATTGCCCATTAATTTTATTGTTAATTATAAAATTGCTCACCGAGGCACACAGCGGCCTCATCCGTACGAATGAAATAAATTCCTTTACTGTGTGATGTGGGATTTTATTATTACCACGTATTTTTTTAACACTAGCTTCTGGCCGCCACTTCGTCCGCGTGAAATTTCAGTCTCCAACCCACCGCATCGCATCGCATCTCCCGCCTGCGCTATTATTTCGTTGTCGCTTAACGTTTTGCTGAATGCATGGTTACAGTCCGCGCCTCGATGCTGCCACCCTGTATTGCCTTAAGCAATATAATATTATTCTTTGTCATGAAAGAACAAGACAATTTTCTCCTTTTACACAACAAACAGACTTGAACCTTGTGAGTGCTACTTATAACTCATGAAATTTACTCTCAATTTAAAGAAGAGTATGTTGCTTGACTCAAATAAAACATAAATGACAAAATTATACATGATCCGAAGAAAAAATAAAGTGCTCGGAATGTTTCTTTTAAATTACGTTTGTCGCCAAGAGGATCCAAAGTGGAGTGGTGTCGCGGTCGGGGGAAGTGAATATTATAATGTCGAAATCAGAAGTCTAAGGATATTTAGTATATTATTCAGTGTTAAGGAAGGCACTTATTTTTATGATTTTGTGTGATAGAAAGCCCACTTGGTTCAGAAGAAAGATATACCAGGTGTAGTTGAAAATATTGAAAACATCTTGAGGGGTCATTGTACTCATCATCATGAGTTAATGGAATAATGCTGAAATCTTCTATATAAATAAATAAAATTGGAGTGTCTGTTTGTAATATTAAAATAACCCCTTTTTAATAAATGCATATGGATGTAAACACGGTACATATACCAAAATAACATTTTTTACAATTTTTGTCTGCCTGTTTGTTCCGGCTAATCTCTGAAACGGCTGGACCGATTTTGACGGGACTTTCACTAGCAGATAGCTGATGTAATAAGAAGTAACTTAGGCTTCTTTTATTTTAGAAAAATAATTAGGGTTCCGCGCAAAAAAATTAAAACATTTTCCGTCATGCACGCGAACGAAGAAATAAGATAATTATGCGATCATAATGTTTAGAGCAACTTATTTTGCGATTTTGGAGTTGGCTCCATCGTAAAAGTTGTTCATAATGATGAGTACTATGATCTCTTAAGAGGTTTCGAGTTGTTTCAATTACACCATGTTTAAAACAAACATAATTCTACGATACATGATGTGTGTTTTACTAAGAACTGCAGAGCGGTCAGCGAAGCGTCCTGATTGACTACTTCTTTCACAGCTAATAAGTTCTATTTTAGAATTTCTTGCACTCCATCTGGGATCCAATTAGGTCTCAACCGTCCTGAGCAATGACTATATTCTCTTTGGTCTTGAGGGACGAACGTGTCACAGTAAGTTTAGCTGACTGTATACTTAATTACGAATTACACTGAATTCAGTATGTTGGGTATGTTTATTGCCTACATTTTTAGGGTTGTGTTTATTTACGTTAATTAATCGCTTGATCCCCGCTAATGAGACACAATTGATTTTCTATTGTAATGTGCCGCCAGAGGCCCGCCGGGACGGAGCGATTAAATACTTAACTTTTTGTATTAAGTATGTTTATTTTTTTTCTAAAGAAACATCATAATTATAAATCTTAAATTCGTTCAATTACTGACAGACAACGCACAACTTGCACCGCTAGTGTCTAGAAATATGGTATTTTGCACAAGATCTTTAAACATTCATCCCTTTAAGGAGTTAAATAGGGAATTAGAAGTTCGTAACTGTCGCCGATGGAAAATCCTATTAAGCAAAACATCCCTAGACTCAGGTCTGAGTACTATGTTCAAATGCGATTATTCAGAAAATTCTCAGTATCAGCCTGAGTTTAAAATTGCGCCCGACGTATGTCAATAGGTTTAGCCCCAATTCCATGAGACTTTAATACCGTCACCGGTGAAATGTGGGGACTATCACAATACAATACACGACTGTCTCCTCTGGGAATACAGAGCTTGACATGTAATACTCGTATATGGAATGAAATTAAACAGATTTCTGGCAATACAGTCCTATTTAGGAGACAGTACCTACTAGATCTATTAATATCATCTGTCTAGTTGCAGAATTATCTCTAGGCGTTAGACAAGCATCATAACATCACGCCTGTTATGTACAGTGGGTTATATGAGTTATCTGACCCACCCTATAAACGAAGGAATTTGAACCCTCTGCCTGTAACATTAAGAGTTATTTCATTTGTATGAGTTTATCAGACTAGCGCTACTCGGTAATATTTTCGCCTAACTTGTAATAAGTGGGTAGTTGAAAGACAAATATGCGTATTCATTATAAAACTAGTATTCAAATGTTACTAAAAATACGGGTAGGAAAATAAAAATGAACCGTCACAATAATAAAGCTAAAAGCCAGTCTACGCACAATTGCAGTGACTACGCGTGAATATGTTTTACCTTGCCTTACTAAATTGTGAAAACAACGTCTTTTTCCAAGTTTTTAATTTATTTTTTATAGTTTTATTATCATGTCTCAATTGAGTGATTATTTAAAATACAAAATAATCTATTTGCACGAGGAGAATGTTGGCATCAGAAAGATTGCTAGAAGACATAATATTATAGCAGTAAGTGTATTTTTCTAATTTTATACTTTGTTTTTATACCTAACTATTCCTTATGCCGTGACGTAAGCAAACATATTTTTTATAACGTATAGTGACACCTGTTTCATTTCTTTGTTTCACAGAAATACAGTCAGATTGTGGTTAAAACGTAAACCCAATAGAAAACTTGTGGGGTCAAATGATTTTAAATTGGGATTCATCAGAAGTCAGGAGAATTTGGCGCAACTTGTGATTTCAACGTTCTCATGAAGAGTAAGTGATGCTTGCTGGAACATGGTGTGCGGCATGCGAAGCCGCTTGCAACAAATTGTGGAAAGACATGGTGCTCCATTTCGCTATTATGATATCACCACCGCCCGCAGTCAACAATACTTACTTACGTGTCAGTGTGTGTGTTAAATAAACTGTTGTCATCATAATTTCTATGGAAGTGTTTCATACAATGAATAAGCAGGTCCTTTTTACGATCATAACCATATTTAAAACTAAAAATACTTAAGTAGAAAAAAATTATAAAGTAGGTAAAACATCAAAGTATTTAGTGCTATTTTTTCACTTATATTTTAGTAATTACTATTTTCTAAAAAAATATTTTCACTTATAGTTTAGAAGTAGGTAAGTATGATAGTTAATGTGGTGATGTTATTGTTATAAAATAGAAATACCTATATATATTTCTAAACATATAACATGTTGATTCACTACATGTAACTGATTACTTACCTACTTAAAAATAAAAATGGGTATTTTATAGACATTGTTGAAACGAAGAAACAAAAATTCAAGCTTATCATAGAATACCTTATATTTAAAACAAGTAATTAATTTTGTAAGTGATTATTTTGTATTTATTTTGAATAAAATCGTTATCATAATCATTATTGTTTTTTATTTCTCATGTTAGGTATTTGTTTTTAAATAGTTCATTTAAATTAACTATTTTAATTTAATATAAATAATGTTTTGGATTCAAAAAACATAATTGAATATTGTAAACATAAAGCTACAAGAAGTGGAAAGTTTGTTTTGAACTCGCAACCATGTTGCTATAGGTTCACTGTTGCAACCACTAGACCAAATCGACTTAACAAGTATCGTTGAAATTAACAACTCCATCATGTGACAAAACAGTATTCAAAAGCTTACCTACCCTAAGGTTACGTGTTAAAGATCAAATTGGCATAACTGTATTCTATAATATTTACCTACCTTGAACAAGTCGTTCTATATAGTTCGTGAAGCTCGAAATCGAATAACACATTTATCTAGGTACTGCTAATTGCAGAAGGTTCAAATTCGTCTAACTTTTAGGTGGGTCAGCTAACACATATAACCCACTGTACTCCCCGAAGGATGAGACAGAGATCTACCAATAGTACCTATACCAACATTTCACTACAGTAACAGGGGGCGAACCTGCCCCCCACCTGCCACCCGCCTGTAGCAGGCCTGCCTGCTACTGAAAAATTCCTGAAGAAAAATATCAAAATTGCCATACGTGGGAATTGAAGCCAGGACCTATAGTCAGCAGTAGCGCTCGCTACCACTAGCTAGAGCATCGAGGCAGTTACACCTACACACGCCTAATGCAACAAAAAGCAAGCAAGCAAGAAAAAGTAATAAATATTAAAATAACTGTAGTCACTAGCTCATTACAAGCATATTTATGTAACTTGGTGAAACCTACTCTGGCTCTATTCACAGTTCTACTATTAAGGCTGTTAGCCTTAACAGTAGAACTGTTTCTTCCAAACCAACATGAATTTTAATCAAATACAGCTTCCTCGTAACAAGTCTTCCTATAAGAAACGCAGTTGATTTATTCTTATTTCTTTTCAGCCAATCAGCGTGGGATCTAATCCTACGGAGCCATCTAATTGGCTGGCGCGACGAGTGCTGCGCAACACGACGTAATAAGATTGTTGCGACTCCTTGCTCAGGTAATTCCGTTGCTATTCACCTATGTTCGGGTTAATTTATGCGATGTAATACACGCTTTCGTCAAAGAATTTTATGCTGGGAAGGTCTGTATCATTAATATTATTACTAGGAAGATTATAATTATGCTCGGCTTCCTATCCTGCCCTTTGTGCCCAAAGCAGGCAGCCAGTGACCTCTGCGCTGCCGCCGATGACGCCGTGGAAGTGGCATAGTTTTGGGCCAACATAATTTAGATAACTGTCGTGCGACACGAAGAAGGAGAAGAGTAGGAAGAACATCACTGCAACGGTTTTTGTTTGAATGGGACACTAGCGGACCGCTCCTGCTTCGCATGGGTGCAATTTCGACATGTCTAAATACCAAGATCGCTGTGCTATATCTAAGTTAAATATGAATTTATTATAATTATTATTAAAAAAAAAAACTTCCCGAATAATTGCTGTAATGATGTTTAAAATAGCAAGAAAGTCCATTGCGTAGCTTAGAAGATCTAAGTGGTATCACAGCCAGACACGAAAAGCGATTTTGTCATAACTGTGTAGGTACTATAGTGACGTAACTCAGATGGGAGCTTATTTATTCAAATGAAACTCCTATATGGTTAAATTGGATATTATATTGGGAGACTTTTCTATATTAATTAAAATTATCACTTTTATCTAGGAAAAGACACCATCATAATCTATTTGACACACGCTTGAATGCCCGACTAGAACACGTCATCAAATTATTACCAGCCAGTCATATGAAGTAGGTCCCAGTCTCTACATCAGCTACGCCCACCTTCGAATAAAAGGATTGGCATAGCTCAACTACCAAACAAGACTTTTATTCGCCATGTTCGGACATCCAAGCTCTTCCTACCTATCCTAACCGTAATTTTACCTAACGCAGGAAATTAGATTTACATGGTAAGGTCCGTCTCTTGCAAGAGCAGGCTTAAGTCATGACGAACGAATCCAACACTATGTTAAGTGTCAGGTAAGTTAACTCTTACAAGTGCCAATGTACACTCATACAAACTAACTTCGTCATGCTTAAACCTCGTCACGTCAAAACCTGCGTAAAGGACGCGACGCGGCCTCCTAATAAAAACAATTGATGTGAGAGTTCACATCAGCCTGAAAGAGACTTAAAAAAAATTAAAGGATCTTAACATCAAACTCTTTTAACCCCATCGGACGGTATCGAGCCAGAGGGAGGGAAAAGTTTAAGAGGCCAGGGTTCATCGAAGAAAACTATCATATGCCCGTACTCCAGAGTAAAACTTCAAACTCCTACTCCGTTCTCAAAAATTCTAACTCTATAAAAATATCAGTCTTTACTGACAAAACTGTGCGTCCTCAAACATAAGCTGAACCAAAAGTGTCAACCAAACACACTTTGCGAAGGCTATGCCCCGTTAGCAAAGTTGGTTTCAACTTAAGCTGAGTGTCTGTCACCCCCCCTCTAGGAGTGACCACAGTTTTCAAAAATTATTTCCTCCCATAACTCGCGACAAAGTATACTGGAGTACGTCCATGCTATCCCAGCCTATTCGAAACAAAACATTGAAGACGACGATATGTTCATCCTCCCTTGGGCCCCTTGGAGCTGTGAGGTCACACCTCACATGCCTCTGAGATGAGAGGTGAGGCACCTCACGCACTCCCGGCCACGTCCGATGTTTTTTTTCTCAGCATTTATGCAAAAAATACAAATGAACACATATTAATAAATTATAACATATTATCCAAACTAAAATAATGCACTAAATGATGTTTACATCTAGCTGACATATTTACATTGACATGACAAGATAAATGACAATAATAAAAAGAAAACAACAAACGTTTACATACTGTTATGAAAAAGTTTTAATCATCTTAAAAAGGCTTTTTATCGTTAAACTTTCTTTTTCTAAATTTATATTTTGAAAATAAAAACTTCTTTATAAAATGTTGTTTGTTTTTAGCAAATGTTTTTATAAAATGCATAATTGAAATTCTTTTTGGAATTAGTCTTTTAGTTTTAGCTTTTTTGACAAATGGGATTCTTTTCTTCCTGCGTGCTTTTCTTTTATTATTTGCAGCACATTTTGAATAAAGATTTTCTAACAAAGGGACATCTACGTGATGTATTATAAAATCACTACTAATATACACTAAAACCTTATCCGTAGGAAAATTAAATGAGTTTATAAATTGCACAGAATTGTTCAACATTTCTGTATCTTCATCTCTGACTGCACATAACTTTACATCATCCTCAACTAAACCAACATCACTATTCACCTTACTATTTTCATTTGTGTTGATGACGAAATGAATATTCTCCTTTGTTTCAGTCGAAAACTCTACATGACCATTCTCCTTTGTTTCGGAAAAATCGATTAACAAATTATTTTCAAAAATTTGATCACCAGCGATGCTATTTTTATTGGTTTCCACATCGTGATCATCATGCTCATCCTGTGGCTCTGAAACATTGCTATATAGATTAGTAAATGGAATGGACTGACCCGATTCATCATTTTCATTCTTGTGTTCATTCTCGAACACTTCTATCGGCTCCTTCTTCTCCTCTGTGGGGCTGCACACCTGGCCGCTGTACTCATCATCATCTTCCATACTGCTTTCTAGGCAGCTTTGCTCGTCCTGTAGTGGGTCTTCTTGTTTTCCACTAAATAATACAGAAGCATCATCATCTACATTTATAACATTATTTTGTCCGCATTCTTCAGACAGATCCTGTGCAATCTCCACTTCTTGCACCTTATAAATAAATTTGTCTTTGTGACATCTGCACGGAAGCTCTGCTCGTAACACATCACACATAGCATCAAGCGAAATACCATCGTGGTACGTGTAATTATATATTACTAGGGCAGCACCCTCAAGATATGCGCCAATTATCAGCGCCCAATCGCTTTCACGCCATCTATTGTAGGCAGCAATTACTTTATATTGATTAAAAAATTCTTCTAGGCATACGCCATTCGTGCCCGTATAAAATTGAGCCATCTTACTCTCTTTACAATAAAAAAAATCATTAAATCACTTAGCTTTATGTTCCTGGCGACGTTTCTGCGCCTCTCTTATACATACTTACTCAGCTTGGCATGCGAGAGGACTCGCTTTTTTATATCATATATAATTATATTTCGCAAATTTAGCGAATCTTCGGCGGCTCCGCCATATATAGTGACGTAACTCAGATGGGAGCTTATTTATTCAAATGAAACTCCTATATGGTTAAATTGGATATTATATTGGGAGACTTTTCTATATTAATTAAAATTATCACTTTTATCTAGGAAAAGACACCATCATAATCTATTTGACACACGCTTGAATGCCCGACTAGAACACGTCATCAAATTATTACCAGCCAGTCATATGAAGTAGGTCCCAGTCTCTACAGTACCTACAGATTGATAAGACTGGTCGATGACGCAGCGGCGGTCCATCTGATGGAAATTACGCCTCTAACAATATTTATAGGATAACGAAACCAACTTTATACAAAAGCTGTATTGCTTTATGTGCGTGCATGTAATTTCACAAAATATAATGCACCCGCAATCGAAGGCAAATATAGTGCAGCACGGTTTTGACTTTACTCTTGAAAAACAAATTTATCTGGGCCACCACAACTTCATATCAGAACAAGTATACCAATTCTTTAAAGCTCGCAAACAAAGACCTCTTTCATCTCATAAGCACAGTAGATATATATTTATTTACTGTGTCATAAGCGTCTATTCTTTATTAAAATATTCTGAATATATTCAGCGGCGTGTTCGTTTCATCTTGTATATCATTATTTGCTCATACTGTTACTACATTCATGTGCTCTCGTTCCACACGCTTAGCATTCAACACATACCGCTTAGTTAATTAGGAACGTTGTTTGGAAATTTAGGAATTCTAGAAATTTTTGTGTTTCAAATGCGAATTGTAATGAAGGATAAATTCATATCATCATACAAGACTAATTATACCTACCTACCTATTTAAACTGCTCCTGAAATTGCTGTGAAGATTTAGTGTAGTAGTATTAGGTTACGCACGGCTTCTTCATGTTCCGTTGCGATAGATAATCTGCTGTTGGTACGAACAACAGTCAAGTTACTTCTAACAGTTATATGGGGATATCTGAAACATCATCATCTGCCTGGCCTTTTCCCAACTGTGTTGGGGTCGGCTTCCAGTCTAACCGGATGCAGCTGAATACCAGTATTTTACATGGAGCAACTGCCTATGTGACCTCCACAGCCCAGTTACCGGGTAATACGATAAGACTTGACGACGTTTGTTCAGACTAATCGCCGAAACAGCTAGACAGATTTTGATGAAATTTTATATGAGCATACTTTGAACCCTGGGAAAGGACATAAGCTTTTTGTCGACATACCACATCATGGGCAAAGCCGCAGGCGGAAGTTGGTAATAATATCAATACCTAAGTCTGAACTCTGTCAAGACAAATGCCCAATAAGTTAGTAATACGAGTAATAACAATAGGTACCTAAGAGTGATCCCTGTCAAGACAAATGCCCAATAAATTCAGAAAAAAAAATCTTCCACGTTTATTCATATTCTTCCTCGCCATCTTTTATATTTGCCTTTTTAAAATACAAAGCAAGTGACACAAAAGGCAGAAAAGAAAAACAAACAATTATAGATCACAGCTCTATCAGATGAGATTCAGAAAAAGATTGCTTTCAATTCCATTCAAAGGAACGATGAATAGGACCGAACGACTGAACGAATAATAGAATTCATTCGCGAGCTGATTGACTCGCTCGCGATAACTTTTGGAATAAAACCGACGTTTGGTGGGTCATAAATTTTCTCCGATTAGATTTAACCGACTGTGCGGAAGTTGGTACGTATGTTGAATGACAACTTTGCAAATACTCGACCCAGTTGAGAGTTTGGCTTTCAATTTAATTGAGTTAACTCTTTGTCCTTATGACTGTGTGTATGAGTTTATTTCACAAAGAAGGAGGACATAAAAAGTTACCTACAGTTTTACAAAGTGTATTATAAGTACTTAAATTTTATATAAAAAGCTTTTTTTTACATATTTGGTAATTAGGATTTTTTTTCCACAATATTGTTTACTTTCATTATTCTGAGAGGTTTAACGTTAGACTTAACGAAGACATCTAGATTTTAGACGTTACATTTGCTTAGTAGGTGCTTAGCTGACTAAGCGAGTAGGCAAGTAGGTTGATAACTTTTCAATCACACTGTTTTGCCTCAGTCCGTCTCCCAAGTTCCACCGTAGCATCCTACAAGTTCTCTTGAATATGGGCAATTCGGAAAGCCTACATTAAAAACAATACAACATCTACATACCTAAGTATGTCACCAGAATCCGCCACGATTGCAAGAACCAGTCACAGGTATTCCTGTATCGTTCGTCAAAGCGTTGTATTGCATACAAGCCCCTCTTCCGCGCTTCACTCGTATTCATGTCATGCCCACTACTCTTCAAGCGATCAAATACTTCACCATCACAGACTTCTGAAAACAAACCCTATCTCGTAGAAGGGAAGATGTATATCAGAATGGCAGCGTTCTATTTAGATGGGAAGCATTGATTGCGTGGTGATTAAAAAGTGGAATCGGTCGTTTTATGCACGAGTCCGTGCGTGCTCGAGTACACCGATTAGAAGCAAATATTGATTGTGGAGTGGAATGGACCGAAATTGATGATTGGTTTTCAGTTTTAAATGTTTTGTGTGTGTCCGGAAAAGCGAAAACTACTTCACATTTTCGCTTTCCGAATGCTTTTTTCATCGTGACAAGTTTCAATTAATCAACACTGAATCACATAATTTGAAGTAATAGTTAAAATGTTGTGGTGTTTTATAATATCACTTACTATAAATGCTTTCATCTTAATCCGTTCAGCTGTAGCGCGTAAAAAGGTAACACACAGACACATAGGCAGACAGTCATTTATCGCATGTACAGTGTTAGTATGGATTAACTATTATGATATAATATATAGATGTTATTGCACACCAATAAGAGAAAATGAGTTACAGAGAGTTTCAACTTGATAGTTCTGTGATTATTAATAATAATGCCTATTTCAAAGACAGCTACAAATCTGGAACTCGCCCTTTATTATTCTATGCCAAGTTCATTATAGAGTACGTAATAAGGGTCAGGACGGTCTCCTGCTAAGCCTTTTAGGATTTATAATCCTTTGCAGGGTAAGTAGATTCTGTGCTCATAAATACGGTGCCCTGTCAGTTTACCAAAAATTTATTTACAAATTTTTACTTGACAAGCAACGATTGGCAAAAACATGATTTGTCATTTCATCATTATACAACAACATGTTTGCCAAATAACTCACTATACAAAATAATTACCCGATAAACTTTTGTCTAATAACGTGTTATTTGACAAATAATTCTTTTTTTTTTTCATTTTATCTTATAAAAAAACGTTTGGGATAAAAACGTTTTACATATTGACTTTATTAGATACGCAATTTCCTAAAAATTAAACTCATTCTTTCATCGACTTGCACTAATAGAAAAAAGAGGCTATTTTTAGTGGGCTACTCGGTTTAAAAATGGTTTGGTTAGGTTAGGTTAAAACTGTGACCCCCTACGCACGAGCCGAGCGAGCGAAGCGAGCGGTGCCGCGGCAGCGGCCGGCGAGTGCCAGAAACGACTAGATTATATAGAAAAAAATACTTGCCTGTAAATTATTTGACCCAAATGGAAAATACCGTCATGATCCCTTTTGTGTCTGGTTTAGAAAATCTTTACATAGTATACAATATAGTATAAAACAAAGTAGCTCCCTTTGTCTGTAAGCTTAGATCTTTTAAACTACACAACGGATTTTAATGCAGTCGCTAGTGTATTATAAGGTGATAGTTGGTATAAACGTGATTTTTTCAAAATAATCTAAATATTAAATGAAAAATGTATACTTAAATGATTAAATATCAATCGAAACACTTGTAAAGAGAAGCATTTGCCAAATAAATGTTTGTAAAGCGAGTGTTTATAAAATAAAATATTTGCGGAATGAGTTGTTTCTGAAATAAATAGTATACGAAACGTTGGTTGTAAACTAAAATTTTGTCAATGGAGTTTTGGTAAAACATCAGTGAACCCATAAATACGCAGCATATAAATCTACATTGTTTTAGTGAACTATAGGTACAGATCTACCATTATCTAAAACAATGTAGATGCAATGTAGACGGGAATGAGTTTTGTGAATGCGCTGCAGGCTAAGATGTAAAACTATGAAATAGAAATAAAGGAAAAGTCATCGAATTAGCTTCAACGAATACTGAAGTTAGGTAAATGTTTGAACTGACTGACATTACGGCACCAATATTTTTCATTGTTGCAAAAAAAGCGATCAAGCCTACATTAATATTCAATACTTTTGCTTACATTAATTTACAATTCAAATTACGAGTTATGTATCACCTTGTATTTATTACTGACACACGTTGTTTCAAATGACACACCAAATTAAGATAAATACATTTAAACTCGCGTTACCGTCTATAAAAACAAATACGTTTCCGTCAGCGTGCAGTAATGAAGTTACAGTTAAGCAGGAATATCCATTAACCAGTAATCCATGCCAGTAACGCGTAATAGTCACTGGCGCGAGTAAATTGACTCGCCGGTCGTCAACCCGTAGGTATGCCCGGTATTGACAGCTATAGGTATTTATGGCAGGAGTATATTTGTACGGCAAGGGCTTTTTAGTACGTTACAACTCGAATTAGATTTTTGTTGCTATAACCAAGACTGTAAGCTTTGGTTTCCTAGTGAAGCAGTTCCGTCATATTATAATGGCCGTCATGAAAATCTGTCATTTACAAAACCCCCTGCCCAAAGATTTGAGTCGCTAGATTTGCTCTTACCGTACTTAGTCACGAGAAAAAGTGTCCATACCGAGAAGAGTGAGCTCACACATTATTATATTGCGTTTCTATGACAATCAAGTCAAGTCACTGCGTCAGTTTCAAACGAAACAGAAACGCGACTATCTTTTGACGCGGTGGGGCGAAGCTAACGATTTAAATCTTTGCCGCTGTCATCATTTTCATGACAATCGTCACTACAGCCGTCAAGTGCGGCCTCCGCTCTTCTAGGCAACCGTAGTCCGTAGCTATAGTCAACTATTAGTGTATCTGTGTGTGTATTAGCATGAGCTAAAAGGAAAGAATGGCCAGTCAGCATTGATGATAGCGAAATTGACCGGCCAGGGTACCTCGGATACAGTTTTTGCAACCGAACAATATAGTATTTGTGGTATGAATCGAAGTATATGATATACTCATCAATTGGTTTATCCTACTAATTCAGTCGTTTTTAAAGCTTACGAAACTACAAGAATAAAGTATTAGCGTATCAAAAACTTATTCCTATCGTGTAGAACTAGCAATAAACTCCATGCATCATATCTTTATCAAATAAAACACACCCAACAATAAAAACTTAACCAAACAAAGTCAAGACGTCAACTATGTACGGCTACGATCAAATACATTGACATGAAGGGCACCATTATTTCGTAGCAGTAAGAGTTGTTTTCGTGTTAGTACTGACGTGTGTGGCTGACCGTATCCGCGATAAAGCCACATGTAATGGTAGTGGCCGAGCGACGCGGGCGCGGCGCGGTGGCAGTAGTAATTGATTGATGATACCCTGCTACTCTATCAAATTAGGTTATGTACATACTTTGGTGACTAGATTTCCGATGGATGGGGAGCTTCATATTCAAAAAATTTATATTTTTGTTAGAGGTCAAATGGGATAAAATAAATATTTCATAAAAAATAATGGTAGAAAGAATTAGCTGTTCGTTTTGTATACGTTTCTTAATTTTTCAAGCTTCTGATTTTTTAATTGTCAGATAAATTTTTTCAGTAGAATAAATAAATGGCAGTTTGACACAGACATTTTCAATACAAAAGCTATCGAATCGCAACTTTTATTCCTTTGAAAAATCTGTTTTTAAAAAGAATAAGCAAATTGGTCTTTAATCTAAAATTGTATAAACAGAACAATGTTCTTGACAAAATCAGTTCAGTTCGTCGTCGGCTTAAATACTAAACACATAACCTCACGCAGATCTGAAAGCCCAATTGATTCCCAGGTGTTATCAAAACTCGTGTCAAATCAACACTCGATCGAATAACTTCACATAGTACTCATTAAATTGAAAGGATTATTATTAGCTAAGAACTGGATTCGACTAACTTTCATATTCATGCTTAGTAATCCCCTCAGCACAAACTATCTCTAGTTCTGAAGCGTGTCAATATAACCACATTCCGATGCAGTAGTTATGTATCAGAGCTTCCGCTCAGTATTGCAGATAACGCCAAACAGTGGAACTATCCTCACTATGTGCTAACTATACAGCTATTATAATATCGTTGAAGTTATCTGCAGTTAACGCTCCATCACACATCGCTGGTGAACTGACTGGCTTCTCATCATAAAGGGCTGTTAAGTCAATGTTCATGCGATGTGTTACAATATTGTTTCGACTTTTTAAGTTCAGATACTTTATAGTGTTTACTATTTATTTCAGATTGTTGCTACTTATTTTTAAACAAACTCTACATACTTGCATCTATCTAGGTACCTATATATATATATATAAAATTCAAAGCCCTGACTGATTGATTTATCAACGCACAGCCTAAACCGCTGGTCCTAGAGACATGAAATTTGGAGGGTGTGTTCTTTGTGAAGGGTGATCTACTAAGAAAGGGTTTTTCGAAATTCCACCCCTATGAAGGTGAATGGTGGAAGGGTGAAATTTCACGCGGACGAAATCGCGGGCAGAAGCTAGTTCATTATAAATGCTCCTTTTCTCTATCAGTCTCATCGTTTGTTTATTTATTTTAAAAAAGCATAGTCACATCACATCACATAAATTAAAATGCTAGAAGCAACTTTAATAACTAAAGGACTAATGCACATGAAGATTAGGGCATACAATACATTCAGAACAATATATTGCTGCTTTGAAATTTAATGAATGTTATAACTTGTTTTATTTATTTATTCATATAACAATTCGCATTGTGTTTGAATTATGTAGTACATTAATTAAGTGAACCAAGCGGTTCACTGGACTATGGACTACATGTTTATCTTAGTCTTTAATTTTCTCTGGCTGGATCTTATGTACTCGAGTGGAATCATAAGCACATCTAGCCTTTAATAATATTCTCTGCAACCCATTGCTAAGCTAATTAACTGACGCCCCGGCGAATGCTCTAAGGTAAAAACAAATTCATGGGCTATCCTGCCTATGAGCGTAAGATCTCTGAGCGAAACGATGTGCTAAGCTATGCTACCTGTACAGACAGGGGCAGTTATCTGCAGTGAACGCTCGAGCACACTAAGCTACCGAACGCGAGTGCATTCTCATCACTGTGGTATGGTCGGTCGCTGTAGCGGGTGAAATACGATAATAACATTTAAGTTCGGGATTATTGAGCACCCTGTGTGGAAAAGGCGACCAAGAGATTGCAAAAGAGGACGAGTAGAGTATGTGACTTACTTCGATTTACATTAATATCGCCAAGGGTACTGATCTAGCGGGTAGGTACATAACATGAAAATGTTACTGTATAAATAAATAAATAAATGTGTTAATGTTGTAATGTGTCGTGGTGATTGAATCAAATTTTTCTTTGTGAAATTACAGGCAGTATAGGGGTTAGACCTCTACGAATCGACGATAATGGTAATCAGCTAAATTGATTTTTAACCGACTTAAAAAAATATAGGAGGTTCTCAATTCAGTTGAATATTTTTTTTATGTTCGTTACCGCAGAACTCCGTTATTTATAAGCCGATTTGCAAAATTATTTTTTTATTTGAAAGGATATACTTTCAGATTGGTTCCATAGAAATTTTATCAAAATCGGTTTAGTAGTTTACTGGTAAAAGTTCAAGTAAACGAAATTGATTTTGTATGTATGTTACGCGATAACTCTGGTAATTGTTAATCGATTTCAAAAAAATCTTTTTTAAATGGACAAAGTTTAATACCTCAGAGATGGTCCCATATAAATGTTATTAGCATTGCTTGGTAGTTTTTGTAGCTTCAATAATAATTACGTATTTTTGCCACTTAGTCTATATTGATGATGTTATAACAACTTCCTGTCACTGATATTTACATACCAAGTAGTGTTATATGAATTTGTATGGGGTAAGTACAACTTAAAAGTAACAAATAAAAGCTTTTTTACAAAAAAAAAACAACCGACTTCCAAAAGTCGGTTGTTTTATTTTTATAAAAAAGTTTTCACAACGAATTGTTGTTTAGTTCTAGTGTTCTAAAGAATATTAATCACTTCTATATTATTTTCTTGTTTTGCAGGCTTTATTCGAGTGATAATCAGATACATAACATACTATGTCTAATGATCTAGCTGGTCATTAGCTCATGCTTTTTTCTTGGTATTGGAAGAATTGCTTTATAATGTCTTTATAATTCTAGGTTTCTATCACTTTTGCCTTTCAGTTCCGATGAAACAATGTTACTATAAAACTTATAGAGAAGTTAATTCTCAAAGTCAGCGTTCTTTTATCAGACAAATAAAACTATCTTCTAGTAGTTATTGTATAGAAAAACTACCACAACGAAGTATAATATACTTATACTAGGCATAAAAGTTCGCTCGAATTCTCCATGTTTTACTTGCACTCTGGACACCTACTGGAAATGCTATTTATATTGAAATATTTGTCTGTTATTTTAAACGGCTTTCCCAGAATGTACGTAATGCAATTATTGCAAACCTGATTAATGCATGTTTCCCAAACCTATCCGAGTGTAAATAGTTCTACGTTGTATTTCCATGTAGTCCCACATAATCCTGTTTACGAAATGCTATAATATTTTCATTGGTAGGTAGGGGTACCTAAACGTTAATGATCCGTCGATTTAAACAAATGACGTACGTTTCGTCAGTCCTCTTCGACGTCAGCTCCTTCTGCGTTCATCTGCACTGTTATTAGAATAAACCCGTAAATCAGTATAAATATAGTAGATCCGGATTAACCCGTATATCAGTATGAATACAGGTTGGCAGGGACAACGACGCGCAATCTTCTACCATGGATTCAGTGAGTACACGATTCTGAACCTCAATGCGTTGAACTTGTCGTCGGATATTAAATAAAAAATTTGCTGTTCCATACATTTTGACCGCGTAAATATTGCAATTTTGTAGGACACACTAGCTGACTTTTTTTTAATAACCGACGAAATACAATTTCAACGCAGGGGGGTTCAGAATCATGCACTGAATCTATGGCACCACGGTGTGCGGCGATTTCTCTGCCACCCAGTATAGTAGATCCCAATAAACCCGTTTTATGTTTATGCTACTATGTTCATGCTCATCAACAAAAGCCGTACCTATTTGAAAAGGTACTATATCAAATCCTTCCTCAGTGTTTAGTCTACGTATGACGAATCTTGACGTATGACACTTACATCATCATCGTCACAAACATGCCGCAAGTCTTTCATCAGAGCTGAATCAAGCCCGCGATGTGTTTGCTAAACAAATACACTCCGGCTTCCCAGTTTATTATGTACGAGTGTGTATTGTACAAATATTACATTAAGACTTATTGTTTTTATATTCGGGATTGGTGAACATTTGTTGATTCTGTGCTGCGCGAATAGTGTTTGTTTTGGTCTGGATATTGATTTAAATAGAATTATGGATAGATTTATTGAATGATGTTAATCATGACAGACAGCTACGATGTGTTGCCTCTGTTTACATTGTGCGAAGTTATATTATCTCACTGTTTGTTTCTTGTTCTAATCTATTACGTTATATTCTATTCTATAAATGACCATCTTTGTCCAGTCTAGTTTAGATGACTGTATGTCAGAATTTGCAAAAATGTACCCTGGAAAAATATCCAATATTCCACCTAACCCTACCCGAATTGCGCATTTTTATTCACACATAACAAGCTTAATCCGCGCCATCCATTTTAATATTGAACACATTAAAAAACAAAACGACTTATTATGAAAATTGCATTTCAATGCTGAGTAAACACATAACGCAAATTGAATTGTCCGTACATAAGCAGCAATGTACATAAAAGAGAATTAAACGTAGTTTCATCGCCAATCTTCGAGTTAGCGATGCAAGCGAGGTGGAAAATGTGAAGTAAATGAACCGCGATAATCTCAGTCAGCACGCGCTGAGGTATTTGATGTTCTGCGCACACCAACGTGCACCTGACGGAGCCTCTACTTTTAATAATAAGGTTTTTGGCTTGAACAAGCTTTGTTGAGACAAAAGTGTAAAATACCTTTTTAGTGGAGATATGAAAACTTGAAATAGTTGATATTATACTCGTGTTAAAACATTTTTAGCTTTGTCGTTCTGTAAAACTTTGAAGGTCACGTGCGTTTACAGAGATCACTGTAATTTTGACATTGATGCAAAATAAGAGGTAAAATAACTGTGAACAGTCTGTCAGTAGCTGACAGCTGTACCTTTTGTTCAAGATATGTAAACAATACGGACCCTGACAAGTATTGTAATAAAAAAGCAAGATTAGGAAAACTCATAATACCATGAGTACCTTTATAAACGATTATTAGATTACTGTAGCCCTTCATTTAATGTTACGGCCTCCTGTCACCGTATTTTAAGATGAAACGTAATAAAAATGTAGGTTTTAATATTAAAGCTAAGTACTTGAAGTAATTTAGTTGAAGCAGGTGCTGAGTGAAACCTTCGCGAGTCAGCAGTGTTGTTTAATATCGGGATCAGTTATAACTGAAGGCCACTTCCCGTAATTAAAAACGTTTAAAATCTAGTCGCAATCTCATCTCAGCGACAATCAATGCCAAAAACTTGTCAAAAATGTAGAAAAATTAGAGTTATTTTTGAAACAATTCACCTATCTTGATGGCTTGTTTTTTCTTTGCAATCTTAATTGGTATAACTATTTAGTTTGTCAATGTTCCAGGTCAGGTAGAATATTTCGATACCTAAGTGGTTTCTGTTCGAATGTTATTAATAATATAAAACGTTTATTTTCTCTACAAAAGTTATGAACTTAATGCTAGAGTTTGACAGTAGTGCACGAACAAGGAGCTAACTTTGTGAGAGGCTACACAGGTCACCAGGGCCGGGGTCATTGTAGCGATATTTCAAAAAAACTTTTCTGGTCATGAATCACAAACATATCCGATCCTACCAATTAACATAAAACACACATATTTAAATAGCACGCGAATATAAGCCTCCTATGTAGGACTCCAACTCGTATCGATTATCGATATTCATTGTGCATTTATTACGCTTCGATATCAAAGCGTAATAAATGCACAATGAATATCGACAATCGACATGAGTCGAGTCTGTACGTCGAAGTACTCGATATCAAACAGAGTACGTATCGACGTACAGACTGTATGATGAAATAGTGGTGCCGCGATCGTCCATTGTCATGATAAATAGTTCCGCTGTTCTGCGCGACTGTCGCAAATGTGCGGAATGTGCAGGCACGACCGTTTGCGCTGCCTATGTGAGGGTGTTGTTGGCGGTAAAGGCCAGCTGCTGTTGGATTTATTTGGAAAAAAGAATGCCGTGTGTTTTGTGCCCAGTATCGTATATTATTATGAAAAAAAGGAAATGTGTTATCTTAATTTATCATTATGTACGAGTAGGCCAACCTATAAATTTAATTTGGTATTTAACAAACAGATTATAAATCTTTCAAAAGTTTTTTACACATACCACTTCAACATTTCGTTAGAAAGTTTAACAGTGTGGAAAAGTAACTAGGTAACGGCGAAATTATAAATACAATCAACGCCAAAAGGCTAGCTTTAAATTAAAAACGTATATGATTGTCTGCATATCTGCATATCACGGTTTTTTATCAAAATATACTGCATAAAAACAAAACAAACACACATAAACTGCTAATAATAAATGCTGCTATATTTTGATTGATAGCACACAATATGTTCTATTATTATACCTACACATATTCTATATTACTTCGTGTTGCTGACACACGCAGGTAGGTACACGTTTGTTTACAAGAACGTTTTATGTAAGTGGAATAAAGGTGTAGATTTGAGCGGCAACACTGATTTTATTAATCTTACAAAACAACGCAATCAGTTAATCACATTGAGATCAGCACCCTAATTGCGTAACACACTATCACTCTCAATTTTAATCATTTTGAAAGATATTGCTAATCCATTGCTTCATATGTTCGAAAAATGTATCTGCTCAGCAACGTAAATAACGCAATGAATGCTGTTGAACTGTCAAAATGAAACCCTTTGCTACTGATAGTATGTTACGCAATTGCCACTCTGTTTTTTATTATTCATTAATATGCCTTTCAGAGAAGACTTGGATAAGACTCGCACAGACCACGTGAGCATGGCACGACAGAGAGGAGACCATTACTCACCAGTAGGTAGAACAAGGCTGCCGATGATAACGTCGATGAAACCTTGCAAGAATGTTTGACATCAAAAGTTATGCGGATATTTCAAATCATTCTCCCTGCATACATTACGTACTACTCAGAATTCTTATACCATACTCTGTAATGCAAAAGAGCGCCGAGAGTTCACAAGACAAAGGCTCAAATATTAGCCAGAATATTCTAAAGAAGACCTACATAAATTGCTTGAAACGATCACATATGAACACTATTTACAGTGAAAATGATAATTCATAGTATAAGTATATTAAAATCTACAAAGCTTTTATACCAATGCATACGGATTTAAACTTCAATTTGTAAAAATATCACAGTTATTGGACATCTGTCATCTTCGTAATCCGTTCGCTAAAAGCTGTCGAAATAAAATATTATTGGATTCACACTTTACAAATAGAAATTCTTTTTGTGAATAGTTATTCCACTACCTTACCAAATAAAATAGGAAAATATTGTCAATCGTATGTGTTCTTATTGTCTACTAGCTGTGCCCCGCGGTTTCACCCGCATAAGTGTCGATCCCGTGGGAATATCGGGATAAAAAGCATCCTATGTGTTATTCTAATGTATAAGCTATATTACCGTAAGGTTTCATCAAAATCCGTTCAGCAGTCTTTGCGTGAAAGAGTAACAAACATCCATCCATCCTCACAAACTTTCGCATTTATAATTTGTTTGTAGATATAGTACTTATTATGTAAAACTGTTTTTAACGTGTTCTACAATCCTTTGTTTTGAGTAAATAAATAATAATGTATTAGTAGGATTGTGACAAATTATACTCGTAGGTACATTTTTTGAATGTAGACTTGTATTAACACGTTCGATAATTAGATTTTAAATAAATCTATATAATAATAATAAAGCTGCTCTGGAACTACCAGTCGGGTTTTAAAATTCACTTTTTTATTTCCAATGTTAACATCACGCTACGACCCTCAGGACCCGACCAGAAGGTTCAAGCTAGTATAGTAATAAATGCATACTTACATAATAGAATGTCATTACGTCATTCGAGAGGTAGTTGCTGAAAATCAGCGCTGTTGACGATGGGTTCGTCCGAAGTCACAACATTTTGCTGAGCAACGTGCTCAGATGCGACACACGATTGTTGTTGGTTTGCTTCACAAGTAGTTATGTTTCCACTCTGCAATCGATTGTTGTTGGTTTGTTTCACAAGTAGTTATGTTTCCACTCTGCAATCGATTGTTGTTGGTTTGTTTCACAAGTAGTTATGTTTCCACTCTGCAATCGATTGTTGTTGGTTTGTTTCACAAGTAGTTATGTTTCCACTCTGCAATCGATTGTTGTTGGTTTGCTTCACAAGTAGTTATGTTTCCACTCTGCAATCGATTGTTGTTGGTTTGTTTCACAAGTAGTTATGTTTCCACTCTGCAATCGATTGTTGTTGGTTTGTTTCACAAGTAGTTATGTTTCCACTCTGCAATCGATTGTTGTTGGTTTGTTTCACAAGTAGTTATGTTTCCACTCTGCAATCAACGTGCTCAGATGCGACACACGATTGTTGTTGGTTTGCTTCACAAGTAGTTATGTTTCCACTCTGCAATCGATTGTTGTTGGTTTGTTTCACAAGTAGTTATGTTTCCACTCTGCAATCGATTGTTGTTGGTTTGTTTCACAAGTAGTTATGTTTCCACTCTGCAATCGATTGTTGTTGGTTTGTTTCACAAGTAGTTATGTTTCCACTCTGCAATCGATTGTTGTTGGTTTGTTTCACAAGTAGTTATGTTTCCACTCTGCAATCAACGTGCTCAGATGCGACACACGATTGTTGTTGGTTTGTTTCACAAGTAGTTATGTTTCCACTCTGCAATCGATTGTTGTTGGTTTGTTTCACAAGTAGTTATGTTTCCACTCTGCAATCAACGTGCTCAGATGCGACACACGATTGTTGTTGGTTTGTTTCACAAGTAGTTATGTTTCCACTCTGCAATCGATTGTTGTTGGTTTGTTTCACAAGTAGTTATGTTTCCACTCTGCAATCGATTGTTGTTGGTTTGTTTCACAAGTAGTTATGTTTCCACTCTGCAATCAACGTGCTCAGATGCGACACACGATTGTTGTTGGTTTGTTTCACAAGTAGTTATGTTTCCACTCTGCAACGTGCTCAGATGCGACACACGATTGTTGTTGGTTTGTTTCACAAGTAGTTATGTTTCCACTCTGCAATCGATTGTTGTTGGTTTGTTTCACAAGTAGTTATGTTTCCACTCTGCAATCAACGTGCTCAGATGCGACACACGATTGTTGTTGGTTTGTTTCACAAGTAGTTATGTTTCCACTCTGCAACGTGCTCAGATGCGACACACGATTGTTGTTGGTTTGTTTCACAAGTAGTTATGTTTCCACTCTGCAATCGATTGTTGTTGGTTTGTTTCACAAGTAGTTATGTTTCCACTCTGCAATCAACGTGCTCAGATGCGACACACGATTGTTGTTGGTTTGTTTCACAAGTAGTTATGTTTCACAAGTAGTTATGTTTCACAAGTAGTTATGTTTCACAAGTAGTTATGTTTCCACTCTGCAATCGATTGTTGTTGGTTTGTTTCACAAGTAGTTATGTTTCCACTCTGCAATCAACGTGCTCAGATGCGACACACGATTGTTGTTGGTTTGTTTCACAAGTAGTTATGTTTCACAAGTAGTTATGTTTCACAAGTAGTTATGTTTCACAAGTAGTTATGTTTCCACTCTGCAATCGATTGTTGTTGGTTTGTTTCACAAGTAGTTATGTTTCCACTCTGCAATCGATTGTTGTTGGTTTGTTTCACAAGTAGTTATGTTTCCACTCTGCAATCAACGTGCTCAGATGCGACACACGATTGTTGTTGGTTTGTTTCACAAGTAGTTATGTTTCACAAGTAGTTATGTTTCACAAGTAGTTATGTTTCCACTCTGCAATCGGCATTTTGTTTTTGTTTTGTTTGTTTGTTTGTTGTCATTTGCCAGTGTCGTAACACAGATTAATGTGTATTGTCTTTGGTCCCTGGCGTTGACATCAAGCAATCGACTAAATTCAATCTTTTATTGCTTGAGTACAAAGCTTTTGGATATTTTGTATGTGTGTATTTTATTTAATATTTTTTTGTAATGTGCGTTTTTTTTTTTGTGCAGAACAAACAATTTTTCTTTCTTTCTTTCTATGTATTTTATTTCTATGTTTATTAATTATATATACGTACTTAATATAGGTGCTTACTATAGTATTGTGTGTATCTGTTTTTGGGAATAAAAGCACGTTGAAAACAAATTCATCCCAAAAATTCACAAACAAATACATTTTCGTACGCACAGTAAAGATGTAAAGGCGACTCCGGCGAACTCCGAACAAGCGTTTACTTCTTTTACTTTCATCTCCGTTGTTGCTTGAAGTACATCGTAATTATCAAGCTACCCGTAGACGAAAACTAAGATATTTTGGTGAGATGTGTTATTTTTCAGTGTTGGTAAAATTTGTTATATTTTTTAGGGAGGGTTCCGTACCTCAAAAGTAAAAAAGTTGGTAAAAATGCCTAATTTGGCAAGAAGCAAAGTCGGTCTTCCGACTTTTTCCTTTACTGTTGCTGTGAGACCTTGCTTCTTGCTTAATTTAATAATTCTAGGTCAACGGGAAGTACACTATATACCATGGGGTATAATGGGGTAAATATGGATTTATGCGACATATTTTGATACTCGCAGATAAATCAAAACCAAAAAAATTAAGGGCCATCTGGCCTTATATTTTTATATTCTCCTGTTGAATTAAAAGCTTGATTTTTGAGCTCCAAGAGACTGCAGACCTATGTATTTGACATTAATTTCAACTTGGTAACTCCAGGCGTTCTTGATAAAACATTCTTGACAGACAGACAAACAGACGGATGGACAACAACGTGTTCCTAATAAAATGGTGTCACGCTTTACACGGCAGTAGCTTATTCAACGTTCATTATTATTAAAATTAAGATCATATCCTATTAAAACTGTAGCATCATCTCATGAAACAGTTTCCATAAAACATATTTTTTATTTTCAAGTTCTTTTTCACTTAGCTCTATAATTAACCCAAAGCCCTTGCTACTTCCCCAACACAAAGACTACCAACACATCCACTTATCTCCCGAGGACAAAAGTACCTACTAATTCGGCATAAATCGGCTAAATCCGTATGCATTCGGAAGTCGATCGCTGTGACGGCTATTAGCTCCGATTGATTTATTGAGAGCTTAAATTTAAGTAAGTGATGTCGATACGCAATAGGGATCGTTTTCCTGCTAATTTAAAGGGAAATAAATTCAATGAATTGGCTGACAATCAAAGTTTGCAATCATGGGGAAGACATTTTCCAGCAATGGAATGTCAGAGCCGAATTTAATTTTAACAGCTTAGTTTGTTTAGAAATAGGACAGTATTTCTCACATAAATAATACGATTATTATCAATTTATTTTTAACTTATTTTGAGTACTCCATGTTATGATTTCTATTACCCAAAATGCTACTACGAAATTATGATTCAACTTATCTATTTTTTAAGACACCGAAGTATTCTTATTGCTTGCTACACTTGCTATGAGCAGACTACGCTGCTACGCCGTAGCATCTCGTAGCACGTCTCTAGCAATAATTTATTAACGACCTTTTTGTTAACCATTTTGTTTTACTACAGTATCTAAGCTTTAACAGTCACAGTGATCGACCTCGTTAAATATTAGTAAATAGTTATAACATTTAAATACATACATTTCTGACGTACTGATCAAATGTCCTCACCGCGGTCCTCCCGAGCAGCAACGCATCCATCTCACTCTCCGGCATAGGAACCACGGCTACCGTGGGCGCGGGACCGCCCTTCATCGGCACATTCATTTTGAACCTTATATTCTTTGCACTAAGACACAAAATCCTTCATCACCAAACACAATTTACAGGAACAAAAGTTTATTTACAGGAACTTCTAATTTCTGCTTTGAACACAATATGACCTTTCAAAGAAACCAACTTGAAGTCACGATTGCGTCAGTGTAAATACAAGTTAACTTCTACGACACAGAGCACACTTTGCAATGTTATCACAATAAAACGCACCAGTCATTTAGAATAATGTACATAAAATTCATTTATTCTCGTCTCAGCGTCCGTGTCTTGTTCAATTAAATATATTTTATCTTTCACATAATATAATTGAAACTGAAACTGATTGTATTGCTCTTTTAATTTAAACCGAGTGTTTTTAAAAATAAAATTGCTTTTATTCTCAATTGAATTCTATTTTTGAAAAATTTAAATTATAAATTGACCTTTTGTTTTTATATGTTGAAATGATATGGTTCGAAATTATTATTGTCTTTTTTGAATATGTATAAAATTATATTTAGTTTTAATTGAATAGTTTTTTTCATATTTCAGTTAAAACACTCACTGTATTATTTGTTCATTCGCACACAATATGTTGTCTCACACAATCTCGGAGTGTTATATCTCTTTTATCTTTCCCGTTGATCCCGTGCGTTCAGTCTTCACTATTATTTTTCTTGAGTTACTATTTATTGGTTCAAGGATAGGAATGAAAATAAAATTCGTTTTTGGACCGCTGTTACTGATGTTATATCTATCTGTAACATTTTATTACATTGTGGTATTGTTTGATTTTAATATGAAAGAAAGTATGTACCATGATTCCTGTGGCTTTTTTAAATGTTTTACGTATAAAATCAACATAAATAATAATTCGTATCAATGTTATGTTTACATAAGTAGTTGAAAAGAAGGTAATAGGATTGCCCACCATTTCAGGTATAAAACGATATACTTAACCTAAACTGTGACGAATAGTCATAAAGATCATCATCATGTCCCTGACCTTGACCCGTATTCCTTGGGCTCAGCGCAGCACGCTATGTTCTTCCTCTGTCTCCTCTCATACGGCACGCCGTTATTCACTCCCTTCTCTTAGAGACCTTTACGTACAGGTGTTATAATAATAGGATAAGTCGTTAATGACATTGCTGAGGCTTCAATATAATAGGCTTAGACGAATGTTAATTTAATCCCGAACATAAACTACGTCGATCTAGTCAGATTTCCACGCTTGACTTAGCGTATATTGAGTTCAACCTTGTCAATATTCTTTTACATGACAAGCAAATATTCATCCATACTAATATTATGAATACGAATCTACAGTCCGGCCGTCGAGAGAACGCTTTCCTGACATCTGTCGGTGCGACAATCATAGTAACTAATAAATATCTAATTCGCCAAACACATTCGTTTGTATGAAACTGGCAGGTGCCAAGAACACATTGTCTCGTCAGCGCGCTGTAACTCTGTTTGTCTGTTACCTCTTCACGCCTCAACGGCTGAACGGATGTTTGGCTCATGGATAGACCACGACCTGGGTTAGAACTTTTATACTGGTAGTTCCTTCCCGTGGGACAATTTCCGAGCTCCACGCGGGTGAGGCCGCGAGGAGAAGCTTACTTTCTGTATAGTCACATGTTCTAGTTATATTGATGGTGTCAGAGAAATGTACTTTTTTTACTACTGATTAAGAGTGAAAGTTTTGATTTGAATTTACAGTCAATTTAATTTGATCGTGTAAATAATCCGTTTCTCGGACGGTACATAAAATATACTGCCCCAGAGAGCCACTTTGAATTGCTGTTTTTTTACTTTTCCGCTATTTGCAGCTTCCTACTTACATATCTCCAGTACACTTTTGTTGCAAATTAATCTCTAATTAGTAAACACAAGAACGCTCTCAGCGTATCTGTTCGCTTCATTAAGAAGAGTCCTAGTTACCGCACACACTCAGGATTCTTTGCAAATGAGTGCACTATCATTACCATAGTAAGAAGTTGAAACGACTTCTGCTTATAATAGCGTTTAGTACGTTAGCTCGTTGCTGAGAGACAGACTATAATACTTCACATGCATGTTATTACACGCTCTTCAAATCAGGTTTTACCATGCTTTGGCAGAAAAATTTACATGATGTTGGCTCTCAGAATGGTTGTTAGCACTAACCGGTTTATAGAGGTATGCGGAATAGGGTGTAAAGTTCACTAATCCTCTATAGAAAAAAGAGGATCCTCCGACCGGATGGCTGTCGTTTATGATGGGCAACTGCCCGAAAATTGAGGTCGGGATGTTGTATACATGCTATGTAGTTGCGCGGTAAACTCTGTTTGCGCGATGCAGGATTTTACGTGACGTCAGTATGGCGCGTAGTTCATACCTATGTGGCGTCGTAGATACCGCTACAATGGGACTGCAACATAACTAGTGAAATGCGGGTGTACTGTACAGTGTACAGCGTGTATCAGAAAGGTGTGCTCATATCTAGGGATGGTGTACACACCATCACATTGAACAACTTTCTCAGGCATCCCATACATTTGGGTGGAGTAGGTTTTGAAGTTTTGTATGGGACAGTTGATAATTCTTTCGTGTTTTCGTTGTTGGTCCCTCAGCCATCAGGAAATACGAGATGATGTTATTTCAGTCAAACATTAGGTTTTGTAACTAATCATAAGATGTAGACAGTAGTGTATGAATTGAATAGTACACCTACATTTAGCTAGTTATGCCTTAATGATATTCTCTCTGCGATTCCGAAGACTGGTTCATGTTAATACAAATGATATTAACAATATAATGTTATACAGAACGAGTAGGCGTGTGACATCGGAGCGTGCCTCCAAAGTATTCAAGATCGATATTGGTCTAAAGTTACCTAATTAGTCTTACAGCGATACAGCGGTGCGGATGTCTTTGACAAAGTTGTGATTCTAATATAATATGTATTATAGTGAAATAAAATATTGTTGTCATTCTTTTAAGCATCCTGATAATATATCATCCCTGTTTATATTAAGAGGGTGCTCATACAGCTCTTTAAGTTTGTAATAGTCATAACTCAAACATTTGACGAAAAATTTGATGAAAACACGTTTCGTACCAATGATAACTTGAGTTACATTTGTGATTTAATTGTTGATTTTGCGATTTATTCCGACTGATCCCCTGAGCCCCCCTCCACCACCCCTCCTTGATCTGATCCCCTGAGCCCCCCCTCCACCACCCCTCCTTGATCTGATCCCCTGAGCCCCCCTCCACCACCCCTCCTTGATCTGATCCCCTGAGCCCCCCCTCCACCACCCCTCCTTGATCTGATCCCCTGAGCCCCCCCTCCACCACCCCTCCTTGATCTGATCCCCTGAGCCCCCCCTCCACCACCCCTCCTTGATCTGATCCCCTGAGCCCCCCCTCCACCACCCCTCCTTGATCTGATCCCCTGAGCCCCCCCTCCACCACCCCTCCTTGATCTGATCCCCTGAGCCCCCCCTCCACCACCCCTCCTTGATCTGATCCCCTGAGCCCCCCCTCCACCACCCCTCCTTGATCTGATCCCCTGAGCCCCCCCTCCACCACCCCTCCTTGATCTGATCCCCTGAGCCCCCCCTCCACCACCCCTCCTTGATCTGATCCCCTGAGCCCCCCCTCCACCACCCCTCCTTGATCTGATCCCCTGAGCCCCCCCTCCACCACCCCTCCTTGATCTGATCCCCTGAGCCCCCCCTCCACCACCCCTCCTTGATCTGATCCCCTGAGCCCCCCCTCCACCACCCCTCCTTGATCTGATCCCCTGAGCCCCCCCTCCACCACCCCTCCTTGATCTGATCCCCTGAGCCCCCCCTCCACCACCCCTCCTTGATCCCCTGCTGGAGATCGAGGAGGTGGATACCCAACATTTTCTTTCCGTCGGGAATCGTTTTTTATTTTGTTTATAGGTGTGTATGTATCTATTAGTATTGATTCTAGTATTTTATAGTTATTTCCGAGCTACCTATCCAATTAGTTGCGCCTGCCATGTTTTGTATCTGCATCACCCTAAGGTTGACTTGTAGAAAATGCCTCAGGCATTAAATGCCATTTTTTTCAGTATTTGTTAAATTGTGCCTACAGCATTTGATCAACATACAACCTAATACTGCGCTGCAAATTAAAAAAAAGAAAATCCCGCAAAAACATGAGTGTCCTCCAGTCTATTAGATCCTTCGTCAAAAGTTGTGATTAACACTTTGCGGGACATTAAAGCCCCAGACATAATAACAATAAATCTTCTATTGTGTCTCGTACAGTGTCCTTCAATGGGTTAAAACAACATCTGACAAAGGTATATATTTCAAAGATCTTAATTTCATGTGGTTTTCTAAATTTGACGCAGATGGATTATAGAATCCACTGTTTTACAAAACCGCTAGTTGTTTCACAAAACAGCTCCGTTATGTAAAACAACTGAACAACGTTCAGCTGGATTGTCATTGCGCTACGTTTTACAAAACTGCTACCGACGTTTAGACGTAATGCAGAATGGCTTATTTGCAGTCACAATGAGCGTCTTTCATAAAACTCTCTATAACTTTTAACTCAAATCACTGTTTTCACTTGAGTTAAGGTATTTTTTCCTCGTATTAATCGTTGTATTTATATCTGTTTCGGACGTTATTATTGTTGTTACGACACACAGAGCCTCGAGCGACAAAATTTTAAAATAAAAATTTCAGTCTGATGTTTCATTTCACGCTGTTTTTCAAAACCGCTAATCGTTGAGAAGCTGCATTGATAAATGCAAGTCATTTATGCAATTCTGCGTGTTCAAGTTCAGTAATTATGGAAAACCGCTGAACATTGTTCAGTTGTTTTACATAACGGAGTTGTTATATAAAACAACTAGTGGTTTTGTGAAACAGCGGATTCTAAAATCCATCTGCGACAGATACATCACCATAACATAACATCACGCCTTATCCCCCGAAGGCTTAAGTAGAGGTATATTTACACTCCCACATTTCGCCAGAAGTGATTTATATTAATAGGTTTATATGAAACTATTTTCGGTTACAAGTGGGTGTTTCTCGCTATTCATACAGTTTGCGATAAGGTTCTACGTCGGCGCCATCAAACGCAAATTAGTGAAGTCTGCCCTGATTGAGTTTTAATATTTACCTCGCATGTTTACCGTTTATAGTGTTAGTATTATTATTGTACCGTTAGCTAGAGTATATGAATTTGATTTACACAGTGGATTATACTTATTTTGCGTAGCTGTTGTTACTGCCGAATAAAATGAAATCCTACTTACTTATCTAAAATTTCGGCTCAAAAATAATTATTTAATATCTGATAGAGAAATCCTTCAAACATTTTCCCTACTCAAAATTGTTGCAATAGGAAAGGAACTGCAAAATGAGGCCAATAACGTTCTCCTGTTTGAGATTTTGTGGTGTTCATTTTTTGGCTTTTATTTGGTATCTTTCACTCGAAGTGAAATATCTGAACACAAATGAATCAAAGTGAAAAATAAAATATTTCGGCACTTTCACTCGCCTACCAAATGATCGACAAATGTAGAGATTAGATTTCATAGGAATGTACCTTCAAATGAAACATAAATTCACTTGAGTGAAGCTTCTGAACTTCTGATATCAGATCAGCTTACCAAGTTCAATTCGAACGTTTATTGTAGTTTCCATGATTGGCAGTGGACAATGTGGACATTACAGACTTGTGATACGTTTCTGGTTATAATTAAGATATGCAGGGAACCAACAAAAGTGTCACTTGAGTTAGTACCTACTGGGTTTAGTCTCCGAAATCTGATAAGTGTAATTGGATTTTTCTATTCGAAAAAATCTCTCTTTGATGCGCGAATTTGGATTTATGCCCGATGAGAGGACAAAAGGCTGGCTCTCATGGAATGAAATCTAATTATTATTGTCTTTAGGACAGGGTCGGAGATTATAAGTACCTACATAGGTAGATAATGTATTGCATTATGTTCTCAAAACAATAATTAAGAAACCTAATCAATATATTCCTACTGAGAGAAAATTTATTTGGAATATTTAGGGAATACTGTTGTGATTATTATCATAAGCGACGCCAAGTCAGCCGCACCTGTTGACACACCAAGTCAGCCGCACCTGTTGACACACCATGTTGACACACCAAGTCAGCCGCACCTGCTGACACACCATGTTGACACACCAAGTCAGCCGCACCTGCTGACACACCATGTTGACACACCAAGTCAGCCGCACCTGTTGACACACCATGTTGACACACCAAGTCAGCCGCACCTGCTGACACACCATGTTGACACACCAAGTCAGCCGCACCTGCTGACACACCATGTTGACACACCAAGTCAGCCGCACCTGCTGACACACCATGTTGACACACCAAGTCAGCCGCACCTGTTGACACACCATGTTGACACACCAAGTCAGCCGCACCTGTTGACACACCATGTTGACACACCAAGTCAGCCGCACCTGCTGACACACCATGTTGACACACCAAGTCAGCCGCACCTGCTGACACACCATGTTGACACACCAAGTCAGCCGCACCTGCTGACACACCATGTTGACACACCAAGTCAGCCGCACCTGCTGACACACCATGTTGACACACCAAGTCAGCCGCACCTGCTGACACACCATGTTGACACACCAAGTCAGCCGCACCTGCTGACACACCATGTTGACACACCAAGTCAGCCGCACCTGCTGACACACCATGTTGACACACCAAGTCAGCCGCACCTGTTGACACACCATGTTGACACACCAAGTCAGCCGCACCTGTTGACACACCATGTTGACACACCAAGTCAGCCGCACCTGCTGACACACCATGTTGACACACCAAGTCAGCCGCACCTGCTGACACACCATGTTGACACACCAAGTCAGCCGCACCTGCTGACACACCATGTTGACACACCAAGTCAGCCGCACCTGCTGACACACCATGTTGACACACCAAGTCAGCCGCACCTGCTGACACACCATGTTGACACACCAAGTCAGCCGCACCTGCTGACACACCATGTTGACACACCAAGTCAGCCGCACCTGCTGACACACCATGTTGACACACCAAGTCAGCCGCACCTGCTGACACACCATGTTGACACACCAAGTCAGCCGCACCTGTTGACACACCATGTTGACACACCAAGTCAGCCGCACCTGCTGACACACCATGTTGACACACCAAGTCAGCCGCACCTGCTGACACACCAAGTCAGCCGCACCTGTTGACACACCATGTTGACACACCAAGTCAGCCGCACCTGTTGACACACCATGTTGACACACCAAGTCAGCCGCACCTGCTGACACACCATGTTGACACACCAAGTCAGCCGCACCTGTTGACACACCATGTTGACACACCAAGTCAGCCGCACCTGCTGACACACCATGTTGACACACCAAGTCAGCCGCACCTGCTGACACACCATGTTGACACACCAAGTCAGCCGCACCTGCTGACACACCATGTTGACACACCAAGTCAGCCGCACCTGCTGACACACCATGTTGACACACCAAGTCAGCCGCACCTGCTGACACACCATGTTGACACACCAAGTCAGCCGCACCTGTTGACACACCATGTTGACACACCAAGTCAGCCGCACCTGTTGACACACCATGTTGACACACCAAGTCAGCCGCACCTGCTGACACACCATGTTGACACACCAAGTCAGCCGCACCTGCTGACACACCATGTTGACACACCAAGTCAGCCGCACCTGCTGACACACCATGTTGACACACCAAGTCAGCCGCACCTGCTGACACACCATGTTGACACACCAAGTCAGCCGCACCTGCTGACACACCATGTTGACACACCAAGTCAGCCGCACCTGCTGACACACCATGTTGACACACCAAGTCAGCCGCACCTGCTGACACACCATGTTGACACACCAAGTCAGCCGCACCTGCTGACACACCATGTTGACACACCAAGTCAGCCGCACCTGTTGACACACCATGTTGACACACCAAGTCAGCCGCACCTGCTGACACACCATGTTGACACACCAAGTCAGCCGCACCTGCTGACACACCAAGTCAGCCGCACCTGTTGACACACCATGTTGACACACCAAGTCAGCCGCACCTGCTGACACACCATGTTGACACACCAAGTCAGCCGCACCTGTTGACACACCATGTTGACACACCAAGTCAGCCGCACCTGCTGACACACCATGTTGACACACCAAGTCAGCCGCACCTGCTGACACACCAAGTCAGCCGCACCTGTTGACACACCATGTTGACACACCAAGTCAGCCGCACCTGTTGACACACCATGTTGACACACCAAGTCAGCCGCACCTGCTGACACACCATGTTAACCTACTTCCCTCACCATAACAAACGAACGTCGGCGGTTTGTGAACGTAACAAACATGACCTTTGTTAAAGAGTCTTGTCCCACTACGAGGTAAAGGCTTCAACAGAAAATGTTAAATCAGGGAAATTCATTGTTAAACAAATAGACTTCCTATTTAAATTATCCGTATACTACTCTGTCAAAAAACTACCGGGAAAAGATCAATAATGCACAAAACGTTAGTTATTCATCCAAATTTATTTTATCGCCTTCAAAGTATGCTCCTTCAGAAACGATACACTTACGCCAACGAATAATACAATCATCAAAACATCTTTTAAACGCTTTTTCCGGAATTGAGTTTAGTTCTCACCGCGAATTCTGCTTTGTCTTCTACCAAATGAAAACGGGTGCCACGAAGTGGTAATTTGAGTTTAGGAAAAAGAAAGAGGTCGGTCGATGGTATCCGTTGAGTTTTTGGAAAAATTTCCTTCACAAATCTGGCCTTTTTCTTCGAATTTGCTCTCTTAAACGCCACATAACGCTCAAATAATATACTTTATTTTCTTTTTGAGTGTACAACACCGCGATAGAATATATTCAAATTATTACAAGTGTCATTTTTGTCAGTTGTATGATATGGAGTATGGCAATCTTACCATATATATTGAAAAAAAAAAAACGTAGGGAGTCTATTTGCTTAATAATTAAATTCCCTGATAGTACGAGCATTGATCATTGCGCTGACTCACCCACACGTACTTACGTAGAAACATTTAACTACGAAAACCACCCTTTAATACTACTAAATAAAAACGCTGTCCATATCAAATTTTTGATACCGTGGATGTCCGCGCGGTTCATACCTGTCTATCTTATGAAAAGGACATTCAATGCACGTTTTATAAAATTAACTTAATGAGGAAACAAATGCACTTTTTCCTCCAATTTCAACAAAATTAGCCCACCTTTTCCTTAAAACCCAATAAATTATCATCGTCTGCACATCGATCGCGGCGGGGTATAAATCTCCATTGAGCAGCAAGGTGGGTCCTGACCTGGCTGGGAGCCGGGACAGAGCGCTATACATCATTGTATACTCTGGAGGGAGGCGTCAGGGGTGCGTTACTGAAGACAGATGGCGCAATCTGAACGAGGTGTATTGTATTGTACCTTGATAAAAGCAGGAAAACTCAATTATTTATAAGAAATAAAATATTATTTGCCTGCAGTATGAAACAATCTTTAAAAAACTACGCTCCAATTAAAACGTTTTTAATTACGTTTAAATAACTCAATTCATTGAAACAACGAGAGAAAAACTATATTGCGGTGAAACTTTAAAACAAGTAATGGCGGATTTCACGAATTGAACACGATCAGCGTGTTCACAAGTGATGTGCCAGTGTGATTATTATTGTGGAATGTTGACACTGACAGCTCTTGAACATGGTTAGACCTGTTGATCGCGTTCAGACTCACCCTCTTCCCGTAGGGGTAGGCAGACACTACAAATTGCCCCCTGCTGCTGCTGCTGCTGCAATCCTTACATGCTCCTTTTGGCTCTTTTAAATAGAAATCCAAATTGAACACAAAAAGGCGTAGGTATTGTAGTAAACAATTTTATAATCATTTAAAGTTAATTTAAGGTCTCCCAAATTATTTGGCTTAAATTTTTTAATGCAATTTAAACACAAAATTGGAATAAGTGCCTACTCCCACGCACCACACGCTCCCACATTCTGACGCGCCATGTTGTGTGAACACTGTGTGCGTCGTCACCGCTGTGTGAACGTGCGCTTGTGTATTCAAGCGTTGCGTTTAACGTTGAGGCTTTAAACGTTTACATACTGAGCGAGGCATCTGCTTGATAAAATTCAAGATCGTGTGAACAGACTTTAAGCTATTTCTGACCTACTGTATTTTTTTCTGTACATCTTTGCGGGATGAGACGTCAGGTTGATCAACATCATAGATTAGGTAGAACTAGAACGATAAGAGCCAAGCAACTATCCACTTACTAAAAATAACGAATTTATCTTGTTTCTTTGCTTTGTGCATTTTTAATTTCCTGTGCAAGTTCAAAGTAGATCGAGTACTAGACTAGCGCAGGAAATTACTTAGGTAGGTACCTACTCTTTGCTTTTATTTCCTTCAATCCGTCCGTCCATCAGTTGTTTCAGTTGTAAACGTCGACATCATTATCATCATCACATGGAAAAAGGATGTATAATGGCAGTAAGCTGGCATGCGTCACAAATGACTACTATTTTGGTTGATAAACTGAAAGTATTTACTTGTTTGTCACTTTTAAACATTGAACTAGTGGTCGTTACTAGTGAACGGCTGATCTTATCAAATAATAACAGACATTAGCAGCCGATATGTTTACTGACACTGTCACTACGAGTATGTGTGCTGAATTGACAGCTTGTTTATATCGACGAGGTAAACACGACGGAATACTTCGAATATTACAGTAATGGATAGTGGATAGGTAGTCGGCTTAGCATAATGTTACAGTAATGGATAGTGTATAGGTAGTCGGCTTAGCATAATGTTACAGTAATGGATAGTGTATAGGTAGTCGGCTTAGCATAATGTTACAGTAATGGATAGTGGATAGGTAGTCGGCTTAGCATAATGTTACAGTAATGGATAGTGTATAGGTAGTCGGCTTAGCATAATGTTACAGTAATGGATAGTGGATAGGTAGTCGGCTTAGCATAATGTTACAGTAATGGATAGTGGATAGGTAGTCGGCTTAGCATAATGTTACAGTAATGGATAGTGGATAGGTAGTCGGCTTAGCATAATGTTACAGTAATGGATAGTGGATAGGTAGTCGGCTTAGCATAATGTTACAGTAATGGATAGTGGATAGGTAGTCGGCTTAGCATAATGTTACAGTAATGGATAGTGGATAGGTAGTCGGCTTAGCATAATGTTACAGTAATGGATAGTGGATAGGTAGTCGGCTTAGCATAATGTTACAGTAATGGATAGTGGATAGGTAGTCGGCTTAGCATAATGTTACAGTAATGGATAGTGGATAGGTAGTCGGCTTAGCATAATGTTACAGTAATGGATAGTGGATAGGTAGTCGGCTTAGCATAATGTTACAGTAATGGATAGTGGATAGGTAGTCGGCTTAGCATAACGTTACAGTAATGGATAGTGGATAGGTAGTCGGCTTAGCATAATGTTACAGTAATGGATAGTGGATAGGTAGTCGGCTTAGCATAATGTTACAGTAATGGATAGTGGATAGGTAGTCGGCTTAGCATAATGTTACAGTAATGGATAGTGGATAGGTAGTCGGCTTAGCATAATGTTACAGTAATGGATAGTGGATAGGTAGTCGGCTTAGCATAATGTTACAGTAATGGATAGTGGATAGGTAGTCGGCTTAGCATAATGTGGCACTTTGTATGTATGTACCTATACTATACTAAGTGGTCGGTTTACCATAATATTGAGTGTCACTGTACTAGAAGTATTGTCACCATTTTGTTTTACTTTGAAAAAGAGACTTATCCCGTCAAACGCTCGCCTACTTGAAGCCGTTTGCATGTAAGCGCTCAACGGTTTCCATAATTATATTTATTGTTGTTTCGAGTGTATATTTCTTATGAATCGGTGGGTCATACGACATTTAAGAAGTTAAGCATCAAAATCTTATATCCTGAAATAACCAATTAATCATAGCTCTCTCATTCATCATCTCTCGAGATGAATGTATGACATACAACTATATACGAAATATCTGTGTTGAGCAAACTTCCCAAAATGAAGTTACACCTTTTATTTAGGTCATCACAAGCTACCCACCTACCTATAACTATCTAAATGATTCCCCTTAACGCGATAGGAACGATCTATCCCCCATTGCCTTCCAAGTGACAGCGACATGTTACAAAGGTTCATTCATTCGGACAAAATGTATCTGTATGTTATCTTATTCATAACTTTCTTTGTAAACCCACACCGCTGTGGGAACTACTCGTGACGTTACTGAGCAAAACGCAGAAATTGGAGAAGGCACACTAATGTAGTCCACAATAGGTACCAACTAATACAAAGTACGATTATTAGATGTTTGGTCAATTTGATTGTCTGTGCCTGTCTTTTAAAATAAGTAAAAGATTCATAGAAACCTGTAAAGCCCATTCCGACGATAAAAATACCTTCAAATCAAACTCATATTAAAGTTTATTTTTAGTTTCCGTTGTAATTTCGTTGTTTCAAGTAGACTTTCTGTACTTTGTAAGCGTTAGTGTAAACCACTACATAGAGATTGAACCATGTTTTTGACGGACAGCTATAACTTAGCAATATGGAAATTGTTTGGGATAAAAGTTGCTTTTCGTTTTGGGAAAATGGCTAAAGTGAGAAGAATATAATTTTTGTGTTACCTGAACAAAGTCTGTATGGGATTTTCACATTATTTTTACACTAATACTACTTTTATCCTAAGCCTCTGCCCGCCACTTCGTTCGCGTGGAAATGCGTTTTCATTTTTAATTAATTAATGAACGCCTGCGTTCCTGCATATACTACATATACTAGATATAATACTACATGACACAACTCTTTCTAATTCAATTCATTTTAAAAGTAACGAAGTCTAAACAGAGTGAACATCTCATTCAAACCACAGACTATAAAACTGCCACTCGCTAATGGAAATAGGGCTTGTGTAAACGGTGAGTTGATAGGACTTTTATTACCTCATTAGATTTCATTCAGCTGTAGGTAGCACTGTATATGTATAGATACTGTATTTACGTCGAAAGCGACGACATTTTGCTTCGATTGCTACAATTCAACTGACTCGCAAGATGTTCCGCTACTCGAATCAAGACAAATGCTAAAGTAGAGTTTGACAAGTTTTTAACTCCAAACTCTCCAAACAGAAACCGAGTGTAAGTTTGTTCGAAGTTCCAGTACTTGTTCCGTTAAGCAAGAATGTATCGGCTCGACCTGAACAAGCGAATCATCCTGTTCAAACAAGTTCAACCCGCGACCTTCTCAAATTGTCAAGGTCATTTCGAATGAATACATTGGGGATTCTGTGGCTTAGTTACAAGTTGCCACTTGGAGCTCGCGTTTGAGTCGGTTTTTTGTAGATCTTGATACCAACATCTATCTAAATAGACATTTTGAAGTTGATAATTGAATAAATATTGATCATAAATATGTATAGTGCTAGTATTGAATAAAGCTTTATCATCTCAATTTAAAATGCTTTATTTTAAAATTCTTTGTTGCAGATTCATTTAAGAAAATAGTCTAGATCGTGAACAAAGCTTCCAAATCAGAATATCTTAGAGCGTTGCGTGGAGTCTACTCTCAGAGTAATTAAAGTGTTGTCAGTGTGCTCTAGAAACAGACTGTCTCACAGGGTACGTGTGACTAAGATGACTCTGTCTCACAGGGTATGTGTGACTAAGATGACCCTGTCTCACAGGGTATGTGTGACTAAGATGACTGTCTCACAGGGTATGTGTGACTAAGATGACTCTGTCTCACGGGGTATGTGTGACTAAGATGACCCTGTCTCACAGGGTATGTGTGACTAAGATGACTGTCTCACAGGGTATGTGTGACTAAGATGACTCTGTCTCACAGGTATGTGTGACTAAGATGACTCTGTCTCACAGGGTATGTGTGACTAAGATGACTCTGTACATAGCCTAACTTTTTCTAAAACTCAATATGCTATTAAAGACCGGTTACTGTGTGTACAGTAGGCTCCAAAAGTCCATAGGCAAAGTCACAAAGCAATAGCTTGACGTTTAGTTTGACTTACGACCTTCTTTTAATGAGTAATTAGACACACACACTCGCATATTACTCGAATATAGTTTCGTGTCATGTTCGTCTTGTTCACATAGTTCATAAAACTTTATGATTATACCCACAGAAATCTAAATAAATAAAACATAAGGTAGACAGATGCTTAACTCATTCACCGCTAGTCCCCGACTAAATAGAATGTTGTTGCTTCTTGGTTGGTGGATAATTTGATATGTGAAGTGTGTTTAATCTATTAGCGTTGTTGTAGTTCATTTTGAAACGCAAGCAAATTTAAATATCGAGATGATAGCTGCTGATATTATCGCGCTGCGTAAATATGGACTTATTATTATATCACAAATATTTGATGAAACCGGACTGACTGTGAGTATTATGATTTCATTATTTTATCGAACATTTATCTAAATCTCTGTATAAATGATGATCCTTGTAGTTATTTTTTTAAACGTTTTATATTTACCTACCATAAGCCCTAAATAGAAAAAAAATAATAATATTTCCTAAAGTTTATTTATTTAAAGTTTATTTTTTTAAAGTTTGTTTATAATATATAATCATTTTGTAACATTTCTATTTTCAAAATAATTTTGTTTCAAAATAGTAATAATATTTTATAATTTTGCTAGTAGCTTAACAGTATTCCTTTTTTGTTTTAGAGAAATTACCTACTGTGAGTCGGAGGGTCAAAAGATATAAGTAAGAGGGTAGCCTTGCCAGTCGAAAGCAAAGTGGAAGGCCCAGCTGGTCAGTGAATATGAAACAATTGGTTTCCGAGATATTTTGCCGAATTATTCAACAAGTGTTTACGAAGCGTTCGCCGTGCAAACGAAAACCAGCTCAAAAACATAATATTTGATTGGAAATAATAAACAAGAACATTTATACAAAGTATTAAGTTATAAATTGATTTTAGTAATATTAAAATAAAATTGTGTCATATCCGTATTAATAAGGATTATTTTGAGGTTTAGTTTCAATCTTCTTTTCATAATGAAAATGAATACTTAAGCTATAACCGCAATAAGTCCTAATAAGTATGACTGTTTATAACGAATAAACATTTTGAAATCACTTAAGTATAAAACATTTTTATTTTTAACCCCATATAACATAAGCATAACAATATAATAATAAAAACATAAAAATTATTACATTGTTATTCTCCTTTATTATCTCTATTGAATAAAAAAAAAAACCAAAAAGATAATTGTTGAAAAGAAAAATAATAGTCTCATCTCGAGATTGGAACCCAGACTTTCACGTTTGCTAAACCATTAGGTTACGTTACCAGCTATCTATACTTGCTATGATGAAGTGAATTTGAGCAGTAGTATGAACCCACCAAGGTTATGTGTAATTACGTAGTACCGTGTGCGTAAAAGCGACGATATGTTTTGTTTCGTTCGACGCTAGGACAGTAGAAAGATATTAATTATACTGTGACGCTCACGCTAGCCAATGCGTGTTCGACTTACACACACAGATGTGGCCTGCGGCGCGAGGCGGCCGGTATTATCACAGCAATTTGAACTTTAATATGCTTATGCAAAATTGATGCCTTACTGTACCTACTTCGGACCTCTTGAATTAGTTTTTCCGTAAAATAAACACCAATTTTCACAAAAAAAAAAAATCGGTTTATTAAGTTGTAGCATGGACTTTATAAGTCCATGAGTCGTAAAATGCCACAGATACGTGCGAAACAAATGCGATCTCTTTGCAAAAAAAAGTAAGAAATGTAGAATTTTACGAGGAATCACGTTAAGTAATGCTAAAGTAGAGTTTGACAAGTCCTCAACTTCAACATTCATAATTCAGAAGCTGGGTGGTTTTCTTGTTTTCAGTCAATGTTGAAGCTAGACTTGCTAGAAAAAACAACGTCGCAAGGTAAGTACGTGAGGTCTGTTCTCACTCTGATTCAATTTTCAGTTCGTGGGACGGAACGTAGTATTCGAATATTCTATTTTTAAACTTTTAAATGAATTTTCTCGGAATTTGAAATTGTTTCCAATAGACTCGGTTCTTTTGTTATTTTGTTTTTTGTCAGTCACAAAAAGCTAAATTCAATTTTCATTTTATAAATAAACTGCGGTCATTCATTTTATATTGTAAGCCATTTTTTCACAAAAAGATTTCACCACTTAGTTTCGAAAGTATCCAATAAAATATTACTTTTTAACTATCAGCTACCGCTTATATTGATAAAAAAGACATATTACCTACCTACTTTTCTATATACATAGGTGTACATATAAACTAGTAAAACGGATCGGTCAGCGGTCCCCACATGACTGCCGCACGGTCAGCACAGAATACTTCGGCACACAACGGCACAGCACTTTATAGAACATTAAATATACGTTACGGCACATAAATGGTCTAGACTGCGGCGTGGGGAGGCGTCTTACATGGAGGGATGATGGGCTTTCTAGTGATATTGGCTTTTATTGCGGTTGATAGTGTGCGTAAAGCATAATGAATTATAGTACGTAATAACAAAGCTAATGCATGGTGTGTTGAATATGTGATTGTCTTCTGCACTGGGGTGTAGGTTCGATCGAATATTATTTACTGCGACTTGCTTTAATTCTTGTCTTACAGAGGCCGATACAAGCTTTCAATGCTTTTAGAAAGCTGTCACACTTTATGGTTTTTCTTATGCAGCCAATCCTCCAAAAAAGATTATAGTTACAAATTTAAGCGTAAAGCAAGTCATGCAAGCTAGGATATGCATGATGGTTAGTTCGTTTATCATCCGAGTTTCACAGTTCAGGATACCTGTATCAAGCTTTTACCATTTACTTCAAAAAATCAACAAGACCCAACCCAGTTCATAGTCGTGAAATAAATTTAAAATAGTCTCAACGTAGGCATTACATGCGTCGGGCAAATTACACGGTCGGACGACTGTCCGGGACGAATTTACTTCATAAACATGAAAAACGTTCGCAAACTTGTTGGCAGTTTTACTACAGGGTTTTATGAAGTTATCAATAGCTATATTTTTCTGTAAGGACCTTTTGGATAAGTTGTCCAAAAAATGTAATATGAATGGGAAAAACTTGGATGTTTGTTATAAATAATGATGAGAAAATGGACGATTGAAATTTTTAAGACACATAGGTAAGTAGATGTGAAATGAATAGTTTAATAAATAATATTAAGGGAGTGGTATAAAAAAGAGCGCTCAAAATCCAGCGGTTACACTAATAGCGGGTGTTTAAATTTCCATGATATCTTATCCACGTAGACAGAATACTCGTATACCTACGTATATCTTTTCTATAAGTTCTATCTCCTTCCTTACTCTCGAAAGCAATCACTTTTTATTCCACGAACCAGTAACTAATTTTAGACAGGTATTTCGGGTATGTGCCCTTTAATTTTGCAAACTGGTCCCTAGACTCGTTTGGGTACAAACAGGGATCGCCTGACTAAGGGGTCGCGGTTTTCGCAAAAACATACACTGCAAACCCTATACAGAAGTTGAGGTTTAATCCTACCCTACTCCGACCCTAGTTAGTCTACCGTAAAACCGACCAAATGAGGGTAGGTACGCTAATAACGGTCATTATATAGGATTCATTGCTGCCCTCATTACACAGGAGTCTCGGTGTTACAGTGTTTAATGAAGACCTGGACGGTGACTGGAGCTGTAACCTTATGAAAGGTTTTAATTTAAAAATCGTGCAGGCTAAAAAGTATGGCTATTTTTATTTATATAGGAAAATCAATTGCCTGTGTTTCCTTTTAATAATTTAAGAAGTTCTAAGACTAGGCTAAAGCTTAGACTGCTGTGTCCCGAGTGTTTAATAGTTTTAATTCAACCCAATAAATAAAGTTTTCTTCATGCTCTAATTCACCGCCACGGTATCGATCCCGAACATAGGTATCGTAGATTATTACACGATCTATTTTTCATTAAATTATACATATGGTTAATAGTTCCTCTCCGGCGAAATAGGAAATATCTTTCTTTCTAATCTCCTGTTTTTAACCGACTTCAAACAAAGGAGGAAGTTCTCAGTTCACCGGAATCTTATATATTTTTTTGTTTATGTCTTCGAGTAATCGGGGAACGGTTAGGTACTCGAAGACGGCGGGACTGATTTGGAAATTTAGTTTTTTTTTGTTTATCAAGGTATACTTCCCAGGTGGTCCCATTGTCATCAGGTCAGGATCTGATTACATCGAGGGAACTCTTCAAATATTATGGGCACACTTATAGCGATTTCGGAATTTTTTGTTGTGGCAAACAACTAAAAAGTACAAAATAAAAACTTTTTTACAGAAAAAAATTACAGCTAACTTTTGTAAAAAAAAAATTTTTATCTCCTCCTTCGATTCAATCTTTCAATGTCAAAATATTTTAATTAATTGAAAACAAAATAAGAACAATTACCAATAAGCTTCACTTAAAATCTATTGAATACATAAGTTCCATTCCATTTCAACCTAAAATATTTTGCCCAAATTGTTTGAAACAAGAGCCAATTTAAAACAAAAGTTCCTTCATCGGTAACTTGTTGTCCTTTCATTAGCAGTTACTCAAATAATTTATTAAAACGATACTTTGTTCTAAAGACGAGCCAACACCTCACAACAGTTACTTCTTAGAATGAAGCAGACTGGCACAAGTTAGTTTAGAACCACTTATTTCTAAGAAATTACTGTTTAATCTTATTCAATGACTCTTTCAGAGTGGCTTTTAGTGTTCGTCTTGTTGATTCCTAAGAGTAACCGATCGTCCATCTATAAAAGGGACTGAATAAAGGACCGTATAGGACCTGAATAAAGGATCAGTAAGTGGACATTTCCAAAAACCGTTTGTAAATACAACGGCTCGTTAATATATTTTTTTAATGAAATTGATACTCTACTCAATTTAAACAATTCACAGTAACTGTTAGGTATTTCTGTCTGTATCTATTTACAGATCAGCATTTAAATACTTTACCAACAACTACCTACAATGTTGCCAAATCAGCATAGGTACTATAAAAAGAGATTGATGATTGCAGAACGTTAGTTTTGTCAAACAGAGACCAAAAAATAATGTACTATGGCCCGTTGTACCGTATGCACCATTGACCTGCGCCATCATCTGGTGCAGAGGAGACTAATTAGTTTCCTTTGCACCATTAATGGTGCAAAGGAATCTGCGGGCGGTCTACAATCTTTTATCAACACTGATCCGTTACCATGGCAACGCTCTAGCGTGGGAGATAACAGCTGACTGTCATCCCGCAGTTACTGAAGTCAGCTGATCGATGGATAGCACGAATGATTGATAACGTTATACCTATTCACTGGGGAGCGATAAGTGATTGATTCGGTGTACTTGGCTTTTAATGTGGTATGAAGTCACCACCAGGCCTATGTACAAATATGTGATGTATATCATGTGTTAGTCGCCAAGGACTTCGTATATAAGTCAGCTACTGAACGCTTTCGTGTCATTGTCCTTAAAATGTATTTTAATCACCAGATTTCTTTTTTGTGTAAGTTTACCTAGTATGTTAGTTATATTGTATTGCCCACTTTGTGAAACAATATTTAAAAAAAAACTTGTTTTGCATAATTTGGTGAATTATCATTGCGAGCGCAGAATAATATTGCTTTTAGCTTAGAGAAAAACGCGGATATCGGTATCTTTATAATATTCAGTAGTTTCATTTTTTTTTTACTAAAACCGAATGAACTGTGAGAGTGAGTTTCATCTCAGAGTAGTCTGGTAACAAACACCGACCTCGTCTAGTTTTAAAACATAATTTAATTTTGACGCGTCAATGTTTGTTTTGAATAAATTTACAAAAGTGAATACAAAAATAAATTGGTCCAGTCTTTACAAGAAACGACAAAGTGCAAAACATTTTGTTTTCTTAGAATAATGAGTACCGGTGCGCGACGGTTCAAACTGATGGGCTTACTTCACAATCCACGGCCTGATATAATACCTCACCATCTCAGAGCTGCAACATCACAAACAACTTTGTATGTACGTCTGTCTCTCAATCTCGAGGCAACAGCTGCGGCATCGAGGTAAGATATATCCTGAATTAGCACATAGAGTAGTTTTCATCGCGATTCTCTGGAAACTGAAGTTTTCGCAGGCAGAGCCGCGGGTATGACTAGTTTGTAGTTCAATTTACGCCTGTAGTTTCACTGAAGTTAAGTCAAAGTTGTGCAAGAGACAGTTACAGTTTAAAAACAATCAATTATGAAAGAAAGTTGCCGTAATATCTTAACAACTACTTCTGTTATTACTTTGTCGACTGTTCTACAAAGTGGAGATACTGATGTACAGGATTTTAATTTACTCATCTTCTACGAGATTTCATTGTCATTATTATTTGGTCAGTATAATTTTTCAAACGGATAATTTCATAAATAATAACAGCCGCACGGGTCGACTGAAGGTTAAGCTACGCTTGCCGCGGTCAGTTCGTGGATGGGTGACCATCGGTTACATATCGAAATCCGCCATGCCTCGGAAAGCACGCTAAGTTGTTGGTCCCGGCTTTCATTCGTAGATCTTTGACAGCCGTTACGGGTAGTCAGAAGCCCCGAAAGTCTGACAACTAGTCCTACCAAGGGGTATCGTGTTACCCAGTAATTCGGTTGTGGAGGTCAGATAGGCAGTCTCTCCTTGTAAAATACTGGTATTCGGCTGCATCCGGTTAGACTGGAAGCCGATTACAACAAAGTTGGGAAAAAATCTAGACAGATGATGTTCCTTATTTATAAAGGCTAGGCAGATTGATGAATGAGATAATTTCCTGATGCATGCCACCTGATGCACGTTTTTCATTCACTGCACAAATTGTCCCATGGATTAATGTGAACAATTAATATATCTCAAGTGGTGTCGGTTATCTCAAGTTACCTACTAGTTACCGTAAGTTACCTACTTATAGAATCCATGTTGAACCTGTTCACGCTGTGAAACGAGATAAGATTCGGGATAAGCTCTGCTCTTCTGCAAATGAAGAGCAATTCATGTAGTATAAACAATTCAATGCAAAAGAAAATTACAGCGAATTCAGTAATATAATGTGTGTTTTGTGTTTCGCCTACAACCCTATACCTATCCATTCACATTCACAATTCTTTACAAGTGTAAACAAAGCTCCAATAAACAAAGCCACAAGAACCACGTTGTTTGAAATTGTTACGTTTTTGTAAAATCGCACAGTTTTATAAAGTTTATTCCGCTGATTGACCGCGTTCGTGGGATTCTAGTCAAAAAGATTAAATTTGTTTATTTTAACGATCCAACTTTCTACGAATTGTTTTTGCGATCGACGAAATGTAAACTGATTTTGATAAATTTTGCACGAAATGCTGATTGAGTTTTGTTCGGTATACAATCACAATCGCAATTTATATAAACGAACGTGAATGAAGACACAGACATCGAAACTCGTAGTTTATCTTTTCGTGCATTTTCCAGACGCTGTCTCGCACTGTTGAATGAAATTCCATCGTTTTTTCAAAACACTGTGTTCATTTTAGCGTAACTAAATTATACTGAAAGCACTTTTCCCACTAAAAACTGTCCGACGTTACCAATATTTATTTTCGCTCACTTTCATAAAATACTTACTAAAAAATCAAACAATACCACAATAAGACACTTCACTACACTAGCTAATCTACGGGGTGTATAAATATAAATACTAAAGTGGTATGTATAAAAATATCGCTTAAACTTTGGAGCGGAGCGGGCGGTGAGCGGAGCGAGCGGAGCGCTCTCGCCGCGCGTCAGACGACCACTGCCGCGCCCGCCGCCGCCGGGCGGGAACAGATGCAAGCTCCGTTATCAGTTAGTGTCCTTAGCAGAAGTAGTTAGCATCGTGATCTGTGGGTACATATAGAGGAGGTACCTACGTGGAGGATGTGTTCTGGTAGATATGCTTTAAGGTTGTACGTTAATACCAGGGGTTGGGTATAGCAGCTTTGTCTATTTTGACCATTTAAAAGCTATCAATTTCTGAAATGAGATTAAATTTTTTTTAAGGACGCTTTGAAGCTTCTGCTTTTGGAAGATGCAACGTTCCGACAGTTCCACAGTTCAGTTTCAGGAGCATTCTGGATTTTATTACTCGAGTTTTGTTAGTTGTTATGAGATATTATCAATCAGGACATATTTTTATTACTTTTTACTTCCAGAGAACCACTAACAATGCACAGCTCTTATAACAACCTATTACAACGTAAACCCCTACTAATACTTCAAAAGGACATCACAACAGCGACCTAGATATAATTCCCACTAATGATATGACCTAATACCTGGAAACTGGAGCATCCTCGATACTGCCGGGAATCTGCTGGGGGGGGGGGGGGGGGCAAATACCTGAGATATTATTCATCGCTACGACGAACCTTCAAACCGAGGCTGTGCGATACGTCCCAGGACGATACTGTACCGGTGGAGCTAGCACGAACGCGCGAAGTAAACCTAACGCAAATTCAATCGTTTCGCATATAACATTTATTATCTTTGAAAGCTTTATTCTCTTATCTCTCTCTCTATCTTCGAAAACGTTATTCTTATTATATTAACTAAGAGTGAATCTTATTATGCTTGTCGCATTTTGAACCAAAATGCTGCAGCCACTAAAAAGCGAGTTAACAAAAACGAAAACCGACTTCGGGATCAGCCCGGAATAACTCGGATAGTTGTACGAGTATTATAGATTCACAATTGGATCGAAATTACGTTATATACGTTTATTTCGCGCGTTCGGGCTGCCCCTACCCGTTGTGGCAAGTGTACTTAAGTGCAGTCACGTGCACCTATATGTATACACCTAGCAACATTGTAACGCGACATTCTCGTGAAATTACGATACTTACTTGTAATACGACCACCTATGGCTTCGAAATTATTATGTCCGTAACAACATAATACTCGCTTTTCAATTTAGGTAAGTTTATACATTTGTTTATGTTCCTGACTGTACCTATGATGAACAAAGAGATTGTTTATGTTCCTGACTGTACCTATGATGAACAAAGAGATTGGTACTTATGCAGGCAGCTAACTTGCGACTACTTTTTAGGGTTCCTAAACTTCCGCAGTCCACCCGTCCGTCCATCCGTCCGTCCGTCTGTCTGTCTGTTAGTATATTTCTATTGCCGCTATAACAACAAACAATAAAAATGTTAACAGGGAAATAGTTACCACACGTGAATTGTCTTGTTCCCCCGACCCACCCCAACGCATCGCATCGTCTGCTATACTTCGTTTTCACTTGGCGTTCTTTGTGACTTTTTTGGGACGAAGTTCTATAACGGAGCTTACGGTGGGAGTAAACTGGTAGAATTCGTCACGTAACGAAAAAGCGTTATGCTCCTTCCATGTGACTTTTTATCATAATATATAATAGGAAGAGACAGAAAGAGAGATATAGTTTTCATGGATTTCGAGGGTGTTGAAGACAATAGCGAGGTCAAAATGAACACCCAAGATGGTGGCTGCAAATTATTTCAAATTTTTCGTCATGGGTGTCGTTACAACAAACAAACTCTTCAGCTTTATTATTAGTATAGACTACCTTCGGCCCGCGACATCGTCTGTTCCCCGACCCATTCCGTCGCATCGCATTACTTCGTTATCGCTTAGCATTCTATCAGATTTTTTTTCTTTTTGTATTTAATGCGTATGCCAACTGACCCTGCGTCAATTTGTCTTGTTATAGCTTGACAGTTGTGATTTGAATATACAAACAATTTAAGTTGGAAGTCAACTTGCTTAACTATTAACCCCTCTGACATTACGCTAATGAAACGACTCCTCCATCGCTCGCTAGGTAAGTGTTACATCGGCCGGCCCTGAGGGGTATTGCCGTAACTCAATCATTATCACGCCTGCTACTCAAATTGGCAATCACAGAGATTTTATTACAACCAGTGGGTTCCTCTGCTCAACTTTTAGATTTAAAATGCGGCTCAAAGCGGAAAGCAGTGATATAGGTTCTGATATTTAAAGTGACTGCGTAAACCAACCTCACGTAAACCAACCTCACGTAAACCAACCTCACTTAAAACCCTGTGGTTTAATGTTGTCAGAGATTTAGTTAACCGAACCTAACCTATGATAAAATCCAATTCAGCTCTATGTTGCCGTTCTAGGGATGCCCATAGACAATTTTAGCAAGAAGCTTTTCGCAGCCCTTAGGTAGAGGTCCGGGATCAACGTACGATCCATTCAGATTGCAATCCCCGCATCTCACTCAATTATGACCGTAACGCGGTCTGAGTGCGCACTATTAGATCAACATGCTTATAAAGCATTGTGGCATTGTGTATGCTAATGTTATCGTTGTGCGTGTGTGATCTTATTGTTCTTGCTAAAGGATGTCCGGCGAAGACAACGGATGGACTTCAACAATCGGGCATGTTCACTATGTTCAGTGTTTATGTTGTGGCTTTTTGAATCTACAGCCCCCTCAAATCTGTGTCGTACTTTCCTCAGAAGACCATTTCAGACACCAATCTACATGTTCTTCACATGATCTGACCAAGATTATGTCTGGACTTTAAAAGAGACTTCTGAGACCAGACTCCTCAGACCTCTGAGTTTGTTAGAGTTTGTTATTGGCAAACCTCTGTTCCTATAACTCACCGAATTTTTGTGGTTAATTTAATCTTATTCCTAAAAGTACCCGAACGTGGTCGGTATATATCCAACGATCCGTTAATTCTTTCAACTACGAACAAAAACCATCTTAGTGGTCCTTTAACCGAAGGGAGAAGCTAAAACGTTTAGATCTACGAGTACGTTATCTTACTTCAACCGAGTCATTATTCAAATAAATGAATCGAAAAGACTCTATCTTTTAAATTAATGGTTCATCGCTAAATTCAGACAGTTCATTGTAGACTGTTAAACGTTTTAAATTAGTAATTTCATCAGACTACTTTCATATGAGGTGACTGGTAGACTGCAGAGCCTCGTCGAAGCTCGTAATTTGCCTCCATTTAAACATATTTTACGAGCAATGGTGGCCCAGTGGAAACGGCCGCGACTTGAAGAGTTGTAGGTCATAGGTTCGAACCTTGACAGGCGCTGTACTTTGTGTAAATGATTTCATCACCACTGCTCTCAAAACAGTGAAGGAAAACATCGTGATGAAACCGGCATGTCCTAGAACCAAAAATTCGAAAACATGACATTCGCCAACCCGCACTGGGCCATATAATGGATTATGAGCCACTCCCTCTCACAGAGAGGAGGCCTGTGTCCCAGCAGTGGGATCAATATAGGCTGGTTATGCTTATGCATTGTAACTGTGAAAGCCTACACTCACCAGCACGTCGAGAGCACGCCTAGTAATCAATGCTTATTTATTTTATGTATGGAAAAAATAAATTTGAGCGTTAGTAGGACAATTGCATCATCACCTGCCTAGCTATTTCCCAACTATCTTGGGTCGGCTTTCAGTATCACCGATGCAGTTGAATACCAGCATTTTGCATGGAGCGACGACAATGTAGCTAACTACATAATATTGAGTATACAACTGCATAAAGTAGTACATTGCAATCGTTTCCATACGATTCAATCTTTGGTTCTTTCATTCTCAACAAAGTTTCCGTTCGCTAACATCCACTGAACACTTTGTTACTTATACACGTGCTCTCAAAGAGCTTCAAGCTCTAGAGCCTCCAGCTTAGCCCCTGTGATGTCTCCAGCGAGCCCTGAGGGCCTCGTTCTATGTTATTGGTTTAGGTTCAGAAATAAAAGCTCTTTCGGTCAAATACGGGTTTACTGACATATTATGTAAAGCTTCAGTATTTTGTGACGTCAATGCCTATTACCTAGAAGGTAGCTCTGTGCACGTGTTAGGGCTTTTATCTTTCTGGAACAAATGTATTGTATTCTGACTATTAACACCCACCAGGAACTACTCGCTGTGACGGGCAGACCAACTATTAGCGACGTGTACCGCTGAAGCTTATTGCTTATCGAAGCGCCAGCTGTTCAGCTCAACTGACCCTCATAGGTAAGTCTCTCTTAGATACTTTACTATGTCAATATTTATTGTTATTTACTAAACACTTTATTGCTCACCACATGAAACAAAAAATACAAACATGTTGTTTGCATTCGAGTCTTTTCTTGAAACTTTAATGTGAATTTGTTCCGTGTCTTAATTTGAATGCCTATAATTGCACAAATTGCATTTAAGCGTCGATTCTAAAATAATTGAATGTTTATACATTGTTTACTTATAACCATTTCACGTTAACACGTAGGTATTTATAACAAGACAAGTTGATTAGGTCACGCTGACCTCGGGGCTCGGGTGCGAGGACCACGCGTATTGGTCGGTTCATCTTGTTCAAGCTTTAATCAACTACCTGCTGCCTTGAGTCTCCCGCTGATAACAGAGATAAGGAACATGCTACTTTTATGAAGTGATACTTACCTTACTAGAGACTTTGACCTAGCGAAGTGAGGAGTTTCAATATAATTAATCTCCATCACCAAGCGCGGCCGATCCCACCACCACACGTCCTCTCATAAAGGCGCGCAACACTGCGTGCCACTTCTTTGGGCCTGACTATTCGAGCATCGATACAGCCCCAGATTCGCCACCCGCAGGCCCATTCTCATGGTGCCCGGATCTGGTGCAGGGCCATTGTTAACGTGGATGGACGACTAATATTTTTAACAAGATATTACGTAAGAAGACGATAAAACCAAGCTCCAAGCACTTGGCCCAGCCTGGGAATCAAACCTTGGACAACTGTTAACTGCGGCCCGTACACGATGCAACTAACTACAAACTAGCGTTAGTAAGTCGCGTAATTTTTGAGTGATCTCGTGGACGATGGGCCGAACGATTACTTTTCGGTCATTAATAGGTATGTCTGGCAACCAGAAGCCTGTTAATGTTAAATTAATTGTTAAAATTTGTTAGCTGGCAAAGTTCGGGAGGCGGTATCTTTTCAGTAATTGAGTTACAGGGGTTGGACGCTAACGGCGCGGGCAGAATACTCATATTTAATTCACTTATCTCCGAGCAGCGGAGTCAAATGACCATGATGGCGGTAATTTTAGTTTTTTGATTGCCTGATTCATATTGTAAATTAGAGAATACCCTGTAAACAGAATATAATACATCCCACCAAAAACATTTTCATGTAAAATGTCGCCAAGACGAGACCATGTGGCTCGCACTGTCAAAAAGTTATCAGATCTCATGTAGAGCCAAGCTTCTAACTCTACAAGCCCTAACTTCACAAACTCTACACCTTAGTCAAAATATGAGGTTTGGCCGTTTCGTTCCTACAAGAACTATTGAGAAAAGTAATGAACAGTGAATACATTTTTCACCTTACGCCCATGTGACGGTAGCGAAACGGAAGTTTGTATGGGAAAACCCATACAAACTTCCATCCCCTAATTTTAAGGATGGGGGGTGATTTACTAAAAATCCTGAAATATGTATTTTATTATTTATAACAAGGAGTTCCTAAATAACATTTCAGACGTCTAGCATCAAAATTTGCGGAAGTCTCATACAAACTTATTTTTTGTTGTTTGTGTACTACTACTAGCTTAACGAACCAAATGTCAGCTATCTAGGACTTCAGGAAGAACCCTGAGAGATCGATTTGCGGCATCCTTCGATGAGAGTCGGTCCATGTCAAATACTGGTATTCAGCTGCATCCGGTTAGACTGGAAGCCGACCCCAACATGGTTGGGAAAAGGCTAGGCAGATGATGTGACAAATACATCTTTCGGAATGAATTCTCTAAATTGTGGTGAAAATAAAAGTCCGTTGCGTAATTAAGAAGAACAACGCGCCACAAAGACAGACACGAAAAACTACTTTAATTTATATTAGGTATGTACAGATGGGGCAAACGAGCTGGTAGGTGTCTGCTACATGCTAAGCATCACCGGTCCACCACCCTCCAACATCAATAACACTGTTGACAAAATGATCAAACAGCAAATATTAATAATGCTGAAAATTATGCCGATGGCAACGCGACGGCTCAGCAATAAGGAGACTATTTGGTCCAAAGATAAAAGGCTCTAAAACCTTATCTATACCTTGAGTTCAAGGGTTGTCTGAAGAGTTTTTGACGACAAGGATGTCTTACGCTGCTATAGAGAGGAAATAAATATATTTTCACTTTCCGAAGCTATAAGTATTTTCATGTATGATAATTTTTAAATGTAATCAATAATTACATTTAAAAATTATATACAGTTTAATGTCGTCACAAAAACTTTACACAAATAAGGTCTCAACTTTCTTCTTATTTTCATCCAAGTGTAATTTCATGTTACTGGCAACGCCATCTATCAACAGTTGAACACACTAACTAAGCCATGCATCTGACTGGAAACAAGGGTTGAAGAAAATATACCGACAGTAGCGACATGCAGCGGCGAGTAGCAAAACTACAGCATTGAAAAAGTTCCTTTCAGAACTGAAAAGATGGTGTTGTTTCTAAATAGGAAGTAAGAAATCGCTTTATAAAAAATAGTCATTACTGAAAATCAAACGAGCTGGCTCTAATTTAGAAACAAATGACCATCTGAAATACAATAAAATACCGATTAAGAAATTCGTTAAGAGGCTGCTTCTTGTGGGTTTGTACGGCTTGCTACACATTTGTTCGAGTCTCAATGATTAATAATTCGACATAACCAGGCGGCAAAATCGAGTATATACTTACTCGTACATATTTTGTCGCCTGGCTGTGGCGAATCATGAAGAACCGAGTAACACTAAACTTACCGACAGAAAAGCGTGGTTTAAAAAATGATGGCATCTTCACTTTTAACAGTTCTTTATTTTAGCGGTTATTCTGAGTCTATTTATTGCAGTTAACGATATAAGTACCTGGGTAATTTTGGTTTTATTAAACCAATAGCATGTCTAAATTCTTTCTGGTTTTTTTTCTTTGTTCTTATTTTGCGATCCTTAACCTGGGCCAAATAAATTTATTTTATTTGTTTCTTTCACAAAAAAGTGTTTGATAAAAATATAGTTTTCCAGTGCGAAAATACATGGCGCTAAGTAAAACTCTTTCGCACGAAAAAATTACTTCGACACTTCCTTATACTGCCCCAGGGTTGCATTAACTTTCAAAATAATTTCGTTATACAGTTCGCCGCTTTCCGTGAGTGAAAGCAATTTTCAGCATTACAATTTATCAAGGCAAAGCTCTTAGAATTAAGAATTTATAATTATAATTGGTATTCCAGTTTCTGTAATTGGTTAATAAATTTACTTCATTTCTGTGGGCGTGGCTTGGGGCTGCCTTTAGGGGCTCGTTTGATTCACACCCTGTGTTCAAGGACAGTGGGTCTTAGAATTCATTACTTATAATAAGTCGAGAGGTGTCCCGAGACACCCGGACGGGAAGGATATTTTATGACTTCCCGTTGCCCCCATAACGTGAAAGCATCAATGGGGACAACGGGAAGGATAATTTATGACTTCCGTTGTCCCCATAATGGGGACAACGGGAAGGATATTTTATGACTTCCCGTTGTCCCCATAACGTGAAAGCATCAATGGGGACAACGGGAAGGATATTTTATGACTTCCCGTTGTCCCCATAATGGGGACAGCATCAATGGGAACAAACGGGAAGGATATTTTATGACTTCCCGTTGTCCCCATAACGTGAAAGCATCAATGGGGACAACGGGAAGGATATTTTATGACTTCCCGTTGTCCCCATAACGTGAAAGCATCAATGGGGACAACGGGAAGGATATTTTATGACTTCCCGTTGTCCCCATAATGGGGACAGCGTCAATGGGGACAACGGGAATAGACCGTTGGAACGAGTTCCTTGCGCTGTACCTATATTTTGTAGTAAATAAAAGGTACAATTTAATAAATTAACAATGTTTGAGAGTAATTAAACGAAAAAAAAATTAAGCAATAGTAATATAATTTCAAATAAACAAATACTCTAGCAAAAGTGTCGTGACGGTCAAAACGTTAACTTTTTCGGTGTAGCTCTCATTCGCCCAGAGTGCAGAGTATAGCGTGCGATAAGGAACTTCGTTCCAATAAAGTCGGGGAAATTAATTGTGAAGCAAATTGACACCCTACGTCAACTTGCGGTGTTATAGCATTTGATACAACTCTCAAGGAAAGGCATTTGTGATTTGATTTGAACATAAATGGTCAGTACAACCATTTATGTATGTCGTTATTAAATATGGTTAGCAATTAATTTACCTGGCTTCATTCAAGTGCTTCGACCGGGATGAAACCTACTACCTGTGTGCCCAGACATGCCACCACACACTATTATCGCTAAATGGGTAATTTTCCCATAATCCCTTACATCATCATTATACGCGGCCCTTGTAATAACTTGAGTCAAGTTGTCTGCCTGCCGGGCGGGCTCAAGTTTCAAACTGTGCTTCATTTTAATCTGCGCCTTTGTTTCTGACTCGACAAGATATAAGTGACAGCTAAGTTAACACTCTCTTGTATGCTTAGCAACTTTATATCTTTTGAAGTTCCCATAAACTTTTGTAAAAGTTTTTGAAATTATAGTATCTAATAATATTTCAAACTCCCACTTCCCACTCAAATGTTAATTATGTTTTAATGGTGAGATTTCATTCGGAGATAAAGATACAGTCAACGACAAAACTCGCTGATTATTTCTGAATATTATCTTTATTTAAGAGTACCTACTTTGATTTAAATTCTACTTATCGTCAAACTATTCTTTACCCTTGTTCAAAGTAAAACGGACTGGCTGTCACAAGATGTATAAGCACACTATTTCAGAACAATTGTTACAATATGTCTGTCAAAGTCTATTACCAAATACCTAAACAAATCAGAGAACTGCCATTAAATTATTTCAAAAATAAACTTAAGAAATGGCTCTATATAATGTGTTGTAGACTATAAGTGAATCCTTAAATAATATGCGAAGTTTCAAATTATGATCTCACTAGTATTGTATTTTTTTTAATATCTCTGTAGTAACAATTGAACTGTTTAAGTTTGTTTAAACAGGCATTTTTTGCATGCTGAAATAAGTTAGTAAAATATGTGGAACTATTATTTATTACTTTTTATGAACAATATTTTATGCAAAATAAAGATTTCTATTCTATTCTTAATCCCTGAAATCTTCCTCTTTTGTTTTAATTAAACCAAATGAATAATGTTTACGATTTAAATGCCTTTTAAACCTTCACAAAACCTCGTTTTGAAATAAAATAACTAGCGGGTTCACCGATCGCTATACGATAAACAAACATAAGTAGGAACATATATATTTATTCGATATTTTAACCGCCATAACTTTTATATGACGGTGCAAGTTAAAGGCTAACTTAAGGGGCTTACAGGACCTAAACACAAAAAACGCAAGTTTTAGAAACAATAAAAGTATATGATAAACTACAGTCAAAAAACTCAAAAAAATATATGATATTCTTCAGGATAAATGCTAGGATGATAGTGTGTTGAAAACAACTTATTTGGTACGATAGAAAAAAATCATAAAGATACCTCCAAAAACTTTTTTTTTACAACAAAATTCATACTAATATACATACAATCATTATGTTTTTTTGTCAGATTATTCTACAAGCAACATACTAAAACTATAGTGTTTTAGTTTTTTTGTCCAAACACTAGATTTTTCGTAAATCGATAATTGCTTCATATTTTGCAATAAATTACCAGCGTTGTGGCATCGCGCTTCTCTTTCTTTTCTATGCAGTCCGACAAAGACCGCGCTTTAGGTCATGTAGTCGGATCTGCGGTTGAGGAAACGTTAAGTATCGGCTGATATCACGTACAAGTACAAGTTGTAAGAGATCCATATTGCAGTGGTTATCATTATCATATTGCAGTGGTTATCATTATCATATTGCAGTGGTTATCATTATCATATTGCAGTGGTTATCATTATCATATTGCAGTGGTTATCATTATCATATTGCAGTGGTTATCATTATCATTTCCTTATTTACCATCTGACCACCATTATAGTTATTATGCTTGTCAAACGAAATTAATTGATCAAAGGAATAACCCATTAGGACTAGGCATCAAACACAATAAACAAAACAAAACACACACAAAACTAGCGTTAGTGCAAAATCAATCAAACACAGAATTAGTTTTTCGGCAAAATATCTGTTTTACGAATTATGTATAGTATATATCTCTATCTACTTGCTTCCCCGCTGGCTCCCGCCGGCCTTGTACTCATAAGTTCAGCTCCTAGTCTGACCCTGTGACTGTGTGTACATTGTGCAATGCATAACATAGTTACCGTTTCCTGTATTTATCATTTTATCTTTTGGCCGTGATTTTGATGGAATTAAAACTTTTTCAAAAATCGTAGCCAAAGTTAGCCTTTGTAACATGCATGAGTTTTACCCACGATTACTTCTTGTTTTTGTAGCGGCTTACCTCTGCAATCCCTTACAATCCTAGTTTCAATCAGTAAAAATTTCGCCACTTAAACCCCAAACAACTTCCAACAAATTCCACTCTTGTAACTTCAGCAAAAGGCAAGGTTTCCTCGAGCGCCGCCCGCCGCCGCTCCGCGCCACAATCGTGCAAGGTTTCCTCGAGCGCCGCCCGCCGCCGCTCCGCGCCACAATCGTGCAAGGTTTCCTCGAGGGCCGCCCGCCGCCGCTCCGCGCCACAATCGTGCAAGGTTTCCTCGAGCGCCGCCCGCCGCCGCTCCGCGCCACAATCGTGCAAGGTTTCCTCGAGCGCCGCCCGCCGCCGCTCCGCGCCACAATCGTGCAAGGTTTCCTCGAGCGCCGCCCGCCGCCGCTCCGCGCCACAATCGTGCAAGGTTTCCTCGAGCGCCGCCCGCCGCCGCTCCGCGCCACAATCGTGCAAGGTTTCCTCGAGCGCCGCCCGCCGCCGCTCCGCGCCACAATCGTGCAAGGTTTCCTCGAGCGCCGCCCGCCGCCGCTCCGCGCCACAATCGTGCAAGGTTTCCTCGAGCGCCGCCCGCCGCCGCTCCGCGCCACAATCGTGCAAGGTTTCCTCGAGCGCCGCCCGCCGCCGCTCCGCGCCACAATCGTGCAAGGTTTCCTCGAGCGCCGCCCGCCGCCGCTCCGCGCCACAATCGTTCCTGCCTCGTTCCGCGCGCGGATTTCATTACTTTACAACATAAAATAAAACTTTACTGCCGTTTTTTTGTCGTCGAAAATATTTGATGTCGCTTTTATCGGCGGTCGAGTAAAGCTGCGTAAAGTTAAGTAAAAGAACGGGCGCGGAATTATTACCGGGCTTCAGTAACGTGCTGCTGACGGCTTCCGGACCATCTTATCTTAATCTGCGGGTGTATTTTCTGTCTTTGGCGTTATTTTTGGTTGAAACATCGAGGAATTAAAATGTGACTGAGCTTTGGTTTTTCTGGACATTTTTATTTTTTCGTGAAGTAACGCTCTAAAAAGATATCTGCAACGATAAACTTAGCTTAGCATACATCCTGCCAAAGGGTATTGCTATCCATAAGTATCCCACGACACCCACTCTAAAATGAATTACGAGGCGATTGTCATTTTTCAATTATTTTTAATCACACGCACGTAATTACAACCCAGAAGTAACGCTCCATCATTTTATTTTAAAGAGCTTTATTTAAAATCGGATATTACAGCGTATACTCGATAAAAGTAATTATTTGAACAATCAAACGGTTTAATGAAATAACAGAATTAATGGAATTTGCGCTTCGATTTGTGTCTTCAATTATCTTCTGAAAGTACGTTTGTTTTGTTTATTTTGTGGTGGTTAATAAAAGGCTATATTTTCCTTATATTCAGCTTTTTTAATCACGATGCTTATTTTATTTTTCCCGTAAAACATCAGAACACAATTTGTTCATTTTAAAATAAATTTATATTCTTTTTTATGCTTGAATAGACTTGTTCGTCAACTCGCTTGTTTCAGTGAATGGATTTAAATATGGTACTTTATCAATTAAATCTACTCAACCGGAAATCCTCCATTTAGTGTAAGATTTTCCTCAAATACTTGTAAGTTGTTTCGTGTTCGCGACTGGACAATATTTCTGGACCAGAATGTGAATTGTCGGAATGCTGTCGTGAAGATGTCGATCGAGAGAAATTGTCTGTCGTTGAGTCTGAGAGTGACGGTAAACTGGATGTTTCATTTACTTACTTGAAAAAATCATGTTCATTCGCTCTACGAGAGGCTTACATACAAATATCATAGTTCTTTTTTTGTAATATCAAATAATATTCATGTAAAGTCTTCTCTGACTCTCTATCCGTGAGTGCGCTTGTAATTGCTAGTTGCTAACCCAATCAGCGCGATTTCCTTTAATTCATAGATCATCTTTTATGGCTAGATATGTAGCATTCGTGTTTTCTAAGATATACGAGTACATGTCTCAATCAAACACTTGATTTGAGTCGAGACAAGTGTAAAAACTGAAAATATTTTGAAACGATGTGCTGGATGGATCTAAAGTACCTATAAGAGATTTTTGGTCACATTATGTTATTCTCAAAAAAAGTTTGAAAATGATCGTGATTTGTCGTATATGAAATGAGTACACCACAATTACCTATATATATGCATTTTTTTAAACCATATTCATCGCAATCCAGTAATTCCCATTAACCTAGAATCTGAAACTTCTCGAGCTGACAATTAATTTGGAGCAAATAATAATCTTTTACTAGCTATCTCTCCTTAAACTCGATTATCTGAGAAATTTGAGAAAGTATTCTAATGGCTTCCGCAGTCGTTGTGAAGTTTGAGAGTGAGCAATGTTATAAATTGATAATTTTATTGTATTAAGGTTGGATTCTGTAGAGAAAAACTGCAAATATAAGAAAAGGAAACAGTTTGGCGTCCATTAAGAGTAAGATTGTTGGTGTTATTAATATGTCAGCGGTGGTGAACAATATACTCCGATTGTCTACTTGATTTCACAAAAACAGGACACACTACAAATTGTTTTGAATCATAATCATAATCCTCACTTTCAGTACATTTGCGCCAACCACAATAAAAATCTGCGTTCATCACACAATCGTCTTCTCCAATGTCCCACTCACCGCACAGACTTCATTCACTCTTCCTTCTTCGTTTAGTCTATCTCTCTGTGGAATGCGCTCCCCCAGGAAATCATGATGGCAACCAACCGATTATCCTTTAAAGTTAAGGTTCGTGAGCACATTCGCAAGAAGCTGGCAGTATCATCACAACGGTAATATTTTCTCATTGTTTGTCTTATTTCTTTTTTATTTTAGTAAGTATATTTGTGTATTTATGTTTATTTATTTATGCTTATATTTATATGTAGTATGTAGGTATATATTATATTCATAGTTTTAATAAGTTTATGCGTATCTTTATATTTAAAATATGTATTCCTCAATGTTCAGGATTGCACCTACCACTGTTTGTCTCTGCATCACCCAAAGGTTGACTGGTAGAAAATGCCTATGGCATTAAGTCCGCCTCTGTACATTTGTGCTTAAACTATTAAATAAATAAATAAAATAAATACTAGTCTTCACAACATTCTCAACTTTTTAATAATTTCTCATTCTAAATGTAGTAGGGTGTGTAGTGTTTTGTTTTTAATATGTTTCACTTATGTTGCAACTTAACCCAAGTTTATTGCTGATTGTGCCTTAATTGTAATGCCGGGTGTCGACACAGGTTGAAACAAATTCGCCTAGTTGTGTTACATTTCATGTTACATTGCTTAAATTAGGACAGCCCATTTGTGTTACAGGTCATTTTAAGTGTCACCAATCTGTACCGGGCATAAGGTTTTTTATTTCATGGCTTGTCAGTTCCTAACACGTTCTAAAAACATGCTTATAGTATGAATGTCAGAATGATTGTATTCTTACCTCAGCAGTGTATCGGTTGCTCCCCTTCCCCCCCTTGCCGTGCTCGGGGGAGTGGCGCAGCGCCTTCGTGTCGATCTGCACGTTCGTCTGCATCCTGCGCCGGCGCACTATAGCCCACGCGCACTATTACCCACGAGCACTATTACCTATACGAGTAATTACGCGTAGCTACTATTAAAACGTATAATATGTACTTCATTTATCATACTACATATTACTTTAACTGCTTAGTTGAAAAGTTTATGAATTAGTTCAGCACCAGCATTGTCTTCCGCGGCTGTATATTTCACTGAATAACTATTAGACATTACTTCTTCAATGTCACCGTCTTTCATTGGCACAAAAACCACATTAAAGTACACAACAAGCTGTCAGTGTGTTTATATTTTTACATTTACCACAGCTTTAACCCACTTCTACTCCGTAACATTACGCGTTGTGTTCAAAGCTGCACTTCCAGCGGTCACAGCGCTTTACAGCATTCTTTTACGACACTTATACGATTTCATTTGCACCTTAACGGCGCACTTTTACACGCCTTATCGTATTTCAACGCGGTTTCATTTTAAATGGACGTGTTGATTATATTAAATGCTGCTTTTATAGACCTGCAACAAACAAAGTTCATTGTTACTCATGATGATACATAACTTGACACAAATAATGCACGTAAAATATTTTTTTTTTTATTATGTGCTGAATTAATCGTTACCTAACCCCCCCCCCTGTTCCTAGTTATTCTGCCCCGTCAAGTAAACAATGATTTTTATAATAAAGCTAAATGATTCCAAAACTAAAAAGACGCTTTTATTATCCGACATAATTTTATTCCGCTGTAAAACATGCTACGCCGTAGCTGTTGCATGCTACGTCGTAGCCAATATAGCAAGCTACAGCTACGAGAGGATGTTGCAAAACAGATTCTTAACAAATCCAACGTTTGAACACATGTTTGGCCATCTTATAAAGTGAACAGTATAACTGAAGTGTACCATAAAATAGTCATTATTGTATTTTCTTTCTAATAGTAATTGAGAAGGCAAATGAAATCTGTGGTTCTTCTCACAATATATTATTATTGTAACCAAACCGTAATAATATGAAACTACAAGTGAAAGTTTTACCTGCGTTAAAAACAGTCATCAAGATGTACAAATAATAAACATGAAAACAAAAGCTGACGCTTTTGATAAACCTCTGTTTTTGTCTCAGCGCAGTTTCCCGTATCGTACCTAGATGGCGTGCGGATCGAGTTAGATCTCGCTGTGGTTTCGTTCACACTCAAACGATATAACTTGAGACATCGTGTGGTTGTTATTTGTAATGTTTTAACAATCCCTCAATTTTTACATGGTCGTTTCACACTTATTGTGTGTTAATGACCATTTGTATACCAAATACCACAGCGGTCAAGAGCGGGCCCATTTAATTTAGCAATAAAACATTTTAAACAACAGCTCTAAGCACCAAACTGATTCCTGACATAAATTAGTAGTACATACATTAAAGACTAATTATTATTATTACAAAAACGTGAGCGGTCGGGAACAAAGTTCCTTACGCGATACTCGCACGCACGCGCGCACTCGTATATAATAGAAAGAGACAGAGAGAGAAAGTCGTCGCGATTTCTACCGGTGAACTCCTACTGCAATCTGTGTTTAGGAACTTCAGTCCAAAAAAGTGTCGGAATTCTACAGAGTAAATAGGTTTTTACTAATAGCCGAAATCTTTAGTATATTGGAGCTTTGCAGTTAAATGTTTACAGCTTTCTTGTTAATAAAACTGAGTTATAGCTGTTCAACAAGTACACCAGCAAACGATCAGTATTGTGCAACTATTGAATATATACATATACATATCTGGGGGCACGGTAGTGCCACCAAGTCGAGCCAAGAGAAGCGCAAGGGCACTACCTACCTTTTCTCGAAGCGCTTCGTCGTTTATTTGAGCCCTCATAACTTGGGTTTGGATTCTACCAGATAAACAAAATTCTCGGGATATGATATCAATAGTGAACTAATTAAACATATAAAGTTGCAATTGCGTAGCTCTTATAATTTAGATTTTATTGACATCATTCTAAAAAACCCCGATTTCGTCACTGACGATCATGAAAATTCTTAGGGTACTTCCTGAAGTCCTAGAAAGCAGCAATTTGGTACGTAAGCTAGTATTAGTACACAAACAATAAAAAAATCTAAAACTTGGAAAAAAAAATTATTGTCATAAGCAACTTACAAAAAGAAGTGAAATCCCACCAAAAACATTTTCTTGTAAAATGTTGCCAAAATGAGACCATATAGCACGCACTTTCAAATAGTTATCAGATCTCATGAAGAGCCAAGCTTCTAACTAGACGCCCTTATTCTACAAGCCCTAACTTCACAAACCGTAGAGTTTGTCAACCTTAGTCAAAATATGTGGCTTGGCCGTTTCGCTACCGTCACATGGGCGTAAGGTGAAAAATGTATTCACTGTTCATTAATTTTCTGTTATATAATAGTTCTTGTAGTAACGAAACGGCCAAGCCTCATATTTTGACTAAGGAGTAGAGTTTGTGAAGTTAGGCCTTGTAGGCACGCACTAAGGGCAGTATTTTGGAATAGACCATAGATACGTGGGTATCTATGATGAGATACCTACGTATCTACTCGTATGGTCTATCCTAAAAGTATATCATGACAGTGTACACTAAACCTATCTAGGTTTAAGTCTTACGCAATCGCTTACTAAAGGGAAATAGGAACACATCTGTATTTAAAAAGTTTCAACTCATTCATTATTTTTTTTCCGTTTTTTTAGGGTACGGAACCCTCAAAAGGAAAAAACGGAACCCCTATAGGATCACTTTGTTGTCCGTCTGTCTGTCAAGATCCTTTTATCTCGGGAACGTGTGGATGTATCGAGTTAAAATTAAAACCATTTACTCAAGTCTACAGTCCTTTGAAGCTGTGAAAAAATTAAACTTCTAAGTTAACGTAAAAAAAGATACGGCCGTTTATACCGCAAAAAACGTATATTTCGATACTCAAGAGAATCTAAATTTGTAGGGTACTTTCCGTTGATCTAGAATCATGAACTAAACTTTGGGAAGAAGCAATGTCATGTGGCAAAAGTAAAGGAAAAATTCCGAAAACCGTAAAGTAGTTACATACCTAATTTGTACGGAACCCTCGGTGCGCGAGTCCGAATCGACCGAAAATATGTATCATTATTAAATTTTGATTGACAAATCTTCGACGGAAATTGAGGTTATGAAAAGAACGTTAATAATTGTTAAAACAAAACATTTTTACGGTGATCTAAAATAAGAATTTCAGGTTCAAGTAATCAAATAATCAAATCAAAGCACTCAATTTGTAACTGACACCACAAATTGGAATGCACAGCACGTTTTCTGTGCCATTTATTTTCATTTTCATCAAATACTTTTGCAACAGACCGTACTTAAGTGTCGTCACCGGTGAAACCTCTTCAATCCACGTTTTTTCTTATAAAATTAAAAGGCTTTCAATATAATGTAAGGGCTGCCTTATACCCCACTTGACCAACATATAGTAGTTGGTAGCTGCGTGTGAGTACATGATTACGTATTCCGTCGAGAAGGCAAACGCTTAGTGGAAATATGCGAGACGTTGCATGTAAGTAGGATGACCATGAATCATACCAACAGGAAACAAGATTCCGCCACATTCATTTAGAAACTGTTACCCTTGTAAACTCCCCATTTCCCTTGATAAGCGCAGTGGCTGCATGATTGCCTCCGGCTCTACAGGACGTGAGCTCGGTTTCTGAATGGATCAAATATTGGTATATCTACAAATAGTAGTTCCTTGTGTCTATAGATGCACACGAAACAGGAGAAGTTCATTTTACGATTGGTGAATGTGGCTAAAGTTTTTGATAGTAATGAAATAATAAATTGCACCATAAGCATCGGTTGAGAAGTTTTTATGATAATTTCTCGTTTCGTTTTACCGTTATGATGTAATTACAGAACGTATAATTTACGGTTCGCGTAAATGTCCAATTTTAATACCAATTATGATATTGAAGGTTGTTACTTTAATCACGTAATTACTTGTGACGAAGCACTCCCAGAGGTAAAGCATAGCGGGTCGAATTGTGCTTCATTTGCTTTTTTGTTTACATTCCTCAATTCGAGTGTTCGGTTACATTAAAGGAGCAATTTACTATTTTGATACGGTTCAAGAAGGTAGCATTCTAACTATACAGTTATATTATAGTTATAGCATATTGCGTGTCTTGTCGTGTGGTCACAAGAGTCGCGTGACTGCACAACGGCGGCCAGCGCTAAGTTATCTGTAACACATACAGCGCACGTAATTGACCCCATCTCACCGTGGAATTGTAAGGAACACGCGTTTATGAACAGTCAGCATGTGCTTATATGCAACGTGATGGCAGAAATGGTCAGCAATTTACTGTTTTCATTGATTAATAGTTATTGCAAACTTTAAAAGAGGTGTGACACTTTAAACGCAGCCACGTTTAAGTGTCACGCCTCTTTTGAAGTGGAGACTACATTAACGACTCTCCTGGGGTTCGTCGCTGGTAGTGATTTCTAGACTACTTCCTCTATTTTACAATATTGCATCTATCGTCGTCGGGCATCTAATAAATGATCTTTTATCATAGACAAATTCAGCTAAGAGATTTACAAGATCATCCTATCATCCTATCCACGCAGTATGTCAAGTGATCCCTCTCTAAGCTAAGAGCAACGTGACAGAGTGCGTGTCGTCCCTCCGTCCTCTCGTCTGTTACAATGACCGGGATCCGTCATGATCTGAGGATCAGCTAAATTGTACTAAATGGATTGTATACAAGAGGTGAGTACGGCCAACTACAGTTCCTTAACTCATGAGCGTAACACACATTCATCACACAAATACATAAAGATCGATTTAGACCAAACGAACTAATACTTATTCTGTCCCCACTTTGTCGGATTCCGTCAGTCTAAACGGAGCGAGAGTATTCTTTTGTTGGACTATCCATACCTACAGAAATGTTAGGGATGTTTTTTCTGAACAATGAAGTTATTATTATTATTAACTGAACGTAAGTATGAAACTACGAAAATCTACCTGCGTCTGTTTGTTCAAAGTGAGAGTGAACAGGCTTCTTCTGGATAAGCTCGCTCCATCGTTGAGATTGTCTCTGTCACCTTTGAACTAGACTAGAGTCAAGAGCAAGTCCATTTCAGATAAAAAAATAAATAAAAAAACACTTGCTGTAACGAAATAAAGACGCTGACCATGCTATTACCATGAACATGCGATTATAAAGTTATAGTATTCGCAAGAGAATGTTTGTGTGATGCGAAGTATAATTTTAAGAGAATTTTTGAACAAGTGGGTTTGCATTCACTTTCAGAATAGCTGCGGAGTACCACATTTTTAAATAAAATCATACTTTAAAATTCCCAAAGACCTCTGTGAGAGAGATTGATGAATATTCATTTGAGTTTGAAAGTTTAGCATACCCACGCAGCACTCATACATACATGTAAACACACATAGTTCAGAAGTCAGCAATCTATTTTCAGTTTCACACTGTTATTTTTCAGGGCGGCACAACTAGGTTCTGAAACAAATAGAGCTTTTAACCGTTCCGTAACCACGAAACAACTAAACATTGAATTGGTTTGCAATTTGCATCATAAAATCCCACTAGCTGCAAATACTTTTTATTGTATTCAATTTAATATGACTCACAGTAAAGCTTTCATTCGAGCCCTTTATTGCGGCACTTAGTGGTACATTGAACAGCATTTAGCACACACGTGCTGCCATGCTCGGAGCGCCAATCAATCATGAATACAGCGCGCTTTCAACTGGTGCCGCCACTCACGAACTTGAGTACTTAGGTAAAGGGTATGTTAACAAAGTACTTAAGGAAATGTTGAATTGAATATCGTAGATCATCTCGTAGTCGATAGAATTTAGAGTTCGTGAAGGAATACAAACTTCAACGAATTTTTAAAGTGTAGACATAACTTCCATCTCTTGCAATGACCGCGCAATTTCTTGAGACGACACCCACGGGCCTAATTTGTCCGTGCCTCTCAGCCACAGGCGGAGTTAATTTCTCACTCCTAGCTACGTATTAATCGCTGTCGCGATTATTTCGCCCATCCTCACGTTGTATTGCCTCTCATATCAAACAAAAGAATACTCGAAAATGTAATCTGCATACGTAATATTAGACAGACGGTTCCGACGCGTCGTGTGTGCGAGCACTAACTTGCTTCGTTCATCATAATTATTCAGTTGCGCGTCAATCAATGGCGGCGTCTCATATAAAAGCCATTACAGCCGTTTTTCTCAGTGTGCTGCAATTATAACGTAATTAGTACTGCGTGTATGTATGGAAAGCATCGCGATTTTGAAAGCATCGTAACGTTGTGATCGTTTTGATAGCAGCACGGTTCTTTTCATCTCATCTCGTGCTCGAGCTATTTATAATTATATATAGTTCATTCCGTGGTGAAAGTCCTTCGCTGGCGCCGACTGAGCAGGGTGTGTAACCCTGTTACAATATAAAACAATTGCTATAGTATGAAATTATAACAATTTACTACCAATCCATACTAATATTATAGGTAAATGTGAAAGTGTGTCTGTCTGTCTGTTACCTCTTCACGCTAAACCGCTGAACGGATTTAGATGAAATTTGGTATAGTGATAGTTTGAGACCCGGGAAAGGACATAGGATAGTTTTTATCCCAATATTCTCACGGGAAACTTATGCGGGTGAAACCGCGGAGCGTTGCTAGTTCTGTATAATTTAATTGAATTACAATTATAATAATAAGTAACAAATACGAGAATAAGAAATAAAAACGTGTGCAGTCGGGGGACCCCCGTTAGTTAGGATATTCATTTCGCGATACTCGCACTCACACACACCCGATATAATAGAAAGAGACAGAGAGAAAGTCGCATGGAGGGGGCGTAACGCTTGGTCGTTATGTGACGCTTTCCACCAGTTTACTCCTACCACAAGTCGCATTAAAGAACTTCGTTCCAAAACATCCCAGAGCAAAACAATCCCCTTTCTGTAATTATAAAGAGATCTTAATGACGGAAGCTGTAGCTCTAGTCCACCGCAACAGTCACAACTTAGCTAATAGTTTTACCGCCACATATCGCCCCGCTCGGCTCCACTCGGGCGCGCTCGGATCTACTCGGAAGTAATCGGCAATTGTTTGCTTCGTTTGTGTTGCTCAAGCGAGCAATCAGTCGCTCGCTCGCAACAATTAGGTCAGCCGCAGACTGGGCGACTGCGAGAGCTAATACTTTGTGAATGCACTTATAAATGAGTAGTACGGAGAGCGAACTATTCGACATTGTAAGTAGGACTAGGAGTTTTGAAATGTATGTGTTCTCAAACTCTTAGGACTTTTAGAAATTCTTTCGTTTATCAAGTCAGGAGACGTAATACCTTGTGAAGAGCTAGCTAAGATGGGAGCCCTTTTATTAAATGAAACTCCTATATGACCAACTTCATAAGATATTATTCTGTTACTTTTCAATAATTACTTAAAAACTAGCACTTCCTATCTGATAATCAAATATAATCGAACAGCAGATGCCGTCAATTATGACCGGCCTGTCCCAAAAAGAGATGAGGCTTCATAGGCAGCCTCTACAGTACGGCACTGAGCAGACCATTGAATATAAATCTATATTTAATTACTTCAAGATGCAAGATCAAATAGCACTCATTGTCCTTGACCTATGTAAAGTTGACATCGACCTAAACATTTTTAATGGCCGGGCCAATTTTAATTTATTGACTATTGACGACTAACGAATAAAAAGATGGCTGAATGTTAGTCTGCGGTATTGACAATACGACACAATATATAATGCTGAATCGGTAAAGCAAATTCTATCGTGCAATTAGCAAAGAAAAATAGCCTTTAAGGTAACGAACATATTTTGGGTGTGACTGTACTTGAAATCTTAGGACATTAACATTCATAAGAACGATGTAGGTGCGTCTAGTTTCTCAAAGGCCCATAGTAAGTACATACGCGTAATACTCTCCTAATATAAGACAGTAATCCCTTTAATTACCTCTCCCTCGTCGCGGCGCGCGGCGGTCTGTCCGCAGCCTGCGATGGCTCCAATAAAACTCGTTACCTCAGATCCGCTCCGACTCCACACAACCATGACATAGTTTCAAACATGAATATTTAATAACACTTCGCAAACTTAAATACTGGCACGGATTTAGTGATATTTGCGTAGGTAGTCAACTTGAGTCAAATCTCGTCGCTGCTATGCATCTTCGCCGTAGCGCTACGGCGTAGCGCTACGGCGTAGCAAGCAAGAAAGTAAAATTGCTACTAAGGGCGATTTCCATCAATGAAACTGAACTCGATTAAATGATAAATTTCTGTAATTAGGTTTATACTCTAACCCCCTTACTAATAAACGTATTATATAAGATGAACAGTTACACACCGATTTCTCTCTTTCAGTCGTCAGTAATTTGACTTTCGAATTCAAATTCAAATTCTTTATTGCATTCATGTGTACATTATTTAGTTGTTACAATATTAGTAAGTTCCAACATGCAACCCGGTTAGGGCACGGCAACATAATATTAATAATAATTTCAAAATAAATATATACATATAGATATATAAATTCAAAATAATAATTTTTACATAATAATAATAAGAGTATGTATGTGTGCGTTCGTTTTTTTTTATGACTATAATAAAATATGTAATTATTTATCTAGCTATCATTTATTTACTAATTATTTTGTTCTAGGTATTCTGCGACCGAGTAAAAGCATTTTTGTGTTAGGTATTCTCTTAATTTCCTGTTAAATTGATTAAATTTAGTTTCTTCTTTTATTTGTTCTGGTAATTTGTTGAAAATTTTTATTGCCATGTAATATGGGGTATGGAAAAGCATTTTGATCCGAAAGGGTGGAAGATGTAATCTATTTTTATGGCGTGTGTTTATGTTATGGATATCTTTAGTTTGTGGAAAAATGTTGCTATTTTTAAATACAAATGTGCAAAGGTCATATATATATATAGAAGGTAAAGTTAGGAGTTTTAATTTAACAAAATATGGTTTACAACTTTGGGCATTGTCAATTTGGGCCAGTATTCTAACACATTTTTTTTTAATTATAAATACTTCACTTGCGTTGACGCTGTTTCCCCATAACATCACTCCATATGTTAGCCACGAATTTGTGTATGCGTAGTATGCCGATAGTGCTGTTTCTGTATTTGTGCTGTACTTAAGTTGAAACAAGGCGTAGGTAAATTTAGATAATTTAGATTTTACTGTTTCTATGTGCTTTTTCCAATTGAGATGTGTGTCTATGTTTATACCGAGTAGGTTAAATGTAGTTACTGAATCTATAGGCGTGTTATTAAAAATTACATTTGCACTTAAGGAAGGGGTTTTATACGATCTAAATTGCATCATTTTAGTTTTTTTACAGTTAATTTCTAAATTGTGATCGTGTAGCCAAAGTGTTACTGTCTGAAGAGTATTTTGTAAGATTGTATTTGGATCACAATTTTTTTCACATTTCACAAGTATGGAGATGTCATCAGCAAATAGTACTGATAATGTAGTTTGTTTATCTAGAATTTTTGGGAGGTCATTTATGTATATTAAGAATAGTATGCAGCCTACAACGCTGCCTTGAGGGATGGAGCATGTGAGATTTCTCATCTGGGATTGGACAGTTATTGTCTCTCTATTTCTAATATTGTGATCTTCAACCTGGACTATTTGTTTTCTCTCGCTTAAGTATGATTTAAATCAATTGTAAGCAGGGCCATGTATACCTGAACCATAAAGTTTTGTTAGTAATATGCTATATGATACGTTATCATAGGCTTTTGACATATCAAGTAGCAGGCCTAATGCATACTTTTTGTCATTTATTTATTGGAGAGCTGTTTGGATATATTTGTAAACTGCACATGTTGTGGATCTTGTCTTCCTAAAACCATTTTGGCAGTCATCAAGAATATTGTATTTTTCTAAGAAAAAGTTTAGTCTATTACACATAGCCTTTTCAAAAATCTTTGAAAAGGTCGGCAACAGTGCTATGGGTCTATAATTACTAGGGGTGTGAATATCATCTTTTTTGTGTATGGGTTTTACTAGGGAAATTTTTAGTAAGTCAGGAAATTCTCCAAACTCAAAGGACTGGTTTATTAAGAATGTGAGTGGAGCTGATAATTCTTCTGCACATTGTTTTACTAATATTGGGGGTATGTCATCTATTCCGCAGCTATGCTTATTTTTTGTTAGTTTAATTATAATTATTAAGTATCTCTTTTTGGTTTACTGGGCGTAAGTACATTGATGTAGTTGGTGGGTTCATTACTGGACGTCCAGTTTTTAAGGGAATATTTGTATTCGCATCCATTTTAGTTTCACCTACTGTAGCAAAAAAGTCGTTAAATATATTTGATACCTTTTTAGTGCATGAAATTGTTTTATTGTTTACTTTTAGTTTACGAAAGAAGAAGACAAAGCATTGTGTAACTATACCGACGCTATACAAAGTTTATCAATAAGGGGGTAACACTTTTACACGTCAGTGATATTTATAGATGTGATTGGTCAGTTGACGGTTCTTATCCGACTACTCTTCGATGAAACAACGATTCAACGCGTTCAAGAGCTGTCAGTGTCAAAATTAATTGCTGAAATTCTCCCTTACATTTTCTTCAGCTAAAGAATCTTGCACATTGATTTACAGTGAAAATCAAACACACATTCAACCGAATCCGCATGCCACACTAGTAGATCGTAAACAAATCCCAGTCGCACATAGTACAACATCAACATTCGGTTCCGCGATACACTATAAACAGTATCAACATCGTACCGGGATTGTCGGGATTCCCGGGATTGAGACGGTGGGTCTTGAACACTGTTTACTGACGTCACTTATTGCGTCACCGGGATCAACATGTACCGAGTGTTTGTGAAGCGAGGCTGTTATCCTGAGCCAAGACTAAGGATGGAAGGCCGTATGTAAATGAAAGATAAACTTTATCTTATAGTATAATGTTGGTAGCGTGCAGCGGCGCGCTTGTCCGTCTCACGTCTGTGTGTTAACATTTACTCTTCATATAATAATATGTAGTTTCAGTTAGAGGGGCTCATGGCTAAGTAATAACAGCCACACGGCTCGATAATTCAGCTACGCTAGCCGAGGTTGCTCCGTGGATAGGTGACCATCTTTATGTACAGTAAGGGACATAAGTGGAGTAGCAAATTCACAAAGCAATAGATTGACACTTTGGTTTTACTTACGACCTTCTTTTAATGAATCATTTCTGTACTATAGACACACACACTCACATTCATTTGCAACTGATTGTATTTCATAAATTCAACCGCTACGGTATATGTCATGATAGCCTAGCGGTTATCATATTTGGGTAAGTGCGTTCTGCGTAGCGATCCGTGAGTTCGAATCTCACGCGCGATGATAGTTTTTTTAATGTTTTAATAATTACTTCGAATAATCACGCTTTTGACTATAATTATATTTCCTTGTCATGTTCGTCTTGTGCGCTTAATTCGTAAAACTTTATGATTATACCCACAGATATCTAAATAAATAAATTATAAGGTAGACAGTTAAGTTATACGAGTCATTCACCGCGATTAAATATTATAACGTTGTTGGTTGGTTGTTTATTGGCGACGTGTGTCTGTGTTCTATCTATTAGCCGTGTTGTAGTTCCTTTTAAAATGCAGAATATTGAAATTAAAGCGAATATGATTGCGCTGCGTAAAAGTGGACTTAATATAACACAAATATCTTATGAAACCGAACTTAATGTGAGTATTATGAATATGAGTTAATTATTTTTTCAAACATTTATTTTATTAAAATAGAACTGCTGATCCTTGTAGTTATTTTTTGAAACGTATTATAAGGTCTAAATAGATAAAAAAATTATAATTTCGAAGTCCTAGATTTTAAGTGATGATTATCTATGCATTTCTTTTTTCATTATAATTTTGTTTCTAAATCATAGGTAATACTTATTCGTATTTTGCTAGTAGCCTAACAGTACTTCTTTTTTGTTTTAGAGAAATTACCTTCTGTGAGACGGAGGGTCACTAAATAAGGAAGAGGGTAGCCTTGCCAGTCGAAAGCGACTGGTTATATACCAACGAGATATTTTGCCGAATTATTATTCGACACGTCTTTACGAACCGTTCGCCGTGCAAACAAAAACCAGCTCAAAAACCATAGTTGATTGAAAATCATAAACAAGAACGTTTATATTTTGCGATACAGCGATGGAAAGCAAGGAATTAGAAAATAAAAAAATATAAGTATATTAAATAAAAAATAGTAAATAATAATAAAATTATATTGTAGCATATTCGTAATAAGGATTATTTTGAGGTTTAGTTTCAATCTTCTTTTCGTAATGAAAATGAATACTTAAGCTATAACCACAATAAGTCCTAAACTAGAAGTTTATTTATACTTTATAAAATTATAACGAATAAACATTTTGTAATCAGTTATAAAAGATTTTTATTCTTAACCCCATATTTCACTAACTATATAATAATAAAAACAATTATTACATTATTATTCTCGTTTATTAATTTATCGAATAATAAAAGAACAGGTGAAGATAAAATTGTTGAAAAGAAAAAAAAATCCCATATCGAGATTAGAACCTAGAACCTAGTGTTTCTTTATCCTATACGTTACACTATGAGCTATTTGAACTTATTAAAACGCTATCAATTTTAGCAATCCTATGAACCGCCCAAGGTCATACGTAATTAGAAAGTGATATGTTTTTGTTTCGCTCGACACCAGTGTATAAATTCTGAGGTGTGCGTTCTGTGTTAATACACTTATACATACATATTAGGTACGGGTACGGCTTGTACTGCGCGTTCACAGCAAAACAATCCTACCCGTGCTACTCGACTTATGTCCCTAGATTGTACCGAGATCCCTCCGTGCCTCGTAAAGCACGTTAAGCCGTTTCCCGGCTATCAATCTTAGACCTTTGACAGTCGTTACGGATCGTCAGAAGCCCGAAAGTCTCACAACCAGTCTTACCAAGGAGTATCGCGTGGTGCCCGAACCCGTCATAAATACTTTTTCTTTCTTTCTTTTCTTTTGTCAGACACTGGGTTGTGGGTGTCAGATAGGCAGTCGCTCCATCTAAAATACTGGTATTCAGCTGCACCCGGTTAGACTTGAAGCCGACCCCAACATAGTTGGGAAATAATAGTTTCAGTTAACTTTGGTTGATCATTTGAGGAAATGTAGTTTAACTTCACAGAAATGTAGAGGTTTTATTTGTTATTCGTTGCAATGTTGACTCAAACAGAACATTCATTATTTCCAGGTGTCATTCGGGGATGAAATAAATCTAACATACATTACAAGTCAATACGAATGGCAATGTAAGACTAACGTCACTAGATTCTTCCTCTGATCTTTTAAATTAAAAGAATTCCCTTTCTCTTTGAAATGTATTAGGTAGACAGGCAACTTTGTCTTTCTATAAACAATTTCACAATAAGGAAGTATTTCCACAAACCTTTAACAATGTCTAAAATAAACAGAAATAGATGCTCTGTCCTTCAGCTCGGTCTAACAACTCTTATCTGTCAGCAACTCGTCCGTGAATAATGGCTCACAGGCCCACAGGAGGTCCGGCTATTATCGCGATAAGCCACGGCTTTATAAAGCAATCCGCTCCCTAGTTCCTACGTCTCGAGGGTCACTTCTAGTAAGCTGTTGACGTTCTGATACTCGGAGATCATAATAACATGTATCTGTATTTGCTTCCAGGAAGGGATGGGTATTTTGTGCGGAAGCCAACAAACTGTTTGGAAAATGTGTTAATAAAAGTTTACAACCCTTTGTATATGTTATTATTTGATATTTTATATAGAAATTTTCTTGAATAAAACAAACACGCTCAACTGCCAAGATGGAAGGAAGTATATTTCATCTTTTACACAAATATTAGATACGGCCTTAGACTATGGAAAGAATTTCATAAAGCCTACAACCAACACTATAGGTGGCACTAGTGAATACTAACCTAACACATGGTATTTAGAGCATTTATTTACTATGTGGAAACCCCGGTTTCCTTGACGGCCTTCCTAATCTCGTATTTTGAGAATTTAATCCGAAATGTTGATGGTGAAAACTGATTGTGTATTGAAGTCGATCTCAGCGGACACACAGATGGACACAAAAAGCGAATTTGTTTTATTCCTTGCTCAGATTACTTACAAACACATTTTATTGTTTTTTTAAGAAAACCGATAATAATCTCATGTCATTGTTTTTGGGCACATAACAATTAAAATATTCAAGTAGGTACTCAGAAGAATTATTATGTCGATAATCACAAATGTGAATTTGTTTTAACCAGTCGAGTCGAAACATATGAGATACAATTTATTATTTCTTGTAACATTATTCCCGGGAGGTCCACGTACAGATAAAGATTTCCTTACAAAAGTATACATGTGTATGGCGGTATGTTATATTTCCTGTTCGACTAATCCCGGCTTTTGTTAATTAGTTTTGTGTGTTTGTCCGTCCGAGTGTACACAAGACACATCACATTGGCTGCCTAGGTCGCTTCTACTACATTTCGTTACTCAACTAATTAGGAACAAAACTAATGCATGTATTACACAGTGGTTGCACAGCTATCGCTCCTAAGAGGGCTATTTATACAGCAATAAGGAAAACTCAGCGTTACATGAAAACGCTATTTATAGACAAGTGGGAGTAGTAGGACTTCGGAGCTTATGTGTTGAATAAGTTCGCAGAAGTTGTTTCTTAGATAAAATAGATTTTTGGGTACAATTATACACAAACATTGGCAATGTGAATAATGTTCGAAATATGGTAATATTGTGTGGTGGAAAAATCCTTAGAAAACTGTTAAAAAGGACGTCCACACATCCATTTAGTCCGCAATAATTAATCACTGCGCTTCTGCCTCTCTATCACTTAAGTAGGTATTCTTATTTTTTCTATTGCTCAATGGGCCTGCTCTTGACCTCGATCACGCCAGATGGAATGCGATGGATGAGTTCTATGATGGAACATTTATCTTATTTTTATGAAATCTATGGTAAAGTAAAGATGTCAGAAGCGATACTTAGTTACTCTATTTAAACAGCAGACTCCAACTACTTCATATGTATGGACGTAAGAATACAGATTGTTCTGTAATAACTCGAGTAAAGCCAGAGGACGTAGCTACTATAGGTCGGCGCGTGCAATTAACTCAATGTATGGGATTACAACTAATTACACAGATAATATAGTGATATATGATTGCCCCAACAATACGATATCCGGACAAGCAATATGCAGTAAATTAACGCAACGGTATTTACATAAATTAGAGCTCTGTGTTGAGGATCGAATGATAAACCAATCATGATCAAAAATTGTTGTTTTCTGATAATGTCGCACGCGCTGAGCTAGTCTGTTACACTCTTATTAATAATTATTGCGGAGTAAAATTACAATCAGTATAACCATCACATTTTTGAGGACTAAGTGAGGCATCACATAACACCACGCCTTGTTCCCCGGAAGGTAGGCAGATGTGTAGCCATAGTAAGTACACCCGCATTTGCGAGTCATGTTTGAGTCCCATGTAATAGGGGCGAGCCTATTTCCACACCCGGGCACAAATCCCGACTCCGGGCTGCTACTGAGAAATTCCTAATGGAAGAACCCAATAACGCTTTGCATGTCCTGGGAATGGAACTCAGGACCTTATATTCAGTAGTGGCACTTGTGACTACTACACCAGCGAGGCAGCCAACACTCGGCCACTCTCCGTCACTTTAGCATAACCAGCCTATATGTTCCTACTGCTAGGACACAGGCCTCCTCTCTGTGAGAGGGAGTGGGCCACCACGTGGTCCCAGTGACAGTTCTAGGACATGCCGGTTTCCTCACGATGTTTTCCTTCACCGTTTTGAGAGCAGTGGTGATTAAAATATTTACATAAAGTAAAGCGCCTGTCTGGGTTCGAACTCGTAAAGCGGGCGTTACCACTGGGCCGCCACCTCTCCGTCACTTTACTCCGCGTCGCGTGCAGTGGCCTGCGGCTAACACACTCGCCTATTGTAAATAAAAAAGTTGTGAAAGATTGTATTCTTATCATAACATGAATTCAGAAGGTCTAATGTATGGCACTAATTCGCTTACATACAGCTCATTTACCTAATGATAACTAAAGACCTTTTGAATAACTCCATCTATATAAAGCTTTTGCCACTCTTGGCGTAACTTGATTTGGCTTTGGCTAACTCAATAAATAAACTTCTTTAAGTTTTGGTAGTTCAAGTTAGAAAGAAAAAAGAAAGAATATACGTTTATTTGCTGTGAACATGACCCATCAAAAAAAAATACAAACAAAATAACAATTTGTCTTGTCGATCAGTGTTTATGTATAGGTACCTAAGGTTACAAAACGTCTTCCAGTGCGGTTGACCCTTCACCGACAAGTTTCCATCACGACGCCCGCACATCGGGTGACGGAAATGAAATCATTTCGATGGAAGTGAACTGTTCCTGGCGTGCTCCGACAGACAGGAGATTGTGGCGTAACGACCATCTTGTGGTTTGTCTAATATTCTGTATTTGGTCTTTTTAAAGATACTTGAACTTGTCTGAATGTTGACACTATCATTGCACGCTATTTTGTATTTTAGCTCTACCATCATTTTTAAAACAGCGGTTTAGAAACAGCTCGATTTGTCTTCGTTACTGTAAATGTTTTCGTTACTGTAAATATTATACCTATTTGTTGTGATATTAAGTTATAACTAGTTGCCTCTACACTATGTTTAGCTTTCCGAAATATACCAGTAATAATAATAAACAATTATAAAATATTCTGTGAAACTACGCTTATCCCCGCATCGGCAGCTAGAGTCGTTACTATTTATGCCTCCACGGTTGTATGGGAATGTCAACACATAGAATATAGAATACATTGTTGGTTTTATTTGATAACCTTGACGTAACAGTAGTGAAAGATGAGAGAGTGATAAAAATAGATACGGCTATAACATCGTAAATAGTTGACGAAACTTTTTATATGGTTTTTTTTTTTGTAATTCTGGGCTATCTGGGCTGTAGACCTTGGTACTAACCTTCCTGACTGGTCTAATAATCTTCTTACCGCGGCATCTCATGTACCTCGAGGAAATAGAAACTTCCTTATACAGGGTGCCAGGGATATCGTCGCGAAGCTTCTTGACATGGATTCTAAACGCATGACTCGAAAAAATCGTTGGATATTTAAAAAACATTTAGCTCTTCCAAACATTTTGACCGCATAGTATTGCACTTTTCTATTAAACAGCAGTTTTTTTTAAGTAAATATTCTGCTCTATGGGGTCTAGAACCATTCATGGTAACAGTTTGCGCGTCAATGTCCCAGCCACCCTGTATCTGTATAGGTATAAATCAAGTCCTGTCTGCTACTTCACTGAGAAAGCATTATAACCCTATGACAACGGTGATTGAAAGCTGAAGACTGCTCTTTTAAGCGATGCCAATCTTGATCGTAAAGTCAGATTTAATAGATTTTCAAAATCGATAATTTGACCTTTACACTGACGTGTCAACAAGTCTCAATAACTGTGACGTCACTTAACCTTCCGTTCAGATCGCTCACTCGACACCTCAGTGTCTACAACATCCGAGCAATCTGCTCAGGCGGTGACCATACCGTCACGTTTCAATCTGCTCAGGTGGTGACCATACCGTCACGTTTCAATCTGCTCAGGCGGTGACCATACCGTCACGTTTCAATTTGCTCAGGCGGTGACCATATCGTCACGTTTCAATCTGCTCAGGCGGTGACCATACCGTCACGTTTCAATCTGCTCAGGCGGTGACCATACCGTCACGTTTCAATCTGCTCAGGCGGTGACCATACCGTCACGTTTCAAGATCAAAGCACTCCGATGTATGAGGCAATTGATCGCGACTTGTCCGAAGTTGGATCAAGTTGTTAGAAAGTCTTTGATGTTGGGGTCCGTATGCCTGTGTTGTGAGTTTGTATGAAGGAAAGGTTCATCTAGTAAGTGTAAGATAGTTTAGGAATGTGATTGGAGTGTTTTGGCTTCGCGATTGGTTCGGCGATTACTTTCACAAATGTAATGTAAATCTTCTCGTACAGACGCTCGTTCACGTTTATAATGTAAGTGTGCTCTCTGAAACATTGAATAGCACTAACATTATAGTGAAAGAAAATGTACAAAAATCCGAATGAGATGCATCATCCTTAACGAACCCCATCGTGCTGTCGTAGGTCTTTGACCTATGGGATAATTTACAAGCTGAATGCTTAGTTACTAAGCCATACTTAAAATAGGTATAAAACTACGCGCAATTTCTGAAATTACGCGTGGTGTAGCACAAAATGGCAAACCTTTTCAATCCGATGAAGGGAATTGGGAATAACATACCCCAGTATAACTCCCTGGGGTATACACACAATCAACAGTACCTATATTGATTTAATCTGGCACCCTCCCAAAATATCGTCAATTCTATAGACAGAAAGACGGATTCCTCTCAAAACAAATCGCTGCAAATTGTTTGTGAAATTGGCATGTCTGGCAGTCGGCACTTGAGACTCCTTGAGATATTAACGAGGTGTTCGGGGCGAAGGGAAACATGCACTAAGGAGAGAACAAGCTCTTAGTTATAACAGCTTTTTGTTTAGAATTACTTTATTGATTTGCGTCATAATCCCAGCGACGGGATTAGAGGGTAAGGGCGTGCAGTAATATTTTGTTTGCTTTGCTATATTTAGTATTATGAGTACCTTCTCATTAGGAGCCAAGATGCTTACATAATTATGCATTCTAAAATCGTGCAAAAACTTTGAGTTACTATCTGAAAGATACAATCACTAATCTGACGAAATCAATGCTATTTACCCGACAACTTTTATTTATGTTTTAATAGGCGCAGAAAGTTCAGTTCTAGCGTTAGAAAGAACCTACCTATAATTTTAAAACCTTTTTATAGTCCAGATAATCCAGATATAAAACCAAATTAATGTAAAATCACGCTTTGCGATATTTATTTGCGATTTTGATGCGGTTTTTACCATCACTTGAGAATTTATTCCAAAAGGTTTATGTGTATAATACATACTTTATTTCATTATTTACATATAAATTATATTTTTAAATACTAGAGTATAAAAAATATAAAAACGTTTAAAAATATACCAAGCTACCGGCGGTTAGGGCTCCAGAGAGAGGAACCTCCTAACAATGCGGGCCGGCTCCAGAAGTACCGCTTTCTGAATCAAACCCTTGATCCAGCTGCCCAATGAGCCTCTTCAGGTGTTGGTCGAGGCTCTTGGCTATTAACCCATTGGCTGTCACGACTACACGGCACAAGTCCACATCCCATGTGTCGAGAACCTCGCGAACCAAGTCGCGAGCGCTCCTTCAATGATTGCTTAATGCCAGTAACATTGATGCCTAACGCTTCCGACATACCCAAATACTTATAGGTTTCGGATGCGGAGAGGGCTCTAAGGTTTGTGGAATGCGAGAGTTGGGTTGCGGAATCTACAATCTCCCCTCGCTTTACATGCATGACCGCACATTAATTGTCCACACCAACTTCCATCCTGATGGCGCTACTGAATAAATAATACATTATTATTAAACTTTCAAATAATAAAGAAATCTCAATATTATTGAAGTCATAAACCCATACGAATCATCCCAAGGGCCTGCCAGTTGGTCTTAATAACATTATTGAAGTCATAAACCCATACGAATCATCCCAAGGGCCTGCCAGTTGGTCTTAATAACATTATTGAAGTCATAAACCCATACGAATCATCCCAAGGGCCTGCCTGTTGGTCTTAATAACATTATTGCTCATATATTCTGCTTCTAATTACTTTGTCGTATAAAGTAGCATCCACAAAAAAGTCCCGCCAGGGGTCACAACCTGCAGGCCAAGTTACTAAGAGTAATTTATTATTCCCTATGAAAGTATTAGATTCTCCCAAACTGCCGCAAGGCTCGTCCGGGTAACATTATGAAAGGAAATGTATATGTATGGAAACCTTGTTATTGGGACTCGTTTGTGAGTACAGAATATATGTCCGGGACTCCGCCTACCGGAGAACTTTTTTCTAAAAAAGTAACCAACCTATTAATAATAAAATATGTTCTCCCGACCGAGGTCGGTCATGGTAGCCACTCTCAACGGAGATTAGCCAAGTGCGCACGAGATATTATAGTACACAACTGTATGCGCAGACACAGTCCACTCTCTGTTCCTGTTTTGATTTTAGTCATTATTTTTATTTTATTAATTTTGTATTATGTGTTTCACGAACTGTGTCCAAATAAACTTTTTTCTTTCTTTCTTTCATAGTTCGGTGGGACAGCACTCCGACACGACCGCGGAGAGCAGGCGCAGGACCAACTACTTTACATGCTATCCGAGGCACGCGGGCTTCACACGACCAACTTCCAAACTCCGAGCTGTTAAAGGCGTTCTACACGATCCAGACCGACCGCCGACAGAGGTGACCTTGGTCCAGTTGGTGTGAAAATCTACCGTGTAGACGTTGGTCAGTCGACCAAATATGGGCGGGGTCAAACGACCTTTGGACAACCTTGGTCGGCAGCGCATCCATCGCGACAGGCTGCGACCGTGGTCAGCCCCAACCGTCTAGAACGCTGTCGGCCGACGGGAGAGCTTCAGTGTGCGTTTGTCAGTCAATGTGGGCGCACGTCATTGCGTGTCACAGCGATGGATTCACAAAACGAACCCCGCGAACGAGAGGTTCTGACCGAATTTATATCTTTATACACTGAGTAGCTTCTGCCCGCGACTTCGTCCGCGTAGATTTCGGATTTGTGACAGGATTGCGTATCTCAAAAGGAAATCAAAATAACCCATAAAGATACAAATTAAAAAAAATAAAATAAATAGAAGTAAGAAGATGAATTTTTTAAACTTTGCGAAAATTATGAAAACTTTATAACACTATACAGATCATGGATGTGATGTAAATAGTTATATTATGACTTGATTTTTGATTTTGTAAACTTATTTACCGACAATTTTTTCTATACATATAATTAAGGAGTAAATCGACCGAATCTGTAGGTGTACAATGAATATTTTTTGAAAATTCAAAGCTTATTATATTTTTATATTTATATGTTTAACAAAACCAAACGTCCAATTTTAATCATTCAAAGACCAAATATTATCTACATAAACTGTACTTAGTGATGAAATAATTTATTTTGATAAGGATTAATAGCATGAGTAAAATAAATGCATTTAAATGTAGTCCAAAAAAAATTCAAGATTTTTAAATAAAAAAATGGTTGTTGTGCCTCACTCGACATAGATAGGTATAGTGTGTTGCGTACTTTTTTGTAGATATTTATAAGATCTACAATTAATTTGAACATTTTATGGTTCTATCTTTTATGATTTAGGCAGCGTACGCAAAATAAGTAACTTTTCTGGTTGATTTTTTACACCTTGTGTCCAAAAAACCCAAATTTCTTACGGAACCCTATTTTTTTCCAAAATAAAATTTTGCCTATGTTACTCGTGGATAATGTAGCTTTTGAATGGTGAAAGAATTTTTTAAATCGGTCCAGTAGTTTTTGAGCCTATTCATAACAAACAAACAAACAAAGTTTTCCTCTTTATAATCTATATATATAAAAGAAAGTCGTGTTAGTTACACCACTTATAACTCAAGAACGGCAGAACAGATTTGGGTGAAAATTGGTAGGGAGGTAGCTTAGAGCCAGGAGACGGACATAAGATACTAAAAAAAATCAGAAAAAAAAAAAAAAAAAAAAAGAATCAGACTTGGAATAACAAAACGCAAATGACAGGGCTAGGAGTAGGCTCGGGGTAGGGCAGGAGTAGGGTAGGAGTAGGGGTAGAGTAGGAGTAGGGGTAGGGTAGGAGTAGGGTAGGGGTACAGTAGGAGTAGGGTAGGGGTAGGGGTACAGTAGGAGTAGGGAAGGGTTAGGGTAGGAGTAGGGTAGGGGTACGGTAGGAGTAGGGAAGGGGTAGGGTAGGAGTAGGGTAGGGGTACGGTAGGAGTAGGGTAGGGGTAGGGGTACAGTAGGAGTAGGGAAGGGTTAGGGTAGGAGTAGGGTAGGGGTACGGTAGGAGTAGGTTAGGAGTAGGGTAGGAGTAGGGTAGGGGTACGGTAGGAGTAGGGTAGGGGTAGGGGTACAGTAGGAGTAGGGAAGGGTTAGGGTAGGAGTAGGGTAGGGGTACGGTAGGAGTAGGTTAGGAGTAGGGTAGGAGTAGGGTAGGAGTAAGGGGTAGGGAAGGGGTAGGAGTAAGGTAGGAGAAGGGCAGGGGTAGGATTGGTAGGAGTAGGGTAGGGGGTATTAGTAGGACACCACGCGAACGAAGTCGCGCCGGGCAGCTAGTATTAGTATAGATTTATCATGTCTTTGGGACATTGAATCTAATTTATATAAAGATAAGAATAAAAAAATGTTTAATTAATTTTTAATTTTTATTAATAATTAATTTTTCTTCTTCATTCAAGCATAAAAAAGTTATTGCCAAACCGACCTTCCGTGCTTTGAAAGGCAAGGAGCCATATTGATACGTCTTTACGCTGTGAACACCGGACGCCGGACGGAATTGACAAGTTTGTGTCAACCACCGACCGTGTAGAACGAATACAAAAGTTGGTTGACACGACCAAGGTCACCTTTGTCGGCGGTCGGTCTGGATCGTGTAGAACGCCTTTTACTGAGACATTCCTAATGGATAAACCCAATAACACATCGCCGGGAATCGAACTCATGCCCCCACGCTCAGCAGTCGCGCTTGCGACCACGAGACCAACAGGGCAGTTAAGTTATTAAATTAACCTATTTATTTATTTTATTTATTTACTATTTATATACATACATATATATAAATAGACCAGAAAAAGACAGAACAGAAAAAAAATAGGTACAAAGGTGATGCTATTCAAATAGGCTATTGACCGATTATATTATTACCTATAGACTGCTATATTGTAATTGTACCCTTAACTACAGAATTACTATTTTAGTGTCAGTGTTGTAGATCCAGCTGTTAATATTACCCACGTGTTTCGGAAAATATTGTTGGATTTTTTTTCACAGTATTTACTATTACATCCAGATGAGTGCCTGAAAAATGGCAATAGGCTTGCCCTCAATAAACTGAACTTTAACATTTTAAATTATACCGTCAAAAATAAAATACGAGCATTGTAATACCTACTTCTGCATAATCCTTTTAAAGGTACCTACACGCGTTAAATTAGCAGCGAAAAGTTATAAATCAAATGACCGATGTTGTTCAGTTGCTCTTTCGCCTGTCAAGCGGCCGGCCACTCCGGCAGGGATTGTCAACCCTTGTGATTAGTATCACGGCGACTCGGGCAGGGATTGTCAACCCTTGTGATTAGTATCACGGCCACTCTGGCAGGGATTGTCAACCCTTGTGATTAGTATCACGGCGACTCGGGCAGGGATTGTCAACCCTTGTGATTAGTATCACGGCGACTCGGGCAGGGATTGTCAACCCTTGTGATTAGTATCGCGGCGACTCGGGCAGGGATTGTCAACCCTTGTGATTAGTATCACGGCGACTCGGGCAGGGATTGTCAACCCTTGTGATTAGTATCGCGGCGACTCGGGCAGGGATTGTCAACCCTTGTGATTAGTATCACGGCGACTCGGGCAGGGATTGTCAACCCTTGTGATTAGTATCGCGGCGACTCGGGCAGGGATTGTCAACCCTTGTGATTAATATCACGGCGACTCATCGCGTCGTCAGCTGTCACTGCGGGCCGCAAGGAGGATGCGACATTGTTTAATAAACATTGCGTTCAGCATTCATTTAGAAATATGGGCCTAATTGGAAAACTGTTGGCCCCGTATACGGTTTCATTGAAACAGGACGTATACAATTACAATAATTGAGTAACCACATGATATACAAAGAGTTCGTAGCAGTGAATTTAAATATTATAGGTAGATTTTTACAAACTTTTTAAATAATACTACCTAAGTTGAATTACAACTCCAAAACTTTCTAGATATTAATAGCTATACAATATTATTAATTGAAAATTCAAAGTTCAAAGTAAAAGTAGAAACTTCTTGTTAATCATCTAAATTACTCCTTTGATGAAGTTCAGTTAAATATTAAAGTTAATAAAGTGAGTTGAACACAAAGACTAGTAGCCAATAACAATGGCTCGCTTGTTACTAAGAACATAATACTATTAATAAACACAAAATTATACAATTAATGAATACACGTACTGCTACTAAAACTCCTAGCGACTACACTTTTTTTTCCTTCTATTTATTTATTTATTTAAAAATCTCCCTTACAACTATCATTACAGGTAGGTTCCTAATGCAATAGCTCGGTCTCAAAATTAACTTATTACTTTACTTATTCTAAACTATTATGTCGACCTGTGGACAGCGTTGTGGGTTATATTATCACTAAAATTGTTTTTGTCAAATTAGTTGTAAGTTCTTAATAATGTAACGGTTTGCTGTTCCTTTCAATAAAAACTAAATAAATAAAATAGTAGTATGTGCAGGAGATTGTCAGCTAATATTATTTGTTTACATAGCATGATTGACACGACATGTTAGGTACCTTGTATTTTGTTTCCTCTGTACCTACAAGAAGTCTATTCAGACGTGCGACTGACCGTGTGGTTGACATTGCTGTGTAACACAAGTACGATGAGCATGTGTAGTTAATAGATCTAAAAATATAGATTTGTCTTCTGAAAGTGGAAAATGATGGAAATGTGAAAGATGAAAAGTTTTAGTTTATTTTCTCTTTTATTGCACGCCAAGTAACTACAATTAAATTGTTATTTGATATAGGAGCACAAGTGTCTACTGTCCCTTGTAGTTGTAGACATAATTAATGGCTAGGGTCCCTGATGTTCTATCAACGGTCTTCAACAGTTGCCCATAAATAAACTTTAAATGGCGGCCAAGAACCTCTCATAACATCTCTAACATCTCATCATTAGGTGTTTCTAACCCTCGTAGAAGATGCAGAACATGAACATTTCATCAAATATACAGAGATATAACTAAACTATCTCGAATGTAAACAAATAAAGAACACGTACTTTTTATGTAATACTATCATTGTAAACAGAGGGTATAGCAGTGCCGCGGAGGGTCGCACGCAATAGATATGTTAAGCAGGTAATGTGATGGGGCGCAGGGATCAAGTTGACTTGACGAAAGTTTGACATGCGGATAAGGGAAGTAGTAATATAATAGTTCCTTTAATACTTTCTTATGAGGTCAACATTGAAGGGGACAGGGAAGCAAGGTTGGATACAGAAGGTAAGATGGGAAGCCTGCGTGGCATGACATTCCGCCTGACCAATCGTTCTTCATAAGACGTGTTACCAGCCTGCTAACAGACAACAATAAACTTAATAGCGTAACAATAAATCTCGATGTGATCCCGAGGCGCTCGAGGCGCCTGCGCGGCGTGCAACAGGTCGCACGAACAATCGCAAATACTTGTTATTTACTACATCTAGACGATTCACTGTGGTATGGTACCTAATGTATGTTCTATAAGTATCGATGAATGTGTAAATCTGTTCACGTTAAATTCTTACGCAATACTCGAAGTTGAATTAGTAGGTAACACATTCATAAATGTATTTAAAAGGTTTCAACCTTATTTATATCTTTCCAGCCCACCAATTTTTCCAACAATTATATTATTATTTAAATAACATTCATAATTGAAAATCATCGACGAAAATTAAGTTTATAACCTCAATTTTGTGAAATGAAAAATAACTTTAAGGCGATTTAAAATTATAATGTTGGGTTTAAGTATTCAAACGAACAAAATAATCAAAGCACTCACGAAACCCCAATAACCAATGTTATTAAAAATGTTTTAATTTTAACAAATGAATGCGTTAAAGTTACATTCAGTATGTTAAAATAGGTATTTATATGCCAGTCCATGGCGAAACATGTAAGATCATCACTTTATTTATAAGACCTTAATGTAACATGTTTTAAAGCAAATAAATATATTCTATTCTATTTGAATGAGGCACAAATTGGTATCCGCAGGTTCGTTTTCTGATCCATTTGTTTAGATGTTGATCCTTGTTTCCAAATAGATAAGTTTACTAACATAGGTATAAGTTTTCTTTTTGTTTTTTTTACTAACCGAAGTAAAGATTATTTTATTTTATTTATTTTTATTTAGATACTTTTGAAACATTTGATGATATATTTACCCGTTTAGATAGAAAGTATTATATGGACCAGTCGGGTCCGCTTCTTATATTTAAAGAACTTGCGCGATAAACTAAAGTAGAACGCAGATACTTACAATACTTTAGACCTGTTTACCTGACCTGCTGTGGTCGCTACAATTAAGATTGAGTTGTTGTTGTCAAATGATTCAGGTCAACCAGTAAATGACTGTGTATCATGCGCTTCCACAACACGATGCTTGTTCTCTTCAGTAGATTGAAAGACTTATAATTATGTACTTTTATTTCGGGCAGTTAGTTCCTTCAATTACAGACATATTTTAATGACTTCTCTCTGTTTTGAATAGACTTCTTATTTTTTTATATTCATAACCGCAATGCGTCCTAACATACCCTAAACATGTGCTACTGATCACATGTGGGCGATGAACCTGAACACACTCCTCGCATCATCACCATTTAGTTGAGATTGAATTCTTGATTCTAAGTGCACTTGTGATAAAATCATCATCAGCCTAGCCTTTTCTCCCAACTATCTTGGGGTCGGCTTCCAGTCTAACCGGATGCTGCTGAATACCAGTATTTTACATGGAGCGACTGCCTATCTGACCTCCACAACCCAGTTACTGGGTAATACGGTAAAATAATCTTGGCACTTGTGATAAAATAAACCCTCTAAAATGCGTCCAACATTTAAAACGTAGGTAAGAAATCTGTTCAACTAAGTATTTTACGACTGTCCACAGGTCGGCGGGTGTCGGCCCATCGCCGCAGATAAAATGTACAATTACTTTCAATTTATCGGGTTCTCCCGTCTTGTGGGAGATCCTCTTACCGCCCCTGCGTGCCCCGGCTTCACCCCCTGACACCCCCGGGAACCAACAGCTGTTGTTATTATATGTATTGTGGAAATAATAAGCAAATACAAGGAATCAATAGAACTGTGCGGTGTAATACATTGCTTGATCTGTTTACAATAGATGGCAGCTATTGGAACATTCGGCTAATATCGAATGTTAATGAAACCGAATAATGTGCGCCATTTTCTGATCGTATCGCTGTGTGCTCTGTTTTGGCAGGTTTTCTTTGTAATGGGGGCTGGTATGGAATGTTATTTGGTTTCTATTTAATTAATAACGTCATTAGCTGATCGTGAGTGTCCGTTAATATGATGTGTATCCTACACTACAGTACACTACCTGTAAGTACATCGATAGAAACGCAAAGTATATTTTCATAAATATGTCCAGCCGTTTATGAGTTATAAATGGCGTAACTAACCCGACTTTGTTTTATTAATATAGATATAGATTATAGGTAGTATAGAATTATAGTACAGTATACAATTATATATTATATTTTATTTCACACGAATAGTATTAATAGCATTTACCCCCTTAATTAAAAGTAAGCGTTCCTCGAAGTTAAATAAATAATTATGTGTTCTTAACCATAATTACTTTTTTTTAACGTTTAAGCATGTCATCTTATCCTTTCAACAACATTTATAAGTTTAGAAGCGTTAAAGTTGTGATTTAAATGCACGACAAGTTGATATCAATTCGCTCAACAGTACGTTTCCCTGACGCGTATATAACGAATTCCGTGACGAATCAAATGAAACACGTCGTCAGTCGGAGGTCCTCGCGCTCAAAGAGCGTGTCACTGCATATTAATACTAACCACCACTGAGACAACGAGGACCGGACTATGTCCGCACAGAAGTACGAGCAGCGAGGACGCTCGGTCCGTCGTGTTAATGAGACGAGGGACTGCGAGAACACTCGGCGGGCTCAGGGCATGGAAACCAAATATATTGCTGTTTATGTATTTCAAGTTGCTTCACGTAATCTGTACGATTGTGACTCCAGTTATACGAAAACTGATGTTATTTTGTTAAAATGTATTGTTTATACCTTTTTAGTTGGCGTCTATGTCGTAAGTAGTTGGCTTATTTTTATCAAAAGTGATTCATCATCATCATCATCATCATTTCAGCCGAAAGACGTCCGCTGGCCTCCCCCAAGCACCTCCACTTCGACCGGTTCTGTGCTTCCCGCATGCAGCGGGTATCTGCGGCCTTCACAAGGTCATCGGTCCACCTTGTGGAAGACCTTCCAACGCTACGTCTTCCGGTACGCGGTCGCCACTCCAGAACCTTTCGGCCCCATCGGCCATCTGTTCTACGAGCAATGTGCCCACTGCTACTGCAAAAGTGATCAAGTTATATTTATTACACTGGGAGAGTTTGAGAAAAATTTCTATCAAACAATAATAATGAATAATGTATGATGAGTATGACACCATCTATACGCGCATACATGACAAGTTTACAAAATAATGATAATATGTAATATAAAAATGAATAAATAATTATGTAATTTAATCTGGTAATTTTCTCCTTACACAATAAAAGTAGGTATATTCTCATATTATTTGTTTAGTTTTATTAAGTGCATTTATTTATTTACAATGAAAAACAAGCTATTAAAATAAAAACATAATATACTAACCTAACTAAAACTATTAACAAACATACAAAATTAATTACTTAAGAACTTAAAACATAGCTTTACATGTCTAACTTAGTCAAATAACCCGCCCCTAACTGTTCCCGGTGCAAAGGTGCCCAAAACGCTTGCTGCATTGCCACGTTGAATGGCAATGGCCAACCTTTGTACCAAGAACGAGCCGGAGCGGGAGTCGCCCGTTTTGTCATACGTCATGTTGACAATACCTACTTAGTGACACAAATACGAGCACGAATAATAATAAAAGCTTACGAATACAATTACACAATAGTATTGAATCCAATAATACATTATCACAAAGGAACATTATCATTAATACATGTACGTAATTATTATTGCCTACAAAAATCTTTACAATCTGATTAGCTCGTTGTTATTAATGCCGCTATAATATTATTATCATGTTGTATTGTTAATGTTGATAGAGTACACACACGATGGCTCTGCTCACTAGATGATTGCCCTACTTAGTAATTCTATTTCTTTTCTACAAAACATGTCACACAGTCCGCTTACATTTTTCCCCACCACGCCCTATCATCGCGATCAGTCTTGAATAATGAAATCGGGAAAATATTTAATTTTGTTTGCCAATAACACTAAAAATAGTACCTACTTTTTTTGTGGGGAAATCCACATGGATACCTACCCTCCATGGGTTAAGTCAGACTCCTACCGACTAAAACCCACTGTTCTTTCTAGTAGGTACCATGAGCCGGGGGCCAGAGAGATACATGTACATTCCCCGCACCCCCGATGGTATCAGCCCGCCATGCCCAGCGAGCCCCGTCACCAAGGGCGGCAGATCCCACGACCGCACGTCCTTCCATTAAGGCGCGCACAACGCGCACCTCTTTGAGCCTGACTGTTCGAACGATGACATGGGCCCAATTTCGCTGCCCGCAGGCCCCTTGTATAGTGGCCACCCACTACCTACACACAGAATGTATTTTCATACTGGCGACATGTGAATTGTGGATGTATCTCTATCTACCTCTTAATGGGCAATGCATAATCAGCCTATAATGTTCCCACTGCTGGGACACAGGCCTCATCTCAGCGAGAGGGAGTGGGCCGTAATCCACCATCCACCACGCGGGCCCAGTGCGGGTTGGCAGATGTCACATGTCTTCGAATTTTTGGGTCTAGGACATACCGATTTCCTCACGATGTTTTCCTTCACCGTTTTGAGAGCAGTGGCGATGAAATAATTTACACAAAGTCAAACGCCTGTCTGGATTCGAACCTACGACCTACAACTCGTGAGCCGCGGCCGTTACCACTTGGCCACCACTGCTCTAATGGGCAATACTGGCGTGATATGATGTAGATATTCCCACGACACTTAAAAGGTACAAAATACAACATACGTCGAACTACTCCGCGGTCCTCATTCAATAGCTGTGAATTCATTGAGCCGTGACAATCATTGGACAGGTGGAATGTGTAGCCGACATCGTTATTGCATTACCACCCTAACCTCGTCTAGTTTTAAAACATAATTTATTCTTAACGTGTAAATGTGTATTTTTGGACTAATTTACAGAAATAAATATCATTTATCGTAAGGTTGAGGTTGCCTCGGAAAGCACATTAAGCCGTTGGTCCCGGCTGTCATTCGTGGATCTTTGACAGTCGTTACGGGTCGTCAGAAGCCCGAAAGTCTGACAACCAGTCTTACCAAGGGGAATCGTATTACCCAGTAACTGGGTTGTGGAGGTCAGATAGGCAGTCTCTCAATGAAAAATACTAGTATTCAGCTGCATCCGGTCAGACTGGAAGCCGACCTCAACGTAGTTGGGAAAAGGCTAGGCAGATGATTATCGTAAGGTTGAATGTCACTTGCACCTCATAAACAACGAAGTAGTGGTTTATTTGACAGATAGACATTTTTATTCTTAGTGAAGTCTCAATTTACCAGAAATTTTATTGTTGTCTAAAGTGGTAAATCAAATATGAGGTCGACAATACCACCTCTACGAGTACATAGCACACCGGTCCTAATGTACGGGCGCCTGGTGGCGCTCCCACACCGCGCGCATTTCTATTGTTGACACGAATTTGGGAGATAGAATAGAGTGTCCGAGTGAACGAATCATTTGGTATCGATTCTGATACAGGGATGATGTTTTTAATGCACCGATCTTTTATGCTACTACTAAAAAATACTAATTCAATAACTTCAGTTCTTGCGTACCTACACTACCTACAGTTACACGAGTTTTATACTTTCGAATGCGAAACCTTGATATGAAAGCACCACGTACTCGTATATATACGAGTCCTAACCCGTGACTCGAACATTATTGACAGATAAACCAACAAACTTTATAATAATAGTGAAGCAAGTCGATATTCATGAATGATGTTAAACTTCAGAGGGGCCGAAGTTTGCCTCCTAACTCAACATATTCACCCTGTATACCTACGTATCGGCTCGTTACCGAGGCGACGAGCGACGCCTCGAGGTGCGAGGCACAAGACGTCGCTCGACTCGAGGCGAGGCGTTGAGGCGGCGACGCGAGCCGGCTACCTGTTGCCGCACCTGATTAAGGAATTAATTCGCGACGACACAGCAGCCGGTCTATTCTGTAGAAATCTCACCGTGACAACTTATGTAAAGTTACTTTAAAATGGGATATTTTAAGAGTCAATCCTTAGCATCAGGTAAAAAACCTGTAAAAAGTATAAAAATAATACGTTTAATATAAGTTGTAGGAAGTATTTTGATTATAACGCACCTCTGTTTTGTCGGGGGTTAAAAATACAATGGAATAGTGGAACATTCTTGTTGAGTCAGATATAAAGATATATTATATACTAGTTCTTAATTAAAAATCACAGTGGCTCTCAAGATAGTTGAGGTTTCATGCTAATTATCCTTACGTCATTAGTTCTTGCAAGTAAGATAATTCAAATTTAACGGGTCTGTTGATACTGGATTCCAATTCCAAAACCACACAAATTAAGCGAGGTCCCTTGACAAGTCCGCTCTTGACAGTAACGTACAATCACGGGCTCAGTAAACAATGTATGCTGTATCGAATGACACACTAACTGGACTGAGGTCAGATAGGCAGTCGATCCATGTTAAATACTGTTAGATAAGTATCCAGCTGCATGCGGTTAGACTGGAAGCTGCGCTTAATATATTTCGGAAAAGGCTAGGTCGATGGTGATGATGTAATGACACTCGTCAATTTACTGCCCCAATATAGCTAAACTTGGCAAGCTGCATGTGGAACTATTATTCGCTTCTTCTCCAAAACTCACAAGACAACAATGCAACAGTCTACAGTTGTAATCAGCGCCACAACTAGCTCCAGAACAAACATTACTCCTTTGCGTTTCTTTTCCTCTGAATAACGAAGCACTATTCTTTTTTCCCTTTGCACCACAGCGTACAGTCAACTCAAACTCAAAGCAATTATTTTAACATCATGTACTTACATGGTAACATTAGAAGCTCCTTTATTACGTAGGTAGGCGGTTGACTTTACCCGAGAGTATTGTCTGCGACATCTATACATACGAGTATATACAGTTGTCTATAAATCTGTGTTCCGAGCAAATACATAGTTGCAATGAGCGGAGATTTGTGTGGCGACGCACGACGACTCGCTAGCGACTAGATGAGGTTGCTTCACAGAGGTTCTTTTATTTGACGGAAATCGGAGCTGCGAGTACAAGCATTGATTATGTTGCTATCCTATCTAACTATAGGTCCTTACAGTATTGACACCAAATATTAAAAACCATTCGAACTTGTACATTCGTCTTCTATTACTATTCCACTTACATCCCTCGACGTGATATTATATTATGTGTTACTATGCCACTTGTCATCTGGGTTGACACTCATTTGGTCAGTCTAGTCTAAGTCTTGATTATTTGATGGTAATTGCTACTGTTTATTGACTTATGAAGACTTATGAAGGTGCTCGTTAATTAGATCAAAATAAATATCGATCTGACTGAGATAATAGATCTGGAAAAAATAAGTAGGTAAAAGGTACCTGAAGTAGTGAGAAAATCAACCATCTGTCCAAATCAATCCAATAAACAAGATATTATTCGCCTTTAAAAGATCAAATAAAATCATTATCTAGACTAGTAGTTGGACTTTTTTTTAACAACTGTATCCTACTAATCTATGTATATACTATGATATTATGACATTCATCATCGTCTCCCGGCCCTGGTCCCATGGTACTGGTACTTGTCCCATGGTGCTTCCCATGGTACTTGGGGTACTTGGGGTCGACGCAAAACGTTTTCTCTTTCCATTATAATATTATATACCTACTAGCCTCTGCCCGCGGCTTCGCCCGCGTGGACGTCGGATATAATTCCATGGGAATGTGCTACCGGGACAAAAAGTAGCCTATGTAAGGATAGCATCCTGAGGAAGGCCTCAGGATGCTATCTATTTCTTTGTAAAGTTTTATCGACATCCGTTCAGTTTAGGCGTGAAAAGGTAGCATGCAGACAGAGTTACTTTCGAATTTATAATATTAGTATGGATTCTAAATGTGAAAGTTTGTTTGTAACTCAATCACGCAAAAACTGCTTATTAACACAGAGGATACTTTTAATTCCATGGGATATTTCCCGACATCCATGCGGGCGAAGCCGCAGGTAAAAGCTCAAAATATATTAAAAAATAAAGAGAATGTATGGAATGAAAAGAATATCATTAAAAAAAACAAACAGTCACTTTGTCTCATAACAAAACATAATAACTCAGACGAAATTCGAAGAAACCACAATTCCAAAATAATGAAGGATACAAAGTAAACATCTCGAAAATTGACAGACATTTTGCTTATCCATTGCGTAACATCTAGAACAATTGTAATCAGCGTGCGTACTGAGACAGCGGTGGAACGCAACATGATAATATGAAGATATTGTCGTCTCGTAGTGTGGGGATGTCTTGTGTCAGCTGATGCTATCCCACAACATGTTTTTTTTTAATAGCCTCCCACTGCCGGGCAAAGGTCGAACCCATATTTTTCCAGTTTTCTTTGTGCTGTGCTTTCTCCGTCCAATCGGTTAGGGACAAGACCGAATCGTCACGTCAGCGCGGCAGCGTTTCCTAGGCCTGCCTCGGTGACGACGGCCGTCTTTAGGCACCCACTGTGTGACGACTTTGGCCCATTTGTCTGGATGCATCGTGTAGGTAGGTGTGACCCGCCCATTCCCACTTCAACCTCGCAGACTAGTCGCCAGCATAGGCGATACCCGTCTTGAAGTGAATTTGGCCGGTTAGTTTAAATTTTAAGATGCTAAGCTGCATCGCTCTTTGGCAAACCATGAAAATAATAATAATTAAGTATTATAGGTAAGTAAATTATTATAATACTGAACTGATTTTTTTTTTGTATGAATACTTGAATGAAGGCGTTTAAAAAGACAATAATTAAATACAGAAAACATGTTTTAAGTCATTTAAGGGGTAAATTCGTACCACTGGGGTAAAATTATGTAGCTATATAAACCCAAACGCAAGCACTGGCATGAAGGTACTAACACTCTGGGTATTTACTAATAAACCCTTTAGAATCACAACATAAATTCCTGTGTGGTCTTTGTAGTACCAATGTACTCACGTACTCAGCACAGAAGTTCCTTTGAGAGGATCCTTTTCGCTCTCCAATCCCATTCATTCACTCTTTTTGTGATTTATAGAAGTGACATACATGGAATAATAAAATTTTACTTAGGTAATAGCAAAGTCCGCCCGAAACAATTTTTTGGCCGAAAAAGAAAATTGCCGAAAATGGATATTGCGACCAAGTACCGAAAACGAAATTCGGATAAACGAATGGAATAATAATATGAAAATATTCAGCAGCAGCAAATTATTCCTGTCGCGGAAAATGTTCGTGAGAAAGAAAGAATTCCATGAAATGGTGCTCAGCAACACGTTCTCGTGATATCCAGATGGCTTGCAACCGACACTTCCGGGCGATCAGTCTGGTTAGACTAGCGTTGTGCCTACCCCTAGCATCAGCAATATTGTTTAAGATGCCGTTACAATGGTAGTTTAGGTGCTACAAAGTTCCCCCCCGGTGGGTTCCCGCATTGTCTTGGGGGGCTCAGTAGCCGTGGCTTGGTCACCCACGGTGAAGCGAAGAGGAACCCGAGGAGGGGCCACTCGTCAGGGCTTTTGCCTGGAAGACGACGATGTAACGACCAACAACGGTTGCGGTGCCGCTTGGGCGACATCGCAACTGAGGCGGCCGCGACGTCGTATGGGAGGCATCGCGGCTGAGGGTTGGAGGCCGCGGCGGGAGAGGAGTGCCGGTATTGCTACCTTCCGCGGCCTTGACGGGGTCGCCACCGTCTGATGACGGACGCGGTGGGGCCGCAGGGAAGGAGGAGTGTTGGTATGACGTTGGGCGCTCTCCCTATCCTCTGCGGCCGAAAATTGGCAGACCCGTCGCATGGGGACCAAGGGTGCCCAGACACGGGGTCGTCTGGCGCCCATGTACTGGTTTGGTCCCTGGGGTGATCACGGCGTGCTATGTGTTCTGGTGCGCCGGTGATGGGGAATACTCCCCAGAGGAGGGTCCGGTGACGGACAGCCGCGGCGGGTTCAGGGATGAGTGCTAACGCGTGCCCGTGTTCCCGCCATAAGCGGCAGAGGAGGACACCGTGGAGTTTTAGTGGGTTAGAGTCCCATATAACTGCACTATCTCCCCGTGGTAGTGCAGAATGCATGAGCATTCCTACACGTTAAAAAAAAAGGTGCAACAAAGTTGATAAGTATATTCTATCCATGTATCTACTTTTTGTTGATTTCCGATTTAAATAATGATAATCAAAATAAATACAGGCCGAATGTAAATTGCTTGAAATGTAATACCTAGTTATTATTTTTTAAGTCTTGATAGGAGCAGCGCGCGGGGGGGCACGGGCGGCGGTATTACGAGCTTTTGAAACAATAACAATAAATAACAAATAAATAGCGCTAAAACGAACAGCTAAAAGCTTTCCATTAGAGAGGGGCAATGACCTTGACCATATCCGATGTAAAGTATCCGCAACAAAGATATTATTTTATTTGTAACGTTGCTAGCTTCTTGTAAAAAGTTAAGCTTATTGAAGCAAATTATTAATGTTGTGAGGAAGCCGAATAAACATTATTACAAAGGAAAACATATAGCACTAGGAGAGCTGACCCAAATAAATTAGGATAATAGCCACGAGACAGAAGAAGACAAAGGAAAACATAACGTAGTGAGCACTTGCTTTACAAATATGTCAGATAATTTTGCTAGAATATTTGTAAATGAAGTTTATGACTGTTTCATTTTCTGCATTAATTTATACGCTATCTTGTATGGCATGGTTATAACAACAGTTTTAAAGGAAGAGACCTTATCATTTGTATACCTAATTAAATTAAATCATGAATGAATCAGTGAATCAATGAAGCAGTGGTGGCCAAGTGGTGACGGCCGCGACTTACGAGTTGTAGGTCGTAGGTTCGAACCCAGACAGGTGCTTTACCTACTTTGTGTAAATTATTTCATCACCACTGTTCTCAAAACGGTGAAGGAAACCATCGTGAGGAAACCGGCATGTCCTAGAACCAAAAATTCGAAGACATGTGACATCTGCCAACTACGGCCGATTACGGCCCACTCCCTCTCTCCAAGAGGAGACCTGTGTCCCAGCAGTGGGAACATTATAGGCTGATTATGTTATGTATGTGTGTATGAATGAATCGTCGAAGTGACGATGCTTGGGGGAGGCCTATGTGCAGTGGACGTCTTTCGACTGAATTGGGAATGAATGAACAACCGAAAGACATAGTGATCTCGAATCTGTATTATATCCGACTCTATCCGAAAAATCTGTGGTTGGGCTCACACCACTATGGTTAGATCCGCACTATTATAAAAATAAACTGCTTTAGCTTTCTTCCTAGACCCGATACATCGAGCTACCATTTTAGAGAAATTCCTTGAAAAGAAGATTCCCCTGTCGGTACTTATTTGTAGTTCCTGCTCTACTTTAACTCAAAAAGAATCCATTAAATGTACGATAACAGGTTTGATGTTTAAATGTAAAGAATTTCATCATCATCTGTGTCGTTTTTCTTAACGAGTTTGTTGTTTGTTTTTTCATAATGTTGGGGTCAGCTTCCAGTCTAACTGGTCTACCTGTTTTTCACGGTCTGTCACGGTTTTTCACAGCGCATCTGCCTATCTGACCTCTAGAACAAAGGCACTTTTGGATCGTCGAAGGAGTCGGTCATTATGAAAGATGAAGCCCGTTCCAAAGAGGAAGCGTTCGTGCAAAGTTATCACATAAACCATAATCTTAATGTTCTTTTAAGAGAATTTTATAAATTCTTGACGAGAAATCTGATAACGATTGTATGAAACTAAGTAAATTTCTTAATGAGTTCACAGAATGCCAAAAAAAGAAAAATGTAATAATTTAGAGTAGAGCGCGCAGACAGAAGTACTGAGCTTCGTTAGTAGTTTCACAACTAAATAGGTAGTTAGAACAGTTGTCGTTTGTCTGCGAAAGTATATTTCTGTGAAGCTAAAAACGTAGTTACTGTTGCTTTTAACCGCAATTCGTGTAGGTACTTAACCGCAAAAGAAAATTATCCGTCTCCATTTCACCAAGCTGGCACAAAATAACTAAGTAGATAACTATCGTAACGGTTGAGTTGACGGTAGACATCGTCATGTAAGGCACACGTAAGCCTAGGTACTCACGGGCTTTGTTTCGCACTGCACTGCTTAGCGCCGAGAGTTGAACTTACAACAGTGTGTTAGTTGGACGCGCTGGGATGCACTCTGTTGGATCCTGATTGCTCGCCTCAACACCAAAACTTGAAAATCCAATACGCAATAAAATCCCAACGCGATATGATTACGCCCGTGCGAACGTGGCCTTATGTTAGCTCCGTACGACTTTCTTTCTCTCTCTGTCTCTTTCTATTACATACGAGTGTGTGTGTGCGAGTATTGCGTAAGGAACTTTGTTCCTCTCGACCGCACACGTTTTTATTTATTTACTTGTACAGTGTAAACACAGTAACAAGCTATAGTTAATAGGCTAAAACTGAAGAGTACCCCTGAGCAACCCTCCTGGAGTGACTCTGCCAGGGCTCAGCAAGTCTGATTACGTTTAACTTAAATACACAGATAAAATGGCAGGGGGTGACTCGCATACTCAGTAATAGGCCCCCGGGAACGGTCGCTAGCACATAGTGTTTACAACATTAATTATTACAATACTTATTCTCTCACCTACCAACTTAGTTGTTACTGATTACGTAAATAGAGACTTAGATACTTCATAAAACTAAGGATGCTAAAACATTTCTAGGTAGTAAAAGGTATGTCAAAGCAGCTATTACGGAGCAGTTCTCAGTACGTACGTACTGACTGAACGCTGCCACTAAATAGGTAGGTACAGAAGGCTGGCTCCATACAACGAGCGAAAATCCACGCACACATAGACTTGCTTCACATACAACGAATGCAAGCGCACTCGCGACTGGCATTTGTTTTAGTTCTCCTTACGTACGGTCTATGTGTATATGCGCCATGTTATCGCTCGTTATATAGAGCCGGCCTTCTGTATCTACATATTCTGTGACGCGTTTCTACCCCTTAGTTAACGCAGTTTGCTAATTACAAAAAGAGAAGCCATCTTTTAATTAGTCTCTTCTTTACCAGTTACCCTGCACGCTTTGTGAGACTTCAGCAGATAAAAGTCACGTGAAGTAGTACCCTACGCGGAGCTGTTAGCGAGCTTAATTAACAGATAGATTATGTCATGTGCTTTACCAAGGTTGAATGTGGAAAATAAACATAAAGTTGTCGTATCACAACCTACATTTCACCGATGACCAAGTTTCATGTAACGTGGGGCATATAGCTAGCGTAGGCAAGAAAATCGTTGACGAACTCGGAAAACGTATTTTACTTAAAGTTTTCCTTAGTCCGGAACGAAGAAATAATATATGAGACACAATTGACTTTCTATTGTTTCGTCGCGCGGATCTTGACCGGTTAAACGTTATCTCTGCCAATAAAACCTTATTTTCTTCTGTACGTCTTATATATGATTTACATTCCAATCCATTACGCGATGAGTAGCTTCGTGGCCGACTCTTACATAAAGCCGGCGGTCAATGTATTACGCACATTTGCCTTTACACGCCACGTTTATTTTGGGAGATATTACTTTAGCTGATTAATATCTGGGTAACCTAAATAAACTTGAGTACGGTATCAACGGTCACAATGAGAGTATATTTGATGTGATTCAATTAAGGGCCGCCGGTTAGTTTGGTCCTTAGAGACGACCGGAACAATGTTCTACTACAAAATACAAAATGTTCTTTTATGAGAATATTCTTAGGTATATTTTTTGTTTATCTATTAAATTACTACCCACAAACAACAGTCAGAGATAAATAGATGTATAGCCATTATTTTGCATACCACACACATTGCAAGGTTAAATAATCTCAGGTCACAAACATCATCTATCTCTGACAATCTTTTGAAGTTGTCAGAGATAGCATTATGTTTTAAATTATTTTGTGGTGCAAAACAGTCCGTAGTAGCAATTTTGACGTTTGCTTTATTACACATCATTATTTCGTTGGAATAGCAGCCCGACAATAATGTCCCCGTAACATTAGTACTAGGCGCACAGCGTGTGACAAAACGTATGGTTATAGCCAGTGGCTGTGAGAAACTAACAGTTTACAGTACAATAACAGTCGTAGTGCGTACTTTATAGCACACTAGTGCACTATGCTTCTATGCGGCCCGCGCAGTGAGCGGCTTTATTCACTACATAAAGTTTTAAAGCGTGAAACCCGCCGTGTCCTTCACTATAAAAGATTTTATTATATGAAAGAAAGGTGACGAGGTGCATTCTATTCCTGGAAAATATAAAACCGTATTTTTCTTTTGAAAGCGTGCTTAGTTACAAATTAAAACGCATACGACTAAAGGATTTGCTTTCTTCTCAATAACTCGATTGCACACATAAAAAACGTTTTCCTTACCGTACCTACTGCATACTAATAGTACTGAGTATATACCTAGTTCTGCTGACTCCGTTCCCATCCCGTTGCCAGTTAACTTTACATGAATTCGCCTCAGGAAGGCGGCGCAAGTTATTAGACTTAGTTTTGGTCCCATAACCGGCGAATTTGTGAGAAAACTTGCAGTTCAGCTGAGTTTAGTATCAAAACACGTCCATTTGAAACAGTCAAATGTATAAATTTAACGCAAAATCTAGAAGATAACATACTAACAACTTTTGTCTACGAATGGATCGGGTATAGTCTGTTCTAAAAAGTATTTATTCGAAATGTAAACAAATGGGTCGGAAAACGTACTCTTGGGTGCTAATTTGTAATGCTACTTACAAATTATTATATTACTTATTTTTTATGTAACCTATCTTGGAAGGCGCTGGTGTCTGTGATACAATGATTTTCTTTCATTAGTACAGGCACCAACGATACACTTTTTTCTGTAATGCTCATTTTTAATTGGAAAATTGTTTTTGTGAACCTAAATATGTTTTTCTGAAATAAAAATGTATTATTATTATTATTTTTGAATTTATATATCTCGGGACCATGGGGTCCCGGTCCTTTGGAAGGCATACGAGGGGCCGAAGCCAACTCGCAGAGGCCCCTTAAGAAATTTTAATGAAATGCGGCACCGTCCGATGATTATCCCTGTATGCACTATGCAAGTGCACCCAAGGATAACCCCCGGTTGGTGTAGGACTATTGTAGGATAGGAAAAATAAAAAGTTGGACTATGGGTTTGGGTGGCTGAAGTGGACTGGTTACCAAGAATTATGGAAGAACTATGACCCCTGCCTGATCAATGTTTTATATATACACGGATAAAATGGCAGAGGGTGACTTGCACACTCAATAATGGGCCCCCGGAAACGGTCGCTAGCACATAGTGACGTAGCGACAAGGGGGCAACATGTCCTGAGGTGCTTATGAGGAGTGGAGAGGTATTCCACGGCTATCAGGACAATCCCGGAAGTACGGTCAAGATCCCTACCAGCATCTTACTGGAATTAATAATAATAATTAATTAAGTGCTTTGATTTAATTATTTGAATCACAGAACCTGAAATTCTAATTTTAAATAACTTTGTTTTTTTCATTTGATAATATATTTTTAAAAGAGTAAACGTGGAGTTTCTTATCGGCTCTTCTGCATAGGAAGCGACCAAAAGGAACTTTGCCCCATGTTTCTTAACTTTCATTAGTGCCCTTGGTAAAATAAAATATGTAAAATATAATATTTTGATTTTGTTTATATTTATTTATCCATTTATTTCAGGCATCAAGGCCCATATAAAACACAAATAATACAATATTAATAAAACTTAAAAATACTATAAATACATACAACATTACGACTCTTCACGTGACCAGAGGGCTGGCCTATTTTTTGGCCAAAGAATCAGTATTGCCATACAACGTGGCAATGCTGCCAGCCTTTTGGGCACGTTTCCTATTGACAGCGATGCGGACGAATTTTTTGATGCCCTTTGATTATTTCCCCTCCCTTTTTATATACTTGTACATATTATTATTTTAAGACCGCTTTTAAATATTGTATATGTAAGGGCCACTTTTTCTTATTTGGTAAATAATTATGTTGTGCCTACATAAAAAAAAACATTACAATTACATTAATAACATAGACATTGTTTTTGAAATTTGAGGTTCATTTTATAACCTCAATTTTCGTCGATGATTTTTTAATTAGAATTTAATAATATTATTTAAATGATAATTGCTGGAACACGTGGTGAGGTGATAAAGTTGAAACCTTCTCAACACATATTATGAATGTTTGAATGACTGCGAAAGAATTTAACTTGAACAGGGTTTGTTTATACTTTCATCTAAAAGTTTTGGGACAGACTATGGCTACATGTTTTCTGCAGGGAAATTTATTAAAGTCCGTCGTTGTAACAAAACTAAATTTCTTGTAACAGCGCGGGACCGGAGATGAAGCGCTTTATTATTTTAACTCATTTTCATTAACGCGCGACACTCGAAGAACACTCGGATAAGAAAGGACCGACAAGTTCAGATGATTCACTTGCGGTAACAGTCGCTATGCGTGCGAGATATGTTGCTGATAAAACTATAAGTTCATCGTGGTTAATTACAAAGCTAAAACTTTTCATTCACCATTTACTATAATCTCGCCCTGTTTATTCGCAGTTCTCAACTTATGTAATCAGTTATATAACTCACAACATCATAATATGCATTAAGTAAAGCTATAATTTCATAATGATGTATTAATGATCAAGCAATCAGTTCGTTTAGCTTAGCGGATTATGTGTTGTTGAGCAAAACCAATGAATGTCATGTTGATTGAATATTAAACAGTGTTCATCGGAACCTGTAGGAATGTTTCGCGGAATTTACGGTTTGAAGTTGTTCTGTTAACTGCCGATAAACTCCGAATTTCAAACTGAAGAACAGATCAGAGTAAGTATTTCAATGACCAAAGTTAATTATTTATAACCAGTCTGCAAGTTTATAATAGCTCCTTAACCCGTTTTCATTTTATAGGATACATTATGTAAATAAAATAAAAAACTTGTGCCATCGGGGGACCTCCGTCAGGACCTTACGCGATACTCGCACGCACGCGCACTCGTTTATAATAAAAACAGACAGAGAGAGAGAGAGAGAGAAAGTCGAATTTAGAGGACATAACCCTTTTTTCTTACGTAACGATTTCTACCAGTCAACTCCTACCGCAATATTGCAACGCATTTTCCGAAAGAAAAATATAATTATTGTACATTGGTATACATAAAAGTAGAAAACGACTTTATGAATTATATGAAGAACGGATTTGTATAAACACTGATGAATTTAATTTATATGTTAAGAATTATTCTAAAATATTTAAAAAAGTTTGTAGTATTGCCAAGTCACGTTATTTGAGTTCAAAAATTAAAAATAGTAGTAACATTATTAAAATGACTTGGAATGTCATTAATAGCGAAACGGGAAGGTCATGCAAACGTAGTAGTGACTACAGCCTTGCTATTGATGACAATATAATTAAATCAGATTCTCAAGTCGCCGCGGCCTTTGAAAATTTCTTTGCAGACATTCCCGTATCAACTACTAAATCTCTAAACTCATCACCCACTGCTGCAGAGACTTTACTTAAAGAAAACGTTCCAGTTTGTGATTCTGAATTTCACTTCCAATATGTAACCTGTACAGATATAATTAAAACCTTTCACACATTAAATGTTAAAAAGACCGCAGATCTATGGGGTAATTCTGTGGATGTTGCCAAGTCCATTATAAACATTGTAGCTCCTACTTTAGCTGTTATATTTAATAATTGTATTGACCGTGGTGAGTTTCCTGATCTTATGAAAAACAGTAAAATAATACCGTTGTTTAAATCGGGTAGTACATCAGACCCTACTAATTATAGACCTATTTCAGTACTACCTACCTTTAGTAAAATTTTTGAAAAACTTATTTTAAATCAAATGCAAAGATTTTTTAATAAAAATAATTTACTACATAACAAACAGTTTGGTTTTACAAGGGGTCGTTCGACTACCGATGCCGGAGTTGAACTTTTAGGACATATTTATAATGCATGGGAGGACAAATGCGATGCTTTGGGCGTCTTTTGCGATTTGTCCAAGGCATTCGATTGTGTTCTTCATGAAACATTAATCAGGAAACTACACCACTACGGAATCCGGAACGCCGCTCTGGATCTTCTTGCTTCATACTTGAGTAAAAGGATTCAGAGCGTTGACGTTAATGGAAAAAGATCACCCGGATCTATAGTAACAATGGGAGTCCCTCAGGGCTCAATTCTTGGTCCTTTCTTGTTCCTTATTTATATTAATGACTTGCCGTACCTCATAAAGGATAATCATGATATAGTGTTGTTTGCAGATGACACTTCACTTTTATTTAAACTCAAACGTCAGCAGCTGGTTACTGACAATGTAAATAACGCCCTCGCAATAGTAGTTAACTGGTTTAATGTCAATAACCTACTTCTTAACGAAAAAAAAACTAAATGTATTAAGTTTACGATACCCCACGTTAGACAAGTAGAAACTAGTGTTCTCATAAAGGATGAAGAGTTGAAACCCGAAGATACTACAGTTTTCTTAGGCATTACTTTGGATGCCAAGCTTCAATGGGGCCCCCATATAGATAAATTGTCAAAAAAGCTTAGCTCTGCAGCATACGCCGTTAGGAAAATTCGTGATTTAACTGATTTAGAGACAGCCCGTTTAGTTTACTTTAGTTATTTTCATAGTGTGATGTCGTACGGTATTCTGTTGTGGGGAAATGCCGCCGATATTCAGACAATTTTTATTTTACAAAAAAGGGCAATTCGTTTCATTTATAAGTTAAGTCCCAGACACTCCCTCAGAGACAAATTTAAAGCTTATATAATGACTGTGCCTTCTCAGTACATTTATGATAATCTTTTGTATGCACATAAAAATATTAATCTGTTTAAAAAATACAGTGATATCCATAACATAAATACTAGGAACAAACACAAATTTGTTGTTCCTACAACAAGGCTCAAGAAAATAGGTTGCTCGTTTAGATGCCAATGTATACGTTTTTATAATAAACTTCCTAGCCACATTCAAGAACTAAGCCTTAATAAATTCAAATCTTTTATAAAGCGAAAACTATGCCAGAAAGCTTATTATACTGTAAAAGACTATATTGAGGACAAAAAGGCTTGGGATTGAGCTGCTCCAATATGTTTAGACAGTGAATGTAGTTTTTATTTTTTTTGCTATTTTACACTTTATTTTTCTTAATATCTATGTACTTAAACAATGACATGTACATTTACTGTATCAAATATTATATATTTTAATTATTTTGAATGTGAGGACTATGTGGGTCATTGTTTCCGTTTTAATCATGGTTTGGCAGTTTGAGTAGTTTATGCGGCCTACCCGAATGTCCGGTCTTTGGTATTGTTCGTCAAATCGTTGAGCTCCTTAAGTTCTGAGTTGAGCTGCACGGTTACTGACAAATGCGTGCACTGACTGGACAGGTTCACTCAATCTGTGTGGTTCTTTCCTCAAAAGACCATTTCAGACACCAATCTACATGGTCCTCAAAGATTATGTCTGGATTTTTATATACACATTGACATTTATTCATTTTATATATACAATGACATGAATATTTACTTTGTAAAGTATTTTTATTTTATTTAATTATTGTGAATGTGAAGACTATGTGGGTCATTTCTTTTTTCTGTTTTCCTTCTTAGTTAGTTTTAATCATGATCTGGCAGTTTGAGTAATTTACGCGGCCTACCCAAATGTCCTTTCTCTGGTATTGTTCGTCGAATCGTTGAGCTCCTCAAGTTCTGAGTTGAGCTGCACGATTTTTGACAAATGCGTGCACTGACTGGACAGGTCCGCTCAATCTGTGTGGTTCTTTCCTCAAAAGACCATTTCAGACACCGATCTACATGGTCTTCACATGATCTGACCAAGATTTTGTCTGGACTTTAAACGAGACTGTGACCTCTGAGTTTGTTTCGGCCTTTCTTCTCAGAGTAGTCAGATAGGAAACGCCGACCTCATCTAGCTTTAAAAAAATATGATTGACATGTAAAAGTGTTTGTACAAACCTACTTACAGAAATAAAATCATTTATCATTTATCATTTTAATTGCATTGTCTCAAACAAAAACCTACACTAAAGACATAGCAGTATTCTCAGCCTAAGCTAGACTTTCTTATAATACATTTAGAACATCTACCGGAGCGATATTTGCATATTATATTTCTTAAGACAAAATATTCCGTTCCTCTCGCACTCACAGTAGTGATAAGATTTCACAAACGATTTCCTACAGATATGGTTATCATACAGAGTGTTTCAGCGGTACTTTGGACGTTTTGTAAAGACGCGACGCAGCAGCAACCACAAAGCGCTGCCACTACATGCAGATTGGAACAGAAGGTGAACTGAACAGAAACCTAGATAACGCAGGGTACGTCACATTTGGGTGAAACTTGCTTATCCCTAAATTAAAAAAATTGTAGCATTGACAACCTTCATATTGGTACTTTGGAAACTTACAATAATAAAAAGCTTAAAAAAGCACGCTCGTGTTAATTTAATTAGTTGGGCCGTCAAAATGTATTTAGATAATAAGTTACGATTGAATCAAGTTACGAAGAAACACACTAGCCTGTATGAATGTAGGTATGTATTTAAGGATTACCAACTAGAGGAACATTACAATTATCTTCCACAATATGAAAACTCGTATTATCCTGAAATGCACACTCAATTATAGGTAACCGCAGCTTACACTTTATCGAGTAGGTACACAAAATACTGAATACATAATTAAATTAAGAACACAGCAACAACAGCCTGTAACTGTGAACTACAAAAAAACCCATTAGAACGTCTTAATAAATTAATGCGCAATTTATAGTACATACGAACTAATTAAATAATATACGTAAGTCCATCAATGCCTAGTTGTGGCCAAGGCTTAGTATAGTACTTTTCTCAAATAACGTGCGGAAATTAAAACTAAGCAGTACCTAGGCAGAACTTTTTATTTGAAAATACAGTTGTTGAATGTACAACCCACGTTAAAGTCTTCATTTTTTTTTTTTTTTCAATAAACAGCTTTCTATTTGTAAGCCAGTTCGAAATTTAAATAAAACCTTTGATAAGTTACCTCCGTGGTTGCCATGTTTCGGAGTAAGAGATCGTTCCATTTTTAAATTACACGACAAATATGAGTTTACTATGTAATTTATTTGGCCGCTAAACCACGAAAGATAGAGATTATTTGGCCAGTACAGCAATTTCGATTTATCTCGAAGAAGGTTGTCAAAATAATTCTCAAATTTCCAAGAATGTTTGAGAAACAACGTTTTACACACAAAACGAACGATGAATTCAGAAAAAAACTTTTCATAATTTCACTGTGTATAACTACATAGTATATTATAGTGGACCTTCTGCTACTAATCTGTAAAGTGTTTGCTGCTCAAAGAGTGTAGAGCAAGATTGTGCCGAGGCGTTTAGTGTTCTAATCTGAATAAACGTCCTACCTCTGGCGTGTTCAGACTAAGGTGTGGAAGTAAGATGGGCGCGGATAACACACCACGCACGGAATTAATTTGTTATTTTAAGTAGGTAGGTTTAGAATAAACCGTCTCCTTCTCTAGCTATTAAAGCTGCACGCAGACCTACACAACCAAGACTGAAAACTGTCTTGAGTCAAACTCTCGTTCTAAGAAAAGAATTAGATTATAGCCTTGTAGATAGTTTCAGTAATAATTTAGGCCAGTTGCACCACAAATCACTAAATGCGTTTAACGCTAAACATATTTAAAACATCCTTCTGTCTATGTAATATTTAAACTATTGACAGAAATAGGGCCATAGAGTAGTCATTTTGTTCCTGTTAATACTTTATAAACACTAATTAACCTAAGGTGTTATTCTTACTAGATTTTAAAGTTAGATACAACAAAATAATAAATATTTTCTCTATGATCCATATCACATGCAATCTTCGACCTTGTCGAAAGAACTCACTTTTGTGAGATTCTGAGGATAACATCCAATAATTATGTTAATAGGGAGGCGGTTCGTCTCAGCATCGCGCCGCGTCGGTGCGCGGTGAGGAGATGTCTGCGGTGATTTCCCGCGGGCATTGTAACACGACGCCACTAGTCTGTCGCTTGTTGGTATACAACATAACAAGGTGGACCGGTCTATTGATATGGAGATGGATGTAGTGCAGTTGTTGAACACTTACTTCTCTCTTGTTAATTGACTGTGTTCGATACAAGTCTGATGCAAATTATCTGTTTGGGGTCTCGACGTTGAACAGACATGATTAAGGTACATTCCGCAATATTCAGTCGCAACAGAATGGTGATGATGCGATGGATCTGTTCAGGTTCGTGGCCCGACATGGTATGCTCCATACGATTTTCTCTTTTTGCTTACAAACTCAACTCCTACAGCGAGCCGCACTAAACACCTTCCAGACGTTCCAAACAGTACACACGGTGTGATCGATGTTCTAAGTTTTTGATTCAAGCGTCAACGGGCTGATTATGAACAATAACTTCTGCCCGCGACTTCGTCCGCGTGAAATTTCATCCTCCCCATTCACCCTCTTAGGGGTAGAATTTCGAAAAACCCTTTCTTAGTGGATACCTACTCTTCATAAAGACACACCCTCCTAGGACCAGCGGTTTTGACTGTGCGTTGATAGGTATATCAGTCAGTCAGTACTTTGCATTATATATATATATATAGAGATAATTTTAAAAAGTAATAATATAAAACGTGAACCGGCGACCAAATAATTGATATGAGAAGACATAACAATCATATAGTTAGGTACTAATTAGTTGGAAGTAAACATTTGATACCAAAGAGCACAAATAGTGAGTAAAAGATCAAATAACCTCACTGTCATACTCACAGTAAGCTTGTCTGTGCTAATATTTAATCTAGTTGTGAAAGTGAAAGGTCAGTCATGCGTTATATTAAGCTGCGTCTACGCTAGACGAGCCGAGCACGAGCCGAGCACGAGCCGAGCACGAGTGGAGCACAAGCGGAGCACGAATTCATATGGCGAGGCGTGCTCGTTCGAGGCTCGTAAGACGGTCCACACTACATGAATTTGTGCTTACAAGTCGTATCAGACGGTACCTATGAGTACCTACGAGCACATAGTCCGGAGCAGTCTTAATTAAACTGCCAGCTCAGTGCTAGCTCAGAACTAAGTCGCCAATATTGAACTTACTCAACATTTATACGTTATACTTTTATTTCATACAAAAGTTTCTAAATGAAATCGCAACATATGTATTTTGGATTGGTCGCACACGAAGGGTTTCGTACCACCGTACTATATTTAACCATATATAATACTATTTATGACGTATTAAAAAAAAACTACTTACTAGATCTCGTTCAAACTTCTGTCGAAGTTTACATTGTAATGTACTGTACATCATATATTTTTTTTAGTTTTATCATTTTCTTATTTTAGAAGTTACAGGGGGGGGGGACACATTTTCCACTTTGGAAGTGTCTCTCGCGCAAACTATTCAGTTTAGAAAAAGATTATATTAGAAACCTCAATATCATTTTTGAAGACCTATCCATAGATACCCCACACGTATGGGTTTCATGAAAAAAAAATGTTTGTTTCAGTTCTAAGTATGGGGAACCCCCAAAATTTATTGTTTTTTTTTTTCTATTTTTGTGTGAAAATCTTAATGCGGTTCACAGAATACATCTACTTACCAAATTTCAACAGTATAGTTCTTATAGTTTCGGAAAAAAGTGGCTGTGACATACGGACGGACAGACAGACAGACATGACGAATCCATAAGGGTTCCGTTTTTTGCCATTTGGCTACGGAACCCTAAAAATGTATTCGATGGAATCTTTTTGAAGTGTCCAAGATAAAAAGTTTCTTAGAAGAAAAACAATCAGTTAAATCAGAAGATGACGTCATCTAAACATTGAGTGGACGATGACTGCTACGAGAGTCGTAGCCACGTAGCGCCGCTACGACGCCGCCTACGCGCTACGAATCCTACCATAATAATAATTCATGTCTCTTATCAATACCCATTGATATAAATCGCTCGGTGCTATTTGCATGTAAAATTAAACTCTATTTCAAATAGATAAGTGCCGTATATTAAAGCAGTAAGGTTCACAATACAGCTGTCGCCAATCGCACCGAACGTGATAAAACGCTATAATAAGGAGTAATGGAATTCTAGAGCGAACCCAGAGGTGAAGCTAACTCTGGTACATCTTATAATTGTGCGACGGAAAGTGCTACGTGTGGTGTGAGTGACGTCATTAGGTCATCACAGTGTCGCACAGAGTGTATATGTGTGTGCAACATGATCGTCCGCGAGGCGCACGACGAGGCTCTCCCGCGCTCCGAGCACACTCACTGTACGACACACGTTTGACGGTGCGCTCTTGGCAACATATTGAAGAATAATGTTTCGTATGCAGAGAAAAGCGCAAGTTTCAGAATAAAAACTAAAAATATCAATGTTTTTACAAACTTATCTGAAGCGACTGTTTTGATCAAAGTTGTAACTTGATTATCGGAATGTTTTTGTAAAGTGTTATCATCAGTGCACAGTAACACTAAGCTTGTTCAAGTAACGTCCCTCACTGTAATCGACTCTAGCGCTCTCTAATGTTGGATCTTATTACTACAATGGATGGAAATAACGGTTAATTCCTAAGAATCTTGTTGGAGAAATCGTGAGCTTTATATTATGCTAAGTTGATGCTAAATACAAATTATTCTAGCATTAAAGTGCACACTGTCTTCTTCCTTAAAAAAATCACCTAATATCGCCTAGCCTAAGGTGTATTTTTACGTGACATTTGTTTTTCACAGTGTAGTTCCATTCAGAAGGTTTAAGTTCCCTCACAAGACTGATTCGTTTGAAATACAAACTTCAAGGACTGCGTTCATCGCTTCGAGTTTGAATTAAATCGACTTTGCTTCGATTGAGTATCAATTTGGTATATATTTGCTCCCAGTGAGTGTTAATTTGACACTAATTCGATTCCATTCACAATCAGAGATCGAAGATGTCTGAGTATGTTTGCAGTTCATGTGATAAGATCTACTTTTAGAAATTCAAGCGTGGATCGATGTGCTTCACACACATTCGGAGAAATATAGCGACGCAAATATTATTTGTTGAACTTCCACAACAAAGTACTGTCTGGTGTTGTATCGTTTCAAGGTGTCACTGAGGTTCCTCTCTAATATTCTTACGAGCAAATGGTCAGGAATAATCCTTCTGCTGCCTCTAATTTTACTAAAAAAAAAACAGTTGGGAATATGATTAAACCATCAGCTCCGTAACTGTATGTAAATCTGTCACTCCTCCCCCCTCACCCCTCTCCCCTCCTTCCCCCATGGTAGTCCTGCCAACAGTTGTACGTCGAGGACAAATTGAGTTTCGTCACAAAGAAGTCGCGACTACAGCCATGAGCGCGGACTCATGAATAACATTACTATCGAGTTTTATAAGAAAAAGGGAGATGGAAAAAATAAACATTTGTTTGGCAACAAAACTTCATACCTACTGCTTGCCAAGTTACAAGCTGTTTGTATTTACTGGGATACTATTTCTTCAAACGTAATTCCACTTTTAGGAGTCTCGTCCGAATCGAATGAATGAATGAAATCTTTCATTGGCGTTTACAAACAATGATAAATAGATAGTTATCTTTGAACTACACACAAATCCTATGCTATCGTTGTACCTACTATACAGAGTGATAACTCGCACTTGACCAGAAAATCAGGTATGCAAATTTTTGGGTTCCGTACCTTTTTTTTTTTTTTTTTTTTTTTTTTTTTTATTTGAAATGGACTTGCTCTTGACTCTAGTCTAAAAGAAAAAAAAAAAAAAAAAAAAAAGGAAAAGTCGGAACCCTTATAGGTTCACTTCGTTGTCCGTCCGTCTGTCTGTCTGTCTGTCTATCTGTCAAGACCCTTTTTCTTAGGAACGCGTGGAGGTATCAAGTTGAAATAAATTAATATCAAATACGTAGGACCCTTGGAACTCAAGAAAAATACCCTCTGTATAGTCCATACTAATTCATTGTTGTCTGTGTGAAAGCCAAGCACTGGAACATAAAAGCCGATATGTACCTATTCAGTAAAACATTACATGACATTCACCAAATATTATACATCATTTTGCAGTTTCCTTAGTTTAATCCTACAGCTCAAACATATGTGCATTTGCAGAATCTCGCCATATTCGGGCAGTTTTGAAGGCAACCAGGATTACCGGGAAACGTACAAGTATACCGGTAATCTCGATAGATTACGCAGCTATGTGAACGCTTCAAGTTCGTAGTCATCGCTAAGTGAGATAAGCTCTCGCATAGTTGAGACGTATCGGCTGAACACACAAACATGATCGATTACTATTGAGTTAGAAGTAGTTGACGTGTACAGACCGATTCTTACGCACCACATCACGGGTTCTAGCTAAAACTAGCATATGTGTGCTCATGTGACTTTATCTATGTCAGTCGTACCTACCTTCTGAGTAGTGGGGGTGTTTATGTCAAAATAACAGCTTTTTACTAAATTCATATGAAAGTATATATAGGTACTTTACTTAATTTAAAAAAATCAAAATTGTTGTCCGTCTGTCTGTTTGTTCCGGCTAATCTCCCGAAACGGTTGAAACGATTTTGACGAGACTTTCACTTTTAGATAGCTGAAGTTATAAGGAGTAACTTAGAACAAGGAATTAGGGTCCCACGCAAAAAAAATTAAACCCTTGAAATTTCTGGCATATACGCGGGCAGAAGCTAGTACATAATGTAAATAAACTGGGTAAGTCCTACATCTACCTCAGCACTATTATGTAAATAAACTAAACTGGGTGAGTCCTGCATTTGCCTCAGCACTTTTATGCCTAGGAAGTTCTATTATGAATTTGAAGTGCCTATTAATATAATCTTTCGTATTACTTATATGAAAATAAACATAAATAATGCAAACTCGTGATGAACAAATTACGATATCATTGTAAACCCAGAGACTCAATAAATCTCTTATGAAATACAAACAATCTTGTGTTGTACCCGATCCCCAGCCGCGACGGCGCGGCGGCCACCGCGGTATTAAATTCAGCCATTATTTATAATCTGTCGCTCATTCATTACAATAATTACTGAGAGGCGTTTCAGTAACTAAGGATTTCCTCACCGTTTCTACGGACGCTTCTGTTACAAACGACGGGATTCCGTTGGATGCTTCACATTGCGCGCATAGCATAGAAATGTTCTTTCATATATCTATGGCGCATAGTATGATGGTTCACTGTTGTGACTGATTTCAACGCTTCGTTAGTACAAGACCACGCCACTGATGTTTGATCGTTTAGAGTATGTAACAAAACAAAATGATTACGTTACTTGATAGTATTTTCATCCAACATATACCTACACCAAATATTAGAAGGTTGTAGTCAAGAACAAAATCACAGTTTTCTTTCGTATTTGTCGCTACACGTGACTTGTGTGCTTGAATGATGATTTCCTTGACCAATATTTGCTAGAAGAAACGGGACCCCCCCTCCCCAGGGCATGCCCTCTGCACGATATGCGGATGGTCCATTATCGGACCGGACGCGGCCGCACGGCGCCAACGATCATCCCCGGATACAAACTCACATGCATTCCACACACACACACACACACACACCCTCGCACGCACAAACACACACACGACCACATGAGACGACTTTTTGAAAAACTTCGGCTTTTTAAAATATTGTCACTCGCACTTCTGTGATAGTCTTTCTAAAACTCATGCTCATTCATGGCTGCTGATCGCAATATACAAAGATGTTTTTAATTAACAGGTGCCAATTGACATTGTATCATTTGAGTTATTTGCGTAACACCATAGAGTTAACATAATTATACAATAATAGCTTCTGCCCTCGGCTTTTCGGAAATTATAATATAAAAAAAAATGTTTATTTCAATTACAAAGGGCTTTTCGATACATGTTACGTTAGGAGACTCCGCGCTTCCACTTTTCATTATCTTATGCAATCGAAATGTAGACAATGTAAACATGCAAAACTAAAAATAAAATAAAATATAAAAGTAAAATAGAAAATAAAAGAGTAACTTAAAATATTATACAAACAAATCTGTAAATGATTGCGCATTATGCATAGAAAGAGACCACGTATTCGTGTGTAGTGTGTGAGCTGAAGTGAGGTATAGTGAGTGTTTATTTATTTGTGAGTTTGGTTGTTACGCTTTCACGTCAAAAACGGCTGAACAAATCTGGACGAGATCTGGCACATTGGTAATAAATCGGTAGACCATGTCCCGGGACAGGACACAGGGTACTTCCAACCCGACAACTCCCATGGGATCGGGATCTATGCGGGTGGAACCGGAGGGCGCAGCTAGTTTAAGTTAGGTGGAAGTGTAGGTTGCCGGAAATTATCCCACGGGAACCTGCCCCCGGGACAAAAAGTAGTCTATGTCCTTACTCAGGATGCCAAATTTAAAAAAAATTCATGCAGTGGCTTAGTCGTGAAAAGGTAACATACAGATAGAGTTACTTTCAAATGTATAATATTAGTAGTTATGGATATCACTTGCTGACGCTGCTTGTTCAATAAGTTTCATTCCCTAGCCGTGCGAGTAACGAACTCACTAGTTAATACTTGTGACAAATGCAAACGAGTACTGCTACTGTAATCAGATACCATCGTTCATATTGTAGTATTCGTAATATCCTCTGCAACATTTGTTAATTTGAACTAGAACTTGTCTCTATTTAAGCTCAAATGCAATTATCCTTTGACTCGTCGCCACCTCGAATCCACACAGATTACACCAGCCCCGCGCAGACGGTGACCACAGCTCTGTGCGAAGTGGTGCGACTAACTAGACACGCGCTCACCGCGAGGTGGGTCGCGATCAAAGAGCGTTATGTTGTACTTCTGTACTGTATGTACAGTCAGCCTCAAAACTATTACGTAGTGTTTTTACCAATTACTTTAATGGCTTCACTACACTAAACTACTCTCCAACATGAATAACCAAATCGCCCGATAAATCGAAAGTGTGCAGAGACGTATAACAATGTGCTCGTAGGGTTGGGATTCGATTCAGAATTCCGATTATCAGAACAGGGTTTGTTTACACTTTCATCAGTTACTTTTCAAAAAGATTATAGCTATATATATATATAATATGTGTACGTCTGTACGTATAGCGTGGTTATAGCTCCGTGATCGCTGAGGCGACCTGTTGATATCGCGCGGTTCTACGTTGCTAACTCTATTGCGATAGGTATGTGATTTTTATTTGATGTTTGTTTTGTTTAGTTTCCAGCTACATTTTCAAAAGCATGCGAGGCTATAATCATTATATACGCGACTGCTGACCTACAGGACTTGAATTTCTCTATTTCAATTTAATCTGATCCAATTCGTTCCATCTCTTTTTGAACCCACTGCTGCATTAACTATCCTGTTGTTTAGGACATTTTGTGAGGTTGTTTAATTTTCGAGATCTGGATAGGATAGGTATTCCTAAATTCATCGTAACGAAAAAACAAAATTATCATGGAAGTATTAATTGGTATACTTACTTGGCTCAATTTTAACTGAAAGGAGTGCATCGCTATAAATAAAAATGATTCAAAACCAATTTGGTATGATGAATCCATTACTTACAACCGCACGCAATTAATTTGTTCGTGTGAATGTGAACTTCTGAATGACAACGCTATTCAGTTTGTGTCCAATTTGGATTTGTTTCCAATAAAGGCGTCACAAAGCCGCGCTTGTGGGACGAATAGGCCAGGGCAGCGTGTGGGGCGGGGGGCGGGGGGCGGGGGGGAGGGTGCACGCTTGTGGGACGAATAGGCCAGGGCAGCGTGTGGGGTGGGGGGCGGGGGGTGGGGGGGAGGGTGCACGCTTGTGGGACGAATAGGCCAGGGCAGCGTGTGGGGCGGGGGGCGGGGGGCGGGGGGGGAGGGTGCACGCTTGTGGGACGAATAGGCCAGGGCAGCGTGTGGGGTGGGGGGCGGGGGGTGGGGGGGAGGGTGCACGCTTGTGGGACGAATAGGCCAGGGCAGCGTGTGGGGGGGGGGGCGGGGGGCGGGGGGGGGGGGCGGAGGGTGCACGGGCCAAATTGATGTGCTCAACTATGAGGAAATGCGATATGAAGCCTTTTCGATTAAGTTTACTCGATTGTTAAACGTAGTTTGATACCAATTTAATAGTAGGTTGGGTTAAACTCGCTGCCTCCCACTCCATCTTTACTAGGTATACTACCAGCTGTGCCCGCGGCTTCGCTTACGTAACTATGTATACTGTTGGCGTTAGGTACCTATAAGTTAATGGGAACGTGAAGACAGTATATTCGTAACATCCGTTATGCAACATCAGTTGATTTTGTTCATTTAAAACTCAAACTTATTGGTGAGACCTTGATTGGCCGATTGAAGAACAAAGTGAGAATAATTATACTAAAATAAAAAAAATACTGTTTCGTCTTTATTATATTTCTATCAATACTAACTAAATACTTTTTTTCCATATCACATGTGTTGTACAAACTCCTAATAATAATCTAACAACACGTTATAATTGTTGAATAATTAATACGTTAGGTGTTACTAAAGAAAAATCATTAATGTTGATTAATTAAATTGGCAAGTTTATTTTATAAAGGCACAGGTTCTGATCAGTCAGCAAATATTTTAAGTGAAGTAAAAATGACAAAACGGTGTCTATCAGCAAGATTATGTAGTTCAAGAAGTTGCGATTAATTCGAGAGGGTGTTGCGACGAGGACCCTTTGAGTATTAACATTAGCGGTAGAGCCACGGATTAATTAGAATGTATTTTAGTGGAGATTAATGTAACGTCCATGATGAATATGATATTTATGAAACAATCACTTAAAGAGGCCGTGTGTTATCTGAGAAAGAAAAGTACCTCTCCTTTGTTCTCTATGATTAAATACTAATAACTTACATTAACACATATTCCTTCTCGTGTACGTGTGAATTAATAAACTATTTTTGTGTATTATTTTTATGTATTTTGTATGGCGACCTATAAGCTTATAATAAATTACCAGATTGTTTTAATACTCTTAACTTTAGTAAATTCAAATGTAAATGATATCTTAAGCAAATGCTACTACTCGGCTAATGATTTCATGAATGAAAAGTTGACTTAAATATTAGGATATAATTATAATATTCTCTTTGACTTTATTTAATCTTTTTAATCTTTTTGATTTTATTTAATTTATATCCAACATTCGATTAATTTGCAATTTGAAAGTTGTCCTGATTCATTTAATTCAATGTTATATCTTAGAAACTAACCAAAACCCTGAAAGTGTGTTTTTACGCCGGAAACGACAAATTATTATGAACTGTGAAAACTACGTCACATCTCTGTAACAATATTCTGACATATAAAAGGACTATAACTATTAATATTTGTAATTATATGCGTTATACTAATATATGTATGCTTTTAATATTTTTATTCGAAACAAGACCGTGATAACGTTATTGTATGACAATATAATAAAAAACTTTGGTATAGCACTAGGTAGAACCAATTTTTCTCTCGTATACATGAAAAGTAATCAAATCAACTGACGAGCGATGTTCTCCTGCTGTGAAATTGAACACGCACCGCACATACACACTACACATAGGTATGTGCGACGAGTGTATGGAAGGCCAGGCCGCCGGTATACATTGGATTGACAGCGTTCAGGTCTACTGAATTGAATGATGGGTTGCAAACATACACACAGTCAGCGTGTACATGACTACATACTTTAGCTGTTTAGAGATATATGACACGAACATACAATGTACTGCATTATAATAGTATTGTTTGTGTCCTTTGATCTGTCGAATTATATCAGTGACGTGATCATATCAATGATATTCTGCAATAATTGAAAGTATTTCTGTCGAGTGGAACTTCCTGCGGTCTATTCCGTTTGTGTATTCTGTTTTTAAAAGTGCAGTTTTTTTATTGTACTAACATAATGTAGGTACAGTCAACAAAAGAGATAAGTATGCAGGGTCGTCGGATATAATTATGTAGTTGAAGTTTGGTAAGAAACCGATGGATGTTCTCGACTGAAATTTAATTTGATAATTAAGCTGTTTGTTTTCTATTAATAAAATTAAATTTTATTCGAGAACATCCATCGAAGAAACCGATGGATGTAACCATATTTTGATAAAAGAGTATCCGTAGAGATTCTTGTCCGTTCTTCTCCATAGTTACCTACTATGCTTAGGAATGGCCAACTAGCTTCAACTTTCTGACTGACTGACCCCTTGACAATTAAAAAGAGCCTGTAATTGTTTTTTTTTTTTAATAAATGCTTTGAATTTGAGCTTGAATCAGATATAGAGAAATATTAAAAACAGTTTTGGATTCACAACTTATTTTTCCACGTGTATCGCCCAACTCATACTAATATCTGCTTCAAAGTGTGCCACACCTACAAGTTACTTCGTATTAGACATCCGTTAGATTGGATCAGAACGCACTAAGTATTCAATTTGCCCGAGTATAGTAACAGTACTGACGCCTGCTAGTAGATGAGCGAGTTAGCTCAGTTGCTCCACTTACTATTAGACTGGTCTTGATCCTGAGTTAGCTCAGTTGCTCCACTTACTATTAGACTGGTCTTGATCCTGAGTTAGCTCAGTTGCTCCACTTACTATTAGACTGGTCTTGATCCTGAGTTAGCTCAGTTGCTCCACTTACTATTAGACTGGTCTTGATCCTGAGTTAGCTCAGTTGCTCCACTTACTATTAGACTGGTCTTGATCCTGAGTTAGCTCAGTTGCTCCACTTACTATTAGACTGGTCTTGATCCTGAGTTAGCTCAGTTGCTCCACTTACTATTAGACTGGTCTTGATCCTGAGTTAGCTCAGTTGCTCCACTTACTATTAGACTGGTCTTGATCCTGAGTTAGCTCAGTTGCTCCACTTACTATTAGACTGGTCTTGATCCTGAGTTAGCTCAGTTGCTCCACTTACTATTAGACTGGTCTTGATCCTGAGTTAGCTCAGTTGCTCCACTTACTATTAGACTGGTCTTGATCCTGAGTTAGCTCAGTTGCTCCACTTACTATTAGACTGGTCTTGATCCTGAGTTAGCTCAGTTGCTCCACTTACTATTAGACTGGTCTTGATCCTGAGTTAGCTCAGTTGCTCCACTTACTATTAGACTGGTCTTGATCCTGAGTTAGCTCAGTTGCTCCACTTACTATTAGACTGGTCTTGATCCTGAGTTAGCTCAGTTGCTCCACTTACTATTAGACTGGTCTTGATCCTGAGTTAGCTCAGTTGCTCCACTTACTATTAGACTGGTCTTGATCCTGAGTTAGCTCAGTTGCTCCACTTACTATTAGACTGGTCTTGATCCTGAGTTAGCTCAGTTGCTCCACTTACTATTAGACTGGTCTTGATCCTGAGTTAGCTCAGTTGCTCCACTTACTATTAGACTGGTCTTGATCCTGAGTTAGCTCAGTTGCTCCACTTACTATTAGACTGGTCTTGATCCTGAGTTAGCTCAGTTGCTCCACTTACTATTAGACTGGTCTTGATCCTGAGTTAGCTCAGTTGCTCCACTTACTATTAGACTGGTCTTGATCCTGAGTTAGCTCAGTTGCTCCACTTACTATTAGACTGGTCTTGATCCTGAGTTAGCTCAGTTGCTCCACTTACTATTAGACTGGTCTTGATCCTGAGTTAGCTCAGTTGCTCCACTTACTATTAGACTGGTCTTGATCCTGAGTTGCATAGACTGAACCACGTTTAACAGGATTGGGATAACTGTGAATTAGATTACGACTTATTGTTTAATAGTTCAATGCCGTTTAAAAAAAATGGTATAAATACAATCACAATGTAATATTAGTATTGTTTTACTTACTTGTGTGGTGGCCCAGTGGTAACGACCGCGACTTACGAGATATAGGTCGCAGGTTCGAACCCTGACAGGCGCTTTACTTTGTGTAAATTATTTCATCACCACTGCTCTCAAAACGGTGAAGGAAAACATCGTGAGGAAACCGGCATGTCCTAGAACAAAAAATTCGAAGACATGTGACATCTACCAACCCGCACTGGGCCCGCGTGGTGGATTACGGCCCACTCCCTCTCACCGAGAGGAGGCCTGTGTCCCAGCAGTGGGAACATTATAGGCTGATTATGTATTATGTTTACTTACTTTGATATAATTTGCAAGGATATACCTTTTATATAGACTGTCTTAGGCGTAAAAATAATAAACACTCTTATTGTGTCCCTCAATATATTCACATTATTTGCGCTAACAGCATTTTCTAGCGTTGAGTTTCAAGATGAAGCCAGTTCTGATCTCCACTCCCGATAGTTTCCGTAAGAACACTCGATTGCCAATCTCACTTTGCTCGGAGTGTGAGCCAACACTTCGGAAGCAATCTTCTAAATGCTTCCAGATTTAATATTACGATCACGTCAGCTGTTTGTTCGAAATAATGTTACAGAACCCAACCCACAAGTAAGCGTCACTTACTTGCAACTTGCATTGTAAATGTTCAGTGATTTAATGTTTCTTATGATTACGTCAAAATCGAAGCTTTGGATAGGTATCTGCGAAAGCCCTTTTAAAACATGAAGAAAGTGTTTTTCTTTTAACCAAGAAGCACATCATCCGGTTCATAAAAGTACATCGATTTAAGTTCGCGTTCTTTTCCGGCCTACTAGCCAAGAAGTTCCAATAAAATAACGTAAAAAAACATTTTCTTTCAGTTATAAAACCTAACATATTGAGTGAACCGCGTTTAAGAAATTCTTAGGATATTTTACATGACAGTTTTATGAGTGTCCCCCGAATGGGAAGCCTCTCGCATAAAATCGTTTAGCTCGCGTATCCGAGCGAAGTGGCTAATAAATCTAGTATTAGTACGCCTGGTGCTAGTGGCGGACTGGCGCGGGGCTCCGGCGACTTGTTTCCTCCAGTTTTATGTTTTTTTTTTCCAATATATTGCAGACGATACCCAGGATACCCTGAAGGTTTACGATCACAACCTTCTATAGCGTTCCTATCAACCATAGCTACACTCGTTTGGTTTTTCTCGTCTAGTATATTGCTGCCTAGTCAGTCTGAGATTGAGCATGAGCACCGCTGTTTAATAAACATTTCATTCATGCAGTCTAACATTAGCCTACAGTACTAAGAAAAGAATAAAAAATGAAAAGTCATTTATTAAGACTAGGCTGAGAATCAGCACTTTTTGATCTTCAAAATTACAAAAGAGAGTCCTGCGAAAACGCCCATCCTTCACCAGTTCCTAGTGCTTTAGCTGGGAAGAATAAGTGGCGCAACAAACTTCCCAGCAGCTCAGCTGTCTGATCAGTTAAAAAAACCTTGATATTATAATGAATCTGTATTTCTCACAGCTCTCCGAATGTTTCGTCAAATCAATGATGCAAGTTTCATCCAAAATATTATCCTTTCTCTAGAACATAATACTAAGTAAATATTCAATTTCGTAAACATAAAGACCAGAGGGGTTACCACGAAAGCGCAAGGAACGATTTCTGGATCTAAAATACAACTATCCTATAGCATTTTAGTTTAAATTTATGCGGCAAGCACAAAAATTGTCACCCACAGGTAAGAATAAAGTCTTCAAACTAAATAAATATTATGTGCGAAAGAAAGAGGGAAAGTCCTAGGGGTTGTAAGCATAGCCCGGTGCGGGTCAGTGTTACTAGTACAGTGCGGCCAGTGTGCTCTGTGACTTATCGCTCGGTAAATTGTGCTGATTGCGTACCCGCACCGCACAACGAGCCGGAGGGCACACAATGTTAATAAACTGGTGTAATTTAATGTAGATAGGAACTACAGAATATAGTTAGTGTATATAACAATAGAACACTATTTACAAATACATATCTGATTTACTCATTTAAACTCTGGTCACACAATGCACTATGTGAGGTACCTTGTAACTGTTTTGTGTGAGGTACCACGAAATTGTACTAACAAACTAACTTTATTTCTGAGTGCCCAATTAGCTTTTCGAGACATTGCCAAGCGGTTGGTTGAATCTTCACGTGACTAGAGGACTGGCTTAATTTTTGGTCAAAGAATTCAGCATTGCCATACAACGTGGCAATGCAAAAAGGAAATAATAACTTTATTTTATCATAAATGAAGAATATGTCTGGGTCACGACCTTAGCTTCGTACCTAGGACGTCACGAGCTCTAGCTAACCAATGACGGCCTTATTATTCCACACCAGCAGTACAACGTCGCTCTGAACTGAAATACAAGCGTATTTACATACATTTGTATGTATATAGCTAGTAAACTGATCCTATTCTGGGTTCGGGATAAACAGCCTCGCTCGTAGCTACACGCGGTACACGCGGAGCTGGTGACGTCACGTCACTACACCGTCTGTGCACGCTGAATATTAATAAGACAAGCTTAAAATGACAACACAAATTATTAAACCACATCGATGCAAGTTTCCAACACTCTCAAGTATAAGAATGTTTGCATAAGGTAGCAACATAATTCTATTATGAACATCGAATACTGTTCATAGGTAAGGCTCAGAGTTATATGTCAAACCTCTCTGGTGAGCGGCTTGACAAAGACGGAAGAGGATATACGAGATTTCCTTAACCGCCATTAGCGATTCACCCGGGAAAAGACCATTGCCCGTCACTTAATGGATCTACACGGCAAAGGAACGTGAAGTAGCTTGTTTCATTCATACTCACAGCCCGACGCTCGCCGCGTTCCCAACAATCCCAGGATGACAGTTTATACTGTTCATAGTGATCGCGGAAACTGAATGTTAATGTTTGTACCATGTATCTTACGAAAGTAAACAGATATTATTTACAATATTGATGAACGTACACGACTGCACGGCTTCGTAGCCGTAGCAGACCGCTACGAGATCGTCGAATGTTTTACAAGCAGAGATATTGTGAAGCGTTGTAAATATTGACCACTTGAAAGGATATTGAATATATTTAATTATACTTCGGGTCTCAACCGAAGACGATTACAAATTTACTTGCAGCAGTACATGAGAAGGTGCTGTCTTTGCCACACTTTTAGATACTCATAGCTTAAAAAAAGAAAAATACAAGAAACAAAACGATGACGTAGTGTCCTGTCTCGCTCCCACCCCCGGCACGCGGCGCTATCGCTCCCGCTCTTTATTCATTACGTGTTTTCGTGTTGTCGGAGTCACACTGCTTAAAATTACCTACCGTTTTTTATTTTCAAAATTTAGGAATGGGAAAACGAAAGCGTTCGCGATCGAAGGATAGTGATGATTATTATCGTAGTATGCGGAAAAAGGTTAAAAAACCGAGCGTAAACTGCAAAAATACCGACGAAGTAGTTCGTCATCTTCGGAGCGTTCTTATTTTGAAAATTTATCTTGTTATGAACGCGCAACTGAATATGATGTCGAATGTCTGGACGAACAAGGTATGTACCTACAGGTTAAATTATTAATCATTAGGCTTATTAACACGACTGTGACCCAAACAAAAGCCCTTCAATAAATTTGAAAATATTTATTCGGTGTACCCTCACTTAATAACTTATGAGTAAAAGTATAATGATAACGTTAACTATTTATTATCACGTTACATTACGCCTGCATTACCCGAAGGGGCAAGCAGAACTGTGTAGGAAGTAATAAGATTTATGATGAAATAAGAAAATGTCCGATCTGGGACTGGAAACCAACATCAGTCGTTGGTATGGTCGTTGCTCGTTGGTATATCCTTGTTTGTTACAAAATTATTATTACGGTATTATTGCTTGGTTATAATGAAATTGTAATCAATATAAACCAATCTCCACGTATATCGTGTTGAAGATACGACATTATTCGAACGTTAATCGTTCGTTTTAAGTTTCGAATCAATTTGAATATTTCCTCCACGTAAATCGTGTAGAGAACTATACAATTCTCCACGTAATTCGTGTCGCAGATTTTAAGTACCTACCTGCTTTGGTTTGGGAACTTGGTCAGTGAGTACCTACCATAGTGTGATAAGTGATAACTTTTATTCCCTCTTCACGTAAATCGTGTAGAGGTACGCATACTTATCTAATCTCCATGTGAATCATGTTGAGATCCTAATTGCCTTACTCCGCGTAAATCGCGTTGAGTTTCTTTAGATATTAAAATCTTATGGCGATGCTCACCTACAGGTGAAGAAATCCCGAACGAAGAAGAAAAAGAAGCAAGTTTGAAGGAATCGGACGTACAGGACATGCCGGCACTCTCGGAACCGATAGTGCCGTCTGTTGCTGAGGAAGCGACAACTTTAGTGCCCATGGAGACAGAGAAAACTGCTAGATGGGCACATGTTTTAAGGAATGGGTTACCTAAAGAAAATAAATTGGAATTGATGAAACAATACTTACCAGCAGAAAACTGTAGTAGTATGAAGGCACCGAAACTTAACCTAGAAATTGAGGCGGCCTTGTCAGACATTAATATTAAAAAAGATTTGTTTAGCCAATACAAGCAGAATCAAATATCAAGCTGCTTAACAGCAATAGGTACAGCCCTTAATTGGGCTTTGTCCGCTTCTAAAGATACCTTACCGCAAGCACAGAATATAATAAAACCATTAAGTGATGCTGGACGACTCCTGTGTGACTGTCATTACAGAGAGTCACAGTCGAGGCGATATGCCGTCATTAACAATTTGAATAAGGAGACTCGAGAAGTCGTGAAGAACACAAAGATCGATCAATACTTATTCGGTATCAAACTTTCTGAACATCTCAAATCGGCAAAAGCAATTTCTCAATCCGGTCTGGAGATGAAGACTACTCAGCGCGCTCCGTACAAGCCTCAGACAACACAATATCCAAGAGGGGCTTTAAACGCGAGGGGGGTACCGCGAGCAGCAGCCGGCCAGCCGCGTCGGAACCCCGCCCCACGGAGGCCAGCAGCAGCGCCGCGGGATCGCCGCCCAGACTCGTACCGCCAGAATCGGACCAGCTCGGCGCGCCAGAGGACCAGGAAGCGCTGACATCATTAGCCAAGGTAGCACTTGCAGGTAGATTACAATATTTTTATCATAACTGGTGTCGTATAACCAGTGACCCTACGGTATTATCTTGGGTACAAGGCTATAGTATACCGTTTAAGCAAGAACCTGTACAAACTATTCCTTCCCGAAATTCCCGTAAATCGATCTCGGAATGCAAGATTATTGATAATTGTATCACGGGATTATTAAAATCAAAGTTTATAACAACCTGTGATCCCTGCGAGGGACAATTTATATCACCCATATTTACATTACCAAAAGCCAACGGCGAACATCGCTTTATTTTGAACCTTAAAAATCTAAATAAATTTATTCAACTTGAACATTTTAAAATGGAAGATTACAGGACAGCATTAAGGTTATTAGATAAAAATAATTTTATGGCAACTTTAGACTTAAAGGACGCCTACTTTTTAATCTCTATAAATACTTGTGATAGGAAAAAATTACGTTTTGAATGGAAATCACAACTATACCAATTTAACGTTCTCCCCTTTGGTCTATGTACTGCACCGTTTGTGTTTACCAAACTGTTAAAACCTGTTCTGCAGTATCTACGATGTCGAGGCTTGATTTCAGTTAATTACTTAGATGATTTTTTATGTATTGGACAATCATACGATGAATGTGTCTACAATATTAACAAGACACAGAATCTCTTACAATCTTTAGGTTTTGTAATAAACTTCAATAAAAGTCAAATAGTGCCAAGGACAAAATGTAAATTTTTAGGATTTATTTTCAATACCATAGATATGACTATTTATCTTCCTGAAGAGAAGAAACATCGTATCTTAGACAAAACTAAAGAATTTTTACATTTAAATAAATGTTCAATCAGGTACTTTGCTGAATTCATAGGCCTACTGACTTCCGCATGCCCTGCCGTAAGTTATGGATGGGTTTATACAAAATTATTTGAAAGGGAAAAATTTCTAGCTCTGGGTAACTCTTACGACTATAACAGGATAATGACACTGTCAAATTCATTGAAACAGGACTTTCATTGGTGGAGAACTAATATTAAAAACTCATTATGTCCTATTCGTAATAATGATTATTGTCTCGAAATATACAGCGATGCATCAACCACTGGTTGGGGCATAGCTTGCGGCAATGAAAGTTCACACGGAAATTGGACAGAATCAGAACTTAGTATGCACATTAATATTTTAGAACTGAAGGCCGCGTTTTATGGGTTAAGAATATTCGCTTCTAAGCTTCAAAATTGCAATATACTGTTGAGAATCGATAATACAACGGCGATCAGTTACATAAATAGGATGGGGGGTATACAACATACAAATTTAAATGAAATAGCCCGGAATATCTGGCAGTGGTGTGAACTCAGTAACATTCATATATTTGCCTCGTATGTAAAATCTTCGGATAATGTTATTGCTGATCGGGAATCACGTAAAATTAATGTGGACACGGAATGGGAACTAGCTGAGTATGCATTCTCGGAAATCATAAATAAATTGGGTGTACCAAACTTTGACCTCTTTGCTAGCTCACAAAACTACAAATGTCCAAGATACGCCTCATGGAAGCTCGATCCCCATTCTGAAATAGTAGATGCCTTCACCTTCAACTGGAAAGACCTGTCCTTCTATGGTTTTCCTCCGTTCAGCATTATAACCAAAGTTTTGCAAAAAATAATTAGAGATAAGGCAGAAGAACACACCATCCACTACACGCAGACCTTATCCTAGTGGCAGCGAGATTATCAGGCAATCGATGATATCTCGTGGTGTTCCGGAGACATCTTTGGATATAGTAATGGCTTCATTTGCACCAAAAACCTTGAACCAATATAACTGTACCCTTAAATCTTGGGTAACTTATTGTCAAGATAATAATTATGAAATTTTCAAATCGACTAGTATTCAAGTGATTTCCTTTTTAACGGTAAAATTTAATGAAGGGGCTAGTTATAATACCCTAAATACACACAGATCTGCCCTGTCAATTATTTTAGGTACAGAAATCACATTAAATAGTTGTGTTAATAGGTTCCTGAAGGGTGTATATAGGTTACGACCTCCCAATCCAAAATACACAGCCACTTGGGACACTAATAAAGTATTGAGCCATGTGTCTAGTTTGTATCCTTATACGGATATAACACTTGAATGTTTGTCAAGAAAAACAATTGCTTTACTAGCTTTAGCTACTGCGCAAAGAATGCAGACACTAAGTTTAATCAAATTAAGAAATATTATAATAGAAAATGATATGATTGTAATTAAAATACCTGACTTAATTAAAACCTCGAGACCTGGGACCCCCCAACCACTAATCAAGTTACCCTTTATTCGCGAAAATTTATCCATATGTCCAGCTACCATTGTTCTAGCTTATATTGATAAAACTTCATCCTTACGTCACAATCAATTAGACGACCATCTGTTCATTAGCTTTCAAAAACCACATAAAAAAGTATGTTCGCAAACATTAGCTCATTGGGTCAAAAAAGTTTTAGAGGATAGCGGCATTGACATATCGATATTCGGAGCCCACAGTACTCGCCACGCTTCCACGTCAGCCGCCCATAGGCTGGGTGTAAACCTGGAAGTGGTACGGAGGGCCGCAGGTTGGAGTAATACTTCTAATGTCTTCTTAAAGTACTATAATAGAGATAGCATTAACCCTGTTAACAACGATTTCGCTAATGCTATATTTAATGATTTTTAAGTATATTGAGATGCAACATATTATCCTATACCTGAGTTTCCTCGAAGGGCTTGGCAGAGGCACTCGCATGTTATCAGTTACGTTCAAGTCTAATATAATAGGGCGCAAGCCTATTTCCTTTCAACTAGACAAATCTATAGTCCAGAATCAGAATATTAAAGTTTTAAGGTATAATCATGTACACCTATCGAATTAACTATTTTTGTTAAAATTAGGATAGATGTAACTAGATGTAGCAAACAATAATAGTCTGATTTATAAGTAGAAAATTTAGATATTGAATTATTGTTAAAAACTGAATTACTTATAAGTAAAGGGAATCATAATATTGCAGTGTTTGCTTTCCCTTTTTATCATGATACTTACTCTAAACATCTGCAAGTAAATTTGTAATCGTCTTCGGTTGAGACCCGAAGTATAATTAAGAATCAAACGAACTTACCTTGTGAAGTTTGATTCCAATTATGCGAGGGTCTCAACCGAAGACGATTACAATCCCACCCATCCCTACGAGAACCCCTACAGACAAAAAAGGAAAGCCAAAAGTATGTGAACAGCTAGAAGCTACGTTTCTCTAAAATTAATGAATAAAGAGCGGGAGCGATAGCGCCGCGTGCCGGGGGTGGGAGCGAGACAGGACACTACGTCATCGTTTTGTTTCTTGTATTTTTTTTTTTTTTTTTCTTTTTTTAAGCTATGAGTATCTAAAAGTGTGGCAAAGACAGCACCTTCTCATGTACTGCTGCAAGTAAATTTGTAATCGTCTTCGGTTGAGACCCTCGCATAATTGGAATCAAACTTCACAAGGTAAGTTCGTTTGATTCTTAAATATACTTTAGAACGAATAAAACAAGGTTGCCTGTATGTATATGACTCATTGCAGGAAAGTAATTACCTGTGTCCGAGTTAATCAGGAGAACCTCGTTACATAAAGCAAGTTGAATACAAAGCGTTGCCTTCGTGGCCCCTGGATGCGGTCATTAATAGCAGTCCATGCTCCGTTAACTTTGTTCTTATTTATGTGCTGCTGAGGTTCCGTAATGACGCGGAAATGAAATACCGTCTTCAAATGTATTCAGAAAAACGAAAGATGAAGTTTATTAACTTTAAAAATAATACTCTGAATGAATTAAGTCAGATTTACCCGGTGTGACTTAATTACCTGTGGCTCACCACAAGTTGAGGCAAAATAAAAAATAAATTCTTCGATTTTATTGTACGTCACAGGCATGAAACTTGCATCGTATACCTACCGGGGCTTTAGTTTGGATTTAATACAACTAGAATAGTAGATTGTACAACTAGTGCATGAAAGAAGCCATTTTACCCCGAGACGTTTATATCCACCCGAGCCGCAGGCGAGGCTCAATAGGTACTGAGCCTATCACAAGCACAACTGTAGGAATAACATAGGTAATCCTACCTTCTCGCTGTGGTTGTTTCCTTCTTTATGTAGGTGTGATTCTGGGCGATGGAATGAAAGTCTTCGGGTAAGTATTTTAGCTAGCTTATAATACGTCCAAACTAGTAAACAGATATAACGAAAGCACAAGAAGAACGAAGGGTTGAGAATCACAGTTAGGTTATTAGGTTAAAAGTATAGTCACAAAGTTCACAAGCACAGGTGTCGAAAGCGAAAGTATATCAGTTTAGGATAGCACAAGGCAATTCTAATCACAGATTCACAGTATAGTTTAGTTTAGCAAAAACCATAAGCGGGTGTAAGCAGAACGGTAAGCAAGTGGGCAGCGTGCGCTCCGCGTCGAGAGTAGGTCAAGACTGGTGCGCGGGCGCGCGGGGGAGCGCGGCGCGCGCGCCGACCGGCGCGGCCGGCGTTCCACGAAACAATCTACATATAGATAGCTATAGGGCTATATATTATGGTGCATTTCCACTGAGCCACAGTGGCCGAAATTCCGACACAAAATATGATTGTGTAAACAATAAGTAATGTAAGTACCTATACTCGTATTTAATAATGTGATTTGACTGCTATGTATTATTGTGTGTAGGTATATATGTAAAGTAATGTATATGGCGCTACACAACCTTGCTAAACAAGTCCAGGGCAAGTGCCTGAGCTGTTTGATAATGATCGCAAGATTTAGACCGTTATGTAGGTTTGTATGATACTGATAATGAAGGCACTGCTGGCCGCTGCGGAGCAGGCCTCGCACGTAATACTTAGATTATCCTAATTATACGTATTGTTATTATTATCATTTTACTGTTAAAACTTGATAAAATAGTAATGTTTTGCATAACCTAAATATTAAGGAATAATGTAGCAAAACAGAAAATATTCCAAACGGATATCCACCTTTTATGTCGTTGATATTTTGGATGACGGTAGATGGAAACGTCAAAGTTGTTCTGTTCACGACTATAAAAGGGGGAGCTCCCAGTGGCGGGATCATTGTCCGGTTAAGCAGACGACAACCTCATAGGTTGAACTGCGAGATGCCATTATCAAAAAAAATGGCGGCGATCATTTTTCTTCGAGACATCGGCATCGACCAGAACGGAGCTCCGGTCTACAGTCAGTTGATTAGTACTAGTGACGTTATTATGTGGAATAGATCGACCAGATGTCATGTAAGGTAATTGATATTATTATTATATATAACTATCGTTTCTGTAAATGTAATAATATGGCCATTAATCCCGAAAGAAAACCCAATAATACTTTGCCCGACTGTGAATCGAAGCTGGGACCCCACACTCAGCACTTGTACTTGCGAACACCGAACCAATCAGTGGTCGCCTAGTAATGAATGACGTAACTAATATTTATTTATTAACAATATAATTACAAAAGAGGTTAAAAGGCATTTACAAAGCAGATGTGAGTGGATTCGCCGGGAGGAGATGCCTTGGGAGGACATTTAGTCACCTCATTGGTGACGTTCTTCAGAAACGTCAGATGCGGTGAGCTAGTAACCGGCGTGCGTGTATGACCATGTGTGAACGTACACGAGCCGAAAGGAGCATGTAAGAATCGTAGCAGGCGACGTTCTATAGTTTCTACTTACCTCTATACGTGAAGGCGTGAGTTATACATGTATGCATGTATAATTGTCCATGGAGTTTCTTTCCCGTTCTTCTCAAAGCTACCTACTACTCGTACCCGATGAAATGGGCTTATTACTTTATATTTCTGACTGACCGACTCCTTGACCATTCAAAAGTGCCTGTAAATGGTTTGAAATAAATACTGAGTTTTGAGTGAGGTTGATTGGGTTTACAGAAGGGCTACCCTACTTGCATGCAATATGTTACACCACTATACATAATACAGGCAAGATTTTTGCCCACATCTAGAAACACAGCTCGCGAGCTAAATAGAAATTGGCAATAACACACTTAAAACGCGGTCACTTCCTAAAGACTACGAACATACTGCGAGCACGGAAGGAAGTGTGAATAATTATAATTTGTTATTTTGATGTTGTTGTAAAATGAATAATAATATTCCAAAGTGTTATTATTTCACAAAGAGCATACATTAGTATAATTTATGTTAATAGATTAATGACGGCAAAGTATGGCGGAGTACACTCTAAACAAATGATTTATTCCGGTCTTGATACAAATGTATCGTACAAAGATATATATATATAATAGCCGCTCTAAGTTTAGATTTCCTTATAATTCCAGCCTAAACGCACACAAAACTCTTCTTTTATTCCATGAACATAGGTACTTCCTAGCGAAGGAATACAAACAAAATACATAGCCTACTAGAGTATCTCAACATAGCAACTACCATGACACTCCTTAATATCTATTTGCAGAATCATGATGCCAGTTAGAGTATATTTTCTTACCAAGTATCCCGCCATAATACTTCCAAAAGAGTATAAAACATTGAGTGAAAAACAACAGGAACACAGTATTCTTTAATAGAACAATAAAGTAATTATTCTCGGTTATTTCCTCACTCCTTATTTTATTAGTTTGTTTGCATAACGAAGCCATAAACAGCTCCGGTATAAGTTAAGTAGTAACTTGTAATGTAAGTACAACTCGGTCCTCGCTCTATTTAGAACGAGTCCTATTAATGTAAGTACAACTCGGTCCTCGCTCTATTTAGAACGAGTCCTATTAATGTAAGTACAACTCGGTCCTCGCTCTATTTAGAACGAGTCCTATTAATGTAAGTATAACTCGGTCCTCGCTCTATTTAGAACGAGTCCTATTAATGTAAGTACAACTCGGTCCTCGCTCTATTTAGAACGAGTCCTATTAATGTAAGTACAACTCGGTCCTCGCTCTATTTAGAACGAGTCCTATTAATATCGCGTAACTTATATGTTTACAATGAACGCGCTTACAGTCTTCAGTTCAGTTGTGGGAGCTTTGCATGTTCAGCGGCACTTCTTTCGTTGTTCATTTACTTTCTTGATTTATTTAAAGAGCTATGACGCATTTTAATAGTTTTTTAGAAACAACATCACTTCAGTATTTCCATAAGGGTTAGGGGGGTAGGGGTTTCTTTTTTCTTGGCTCCTAAGGGAACCTTCCTCAAGAATTGGGCTATCAAAAGCAAAAAGATATTTTCAAATCCGACTGGTAGTTTCAGAGATCAGCGCGTTCAAACAAACAAACTCTTCAGCTTTATTAAATTAGTATAGAAGTACAGATTATAAATAGTACACTCACACTTTACCGGTTATATTTAGATCGCATGTAAAAGAACTGGACAGACTACTAACTTTAAGGGACCTCGCGCACTAGACGATCACGACTCCGGCCAGTGGCCGCAGCGACCAAGCTAACTATAGAAACCATATACACGTCGCGCACTTGGCCGCAACATGGTTTCTAGTTAATTTGGTCGTTGCAGCCACTGGTCGTGGTCGTGATCGTCTAGTGCGCGAGGTCCCTTAAGCTAACCATGTGACTGTTCCTAAATTACCCTAGGCTGATGAAATTGTCGTTTTTCCTAATTACTTATGTTAATATTAGTATTTTGGTCGGTTCCCCCATGTAAAAGAACTGGACAGACTAAGTTTAAAGCTAATGCTTTAAACGTAGTAGTCTGTTCAATTATTTAACAGTTAATATGTTTCAAACTTCCAAAAGAAATTGATGCAATATCAATTTGTACGGACAAAAAGCAGACTTTCCTATGTCGTTTTATTCTTATAAATTCCTCCTCTCACTCGGAGCGTCAAAGTTTTATGGTCATCATAAAAACATTTCATAAGCTCTTTGGTACGTACATAAGTTCATTTGAATGTGACGATATGACGTCACAGTATAGGTTCTTGTTGAGTTACTTCAGTTTATTGGCGATCAATATTAAATGTTTAGCTCACTGTACCGTCGTTAAATTTACGAATTACGAATTAGGGTATCACTTGGAAGGGCCGGAAGAAGTTTTGCACACGATGAATAAAGCTATCAATCTTTACAGCTGCTCTTGTTTTTGTTAAGAGATTTTGCACTAGCTACGCCAGAAACGGCGGTTTACATTACTTGTCTTGGCAAATATTATACAGAGCCTCTATACTTATTATGTACCGACTTAAAGATATCGTGGTTCCTTGCGCCCTAGAACAGACTTGTTAGGAGTGTTGGTCGTACGGTGCAACTGCCTTTTATAAGTCGCTACATTTCACGGTGTCTGTCCGGTGTCTGGTGCTTCGATGTCGATGTCCTGTGTCTGCGTACTCACTTGTGCACTATAATATCTCCGCTGAGATTGGCCGCTGTGGCCGAAATATGGTCTGGAGGACTATTTCACGGTCAATAAGAATAATTTTGTATAAGTGTACAATGATCCCAGATTCAGTGCGTCGACGCAGCCTGAACGTCGGCGGCAGTGAGACATGTATGGAGTATTGTAACGTTTGTAATTGTAAACAACATCGTAAATATGGGGCGGTTAGCGTTACACAGATCGTGTGTATTTATGATACGACTTCAGAGAATTATTGTAAGCTGTAACTGCAATCATGAAATGGGCCAATATCAAACTTAATCTGACATTGTTGTGGTTGAAAAGGTTGATTTTTGTTAGCACTGAGTCAATAGATTTTTAAAATAAAATGCGTTGAAAACTAACTCAATATAGGTTATACATCTTTTTATAACGATTTAATTGGCGTTAAGAGACATAGTTATAAGGTTTTATTATTTACCTATACTTAAAGGTATAGAAATCCGCCGTACCATTGAAAAATCACAATAAAGAATGACGATATTTCACCGAAATACTAGATATTCACTTTTCGTATTCCTACATTGAATTCAACAGTCTTGTTGTAAGATACAATATAGCTGCTCTTCTTATATGTAAGTTGTTAGTGTGTTATTTCAGGATGTAATACAAAAATCTCCAAGTAGGAAATAATTTTCTGATAATTACTGTGCAATATGAAGGTGTTCGTGCCCCTTCCGAATGCCTTTCTTCTCCGCGTCGCATTTTTGCGGGGATCATTTAATTTCTCTCCCCCCCCCCCCCCTCCCCTCCCCTTAGCGTAAACGTAGCTTAATAGACTACAGCCACATGAGAGTAATGAAGAGTTGCTGCTCTTTTAACTTGTTTTAGCAGTAGATTACTTAAGTTTGCTTTAACGTCGCGTTGAAGCGGAGTTTATGTTCTACGAGGTTTTAAATTAAAGTATATAATTATGAGATATTGTCGCCATATGATAATGCAAGGTGGCAAGGTGTGCAAGATTAAGTTGTCAAGTGAGGCGAAGAGTGGTCCATGTAATTCATGATAATTGTTTAAACAAAAGCGGCAAAGTGTGGGCGGCTTTGTAACTTGTGTTTTGTAATTATTTAGATCAATGACATTTACATCGGAATATATGCTGGCATATTTTGTCAGTTTGTTTCTATTAACGAATGTACATAATAGACAAAACAGACCCATGATTATTCAGTTATATGTGAGTGAATATATATTTGAATTATACTTGACGACTGACGTGAACAATGTGAACATACTGTGGTGGTTCTTCTAAACGGTCAAAGGTTAACACTTTTTATAAAAGGCCCTTTCATATTTAGATCCAGTCTAAAAGTGCCCAGGTTGCCTATGTCGAGACAGTGCTCGCTGTAGGCTCCTGCCCGCGCGGTCTGAATGTGGTGCGATGAATACTGGATGAGACATCACACAACATTTGTGTTGGTGACGGAACCACGCTCACAAGACCGGACTTGGATGCAGTTTGAATGGATAGCAAGGTCTTACAAGCTGGTGTGACCTAAAGATTTGCACTTCTGTTGAGTTTTTGGTGTTAAGGCGACTATATGACCTAAAGCGCGGTCTTTGTCGGACTGCATAGAAAAGAAAGAGAAGCGCGATGACACAACAATGGTAATTTATTGCAAAATATGAAGCAATTAACTGTTTACAAAAAATCTATCGTTTGGACTAAAAAATTAAAACACTAGTGCTTGCTTGTAGAATAATCTGACAAAAAATCATAATGATTGTATGTATAATATTAGTATGGTTTTTGAAAGTTTTTAGAGGTATCTTCATGATTTTTTTCTATCGTATCATATTAGTTGTATTATGTTTTCAACACACTATCTACCTAGCATATATCCTGAAGAATATCATATATTTTTCTAATTTTGTTTACTGTAGTCGATCATATACTTTTATTGTTTCTTTAATTGTTTCTGTGTTTAGGTCCTGTAATCCCTTTAAGTAGTTGTGGTAATTTATTAATTTTCATTTATATGCGTTCCACAATGTAGGTGGCAAAAATATTACAGGAAAGGCGTGAGCCGTTTGTTGTAACAGCTAACAACATAGAACATTATTATTATGGGCCCCATCAGGGCACAGTAACATATTATTGGAATTAACTAAACAATTTAAATAATATACATTTAATTAAGCACAATTACGCAACATAAGCAATTCACATTAGTAAGTAAATGATAAATGATTTTATTTCTGTAAGTAGGCTTGTACAATCACATTCACACATCAATGATTGCGATCGGCGTTTCCTATCTGACGACTCTGAGAAGAAAGACCGAAACAAACCCAGAGTTAAGTACAGTGCCTGCCTAGTATTCAGTACTCAGCATTAAGAATAGTACCTATAGGTTATCATCATAATCAGCCTATAATGTTCCCACTGCTGGGACACAGGCCTTCTCTCGGTGAGAGGGAGTGGGCCGTATTCCACCACGCGGGCCCAGTGCGGGTCGGTAGATGTCACATGTCTTCGAATTTTTAGTTCTAGGACATGCCGGTTTCCTCACGATGTTTTCCTTCACCGTTTTGAGAGCAATGGTGATGAAATTATTTACACAAAGTAAAGGGCCTGTTTGGGATCGAACCCACGACCTACAACTCGTAAGTCGGGACCATTACCACTGGGCCACCACTACTCTCTGCTGCCTATAGATTATTATAATAAAATGTAATTATAATGGTTGTGCTCTATAATACACTCCCTCACTGATCGAGCCACCCTGCACTTTTTGTGTGTCTGTAACTTTTTAAATGGTCGTGAATTCACATTCGGAACAACGACGATACTTTTGTCATTTTATGTGTCTAGGCTCATAAAGTGTTAAATAAAATAAAATAAAGTTGGGGGTGGTCGGTGGATCCCTGGCTGTGAAAATTTCAAATGACGAAAAATTTGTAAATTTTCGCAACCGCCATCTTGGATTTTCATTTTGTTCCCACGATCGACTTCAGCGCCCTCGAACACCATGACAACGATACTCATGACGAAACATTTCTCTCTATTAAAGAACTTCGGTCAAAAAACATTTTGCATCCGTAACTATGTTTGCTATACCATACCGCGCAATATGCAATATGAGGGTATGCCGTCGATAGATAAGCATGAGTATGTTGATTCTAAAATAGGGGTGAGTGATCCGAGTAATAGTGAGTGGAAATTAGTGCAAAATAAACGTTCGCGTCCGAAATCCTATACATTTGCAAGCCAAAGAGGTCGTGCTTCTATTGTACCGGACAGTAAATTCCGTGCGGCTGATATTAAAGTCCCGTTATTAATATCGAACGTGAATACGGAGGCCTCTGAAGATGACATTATTAGTTACATTAAAAGTAAGACTAATGAAAGTGTATCTTTAAAAAAGCTTAACATCAAGACGTATAAAAAGTATAACGCTTATAAGCTATATGTATCTAAACAAAGGGTAGACATGTTTTTAAATGATCTGTTATGGCCGGATGGTATTACTTTTAGACGCTTTGTACATTTTATGTACCGATCAAATAGAGAGGCTCCTGAGGCTCGTAAAGTTAGCTAGAAAATAATTCAGTATGGAATGTCTAAATAAGTGTCAAGTAAACTTAACTAGTTTTAATTGTAAATCTGCGAAAAGATCAGTGGATGATATAAGACAAATATGTCAATGGTCTGATTTGATTTGCCTGCAGGAGACTTGGCTGTTACCACATGATATCTCAATGTTAGGAACGATAAGTCCTGAATTCGAATTCACGGGTAAGTCTGCAGTAGACACTTCAGAAGGGCTTCTAAGGGGTCGGCCGTACGGAGGAGTGGCCATTCTCTGGAGAAAGGGTGTTTTTGAGTCTGTCTCGGTAACATCCTGTATTAGCTCTCGGCTAGTGGCCATTAAAGCTGTCTCTGGGAGTCGTACTATTGTTGTATTTTCTGTATATATGCCTACAAACTCACCAGAGAACCTGCCTTTGTTTACTGAGGTTTTAAGTGAGGTAAGTGCAATAATTGCGACGCATGATGTCGAAAACATATATATATTGGGTGATTTTAATGCACATCCGCAAGAATTATTTTATGTTGAGCTGTTAAGATTTTGTGACGATCAATCTTGGGTCTGTGCCGATACTAAGAAGTTAGGATGTGATCAAAACCACTACACATTCACTAGCGAGGCTCACGGCTGTAGGAGATGGTTAGACCATTGTGTGGTCTCCTCGTCAGCCTGGCAGACTATTGTTAGTGTGGGTATTGATGAAGACGTATATGTGTCTGATCACTTACCCTTATATATTTCATGTAACTTAGATGTAGTTAGGCCAAAGTTGTTGACCGGGGCTGCACCCCGCAATGCTGTTTTTTGGGGCGTCAGAAATAAAACAGAGATCGAGAGTTATCATGAGATGTGTTCTGATAAACTGCGGGAGATAGACTTCCCACAGGAGTTTGTGGTGTGCAGTCATGGATCATGCAACTCGGATGATCACAAATTAGTCCTTGATAAGTTATACAGGAATATTGTAGATATACTTTGTGAGGCAGCGAGGGAATCTAAGGAAGCACATAAGAGACCGAAGCGGGGTAGTCCGTTATGTGGGTAAAACAAACATGTTCGAGACGCACACCGGGAGGCCAGGCTTAGTTTCCAGCTTTGGGTTGTGGCTGATCGACCAACCTCTGGGACTGTTTACGATCGAATGTACGAGGCGCGTAAAATTTTTAAAAGCCGGTTAACCGCTCAAGCCCCTATCTACCAAATGACGCAACCTGTCACAGGCCCGGACGAATCGACGCTGCGCGACATGTTTATTACCCTGCTCAGCCCTGCTCACAAAAAATGGTCTACTGATGTTTATATTGGGTGTAGGCACTTAACATAAACTGTTTTGGTTTCTTGAATGAACAGACCATATTATAAAAAGTAAACAATACTCGTAATATGAGAGTTGTATTTATAAAAAAAATATGTTATCAGAGAATTGGTTGAAAGTGTGTTCGTTCCCGTGTTATGTCGATTTCTGATGAAACTACTATATGAATTTACACGAAACTTTGCAAGTTACATTATGAATAGACAAGTAATCTAACAACAGCGTTTTTTTGAAATTCCTACCGAACATTTTAATAATATTCAAACTCGAACTTCATAGTGCGCCGAGCCGTTTATCGTATTACAACGCAATGACTTTGTAAACGCTCAATCCTAGTTATATTGAGTTGTTTCTAATAAAAAATCTTACTAGGATACTACACAAACCTTTATTGACTGATAACTACCTATATATTGTAAAAATATACCACTATAATTGTAAAATTATAAGATTTTACTTACGTGAGATTCTTTGTTTACAAAAATTTTGTTTGACCAAAAAAGGATGATTGTGATGTTATTTCGTGCAAATATTATCTACAAGGACGTATAATATCTTATAAATGAATATTCATCCACTTAACGTCGATTTTACACAAAAACACTATTAAATAAACAATAACAAAATACTTTTTGGCAGCACGCACTGGCGACCATTAAGAATCGTAAAATCTATTTTTTACTTTTTTTTTCCATTATTTCCAACCCATATTTTTCTTTCGGAAACATTTAGTCGATTAGTTTATCTACCGGACCAGAGACTAAAACAGTCGCACAGGATATTAGACCGTATGCAACAGTAATAATAGAGGTTGAATCCGCGTGAAACGGGTGGCCCTCATGGGCGCCGGCGGGCACTTTGTGCTGTGGCGCGTTGGTCCACATGTGGTCCATAAGGGCTTGAGCGGTTAAAGTACTGTCAAAATAGGCAAGATCAATTAAAAATGGACGTATTAGCAGAACAACGAGCTACAAATAATTTCTGTGCTTTTTGGAAGTCCACAGGTAAGTTGAAGGCTGGGCCTGGTCTTGCGGCGGAGGTAGGAGGGGTTACTGAGCATGAGGACATTGCTAACTTATTTAGGGACTATTTCAAAGTAAGGTCCCCACTTGGCCCCTCAGTATCGGGAACCGGCTTTATGTGTCATGTCCAGGGGCAGGAGCCGCTACTACGCTTCACCACGAAGCAAGTAAAATCGGTGATAAATAGTATGAGGAGGGGCAAATCCCCTGGGCATGATGGGCTTAGCATAGAACATTTAAAATATGCAGGCATGCATATGCCGAGGGTCCTGTCCTTGTTCTATACGATGTGTATTAGCCATTCGTATCTGCCGGCAGACTTAATCAAGACCATTGTAGTACACATCGTGAAGAATAGGACGGGAGACATCTCGGACATAAGCAACTACCGCCCAATCTCGCTTGCAACGGTTATGGCCAAGGTGTTGGACAGTGTGCTTGACTCTTGTTTGGCGAAGTATGTTAAGTTGCACGATGCACAGTTTGGGTTCTGTCCTGGACTATCAACAGAAAGTGCTATCCTGGCTGTCAAGCATACTGTCAAATACTACACTGACCGTAAGACACCGGTGTACGCCTGCTTCCTTGACCTCTCCAAGGCCTTCGATCTCGTTTCTTACGACGTGCTTTGGAGCAAGTTGAGGAGTAGGGGTATACCGGAGGAACTGCTCAGTGTATTGCAGTATTGGTATAGTAGCCAGACAAACCGTGTTAAATGGTCTAATGCGCTCTCGGAATCGTATGGGTTGGAGTGCGGGGTGAGGCAGGGTGGGTTATCGTCTCCCCGGCTCTTCAATCTATATATTAACGACCTCATTGTCGAGCTCAGCAGCATGCGTGTCGGATGCAGGGTAAATGGTGTTAGTTGCAACAATATCAGCTATGCGGATGACATGGTGCTGCTGGGCCCGTCACCGGGATCGATCATGGAGCTGCTCAATGTATGTGAAACCTTCGCTGCTGCACATGGACTGGTCTACAATGCCAAAAAGTGTGAATACATGGTCTTTGGGGTCGCTGGTAAGTGCCGGGAAAATACACTCGAACTTGCCATAAACGGTACATCAATACGTAGAGTGAAAACTTTCAAATATCTTGGGCATTTTCTTACCGACGACCTCAGTGACCATGCTGACATTGAACGGGAGCGTAGGGCTCTGGCGGTCAGGGGTAATATGTTGGCACGAAGATTTGCTAGGTGTTCTGATCAAGTAAAGATAACGCTTTTTAAAGCTTATTGTCAGAGTTTTTACACCGGTAATCTTTGGGTCAACTACTCGAAAAGATCGCTGGATGTTCTACGCATCCAATATAATAATGTTTTTAGGATGCTGTTGCGATTGCCTCGTTTTTGCAGTGCCTCGGGAATGTTCGCGGTGACCCATACCGATGGGTTTCATGCCATTATCCGCAAGAAAACGGCCTCGCTTCTGAGCAGAATAAGGGGCAGTCACAATAGCATCCTGAAGGCCGTGGCAGCCGATAATTCCTCCACCATATTAAGGCAATTTGTGAGAAGACTTATACCTTAGTATTTCTTGGTTGTAGTTGATGGGGGTCTTCTCATTGATTAGTCTTTAGATTAAGTTACTAACAATAGTGTTTAAGTGCAAATCTGTTACTAACAATTTATGGATCTCGTAGTTGTCCGAAATAAAATGATATTATTATTATTATTAATATTCCCTGAGGTCGCCTGGCTATCAGCTAATAGTAGATACAGACACTCATCCCTGCGTATTGATTCCAATCAGAGTCTTATACTCCCACTCAGTCCATATCGAAGTGAAACAGTCCAACGTTGTTTGTACACTTGCCCAATATCACTGAACAAATAAATGAGAGGAGAACGACTTATCAGCTCAACATTAAAGTCCAATCAACGACATATATGTGAGAACTAGGTATCTAACAGTTTGTGCGTATATTATAAAGTATAATAATACTCAAGGCTATGAATGGAGGAGACGGTCGTGTGGCGACAGACAAATCATCCGTTACTTTATGGCTGACACAAGATACACCGGAGTAACTTAGTCTTTACGTTAATGATTGATAAGATAGCGTTGGTTGCTAGCTGCGCCTACTGCCCCGGGTGCAATTATGTCATTTAGTTTTAACAGGTTTTATACTTTATGATTTTATTTATCTTTTTGATAGATTCTTTAATATAACACAAAACAAAGATAACGAGTCACCGCTCGACGACCGCATCAACGCGCCGTACGGCGGTAGACAACACAAAACTTTCAAAAACCTTTAACAATTACCTTCTTATATTCGTAATGTTAACACTATAAGCTCTTACTACTCCTGGACTACAAAAATGCAATAAATCAAGTAATTTTTAGTATTTATTTCTGTACAAGTGATTTGTAATCTTTAGAAATAAATGAATTCAAACCGTAATATTTTGTGAATGTGAGAACGTTGCAGGCCCGTCAACGAGTACCTGGTACTTGTTGACAGCCCTACACTGGTCTCCCATAGGTAAACACTGTTATTTGAAAACATTGTAAAAGCCAATTATTTTTAAAGTAGTTGCTTGCCGGCTCTTCTCCATAGGAAACGACCAATTGGGACCGCCGTGCACCTAGCTTCTGACGTTTCATAAGTGCCCATGTAAGTTTAATAAAATATTTTGAATTTTTTCATTTTAAGCATCTAATTCCGGTTTATACCCACGGAGAAAGTGTTAAATGTGTCTTTTTAGAGAACTTTTCAGTCACGTAGGTACCTATTCAAGATAGTTTTAATAAAAACGAAAGTCACTCCACAGGCATAAATACCTACGTATACAATATACTCGTACATAGCTAGCACCGAGCAAGCGAGCGAGCGAGCAAGCGAGTGGTGCCCTGAATATAACGTGAGTAGTTGTTCGTGCCGTCCGAGCACGCGCCGATAGTTTGCGACGCCGACGCCCGCGGTCGAGCGGCGAGCGACTTGTCACCAATATCTATTGTAGTTAGTCTCAATACTCAATGGCATGCTACGGATAGCTCGCTGCTGTTTTAATAGTAGAGTTTAAATTGACTGCGGATGATTAGATTCGAACTGTCGACTTAACAACTACTGCGAAGTATTATATCATCATTCAACTGAAAGACGTCCACTGCTGGGCATAGGCCTTTCCTTAAGTATTGATACAACGACTGTTTCTGCACTTTCCGCACCCAGTGGATTCCCACGACCTTCACCAGATCATCGCGCAACGTATTGGATCTTGATCTGACATTCACCTTGACAGTTGACATACTCCGAGCAATGAAGCGTTGTGTGTTCATTGATGAAGCACTGTCACAGTGACATTCCAAGCGGTGCTTACGTTCATTGATGAAGCACTGTCACAGTGACATTCCAAGCGGTGCTTACGTTGTGTGTTCATTGATGAAGCACTGTCACAGTGACATTCCAAGCGGTGCTTACGTTGTGTGTTCATTGATGAAGCACTGTCACAGTGACATTCCAAGCGGTGCTTACGTTGTGTGTTCATTGATGAAGCACTGTCACAGTGACATTCCAAGCGGTGCTTACGTTGTGTGTTCATTGATGAAGCACTGTCACAGTGACATTCCAAGCGGTGCTTACGTTGTGTGTTCATTGATGAAGCACTGTCACAGTGACATTCCAAGCGGTGCTTACGTTGTGTGTTCATTGATGAAGCACTGTCACAGTGACATTCCAAGCGGTGCTTACGTTGTGTGTTCATTGATGAAGCACTGTCACAGTGACATTCCAAGCGGTGCTTACGTTGTGTGTTCATTGATGAAGCACTGTCACACTGTCACAGTGACATTCTAAGCGGTGCTTACGTTGTGTGTTCATTGATGAAGCACTGTCACAGTGACATTCCAAGCGGTGCTTACGTTGTGTGTTCATTGATGAAGCACTGTCACAGTGACATTCCAAGCGGTGCTTACGTTGTGTGTTCATTGATGAAGCACTGTCACACTGTCACAGTGACATTCCAAGCGGTGCTTACGTTGTGTGTTCATTGATGAAGCACTGTCACAGTGACATTCCAAGCGGTGCTTACGTTGTGTGTTCATTGATGAAGCACTGTCACAGTGACATTCCAAGCGGTGCTTACGTTGTGTGTTCATTGATGAAGCACTGTCACAGTGACATTCCAAGCGGTGCTTACGTTGTGTGTTCATTGATGAAGCACTGTCACAGTGACATTCCAAGCGGTGCTTACGATCATTGATGAAGCACTGTCACAGTGACATTCCAAGCGGTGCTTACGTTGTGTGTTCATTGATGAAGCACTGTCACAGTGACATTCCAAGCGGTGCTTACGTTGTGTGTTCATTGATGAAGCACTGTCACAGTGACATTCCAAGCGGTGCTTACGTTGTGTGTTCATTGATGAAGCACTGTCACAGTGACATTCCAAGCGGTGCTTACGTTGTGTGTTCATTGATGAAGCACTGTCACACTGTCACAGTGACATTCCAAGCGGTGCTTACGTTGTGTGTTCATTGATGAAGCACTGTCACAGTGACATTCCAAGCGGTGCTTACGTTGTGTGTTCATTGATGAAGCACTGTCACAGTGACATTCCAAGCGGTGCTTACGTTGTGTGTTCATTGATGAAGCACTGTCACAGTGACATTCCAAGCGGTGCTTACGATCATTGATGAAGCACTGTCACAGTGACATTCCAAGCGGTGCTTACGTTGTGTGTTCATTGATGAAGCACTGTCACAGTGACATTCCAAGCGGTGCTTACGTTGTGTGTTCATTGATGAAGCACTGTCACAGTGACATTCCAAGCGGTGCTTACGTTGTGTGTTCATTGATGAAGCACTGTCACAGTGACATTCCAAGCGGTGCTTACGATCATTGATGAAGCACTGTCACAGTGACATTCCAAGCGGTGCTTACGTTGTGTGTTCATTGATGAAGCACTGTCACAGTGACATTCCAAGCGGTGCTTACGTTGTGTGTTCATTGATGAAGCACTGTCACAGTGACATTCCAAGCGGTGCTTACGTTGTGTGTTCATTGATGAAGCACTGTCACAGTGACATTCCAAGCGGTGCTTACGTTGTGTGTTCATTGATGAAGCACTGTCACAGTGACATTCCAAGCGGTGCTTACGTTGTGTGTTCATTGATGAAGCACTGTCACAGTGACATTCCAAGCGGTGCTTACGTTGTGTGTTCATTGATGAAGCACTGTCACAGTGACATTCCAAGCGGTGCTTACGTTGTGTGTTCATTGATGAAGCACTGTCACAGTGACATTCCAAGCGGTGCTTACGTTGTGTGTTCATTGATGAAGCACTGTCACAGTGACATTCCAAGCGGTGCTTACGTTGTGTGTTCATTGATGAAGCACTGTCACAGTGACATTCCAAGCGGTGCTTACGTTGTGTGTTCATTGATGAAGCACTGTCACAGTGACATTCCAAGCGGTGCTTACGTTGTGTGTTCATTGATGAAGCACTGTCACAGTGACATTCCAAGCGGTGCTTACGTTGTGTGTTCATTGATGAAGCACTGTCACAGTGACATTCCAAGCGGTGCTTACGTTGTGTGTTCATTGATGAAGCACTGTCACAGTGACATTCCAAGCGGTGCTTACGTTGTGTGTTCATTGATGAAGCACTGTCACAGTGACATTCCAAGCGGTGCTTACGTTGTGTGTTCATTGATGAAGCACTGTCACAGTGACATTCCAAGCGGTGCTTACGTTGTGTGTTCATTGATGAAGCACTGTCACAGTGACATTCCAAGCGGTGCTTACGTTGTGTGTTCATTGATGAAGCACTGTCACAGTGACATTCCAAGCGGTGCTTACGTTGTGTGTTCATTGATGAAGCACTGTCACAGTGACATTCCAAGCGGTGCTTACGTTGTGTGTTCATTGATGAAGCACTGTCACAGTGACATTCCAAGCGGTGCTTACGTTGTGTGTTCATTGATGAAGCACTGTCACAGTGACATTCCAAGCGGTGCTTACGTTGTGTGTTCATTGATGAAGCACTGTCACAGTGACATTCCAAGCGGTGCTTACGGCCGCACTGCCACGCTGGGACCCTTCCCGACGAGACAGACGTAAAGGGGGTGCGGAGGGAGGGGAGGGCGGGGTTCGCAAGCGAATATCTCATGAATTTCTATTGTTGCTCGCGCGCTCTGAATTACATAAAAATGTGGAATTTCGTTCAAATATATAGGTACGTATATATTACCCAGTAACTGGGTTGTGTAGGTCAGACAGGCAGTCGCTCCATGTAAAATATTGGTATTCAGCTGCATCCGGTTAGACCGGAAGCCGACCCTAACATAGTTGGGAAAAGGCTAGGCAGATGATGATGTAGGTTATATATGGGATTTTATAAAAATACTCTACAATGAAGTAGCCTACACGATTTTTAAATAAAATGAGAGATCGAGTGGTTCGGACGTTACTATGGTAACGGCACAACATTTTATCCAATTTTCCTGGAAACCTCTCTGGACATACATACTCGTATATATCGATGCTCTGGACAGTATCGAAAATATTTGATGGCATGTTTCATAGAAGCGCGGAATTTCTTTTTAGAATGAATGAATTAATTATAACTTACAATTTTACAAATAGTTTGACCTCTCGCCAAATCGAGAAGTTCGTCCCATGATAGAACATATTATTACTGACGTATTACCACACATATTGATTGACAAAGGCGCACTAAACACCTACATTTACTTAACACTAAAAGTTATTAACCCTCTCTTTATCCATTCTCGCCACAAATCCGAACTACCGACCTCCGTGTCGCAGGCGTTGCGCGCTGTTAGTGACCGCACACGGAACGGTTCGTCAGCACGCGGGTGACGAGCTGATAGCACACAGATAGTGATACAGAAGGGAAATGACACAACATATTGATTGACGAAGGTTTAATACAAAAAAAATAAGGAAAACATCGTCAGGAAACCGACATGTTCTAGAACCAAACATTCGAAAACATGACCATTCCGCACTGAGCCCGCGTTGTAAATTTATAGGCCACTCCCATTTATAGCCCACTCCCTCTCGAACAGAGGAGGCCTGTGTCCCAGCGGTGGGAATAGTGTAGGCTGATTACGCAAAACACAATGGCTACAGTAAGAAATCTATGACAAAAAGGTCTGTATGAACATTACTTCGTGTACAAAACACATAAATGAACATTCAATAAAAGTAAAAAAAACTTTTTTAAAAACAAGCTTTTATTTAAATGCGCTAAAAAGAATAAAATAAACTTTTCCTTTAAAACTTTTACTATCAACTTATAACGTCATTACACAATTTATTTATTTATTTACGTACACACAGTAAAATACAAAAAGATATGACATAATTAAGATGGTACTGCTTATTTATTATTATGTGATATAAAAGCTTGTCGCGAGAAGCACTGTACCTCCACACCCGGCGCATTTTGATAGTAGGTATTTTTTTTGGATAGAATACACACTTTTTAGTATCATTTGAAATCCGCAAACTTTGAAAAACTATAGTGGCGGAGAACAACTGCCATTTGCTCACTTCAGATGTCGCTGTTATCCAACGTCCAAGAATTTGACGGCTACATTATCTATACATGTTTTGTAAACAAGCGACTTCTTTTTGAAATAATTCATTAATATTCCCTGTTGCGCATCTCTTGACTGCGGGGACCTAATGTATCTTCGAAAGACGTTAAAAGACGAAAATTCGAAAAAGAAAACCCTCCGAAACAAAAGTGGAAACCCGATGTTTTGGTCAAACAATATGCTATCCTCTTTAAACCTAAAGACTTTAATGGGAGACATTCGTATAGGTACATGTGATGCTCCCTAGAGAACTAAGTTTAAATTTATTACCCTCGGGCACTTGCGGTGTAATATTACGTAAATTATAGTAATGGTGTGTATGTGTTTATATTATCATATTAGATCAGTGCTACAATTAATATCTCTGAAGTTTTTCAGTCAGGATGATCATCCTCGAGTTGGTTTTCAACTCCGATCAGGTTATTCCTGTTATAGCGTTACACTCAGTGTAACACTATTAATCAGTGTCATTTTTGTATGACACTAGTGTCATACCTGCTTAAATATTTATCTAGTTTGCGTTTAATTTATGACTGACACAAAAAGTAAACTTACACAAAACAATAGCGGTTTGTAGACATTGAACAGTGCTGCCACCTATGACTAGCTTTCAGTTTTTAACCCCATTGACATAAAACATGACAAGGATCTTTGGCGCGCGGCCAAAATCGGTACTAACGCCGCCATCTTGCTTTTTTTATACATTTCACAAAACAATATTGCGCAATTTTTTACCAATAGCGCTCCCTTATTAACGACCTTTGAGGGCCAAAAAACATATTGAAACATTCTAATGATAACTGACATAATTACATAGTTGTAAACGTAACAACTCAACATCAAACTGTAACCTCAGGTACTGTATCGCGCAGTGATCCTGCTGTTCTAGTTTCTGCAGTGTGTGAGGATCGTGCCGAGCCGGCTACCTGTTGCCGCACCTCATTAGGGAATTAACTCGACGACGTAGACAATATGTCGCGACCTATTACTACGCGTTCTATTACTACTACGCGTTCTATTACTATTACATTATTTATGACACACACGAGTGGGCAATATTTTATTTTATTACAATCTTTTACTTACAAAACATGTAAAACAAGTAAGCCTATTGCAGTCCACTACTGGACATAGGCCTCTCCCAGGCTGTGCCACAACACCCTGTCCTCCACCTTCCACATCCAGTCTGTCCCAGCCATCTTCTTAAGGTTGTCGGTCCATCTAGTTGGCCCCGGCTTCCCACGCTGCGCTTGTCGATACGCGGTCTCTACTCCAGGACTTCACCGGCCATCGGTCCTTCAACAAACATGGCCACCCCACGGCCACTTTAGCTTGCATACTCTACAAGCAATTTCGGTAACTCTAGTTTTTTTTCTTGGTAATTGCAATTTCATTTCTCATACTCGGAAAGTAGTCTTTGTTTGATCCGAATAGCGGGTGGAAGACGTTGCTTCCCACCTTAGGGCGGGAAAGACTCATAGTAATTGCTTCCCTCTCTAGGGCGGGAATGAATTTTAAAAATAGAACTTAATTGGTTAGGTAGTCAGCTACGAATATTTTTACATATTTAAGAAAAATACTGCAGTCTTGTGAGTGTATAAACAGTCAGTGTGAATTAAAAAAAAAAACCTATTAAGCGGGACGACCCGCGGCGGTGACGCGGTGTGTTCCATATTTAAAATAGTACACAAATTATTCTAACATCTCAATTAATTTTAAATAGGTACCTACTATTCATGTTATTATTATCAATAAACTAGAAGCGCCCCGCAGTTTCACCCGCATAAGTATCGATTCCGTGGGAATATCGGGATAAAAAGTATTATATGTGTTATTCTGATGGATAAGCTATATTGCTGTAAAGTTTCATCCAAATCTGTTTTGTAGTTTTTGAGTGAAAGAGTAACAAACACCCATCCATCCATCCTCACAAACTTTCGCGTTTATAACATTAGTAGGAAATAGGATATTTTAGAAAAACCACTGTTTTTTACTTTCCTTATATTCGAAATGAAAAGTAGAGTGTTTAACACGGGTGAAAGTCATCAATTCCTACTCGGACTATAGCCGCCCTCACTGCGCTCGGGCGGGCGTCTACATAATACCTCATATAGGAATAGATTCCTTTCGACCCTCGTATAACAATCTACTATTCTGATTTTATCCTTCAAAGAAACTCCAAAACATGTAAGTAAAAGAGATATTCAATTTTAAAAGGTTTGGTAAGTATGCAATGGTTTGGTCTACTACTAGTCGCTATAGTCGGTCGTGGTTCGATTCCCAGATTGAGATACAATATGCTTGCTTAATGCAAGATGTAGTAGGTAACAACTGGCGATATGTGGGTTCTGTAAAGTGAATGTATTTTTTTCCAGAAACAGTGCATATAAGATATTCATACATTTCATTTTTAACCCCCGACGCAAAAACGACGGGGTGTTATAAGTTTGACGTGTGTGTGTGTGTGTCTGTCTGTGGCATCGTAGCTCCCAAACGGATGAACCGATTTTGATTTTGTTTTTTTTGTTTGAAAGGTGAATTAGTCGGGAGTGTTCTTAGCTATGTTTGATGAAAATCGGTCCAAGATGGCCGCTGCCACAAAATGGCGGATTACATAATTTTTCACAACTCCCTCAATATGGGTATCAAATGAAAGGGCTTGACTAGTAGAATACTATACAATATTACAAATTTCAAATCCAAGATGGCCGCCACCACAAAATGGCGAATTATTTTTTTTTTCACAACTCCTTTAATATGGGTATCAAGTGAAAGGGCTTGACAAGTAGAATAATGTACACTATATTGAAAGGGAATGAGGAATATTAAGTAACGAAATGAAAACTAAAAACTTGAAAATTATTTTTTTAGTCTAATCAATGCCCTAGTTAGATTGATGAGGAAAGTGGAGTGATGACTAGTACCTAGGGCCTAACTAATTATTTAGCTTTTAATACATTATTTACTATATTATTATTACCTTTATTTTTTCAATAAAACCGTTAAAAAATATATAATTAAGCCAAAGTATTTGGACTAGTATCATATCCGGGGAGAAAACAGAGGAATACGTATAATAATATATATATAATTATATAGCTTTACTGTGGGAAAAATTCGTACAGCTTCGCAGATTTCGGCGAGTCACGTGTTGATCGTATAGCATGTTTACTAGTAATATAATTTTACAAAGTTTAAAAAGCAAGAAATAAAAGTTAAATTAAAAATTTAAAAAACCCCCGACTCAAACAAAAACCTCTAAAAACTAAAAAATAATATATATTGGCCCTTTAAGTTTAATATAAGTTGCAGGAAATATTTTGATCCAAGCGTCCTCACGTCGGGGGACGGCTAATGAAAACGCCAAACAGATGAGGCTTAAACCCAGCAATAATGAATGTATGCTATTGTAGAAACATAGCTGCTGTTAACTTTCAATTTCCTTAGCCGTCCCCCGACGTGAGGACGCTTGGATCAAAATATTTCCTGCAACTTATATTAAACTTAAAGGGCCAATATACATATATTATTTTTTAGTTTTTAGAGGTTTTTGTTTGAGTCGGGGGTTTTTTATATTTTATTGTTTTAGAATATTTTTTTTTTCCATTGCCCTCAGTGTGCAGCGAATATTTAGTGAACGCTTCGTTCGTTCACTATTGAAGGACATGGCGGACGTGACCCGTTCACGTTACTCCTCATTGAACGAAAATCGAACTGGAGCGCCAACACATTACGAAAACTTCTTTACCAGTACTTACATGTGAATGATTTGTATACGTATAGAAACTGATAGAAATTCACTACAGTTTGAATGCTGGAAAGTACCAAAAGTGTAGTTTTTAACTGTCAAATATTCAACTAGCTAGTTAAAAATATTAAACTGGGATTCAAAAGTGGGATCCAACGAAAATAAATAGTTTTTTCGATTCAAAGAAAAAGTACTTTCGTACTTGTCCTTACGTACTTGCGTACGTACAACATGTCCTCAACTACTCATATGGTACTGGTTTTTCTCGTAGTGAAACTACTACAGGCCAAAATGGTTAAAAGCCGTCGCATTTCACAAACAGAATGATGTCTAGTCTGATAAAATACAGCACATTCTAAATAGCGACCCTGTGACCTCTGCAATGTAAAGCAGTTGCGAATAATTTAAAACATGACGTCATACCGATGCGACACCCGTTGATCTATCGATTAAGTGATGAATGAGACAACTTTAGCCGTCTGTATCCAATGAAGCGCATGTCACTGTCAGACTTTATATGTACCAAAAACACTCACGCCTTAAACATTTCATTTATAAGAAACCTTTTTGAAAACGTCAACGTCAACTTTTTAACGTTTTCAATAAAACTTAATTCGGTTTCTGATAATTAATCAATAATTATAAGTGAACGCCACAGTAAACAGTTGTACATTTAACAAATTGTACAAATGGCTACAGAAAGCCAATCAGACATCAACATCAACACTGAAGCATTTATTGTAGCATGTGCTGCACTCGTAGGTAATAGCTTGTTAAAATGGGCGACCTTTGTGTGAACGAGCGCTAACGACCTGCGGACATACTTTCTGTTTTATTTTCAATGTATCCGATTTGTATGCACGTATTGTGTTTCATTGAATTGCATCGGAATAAACTAGCTGTGTTGTCTGTTAATGGACGGACATTAAGGGTTAAATAGAAAGTGTAATTAAAGAATGTTGACAGCGAATAAACAGTCTGCTCCACGACCAGCCTTACCTACCCCCTATCTACCTGATCTATTTATCAAACCAAGAGAAAACCCAGCGGAAGTTTTAATTTATTCCGCACGCGTATGAATTCTTATTATCTATACATATTTAACACTAGCTGTGCCCGCGACTTCGTCCACGTGGAATAGTGACTTTTCGGGCAGCATATTTTGAACTACATATACCGTCGTTTGAGTAGCTAAAAATTTACTTTACAGTAATGCTTCTCTGTATACGATATTTGACGTATGGCCATCGGGGATGAAAGCATACAGGCTCCTAGGATTGCTAACCCGTGACAGAGCCACATACAACTGACCGTGCGAGAAACAGCTGATACTTAGATCTACACCCACAACTTTCAGCGTCTGACCTTGGGCTTTATTAATTGTCATCACAAAACATAGGCTGACTGGAAACTGGACTTGTTTAAAACTAAATGGAAAATTGTTTGGAGTGAGAGGAATCCGAGGAATGAAAACACTTTCACCTTTTCCACACCCTGTTAAAATCTCTGCTTCTATCAGATTTTGTTGTAAATTGGTCACTTTTAACCTGGTGCCATTGCAATGTTTTGGGGGGCTTAAATTTCTAAGAAGCATTATGGGTACGCCTACTTTTAATTTTATTTTATGTGCTGGTAGTCCAGGAGCATTGAGGGATTCTAAAAATTCTACTGGGTAGCTTGTACAGGCTCCTAGGATTGCTAACCCGTGACAGAGCCACATACAACTGACCGTGCGAGAAACAGCTGATACTTAGATCTACACCCACAACTTTCAGCGTCTGACCTTGGGCTTTATTAATTGTCATCACAAAACATAGGCTGACTGGAAACTGGACTCGTTTAAAACTAAATGGAAAATTTTTTGGAGTGAGAGGAATCCGAGGAATGAAAACACTTTCACCTTTTCCACACCCTGTTAAAATCTCTGCTTCTATCAGATTTTGTTGTAAATTGATCACTTTTAACTTGGTGCCATTGCAAAGTTTTGGGGGGCTTAAATTTCTAAGAAGCATTATGGGTACGCCTACTTTTAATTTTATTTTATGTGCTGGTAGTCCAGGAGCATTGAGGGATTCTAAAAATTCTACTGGGTAGCTTGTAGATTCTCCTTCTTCCATGACTCTGGCTTTATATAGCCACGGACGCGCAGGCGCGAGGCGTGTACGTACTCTGATAGAATACCTTAACAATTAATGTTCGCCGTGATTCTTTAAATTGACATAACTTTTTTATTTATGAACCGATTGACATGAAATAAACACTAACTGTTAAGTGAAGCTTACTATAATATATTAGTGAAAACCGCATCTAAATCGAATAAGCCGTTTCTGATATTAGCGTGCACAAACACACAGACAAACAGATAAACCGACAAACAGACAAACAGACAAAAAAAAATGTAATTACAAATTCGGGTTCGGCATCGATATAATAACAACCCCTGCTACTTTTTTTTTATATATTTCCATTGTACAGACACCACTTTTCTACAATTTTATTATATGTAATATATATGTATAGATAGATAATTGTGAAGAATCACCAGTGTGTTCTTATAAATAATTCACGATTCCAATCCCACTCAATATCAAGCACAACATTTAAATATTTTACTTAAATAAAAAATAAAGAGAATTCTAAGTATCACATTGCTTATTAATTCTGAAGAAAATGGTTCCTGGAAAGGTCCCTAAATGAAAGAAAATATTTTAATGAATTCCGATAATGACAGCCAGGAATCACACTAATATTATAAAGGCGAAAGTTTGTGAGTGTGTTTGTAATTTTGTATGTTTGTTACTTCTTCACGCAAAAACTACTGAACGGATTTGGATGAAATTTGAAAAGAATACCTATATCCATGCTAATAGTATAAATGCGAAAGTGTGTCTGTCTTTTAATACCTCTTCACGCTTAAACCGCTGAACTGATTAGATGAAATTTAGTATAGAGATAGTTTAAGTCCCGGGAAAGGACATAGAATACTTTTTATACCGATATTCCCACGGGATCGACACTTATGCGGGTGAAATCGCTGGGCACCGCTAGTCTATATAAATTAAACAGTCCGCGTATCACTGGTCAGTTTCCCTCAGTCGTCAGTTTATTTAATTCGCCAGTTTCGGGCTAGTTGCACCATTTATAGCTCAAGAACGGCTGGAGAGATTTTTATGATCTTTGATTTGTTGGATTTGTCTCCGCCCCGAAAAGCAGGATAAAAGTCACGAAAAAAAAACTTTTTTACAAAAAAACACAACCGACTTCCAAAAAAAACACTACAAAGTGAAAAATTACTTTAATTTCGGAAGTCGGTGGCGTTGGTTCCGCATTTTAGTGTTTTGACACCGACTTCCGAAATTATATCACTTTATTATTTTCACTTTGTAGTGTTTTTTTTTTTTTTTTGGAAGTCGGTTGGTTTTTTTTTTTGTAAAAAGTTTTTATTTTTCACTTTTTAGTTGTACCTACCCCATACAAATTCATATAACACTACTTGCCTTGCTATGTGAATATCAGTGACAGGAAAATATTAAAACATCATCAATATAAACTAAGAGGAAAAAATTCGTATTATTGAAGCTAATTCTAAAACTACCCAAGCAAAGTTCATAAAATTTATATGGGACCACCTCTGAAGCATGCCTTATCCATTAATCGTTGTCCCCGTTAACGGGGACACGGATCACGGGGACAACGGGAATACAAGAAATAATGAGAGAATTTTTAGATTAAGAGGTACCCCAATAACAACTTTGACAGAAATGAGGGTGTACCGTGGTATGCTGAACACATCTGCGTACCCCTTTAGAGGATACAGGTTATGATGTATGGTTGCTTAAACAATGCACACATAAGCGATAGCAGCAATCGCGGTTGGTTTGCTGGCATTTATTGAGGAGTTCAGTTGTCTGTCTTCTTTAAGTAATTTAAATGGGACCATTCCGGAATAAACTTCTTTCGAAAAAAAAAAGAATTTTGCAAATCCGTCTATATACGTCGGAGTTATGCCCGAATATACATAAAAATATATAGAGAGAGATTTATGCGGGTGAGACCGTGGAGCGCTGCTAGTAGGTATGTAATAAAAAGTCGCATAGAGTCGCATAACTCTTTTCGTTACGTGACGATTTCTCCCAGTTTACTCGTACCGCAAGCTCCGTTAATGAACTTCGTTCCTATAATAATGCGAGTAATAATTTTGAATAAAAAGGTTTAATTTGTTGCGCCGCTTCGCCTCTCCAGCTTTAACTTTAAATATACGAAAGCGTTCAAAGATGGCTGTTTTTGAAACTCACTATTCACTGCTCTACGGTCAGAAAGAATCGATGAAACTCCTGTCCAGTACAGACGCTTAAAATAAGCATCATCTATTGTAGGTACTGTGTGACGTAACGCCTCGTCCAAAGCAGGAGTGTTCCATAGTAACGACTGATTCAATCAGAAACGAGTCGTCTTTCATTTATAATCTCCAAAATCTCGTCCTTCGAGCTCTTGTGATCCGATTATGACCGCTAAAGAAGGAGTTTGTCGTGCGCGCGACTTCATCGCGCTTACTAGCAAAACAAAGTTAGCTAAGTATATTCTACACAAATATCTAATATAACTGAAAAACTATCTCATAATTATTTCCTTGCCTTACCTAGAAAGTAGACTAAAAACTCGCTTTTGGTTACTGTGGACCAATTTCAGATCATTGGACAATTTTAGTATACCTACTTTGGAACGGCACACGCTCAGCCAGTGTGTATAGGTAATGTCTACGTGATGTACATACCAGAGGAGCATCATTAACTTTATCTCCATCTTTAATTTGTAGTGCTCCAGCTACGATGTCCTTTATGTAATACAATGGTCAGTACATGCACTTGTTTACTACACCCTATATAGTGCTCGTAAAAGAAATACAGCGGCAGCCATGATACGCTAATTTGGGCCTTCTTCGCATAGGATAAGCGCGTAAAATGATTAACACTCGCTCTTGCTTCCTGAGTTGTGATTTACATTCCAATCCATTACGCGACGAGTAGCCTCATGACCGACTCACACATAAAGCGGGCAGCCAATGTATTGCGAACATTTGCCATTTTGTGCTTCACATATTTTTTAGAGAAACGCTGAGCCTGGCAGTGCTGGTATTAGCTGATTGCTAGAAGATATATATGTTGCCTGCAAAAAAATGCTCGTAAAAATATATTTATAAGAGTCTTGCTCTTATAAATATATTTTTACGAGCATTTTTTTTTATGCTCAGAATATAACAAGACCTACTTACTTATAAACGTAATGTAATATCCGTGTATGAAGCTTTGAAGGAATGGAAATGGAAAATAAAACGATTATCTGTGTGCAACACTTTGGCACTTATCATAAGTGCCGAAGTGCGCTACAACCATAACTACTATTAATTAATGAGACCGAGATGGGGCATGCAAAAGAGGAACTAGAAGGAACATCGTAGACCTCATCCATCGCTTTCCTCCAAGCAAGATCGAGGTCAAGAGTAGGCCAAAAGAGGAACTAGAAGGAACATCGTAGACCTCATGCTTCGCTTTCCTCCAAGCAAGATCGAGGTCAAGAGTAGGCCAAAAGAGGAACTAGAAGGAACATCGTAGACCTCATGCTTCGCTTTCCTCCAAGCAAGATCGAGGTCAAGAGTAGGCCAAAAGAGGAACTAGAAGGAAAATCGTAGACCTCATCCATCGCTTTCCTCCAAGCAAGATCGAGGTCAAGAGTAGGCCAAACAACAGTGTTCACAGGCTGATTAATATGTTATCGCGTTGATTGAGCAACACGTACAACACACAGTACAGTCGTTACCAGTGGGCGTCCCTATGACTCCTAAACCTACTTATCTTTGTTATACAACCAGTCGAAACTGGTACGAGTTCAAGAAAACATGTAAAGAAATATAAAAGTGTGCTATAAAACTACGTCCCGATCATATGACGAGCGAGCAGTCAGGAGCGAGCTCAATTGTACAACTACTTTTATAGTTTTGTCCTCGGGTATCGCTCCTCTTGGAATAGATTCGGACTGGTTTCCACGCGTTATGTAACTCACTTTATATAATATACAGTTGTGTGAAAAGTGCGTGATTAAAGCGTGTTTTTTTTTTATAATTTTTAGTCTAGTATATATTATTCTTCAATTAGTTTAGTAGGGCCCACTGAAGAATTCCTCTATCCGCCTCCTGGCTCCATCATCAGACCCTCGTTACATACCTCAAGTGTAACAAACACAATCAAGTTAAATGTATCTAGTTGGAACACTTGCCCGCGGCCGCCGGCCGGTGTGACCGCAGCGTGCGGCGGAGTGCACATGTTGCGACCTGCGACTCTCACCGACACACTACGATAACTTTCATTCTACTTTTCTCGTATTGACACAAAGTACATTATACTACATCCGTTTTTCACACCTCCCGCTCGATTATGTTACACAAACCTAACCTAAAGTAAGTCATTATAGCTCAGGTGCTAGCCGGAAATAATATTGTAAGCAATGAATTTAATTATAATCGCTGGTCATTAATGTGATTTGAATTTGGAACCTTAACACATAACACATGTAGTAGATTGACAACTAGTGCATAAAAGAAGCCATTTTGGAAAGAAATTGCTCGTTTATGCCCGAGTCTCACCCACATTCACCCTCACACACACGCACACACACACACACCCTCACTCTCACCCTCACCCTCACAGTCACACACACGTAATAACAGTCCTCCAGAGCCAATTTCGGTCATGGCGGCCAATCTCAGCGGAGACTAGCTATCAATGCGGGAGATATTATAGTGCAGACGAGATGAGACGAGTGGCGGTGACGTGCTTTCCAAGGCACGCGGGAATCAAACCACCGACTTCCAAACTCCGGGCTGTTACTGAGAAATCTTAATGATAAAACCCAATAACACTTTGCCCGAGCTGGGAATTGAACCCAGGACCCCACGCTCAGCTGTCGCGCTGGCGACCACGAGACCCGCGGCCACTCACACGTACACCGTGTGTGACACTGATGTTCTGATGACGTCACTCACACCATCCGCAGCACATTCCGTCGCACAATTATAAGATGTACCACAGTTAGCTTCACCTCTTTGGGTTCGCTCTAGAATTCCATTACACCTTATTATAGCGTTTTATCACGTTCGGTGGCGGCGATGGGTGACCGATGTATTGTGAACCTTATTGCTTCAACATACGACACACAGTTACATTATACAACGATTTAATTTACATGCAAATAGCGCCGAGCGATTTATATCAATAGAGTATTGATAAGGGAGAATATTATGATGTATGGCGGGATTCGTAGCGCGTAGGCGTCGTAGCGGCGCGCTACGTGTCTACGAGCGCGTAGCGCGTAGCACCGCACCGACCACTCGATGACGTCACGTCGTCTGATTTATACATTTGTTTGCTTTTTCACACTTTATTTTAAGAAACTTTTATCTTTATACGTGTCGGTCCTATCCCGTGTGTTTGTTGTATGAGACTTATAAAACATTTTGTTTTAATATTACAACTTTTCAGTGAGATAGCAAGTTATGAGTTTAAGTAAGCTTCGCAAACAGTAACTTAGTTTCGTTTGAGCACAAGGAGGAGTGTGTCAGTTTAATGAATGCGTGTACCTGAGCTGGATGTACCGCTCGAACAAGTTCGCTCACTTCACTAACAACGCCCAACTTTATTAAGAATTAAACATAACATTTTGTCTATGTTACTTACACAGATAAATTATATATCGATCATTTCCGAATATTTATCGTTCTAGGATTTAATGGTAAAGTAACAGACTTTAGAACGCCGCGTACAATGATCTCCACTTAGGACTATGCGATTATTGCTTAAAGATGTAAAAGTAAATATAAGAAAGCAGTATATTTTAATAATACAGTGAATAGTCTTTGTTCCTAACCAGGAAATCTTATTTAAAGCTAAACCAACCTAACAGGACAGGACTGCTAACTGTCGAGCGCGTCTCTGTCGTTACAACGCAAATGAGAAAACATTGATAACGTTGTCTTTTGGTCGAGAAAGTGTTATTGTGTAAACATGTGCGCGACTGCGGCGCCCTCTCGCGGCTCCTTCGGGAAATAAGCGTCGCTTCTCGACAACAGGACACACAGCCACGCTCCGTGTTGTGTTGTGTGTCTACCACGCAGCTGCTAGTTGTTTGTTTATCAAGTTCTTCGGATGTGGGGCTCGGTCCCAGCTCATACAGTTTATTGTACTTTCGCCCGAGATCACTTTGCAGCAGCCTGGAGTCTGGTTGGTGCCCGGTTGATGGCAATGTGCTCGCCCCTACAACATGGACTACATAACTGGCGGCAGGTTTTCATATCGCTTGGTTAATAGAGTTTTGGCCTACATGGTGAAAACTTGTAATCACCGCATATTCTCATCACCGAGACCAATGCCATTGCTTTACATAGTTATGAAAGTACTTATTGTCCGAGGCTATTGATACTACTGGCTACACTTAAGATAAATGACAAAAGCTGTTGGTAAACCTTTTTTAGGGTTCCATAGTCAACAAGGAACCCTTATAGTTTCGCCATGTCCGTCTGTCTGTCCGCAGCTTGACTCAGAGACTCTTAGTACTAGTTAATAAACTAGCTTCTGCCTACAGATTCGTTCGTGTGCATGTCGGAAAACAAATTGGAATTCATGGGCTTTCATTTTTTCACGCGGAACCCTAATAATTTTTCTAAAATAAAAGTAGTCCATATAACATCTGCTAGTGAAAGTCCTGTCTGAATCGGTCCATCCGTTCCGGACATTAGCCGGAACAAACAGACAGACAGAAAGACAGACAATAAAAATAAATAAACTCAACTCAAACTCAAACCATTTATTTCAATTAAACCATGTACAGGCACTTTTGAATTGTCAAACTTAAATAGTCGGTGAGTTAGTCAGAAAGTTGAAGCTAGTTGCCCATTCCAAACGTAGATCTCTATGAAGAAGAACGGGCAAGAAGCTCCATGGAATATTGTTTTCTTGTAATAGGTACCTCATACACTTGCATGTGCATTTAGTAAAAAGCTGTTAATTTGCCATTACAAACAGACACTTCAATTTTATTTATTTGTATTTGTATAGATCAGATAAACTAAAAGTTTTAACGTGGCATGCGCTTTATTTTAACTCCGGCGCCCACGCCCTTCATATTGGAAATGACAAAGGAATTTGTTACAGTTTTAATGGAACAGTACCTACATAGTAGGTACTTCCTCGAAAGAACGTTTTCATACGGATGTCTGGCATATCTTTTTACCCACGACGGTACGGATACGGTATATGCGTTTGGGGTGAGAGGATGTGTGTTTGATCTCCAAAACCACTAGTCCGATTTTGATGCGGTTTTCAGTCATGGGTTTGGATTTGATTGGTGCATGTTCTCAGATAGGTGTTACGGTGACAACTCACCAGGGGGCGCTGCAGTAAACATTTATTTGTGCAAAACTTTATTTTATTTTTATTCTACGTATGATATCGAGTTGAGTTACAACAAAGCCCCCGGCAAAGTTTAGTTGTAAATACCTATTATAATTATATATTAATATAATAAAATAAACTATAACGAGTTTGTGTATAAGGAACCTATGCTCTTTAAAAAGTTTGAAATAAAAAGCAAAATTAAACATCTTGAATAAACTCACGACGGTTAAATGACGGGGGACCCTTCTGTAGAACACCTTCTATTCTAAGAGGTCCCCCGACTGCCATTTGAATTTATCTGTTTTAGTCTCGTTACGGGGGTTTTTTAATTATTTTATCCTTTTCCAATTACATTTAACCGTCGTCGATTTTTACAAAATGTTTAATTTTGCTTTTTATATCTGTCTAAATTTATTTTAAGTCGTGTTTCCTAGAGCAATCGCATTAATTTATTTGCTAACGAAGAGCCCTAGTCTCGAAGGAGCAGTTTGTCAGTACTAGTGTAGAAGTGCTAGTACTAACAAGTTGGTCCTCGGAGCCGGCTGCCGGACCGGCGCGGCGGCGCGCTGTGTTTGTTGATTGCATTTTGAGAGCCGTGACGTCAGCGGCAAGGCTGCGTGCGACCAAAGCTCGATACTGCTCTATGTTGACAGGATCTCGCCCGGAACTATGTAGAATATAGCGGTCGGATAGTGCAGCCAGGGACACGCCTTCACGAAGTTAGGAATAAACAAATCTTCTGTTTATAATAGATTTATCATTCGTTTACACAGTGGCTCTTGGGATTCTCTAACTCACCTCTTGTTATGGATGCTCGAAACGACAGCTTGGATTATGCAACAAGGGAAGTAATTAGGCACTCTTATGTGATAGTCACATATCTAGCGTGGTGAACAAGCTATAGCGCACTCCGATTGTTTGTCAATCCCTGTTGGGTAGGAAATGTTTACGGCCTGATAAAGAAAGCCTTTCAACGTCACCTGTTGCAATCAAGTGCTGTATGGGTTATGTTAGTATAGCCACATCATTGAACAGTTGAAGCCTGCTTGCTTGTGATCCCACGCGTGTCAGTTGTGTCAGTAGTGTTACCACACTGGTCAGTTTATTAAACCGCCGTCACAGACAGTTGACAAGCGTCATGAAGCACGTTATTGTTTGTTTACTGCTCTACGCGCTTACTAGTGTGCAAAGGTTTCATCAATTCCATAATGTGAAAGGTCCTATGTTCCGGGTCTTCTGTCCCAGCTAAAGCAGTAAAACTGATTGATTCGTGACATTGAATTGTAGCGGTATATCTAATACCTATTTTCATAGTTCGAGGTTTCTGGCACATCACCACAATATACCATCAATTAATTACATTTCATCCACTTCGATTTTCAATTAACACGAACCTCACACTTCCTAGTCGGTCGATTAATGGTTCTATCAATTAGCACTATTATAAGAGGTGTTAAATTGACATAGTAGTTATTATGAATGACGAACTTACCGGGTATGCTGACTCACTCCTCCTGTGTCCACGACTTTATCACACAACACACACTACATTGAACGTACAGTATGGTCCTGATACAGATCACTCGTAACGAATCATCCTTGGAACACAAACTAGAAATGTTAACGTTATTTATTTTTAATTATCATTCGTATCATTTTTTGAAATGCACTTTACTGAACAAAATAATATAAAATTAACCACAAAAGAAATACTATAAGGCTAACCTCTAGGATTTCTGAAAGAACTACACCTACCTCTATTAAACTACGTAAGTACCTAGTAACCTACCTGATAGTACAGAGACTATCATATGAAGAAAGTGCAGAACATAGAACTTGTGTGCTCGTAGATCATGTTCGGTACAATTGGCTCGTTCACTCGGTGGAGCCGCGACTGATTGACGGTCAACAGGTAGCTGCGCCAGTTGGAGACCTACTGACTTCTTGCGACTTTACTTACTTTATTCATAGTTTTTTATGTGTAACTTTAGGCACTACAGTGTTTCAGAGTCCTGTGTATTTAGTTATTTACACATTTCAACATACAAACACCTTACTAAGTAGGCTGTGACTACTTTATATTGAAACTATAAAGCGTATCTTAGATATATATTTTGACGAAAACTTTCAAGAGGAAACTCGTATCTAGAAAATAAGACGTATGTAAATGGAGGATAACTCCGAACGACACGTAGAGACACTTCCTACACACGTCACGGAACGAGTTCAGCTAACTAATGACGGCATCGGACAAACAACACTCTCCACAAACACATCGAGTTCATCTCACTGCTGTAATCTTAAGGACCAATTTTTTTTAAGGAACTTTCTCGTTAGAACTTTTGTGAACTTAAAAAAACAATTAAAATTACAACAAACATAATCAGAACTGTCTTAACTGAAACTAACATTTAAGTAACCAAGTTTCAGTTTAAATCAATTTTCACAAAATATATTCATTATTAGATCAGTTAACAAACACAACGAGTCGATCAGCGGCGTCAGGTCGGCGGACTGCACGCGCCGCGCTCGCGGACGGTCGGCTCCCGACTGGCGCCGACAACAGGGCCGCCTCCTTACTCACACTCGTCCGCCACGCACAGGATGTAAGGTCCTGCTATCTTCTGTTTACCAGGATGTGCCGCCATGCTTACAGTTGTGACTGTGTGTCACTTACACCTATTTAATAACAAAATATTATATTTATTTTAAAACCGGCACTTGGCGCCGCCATTTGTAGACACATAAATCCTCTATTTTATGGGTAACAGACTGGCACTTATGTCAGCCATCAGTCGAAACCAATATTTTACGTCACTTAAGATGCAGTATTTTGTACGAATTCTAAGAACGACCAGAACCCAAAACGGACCCTTGAAACAATTGAGAAATTGTACAAAAAAGGCAATAAATCGATGCTGCGAAAGTATGGAAATTTACTCTAAGCGTGGTGATATGGGATGTGAGAAATTATAACGAGGATGGAGAGGCAGTCGGGGTCGACCCGCTTTAGGAGACGGACTAGCTAGTCCAGGGTAGTTAAGTTAGGAGATTTAGTTAACACTAAGAGGCCATGTCCGAGTGGGCTGTCGCGAGTTAGCGAGTATTAGGTTTTAAGTTAAATATAGTTGGGTTGAAACCCAGATTAGATTAGACTAATCTAGTAAAGGTGGTGAGTGTGTGTGGTTGTTGGTGTGACTGGGTGAGTCCTTTATTATAATAATTATCCTAGGCTGATGGGGTTATTAAAGTTATATAACTGATCAGACAGAGAAGTGTTGCTGGGGAGTTTGTTGTGCCACTTCTTCTCCCCGGCCCAAACACTAGGAAGTGGTGAAGGGTGGGCGCTTTGAGCTGTCCATAGACCTTCAAGAGAGTTCATCCACGACTCTATAAATTAGTAATTCTTAATTTGTGATTCTCTACTCTATTATCTAGTAAATCCTAGTACTATAATTCCTGAACATTGTGTTCATTGCCTCCGGCCAATAACAGTGCTTTAAGGGAGATTATTCAAAACTCTATTAAATGATGATTCGTGAGTTTCGAATCTTAACTTTATTATCTAGTAATTCTTGAATGTTTTATTCTTTATCTCAGACCAATAATTCGGTCAGGCTGACATGAACACGTGTCTTGCAGATATGCTTGTTGTGCAAAGGGTGAGCTTCCAGGGGATTGGGTGACCACATCTATCTCATATTCAGTCCAAGGACTGATAGGGACCATGTCTCCTTATGAGCATGATGCCGACGCAATGCCGCTGGAACTAGCCGCTCCGTAGTCAGACAAGGACAGTCGCTCGGTTGCCGCAGGGAAGGCCGCTTCGTCACGTTTATCAGTTCGAGAGAACTGCTAGGGACCATGTCTCCAAAAGAGCGTGATGCCGACGCAATGCCGCTGGAAAGCCGCTTGCGTCACTATATGGAAGCGTTGCTCTGAGTGCTCCAGGTGTAGATGTGAGGTATTGTGTGAGTAATGACTGATCAAATACCTGTTACACTAGCGTATGGGTTATTCACAATTTAATAATAATAATATACTTTGGATCCCTCTATTATTACTAACTTTCTAAAACCACATTCAATGTATGTTCATAACTATGAATTCCTCAGTTTTATTTAGCATTTCTTTCAATCCTTTCCTTGGTCTATTGATGAGACAAGGCATTGGACTTCTTTATATTTGGAATTCAGTTAATCTCTATCGGTGGGAGAGTGTCCAGTCTGGAGACGAGCTCTACAGAGCCGCACGGCGGCGGAGTGCGGCTCTTCCCCCTACGGGGGGAACCGACCTAAACACTAATATTTAACATAATTAGGAAAAACGAAAATTTTATCAGCCTAGGGTAATTTAGGAACAGTCACATGTGGTGCCGTGACCAGGATTCTCGTCATTAAATGTACTGATTCATTTCAGTGCAACGAGAAAGAACAATATATGGGTTACTATGAAAATAACACAACGTATACAAACATAACAACGTAATTTTATGGTTCTATTCTTCGATCAATAAATTATTGAACGAAAGTTTTATTAATTGTTAAAGAAACGAGCTACAACGGCTAGAATAACTTAGTTTATTATGGGTTCATAAAAATCTTTTGTGTATAAGTGGCCAAGAGCCACATGGCGCGAAAAAAAAAATGGTTTGGGACATTCCATGCGACGTCCGGGACACGTGGATGGTTATGTTGCACAATAATAATGGTGGTTGAATTATTTAACTACTGGTAGCGGGTTCGATTCCCGTATGATTTAGTTGCTGATGTGCTTCGATTTTATTGTCATGAATCTTGGGTTCGATTCCCGCCTGATGTTATTGGTTGAAACAATAACTTATGTTTAATTAAGTTACGGTTTGGTAATGGTGGTTGAATTCTGTAAGTAGTTACTTACTCATAGTGGGTTCGATGCCCGCCTGATGTTATTGGTTTATAAACGTTTGAATTCCATTGCCATGGATATTGGGTTCGATTCCCGATAGAGGTATTGTTTATGATTGCTTGGAGTTCCTGTGTCACGGCTTGACGTAGTTTTAAATAGGTAATGGTATGATTGTTGCTTAGGCTCCTGTGTTACTGCAATATAGGGTTCGATTCCTTGCAAACGCAAGTTTAGTATCTGACAGTAGGTATGACTGTGTTCCTGCAATAAAGGTTTCAATTCCCTGCAAACGTGAGTTTTATCCAGCAGTTCGTGAATATGAAATGTGGTTGTGCGTTTGAGATTGATATGTGTGTGTGTGGAATGAGTTTAGGTATAAGACACACCCTTATTATGGGTAATTCTAATATTATTAGTGAGCAAGACTTACGAAGCGTGAAGCTTACACAATGACAATTAAGTTAGTTACCGAGAAGGTACATTAACTATCACCATAAGAAGTAAACATAAATCCTTTCATCATGGAAGTCGGCGACGTATGTCGTATAATTGAATAGATACTCGTTTGGCCTTATTTCAAATTCCAGGATATTTAAGTCTTCACTCGGCTGCCACTACGCTATGTCTGAACCATTGGTTTATGAGTTGAGCTTGGTTTGAAGTTCCTTCAAAACAGCTGACATCAGTTGACTCCAATAGCAGTAGCTGTAGCGTGGCTCCTGTTACGAAGCTAAGTTTCACTTTTATTAGACATTTGAGTTACCCGTAGCTACATGATATGATTTTTGTTATCTCATGAAATATTACAGGTTCATGTTTTAGGGCAATGGTACTATAGTTACCAGTTCAAATATACCAGATGACGTTTTGTCAACAGCTTTATGATCTGAGTGGATTATTAACAGCATTGTGTGCTAGTAAGCCAATAATTGATTGCAGAGTCTAGGCTGCCTATATTTTCTAATCAGTATAACTTCCCAACTCTTATTTGAATTAAAAACTGTTCTAACCTCTTAGAATCAGAGGGGGGCGACTAATTAGAATGAAGTCTAATATGTTTATGTGCGGACTATTTCAGTTGCTCTTGGATACGCCTGCGGTCAACTGACTAAGCTGTCCTAGGAGAGGCCTCTGCCAGCGGCAACTGCGACAGACTGAGTTTAAAACGATGGAGCACCGTAGGTAGCGTGACTCGTTAGCACAAATACTCTTAAGGAGACCCTGGTATGTAAAACTACATTATAAGCATGCACAGGTTTTCTGAACTGAGCTGAGGTACAGTAATGTTATTTAAATTATCTTGAAAAAAGTATTTGGAAGAAGGATAACAGGTTGAATATTATAAAGCAATTAATTACTTACGTATTGGTTAAGGATGCTTCTGTGAAACGGTAGGTATAAAATTATAGCAGACATTGTATCTTATTAGGATCTTGTTGGATTTATGTTCCTACTAGAATACTTACAATTATTTAATTAGATAAATATATCAGATAGGTATGGGTATATATTCCGTAACACTTTGAAGGAGAGGCATAGTGTATCCTATTATGAAAGCTCATCCGCTGTACTGCGTCACGCGTCTGATTTTCAGAGGGGGGAATGTGACTGTGTGTCACTTACACCTATTTAATAACAAAATATTATATTTATTTTAAAACCGGCACTTGGCGCCGCCATTTGTAGACACATAAATCCTCTATTTTATGGGTAACAGACTGGCACTTATGTCAGCCATCAGTCGAAACCAATATTTTACGTCACTTAAGATGCAGTATTTTGTACGAATTCTAAGAACGACCAGAACCCAAAACGGACCCTTGAAACAATTGAGAAATTGTACAAAAAAGGCAATAAATCGATGCTGCGAAAGTATGGAAATTTACTCTAAGCGTGGTGATATGGGATGTGAGAAATTATAACGAGGATGGAGAGGCAGTCGGGGTCGACCCGCTTTAGGAGACGGACTAGCTAGTCCAGGGTAGTTAAGTTAGGAGATTTAGTTAACACTAAGAGGCCATGTCCGAGTGGGCTGTCGCGAGTTAGCGAGTATTAGGTTTTAAGTTAAATATAGTTGGGTTGAAACCCAGATTAGATTAGACTAATCTAGTAAAGGTGGTGAGTGTGTGTGGTTGTTGGTGTGACTGGGTGAGTCCTTTATTATAATAATTATCCTAGGCTGATGGGGTTATTAAAGTTATATAACTGATCAGACAGAGAAGTGTTGCTGGGGAGTTTGTTGTGCCACTTCTTCTCCCCGGCCCAAACACTAGGAAGTGGTGAAGGGTGGGCGCTTTGAGCTGTCCATAGACCTTCAAGAGAGTTCATCCACGACTCTATAAATTAGTAATTCTTAATTTGTGATTCTCTACTCTATTATCTAGTAAATCCTAGTACTATAATTCCTGAACATTGTGTTCATTGCCTCCGGCCAATAACAGTGCTTTAAGGGAGATTATTCAAAACTCTATTAAATGATGATTCGTGAGTTTCGAATCTTAACTTTATTATCTAGTAATTCTTGAATGTTTTATTCTTTATCTCAGACCAATAATTCGGTCAGGCTGACATGAACACGTGTCTTGCAGATATGCTTGTTGTGCAAAGGGTGAGCTTCCAGGGGATTGGGTGACCACATCTATCTCATATTCAGTCCAAGGACTGATAGGGACCATGTCTCCTTATGAGCATGATGCCGACGCAATGCCGCTGGAACTAGCCGCTCCGTAGTCAGACAAGGACAGTCGCTCGGTTGCCGCAGGGAAGGCCGCTTCGTCACGTTTATCAGTTCGAGAGAACTGCTAGGGACCATGTCTCCAAAAGAGCGTGATGCCGACGCAATGCCGCTGGAAAGCCGCTTGCGTCACTATATGGAAGCGTTGCTCTGAGTGCTCCAGGTGTAGATGTGAGGTATTGTGTGAGTAATGACTGATCAAATACCTGTTACACTAGCGTATGGGTTATTCACAATTTAATAATAATAATATACTTTGGATCCCTCTATTATTACTAACTTTCTAAAACCACATTCAATGTATGTTCATAACTATGAATTCCTCAGTTTTATTTAGCATTTCTTTCAATCCTTTCCTTGGTCTATTGATGAGACAAGGCATTGGACTTCTTTATATTTGGAATTCAGTTAATCTCTATCGGTGGGAGAGTGTCCAGTCTGGAGACGAGCTCTACAGAGCCGCACGGCGGCGGAGTGCGGCTCTTCCCCCTACGGGGGGAACCGACCTAAACACTAATATTTAACATAATTAGGAAAAACGAAAATTTTATCAGCCTAGGGTAATTTAGGAACAGTCACACAGTTAAGACTATACAGACAGGCAGTTCAAGTCAAATGCAGACATAGTAGTTAGCCTTACTGCAATCAGGGAAATCATAGAGCCGGAAAAAGTAATAGGTACTTTTATTACTAGCCTGTTATGTACTGGCCCACTTCAGGGCTAAAGTATTATGTTCCATTGTCAAGTCTGTAACAAATTGCCACAGCACCTACCGTACTAAAGCTGCGGCAGACAAGCGCGAGGCGACAAGAATTATGTCGCACCGTCACGACGCGCCTGTCTGCGGGAACCTTACGTTCAAGTTTCGAAAAACAAATCCTCCAAGTGTAAAGATTAGCAGAACATGTTTTAAGAATATAAATTAATATACGTTTACATAGCATGGCATATTCAGCCTTAATGTTCCCACTGCAGGCCTCCTCTTTGTGAAAGGGACTGGACTGGTTGGTGGTTGGTATTACCTAAATGCAATGAATTAATTACACATTCTTGTGGATTTTTTCCCACCTCTCATTGGCTCTTATATTAGCTCGCCGCTCGTAATCTTTCTCCCGCATCCAGGGAAAATTTCCCCAAAAGAGCAACAGTGTCCCTCCGCGCGAGTTGCGCTCCACTTCGTTCATAGCTCGGCTGTATCAGCCATCGCTAACTAAATGATAAAACAAAGTTTTTTCATTTCACTTCTAACGACTCTTTCAGAGTTGTATCATAAATAATATCTTTATCCAGTTCGCTGTTTTCTCACTGCGACGATTTAGTTTGTGGACCGAAGGACTTGTGACTGTCTATTTGTAGAAACCGTTTCTGCTTTTTGCGAATCGTTAATATAACTGAATTGTTCTAGTACCTAATAGGGGTGCATAAGACGATCGAATAGAATACTCTCTATTATGTACACCATATAAACCGAACCGAACCGTGCACACTTCGCTTTCAAAGTCAAAGTTAAAGTCAAATCTTTTATTTCAATCAATGAAAATCCAAGATAGCGGCTGCGAAATCGGCTCAATCGGCGATTCTGCTTCAGAGCCCTCGAAAACCATAAAAATGACACCCAGGATGAAAAATTTTGATATTTTTTGCAGCCGCCATCTTGGATTTAGAAAGCATGAAAACGAAACCAATGAAGAAAAATCTTAATTTTTTGCAGCCGCCGTCTTGGATTTTCATTTTGACCTCAGCTTCAGCACCCTCAAAAACCATGAAAACTATCTCTCTCTCTTTCTGACTTTCTCTATTTTAGGTAATAAAAAGTCGCATGGAGGGGGGCATAACGCTTTTTCGTTACGTAATGATTTCTCCAAGGTTACTTCTACCGCAAGCTCCATTAAAGAACTTCGTTCCAAAAATTTAATTGATTCTAATCACCCAATTCCAAAAGGTAGTTTCGTATGGAGAAGAACGGGCAAGAAACTCCACCGTTTGCAAGTCAACTTCCGAATAAAATCGAAGAAAAAGAAAGAGTTTAAAGTGATATAAATGTTTGTATTACAGGTCCCTGCGGCCACAGATCGTCCGGCATGACATCAGTCCGCTCGGCTGCTCCTCGCAGCTCTGAGGCGTGTCGACTGTCGGTCATATCTTACAGCGAGTTCTTCTTCTTTGTGCGTCCAAGTCTGTCCGCTTACTGCCTCTGTTCGTGACGGCTTTCATAATACAATATATTGGGGCTGTTCTCCTAATTATTTCTGCGTCCCGAAAACACCATAAAATACGAGCCCGAACCCCGCACACAATGGCTCGCAATCACGAGTGCTTGAGACGACTTCCGCTCACAATTTGTTTTATAATTAGGTTAGAACTGTTACAAAGTTCGTAGCTACTTTGTTTGACGAGTTTGCGCTACGACAGAATGTATTTTTCGGCAGCTTCGGAGCTGGACAAAACAAACGACCAATGATCCATTTTATCCCTGGATCGTCAGCACTGGAAGTCATAGCGAGAGGCCTTTGCCCAGCAGTGGCACGATACAGAGTCATAACTTATCATTCAAAGATTTACTCGACATTGACTGGCACTGACTGCTCCTTTGATACAAAACATGAGAATGCAAAACGTATCTCTAATTGTAATAAGTTAGACACTCCAAGTCTTACAAGTTAGAACTTTGTGACACTAGCACCCTGCTATTATTTAAATACTGATATAAAAAAAGTGTGCGGTCGGGGGACCCCCGTCAGGATAGCGATGCTCGCACGTACAAATGACGAAAAATTAAATTATTTTTGCAGCCGCCATCTTGGGTTTTCTAACTGATCTCACTGTTGACCGGCTTTAGCACCCTCGGAAACCATGAAAACGACAGCCATGATGAAAAATTTGAAAATTTTAAGCAGACGCCTTCTTGGATTTTCATTGTGACCTCACTATTGACTTCCTTCAGCACCATCGAAAACTACGAAAACTAGGTATCAAAGTCGCATAACGCGTTTTCGTTACGTGACGAGGTTACCAGTTTACTCCTACCGCAAGCCGCGTTACAGAACTTCGTTCCAAAAATCTCAAACAGCCCGATAATAACATTGATGGGTATTTATCCGTGAGGTGAAGCTGTTGCTGTTGTTATGGTGTTGTTGTTGTTGCTCTTGCTGTTATTATGGTATTGTTGCTGTTGCTGTTATGTTGTTTTTGTGTTTTTTATGTGTTGTGTTTGTGTTTGATATGACACCAATTATTGCTGTAGACAGAGATGTGTAAGTATTCATTATAAATAAAATATAACGATAACACCGCAATGTTATAAATATTCAGGAGGAAGTTAATAACCTATGAGTCGTATTCCTGCTTGTCCGCGAACCTGACAGCCTGGTTATATTACCTGACGCTAGCGACAAATTAAATAGGGACTTGATAGCCATAACAACCTGGGCTAATAGATTTGATGTAGCCGTAAACTCTACGAAGTGTTAGACGGTCATTATTGGCAGTCCTCGTAGTACTAGCAAGGTAGATGGTACAACCTTGCCGCCAGGTCTCTGCAATGTTACTATCGTTCCTTTTTGTACTGACGTGAAGGACCTAGGCTTGCACATTGATAGGACCCTGAACTGGTCAAGTAGCTAGGGTGAGCCAGAACGTTACTGGAACGCTGCGGGCTCTGTACCGTTTGAATTACCATCCAGCACGAAGACAACGCGCGTGCAGGCCCTTATTTTCGCTATCATTGATTATAGTGATGTGTGCTACTATGTCCTGAATGCAAATCTCCTCGACAAACTTGACCGTCTTCTCAATAACTGCATTCGATTCGTTTTCAATCTGCGTAAATATGATCATGTCTCTGCGCATCGGTCGCTTCTAAAGTGGTTGCTCATACGCCCGCGCAGAGAGCAAAGGGTTCTGACCACCTTGTTTTCATTTTTTGGTTCTCCCTCTTCACCTGGTTATGTAGCCCCCACTTTCAGTTACAATAGTTTTTCACAGGATTTTTTTTAATGTAACTAACTACTTTACGGTTTTCGGTTTTGCTACATGAGCTTATTTCTTGGCAAATTGCATGATTCTAGGTCAACGGGAAGTTCCCTATAAATTTTGATACCCTTGAGAGTGTCGAAATATACATTTTAGGCATAAACGGCCGTATCTATTTTCACGTTAACTTAGAAGTTTGATTTTTTTCACAGCTTCAAGAGACTATTAGACTTGAGTATGTGGTTTTAATTTCAACTCGATACCTCCACGCGTTCGCGAGATAAAGGATCTTGACAGACAGACGGACAACAAAGTGATACTATAAGGGTTCCGTTTTTTCCTTTTGAGGTACGGAACCCTAAAAAGGAGGAGGTTCCCAATTCTTGTGTGTACATGTTTTTTTATGTGTGTGTGTTCATCGGTATCGGTCGTCAGTTGCGGACAGATTTGGTAGAGGAAGCTTGCGCGGTGGTCCCATATACATTTTATTAAATTTGCTATGGGCGGTTTTTGAGTTAGCTTCAACAATACATACTATAACTTCCAGTCACTGATGTTTACATAGCACGTAGTGGTATACGAATTTGTGTGGGGTTGGTATGACATCTTAAAAATAAAAACATAATGTAAAGTTTTATGATTTAGGAACAGTGTCCGTGACGAGAAACTTTCCAAATCACTTACACCTGGTGCGTGTCCTCTGTTGTAGAATGTGTCTGAAGCATTCCTCCCCGCTTCACACTTCCTACGTTACTTTTCCGTTGGACTAAGTGTAATCTACCATGAAAATGTTGCAATTTGACTGTTGTCATTGCAATAATTTCACGGTAGATTACAGCCCTTTTGCAACGCGCGGTTGTGTAATACTTAAAGTTGTTAATTCAGAAACAAATATACGAAAGAGACAAGTAATTTTAGTTAAAAGAAAAACATTTTTAAAAAATAGACCTACGTTCGATTACACAGTAAAACAAATTATTTCAAAGCAACCTGAAAACTTTGTGACAAGGACAAAACAAAAACTAAACAATAGATAACTTTAATCAATTGTTTTTATAAAACATAGCTGTAATTTACGAGTATTTAACAATAATTAATTGAAAATAATTATAATAATATGTGACATTGCTTTAAAAAAGTGCATCAATATTGTCCATGTCCTTTACCTGACTATTTAATTTTACAAATTGTTACCCTTTGAATTGAACGAAACTGGAATTTCCAAACACTAGCTGACAGTGAAGGCATTCTGCTCATTGAATGAACGTCGAGTCGGAGCTGTGCTGCGCTCATGTTCCGACTCCGGACAAAGGCGTCATTCGTCAGCAGTCGGACAGGCTCACTGGCTCAGTCCCTCGCTGTCTCGTGATCACTATAACATCACATAATCATGTCTGTTTTCTTTCCTTTGCTTCAATTTGCTCAACATACTTTACATTCGTGTCACGACCAGCACAACGTAGGTATACGTGTGGATGACGTCACACTTGTGACCCCTCACGCCCTCTTACGTTTCATGTGGTACTGCGTGCGGGGAATAAGCTGATTAGTATATCATGACTTGCTTTACTTCCCAAACTAATATCTAAATAGTTTTGAAAAGATTATGGTCGAAGGGACATAAAGAACTGATGAGCTAAAACATTACATCATTCTAAGCTTCATGAATCTTGAATGAGATGTCACAGACTCGCATCCATTGTCTCCTTGCATTAAATAATTTGACAAAGCATTACCTACAGAGACATCCATTACTTAGGTAACACTGTTACGAAGCAAAACAATCTCGACGGAGCGACACCGCGGCGACGACGCGCAACACCGCGGCGACGACGCGCGACACCGCGGCGACGACGCGCGACGTCGCGACGCACGCAGTTAACCTTCTCCGAATCACCGTGTTCCTCTTCGAGATGGCTGGTTTATACCAGCTTAGTGTGCAACTTTCTACGCGTCTCGCGAAAACACTTGGAACAAAGTTAGAAGTACCTACCTATTAAAAGAAATCACGTATAGCCAACCTCGATTGTCTACTTAGCTGAGTTTATCACAAGACAGTGATAACCACGACTAGCCTTTCTAGCGTCTTCCCAAACGTATAAGTGTTTGGTTTTACACACTACTTGAACCGCTTCAACATGAACGCTTTCCAGTGCCGCTGCCGTCTCCGTTCGTCGTCGCCCTCGTGCACTCCATGCACAGCGCGCAAGCTATGTGTGCGGTAGATGTGCGTCGCGTATCTGCCTCGCGAGCCACGCGACGCCATCCGCGAGCCCGGCGCCGGACAGCGCGCATGACGCACAGATGTGCCACGGTTTGTCCGTGATGCGCTCCAGACCCAACGCTGCAACATTAAAACCAATATAACGAATTATAAGCAAGACTATAAATAGAGGAAAGAAACGATGGATAGATTGTGTGAAAGATGATGGGGCTCGAAAGGGTGTGAGGGGTGACTACTGAGATGGCGGTTAATATGGAGATAGCGTGCTGCGCCGAGCCCGAGGAAATAGGTGAGGGCAGGAATGAATATGAGGAGGGCACTGTGAGTCAGCTCGATTCCTGCTCTGGGTGCGTGGACGTGAGTATGTGTACTGTATGGTCGTTGATATGTAGGTACTGACCGGCGGCGACCTGCATGGGCGCGAGCGCGTGCGGCGCGTCGTGCTTGTTGGCGAACACCAGCAGCGGCACGCGCCGCCCGAACATGTCGGGGTGCGCCAGCAGCAGCTCCAGCTCCTCGCGGGCCACCACTGACAACCAACCAATGCAAACTGAATGCTTTCACACTACAATTTGGATGGGATTGCAGCATATTGTCATCATATAGAGAATGCCTAATGCATTAAGTCCGCCTTTGTACCTTTTTTGTGCGAAAAGTTTAAATACGTAAATAAAATAGTCAAATGAACACAAACAAAAAGGCCAGGTATGATCGACACGTAAAGTTCCACATCTCTTCCTAAATGTTTGAACGCAGCTCGTTTATACCGATATCGCGTCCATTACTTGTCAGCGAGCTACAACTAAGTGTTTGGTTCCTGCCCGCCCGGTCGGCGGTCGCCGGGCGCTGACTGCGCACACGACGCAGCCGTCCACTTCGGTTTGTAATTACATCGGCCGCCGACTGACGGCATTCCTAATTCACCGACAAACTTACTTCCGCTCCGAGTTCCGAGTTTTGTGAAGTTTGAAATGTAATCTGGTCCTTCGGCCTGCGCGCCCCAATGGAATCAATATTCATTTGCTATAATTTGAGCATGGTAAACAACGTTCTTATATCATTTTCGTACAGTTTCAGGTGTTCTAGGAATATTTTAACTGAAATCTAATACTTACTTACAGGCTGTTTGAAGCCATTGAAACATTTAATTAGACGAACGTTATAGAGTAATAAACCCAAAGTTATGGTCTAGCCAAGGGTTGGAGTAACTGGAAGTGCCGACGAACATGACACTCCATCATTCGAGCCAAAGACATATACAAGGTAACCACTTTGTATGGCAAATGGAGCTAGATCCACAACCGACTGAGGTAATACTAAACTTATTTTTTTGAGTCTATCATAGTCTCGTGCATTGCAGTCAATAAGTAGCTGGAGCTTGACATTTGTATGCAATGTCGTCCCAGGTGCTGAACGAATACTGACCGAGCCGCAGGTGGTCAGCCGAATCCACTACGAAGATCACGGCGTGCGCGCGGCGGTAGTGGCGCTCCCAGAGCGCGCGGTGCCGCGGCGCGCCCGACACGTCCCACGCGCTGAACGCCACGCCGCCACCTGCACACACGTGACGTCAGCGCGCGCACGCGGCGCCACCTGCACACACGTGACGTCAGCGCGCGCACGCGGCGCCACTCGTCGCTGAGCGCACTACGCACTGGTGAAGTGCTCCTGCTGCTGGCCCACCGTGGGCGCGGCGTGCGGCGCGCGCGCCTCGGGCGGCCGCAGCGCGTTGAGCAGCGTGCTCTTGCCGCTGTTGTCGAGCCCCAGCACCAGCACCGTCACCTCGGCGCGCCCGCGGCCCAGCCACACCGACAGCTTGTCCAGTAGACCCATCTCCTCGACTAACAAATAACTGCAACAGTTATATCTACACATCATACATAGTACGTAGGTACACCAATAAGAAACTGATTATAATGTTTTACATATACATCTATCAGCTGTTGGTACTTTTATCTGCTTTTTTGCGGCTTGCACAAAATTATGATAATAATCGTCTTTTTTTAATTTTAATCCTTCGTCCTCCGTCCTTCAAATGGTTTCCCCGACTCAAAGGACAAATTTCAATCAGTATAGCTAGTATTAAAATCGATACGAAATTGTCTACAGAATATTGTCAAGCGTGCAATATATACTAGTAACTTACCCTGTTTCGGTTCTCAGGATCTCACATAGTTGTAGATGTTACCCAATCAAAGTGTGAATACTTACTAATTCCTGCACGTACCTACTTAGTAAACTCTGTACCGTAGACGCACACAACTAATTGATGCAGTTCAGGGATCGACTGATCGACTCATTACTATTGAGACGAGTGGCGACTGTTTGTGCGGTATCGACGGCGGTTGCCATGACAACGCCGAACAAAACACCGCGGTCGGTTGGTACCGCTGTACGTACTTATTGAATATTCTGCAGTCCTTAGTTGATGTGATGGTTCATGTAGATTATTGAAAAAATACTTTATGTAGGGTCTAGTATGTTAGATACTCAATGGTAATCGGTAATTTTTTTTTTCTGGTAAAGGAAACAATGGTGGCCAGTTTAATTTGATATAGATACAGAATAAACTTACTTTTAGAAATTGGGAGTTGGTATGCAATGGAAACATAATAACATTTTAATATCACCTAATTTATCTATACAGTAGGCATAGTAGGTATGTATCACCTAATATTATTGTACTGGGAGACAATTGAAGTCAGGTTTCTGTATCGCTTGTATTGCACATTATAGTCCTTCGGCACTGACCCTGGTACGCCGCATGCTAATCAATGTCTTCTCAATTGTTATGTATACTCGTATGTAGAGTTCTTTTACTTTAACTAATCACATTTTGGTAGAGATAGTTTGTTTACTGCACTCCACAGTTAGCACACTGTCACAACGCGGCGGCCGCGGACAGATGACGTCGTAGATCTCGTCGGGCGAGCGGCCGCGCGTCTCGGGCAGCGCGCGCGCCGCGAACAGCGCCAGCGCCAGCGTCAGCGCGGCCGCCAGCGCCAGCGCCGCGCTCAGCCCTGCATAGCGCGCCACCAGCGGGAACAGCGCCACCTCCAGCGCGTTGCCGCCCCACGCCGCGGCGCCGACCAGCGTCACCGCGCACCCGCGGTACTGCAACACAACACGCTACAGTCGGTGCTAGCATGGCCACAGCGGACCGGCGGTGACATCTCTACCGCCACATATGAACTACCTGTGCACCTACTACACGTACAGACAGCGCGCGCGCTATGTGGTGTCGTCAAGTTTAAAAAAATAACATTGCATTTATTACGACTATACTACTGTTACTGTTACTGTTAGCCTGTATCATCCCACTGCTGGGCAAAGGCCTCTCCCCATGACTTCCAGTTCTTTCGATCCAGGGCTAAAGTGGACCACTGGTCATTTGTTTTGTCCAGCTCGTCCCGCCATCTTCTACGGGGTCTGCCGCGACGCCTTCTACCTGTTTCAGGGCTCCACGTGGTGGTTATTTTGGCCCACAGCTTATTGGGCATACGGCAGACGTGGCCAGCCCAGTCCCACTTCAGTTTAGCGGCTTTTTGAGCAACGTCAGTAATTTGTGTTTTGGAACGCAGTGTGGTGTTGCGAATATGGTCTGTCAATTTGACGCCTAGAATGCTGCGCTCCATTGCACGACTATACTAAAGAACACAAAAAAAACCGGTCAAGAGCGAGTCGGACTCGCGCACCGAGGGTTCCCTATCATCATAATAATATGTTTTAAAATGTTCATCGGCGAGGTCTATATTCATCAGAGAATTTTAACACTGCGCGCTGCGGTGTAGTTATATGGTGTACATCATAAAGAGTATTCTATTCTATTCTTTAGTGGAACTAATGTAACTTATGTTGATGATTTCTGAAAACGTGTGCTATTTAGAGACATCATTTTATTTTTCCTGTAATCTTTACAAAAACTTCTATCACATAGTATTATTTCAGTTTTTTCTCTATGCAAACTTCGGAGGTAAGGGGGGGACGGTATTTTTTTTTATATTTTTCATCAAGAGTCGAAAAGTATGCGGCCTAAAAAAATGTTTGAGAATGTGCAAACTGTGTTCTTTCATATGATACCCCACATGCCCTAGTAGCCCCACTACGAATTTTTCAGACCCCTTTTCAACACCTGTTGCAAAAAAAAAAATTCTTTCTTGTTTGCAAAATATTTGGGCAAACGTCACCTAAAACTGTTTCAAGTTGATAGGATTAGTAGTTCTTGAGATATCCAGCTGTGACAGATGGACAGACACACGACTGAATCGCACCGTAAGGGTTCCTTTTTACCATTTTGGTACGGAACCCTAAAAATGTAGTTTAAAAAAACTAAAAACACGCTTTTCCAATCTAATGGACTCGTCAAAACAAACCACCTGAGCCCAAAATTCCACTATCCACCTCCTGGCTCCATCATCAGATCAACTTCAAGATACCAAATTATAGCTTTGTCATCCGAACTATATTACAGCGCTTTTCGGTTTAATTATAAGTGCGCTCCACGCTTTTAGAATTAAATTTTATTATTTTATCATTTTTAGTGCGTTTTTTAAACGATGTACTCGTAGTCCATATTTTTATTTTTACTTTTCGCGCCTAGTCCATACTTCATTAAGTTAATAAGTATCTAGTCAACAAAGTTATGACCATTAGGGGCTACTAGCAAACTCGAAGAGTTTATAATCTACCTCCTGACTCCATCATCAGACCCTCGACACCAAGTGCAATATATTGGCCTCGTCAAAACGAATCATATGAAATGAACCCAAACTCGAGGGGTTTACTAGTAGCCGCTAAAGAGTTCCACTATCCACCTCTTGGCTCCATCATCAGACCCTCAACACCAAGTGCAATATGTTGGACTCATCAAAACGGATCATATGACCCTAAACTCGAAGGCGAGGGGTTTACAAGTAGCCCATAAAGAGTTCTATCCACCTCTTGGCTCCATCATCAGACCCACAACATCTTGTGCAATCTATTGGACTCGTCAAAACAAATTTTATTATGATGCCAAACTAGAGGGGTTTAGACCCGATTTCACCAATTACTAGTACCTACATCCAAAGTTTATTTTCGATACGTCAAAGATTTATAATTGACTTCTAAGATTTTGTTACATTGTCCTACATCCAAAGTTTATTTTCGATACGTCAAAGATTTATAATTGACTTCTAAGATTTTGTTACATTGTCAGTTAGTTACAAGTGAAGCTAATAAAAGCGTGTTAAAAGCTACAAAAAGCATATCTTTTGCTGCAGTACCTAGTTGATGAAGCTGTGTGTACCTGATAGTGGAACATGTCGGCGAGCATGGCGTAGGGCGCGGGCTGCAGGCCGGCGGAGTCCGCGAACACGGCGCCCGCCAGCGCCGCGCCCGCCCACGCGCCCCCCGCGCCCCCCGCCAGAGCGCCCGCGCCGCCCAGCAGGCACAGCCCCGTGGCCAGCGCGCACCACACCATCAGCTGCTGAGGAACCGTTACATCACGTTGTGAGTCACATACCAGCATCCTCCGGCCCTTATCCCAGGGGTCGGTGCAACATCCCGCAACATGTCTTTTTCTTCCGTACTTTTCTAAAGTCATCGCCGCGGTAGTCACTCCTTTTCTAGCCATATCATCATTGGTGGAAAAACATAATGTGTGCCAATACAACCACATAAGTTAAGTGTTGACCCTTACTAGAATAACTCTAATGGACGTAAAAGTTTCGCCCCCCTTCTAAATAGTACATTATGATACATGTGTGCTATGTTGATCATTATACCCGATATTATTCGCGCGAGCCATAGGCGAGCGCTATAAGGAAGCCGAGAATATAATGATCAATGCACACGCGTTTCATATAACGTTTTTCAACACACTTGCGAGAAAAAAACTAGAATTGTATTGTTAAATATTAACTTGTATGGAAAATGGTGCGCTGGTTTTGTTTATCCGCGCGCCGCGCTAGCGTGCGCGCGCAGATTTACCTACTACACCTGCGCGTGCACCGCTAGCGCGGCGCGCGTTTATTTACATTTAAGCATTGACAAAACCGCTATACAGCCTATAGAAAAAATATAATAAACACAAAATAATGTTTAAACTGATCGTAGTGTTGTCGTATGTCAAATTGTAGTTTAGTTAGTATGGAATTAGAAAGTAGGTACTATTGGCATAGAGAAATATTCATTAGTTCAGTGAGAATCGGCAATAATCGGGAGGGACCACGGACAATTTAAGGTGAATGCGCAGTGGTAGACCTCGAAATTAATTTGCAGGTCAGTATCAGGTTACATCTTGATCAAAATATGATTCGCGACTATAATAGATATGTATTTACAAAATTATAGTCATTAGAATCATTAATTAAATTTGTTCCCAAAGAACTTTTCCATAAGAGATTTGTTCTTATGGAACAAATCAAACTTAGAAAGACGTATTAATGATTCTAATGATTATAATTCTGTAAATACGTACCTGTTATAGTCGCATATCATATTTTGATCAAGATACAACCTGACACTGACCTGAAAATTGCAAAACACGTAAGAAAAATTGAATTTCGAGGTCTACCACGGTCGTTGTCCACTGCGCATTCACCTTAAAGTAAATACGTTTTTGGGACCAAGGACAAATCAGATTAAAAACAAAGTGAAATATGGCTCGCGGATTCCTTTTGGTATGAAGTCTCTTTGATTAGATTAAAATAAACGCACATCTCCGACCTTCGACTAGTACATTAAATAGTTATCTGTGGCGTTATAGCGCCAGTGCCGTAACGTAAAGTAAAAGCACGCGTTTTGAATACACTGCATTATGGACCTAAAAGCGGTTCATTAAGAGCCACTTTACGAGCACGTGTGTTGAAAAATACATAAATTTATTTTAACAAAAATGTAATAAAAACCTTTCTGCCAACTTTCTCGACGAGGTACAAGGCTAGTGCAGAAGCAACGAACTGCGCTGCACCAAGCAGCACAGCGTGGCGCGCGGGAGAGCCGAGAGCGCCAGCCGCGACCACCGCACCGGCCGCACCCGCGTCGTCCCGCGCCAGCACAAACACGCGCTCCGCAAACTGCAGCAGCGCCAGCACGCCGCACGCCTCCTGGCCCACCACCGCCACCAGGCCCAGCACGAACGCGCGCCGACGACGCACATCGCTCACTGCGGACGTCACAAATGAAAATCTAGTATTAAACATCACTACTAGCCAACGAGAATAATTATAACCACTAGAGAGCGTATAGGCCGATTTCTTCGAAGCACACGACTCACTATCGCGGGACGGGGGACGAGGAAGAACGCGCCGCTGCAATTGGTCAGTTCTTGTAGGTATAATATGCCTATCGTTAGGGCTGCTCTACTTCATTAAGGGAAAATAGTCGATATCGATAAAATGGATTTTAACTTTATGCAAAATACTCAATTAAAATCATAGAAATAATATTTAATCAAAATCAATCAATTACAAAAAAAAACATTTATCCTGTTATTATTGATTTTTTAAATGAATTAATTAGGTATAATTATGTTTTTCGAATTATTTAGGGTCTTGATTGTTCTATGTAAAAATTATAAACGACAGTCTACATATTTTTGAATCCGAACCGATCGCTCCCAGCAGAGGTGCCTGACGACATAAAAAATTTCCTGGACCGATCGGTCCCGGTCGGGGACAGAGATAACAACAAAATCGCTGAACATACATAAAAAAATACCGACGAACTGAGAACCTCCTCCTTTGTTTTGAAGTCGGTTAAAAGTAGATGGTAAATACCTATCTACTTTATCACATCACCCTAAAATTAATACATTTTTTATTAAATTCACATACCTACTGTAATAAAATTATAACAGTATGTGAATTTAATAAAAATTGTACTTATTAATTTTATTATTTTCGACATCAACTTCCGCTATTAAAGGTAACATTTACGATAAACATACAAAGGGATAGAAGCATTGGAATTGTCTAATAAATGAACGAGACTTTTCCAAAAGACATCAACGCGCGACTATGTTTTACTTACCGATGAAAAGTTATGCTATCCTTTTTCTCTTCTTTTTTTTTTAACGGGATGTCTTGGAATGTTTCCCACACCACTTCACCGCCCATGAAGACATTTTGATGCGTTATAATTTCATAAAAAGTTGTATTAATTTAGCGTGCACACGGGTCTAACACTTGGTCACAACTAAAATGGTTACTAGTACCGTAGCCTATATACATAGGCGACAAAATACTAATAGTTTTCGAGGGTCGGGGCACTATATGCGCAGTCAACTGGTTATATTATAGTCTTTGCTGCTAGCCTATTATGAGTAAATAACGTGCACCATTTAACTCAAAAGACCGAAAACGATAACTCTTTTTTTAACCGACTTCAAAAAAGAGGAGGTTCTCAATTCAGATGTTTTTTTTTTGGTCAAAATACGAAAATGTGAGAGCCAACGATACCGTCTTCCGAAATTAAAGTTATTTTTCACTTTGTAGTGTTTTTTTTTGGAAGTCTGTTGTTTTTTTTTTTTTTTATTAAAGTTTTTTTAATCTTTTGAGTCGTAACACCACAATGTTAAAAGGAGGTTCTGTATTCGACCCGTTTGTATGTATGTTTGTATGTCCGCGATTTTCTCAAAAACTAATGAACCAATTATGATGTTTCTTCATTAATGTGATCTACATACTTTCAGGGAGGTTTTAGTATACATACATTTTCGAGCCGTTTGGGGTTGAAACCCTCGGGCCGTGGGGTCCGAATGTTCATGGTCTTTTTAAAGAAATTTCGAAACGGCTGGTTGACACTTCCCGTGACCCAAGGGCTGGCTTTTACCTTGGCCAAAGGCTAAGCATTGCCATACAACGTGGTAATGCCGCCAGTCTCTTGGGTACATTACCAGTCGACAGCGATGCGGATGAATTTTTCGACGCTATATTTTAGTTTCTGTATAGTTTTAGTTAAGTTAGGATTTAATTTTGTTATTTTTAGTATTAATTCAATTCTTATAATACATAATAATTAAATAATCAATCAAAATCAAAATATTTTTATTTCACATGGGTACTTATGAAACGTCAGTAAGATATCCCGTGTAAGTTCCAGCAGGAGGAGAATACCCTATCTGACTGGTCTGCTAGTGGTCTCCAAGGATGTTGGTATTATAGGTGGATCCTCCTTCGTACAACATGACGATTCATAATTAATCACTGTGTTGCTAGTAGAACTAGGTAACAAAAACAATATAAAAGTTTTACAAACATATAATGTCAATACTCATAACTATCAGTTTTTTCACTTTTGGTCCAGATGCTGTCCACAAGATATAATTCATGTTATGTAAACGCACTAGCTATCGCTACCAAATAATACATATCCTAGTATACTCACACATGTCCTTCGCCAGTGTGAGCGGCGACTGCAGCTGGTCGTCCGGCGGTGGCAGCGCTCGCAGCTCGGCGTGCAGCGCGGGGTCCTCCCGGCCCACGCCGCGAAGCCACGCCAGCGCCGCCCGCGCCTCCTGCAAGAAACAACAAAGAAATATTTATTAAGCACATACATAAAAGGCACACAACATATTCTGCAAAAAAAAAAACAAATAAAAAGTGTAAAGTGCCTTGTTATGTGTGCCTCACGGTTGAGACAAATAGTCCCAGTTCAGCAAAAATGTCAGACAACTAGTACCTGACGCTGGTTTTCAACTGGACTGGGTTAGTTGATTAGGTGTCGGATGTAAATCAGTTTAATACTACATTTCTGGGATTCGGATCGGATGTAGTGCGAAACGGCTCTTATAATGCAATGTAGGCATGCATACATCAATAAAATAAATTAGTGCAGGAAACTAATAATAACATAACGAATATGTAGGTACATAAATTAGTGTGATTTTAAATCACCTGCCATATACGATTGTGTGGCGATTTATTTATACGTAAAGCGACGGGAACTAAGTTTCAACTAAGTGTTTACGTGAAATTGTTCTCTAATATAGGTACACCGGTGAACTATCTACTGGTGTAAAGAATCTGTGAGCAGTGCCCGCAGAGAACTTGATGTGCCCACTGGGTCAAGGACTTGCTGCAGGTGTCAGCAGTGTCACCAGCGCTAGTTACTCACGTCGGGCTTCCCTTGCGCGGCGAGGAATGGCGGCGACTCCGGCACGAACAGGAACAGCACGCAGTGCGCCGCCGACAGCGCCAGGCAGCTCCACAGCACCGTCCTGCAACATCATCACAGTCACTGTGAGCTCCTGACAGATGAACTTATACAGTGTCACCCCATCTGCCATCGCTCTCAGAACTTAGCTCTGATAAGACAGTTTAAATATTAGTGTAAGTGTAGAGCTTCATAACATCGCGCTTCCCCGGAGGCTTAGGACGTTCGAGTGACTCACATGTGACGAACGAGTGCGAACGCATCGCGATCCTGAGCGAGCGTGTGAGCCTGTAGATCTTAGTTTTTATGAAAGGGCCTTTTTTTTAACATGGAGAAATGCTCATGCATTCTGCACTACCACGGGAAGATAGTCCAGTTACGTGAGACTCTAACCCACTAAAACTCCACGGTGTCCTACTCTGCAGCTTACGGAGGCGGGAACACGGGCACGCGTTAGCACTCATCCGTGAACCCGCCGCGGCTGTCCGTCACCGGACCCTCCTCTGTGGAGTATTCCCCATCACCGGCGCACCAGAACACATAGCACGCCGTGACCACCCCAGGGACCAAACCAGCACATGGGCGCCAGACGACCCCGTGTCTGGGCACTTGGTCCCCCTGCGACGGGTTAGGTCATTGACCCCGCCGCCTGCCAATTTTCGGCCTCAGACGATAGAGAGAGCAACAATACCGGCACTTCTCTCCCGCTGCGGCCTCCAGCCCTCAGCCGCGATGCCTCCCAACGACATTGCGGCCCGCCTCAGTTGCGATGTCGCCCAAGCGGTACCGCAACCTACTTGTTGGCTACTACGTCGTCAGCTTACCGGCAAGGTTCCTCTTCGCTTCACCGTGAGTGACCAAGCCACGGCTACTGAGCCCCCCCGCCTCCACAATGCGGGAAGCCACCGAGGGGGTTACGTTCCAATAACTGCGTGTTATGTCGTATGGTATAGATACAAACAATGTTACCTGTGCGGCACGTGCGCGTCGGCGGCGAGGTACATCAGCAGCACGCCGAGGTTGTTGGCCAGCACGAGCGCCGACACCGCCGCACCCCGCACCCCCGCCTCGCACATCTGGACACAACATTCATTAAGATCAGCCATCTGCTCTGCACGGACTTGGTGACTAGCAATCATTGGGATCTGAAGGTTCATCACGTCAATGCCGTCTGTCGCTAAAAACCAGCGCTGAGGCTCTGTCTCGCATGGTGTCATAGCATTGTGCTGTGCGATGACCATTTTGCGTAATTGTGACACATATTTCCCTCCAACTTGTTTTTATTAGAACGAAGTTCTTTTACGGAGCTTGCGGTAGGAGTAAAATGAGAGAAATCGTCATGTAACGAAAAAGCGTTATGCCCCCTCTTCATGCGACTTTTCATTTAGGTAATAGAAAGACACAGAGAGAGAGAGATAGTTTTCATGGTTTTCGAGAGTACTGAAGTCAATAGTGAGGTCAAAATAGAAATCCAAGATGGCGGCTGCAAACATTTTCAATTTTTCGTGATGGGTGTCGTTTTCATGGTTTTCAAGGGTTCTGAAGCCGATAGTGAGGTCAAAATGAAAATCCAAGATGACGGCTGCAAAAAAATTTCAAATTTTTCGTCATGATTGTCGTTTCCATGGTTTTTGAGGGTGCTAAAGCCGATATTGTGGTCAAAATAAAAATCCAAGATGATTGGCTCCAAAAATGTACAAATTTTCGTCATTTTGAAATTTTCGTAGCCGCCATCTTGGATTTTTATTTTGAACTTCGTTCCTGCCGGAGGTCTTCCAACCCCACACATTTATTTTTGTGTTTGTGTGTTTTCTTTGCGTCATATTTAGCGCAAATAAAATGTATATTCTAACGCCATCTACAACACACGTGTAAAACACTATGTCATCCAACCTAGAAGATACTACAATACCTATAGCAAATATGTAAGTACATAGTGTTGCCATAGACAACTAATGCTATCTATGATCATCGTGTGGAACAATTATAACTACAGATGAATATGTGTCGATATCGTGCACACATGTTAACATCCCCGGGTTTATACCTAAGCACCGACGATTCAGAACAAAATTCGGTTCACTAGCTAGAGGTTCAGAGTTCGGTAGCCACGCAGCCAATTCTGATACCAAGTAAGCCTAGTTCCTGCTTCGATAGCCTAGCAGTCTTCAGGAACTAGTCAGCTAGGGAGGTTTGAAGGGCGATAGCCACGCAGTCCCTTTCAACACCTCACTTAGGCTTGTCACATATAAATATTATTGTAAAGTATAGTGAAGTTACCAGTAAATTATTTATTTATTTATTTATTAAAACTTTATGCACAAGTAAAAACTGTACAAAGGCGGACTTAATGCCTTGGGCATTTTCTACCAGTCTACCTTAGGGTGATGCAGAGACAATTCACAGCAGGTGCAATAATAGTGAAAAAAAAAATTAGAAAATATTTATAAAAGATATAAGAATATAAGAATAAATACATATATACATACATACCAACACAACGGGGCTTTATTTTCACAACCAGTAACCCTTTTTTTTATTGCTAAACGGGCCCGCTCTTGACTCCTACTATAAATATACACTATAAATATACACTCTTTTTTGTTTACCTCCCTGGCGAGCAGTGGCGCGAGACTCCAGGCGCCAGCGCCGCCAAGCCCGGCACACGCGCGCGCCGCCACCACCCACCAGCCGCTGCCGCACAGCTTCAGCGACCAGCACGCCTGCACACAGCCAAAGAACAATGAAAGCACCTTCCCACGCACCACCCCCAGCACAGTATGAATGTACTGCGAGAGTTACCACGAAGGCGGCGGAGGTAGCGACGACGGCGATCTTCCTGCCGGCGGCGAGCGCGCGCGCGCACAGCGGCACGCCCAGCAGCGACGCCACGAACGTGGTTGCGGCGGCGCCCACCACGTGCGCCTCGCCCCCCGCGCCTTCCTCGCCCCCCTCGCCGCTCGCCAGCGACACCCAGCCCATCGCAAGACCGAAAGATATCGTCGGCACGTTTACTGCAAGCAAATGAAGTGGTTAGTCAATCAATTTCATTGAATTTAATGCATAACATGGATGAGGCTCAAAATTCTGAGCGCCCAGTAGAACGATAAGGAAAAGTCTGGAAACACCAGAGGATTTAACGAATCCTCTGTCGTGCCATCGACGATTATAACACGAAGCAAACAAAGAACTAAATGTAATTAACTAACATGTTTCTGATAAAGGACCATTCAATGTAACAACACACAACAAATTCAGTGAAACAGTTTGTGATGTCAAATTATTTCACATGATCATCCCAGTCCCAAAAAAACTGGTCTCGCTTAGAGAACGACGAGTAAATATATATGCCTAGTTTATAATGTAATAAACTAATAATCAAAATATTTATAATTTATCAGACTACCTACTTATGAGGCTGCTCCTTTGAACTTAAAATTAATAAAACAAGTTTTTCATTAAGTACATATTTTTATAATATAGGTACTTAATAAAATATTCCATTTAAACTACGTCAGTAGAAATTGCGTCTTGTTTGGAACGATCATTGACATTAACGACCTTCTGTGGCCACCGGGTTTTACCAATGGGTGTGTGGCTCCAGCTTCCACTAACAACATGTGGGTGCGCCCGTACGACGATGTCTGAACGTGTCATCATACACATTATGTTATTTCTTGATATTATTTACAAAAATATATTAACTGCAGCACTGGTTTCTGCCTGCCCCCAAGGAAAGAAGGAGTGAGTTTATGTATGTATGCAGCCGCACCCACGCACCACAGACCACCGCCCGCACCCCCCGCTCCGCAAGTAGGTCATGAAATGAAGGTCACCATGCAACTCCACCAAAAAAATTGTAGAAGATACGTAAATTATACGAAGAAGTTCGAACTAAGCAAAAAGTTTTTTTTATGTTTACGTTGTTACGCTGCATATTGCTATTACAACATAAATATTTATCTAGTTGTTTGCTTTTTAGCATCGATTGCAACAAAATCAATAATGTAGGTACCTATACCTACCTACCTAAATAGCAATATTATTTTACCTTTTGTTTTGGAATATAATCACAGATATAATACCTAGTTGTATTATATTCCCGCAACTTCGTCTGCGATCCAGGAAGGAAAGTAGCTTATAAGTCAAAGAGAATTAAGAGGTTGTATACTGTATACCCAGGTTATGGTCTGTCTATTCAAATCCTCGCCTTTTTGTTCCCGAGTCCAACTGACATTTCTCTAATGGTTTGTCGAAGCTCTTGTTCTACTGACACGAATAAGGTTTCAGATACACGTGCCCGCCACATGTCTCGCAACCCGTGCCTTATTGGCCAGCAGGCGAAATTGCCCAGCATCTCGTGCTTTGATAGCATTAAAAAACAATATGGTGGACAGTTCCGCTCGAGCTTGTCGGCTATCTAGTGCTGATCACAACAGAGGCGGGTGACCTGGTGGTCTGGGACGCACTTAATAATAATGTTCATCGCGAAAACTGTTAACGTCGAATGCGTCCATTAGGTTTAGGGATCTCACGACGTGCCAATGGCATTGGGATTTTGTTAATTAATGTTATGAAGAACCAATTAAAGTGATTTTCTATTGGGTTTTTCCAATAGGAACTTCACAGTGGAAGCGCGGAGCCCGGATTCTTGCAAAGTTGATGACAATAGAACTGAAGAAAATTTTTCTAATTGCTTCTTCGAGCGCAAATAGTATTTTTTATGTTCTTTCTTATACATTAACAATTGTGTTTCATGTGTTTATATGTACTATATATTATATTATATATGATTATATATATATACCACACATGGAAACTTGTAATTGGCCTTATTTTGTATGATCTATAACTTACTGTATCTGTTAGCTGTAAGTTTTCCTAAAAATGAATAAATAAATAGACTTTCACCTATTACTTGAACATGAACATACCTACTCATACAAGAAAAGCAGGCGATACAACGTTATGTTGTGATTATGACTTATGAAAATAACTGCAACAGCTATCACGGTCGCCGGGTAGCGTCCTCTAGTCGCAGCTCGGTAGTTAGGTACTAGTTGATCGCCATTCGTTCGACTGCTCATTTCACGTGTCAACTAACTAGCTCGTTAAGTTTCATCACGCATGCACTACTTTTATGAAGCACATTCACGTTTCATGCGATACTGACCACCTTTTTATGTTTTCGGGGGAAATCTTCATAAATGAGGCGGCCGGGTTCCGGGGTAGATACCGGGGAGTGTGGGATCATTTGTGACCTCACCAAATTCACCGGTCAGCAGGAAGGGGAGCTCCGGGTCTTGCCAAGAGATCAGAACCTCCCAGTGCAACCCCTGGGCCTATATACTAACTAACCTAACTGCATCCACGCTGCATTTATCTCTGATGAGTTGGAGAACTGTGGACATTCATTAACTTTCCTACTCAATAAATTGCTTACTCAGAGGCTTCACTTACTCAGTATGACCATAAGGGTCTGTCGCACATAGGCGCGCACGCGGCTCGCGCCCGCGCCCGCCGCCGCCGCCGCCATCACCGTCATGTTACACACAGTACACTACTTCACACGAGTCTGTCCACTTGCACATGTGCACCGCTATTGTACTTTCGATGGGAAGAAGCTGTCAGTCATAGAGACCACGGAGGTCAATGTGAAATCAATGTCTTGTCTAATGTGAAATTACTCCAATCAATGATGTGTGTGGCACAATCGCGATTCGCGCGATACGGTGCGTCTGCGCAGTCTCGATTTTCCAAACTCCAATAAAATGAGCGCGATCTAGCCGGAGTCACGCCGCGTGTTGGCAAGTTTGTGCGAACTGTGCGCGCTCGGAGCAGGCACGGTTTAATAAAGCACGCTTGAGATGCGCCCTGCGAATAGAAAGGTCACAAGCGCCACACCGCAGAACAAGTTACTCATAAGAAATAATACATGCTTTTGACTTTACTAATGTTAACGACTTCGTAGAATAATCATTTATTTATTTGCTTTTAAGATAATATTTACATAATATAAGCTATACAAATATAATATCTATGTATATCTAATACTAAAAATAACAAAATTAAATCCAAACTTAACTAAAACTATACCTACAGAAACTAAAATATAGCGTCGAAAAATTCATCCGCATCGCTGTCGACTGGTAATGTTCCCAAGAGACTGGCGGCATTACCACGTTGTATGGCAATGCTTAGCCTTTGGCCAAGGTAAAAGCCAGCCCATGGGCCACGGGAAGTGTCAACCAGCCGTTTCGAAATTTCTTTAAAAAGACCATGAGCATTCGGACCCCACGGCCCGAGGGTTTCAACCCCAAACGGCTCGAAAATATAATTTCCGATAATGTTATTATATTTTCCCCGCTTGAGGTTTTCCGCAGCCGCAGCAGCAGCGCCAGCACAGCATGCCGAGCCAGGAAGATGGGATGGCGCAAGAGTATCGATGTTACGGCTAATAACCGAAGTGCGGCTACACCCAGGTTTAGCCGGAATGTCGACGGAGCCCCGCAAGCGGGGCTCCTATTTCTGTGTAAAGGGTTTAAAGTAACCTAACCAAACCTAACCTCGGGGTGCCTTTCGCTCGCTCTTGCATCCTACGTCGCCTATCGACCGACCGCAACCATGCAACCGATGTCACCCGAAGAACACACGAACCGCATGTGGCCGGCTACACCTAGTTGTACCCGGCTAAACCTAGGTGTAGCCGCACTTCGGCCATTAGCCGTGACATCGACACACGTTGCGTCCCACACGACCTCGTTGAATCAAATCGTTCAACTGCTGAGAGTGCTGCTGACACACGAACTCAGAAGGGATGTTAAAGAAATTAGGGAACAGTTCCGCAAGACAACAGGACAGAACAGTACAATTGGGTAGAATAGGTAATAGGTATACTATAGATAGTCGTTACTTTGACTGTTACTATTGATGAAGAAACTGGCCGTGTGACTGTGGTAATCGATAGCTCGGTTTAATGAATTTATATAGCTGACTTTTATTTATCAAATTTTGGTGTCAAAAACCGGGCATATGCATCTAATGGTACCTTTCAACGCCTGTGTATACCTGTACAAATACAGATACAGCGCTCCACTGCATGGTCCTTTAGATGTTCTTTAAAAATTACATCATTATTCTAATAAAACGTTATAATTTAGTCGTCATCATAAACTTCAAGCGCTGCATATGGAGCTCCTCGCACACCGCGGCATCGGCACAATGCCCGGAAATAAATTCAAAGAAGTGCCAATGACCATATTCTATGTTGGAACCTTCGCAGCCATCGGTGCCTGCACTGGCAGTGGTGATCGTGCCTTCAGCAAGCAACGTCGCTCCTGATACGGACTCAGCGAATTTACTCAAATGCATTGTTCGGTTGATTCAAGAAACATTATAATGATAAATTAATATTCATGTTCGGTACGTAAATAGATACTCAAACAAAATATTAATTAATTAGGTTCATGTTATTGTAAGATTGTGGCGCGAATTCAATTCCTGAATTCACCTTTGTCCAGAGTTAAGTAGGTGTATAACTAAATTACAACATGAACGACTGGCTGACAGATCTGAAGCCACCCTCACCTTCTGGTTGTGCAAGTGCTCCCCGGGCATGGGCCGCATGGGTGCTTCAGGATACACACACTCGGTTGCCAACAATTGGGCAAATGTCTGAATCACACGGTGTACATATATTGAAGTATAGCGCAACCTGGGTAGTGAAGCTGTTCAGCACCGTGACGTGACCTGGCCACCGTATAATGCGGTGTGTGAGTAAACAGAAAATGACAGACTTCGTCACTTTACAAGTTTTCATAGTGATTTCGTTAGTTCGGCCAGATAAACTTACTACACTAAGGGCTGATTTTTCAATCGACAGATAATTTATACGTGGAAGACGTCTGACAGTTTTTATTACAAGCTTTTATTCTTCGTATGTAAGTATGTATGTAAGTTGTCCGTGAAAAGGATGTCACCAAAATCTGCCCAAACGAAGTACCGTGGTACACTTAGTGGCATAAAATAAACTAGATTACACTGAATAATATTGCATTAATATTTATTCTTATGGATGCCCGGGGACGAGAATAAAATAACAACAAAAAGCACGCTATTTTGGCACCCTTTCATCGGCACACTACCTACCATACTTATATAAAAAAAAACTGTCAAGTTGACAGCTGTCTTCTGTCAGTTTCAACCACTGTTGCATTAGTGTTTAATTTCTCTTTGCACTGTTGTTTCGTTTCGAATATTTATAAATAAGTAATTCAATCTGAATTCAATAATAATCCGTACCCCGAAACGCAGAAACGACGGAATGATAAAATGTGAATGACATTTACGAAAATGTCAGCTCGAGTGTCAACCAAATGTAACGTGTAAATTTGCCACTTAATTGTGTTATAGGTAGGTAATTAAAATAATAAAACATAATTTATTATGTTGTTTTAAATTATGTAAGGATAAAGGTACAATTATTTTCGAATTCCTCTATTTTTTCTCTACGATTTGGTACACGTGTACCTCGAGGTACATGTTTGGGCAAAGTTGTATGGGCTTTTGCTGACCTCCTTTGCAAACCATTTTTCGACCCTTTGTTGGTATCTGATTGAGCTGAAATTTAGCATAGGTACACCTTTAGTTCTGATAACGATACAATGTCACAGATTACTGAATAGTTACTAACAATGTGCAATACTCAATATTGTAATGATTTCAATATGGCCGTCGCTCCAAGATGGCGGATTACTTACATATTTTTTCTCAACCCCCTTAATATGGGTATCAAATGAAAGGGCTTGAAAAGTAGAAAACGATAGGTACCGTAAAATGGGGTTACATTGATCAATTTTGATACATTTTAAAATTCGAGGTTGAATATTTCTGTACTAAGAAGGCTGAAAAATTTACAAAAATAAATGTAACATCGGTTTTATGGGTTGTATATGTTTACATTAAAGTAATATTTTTGGACACTCCTTTTTGAGAAAAAAAAAAAATATATAATCATTGTGATCAACTTCATACTGCATCGGGGATACTTTGATCGCACTAGTTTTTGGTACGTATTTTGATAGTAACCCCAAAAAACAAATTAATATCGGTCCACAAATGTTTGTGCTGCAGTTGTTTTAAGATGATGGTTTCTGGGTAGGATTCTTTGATAAATACAAATAACTGTTTTTTTTTTGTTCAAATCTATATATTTAAATCTAATAAAAGGAGATTGCCCGTGATCAAAACCGCTTTAAAGCAATAGAGTATGGCCTTCAAAATATACTCATAAATTATAAAATAATTTATTAACTTTTCTGAGTTCACTTGATCGAAATCGTATGTGGGGTTAATATTTTGTATTTAATTAGTTATTTATTGGATTTTGTTGCATACTGTTTTAAATGGCGTATTTTAGTAAAAGCAGTGTTGCCAATTTTAAGAACCTCCCCATAATCGGTCTTAACGGATAGTATGAGGACAGACGCTGAGTTTTAAAAATAATTTCATCTATGACATTCTTCCTGGGTTATTGATTCCGTTTTAATCATGATCTGGCAGTTGGAGTAATTTATACGGCCTACCCAAATGTCCTTTCTCTGGTGTCGTCAAATCGTTGAGCTCCTTAAGTTCTGAGTTGAGCTGCACAATTACTGACAACTGGTGCACTGATTGGACAGGTCCACTCAATCTGTGTGGTTCTTTTCTCAAAAGAACATTTCAGACATTATCTAACATGGTCTTTACATGTATGATCTAACCAAGATTAAGTATGTCTGGGCTTTAAAAGAGACTGTGATCTTTGAGTTTCTTTTGGCTTTTCTTCTCAGAGTTGTCAGATAGAAAACGCCCTTCTCATCTAGTTTAAAAAAATATGTTTGATGTGTAAAAGTGTTTTTTTTTTCTATAATGTTTCCTCGTTATTCATTTTTCATTAACATAATCAAAGTAATATATCTTTTTAATTAACATCTTTAAACTAATATTAAATTAAATCCATTTATTTCAGACTAATTATTTGTCCATATATTACTAATTAAAATATCTTTCTTTAGTTGACAAATCACTTATGGTCAGGGGGATTAAGATTAACTGTTGGTAACACTATCACGGGAAGTGTCACTCAGACACTGTCAATTTGTCAAACAAACATCTCATGTCGGCCGACCAGCACTCCGCAGTGATCTTTGTTTTTACTTATGTATTGTTAGTTGTTGAGTTTGCTGTGCTAATAAATAACTTATCATTGCGTTGACATCGTTTCCAGTTGAATCTTCAGATTCCTGCACAGTCAAGATTGTACTGTTTCTGTGCGGGTGGTGTGGATTGTGTAGAACATTTTCACGACTACGGTCCGTGTCTTCTGTGCAGTAAATCACTAACGATTTCGTTAAAACTGTCACGCTGCGGGAGCTGTGTCTACCCCGTCGTCAAGTTGGGGAGGCAACGGATATAATGGAAGACTTTCAGCACTGTTTGTATTTCGTTGTTTACAGTTAAGTTTTACAGATAATACTAGAAGCTGTTTAACTATGTTCAAAATATACATTTAAATGCATCATGATGAGAAAAGTGGTGAAGTGTGTTGTCCCACTCACTGTCGAACGATCACAAAAAAAGACTGAAGCTGTGGCGAGACAGTGCTTCCTTACCCAAACCATTCGTTCTACCCGCTGAAGAGCTCCTACCTGGATATGAGTTACCTTGGGTAACCTCCAGACCCAGGCTGGCCAAAGCATGGAAAACCTGCTGAGATGGAGATTCATAGACAACTCTGCCTTGGAGTGTAAATGTGGTGCTGTTCTACAAACGATGGGACACTTAATATCGTGTCCTGCGTGTCCTGTCAGCTGCACGTTACAGGAACTGATGGACGTTGGTGATGGCGGCAAACAAGTAGCTGAATTCTGGGCCCAGTCCATTTAGATTGCTATCGACACGCCAAGAAGATGATGCGATAAGAACCACCAGCTATACTTTTCTTAGTTTGATTTGATTTTGTTTGTGGCTTTTGCCTGTCTGTGACAATATGTATAATTAAACTAATGCTAAGATCAATTTCTTAACAGAATATGATATACCTATTTATTTTTATATGTCCCACACAGGTCGATCGATCAGGTTAAGCTACGCTTGCCACGGTTGGTCTGTGGATGGGTGACCATGTTTACATACCGAGAACCCTCCGTGGATCAGAAAGCACGTTAAGCCGTTGGTCCCGGCTGCCATTCATGGATCTTTGACAGTCGTTACGGGTAGTCAGAAGCCCGAAAGTCTGATAACCTGTCTTACCAAGAGGTATCGTATTACCCAGTAACTGGGTTGTGGAGGTCAGATAGGCAGTCGCTCCATGTAAAATACTGGTATTCAGCTGCATCCGTTTAGACTGGAAGCCGACCCCAACATACCTAGTTGGGAAAAGGCTAGGCAGATGATGAGTCGTATTATGGTTAGCATGTCCGTAGGAACGGAAAATACGAAACTGAACTAGCAAACGACATTGAGGTTGACATGCCGTTGGTACTGGGAACGGACAAGTATTTAGTAAGGGGAAGAATTAAATCTCGATATGTCAGCAGCAAGGTGTATTACGCCTACATTTTAGTTAATAGGGCTACGAGTAACTCAGTAGCTGATTTAGGTCTGTTGAGCCGCCACGTCGGCTCCGTTTTTAGGCAACATATTTTATGAATATGATGATAATATGGACCAATAAAACTATTGCATTCCTAGGTTCAAGCATTTTCTATTTCCTATAAAAACCTACATTTTGCATGTAGGTTTTTTTTACCTACCTATGAAATATTATTTATTTGGCATCATTCATTGATTTATTGGAACTATTTTCTGTTGTTTTATGTGAATTCAAATCGTATTGTTGTAAAATACTGTTTTTTTTTGTGGATGGTAACTAACCTCAAAACTGAACAGAAATGCAAAGAACAACAAAACCCCACAAAGTAAATGGATAATTTTTATTTCCTATGAAAGTACGACATCACCCCTCTTTTATATCCAATTTTTGGTATCATACAAAATTTTTTGATGCGCAACCGCGGTCAATAGAGAAATGGGCATTTTCCTTTAAGTTAAGTTAAGTTTTTCTTAAGTCGAAAGTTGTTATCAAAGTAAACCCGTAGTATCAAACTAACCCCATTTTACCGGTACGTGAACTATCAAAACGATTAATTCAATTAAAATATAATACAAACATGTGGTAATATTTAAAGGAACTAAATAACATCAGTGGTATAAAATTTATACCACTGATGTTAATTTCATTTACATTATTTAATAATGTAAGTGGTATAAATAATGTAAATAATGTCAATGGTGTAAAAATCAATAAAATAATGTAAAAATTAATTTAAAAAACGGTAAAAAAAAACATGTTAATAATAAATATTTAAGACTAAAAAGTAAAAAATGAAATGAAAATAAAAAAAGTTTTTAAAAACAAGCTTTAATTGAAATAAAAACGTAACCTAAAAAACCGGCATAGTGCGAGTCGGACTCGCACACGAAGGGTTCCATATACCATCGTACAAAAACACTACATATAAAAAAACACGTTTGTTTTATGGGAGCCCCCTTAATTTATTTTAATTTAATTAAGTTTTTATTTTTAAAGAGAATATACAACTAAATATTCACAGAATATTTGTGTATATTCACAGAATATGTTGCCGTTATTAATATCGAGCAAATAACGGCATAAAAATCACATTTGTTGTATGGGAGCCCCCTTTAAATATTTATTTTATTCTGTTTTTAGTATTTGTTGTTATAGCGGCCACAGAAATACATCATCTGTGAAAATTTCAACTGTCCAGCTATCACGGTTCATGAGATACAGCCTGGTGACTGACAGACAGACGGACAGGGGACTCTTATCTTTTTAGGTTACGTTTTTATTTAATAAAAGCTTGTTTTTAAAAACTTTTCTTTATTTTTTTTGTATTGTACAACTGTTAAAAATTCAAAATTCTTCCTCCGATAAAATTATCTGGCGTTGGAAAAATCAGCCTTAAGCAAATATCTTATCGATTTTTTTAGATAAAACGCCTGCAATAATGATGACTGCAACATGCAGCCCCACAATGCACTACTCGTATGTAGAATGACTGAAGTCCAGGATGGGAAATGTTTAATTGATTTTCTAAAACTTATTGCCCTTTTATGCTATACGCTTTTTAAAATAAAAGAGCCCCTAAAAACTTTATGATCTTCTAATAAATGTACGCTTGTTTTAATGAATGAGTCTTTTTAACACGCTTTCATAAGCTTCACTTGTAACTAACTAACAAAAAATGTTATAAAATCTTAGAAGTCAATTTTAACCTACTTCTCATTGTCGTAACGAAACGAAACTTTGTATGTATATGTCGGTCGGATGACAAAACTATAATTTGGTATCTTGAAGCTGATCTGATGATGGATAGTGGATCTTTGGGCTCATATGGTTTCAAAATCAAAAGTCATTAATTCAAACTAAGCTGAGAATCAGCACTTTTCGAACGTCAAAATTACAAAAGGCAGTCCCCTAAAACGCCCGCCCTTCAACCACTTAATTCCTAGTGCTTTCGCTGGGGAGAAGAAGTGGCGCAACAAACTCCCCAGCAGTTTGTTTTGACGAGTCCATAAGATTGGATAAGCGTGTTTTTTAGTTTTTTTTAACTATATTTTTTAACATTCTGACCTTTTCTCAAAGTTGGCCTCAGTGACTGACAGCCGGTATGACCCTCAGTAACTAACAGCCGGTATGACCCTCAGTAACTAACAGCCGGTATGACCCTCCGAAATTGTGTCAGTATTGGTTTGATACCCGCATTCTGTTGTAGATACCTACCGGTTCGTGGTACATAAGTTTATATGAAGCACACTTCCCTGTTGCTATCAGTCAGTACCGTTCTTACCTATCAACACACACGTTCGTGTGTGTTGATAAGAATGAGATTAGATATGTGATGTTCATCACAGATCTACAAGTAATATAATGAGGAAACAGGTAAACGTATATTCACCGCATCAACAATAGTAAGTTGCGTGGTGGTAATTTCACGAGATCATCGGAGCTCGTGCCGCGCATGCGCGAACTGTATCCTCTGACTGCCGCGCGCGCTCGGAATACTAACTACCTAACACTGACACGGTACTCGGCACTCGGCTTGGTCAGCGTGTACAGCGACCAGCGTGCTCTCAATGTGCAACTGTAACTAACTAGAAACGTCAACGACTCCTCGAAACAGAAGCATCCTCTCCGATGTCCACCCCACAAAATTATTTGCTTAGAAAATATACACCCAAAGAAGTAGACAAGTGCATTGTGAGGAACATGTCACAGAGTGAGTTCTACAACGATAGCCTGCACAGCTGCTCGCTTGACGGAGATGCTAACTTCTCATCTACCTTGTACCTTTAAACTTTACTACGACGATTCTGCACAATAGTTGAGTCTTCGGTGACGATTGGCAGCGTCATCGTTTAAGCCACTTGCACCACTGAATGTAGACCTCTCCGTATTGAGTCACCCAGTTGAGAATATGAAACATGTACGCTGAAATCTAGGCTCATCTAGTTAAACTTCAAGTTGACTTCTACTGACTTAGGGAAAAGACATAGTAGGCAATCAGCTGTTAATAAATACAGGTCTTGTCACAAGTTGTAAGAACGTGCTGCATTCTATGTCCGCGAAGACTCGAGTGTTTCCCGACATGAGGAAGATTGCCGGATCCCCCGGGCCCGGACTCCGGTCGTCTTAGATGTTCCAAGCACACACGACGCTGGTGTAACGATAATTATTAGAAAACTAGCTGTGCCCGCGACTTCGTTCGCGTGGATTTCGGAACACAATAATGTGTCGCTTATAAGAAAGGTGTACTCCTTTATTGAAAAGGAAGAATCTTCCGATCTTGCCTGGTACCGCTTCCCTTACCTGGAGTTCTCTACCACAGCCCTTTCGACTGCAGTCACTGCGTCTTCATGATTCATAATGCCAATGCGACGAAGTGTCACTTTGATTTTTGACAATAAATAAAAATGAAAGCGCCTGCTCGAGGCTGATTATCTGAACAAACAGCCATAATAAAATAAATAAATAAATAATGTCTATTATAGCGTCGAGACATCTAGAAGATAAAAGTAAGAATACATTAATGGTGTTACTCTTAAATCGTACTGAAGTTTATCTGAAAAGTACTTTGAAGACTTTCTTAACTTATTCTGTAAACCTGTGCCCACATTTGCTTAACTCTCTCTTGGAGGATAGCCTTAAGATATTTTGAGGGTCGATATGGTTTTAACAAAGAGAATGGCCAAGAATTTAGTTATTGTCTCGAAGACATAATCTACAATACCGTTTTATAACATGGCAGTGCTACTTGGGTGTGCAGTTGCCATCCTGATTTCCTGAGGGAGCGCGTTCCACAAAGAGATAAGACTGAACGAAGAAGGAACAGTGAATGTAGTCTTGCGGTGACTGGGACATTGAAGAAGACGATTGTGTGAATAACGTAGGTTTCTATTGTGGTTGGCGCAAATGTACTGAATGTGGGGGGCTAGATAACCAGGGGAAGAGGGAGAATCAAGAAATGAAAACAAGGTGGTCAGCGCCCTTTGCTCTCTGCGCTGGCGTATGGGCAATCACTTTAGAAGCGACCGATGCGCAGAAACATGATCATATTTTTACTCAGATTGAAAACGAATCGAATGCAGTTATTGAGAAGACGGTCAAATCAAGTTTATCGAGGAGATCTGCATTTAGATCATAGTTAAGTAGCACACATCACCATAGTCGATGTTAGGGAAAATTAAGGACTGCGCAAGTGCGCAAGCATTGTCTTCGTACTTGAAGGTAACAGATTTCTCAATCGGTAGAGTAGAAGTATTTCACATGGAGCAAACAGTCCACCGGGACCACGGGTAATGAGTGGTATTACTAAGAGTCCACTATCCGTCTGTCTGTCAGTCACCAGGCTGTATCTCATGAACCGTGATAGCTGGACAGTTGACATTTTCACAGATGATGTATTTCTGTTGCCGCTATAACAACAAATACTAAAAAAACTTTATTTAAAAAAAACAACCGACTTCAAAAAAAAACTACAAAGTGATAAATAACTTGAATGTCGTTGGTTCCGCATTTTCGTTTTTTGACACCGACTTCCGAAATTATTTATCACTTTGTAGTTTTTTTTTTGAAGTCGGTTGTTTTTTTTTGTAAAAAAGTTTTTATTTTTCACTTTTTAGTTGTACCTACTTCACACAAATTCAAATAATACTAGTGCATTGAAGAATTGAAGACACCGACTAGAAGAATCATCAAAATTCGCATAGAAATGCCGGAGATGCAGTACATTTATGCATATAACATCGTACATGAGAATAATTACATAATGTATTATATACTAAAACCTTCCTGATAGTATGTAGATTACATTAGTGAAAGAATTATCAAAATTGGTTCTTTAGTTTTTGAGAAAATCGCGGACATATAAACATACATACATACGAGGTCGAAAAATAAGTGATAATAAAATTAGGTAAAATGGGTGACATATTTATATTTTTGGGTAGTTTGTTTATCGGTAAATCGTTATAAGTAATTAAAATGGGGGTAATTGATAATGAAATTTTTGCATTTATGACCTAAGGCGGTACCACCATGATACGGGTCGAATACAGAACCTCCTTTTTTGAAGTCGGTTAAAAACAGAATAAAATAAATATTTAAGTGGGGGTCCCATACAACAAATGTGATTTTTATGCCGTTATTTGCTAGATATTAATAACGGCAACAGGTAGACGCTTAAAGTATTCACAGAATATTTAGTTGTATAATTATTCACTTTAAAATTAAATTAAAATAAATTAAGGGGGGCTCCCATACATCAAAAATGTTTTTTTTTTATATATGTAGTGTTAAATATTGTACGGTGGTACGGAACCCTTCGTGTGCGAATCCGACTCGCACTTGGCCGATTTTTTTATATAAATTACCAATTTTCGGATTTTTCCCTTTGTACGGTAGATCTTGTTTCTCGCCTAATTTCTTGCTGCTAAGACAACAGGAAGTATCCTATACGTTTTGATTTATTTGCGAGTGTAAAAATGACAGTATTTTTTATTCCGTTGACTTAAGAGCTTGATTTTTACAGGTTTAAGAAGGGACCGTAAAGACCTAACTAAGTATATACTTATTTCAACTTGATACCTTCGCGCGTTTCTGCAAAAAGGGTCTTGATAGACAGCTTAGACGGACAACGTAGTGATATCATGGATTCCGTTTTTTCCTTTTTTAGATACGGAGCCCTAATTGTCAATCACTAGATAAATAGGTAGATAATTATGATGTATGTACACATAAAACATTTACTTATAAATTAATCTAATAGCTCCACGTTGTTGAACGCTAAGTATCGGCATTAGTGTGCCAATTTTCATTTAATAATAACTAGCTTGATATTTTCAGAGCTCCAAGGGACTGTAGCATAGACCTACATATTTGATACTAGCTTCTGCCCGCGACTTCGTCCGCGTGAAATTTCACCCTCCCCCCCATTCACCCTCTTACGGGTGGAATTTCGAAAAACCCTTTCTTAGTGGACCTACCTACTCTTCACAGTCTTCACAAAGAACACACCCTCCGAATTTCATGTCCCTAGGACCAGCGGTTTAGTCTGTGCGTTGATATATCCGTCACTCAGGACTTTGAATTTTATACGAGTATATACAGGATGTAATTTTAATCATCGTTACCCTCTTATGGAATCATGTACTCATCATTATGAACAACTTTTAGTATGGGGCAAAACCTGAAATCGTGAAAAAAAATCTGTTGTTCATGTTATGGTGCATAACTCGTCAAAATGTAGGGAACAGCTGATTTTTTTTTTCACGATTTCAGGTTTGGTCCCATAGTAAAAGTACCTAGTTTATAATGATGAGTACAATGACCCCTTAAGAGGACAACGGTGATTAAAATTACACCCAGTATATACACATATAGATAACCCCACCGCCGTATCTCTACGTTGACGTCGTGGTGGGGCTTGCGCGCTCCAGAACTCTGGGTCTGTGCCGGTAGAGTTTCCTTTTCCGAAATAGGTCTAGGGTGAGGAGCCAGGTACCAAGAGAGATACGTAAACCCTCAGGGCAACATGTGTCGAGCTGTTGGGCAGTAGCGACCCCACGGACCCTCTATCTCCCTGGAGAAGTCTTGTTCCTCGTCTCTGGCTTGCCTTTATCGGCCGGCTGGAGTGAACACTGACGAGGAACAGCGAGCTCCTACCACATGCTTGCCTTTATTGGCCGACTTGAGTGGAGATTCGCAAGAGCAAACGTGCTCGGAGAAAGGTGTATTCCAGTGAGTGCTGGTAGGTATCTTGACCATCTGCCGGGCTCTGGGATTGTTCTGATTGCCGTGGAAAAGCCTCTCCACTCCTCAAGCGTCAGTTGAGTGTGCAAGTCACCCTCTGCCATTTTATCTGATAATATTTATTATCATTGGTCAGGCAGGGGACATAGTCCTTTTATAGTTCAAGGTAGCCGATCCATTATAACCTCTTAAACCCATAACCCAATATATATTTTTGTTTCCATGTTCTACAATAGTCCTGCATTAACTGGGGGTTGTCCTTGGGTGCACTTGCATAGTGCATACAGGAATAAGCGTCGGTTGGTGCCTCCTCATCATTTTAAAATTATCTAAGAGCCTCTGCGAGTTGGCTTCGGCCCCTGGTACGCTTTCTAGAGGTCTGCGACCCCAGGGTCCCGAGATTGTCAAGCTTTAAAATTATAATAAGTAATAATCCGCCTGTATTATTCCACTGCAGGGCAAAGGCTTCCTTTTCCTTTTTCCACTCAACTCGATGATCCTGAGCCAATATGGATCAATCCCTCATCTATGCGTCAAGTTCGTCCCGCCATCTGCGCCTGGGTCTACACTGCGATGCCCTCGGACGTTTTAATTTTTTTATTAGTTAATATTGATGGGTAATGTAAACCACACGCAATATTCCTTTAGCTGGTTGGTTCTTAGTTTTGTAAAAAAAGTTTTCTTTCTTTTGTAAAAGCTGGCAAAGCAGAACGCAGCAAAAAGTCAACGAACTGCAACGAACGAACGCTGCTTACTTTTACATTAGCTGTCAGTGTCAACACTGTCAACTGCCAATGTCGTTGTCGTTTTAAAGCGTTCCATTTCCAAGCATTAAATGTTAGCATTGCATCACACATTCACAACTATTTATAATTATTTCTAACATTTTTTGTGTAAATAGATTGTATCAGCAGTATTCTGCAGCTCAGCTTATTATTAAGATATTGTATGAAACTAGGTACTTCTAATAAGTTGAGAACATGTTCACGATCAGAATGATAGAAATAAGAAATAAACAAGCATATGACCTAGAATACTGCCTTCTTTATTATGTTCGAAATGTTATGTTTTGTCAGAATGTGCAATGGAACGGTATCGCCAGCACGGAAGTCGGAACAATACAATAATAATTTCTGTAAATTGCAATGATTGTGAATTCGTGATGATCGGTACCTGAACATAAAGTTAAGTGCTACAAATGTGACCTCGAGATTAAGTGGACTAATTGATGATAAAGATCGACGCGTTTCGTTAATTAACAAGGAGTGTCTTTATTTGGTCACGACTACACGACGGACGCGGAACCTGCAGTCAGTTGATCGGTTCAGTGTCGTATCGTCAGTGCAGCGCGAGGTCGCTGACCGCACACAAAATGCTGTCGCGCTACGTGGTGTCGCAGGTGAAGCACAACTCGTACTTCCTGGTGGGCCTAGCGCTGGGCCTATGGGTCTCGTTGGCGCTGGTGCCGCTGGACGAGGCGCCGGCGGACGCGTGCGAGGCCGCGCTGGGCGTCGCGCCTGCCGCTGACGAGTACGAACCGCAGCGCGAGGAGCGGCCACTGGGCCCGGCCGGCCGCGCCGCTGGCCGCAGCGTGCAACGCCCGCGCTACTACAGCACCGAGCTCGGCATGAGAGGTACCCCGCACTGTTCGCCGCCGGCGACAACGATCGTGTGACGGTCCCACCTCACCTGAAGTCAACTGATTGTTTCAGGATCCCTACTCACAGGAGTGCTCAGTTCTGAAGAAGCACTCAAGAGCCAAATAGCAGCACTGAACCACACTACAGCTCGTTTACAGCCTGCACTGAAATTCTTCATCACAGCCAGTGCCATGAGCTCTGTGCCGGGACTAGCCAACGTTGTGGGCTTCACCGACACACGAGAGATGCTGAAACCATTCCATGCACTTAAGTATTTAGCAGATAACTATTTGGAAGAGTATGACTTCTTCTTCCTAGTGTCTGACACTGCGTTTGTGAATGCTCGGCGCCTGACCGAGCTGGTGTCGCAGCTGAGCGTCAGTGAAGATGTGTACATGGGCACTGTGGCCGAAGATGACAGCCATTACTGCACACTCGGTAAGTTGCTAACAGTCACTTACACATTAGTTCTCTTCATGAAGAAGCTACCATCTCTTTGGTAGAAACTTGTAAATAATAAAGATGCTGCAGTTATAGAGGAGGTTTGGCAATGACCTTAGGCTTCAACAACAGCTAGTTTCACTTTCTCAGTAACTGATAGACTCATTGATTATTCAAAAATACCTAGCAAATGACTTGAATGAAGTAATTGCTTTGTGTTTCAGCCATTTCTAGTTAAGACTTTAAGAAAGAGTGTGAGTTTGAATGATTGAGAGTCAGAGAGAGTTCCTTTGTTGGAATAGCTACCCTAACATCCAATCATCATGAAAATACAGTGCGTTGTGTGGTGGTGAGTGTTGTTTATTTATAGTATGTCAAATACTATTCCTTACTTTCAAATAAAAAAATATCAACAACTTTTAACTGACCTCACAATTAAAATTTTTGGCTGATACTGAGATTTCTGAGTATTAATCTGTTGAAGGACACTGAACGAGACACAATAGAAGTTTTATTGTTATGTCGCCTACAGGGCGCTTAGTGTCCTTCAAAGTGTTAAAAATACTTCTCTGTTTCTCCAACTGTAAATGTAAGTTTGAAATTGCAATAAAAATATTCATGTGTTAGAACTACAAACCAGGGACTTAAAAACATCTTCATAAAGGTTACAGAATTATAAGTGTTACATATTGAATTGATAACAGAATCAAATGTGTAACCCTTATAAATGTGCTACAGTGCTAACCCAAAACACTTTTAAAAGTGTAACAGTAATACAATATCAAAAAAAAAAATCAGCTGTTCCCTACATTTATGTTCGTATAACTCGTCAAAATGTAGGGAACAGCTGATTTTTTTTTCGCGATTTCAGGTTTGGTCCCATAGTAAAAGTTGTTTGTTATCATGAGTACAATCACGTGTTTAGGTATCGGTCACTAATTACCAGTCACCCTATATAGGTCAAATCATTTATATAAACCAACTAGCTGCCCGGCGCGACTTCGTTCGTGTGGTGTCCTACCTCTTACCCCTACCCTACTCCTACACTACCCCTACCCTACCCTACTCCTACCCACACCTACCCTACTCCTACACTACCCCTACCCTTCTCCTACCTTACTCCTATCCTACCCCTAAAAAATCAAATCAAATCTCAAATTGTTTATTGCAATCCATAATGTACAATTACAGGTGGTAAATAAAAAATAATAGAAACAATTATGGACCCTGTCGGGCACAGGAAATTTTTAAATAAGTAGAGAGGAAGAGCACTTTATTAACTTTCCTTGTTGTAAAGTTAGAATTATTTTCTATCCTATTACCTATTTATATTTCCATTCATTCACTTATTCTATTTATATTTTGTATGCAGGGCTATCTATTTATTTATTATTTATTTAATTATATTTTATATTGTTCATTATTATTAATGTAGTACCTACAATTATTAAGTATTATGAAATAATTTGTTTTATTTATTTATTTATTTAAGGAAAAACAAACAGTAGCACAATAAGAAATAGTCATAAAATCTTAAATATAACATTTAAAACAATTATGCTACCCACTACGTTCTCCACAGATTACAATTTAAAATAACTTAACACTAGCTAGTAACACAGATACACTACTCATTCTTATCAGTATGTAAAAATGTATAAAAGAAAAAAGAAAAGGTAAAATTTTGTGTGCACACAAACTCAAACTCAAAGCATTCATAATCAATTAAAAACATTTACAGGCACCCCCGAAATGTCAAGAAGTCAGTCAATCAGAATATAGTTGTTTATGTTTTTTCAAAAATATTAGTTACCTACACCATTAATGTTGAATTTATAATTCTATGTGAGAACAATGCAAAAATAAAAATAAAAAGACGTACGCGTTAAAAGCGTCCATTATTAAACATTACGTTTTTACATACTTTATCAATAATTCTCTAATTGGGGTGTATAAGGTCTTGCATTAATTATGTCACATAATTAAATATTGGTTTGCAGATCTCTCAGGGTTGCTTGGATTTGCTTCCTAAATGCATTTTTATTAAGAAAAAGAATGTCGATAGAACTAAACTCATTATTATATGTCTCGACCAAACGATGAAGTGGTGAGCGAGAGCCAGCTACTCTACTCATTGAGGTACATAAAACATGGAGATGCCGCGTTATTCTATACATACATTTGCTTATACAAATATGAGTGAAATATGATTCAGAATGTGAAATATCATTATGTCTCATTCTTTCTAATGAGATAATTTTATTTGATAAAAGAGACAACAATATTTAAGTTGTTGCTCATTATGGCAATATTTTATCGTGACGTAGTGACAGTTGTAGGTAAGTGCCATAGCAGCCATCTTATGCGCGGAGTTTCATGGTAGTTTTGCTGTCAAATGGTTGTTTATTTTTTGTATTATTGAGGATTGCAAGAAAATTACGAGGATTTTACCTGTTAAAACTGCATGTAAATGTTGGGAAACAGAAACTCAACATGCCTGTGTGTTGTATTGTGAAGTGTGGTGCAAGAAAGAATGAAAATCAACCTCAATTGTCTTTGCACAGGTTAGTAGCCGGTTTTCATGCATTAATACATACAATAATACACATTCGATGATACAATTGTAACGTGATCATGAATTTATGGCTAAAGTATTGATATTTGGGTTCATTTCCGTATAACAGGCCTTTCTATTATATTTGTTAATTCGTTCGTTTGTTTACAATAATATGTCATAATGGAATAGTGTTGTACCGTTGCCGACTTGGCGTAATAGTTTCCGAAACTAGTTCCTCCGCTGAAACGATACCGGTATATTCTGCGATGTTAACATAAATAATCCTGCGTCTTATTCAGTCCGAGTGACCTTGCTAGGTCCGGCCTGTGGTTCACACTTCACAGCACCAAAATCAAAATATTTCACATAAACCTACATGGACACTTTTATGAAACGTCAGAAGCTAGGTGCACGGTTCCAATTGGTAGTTTCCTATGGAGAAGAAACGGTATGAAACTCAATGGTTACACTTTTAAAATAATTGGCTTTTACAATGTTTTCTATTTTGTTAAGTACTTGTTGACAGGCGTACACTGTCCTCCCCTATCTATTAACATTGAAATTTCAAAAGGTTTTCTCGGCTCCTAAGGGTCGTAACGTGATGTTAAATAGCCTATAACCATCCTGGCTACCAAACGCAAAAATAATTTATGCATGGCATTTTTTTTGCGCGGAACCCTAATTATTTTTCTAAAATAAAGGTAGCCTAAGTTACTCCTTGTAGGGTAGCGGGATCGTCCGAAAGGGTTACCGCTGCCCCGGAACATAAAGGGCTAAGGAAGGAACACGGGTGGGTTTTAGTCAGTAAGAGTCTGACACTCCCTTCCGCTCCACCCAGAGCGGGAGGAGTCATTAGATGATTTCCCATCCACAAAAAAAAAATAAAAAGTTACTCCTTGTAACATATCTGTCAGTGAAAGTCCCGTCAAAATTGGTCCAGCCGTTTCAGATTAGCCGGAACAAACAGACAGACAGACAAAAATAAAAAAAAATGCCATTTTGTTAAAATAGTACTGTTTAGATTTTTATAAGCATTTAGTAAAAAGCTGTTATTTTGACAGTACCAACAGACACTTCAATTTTATTTATTTTTATAGATAACGGAAAGTAAGATAACCTACTCATCTTTTTCTGTTACAATTACAACGGACTTTGTATACATAATTTATTAGCTTTTTTCGTAGGTATTTCCAGTCCATACTGTTGTATGTCAATGACTGAGTCATTGACATACAACAGTATGGACTGGAAATACCTACGAAAAAAGGGTGCATACCTACAACTGGTATTGTCTCATAAAATGGCTGCCATTGCTAGTGTTGTGTCTATCAAGGAACATAGGTGTTACTATAACTAGTATCGATACTAAATACGAGTCTTACTAGTTATCACGTTTAGATCATACCTAATATTATGTATACAAAGTCCGTTGTAATTGTAACAGAAAAAGATGAGTAGGTTATCTTACTTTCCGTTATCTATAAAAATAAATAAAATTGAAGTGTCTGTTGGTACTGTCAAAATAACAGCTTTTTACTAAATGCTTATAAAAATCTAAACAGTACTATTAACAAAATGGCATATTTTTTTTTTTTTTTTGTCTGTGTCTGTCTGTTTGTTCCGGCTAATCTGAAACGGCTGGACCAATTTTGACGGGACTTTCACTGACAGATATGTTACAAGGAGTAACTTAGGCTACCTTTATTTTAGAAAAATAATTAGGGTTCCGCGCAAAAAAAATGCCATGCATAAATTATTTTTGCGTTTGGTAGCCAGGATGGTTATAGGCTATTTAACATCACGTTACGACCCTTAGGAGCCGAGAAAAACTTTTGAAATTTCAATGTTAATAGATAGGGGAGGACAGTGTAGGCCTGTCAACAAGTACTAGGTACTTAACAAAATAGAAAACATTGTAAAAGCCAATTATTTTAAAAGCGTAACCATTGAGTTTCTTACCGTTTCTTCTCCATAGGAAACTACCAATTGGAACCGTGCACCTAGCTTCTGACGTTTCATAAAAGTGTCCATGTAGGTTTATGTGAAATATTTTGATTTTGGTGCTGTGAAGTGTGAACCACAGGCCGGACCTAGCAAGGTCACTCGGACTGAATAAGACGCAGGATTATTTATGTTAACATCGCAGAATATACCGGTATCGTTTCAGCGGAGGAACTAGTTTCGGAAACTATTACGCCAAGTCGGCAACGGTACAACACTATTCCATTATGACATATTATTGTAAACAAACGAACGAATTAACAAATATAATAGAAAGGCCTGTTATACGGAAATGAACCCAAATATCAATACTTTAGCCATAAATTCATGATCACGTTACAATTGTATCATCGAATGTGTATTATTGTATGTATTAATGCATGAAAACCGGCTACTAACCTGTGCAAAGACAATTGAGGTTGATTTTCATTCTTTCTTGCACCACACTTCACAATACAACACACAGGCATGTTGAGTTTCTGTTTCCCAACATTTACATGCAGTTTTAACAGGTAAAATCCTCGTAATTTTCTTGCAATCCTCAATAATACAAAAAATAAACAACCATTTGACAGCAAAACTACCATGAAACTCCGCGCATAAGATGGCTGCTATGGCACTTACCTACAACTGTCACTACGTCACGATAAAATATTGCCATAATGAGCAACAACTTAAATATTGTTGTCTCTTTTATCAAATAAAATTATCTCATTAGAAAGAATGAGACATAATGATATTTCACATTCTGAATCATATTTCACTCATATTTGTATAAGCAAATGTATGTATAGAATAACGCGGCATCTCCATGTTTTATGTACCTCAATGCTCTACTCCTACCCTACCCCTACTCTACTCCTACCCTACCCCTACCCTAGACGAAAAATAGTTTTATAATAAATAAAAAAATAGTTTAGGTACGTCCTATTCTCAGACCAGACCAAATCGTTTGGAGCTAACAGATAATTGTGACTGTCAAATAATAGACAAATAATTAGCAATAAAATAATAATATTGCGATCATAAATTGAGATGTAAGCTATCCTATCTTTCAAGTTGGATCAAACTGCACACGGTGTACTTTGATTAAAATCGGTTAAGTAGTTTAGCAGTCCATCGCGGACAAACAACGTGCCACGTAATTTATATAATTATATTAAGACTACAGGCAATTTTGAATGGTAAAGGGATTGTTCAGTCAGAAAGATGAAGCTAGTTGCCCTTTCCAAAAAATAACCGGTACCTATGGAGAAGAACGGGCACCTTTGAATACAACTTGAAATAGGGTCTTGACAGAATGACAGACAGACAGATGGACAACGAAGTGATCCTGTAAGGGTGCCGTTTATTGCCTTTTGAGGAACGGAACCCTAAAAAAGATTGAGTATCTTCAATAAGTATAGAGTAGTCGGTAGTTGTTGCAATCCCAAATAATCTCACACTCGCTATTGAGCTGATTGTGTGTGTGTGTGTGCAGAGGGCGGCGTGCTGCTATCGAACTCGGTGCTGCGCGCCGTGCACGCCGAGCTGGACTGGTGCGTGCGCAACTCGTACTCGCCGCACCACCACGAGAACATTGGGCGCTGCGTGCTGCACGCCGCGCACCGCGCATGCGCGCCCGCCGCGCAGGGCGAACACTACGCCGCCGTGCGCGCGCCCGGCCCCGACACGCCCCCCCCGCTGACGCCCGACCTGGCCGACGCCGTCTCCGTGTACCCCGTCACCAAGGCCGACTCCTTCTACATGCTCCACGCCTACGTGTCGCGGGTGAGTGCCCACACCGACCTGTGTGTATGTCGCGTGACAGCGTGGGTGACGTGAGCTCTGTGCGCAGGTGCACCTGGAGAGGGACCGCGCGGAGGTGACGCGACTGCGCGCGGCGCTGTGGCGCGGCGCCGCCAAGCACCCGCCACATTACCGCAACGCCACGTGGCCGTCCGGCCTGCGCGCCGACCCTGGTCTCGCTCCGCCCACGCCCGATTCTCGGTACGTCCCTAGTCCACCGCTGCTGCACCGAGCACGCTAGTGAGAAGCGAGAGTGTGACGTGTCTGGTGTTGCAGGTTTGACCATCTTCGCTGGGTGTCGTTCAACGCGACTCACGCCTTCTTCCCGGACGACCACCACGAGGTGGCGCTCATCGCCGGCGCCGACCGTGAAGCGCTCGACGTAAGTACACGCTGTTCAAATAGAGCTCGAGCAGCTCGGGTGTTTGGAACGGGTCAGTAACGTGCGCTGTCGCAGCTGGTGCTGGAGGCGGTGCGCGCGTGGGGCGCGCGGCGCTGGGCGGGCGCGGCCCGCGTGCTGGAGGGCGCGTGGCGCTGGGAGCCGGCGCGCGCGCTCGCCTACCGCCTGCTGCTGCGCGTGGCGGCGCCGGGCGGCGCGCGCCTGCGCCTGGTGGACGTGGTGCGGCCGCTGGGCGCGGCGCGCCTGGTGCCGGTGCGCTACGTCACCGAGAGCGCGCGCGTCACGCTGCTGCTGCCCGTGCCGACTGCGCACGCGCGCCTGGCCGAGGTGCAGGCCTTCCTCGCGCGCTACGAGACCGTGTGCCTCAACCAGGACAAGAACACCGCGCTCATTGTGGTAAGCGCCACCTTCATATACTATTCGTAGGACACTGTCTCGAAGTGTCTCAGTTCGCAACCAGAATTCAAAATCAAATATTTTATTTCTCATATACCTACAAGGGCACTTATGAAACGTCAGAAGCTAGGTGCACGGTTCCAATTGGTCGTTTCCTATAAACTCCATGAGTAACCAAGGAATCCCTTGCCGGCTCTTCTCTTTAAAAAATAATGGACAAAAATTGGGGTATCAAATGCAAATAGTAGATTGTACTAGTGATCAAAAGAAGCCATTTTATGCATCTCGGACTAACATGGCTTCTTTTATGCACCAGTTGTACAATCTAATATTTTAAGTTGGTTGTTTTTTTTTAGTAAAAGAGTTTTTTTGAATAGATGTGATAAAAAAGAATTTTTCAAATCTGGCAGTTCCAGAGATTAGCGCGTTTAAAAAAAAAAAAAACTTCTGCTTAGATTGTTTCATAGTAATGTCGACAATCGGCAGGTGTTAGTGGGCAGCGCCAACGACACGGCCGTGATGGAGCCCGTGCGCGCCTCTGCCGACGCACTGCGCCGCCGCCACGCGGGCGCGCAGCTGCACGTGCTGGACGCGCCCGCGCCCGACGCGCCCGGCGCGGCCGGCCTGTCCGAGTACTCGGCGCTACTGCGCGCCGGCAGCGTGGCGCTGTCGGCCGCCGCGCAGCACGTGTCGCGCGACGCGCTGCTGCTGCTGCTGCCTCCGCACGCCGAGTTCAACCAAGACTTTCTCAACAGAGTGAGTGCCGCACGCGAGACGCGCTCGTGAAATTTCATTCAGATATGTATAGGAACTCGCGATATCCGCAGGTGCGCATGAACAGCATCGCGGGCGAGCAGTGGTACCTGCCGCTGGCGTTCGCGCGATTCTCGCTGTACGCGCACCCGCGCTTCCTGGCGCCGGGCGGCGGCAAACCGCAGGTGAACACGGGCCGCTTCAACCCCGCCACGCGCCTCGCGCTCGCCTTCTACCGCGCCGACTACGACGCGGCCGCGGCCGCCTGGCGCGGCGCTGCGCACGCGGCGCCGGCCGACGTGCTGGCGCGCGCGCCTCTGCGCGTGCTGCGCGCGCCCGAGCCGGCGCTGGTGCTGGCGCCTCGCGGCCGGCCGTGCGACGCGCGCGAGGAGTGCGCGCGCGGCCAGGCGTGCGGTGCGCGCGAGGCGGCGTGCGCGCGCGAGCTGGAGCGCGAGCAGTTCGCGTGTCTAGACGCGGGCGCGCGCCACTCGCTGGCGCAGCTGCTGCTGGAGACGCAGGCGGACCTCGCCGATTGACGCTGAGACTGCTGCGTCCCTTATACAATATATACGTACATACGCGCAACAAATATATTTTTGCAGTTGAAAACGAATCGTTTTATTTCATCTTCCGCCTAACTTTACCTTTGTAACATGAGAGTCGTCATAAAGCTAATGACCATGATCGCATGAATCCTCGAGATCCTTAACTCCAATTTGTCAAACTTATTTACACGATTGTCTAGGGCCCCAGGTGTAAAGAAAATTCAGGAAAACTGAAAATGCTTTTTTACAACTTTTTTACATACTAATTCCATGGTGCAACGGAAAAAAAGAATCCATAGTTTTAATATCTATGGTCCCGAAATAGCTCATAGCTCCTGTAAAGTAGCGCCATAGTGCAGGAACAACGATACGTCAAAATTGACATAAGCGAATGAGCAGCTGTCATGGGTGACGCTTGTCTGTCAAACAATTACAAAATAAAAACAGTGTGCGGGCGGTGGTGGAACAGTGTGTTGTGTGTCGTTAGTGTTACTCGCGTGGCATCGCGACTACCGGATAGCGTCCCCGAGCCGGGCACGGCATGCCAGCGATCTAACGGCGGCGTCACAAAGCGACCGTGCAAGCGCGCAGCGAGCGAGCAGCGCGACGCATCAGGTGGGTTTGTTTACGTCGCGCCATGTGACCTGTTCTAACTGCGCCGCGGCCTTCGCTGTCCGCCACACGGGGCCACGTGCTCGCCAGTGTAATCCGGTTAGCAGCGAAGGTCCGCGGCGCTGACGGGTTTGTGTCGCAGGTGCAGAGCGCGCCCGGAGCAGAGCGGAGCAGACCCCGCGGCGGCAACATGAAGCCGCACGACGACTACAGTAACGGTGACGGTGAGCATCTAACAGTGCACAACACACACAGACAACAGCTACAACGCCTACAACCCGTAGCAACAGTGCGCAGGGTGGCCGTCCGCGCGCCGGACGCGCCGCCGATCATTAAGATATGCAACTTGACCTTGAGAGCCGCGTCGCTTGGTTTCAATTTATATCGACTACGACATCGTCAATTCTACATAGTAGATGGCTTGAAAAAATAGTAACTGTACAAACCTTTAACCTGACAGCTATGAGTCAGCTGCAGTGAACTGATCAGCTGATCATGGTCTTGACCACTGCCAGAAGGTCAAAGCAGTGCTTCGGTGAGGCTGACAGCATGTTGTGCCATGTCATTAGTGATGACTCATCACATTGCAAGATGTCGTCTGCTTGAATTGTAGATGATGTATGTTAGGACCAGTTTATTATAGCATGTTATCACCAGGAAAGTTATTAAATTACAGAATATTAGCTATTGTATTGTAAGTGGCAGGTGGGTGTAGTGTAGTATAGGTAGTTGTGATTGTACAGTTATGTTACTCACACACATGTGATCCGGTAGATGTGGCCCTCTCCAGTGCGAGGCGGTGTCTATGCGGAACCAATTGAACCAATTGATGATGAGTCACTGCTCTATTGGGACTTGTGGGTTGTTATGGCCCACACGCAGGTCAACATGTACTGAGCTAGACAGGAACACGTACTTGTGATGACTATTCAATAAGTATTGACATTCTATGGCACTAAAGCTAGGAAAGCATTCATTGCTCCTACCTTATCACTTGCATATTATTATTCAGTCTCATTGTTATGAAAATGTTCCATTGTAATGATACATTAACTAGATAATGTCTTTATTTAGTATGATACAGAGATAACAAAATTAATATTATTTTATTTATGATAATAAATGGTCCATAAACGTACATTTTATACTTCAGGTGATTTCATATCTCATGTACAATAACTATAATAATTCCATTTGTTGCAAACTAATTACATGTCCATAGTTGTTAGGGGTCTTAAAACTATGTTAGTCAATACTAAAAAAAATCAAAACAAAACATCATTCAGTAAAAATCATAAAACCATCAATGTCAAAAAATATCATGTCAATATCATGTGTGATGAATCTCCCCAGCACTACAGTCTGACCTCTCAGCAATGGTGGGTGGTCCCATATAAATTTTATTAACTTTGCTTGTGTAGTTTTTGAGTTAGCTTCAATAATATGTATTATTGCCACTTAGTTTATATTAACTTCCTGTCTCTGATATTTATATAGCAAGTAGTGTTATACGAATTTGTGTGGGGTGAGTACAACTGAAAAGTGAAAAATAAAAACTTTTTTTCACAAACATAAACATACAAACTATTAGCAATATAGCAATACTATCACCAAACTAAACAGAAAACTACAAAAACATGAAACATTATGTACAATATGTTTACCTGTTGTGCTTGCGTCATGAGTAGACATATTTATTATTGAGTTATCCTTCAGTGGAGTATCTAATGTACGCAACATGATTATATATTGTTGCACTGAGTATTGTATGTCGTGTACCTGGAAAACAGGCGGCGCGGGCGGCGAGGACAGCTCGGAGGAGGAGACGAGCGCGCTGGAGCAGGAGCTGTCGGTGCGCGACGACGCGGCGCCGGCGCGCGTGCTGCACGCGCTCAACGCGCTGCGCAAGTCGCGCCAGCACTACGACGCCGTGCTGCTGGCGGGCGGCGCCGAGCTGCCCGCGCACCGCGCCGTGCTGGCGGCCGCGTCGCCCTACCTGCTGCACGCGCTGCACGCGCTGCCCGCGCCCGCGCCCGGCGCGCCCGCCGCGCCCGCCGTGCGCGTGGACGACGTGGACCCGGCCGCGCTGGCCGCGCTGGTGGAGTACGCCTACACGGGGCGGCTGCGCGTGCGCGAGCCGGCGGCGGCGCGGCGCCTGTACCGCGCGGCGTGGCGCCTGCGCGTGGAGCCGGTGCGCGCGCACCTGGCGGCCGCGCTGCTGCGCCGCCTGGCGCCGCACGACGTGCTGGAGCTGCGCGCGCTGCCCGACCTCAGCGCCGACCAGCTGCAGCAGCTCGACGCCTACATCGCGCAGAACGTGAGTGCACGCACCGCACGCCTGCCTGTTATAGTCTGTTTCTAGGGCAGGTGGAGAAACGAACAGTAACCTTTAAGCCTGCCACAGGGGTAACCAAGACTTTTTGGTGTGGTTCTATAAAATTCTAAGTTTATGAATCGTATCAATAAACACTTAACATCCGCTATAAGCTGCCAAGTTGAATTTGACGTCATTTAACCTATAACCCGCGGAACAACATGGCGCTTCCAACGATGTCTCGTTTGTCCAAATACGACGAGTAGTTAAAGAGTTATACAAGGTCATGAAAGATTCTATGCACACTACCTGTTGATATTTTTATTTTTTCAGCAATAAAACGTATCGTGACACGACAATCTGCTAAAACAATTTTTTTCGACTTTTTAGGGTTCCGTACCAAAATGGTAAAAAGGAACCCTTATGGTGCGACTCAGTCTGTCTGTCTGTCCGTCTGTCACAGCTGGATATCTCAAGAACTACTAATGCTATCAACTTGAAATTTGGAATAGTTTTAGATAACGTTTGCCCAACTATTTTGCAAATAAGAAAGATTTTTTTTTTTGCAACAGGGATTGAAAAGGGGTCTGAAAAATTCGAAGTGGGGCTACTAGGGCATGTGGGGTATCATATGAAAGAACGCAGTTTGCACATTCTCAAACATTTTTTTTTAGGCCGCATAGTTTTCGACTCTTGATGAAAAATGTAAAAAAAAAATACCGATCCCCCTTTATCTCCGAAGTTTGCATAGAGAAAAATCTGAAATAATTCTATGTAATAGAAGTTTATGTAAAGATTACAAGAAAAATAAAACACTTTTTCAGAAATCATCAACAAGTTACATTAGTTCCAATGCTTATGCGAATCCCGCACCCCCGGCCATAGGTAGAGGTGTCGTAGGGCGTCCCAAGCGAGGGTTATCTTCGGTAGATGTTCTTACACGTTTGAATTCGGCGCACCGGCGCTGTGGAATACGGAGCATTTGCTCCTAATGTAGAATAGAATACTCTTTATTATGTATGTTACTGTAAAAGCCCGGTCGGTCCGGTCCGGTAAAGTCTCACCGGTAAAAGTCCGAATTGTTCTATAATAAATCTTTGATTTCAAACTTTTGCCGGCATTCAGTCGGTAAATCCTAGGTCTTACCGCAGACACCGGTAAATGTCCGAAATCAAAGATTGAATTATACTCGAGAGCCATGAATTAGGGTCACATAGAGATACCTGAAAGTCTCGGAAACGAAGAATGCTAGCTCAATGAAATCAATTGTGTTTAATAGACAATCAAATGTTCCTGAAATGAAAGTATTGCTGGTTGCTATTCCATAATTTATCATTAAATAAATAAATAAATGAGCTGAGTCTTCGATGGGTTAACCTGCAACCCATGCGCCTCACTCCACTCACAGACTGAAACCAAATCCTTGTTGATAATATGAACGGCATCAGCCAAATTCGAGTGGTCAGGTCAATGTATCCCGTAAATCTTGATTGACTTGCGGATCAAGGCGAAATGCTTATGAGTTATTCAATGGGGGTTAACGAGTAATCGTATTGTTACGCGCCACAATTAATGCCTGACCTTTGTTACCACTAGCGCCATCTAGTATCGAGTAGCAGAACTAGAACTCTCGAGGCTTCTAGAAATTTCGATGGTAGAACTTTCTAGAACTATCGACATCTGGTCAGTCGGAGCCGGTATGTACTCGAACATTCTAGATGTTTCTACAGTAGAATGTTCTCGAACTGTCTGAGGCCCTATATAAGGCCGGCATGGTCCGCGACTGAGTCAGTATTGGTTCTGCGATACAAGCGATAACATTCGAAGCGATCTTCAAGTGCGACTTAAGAGTGATCAGTAGTGCGATTGTGTTTTATAATTAGTGTGTTTGTTTTATTGGTGTTATTTAATTAAAGTGTTTATTTTTGGTTATTAAATCGGCAGTTTTTATTGTCACGAACCCCAAGCTCGTAACAATTGGCGTCAGAAGCAAGGATTAAAATCATGCCGATTTTACCCAAAGACGACACGGAGGGTATCCGTACCCGGAGTCAACGCCAACAGGAGACGGACCAGAGACGTTTTGGTGGAGCTGCGCTACAGATGTCGGAGGGCCAGCTGCCGACCACGGAGGCCGGCCCGTCCGCAGCTGCTCCAGGATCATCAGCACCAGATTTGGCTGCTCTGATGATGATGCTGCAGGAGCAGGCTCGCCGACAGGAGGAGCAGGCTCGCCGACAGGAGGAGCAGGCTCGCCGACAGGAGGAACAGGCTCGTCGGCTGGAAGAGCAGCTCCAGCGCGATAAAGAGGAACAGGCTCGCCGTCAGGAGGAACAGGCCCGCCGTCAGGAGGAACAGGCCCGCCGTCAGGAGGAACAGGCCCTCCGTCAGGAGGAACAGGCTCGTCGGCTGGAAGAACAGCTCCAGCGGGACAAGGAGGAACAGGCCCGCCGCCAGGAAGAACAGATGCTCCTTATGAAGGACCTTCACGCTACCTTCGGGAAAGACATGAAGGAGGTGAAGGATAAGGTTGCTCAACATGACAACCGCCTGTTGGAAGCTGAAACCCGAATCGACCAAGTGAATAATCGGGTTGACAACGTGATGGCTGACGTGAAGAAAACCGTGATGGCTGACGTGAAGAAAACGCTGGATTACCTTAAACTTGAGGATGGAATCGCAGCTCCCGTAGCTACAACACCTTCGCTACGTGGATTCAAAGTGCCACCGTTCGACGGAACTTCTTCCTGGTCGGCCTACAAAATCCAGTTTGAGGCTGTCATGAAGGCGAACGGGTGGAATGAAAGTCAGGCTATGACTGCCCTCACCCTAGGCCTGCGCGACCAGGCCTTAACTGTCTTGGAAGCTCTCGGTAAGGAAGTGACTTACGAGCAGCTCCTTGAGGCATTGGAGGCTCGGTATGGCGACGCTCACCTGGAACACGTGTTTCGAGCGCAGCTAAAGGATCGCGTGCAACGCAGTAATGAAAACCTGCAGCAGTGGGCCCTTGAAGTGGAGAAGCTGGTTCGGAAAGCATACCAGTCTGTACCTGCGCTTATTCAAGGGAACCTGGTGCAGGTATTCATCGATGGCATCCGCGACCTTGAAGTTAGAGCTGCTGTGAGGCTCGGTCACCACGGGACGCTTAAGGACGCCTTGGCCCATGCACTCGAGGTGGAAGCTGTGCGGCAGGATCATCGTTCCCATCGCGTCAGGGAGGTTGCAGCGGCTACAGTTCGCGACCGCAATAAAGGATACAGCCCTAGGTGCTACGGCTGTGGGGAAAGGGGCCACCTTCGATCCAGTTGCCCTAAGCGGACTGCAGAAAGAGAAGACAGCCGATCTCCAGAGGGCAGTGCGGCTAACAGCACCGCCCAGCACCAGCATCAGGGAAACGAGTAATAGCCAGGACTGCGGGGCGGGTGCTGGCTGATGTTCAAAGAGCCCCAAGGATTTCGATCACACAAACTCATGACGGGAACAGCTTAATCATCAAGGGCGAGGTCAACGGAACGCCTTGTAAGCTGACCATAGATACTGGAGCCTCTCGTACGGTCGTTAGTACCCAACTTACAAGTCGGTTCCTTGGGGACTCCGCATACAACCGAGAACGCATTAATTTGGTAACAGCCACCGGTCAGCGCATACCCGTCCATGGAGAGAAGAAGATGGAGTTGAAGCTAGGCAACAGATTCTACCTGCATAATGTCATCGTGGCTGATATAATGGACGATTGCATCTTGGGCCTTGACTTTATGAGGAAGAATTGTTGTGAAATAGACGTCAAGCAAGGTGTTCTGAAATGTGGACAAGAGGAACTTTTTATGGAAGGGGCGTTACCAGGGAATGTGTACAGCCTTAAGAAGATTGTACTTCCGCCGAGATCAGAAACGATGGTGCCGGTTAGTCTTCCTCGGAATCCTGGGCAAACTCATCGTTGTGTACTCGTGGAAAGGGTAGACAATGACCTTCCATGGAAAGTGGCACGAACTTTGGTCAGAGCCACCGACATCTCAGGGGTACGTGTGCTGAACCTTTGTGATCAGGAACAGATTATAGAAAAAGGCACACTAGTTGGTACTTGCGAGGAAGTGGACTGGTTGCGTCGATGCCAATATCTATCGACTGGGACCCTCAGCAAGGATGCACAAACGAAAGTGTCCACACTTTTAGGAGACTGCCACAGCGCTCTGTCCCAAAACGAAATGGTGAAGGCGAAGAAGATGTTACTCAAGTACGCCGATGTTTTCTCGTCAAACGACGGTGACATTGGGAAGACTGGCTTAGTTCAACACAAAATACACACAGGAGAAGAATTGCCTATCCGTCAGCGGCCAAGGAGATTGCCTGTAGCACGCGAAAAGGAAGTGGAAACCATGATTGAGGGAATGGTGAAGGATGGTGTTATTGAACCTTCATCTAGTCCATGGTGTTCACCTGTAGTGCTGGTAAGGAAGAAGGACGGCAGCATGCGGTTTTGTGTTGACTATCGTCGTCTGAATGACGTTACGAAGAAGGACAGCTACCCTTTGCCAAGAATAGATGACACGCTGGACATGCTTACTGGGGTAAAGTGGTTTAGCACGCTGGACCTGAAAAGTGGCTACTGGCAAGTTGAAATTGATCCTAAGGACAAGGAGAAAACTGCATTCTCGACAGGAAAGGGTCTGTGGCAATTTAAAGTTATGCCGTTCGGATTGTGCAACGCTCCGGCAACGTTTGAAAGGCTGATGGAACTTGTACTAACCGGGTTAATTGGCGATGCCTGTCTGGTCTACTTGGATGACATCATCATCGTAGGCCGTACGTTTGAAGAACATCTTCAAAACCTGGAACGCGTGCTCATGAAGATACAGAGTGCCAACCTCAAGTTGAGTCCAAAGAAATGTTCACTATTCAAACGGCAAGTTAGCTTTTTGGGGTATGTAGTGTCGGAGGAAGGAATCCGCACGGATCCAGAGAAAATCGCCGCTGTCAAGGATTGGCCAGTTCCAAAAGACAAGACGCAGGTCAGAGCATTTTTGGGTTTGTGCTCTTATTATCGGCGATTTGTTAAGAACTTTGCGGATATAGCCAAACCCCTGCACAAGCTAACCGAGGAGAAGCGACATTTCTGCTGGGATGAAAGTTGCGACATCGCATTCCAGGAGTTAAAGGACCGACTGTGCAAAACACCTATTTTGGGGTATCCTGATGCAGGCAAGGAATTTATAGTTGACACAGACGCAAGTGACATAGGACTTGGTGGTGTGTTGTCTCAACGGAATGGTGATCAAGAGGTTGTGATAGCGTACTTCAGCAAGTCGTTGTCAAAGCCGGAAAGGAACTATTGTGTCACGAGACGGGAATTGCTTGCTGTGGTAAAGTCATTGCAGCATTTTAGCAAATATCTTTTGGGGCGGAAATTCCATTTACGAACTGACCATGCTGCACTGAAATGGCTATTGCAGTTCAAGAATCCAGAAGGACAAGTTGCGAGATGGATTGAGCTACTGCAGGAATACGACTTTGTGGTCGAACATCGCAGCGGGAAATCTCATGGCAACGCAGATGCATTATCAAGAAGACCTTGTCCTGAAAACTGCAAGCATTGTACTAGGCAAGAGGGTAAGGAAGTGGTACCTGTGAGGATGCTCAGAACAGACCTCAGCGATGAGTGGAAGGAAAGGCTACAACGTGCACAGCAGGAAGATTCAGACCTCAAGCCGATTCTAGAGTGGATGAAGGCCAGTGTACCTAAGCCCAGATGGAGCGACGTCTCAGCGATGAGTTCGATCACAAAAAGCTATTGGGCCCAATGGGACAGCTTGGTGATTCAGGATGGAGTCCTGTGCCGTAAATGGGAAAATGCTCGGGGGGACAGCTGTCATTTGCAAATGGTTGTCCCTAAAGCTAAAGTACCGGATGTTCTACAGCTGTACCATAATGGTTGTTCAGGAGGCCATCTGGGAGTAAAACGGACTCTACTGAAGATACGAGAACGGTTTTACTGGGTCCACTGTCGGGACGATGTCGAGGACTGGTGTCGCAAATGTACGAGTTGTGCAGCTGTAAAGGGACCTCAGACTCGTAGTAGAGGTGCATTGAAATTGTACAATGTTGGTGCACCATGGGAGAGGATAGCCCTTGACGTTGCGGGGCCGTTTCCGGTAAGTGAAAGTGGTAACAAGTATTTCATGGTTGTAATGGATTACTTCACCAAGTGGCCGGAAGTCTTCGCCATTCCAAACCAGGAAGCTTCAACAGTTGCCGATAAACTGGTTCATGAAGTCTTCTGCCGTTTTGGAGTACCCTTGGAGATTCACAGCGATCAAGGAAGGAATTTTGAGTCCCAAATATTCCAGGAAACTTGCCGAGTAATGGGTACTCATAAAACGAGGACAACTTCTTACCACCCACAATCGGATGGAATGGTGGAACGATTTAATCAGACATTGGAGAGATACCTGGCGAAAGTTGTGGAAAATCGGCAACGAGATTGGGACAAGCACATACAACCGTTTTTGTTGTCATATAGAAGTGCTGTTCACGAAAGTACATCGGTGACGCCAGCTTTCGCAAACTTTGGAAGGGAATTACGGCTGCCTGCAGACCTGATCACCGGAATACCACCTGATGCCCCATGCAGTATAACCGATTATGCGAATGACTTGCGGAACAAAATGAATGACATATATGAGCACGTCAGACAATCGGGCCAGCAAATGTCTGAAAAGATGAAAACCCGTTATGACCGCAAAATGAACAATAAAGGTTTCGACGAAGGTTCACTAGTGTGGTTGCACAATCCAGTCCGCAGCAAAGGGAAATCTCCTAAGCTTCAAGCTAAATGGGACGGACCGTACCGGATTGTGACAAAGATCAATGACGTAACCTACCGGATACAGAAAGGTGCAAGAGGTACTCCTAAGATCGTCCATGTGGATCGACTGGCGCGTTATTATGGGGCCGATAATGCTCGGGACGAGCATGTCTTAGGAGGGGGCAGTGTTACGCGCCACAATTAATGCCTGACCTTTGTTACCACTAGCGCCATCTAGTATCGAGTAGCAGAACTAGAACTCTCGAGGCTTCTAGAAATTTCGATGGTAGAACTTTCTAGAACTATCGACATCTGGTCAGTCGGAGCCGGTATGTACTCGAACATTCTAGATGTTTCTACAGTAGAATGTTCTCGAACTGTCTGAGGCCCTATATAAGGCCGGCATGGTCCGCGACTGAGTCAGTATTGGTTCTGCGATACAAGCGATAACATTCGAAGCGATCTTCAAGTGCGACTTAAGAGTGATCAGTAGTGCGATTGTGTTTTATAATTAGTGTGTTTGTTTTATTGGTGTTATTTAATTAAAGTGTTTATTTTTGGTTATTAAATCGGCAGTTTTTATTGTCACGAACCCCAAGCTCGTAACAGTATCAACACTTAGCAAGTTAGGTTAGTAAAGCAGTTTTAATAACACTTTTTATTTAGAAAACGCAGCAATTTGTTTCGGCACATACGACGGGCGTTCAATAAAACAAACCGGTCAAGTGTGAGTCGGACTCGCGCACCGAGGGTTCCGTACAAATAATTTGATGGGCATTTTTGTATGGAGCCTGGCCTGATGACCAATAGTGTTCTAATGCATGTCAACTTATTGCTTTTAACCGGCAATTACTGTAACAAAACATTTTATCTCAAAAAACCACCGGGTTTGTACAGTCGAGGACAAAAATTGTTATAATTTTTTTTGGCGATTCTTTTGTGTATAATAAATCTAAAGCTGATAGGTTTATGCTGGGCCCATGTCATCTGCCTAGCCTTTTCCCAACTATGTTGAGGTCGGCTTCCAGTCTAACTGGATGCAGCTGAATACCAGTATTTTACATGGAGCGACTGCCTGTCTGACCTCCACATCCCAGTTACTGGGTAATACGATACCCCTTGGTAAGGCTGGTTGTCAGAGTTTCGGGCTTCTGAATACTCGTAACGATTGTCAAAGATCCACGAATGACAACCGGGACCATAAAAACGTTGCTAATCGTTAGCGATAAAGAAGTGTATGGAGAGCGATAGGTCTCGTTTTCCATCGACGCATCGACTATACACACAGATGACGATGAACCGAGCTTCTTGCTACCGTTTCAGTTCGACGAGGTGTGCAAAAGCGGCGCGCTAGCGACTTTGCCTCTCATTCGCATTGAAATGTTGCGCGAGACCAGCGCCGAGGGCGGCGAGGAGACAGCCTTCGCGGTGGCCGACGCCGCGCTCATCTGGCTGCGCGACCAGCAGGCCGTCGACGCCGACGTGAGTACCTCTCTGTCGTCACGCGCACGGCACGCTAGCGCTGCGCTCACGTGAGCTCTGTGCAGCTGGACGAGCTGTGCGCGCGCACGCACCTGCTGTACGTGGACACGCGCGGCGCGCTGCGCGACTGCGGCGAGCTGCCGGCCGCGCGCGGCGACGCGCCCGAGCTGCACGAGTACCGCCGCGAGGCCGCCGAGCGCGGCCGCGCCGGCCGCCGCGCCGCCGAGCCGGCGCCGGCCGCGCCGGCCGCGCCGCCCGCACTGCAGCTGGGTGCGCGCACGCCGCGCGCGGCCTGCGCCGTGCTGGCGGCCACGCGCGTGCCGGGCGCGCGCACCACGCGCGCGCTGCTGGCGCTGCGCGGGCGCCTGGCGGCGGCGCGCGTGGCGTGGCGCGACGTGCGCGCGGGCGGCGCGGGCGGCGCGCGCGGCGGCGTGCTGGGCGGCGCGCGCGAGGCCGAGGCGGGCGTGCAGCGCGCGCGCCTGTCGCTGGGCCGCGCGGCGCACGGCTCGGCGGTGCTGGACGGGCGCCTGCTGGTGTGCGGCGGCTACGACCGCGCGCGCGTGCTGCGCGCGGCGGAGGCGTACGACCCGGCGCTGAACGAGTGGTCGGCGCTGCCGGACATGCGCTGCGCGCGCGCGCGCTTCCCGGCCGCGGTGCTGGGCGGCGCGCTGTTCGCGCTGGGCGGCTCGGACGGGCACGCGGAGCTGGACTCGGTGGCGGCGCTGGGCGCGGCGGGCTGGGCGGGCCGCGCGCGGCTGCCGCTGGCGCTGTCGCACGCGGGCGCGGCGGCTGTGGAGGAGCGGCGCGAGCTGTACGTGGTGGGAGGGTGGTCGGGCGGTGTGAACCTGAAGCGCGTGCTGCGCTACGACCCGGACGCCGACGCCTGGAGCGAGGCGCCGCCGCTCAACGCCGGTTAGTCTCACACCATTAGTCATTGGGTTGTACTTGAGGGATGAACCTCATCATCACGCATCTCACTTATTGTTTACTTGTTAGGGTTCCGTATACCTCAAAAGAAAAAACGGAACCCTTATAAGATCACTTCGTTGTCCGTCTGTCTGTCCGTCAGTCAAGATCCTTTTTGGAGTTATCAAGTTGAAATTAATATCAAATACTTAGGGCAGTGAAAAATCACAATGTATGTTTATGATCTTCATCATTTATTTAGATAAATAAGTATTCGGGCCAATTGCATTTAACGCGGCGACATTTTAATCTGAATTTGGGATTAAAAAATAATTAAATCCGGTAGCAAAAATAGTAGGTTGGCAGCTACTGACGGCGGATAAAAAATAGAAAATGGGCATTCTCAAATTATACAATGAGGTTATCCTAACTAATAGGTAATACTGGCTGGTGTCCGCAACTCCACGTAAATGCGCGTATTTTGCGTACGATAAAAGCGAAAGTAAGTTTGTTTGTTACTTTTTCACGCCTCAACCACTGAACCGATCATCCTGAAATTTTGCATATACGTTGTCAGGTGTACAGAAATGGACATAGGGTACTTTCATCCTGAAAAAAAAGTGCTGTTCCCGAAGAAAACAACAATAACGTTATTATGATAATAGATGGCGCCACGTGTATTGTATGTACAGTCAACAGCAAAAGTAGATGATAATGTTGAACTTTGTCAAAACTGATCACGAATTATGGCAGCTGTACTCGTAGTAAATGTTTGGTATAATTTACAACAACATACTTTTGAATCACTTCGACGACGCCACACAGTTCTCATTCAATGTCTGATTTTCATCATCTACTTTTGCTGTTGACTGTACATGGTTTAATTGAAATAAATGCTTTGAGTTTAACTGTAACCGTTTACGCAGCGTACGCAACGGAAGCTCTCAAAAGGAATAATTTTTCCCGTTTTTGTAATATTTTTAGGGTTCCGTAACTCAAAAAGAGAAAACGGAACCCTTATAGTATCACTTTGTTGTCCGACTATCTGTCTGTCAAGAGCCTTTATTTCGGCAACCCGTGGAGGTCGAGCCAGCCGAGAATCGAGTTAAAATTAAAACCATATTATAGAGTCTACAGTCCCTTGAAGCTGTGAAAAAATCAAACTTCTAAGTTAACGTAAAAAAAAGATACGGCCGTTTATGCCGCAAAAACGTATATTTCGATACTGTCAAGGGAATCAAAACTTCCCGTTGACCTAGAATCATGAAATTTGGCAAGAAGCAAGGTCATGTAGCACAAGTAAAGGAAAAAATCCGAAAACCGTAGTTACAAAAAAAAAATATTTTACCGAAATAAACTATTTACATATTTACAAATTTGTACGAAGCCCTCGGCGCGCGAGTCCGACTCGCACTTGACCGGTTTTAAGTTTTGCGTCTAGTATATTCTATATTAAGTTAATAAGTATAAAGTCAACAAAGTTATGACAATTTAGAGGAGACTAGCAAGATGGGAGGGGTTTACAAGTAGCCTCTACATAGTTCCACTATCCACCTCCTGGCTCCATCATCAGACCCTCGACACCAAGTGCAATATATTATTGGACTCTTAATTAAATATGTGTTTTGCGGTCGCAGGTCGGTCGCAGTGCGCGAGCGTGTACTGGGAGGACTCGCTGTGGGCGCTGGGCGGCTGCGACGCGTGGCACTGCCTCGCCAGCACCGAGCGCCTGCGCCTCGCGCCGCGCCCCGAGCCGGGCCCCGAGCCGGGCCCCGCGCCCGCGCCGGCGCAGTGGGAGCCGGGCCCCGCGCTGCCCACGGCGCGCCGCTCCGTGGGCGCGGCGGCCTGGCGCGGCCGCCTCGTGGCCGCCGGCGGCTCGGACGGCGCGGCCTCGCTGCGTCGCACGGACTGGCTGGGGCCCGGCGCGGCCGCCTGGCGCGCGGGCCCCGAGCTGCGCCGGCCGCGCGCCGCGCTGGGGCTGGCCGTGCTGCACGACGCGCTGTACGCCGTCGGCGGCTTCGACGGCAAGGAGTTCCTGTCGTGCGTCGAGTGCCTGTACGAGCCCGACGGCGAGTGGACCACGCTGCTGGCGCCGCCCGCGCCGCGCACGCCGCTGTCTCCCGACGCGCCCGCGCCCCCGCCCGCGCCCCCCGCCCGCGCCCCCGCGCCCCCCGCGCCCCCGCAGGCCGAGGGCACCGCAGAGAGCGAGTGACGGCGCACCGGCCGATCGCTGCGATAGTTTGAGTCGAACTGTTCGACGGTATTCGCAACATTTAGCAAATTGTGTGCTGCGCGAAACTGAACCGCTACCTCAAAATTAGACGCGTGCGGCAGCCGCGCGACGGGTCGCGACAACATGCGGCGCGCGGCGACTGCTCGTGTATCGATGCCTTTACTTCGCATTTTAATATGTTATTGATAAAGTTAGCCTGCGGGCCAACGACGCCCGCGGTCTGTATATATGGCTCTCACTCACGTGTAGTCTAAATTATTATATTATCACAGAGTTATACGGCGGGATCGTGTTTTTCTTGTTCGCGTGCTTTCCCGTTATCGTATTATTGTTACATTCCTATTTTGTAAGTTAATGATGTGTATCCTCTGTAGGACGTGGTTTGTGTATTGTTAGGTATTAGTGTTCTTTGTAAGATGATAATTCCATGAAGTGTATCTGTGAAGGCGCGCCTTCTGTTTATGTTAATAAATGGTATCTCCGCACTCGCTGCGTTTCAATGTTTAGCATCCCTGTTCTGAACGATACTACTCCCCGCTCTCCATCTCTATCAACCCGAACCAAATCGTCTATGTATGCGAAACAGTTGAATTCGATGGCGCAGTATAACCGAATGGCTCCGAAGTGCGGGTCCAATCGGGGGATTGGACCCGAAGACACGAGCCTTCGTCAGCTCAGTATTGGGTGCACATCGACCCCAGAATAACGACATTCGAGACACCCTAAATTGATTATGCAAAAACTTTTTTACAAAAAAAAAAAAACCTTCGAAAAAAGACACTAAAATAAAATGACTTTAATTTCGGAAGTCGGTGTCGTTGGTTCCCATTTTCGTACTCTTTGGTTGCCACCGACTTCCGAAATTAAAGTTATTTTTCACTTTGTAGCGTCTTTTTTCGAAGTCGGTTGTTTTTTTTGTAAAAAAGTTTTTATTTTTTACTGCCCCACACAAATTCATATAACACTACTTGCTACGTAAATATCAGGTGACAGGATTATTATTATTGAAGCTAACTCAAAAACTAACCAAGCAAAGACACCCTTTCCATTAAAAAAATTTTTTTGAAATCGATTTACGATATTGTCGGATAGTTATAGCGTAACATAAAAAGTACAGTCGAATTGAGAACCTCCTCCTTTTTGAAGTCGGTTAATTATGTAAAGATACGGCCACAGACATAGATCTACATAGATAACGCAATTATTACGATTTGTATTGAAACCAAGCGTGCCGACTTTTTTATACCTACTGTGACGTCACAGCTGCAATTTAGTGACGGGACATCCAAACCGATTCAAAGCCATCGATGCCGCCGATGCCCCTTCGCCCCGCTACGATTCAACTGAAGCTGCCACCGTGATCGTCTCGCTCATACTCATATATTTTATATCTGTTGTCCCGCTCGCTCTCACAGCAATCGTCAGTACGCCGAGTTGTTTAAAAGTGAGCAGTCGCGTCGCGCTTTAGAGCAATTTCATTCTACATTTTGGATACTTTCGCATAATCTCAAGTAAGTTTACTAAAATATATTTGTTGATATTTCTTTGAAACACAAAGCATTAGTATAGACATGCATGATTAAGATAAGAAACAGTAGTTTAGATAACCTAAAAATTACAAATCGATTAATATGAATGACATCGATTTTCAGACAGACGAATGATATAGACAGACGAATGATACATAGACAGACGAATGATATATTTGAATGGGAGAGTTTCGAGGAATTACCAGTCCACATCCTACATGGCGTTTCATCTTTGAGGTAGCCAACTTTTTTCACATATTGAGGCAAAGGATCCTATGAATAAAGCAAATTGGTCAAGCTGGATGTTTGTTGCACAGATATAGTTTGTTGTATAAGCGTGAGTAGATGAGTACAAATAATAGTACTGTGTTTAGTCGGGAACCAGTCTTTCCGTCCCGTGGCCGCAATCCATTTTTCTTTTATGATTGGATCATGTGGGAAACTAAAAAAATATATTTTTAAATGCAATAGAAAATAAACACATTAAATATATAAAAATAGTCGTATAATGTTGAAAGGATAGACAAAAACACATTAAATACATCAACCCTAAAAAAAATATCCTCCTTTTTATAGCAGTCCTGTAAAATTAGGTCATGCATATGAGCTTGTTATATCTACTAAATTGGCTTTCTTTATATCATTCGTCAGTCCGATATCGATTAAAATCGATTATTGATATATGTTGTAGAACGAACAGCACTAGTTGCTACAATTGACAGACGAATGACAAATTGCCTGTATCCCGAAGTCGAAGCGATGCGCGACAGTATCGCTTGTGCGATATTCATCGTCTCCTAACACACAACGTCAGATCAAATGTCCAAAGCAAACGCGGCAATGTAATGTGAATAAAGTTTACTTAACGGTAATTTATAGTTAGGAATATTCTGGAACGACACGCAGCTTGGAATACTTAAAAATAGTTTTAATATGAATTTACGCATAATATAATTTTAAAATAACTTACCTGTGATAGGAAATATGTTCCTGCCTTTGGGTGTTCGAAATTTTTGGGCTATTGCAGTTAATTATCACGCAACGAGGCATTTGTTTAGTTTTTTGCGGACGTTCGGCTGCAACAACGGACGCGCGGGACTGAAGTTAGCGGCGACCAACCTCGACGCTTGGCCGGGGTTCAGACACGCGAAGTGCATGCATTTGCGTTATCTATGTAGATCTATGTCTGTGGATACGGCACACAATTTCGTTTAATTGAAATTTTACCAGTAATTTTGGTTTAAAAACCAAACTACTGAACCGATTTTGATGAAATTTCAATGGGACCAATCTGAAAGTACATCCTTTCAAATCAAAAAAGAATTTTGCAAATCAGCTTATACATAACGGAGTTCTGAGGTAACAAACCTTAAAAAAAAACCCGAAATGATAACCTCCTCTTTTTTTTGAAGTCGGATAAAAATATACTATGCTTCCTATCAAATCTTATAAATGTGCGTTATTTAAAACAGTTGGATACAATATAGTAGACTAGCTTTTGCCTGCAACTTCGTCTGCGTGGAATTAGGGTTCCCCCGAGCCGACCCGCCGCATCGCGTCGCCTACCCGCGCGCGCTATTACTTCGTTTTCGCTTAGCGTTCTTTCTTTTTCTTTCTGCTCGTTTCCGAAGAGTCGTAGCGTGATGTTAAGTAGCCTAATTTAACATCACTCGCAAAAATTGGGTAAGAATTCCTCAAGAATTGGGCTATCAAATGCAAAATAGTAACCACGACAACGGCGGCTGAAAAAAAAATTAAATGCCGAAAGACATCAAAATAATTACCCTCTTTTATTTAGCCTATAAAGCTTAGAAGGCTCTTTAAATATTCAATTATTTTAGTACCAAGCCCCATACATTTATTGAACGTCTCCTTTGTAGATTACGTACCTACAAATTTGTACGGAGCCCTCAGTGTGCGAGTCCGACTCGCACTTGTCCGGTTTTTTTATGATTAAACGGTAGAATAGAAGTATTGGGGGATTGAATGATTAGGTACTATTATTACCCGGTCTCCCATACATCGATTATTGTTTATTAGGTTCATATTAAGCAGTAGGTACAAGACTAAATTTTTTAGGAGACGAGAGATATGAACATAATTATACGTGGCTCTTCTGCCGGGAGGTATCGTAAAACAATCTGTACCTATATGCTGTCCTACTTACTGATAAACCGATCACAAATTGAAATGGTGTTATTTGGTGATGACACATCTCTGATTTTTAAAATAAGCAGACGTGCACAGTGGCTTGACGACGTAAATAATGCTATGCTTTTGGTCCATAATTGGTTTACTGTAAATAATTTGGTATTAAATGAGAAAAAAACTAAATGCATTAAGTTCGCTTTACCGAATGTTAGAAGTAGTGAATGTCACGTTGTATTGAATAAGGAGATACTTGAATTCGTCGAAAATACAGTTTTCCTGGGGATCACGCTTGACTCAAAGCTGCAGTGGGGTCCGCACTTAACATCACTTGCAGGAGTTGCAGGGCGTCTAAGTTCAACCGCTTACGCTGTTTGGAAATTCCGCAAACGTGGATACCGTGAGACTGCAACTGGTCTATTTTAGTTACTTTCATAGCATCATGATGCTATCATCATGTCTTACGGTATTTTGTTGTGGGGACGGGCTGCAGATATTGATTCTATCTTCAATCTGCAAAAGAGGGCTGTCAGAGCCATCTACAAGTTCAGCAGTCGCGAATCTCTAAGGGAACTGTTAAAAAAAATTAACATCATGACGGTTCCTTGTCAATATACAATATGTAACAAAAACCCTGTCCGATCCAATAAAGGCGTATTCCTGATTCAACATAGGTACTATAAAAAATTATTATAAAAATGTAACTCATAAAAACCAAAAGTTATTGATTTTTTATTTTTATAATCCATGCGAAATTTAACACTGAATATGGCAAATTTTCATAAGTTGACAACACTCCACCCGTCGGCAAAATCTTTTTATTTTTACCTATTTTTATTTCAAAGAACACCGCCATACACTACCGCGTTGTAGGCACTATTTAAACTAGTCGCCGACTCTTTGATGTCGCCGACTGGTTACCTACCGGCGCGCTATTTGTTACCAACTTGCCAGTCTTTCGTGGAGATAGCTTTCGATCGGAACCTGCAGTCGGTATGTACAGACGCCAGCACATCAACCTACACCTAACTGTAAAATTTTCCCAATCAACATTGAACCTTATACTTTAGCGATAAAGTTGAAAATCTATTACAGAAATCTGACAGATTGTAGTAGGTTGATGTGCTGGCGTCTGTACATTGCCACACATCACATTAAAAAAAGCCCTTATTAGGGCTACATTTATTTCAATTAATTGTTTCTTGATAAACAGAATTAGGTCTGAAATCCGAATCACTATGCCTACAAAACAATATCAGCTGATATACGCGTAGCCATAAGGTCAAGGTATGACGTATAAGTTTGTTTGGCGGCACGCGACAAAGCAGGTTCATGACAAAGGATCATACAAACCGTCTCGCTCAGGCGGCTTCTTTGACACAAAACTGTAGGTGAACTTTGTCGAGCGATCAGTGTTGCCTTTGATCAGTTTTTATTTTTTATTTTATTTTAATTATTTTCACTGGGGAAAAATAATAATTTCAAATCCATTAAATGGTTACGTACCTATATGTGTTTGCAGTACGATGCCGAATAATACTCTTAAGGATCGGACAGGGTTTTTGTTACATATTGTATAGGTATATGAAAACATTTTTTACCTACGTTGGAAAAAAGCTAGGTACTTACATCTTTTTAGTAAAAATAAGTGACAGGCATAATTTTAACACTAGAAATAGGAACAAATTAGATCAACCGCGTTTCAGGTTGTCTAAAGTAAAAACTTATTTTATGGGTTACTGTGTAAAATGCGTAAAATGATAATATAATAAAATACCACTCGATATTCTTTAACTACTTACTTATATGAGAAGAAATTTAAAACATGCATTAGGTAAACGCACACTATGTAGACAACCAAATTATAAGTTGGATGATTATAATAATATCGTAGATAAAAATGCTTGGCTAAATGCTGGTCCTGCTCCACAGGCACTTCGGCTCACTAGTTAAAATTTTCAATATTTGGAAGAGGTGCTTCCGTTTTTCTTTTTTAGTGATTCTGACATTACGATCTCAATGTTTATTTTTATTTTATTCAATCAAATTTTAATTGTTTAATACTTACTTCAATTAAACACCTTTTCCTTTGGTAGTAAAAATTTTATTCATCTCTTAACTTTCAATCTATAGTTTTGTATAATTTAGAAGCATTTTTCAATGGATCCGTTTATTATGATTTTTTGATGTTGACTTGAAAGAGCATGGCAGTTGAGAATGTTTCATGTCTCACTGATGGTGGCGCGTGTGTTGGATCATTCGGTTCCTTACAAAATGGTTGAGCTGGACGGTGCTGATCTTTTATCTGTTCTGTGGTGCTGATCCACGCGTCATGTTCGCGAACGGGCGCCGTCGGTTGAGACTGGTTATCTCTTAACTGCCAAGGCTTCATATTTTGAATTGTTTCTTCATTTATTTTGTGTGTTTTTATTACATTGTTCTCACATATAGAAGCAACAAGAATAATGTACCCAGAATTTTTGTAATATCTTGATTTAAAAGAGTGTCCATGGAGTTTCTTGCCCGTTCTTCTTCATAGAGATCTATGTTTTGGAATGGGCAACTAGCTTCAACTTTCTGACTAGCTGACCGACTATTTAATTTTGGCAATTCAAAAGTGCCTGTACATGGTTTAATTGAAATAAATAGTTTGAGTTTTGAGTTTTTTATCGTAGACCTATTGAAAGTAAAAACCGCGTGAGAGCGGCGAATCCCCTGATATGGCGAGCAACGTGACGTCGCGCCATGACGTGAACATGACGATGCAACAGCAAGAGCGGTGTGCCAGAGCGCTTGGATAGTCGGATGGCTGCTGGGGTCGCAGGGCGGCGCGGATCGATAGCGGGCGAGCGGGGCCGGGGCGCGGGGCGCCAGGGCGCGCGGCGCGGCGCAGTGCTGCCACCTTAGCGTTTTCGGAGTCAAATTTAGCGCTTTTTTGGGTCACTTAGCGCTGAAATTTTAATATTAACTCCTAGCGGAAAATATAGCGCGTTTCGGCAAAAAGTAGGAAATAAGCAGGCAACACCGCAAACCGCAATTCGTTCGTTCGTTTAGGTTCCGTTTCATGTTTTGGGTAGGGAAATCCCCGAATAATATAAATTGTTTCCGGTCGTCGGTGTCTCAGATCAGATCAAACCAAAAATATGTGGAAATTACAAAATGTACAAAATCTTCAAGCACCGCAACCTGGACCTTCAGGAATTCAGTCACCTTTAATAATTACTGAACCTTCTGATATCGAAATCGATTAGCCATTAAACTTAAGACTAACTAGACTAGACTTATACCTATTAAGACTATATTAGATTTATGATTATAAATACAATTTCAATTGAAATAAATAAAAACTTCTTACAATTATGCCTTTTTTTAATCATGCAATCTAGCGGATTCTAGTGCTATTTTTTGATTATGCAGTCTAGCGGAATCTAGCGCTATTTTCAAGCGCTTTTAGCGCTCTTTGGTCTCAGAGAGGTGGCAGCACTGGCGCGGCGGCGCGGCCGGCAGTGCGCCGCGCGACCCCGCCCGCACTCCACGCGCTATGAGCGCGCTCCGGCCGCGCGCCCGCCGCGCGCCGCTGCTGTTCGCGCTCGCCGCTGCTCTGTTGCCGCACGCCGACCGAGTCGCGTGAGTACAATACAAGCTAGCCCTAGTGCTGCGCTGCATCTCTCCGCATCCTCTGACATGTGTCGTTTTCCTCCTGTGGCAGCGGCGGCGGCGGCGGCGGGAGCATGTTCGGGGACGTCAATATATCCTCTATTTTGGATTCCTTCAGCATAAGTTATGACAAGAGAGTGAGACCAAACTATGGAGGTTAGTAGCAATAGTTAACTTAGCTTAACTTCTGTTAAAACCACCGCGTTGTCCAAATGTCCTCTTTGACTTGTCGTCCTGATCCTATTCATGACGCCAAGTTTGACGGTGGCGCGCAGTACCTATAGCAATACAGATCGGAATATCGACCAAGAATCAAACTACCAAATAATGATTATTGTGTATTTTTTTGTTCATATTTATGTGTGCATTATTAATGAAAGAAGAATAATTTAATGATGCCAGTCGTTAGCTATCATAATGCACTAATTAATAATATCCACTGCCTGCGCCAATACGGCGAAAATGTTTTTAATGATTGTTCATATTGGTGTAAATACTACAAAGACGATTCCATTTCCACATTAACTATATCACCATCTGGATACGCACCTACTTGAACAAGGTAGGTCCATATCCAGTCACCAAGCTAATGTGGAAGGCGGTCGATACGAGTTTTATCTTACTTGGAGAATCTGATGGACTTCTGAGATACCTAAAACTTATCAATATTTAATGTGAAGTAGCCGTAGTTTTATTTTTATTATAATTTATGCATCATGCGGGGCAAAGATACAAAACCCTATTTGAACGAATATATTGACCACAACGCGTTTTGGCTCTTAATTTTTATCGGCAACCCGAAATTCGTGCAGTGGTTCTGGCCATAATGGCCACAACGCGTTTTGGCTATAACGGTATTTCAAAACTTGACCATAACGCGTTGTGGTACCTAATCGCAAAAAGTAGTTAGTTAAATTAGTTGATGCAGACAAACTGACATGAACTAAACGCAAAGTCAATAAAATGGGGCGGAAGAAAATTAATATTTGGACTAGGATATGATCCAAAAGGATAAGCTCGCATAGACCAACTGCATTTTAAATGATGATCAATCAACATGATTATGAAAAATAAAATGCACTTAGGTTAACTTGAGGGCATTACAAAATAGTTGGCATATTGACACAAGATCTTATTTAAAAGTGGTTCCAAATATCTGCTCTGAATTGTAAGCCCCGCCGCCGAGACCAACATCTGTTTGCATCAACTAACATTTGGATCAAAGGGCATTCTGATGTGTAGTTACAGCAAGTGGTTCGACCACTCTGAAGGACATCTTATTTTGCCTCTACGCTTTATGGCCATACTTGCAGGTGCCACGAGCCACGACATGAAGTTCGAGAGATTGTGGATGAGCTTCAAGAACCAGACGCGTTCGGGTCGTTCCTTTTTGTTCAATGGGTGTAAGGCTAGGCTAGGTTTTTAGTGCACCATTTCGCTAAACATACATCAAGCCATAGTTTGGTGTATGGGTACGTACATACGTTACGTACTCCTGGAGTAGTTGAGGAGTGCGTTGGCACCACTATATTTGTTACAAAGTGACACAGTATAGGAAGCCGCTGGCGACCGATCGATTAGCGTAGCTTGCTTACAGAAGATGGATGCGATGCGTAGTCGTGTTATGAATGTGATGTCGTTTCCAGGACCACCAGTGGAAGTGGGGGTTACCATGTACGTGCTGTCCATCAGCTCTCTGTCGGAAGTGCAAATGGTACCTAGCTAGCAGTACTATTCTAAGTAGTAAGAGGTCACGTGGGCATGTCGGCATGGGGCACGTGGCACGTGGCACCGCACCGCATGAGGAGGCACCGGCGCCGGACGGCCGCCGGACGCCGCCGGGCGGCCGCGCCGCGCTCTCCGGATCGAACTAGTACTACATGTGGGCTTGCTTGCAGGTCCGCCGGTGGAGGTGGGCGTCACCATGTATGTGCTCTCTATCAGCTCCGTGTCGGAAGTGCTCATGGTACTGGCCCCAGTCCTCGCACCTCTCGCGCCGCACCAGTAGCAGCCCCAGACGCGAGGCTGCGAGCATGTCGCGTTTCATGGATCTGTTCGCTTTCGTATTGTTTCCTAGTGATCTTGTCGATGACTGGTAACGCTCGTGTTGACTGTGGCATTACTGTTGTGAACTGATACAGACGCACCGAGCGCCGCGCTCCGGCTGCCCCTTCCACGCGGCTCCACCACGCCACTCTGCTTCCAGCGAGCGCATTCAATAAACACGAGATACAACTGTAACGTGACACGAGTCAATAAGCTGATTGGCTACGCAGTCTGTCGAACCAACGTCTCCATCGAGCGAACATTAGGCCGCACGTCGTTGGTGACGAGACTAGCACTACTAGCAGTAAGCTGACCTCTTGTTCATCAACATTCCGTACAAAGCTAAGTGTAACCACCGACGTGCGTCGACAATACTTTAGTTTAGCTCATTCAGTAAAGGATCCACTCTAGAAAGCAACCGACTATGGCGAGAATCAAGAAAATAGGCATTTTTAACCGACTTCAAAAAAAGGAGGAGGTTCTCAATCCGGTTGTTTTTCGGGTTCCGTACCTCAAAAGGAAAAAATGGAACCCATATAGGATTACTTTGTTGTCCGTCTGTCTGTCTGTCGAGTCCCTTTATCTCGGGAACGCATAGAGGTATCGAGTTGAAATTAAAACCATTTACTCAGGTCTACAGTCCCTTGAAGCTATGAAAAAATCAAAGTTCTAAGTTAACGTAAAATAAAGATACGGCCGTTTATGCCGCAAAAAACGTATATTTCGATACTCAAGGGAATCAAAATGTATAGAGTACTTCCCGTTGACCTAGAATCATAAAATTTGGCAAGAAGCTAGGTCATTTAACACAAGTAAAGGAAAAAATCTTCAAACCGTAAATTTGTAGTTAAAACGTTCAAAATCTAGTCGCAATCTCATCCTCAGCGACAATCAATATTAAAAACTTGTCAAAAATGTAGGAAAATTAGAGGTATTTTTAACCGACTTCCAAAAAAGAGGTTCTGTATTCGACCCGTATGTAGTATGTATGTTTGTATGTCCGCGATTTTCTCAAAAACTAATGAACTAATTTTGATAATTCTTTCACTAATGGGATCTACATACTTTCAGGAAGGTTTTAGTGTTTAATACATTATGTAATTATTCTTATGTACGATGTTATATGCATAAATGTACTGCATCTCCGGCATTTCTATGCGAATTTTGATGATTCTTCTAGTCGGTGTCTTCAATTATTCAATGCACTAGTGTTATTTGAATTTGTGTGGAGTAGGTACAACTAAAAAGTGAAAAAAAAAAACATTTTTACAAAAAAAACAACCGACTTCAAAAAAAAACTACTAAGTAATAAAATAACTTTAATTTCGGAAGTCGGTGGCAAACAACGAAAATGCGGAACCAACGACACCGACTTCCGAAATTAAAGTTATTTATTACTTTGTAGTTTTTTTTTTAAGTCGGTTGTTTTTTTTGTAAAAATGTTTTTTGACAGATTGAGACCGAGATACGAGAATTGCCCCTTTGGTATTTTACTTGAAATTCGCGCTATGAACTACTGTGCACAATTTGTTTGAGAACCGCGTAGCGGTTACGAAAATAATTCGTAGACCCTTCACGCGTAGCGATCTACGGTCTACGAATCTTTGCAATATCGTGTGAGGTAAATTCCAACTGCTTGCAGTGTAGGTTCTAGGAAAGTTCTAGATGGGTCCACCACTTACCCAGTGTTGAGGAAGAATCCTCCGAACAGCACGAAGGGAATGATGATGGGCGGGCCCACTGATGCAGCCATGTTAACGCTGTTCACACGATATCAGGTAACCTGTTCGAGAGAATATATGATTCAATGACATATAAAACAGAAGCTGTAGGTATATCAAACTGTAGGTAGATTACAGTTGGTATTGATTACGAGAATCTTTTAGAATAGGCCTTTTTAGTTTTTACACGACTGCCCAAAAAAAGGAGTGTTATGTTTCAGGGTTCATGATGTGGTTCATGTATGTTTGTGAGTTTCTTTATTCCAGCATAACTTCTAAATGACTTAACCGATATCAATGTATCGTTAGAAGCGTTGCATTATGCCGGGTAACATAGGCTGCTGAAAATTAAAAAAATATATAATGGGGGAGTTCATGAAAAAAAACGGAATATTTATTTTTTCATAAATATCTGACTACGTAAACTATCATCGTCTAGAGCTTGCTTAGTACATAACCAAAATATATAACAGTAGTATCTATTCAATATGCATTCGTTCACTAATAACATAACACAAGAAATTAAATAAGTAAATATAACAGTAGGTACATTCAATACCCCATACCATAGCAAACATATTTAAAAAAACATAGGCTTATTCGTTTCCACGCTTGCTTCTTGAAGACAAAATCTATATCTATACTAATATTATAAATGCGAAAGTTTGGATGTTTGAATGGATGGATGGATGTTTGTTACTCAATCACGTCAGAACGGCTGAACGGATCTTGATAAAATTTGGTGCAGGGGTAGATTGTAGTCTGGAATAACACACAGGATACATTGTTTATCCCGGGAGTATGTTCCCTCAGGATAGTGTTCGATATTCACGCGAGCGGAGCCGCGGGCGGCAGACAGTAAGTAATATTAGCACTACAAGGTATGAAATAAAAAATAAACATTAAAAACAAGCTAAGTAAATGATTTTAGTGCTGAATGGGCACAAGAACAGAATAGAAAACTTTTATTTCAGACAGGAGTCCATTTAGTAACAATTTTACTTATCTGCTAGTGTTCGTAGGTTACAGACACACATAAACAATTACAATTCAGCGTGGAGCTGCATCCACCTCCGCAACATCGGGCAAGCCCACCGATCTGCGAACACACTGAATACTGTTGGTTTCAAACTTTCTGTCAGCTATACTCACAGAAAGTCGAAATTTTGGATTTGTAAGGTACTTACACAAAAGTTTCTAACTCCGGCACTATCGATAGACGATCTGAAAGTATAATAACAATAATCACAAGGGGCCCGCTATAGAAATGTTACTTTCATATATCTATGGGGCCCGCTATAGAAATGTTACTTTCATATATCTATGGGGCCCGCTATAGAAATGTTACTTTCATATATCTATGGGGCCCGCTATAGAAATGTTACTTTCATATATCTATGGGGCCCGCTATAGAAATGTTACTTTCATATATCTATGGGGCCCGCTATAGAAATGTTACTTTCATATATCTATGGGGCCCGCTATAGAAATGTTACTTTCATATATCTATGGGGCCCGCTATAGAAATGTTACTTTCATATATCTATGGGGCCCGCTATAGAAATGTTACTTTCATATATCTATGGGGCCCGCTATAGAAATGTTACTTTCATATATCTATGGGGCCCGCTATAGAAATGTTACTTTCATATATCTATGGGGCCCGCTATAGAAATGTTACTTTCATATATCTATGGGGCCCGCTATAGCTAGACACTTCATAAAAACGTCATTCAATCAAAAACTCGTGGTACCTACAAAATATATGTTATTTATTTTCTTTAGGTATAAAATAACGTCTTTATGAAAAGCTATCACTGATAAATCTCGTTGGGGCCTGCCAGATAGACTCACATCGCTGTGTGCCCGCTGAGTGAAGTAAGTACTTACTTAATACATTATAATATTTACTGTACAATTAAACCCCCATTTTGCCCAAAAGTGGATAACTGAAAACCAATATTTTCATTGCAGTCGAGGGTCGGTTCCTTGGAACAGTTCTTTACAGGTCCCCCGACTTCGCTATCACGATAAACGGCCAAGTCTCATATTTTGACCAACGTGTAGAGTTTGTGAAGTTAGGGCTTGTAGAGTTAGAAGCTTGGCTCTACATGAGATCTAATAACTTTTGACAGTGCGAGCCACATGGTCTCGTCTTGGCAACATTTTACATGAAATTGTTTTTCGTGGGATACCTTTTTTATTTAGTAATAAAACGATATTAAACGCACAAGGGCCACGATAGATTATATATTATTATATGATAGATTGCTTATTATCTATCTATACTTATAATAAATCTGTAGAGAGGTCAATTCTGTACATGAAATATATTTCCAAAATAACTATCAGCGGGTGATTAGTGATCGATACTGACGCCAAAATTGCAATCAGTAAAATTTTTGTCTGTCTGTCTGTATGTTCTTTATAGAAACAAAAACCACTCGACGGATTTCAACGAAACTTGGTACAATTGTTCTTCATACTCCTGGGCAGGTTATAGTATACTTTTCATCACGCTACGATCAATAGGAGCAGAGCAGTGAAGGGAAATGTTGGGAAAACAGGAGAACTTACTCCATTTTTGAAGCTTCCGTCGCGTGTGCAGCCTTAATGGTTAAAGCTACACAGAAATCATGTATGATGGAAATGTTCTCCTTAAAATAATATAAAAAAAAAATATTCCACGACAGCAAATGTCTATCTTTTATGGTTGACTCACAATAATACGTGTAACTCCCGATAGCTTAGCAGTTCGGAGCTTTCTGATTATATTTGTCTACTCTTACGTTTATAACACTCTCACTCATCCCTAATTAAAAAATGTTAACATTATTACCTATTTAATAAAAAAATAATCATAGAAATCGGTACAGAAACACCAAAGTTATACATGAAATACGCTAATAAATAAACCATCGCGCGTGAATACTGAATCATGCTATAAGGATTATTTTTGTGTAACGGTCGCCGCGCTCGACGCGGCTCGCGGCGGGAGGTATAAAAGGGCGGGGGATCCAAACGCGAACTTCACACCGTCCAGCAGTTCATGAAGCGCCTCGCCAAGCGTTTCTTCGACTCTGCTATAAAGCACCCCAATTGCCCTGATTGCGGCGGCTTCCCGATATACTCCCTCCCGCATAAGTAGGATTCGCCGACCAAGGCATACCCTCACCATCCCCGACGACGCCACTACCCTCTTACAGGAGAGCAGGAAAGCCACCAGCACCATTAAGAGACACAAAACACGACCCGACAACCGTCCTTCCGTCCTCGCCGTCGAGGACGCCCGTCGCGACGCCCCGTAAATTCTCCTCCCCGACCCTTGCTCGAGCCAGCCCGCGCCGCTGAGCCTGTATAGTATTAAATTCGCCCCTAAATAATTCCGATCCAGCCTGTCCCTTGCTGCCCCCCCCAGCGACGCCCTAAGCCGAGGTCCGTACCCCACAGGGGGTGCCCTTAGCGTGTAGTCGCTTAGTTTTTAAGTTTTTTTAAGCCCTGGCTGGAGGCCTTATTTTTGAGGCATCCACAGGCAAGCCCAGTTAAGCAGACGACAACCTCATAGGTTGAACTGCGAGATGCCATTCCCAAAAAAAAAAAAACGCGAACTTCATACAAAGTTGATACGACAGAGGGGCTTTCCTTTAAACTGCCTATACTAGGTACCATTATCAAGCTCTGTACCAAAAATAAATTAAATAGGAGCAGTAGTTTAGTCGCAAATGATTTTTTAAGTTTTGGCCCCGTTTGAACACGATGTATCTTTCATAACAGCTGATTATGTCTAACGCATAGGTCATGCACCTTAAAACGATAAATCTTCTACAATACGTTGTTGCCGCTCTGACGCAAGTCACAAGAACAACCAAATTCACAAAAAAGTTGGGAATGCAAAAACAAGGAAGCAATAAATACACACACTTGCACTTTCATTACAAGGGTGACAATCATAGCAAAACATCCCGCGCGTAAAAGAAATAGAAATAGGTCAGTGTGTTGCTATTGTATCCTAGATCCTTGGGGAAAAAACTTGTTTTTTCAGTGCGCCGACGCCACCCTTTCGGAACGTGCGTTATGCGACACGGAAGCTCAGTCCTGCGCCCGCTTTTGTTTTGTCGAACTCGCGCGCTGACAATAAAATTATTATTGTGATAGGACACTAAATAAGTTTAAGACAGTATTTCTTTTTTTTATTGTGACAGGACACATAACTTGGGATTATTATTATTTAGTGTTAGTGTTTTTTTTTGTGATTGACTGTTTTTTATTGTGATAGGACACGTAATTATACTTTGGTTGTGTGTGTGTAATTAAAGTGTCAAACAATGCCTCGTGTAACTTACACGGCGTCAGACACTGACATGATTTTAATTTACGGTGAATGCCGTGGAAACGCAGCTTTAGCTCTGCGAACGTACAGAGAAAGGTATGGTGACAGCCGCAATTGCCCTAGGAACGCCCGCACCATACAATTGGCAGTACAAAGAATACGGGAAAATAAAAGTATAGTGCCGCAACAGGAGCGAGTGCCACCGCGGCAAATACCCGCTGCTTGGGAAGAACGAATTTTAGACCATTTTTCCCGCAACCCGACAACAAGTCTCCACAGAGCCGCCCAGCAGTTTAGAGTTTGCCATAGAACCATCCACAAGGTTCTAAAACGTAACAAACGCAAACCTTATAAATATCGGAAGGTGCAAGCTTTGTTATCGAGAGACTTGCCGGTCAGGAACAGTTACTGCCAATGGCTACTAAATAAAACGACCGAAGACCGTCACTTCTTAAACAACGTAATATGGACCGATGAGAGTACTTTTACTCGGAACGGCATCTGGAATCGGCAAAACCTCCGGTACTGGAGTTTGGAAAACCCACATGTGTTTCGAGAATCTGAACACCAGTACAGATTTTCTCTCAATGTGTGGGCTGGTATGCATAATAATAATATTATCGGCCCTGTTTTTATTGACGGCACCCTTACAGCGGCGAAATTTTTAGATTTATTAAGTGGTCCTTTGGCCGAGTACACTGACCAACTGCCTTTAGCCGTTCATCGCAAGTTGTGGTACCAGCTGGACGGTGCGCCTCCACATTCTGTGACGGCTTCCAGGGAGCGGCTCACAGAAATGTTTGGGCAGCAATGGATCGGTCGATTCGGACCTGTTCGGTGGCCACCACGATCTCCGGACCTCACTCCCATGGATTTCTTTTTGTGGGGGTACATTAAGGGTGAAGTGTATGCCTCAGAGGTACATACAATTGTTGAACTAAAAAATAGGATTATTTTAGCATTTCACAAATTAAAGTGCTTAGCGACGGACAGTGATTTAATTAGAAAAATAAATAACAATATTCTCCGTCGGTATGATTTGTGCATTAATGTGAATGGAGGACACATCGAGAATTTAAAAATTTAGTGTTTCTGTTGTGATTGTTGTTGTGCGCGTACTTCAAAACCTTACCTAACACCCCGCGCCACCGCCAGCGCCGGCCGGCCGCCCGCCTCGACACGAGATAAACACATGGGCCGCACTTGGCGTGCGCGCGACGTTGCCACTTTGTTACGTAAGTATCTAAGGTCTGTCAAATTTATTTACAAAGGGTGTTGCGTTTTACTCTGATTTGTAAGCTATTTAGTTTGTATGAAAAAAAAAAAAACTCATTTTTGGTGCTTTTTATTTTTATACCGTATCGAATTAATACTAAACACGTATAGTATACGTAGTGTAATTTAATGCCCCTCTGTCATATCAACTCTGTATAATATTTGGCTGTTGATGCGAGTAGACGTTCCGAGCATTCGACCTTATTGACAGACAATATTGTTTATCAGCGCGACTTTTAGTCTTTAAATTAATTTAGTTTTCTTTTGTTGTTATTTTATAAAATAGGTATTAGTTATTTTGGTAGTGTATTATATTCGTTTAAATTACAAATTATTAATAGTTTACATTTTATTTCTTTTTAGGTGAAGTAGTAATTTCGTTGTATAGGTACTTAAGCCTCATGTGAACGTGATCTAAACAATATTACCAATACATTAACTTAATAACACACAAGGAATTACACACTGACGGAGTTGCGGGCACAGCTATCTATATCAGTGGCGAAGGGTGAATTTATGACAGAGGTAGGCCGGAGCAAAAAAAAAATACCAAAAGAAAATTACAATGATGAATTGACTATAGAGTGGTTATGTTCTGAATTTTCGAAGGGAAGCCGGCGGGAATCGAGTTGTATGGTGCCTTCGCCACTGATCTATACCTATATATGTATATAAAACTCTTCCGTTACTGAGTGACTGACAGACAACGCACAGCCGAAACTACTGGCAGTAGAGAGCTGAAATTTGGCATGTGTGTTTGTTGGGAGGATTAGGCTACCACTAAGAGAGGATTTTTGGAAATTCCCTCCCAACGGGGAGAAAAGGGGGATAAATTGTTTTTTTCCGGAATTCATTATTCCACGCGGACGAAGTCGCAGGCAAAAGCTAGTAAATAAATAAATAGATAACTTTAATTTTTTTAAATAACGCGAAACTATTATTATTTTGGTTCGTGAATATCGAATTTTATCCTGTCACTGATATTTACATAGCAAGTAGTGTTGAAAAATAACTTAAATTTCGGAAAATAACTGTAAGTTCGGAAGTCGGTGTCGTTGGGTTCGCATTGTCGTTGTTTGCCACCGACTTCCGAAATAAAGTTATTGTTCACTTTTAAGTTGTAGGTACTTACCCCAAAGATTTGTATAACACTATTGTATCATTGAAGCTAACTCAAATACTACGCAAGTAAAGTTAATAACATTTATATGGGACCACTCCTGAGGCATACCATATCCATTAAAAAAAGAATTTTTGAAATCGGTTACAATTGTCGGAATTATCGCGTAACAAACACACAAAAAAAAACATACAGTCCAAGAGAACCTCCTCCTTTTTGAAGTCGGTTAAAAAGATGTTATAGAATAATTATGAGTATTGTATAGGTAACTGTACAAGTAAGAAATGAATACTATACGTAATGTTATACATAATAGGAAGTGTATTTAATTAATTAATTTGATATTCTTTGAAATTATTTAATTTGCAATTATAATATGGAATAAAACGCACCCGGTAACCTTGATCATTTTGCTAAGACATACAATGTTGACCTAGTGCAACATCCGTCCCTAGACCGCGTAAATGATTTATGCTGGTATAAGTTTAAAAGTTACGGTAACGTGTTTCGTAATCTTTGCAGTTCAGCTAAAGCAGATTTGTCATGAGGATTATTAAACAACTTTCTTTGATTAAGTTCACAAATTGCAACACCCTGCAAACTTATTACACGAGTTAAGGCCACGTAGGCTTGGCCGTTTGCAGAAGTACTTCTTCCCAAATAAACGACAGCCTTATCTACGGTAGTACGGTGGTTGCTTGTAAGTCATGGACAGTAACAGCGCAGCTCACCAAGATATGAAACATTATTCTTTCTAAATGGCCGCTCCCTCTAAGACCTTGATATGTCAAACTTTGTGACTCTATTGGAATCCATCCGTGTTCTTTAAAAAGAATGAAATAAAAATAAAATTAAAAATTTTAAGTAACCCCCGACAAATAAAAACTAAAAAGTAAAAAAAAAAATGTTTCTCACGACCTTTTAACTATTCGTATTGGTCGCCACGTCGAGGGGTCGCTAAGTGAAGAAGTTTAATTAATTATCTACATAGGTGTAAAGGCGCAGGACCACTGCGGCGCACGGATTAAGCTTCGCTTTGCAAGAAAATGTAGATACCTATGTTTGTGTCCACTGCAAACCACGGACACGCTACCATCAATTGATGTCATTAGTACATGCGTGGCTTGCTCGAATATGGCGCTCACATAGCTCAACGCTGTCAACGCCATGCACGCTGTGCATGCGGTACACACTATACACGACTATGTACAACCGTATCGCAGCACAGTGCGCCGCGGTGGGCACGCTACAGTTGTAGGTACACAGTTGTGGGGTGTAGTGGGTACTGCAGTACCTACCCACGTTATCAAACAAATTAATGTTTTTTTTTGTGTCGGGGTTACATACTTAAAATTTTTAATTTTATTTTTTAATCACACGAATTTGAGGGCTCCGGAGGCTCGCAGTGAGGATGCGCGCGGTCCACTTTTGACTCACTGGATAATTTATTTTTGCCTTTCCACGATCAATAGCCGCTGTGCACTCCGCGACGCTCACGCCTGCAAACCCATGATAGTCAAACGCAGCTGGAAGTATGATTGAAAATATTGAGGGTGTTTATTGTTCCGTATGTCGTACATCGAATTGGTGGTGGAGGTTGCCGAAGTGGCAGCTGTCCGGCCGCGCGCCCCTACTGTACTACTAGGTGTCTACAGTTTGAGCATTAGCACCGATGATTACTTACAAATATAAACTTGTACTAGTTTTCCCCTCTTTCTGTCTTTAATAATCTAATTGTGGTACTTTATTTGTGTAATATAAGCGTCATTGTGTGAACACTGAAACGCTAAGGACAGCGGCGCAGCGCCGCGGCCCGCGCGCACGCAGCGAGCGCGGTGTCGCGGCACGCGCACCACGCGTCCACGAGACGACGCGCGCACGCTAACACAGCACCCTTTATGTTCACCACACCACACTACACACAACATTGAATACTATGCAGTCATTCTGTGCCAACTAGGCCCCCATGAGTAGTTTAGCAGGTAGCGGAGAGGCGCAGCGTGTTGGTGCCGCGCGTGCCTACTTAATGGCTCTTTCGTGAGTTTCGTGACTTGCCCGCTTGGAACTTAACTAGTTCAGTGCTGTTATACATTTACAGAATTATCATAATCGTTCATATTTTCATAAAAAATTAGCTCAAGTCAGTGGGAATTTATGTGGCCATTTTACTTCGGCATTAAACTCTGGAATAAAAAAAAATAGGTAGGTGAGAACATAGATTATTCTGCTAGAACTGATGCGTTAGTGAACGTCTCTCACGCACTGACGTGGCACCGCGCCGCGCACTCGCGCGTCGGTCGGACGCTCCCGTGTCGCCTCTGTAGCTCTACTACTTAGGTCATGTTCAGGCACTTGTACGCGACCTGCAGCCCGCGCCCGGATTGCGTCTTGTATGTGCATCCATGTGCTCCACACTCTGACGTCTAACAACACTGCGTGCACTTTTCACTCTTAGTAAACTAACTGAAGCTTGTCGCTCTGTTTTGTGTATTCGATGTTGTACAGTGTTTAACTCTTAGTATAGTATGTTACAGTAAAGTATGTTGCACCGGTCTTGTTCCACTGTGTGTGGTCGCGAGCACGCGTGCACTCGCAACTGCTGCTGTAGCGCGCCGCCCCATACTATAACGTGCGATGTCTCTCCCTCAGGACTTCACGTTGGATTTTTACTTCAGACAGTTTTGGACGGACCCGCGGCTCGCGTACAAGAAGCGCGCCGGCGTGGAGACGCTGTCCGTGGGCTCCGAGTTCATCCGCAACATCTGGGTGCCCGACACGTTCTTCGTGAACGAGAAGCAGTCGTACTTCCACACCGCCACCACCAGCAATGAGTTCATCCGCATCCACCACTCGGGTTCTATCACGCGCAGCATACGGTGAGTGTGCGGTGAGTGCGCAGTGGGGACCGCTCCCCCTCCCGTCCGCGCACTCCTCGCTCACGTCTGTTGCAGGCTCACAATCACCGCCTCCTGCCCCATGAACCTGCAGTACTTCCCCATGGACCGGCAGCTGTGCCACATCGAGATCGAGAGCTGTAAGTGTCCCCTTTGTTCCGTTCAGCGCCAGACTTACTTCACCGTGTCTGAACCGTACCTAATTACTACTGCCGTCCTTACGCTGCACGTTGGCAAGTTGTTTGAGTACCGTCCTACCGTCCGATGTGCCTTGACGCTGACGCTCTAAGTACTACGACAACTTTGTGTTTTTGTATTTGATTAATACCACTTTGTAACTTTTCGTCTAGGGTGAGACGAAGGCGACCAGATTAATCGGAATAATGTATTCAAAAACTGTTTTAAGCGAAATATGTAATTTTGACAGATTTAAACGTTCGTCAGAAGCTACCGTCTCACAGATGATAGAAAAATAGTAACGTACTTATATGATGTACACCGATGTTCGTGTGTGTGTGTTGTGATCACGGAGCAACCCTCGACCGGCCGTGTGCACACGACGCCGCGCACGGCACCCGGCTTGCGTCGTGTCGCGCGCACCGCACGGCCGCGACGCCCTCCGCCTACAGCACCCGCGCGGGCAGGACCTGACACACGTCGCTCCGGCGCGACGGGGCACGGCGCCACGCACTCGCCCGCACCCCGCACCCCATACCCCGCACCCCGCCGGCACACGCACGCACCGCATGGCCCCCCTCCTGACTCCTAGCCGCACTGCATGCGCTTCACCTACGAGTACACCGCATCCACCCATCACCAAGCACGTAGTAGCGCACGGTAGTGACGAGGATATTTTTCTATCATCGGGCCGGGTCGACTCGAGCGGCGGGGCCGTCGCCGCGTCGCCCGGCTCGCCTCGGCGCCAGTGGGCCGCGTGCTCGGCGCGTCGCTTCGAGGCGCGAGTGATAGCGTTTTGTGTTTGGCATGTCCCCGGAGTCGGATACACGATGACCGACATACTGTACGTTTGGAAAGACGGCGCATCGAGTGTCGGCATGAGCAGCGAAGTGCAGCTGCCGCAGTTCCGTGTGCTCGGCCACCGGCAGCGCGCTACCGTCATCACGCTCAGCACAGGTAACCGCTCAGTAGTCGCGTCGCCCCGCCCCGCCGCGCCCGCGCCCCGCACCCCGCGCCCGCGCCGCGCGACACGACCGCCGGACCGCGCGCGATCCGTCCGACACGCGACCGCGTCGAGCTGTCCCGCGCCTTACCCCTCTTTGCGCCGCAGTCGGCTACACCATGCGGGACATCCGGTACAAATGGAACGAGGGGCCCAACTCGGTGGGCGTGTCTAACGAAGTGTCGCTCCCGCAGTTCAAGGTGTTGGGCCATCGCCAACGTGCCATGGAGATATCTCTCACAACAGGTGCGAACACTTCCTTAACTTTAATAAAGTAACGCATGATTGCGTGTTCATAAAGTGCTCTTCCAGTAGACTTAGTTTAGTCTGACGTTTTAGACTCTCATTGTGTTAATCAAGTTCTGTACTCTACCACCGACCACTCAGGAAACTACTCCCGCCTGGCGTGCGAGATCCAGTTCGTGCGCTCGATGGGCTACTACCTCATCCAGATCTACATCCCGTCCGGCCTCATCGTGATCATCTCGTGGGTGTCGTTCTGGCTGAACCGCAACGCCACGCCGGCGCGCGTGCAACTGGGCGTCACCACCGTGCTCACCATGACCACGCTCATGTCTTCCACTAACGCGGCGCTGCCCAAGATCTCTTACGTCAAGTCCATCGATGTGTATCTTGGCACCTGCTTCGTCATGGTGTTCACCAGTCTGCTGGGTGAGTCTGTGCGTGCTGTGCGTCTGCGACCCGATCACCCGACCGACCTCCGGCCGCGTCTATAACCGGATCGTTCGCTTTCAGAGTACGCGACGGTGGGGTACATGTCCAAGAGAATACAGATGAGGAAACAGCGCTTCGTCGCGATACAAAAGATTATGTCAGAGAAGAAAATGCCGGCGGAGTGCGCGCCGCCTGCGCCGTGGGACGCGCACTCGCTGAACAAAGGTGGCAGCCTGGGGCGCGGCGCCCCCCCGCCCCCGCGCCACTCGCTGGGCAGCGCAGGCGCGCCCCCGCCCCCGCCGCGCCACCACCACCCCTCCATGGACCGCTGCGGCCGCCACCTGCAGGAGGTGCGCTACAAGGTGCGCGACCCCAAGGCGCACTCCAAGGGCGGCACGCTCGAGAGCTCCATCGAGGACCCCCCCGCGCCGCCGCTGCACGCGTTGCAGCCCACCAAGGTACCGCACCAGCTGTCCCTCGTTCGCTTGACTCATAATAATATACATAACAAAACTTTAACTGGCGATGATGTGGTTGCAGGACTACGGCAAGTTCCTGGGCATGACGCCGTCGGACATCGACAAGTACTCGCGCATCGTGTTCCCGGTGTGCTTCGTGTGCTTCAACCTGATGTACTGGATCGTGTATCTGCACGTGTCCGACGTGGTGGCCGACGACCTGGTGCTGCTGGAGGAGAACAAGTGAACGTCGCCGCTCTCCCCGCACGCCCCGCACCCGCACCGCTACACGCTCGTGTACATAACTCATGTAATATAGTATCGATTAGCAAAACGCTAGTGTCACGACCCCTCGTAGACTTTACTGACGGTACTTTAGTTATAGATAGGAACTCGAACGACTTGTACAGAAATTGTAAATAAGACATAATATATAATGGTGTCGGTGCCGGTGAAACATACGTCATGTACTATATGTACTATGTATAGTAGGTACACGCTCAATGTTAATAATATACTTAATTAAATTAAAATAACATAGAACGCAGCACGCGTAGCATCACCACTTCTATCTCTACTCTACAAAATATGCTTAACTTTAAAATTAATTGAATGAACTACTTATAAAAATAATGGTTTACTTATACATTATAATAAACTTTAGTGTACGGGCACTGATCGTATTGTGTTGTGTTACTACTGTTACTAGGAGATCATAGGATGCATGAGCGAGCGAAGCGAGCTCGGCACTTGGGGCACTCCGTCTCGGACAGGATAGGTCCAAGGGGTGACGGGGGCTGAAGTGAGCGAGCAAAGCGAGCGAACGAGCCCCCGTCATCTCCTTCGTGTTAGGTTCCTTTAAACCCTGTAGACGGAAATAGGGGCCCCGCGAAGCGGGGCTTCGTCGACTACATTATTGCTTGTAAACCAACTTAGACCCGCCATTGGAGTTGGTTTTCAACACAGTTATAGTGCAAACCATTATTTTTGTAGGTATTTTAATTATGTTTGTATAAGAAAAATATTACTTTAAAGTGTATGTCGGATTTTGCCAAGACATCAGAAGTAAAACTAATACATAAATTTATTTCAATCGAACAATCAGTTATCTTAAATCTTTAAAATACAGAAATTAAATTAATTCATTATTAAATAACTAATAATGACATTGAGGGCGGTCACATAGGGCAGTACTGACTGTCAGGGACAGTGGTCCATGCACCCACCGCAATAAGGACAGTACTAGTTGTCAGAGACAGCGTTCCACATCCAATAATCGGGCAGTACTGACTGTCGAGAGACAGTGGTCCGTGCACCAAGACGCATCCATTGGAAATGCGTGCAGACTCAACCGCGCAGCTCCTTATAAAGGCTGGTCGCTAGTGGGGGGGAAACGTTACAATATTTTACTGGATTGGATACCAAGTCCTTTAGGCCAAATGATCGATAGAGTGAATGATTTATATATGATTCGTCCGGTGCACGTTCCACTAGCGCCACCTAGTCGCCGTCTCTTGCAGCTGCTAGACAATATGGCTGCCGTCATGTATATGTATTTATTTTGTTTTGGTTCATGTTTATTACAGTGATAATATTAAATTATAGATGTATTATTATGTTAAAGTGCTGTTAAACAATTTTATAGCTGTTTTATTCAAATTTAAAGTGCTATTAAATACATCGTGTTTTTTTGTCTTGTTCGTTTCTTCCGTATCTACGGGAGTCATGCTACGTGTGCTGGACTCATCGACATTTATCTAGATAATAAGAGCTAGGTGATGCACATACGTTAATGTTGCTATTCACATTTTGAATAACTTAAGTTGTATTGAGTATAAAAACTGAACCTTCTGAATCAGATGGATATGATTGCAGAATCTTGAACTCGTACGGTTTTCCTCATCATGCTAATCATCATCTCTCGCATGATGTGCGTGTGTGCGTTGACTTGACGTTCCATTCTAGAATAAAACCAAACACGTCCAATAACTATTCAAACCAAATATAATAATATTTAAGTACAAATGTCTTTATTTCCAACAATTATAAATTGTCATTAAGTATAATCATTTTGACAAAGAAGCTTCTAATAACTTTTTGACATATTTAAGAGAATTATGTTAAGTTTGCCATTGAATTCATCCCAAAACCAATGCTTGAATATTAATGTTCTACTAAGGTAATAAACTTAACTAAATCCGCCGGCGACGCTTAGATGGCGTCAGGACGTCTCGGAGAGGCGAGCACTTCAAGTTATTTCGCACCTTTCATGCTAAGAGTCAGAACTCATGACATGAAGCATGCCGGCTGGCGGGTGACACGACTCGGCTCAGTAGAGGCTGCAGCCCTGCAGCCGTCCGCTCGCCCGCCGCGCCGGCGCCGGCACCGCTCACCATTGTAACGTACTCAGAGCATAATGAATATAATGTTAAGTTGATAACGTCATAGATTTTATTAACTAGAACGAAACTGTTAAGTATTGTAAAGTTACAAATATTACTAATAGGTAAGCACGGTAAGGCACACGAGACTATTTTGCATTCACATGCAATACGTTCGTCTTGTAATAAAGACTAACATAACATAACGATGACGTTGTTTTATTTCATTCAAAAGCTGCAACTTTATTAACCACTTTGCTCGACTAGATTTTGACATAAGTAATGACATATTAGCTGACTCGACGAGATGTTGCGAATTACGTCATGAAATTTAGGATTTTACTCGCAACTTTCTGCATTCGAATTTGTTAAGAAAAAACCTTTTTACAAAAAAAAAACAACCGACTTCCAAAAACAAAACACTACAAAGTGAAAAATAACTAATTTCGGAAGTCGGTTCCGGTTTCTCGTTTTTTGACACCAAGCTCGGCTGTTGGATAGTCAATAGTTGAACAGTGTAAAAATATCGCATCTGTGGGAAAATCAATATTTGATTTCGTTCAAAAATCACGCATCTGTGGCGGTGTCAAATATTGATGCCGATATTGTATTCTTAAACGGTACCTAAACTGCTCTAACTTGCACAAAGTGTAGGGGAAAAACAAGGATGGCATAAAATCACTTCTTGTCATGTGTCTCAAACACGAACGACGGAAAAAACTTCCGACTTAAAAGAAAAACACTAGAAAGTGAAAAAATAACTTTAATTTCGGAAGTCAGTGTCGTTGGTTGTCGTGTCATTTTCGATTTTTGACACTGACTTCCGAAATTAAAGTTATTTTTCACTTTGTAGTATTTTTTGGAAGTCAGCAGTTTTTTTGTATAAAGTTTTTATTTTTTACTTTTCAGTTGTAAGCATCTACCCCACACAAATTCATATAACACTACTTGCTATGTAAATATCAGTGACAGTTAGGAAACTATTAAAACATCATCAATACAGCATATAACAAAAACCCTTTCCGATCCAATAAAGGAATACTCCTTTATCCTCCTCCTCTATACTCCTGGTTCAAAAATGTACCTAACTCAAAAAACTAAAAGTTATTGATTTTTAATTTTTATAATCAACACTGAATATGGCAAATTTTCATAAGTTGACAACACTCCACCCACTGGCAAAATCTTTTAATTTTTACCTATTTTTATTTCAAAGAACACCGCCCTACACTAACGCCACAGAATATAATATAATGATATGTTATGATATGATTACATGACATGAGATGATGATATATGCTAAAATTTGTATGTCAAAAATCACGCGCGGGGGCACGTTATCTGCGTAATGTAGTGCAGTGTGCAAATCGCCAAAGCCCTGATCTCCAACGGTCAGTTTAAGGTTGTCGTATTAAATAATGTGAACGCAGCAGGTAAGGGTTCGTTTGTTAAATCGGAGTCCGTTCGTGTTTTAATTTCGGAATTAGAATCGCGTTATGTAGGCAATGGGGATAGGTATTTTATTTTTGCCGAGAAAAATTCTTTTCTTAAAATTGCGAATATTTATCAATTAATACTGTTCGTGTATTAATTTATAAAGTCTCTCATGGTACTGTTTCAGTTACTGAGTACTAAACGGTAGTTATCTACAGACTATTGTAAGGCCCCACATCCAATTGATGTAAAATCAGACCTTCGCTCCGAGGTTCACTCCTCTCGCTCAGGTTAGGTTAGCTCAGGTTAGGTTAGCTCAGGTTAGGTTAGCTCAGGTTAGGTTAGGTTAGGTTAGGTTAGGTTAGGTTAGGTTAGGTTTTTTTTTTTTTTTTTTTTTTTTTTTTATATATAATGCGTGTTTCCTCTGACATGATCAGAGACCTTCTTTTTCTGGGGTATATTTATTTATACCTTATTTATTTCTTACTATTTACGACAACAGTTCCTTGGATTTCTTATTCTTATTTTCTATTTACTTATAATTATATTAAACACAGAATTATTGTTCTACTAATTTCTTATTTTCATGTTATCTTATATATTAAACAATATATTCTAAACGTGATTGGTTTAACACTATATTTCTTATCACCTATTATTATTAACTTTATTCTGGTTTCTTAAATTCCTTGCAAACTTGACATATTTATTTAACAAACTCAGTTTTATATGTTTATGATACATAATTTACCTTATATATGTAAAACATATCTTATTTACCTATTTCTTTTTACGACCGTCTTTACTACACTCACACAGTAATCTATAAATTTTTGCCTTAATTTGTTGTTTGCTATTATCAGATGAACATTTTCGGGTTTTATTTCGCATTCCAGTATCTGTTCTATGTCGAATCTGAGCTTCGCGTAGACTGGACAACTAAACAGGAGGTGTGAGACAGACTCGGCAACCCCCGGCTCACAAATGCACGATGGGTCCCCCTTACACTTGAACCGGTGCAAGTATTCTGAGAACCCACCGTGCCCCGTCATCACCTGAGTCGTCAAGCCTGCCGGTTTAATTTTTCTCACCATTTTATATCCTTCCACTGCGTCTGGGAGGAACATCCTAGTGATAGCTGCTGTTTGTCCCGCCTGGTAGCGTACATTCCATTCGTCAAGAGACTGCAATCGAATGTGTCTCTTGACGAATGAAATTGGACAATTATCATATTCGGGTTTTTTCCTGGAATGCAGTGCAGCCTCTTTTGCCAGTTGGTCCGCGCGCTCATTTCCCTCCACTCCAGCATGTGCTTTAATCCAGAACAAGGAAATTTCCTTGTTCTGGAGTCTACTGTCCTCGATGTTGGCTCTGGTTTCGACAGCTAGAGGGTGGAGGGAATATGGGTTTACGACCGTTTCCAAGGCAGAGCGCGAATCACTAAGAATAGCGAAACTGGGCTCGCCTCGTCGCAGGATGATTTTTGTGGCGTGACATATGGCCAGGAGTTCGGCCTGGTAAACTGTGCAGTACGATGGCAGCTTAAGTTTGACAGTTTTGGTTTCGGTTTCATTGCTCCAGAGAGACAATGCTGCTCCAACCTTGCCCTCAATCTTGCTGCCATCGGTGTAGATCGAGACTGCTTGATGCACATGGGAGTTTAACTCCTCTTGGTCCTCCAGCCTTATGAAGTCGAAGCACATATGTCTTGCCGGGTGCTGGATTTCAGCGAAGGCCAGTCTGCGCTCTACCTCTCTATCTGCTAATGCTGCCTGGGGTACTCCCCTCTTTGCCTCATACAACGATGCCGCCTCCCGGATCCGGATATCGAGAGGCAGTATCCCAGCCAGCATCAGCGCCGAGTTCAACGAAACGGTTCTGTACGCTCCACACAGCTTCTGCGCAAAGCCCCTCTGCACCGCGTTTAACTGTTTTTGAACCCCGATCTTGTTTGCTGCTTTAGCCCAGGCGCCGGCTGCGTAGGTAACGATGGGCTCCACTGTGGCCATGTAGATAATCCTGATTATGTCAGGGTGGAGTCCCCAGCTGGTCCTGGCGGCTCGTGAAAGCTGTTTATATATGTTTAGCGCCTTCTTGCATGTATTAGCCACGTGGCTGTTAAACGTCAGCTTATTGTCAATAGTGAGCCCCAGGATCTTTATCTCAGTAGACAGACCAATGTCGATCCCGCCCATGTTCAGTCGTGGTGTGTCAAACTTCAACTTCCTGGTGAGCACCATTGCGTGTGTCTTGTGTGGCGCGAACTTCAGTTTGTTTTTGTCACCCCACGCCCGAACATACGCGAGTGCGGCATTGGCCCTCCTCTCCACTTCCAGCGCCGTATTCTCAGCAAACACCAACACCACGTCATCTGCGAAAGCCTGGCAATAGTCACCCCGGCGTTCGAGTCCCTTGAGGAGTGGATCAAGGAGAAGATTCCAGAGAATTGGCCCACCAATCGATCCCTGCACACATCCCTTTTGAGTGTCCTTTATGTACTCTGCTCCGGCGTACCTCACCCGGACCTTACGGTCCTGTAGGTAGCTGTCAATGAGTCGCCGGAGGTTTACCGGACACTCTTCTTCGGCAAGTCTGATTTTGATCGCGGGCCACCAGGCGTTATCGAAGGCTCCCTCTATGTCCAATGATATTACGGTTACAAGTTTCTTGTCTTTGAGTTTTCCGTACAGATGTTGTATCATGTCATAGAGGGAGTCCTCGGTGCTTCTCTGGGGTATGAAGCCATACTGGCGGGGACTGATTCGGGGCACCAGGTACCAAGTCAGCCTTCTAACCATCATTTTCTCCAGTATTTTACCCATCACCGGCAACAGTCCAATCGGCCTATAGGACTTGGGACTGGTGTAATTGTCCTTCCCCGGTTTCCTCAGCACCACCACGGTGGCCTCTTTCCACGCTATGGGGAAGTGCGTCAGTTCCCAGCACTTATTAAATATTGCCAGATGCAGTTCCATGTCCTGGTATATTACCCGCTGGCAGATGTCGGCTGTGAAGCCGTCTACTCCGGGTGCTTTCTTGGGGTTGAAGCTCTCCGTTGCGAACCTGAGCTCCTCCGGTGTAAACGCCGGGTCATGGGTCTCATTATGGCTCCAGTCGTTTACTCGGCCAGCAAGAGCTCTGATCCGACTATGGTTTGGACTATCTTCTTCCTCTGTATCCTCCGGGTAGAATGTTTCCGCCAGTAATCTCGCAGATCCTTCCTGACCTGCTTCCCTTCCATTCCAAACCAGTGGCAGATCTTCTTGCCTCTTTGCGGTGTTCTTAATTACCCTATAAATTCCCTCCCAGACCCCTTCCCTGTTCTGTTTCTGGCAAAAACCCTTCCAGCTCTCTGTGGAGCGCTTCTTGACCTCTAATTCATATTTCTCCTTTTCTTTCAGGTACAATGCGACCACACCTTCTCTACGCGACGGCGCAGCGCATCGAATTCTTCTCTTCCTGGTAGCGACATCGTGCTTCATTGCTTCGAGTTCTTCGGACCACCACGGTATGGTAAGTGTTTGGTTTTCCTTTTTCTTAGGTATTGCTTCATTACAAGCTTCTGTTATTACTATTGTATATTTTTCGATTAACTCATCTAAATGTTCCTTGTTATTTATCTGCTGTATGTGTGCTGTATTAATTCTATTTCCTGTTTTTAATTGGTCTATTTTTTCATTAAAAACTTCCCAATTTGCTTTTTTAGTGTTGTATTTTCTGGTCGTTCTTTTAATGTTGACACCCTTACCTTTATTTAATTTGATTTTTATTATTATACCATTGTGGTCTGAGCTCGTTAGGTCTTCAGCAACCATCCATTCCTCTACCAAGTCGAGCAGGTCTTCTGTGCATAGCGTCACGTCGACACAGCTAGTAAGTCTACGTCCTCCTCTGATGGTATCGAAGGTGGGTCTGTTCCCGCAGTTGAGTACCTGAAGATCCAACTCCCCGATCATTCCTACCAGTTCGTCGCCTCTATCGTCGATGGTACTGCTTCCCCACCACGCACTTTTGGCGTTAGCGTCCCCTCCAATGATGGCTTTCTTGGGCTTTAGCTCTTTTATCATAGCTGTTATGTGGTCCAGGTATGGCCCTATGGGTAGATCAGGCTCAAAGTAGTACGAGACGGCGAGCATCTCCCACGCGCTCGTTCGCAGCATCACCACCACGATGTTGTTGGTGGTGAATCTGGGGCACTGTATGACGTCGATGTCATGATTGAAAACGACTATCGCCGCCTTGACAGTGCCCCCACTGCCGTCCGAGTTTTGGTGACCCTCGCCCCCCCGTACGACTTCATTGCCTTAATGCTACCCACATACGGCTCCTGGACTAGTGCGATGTCTATTTTGCGCTTTTTAGCCTCAAGCATAAGCTCGTTGGTCGCCAGCTGTTTGCGTTGGAGGTTAGCTTGCGCTGCGATGTATGTCTGGGTAGCTGCCGTTCGTGTAAACCCCGGGACCACCTTAGGTTAGGTTAGGTTAGGTTAGGTTTTTTTTTTTTTTTTTTTTTTTTTTTTTTTATATAATGCGTGTTTCCTCTGACATGATCAGAGACCTTCTTTTTCTGGGGTATATTTATTTATACCTTATTTATTTCTTACTATTTACGACAACAGTTCCTTGGATTTCTTATTCTTATTTTCTATTTACTTATAATTATATTAAACACAGAATTATTGTTCTACTAATTTCTTATTTTCATGTTATCTTATATATTAAACAATATATTCTAAACGTGATTGGTTTAACACTATATTTCTTATCACCTATTATTATTAACTTTATTCTGGTTTCTTAAATTCCTTGCAAACTTGACATATTTATTTAACAAACTCAGTTTTATATGTTTATGATACATAATTTACCTTATATATGTAAAACATATCTTATTTACCTATTTCTTTTTACGACCGTCTTTACTACACTCACACAGTAATCTATAAATTTTTGCCTTAATTTGTTGTTTGCTATTATCAGATGAACATTTTCGGGTTTTATTTCGCATTCCAGTATCTGTTCTATGTCGAATCTGAGCTTCGCGTAGACTGGACAACTAAACAGGAGGTGTGGGACAGACTCGGCAACCCCCGGCTCACAAATGCACGATGGGTCCCCCTTACACTTGAACCGGTGCAAGTATTCTGAGAACCCACCGTGCCCCGTCATCACCTGAGTCGTCAAGCCTGCCGGTTTAATTTTTCTCACCATTTTATATCCTTCCACTGCGTCTGGGAGGAACATCCTAGTGATAGCTGCTGTTTGTCCCGCCTGGTAGCGTACATTCCATTCGTCAAGAGACTGCAATCGAATGTGTCTCTTGACGAATGAAATTGGACAATTATCATATTCGGGTTTTTTCCTGGAATGCAGTGCAGCCTCTTTTGCCAGTTGGTCCGCGCGCTCATTTCCCTCCACTCCAGCATGTGCTTTAATCCAGAACAAGGAAATTTCCTTGTTCTGGAGTCTACTGTCCTCGATGTTGGCTCTGGTTTCGACAGCTAGAGGGTGGAGGGAATATGGGTTTACGACCGTTTCCAAGGCAGAGCGCGAATCACTAAGAATAGCGAAACTGGGCTCGCCTCGTCGCAGGATGATTTTTGTGGCGTGACATATGGCCAGGAGTTCGGCCTGGTAAACTGTGCAGTACGATGGCAGCTTAAGTTTGACAGTTTTGGTTTCGGTTTCATTGCTCCAGAGAGACAATGCTGCTCCAACCTTGCCCTCAATCTTGCTGCCATCGGTGTAGATCGAGACTGCTTGATGCACATGGGAGTTTAACTCCTCTTGGTCCTCCAGCCTTATGAAGTCGAAGCACATATGTCTTGCCGGGTGCTGGATTTCAGCGAAGGCCAGTCTGCGCTCTACCTCTCTATCTGCTAATGCTGCCTGGGGTACTCCCCTCTTTGCCTCATACAACGATGCCGCCTCCCGGATCCGGATATCGAGAGGCAGTATCCCAGCCAGCATCAGCGCCGAGTTCAACGAAACGGTTCTGTACGCTCCACACAGCTTCTGCGCAAAGCCCCTCTGCACCGCGTTTAACTGTTTTTGAACCCCGATCTTGTTTGCTGCTTTAGCCCAGGCGCCGGCTGCGTAGGTAACGATGGGCTCCACTGTGGCCATGTAGATAATCCTGATTATGTCAGGGTGGAGTCCCCAGCTGGTCCTGGCGGCTCGTGAAAGCTGTTTATATATGTTTAGCGCCTTCTTGCATGTATTAGCCACGTGGCTGTTAAACGTCAGCTTATTGTCAATAGTGAGCCCCAGGATCTTTATCTCAGTAGACAGACCAATGTCGATCCCGCCCATGTTCAGTCGTGGTGTGTCAAACTTCAACTTCCTGGTGAGCACCATTGCGTGTGTCTTGTGTGGCGCGAACTTCAGTTTGTTTTTGTCACCCCACGCCCGAACATACGCGAGTGCGGCATTGGCCCTCCTCTCCACTTCCAGCGCCGTATCCTCAGCAAACACCAACACCACGTCATCTGCGAAAGCCTGGCAATAGTCACCCCGGCGTTCGAGTCCCTTGAGGAGTGGATCAAGGAGAAGATTCCAGAGAATTGGCCCACCAATCGATCCCTGCACACATCCCTTTTGAGTGTCCTTTATGTACTCTGCTCCGGCGTACCTCACCCGGACCTTACGGTCCTGTAGGTAGCTGTCAATGAGTCGCCGGAGGTTTACCGGACACTCTTCTTCGGCAAGTCTGATTTTGATCGCGGGCCACCAGGCGTTATCGAAGGCTCCCTCTATGTCCAATGATATTACGGTTACAAGTTTCTTGTCTTTGAGTTTTCCGTACAGATGTTGTATCATGTCATAGAGGGAGTCCTCGGTGCTTCTCTGGGGTATGAAGCCATACTGGCGGGGACTGATTCGGGGCACCAGGTACCAAGTCAGCCTTCTAACCATCATTTTCTCCAGTATTTTACCCATCACCGGCAACAGTCCAATCGGCCTATAGGACTTGGGACTGGTGTAATTGTCCTTCCCCGGTTTCCTCAGCACCACCACGGTGGCCTCTTTCCACGCTATGGGGAAGTGCGTCAGTTCCCAGCACTTATTAAATATTGCCAGATGCAGTTCCATGTCCTGGTATATTACCCGCTGGCAGATGTCGGCTGTGAAGCCGTCTACTCCGGGTGCTTTCTTGGGGTTGAAGCTCTCCGTTGCGAACCTGAGCTCCTCCGGTGTAAACGCCGGGTCATGGGTCTCATTATGGCTCCAGTCGTTTACTCGGCCAGCAAGAGCTCTGATCCGACTATGGTTTGGACTATCTTCTTCCTCTGTATCCTCCGGGTAGAATGTTTCCGCCAGTAATCTCGCAGATCCTTCCTGACCTGCTTCCCTTCCATTCCAAACCAGTGGCAGATCTTCTTGCCTCTTTGCGGTGTTCTTAATTACCCTATAAATTCCCTCCCAGACCCCTTCCCTGTTCTGTTTCTGGCAAAAACCCTTCCAGCTCTCTGTGGAGCGCTTCTTGACCTCTAATTCATATTTCTCCTTTTCTTTCAGGTACAATGCGACCACACCTTCTCTACGCGACGGCGCAGCGCATCGAATTCTTCTCTTCCTGGTAGCGACATCGTGCTTCATTGCTTCGAGTTCTTCGGACCACCACGGTATGGTAAGTGTTTGGTTTTCCTTTTTCTTAGGTATTGCTTCATTACAAGCTTCTGTTATTACTATTGTATATTTTTCGATTAACTCATCTAAATGTTCCTTGTTATTTATCTGCTGTATGTGTGCTGTATTAATTCTATTTCCTGTTTTTAATTGGTCTATTTTTTCATTAAAAACTTCCCAATTTGCTTTTTTAGTGTTGTATTTTCTGGTCGTTCTTTTAATGTTGACACCCTTACCTTTATTTAATTTGATTTTTATTATTATACCATTGTGGTCTGAGCTCGTTAGGTCTTCAGCAACCATCCATTCCTCTACCAAGTCGAGCAGGTCTTCTGTGCATAGCGTCACGTCGACACAGCTAGTAAGTCTACGTCCTCCTCTGATGGTATCGAAGGTGGGTCTGTTCCCGCAGTTGAGTACCTGAAGATCCAACTCCCCGATCATTCCTACCAGTTCGTCGCCTCTATCGTCGATGGTACTGCTTCCCCACCACGCACTTTTGGCGTTAGCGTCCCCTCCAATGATGGCTTTCTTGGGCTTTAGCTCTTTTATCATAGCTGTTATGTGGTCCAGGTATGGCCCTATGGGTAGATCAGGCTCAAAGTAGTACGAGACGGCGAGCATCTCCCACGCGCTCGTTCGCAGCATCACCACCACGATGTTGTTGGTGGTGAATCTGGGGCACTGTATGACGTCGATGTCATGATTGAAAACGACTATCGCCGCCTTGACAGTGCCCCCACTGCCGTCCGAGTTTTGGTAGACCCTCGCCCCCCCGTACGACTTCATTGCCTTAATGCTACCCACATACGGCTCCTGGACTAGTGCGATGTCTATTTTGCGCTTTTTAGCCTCAAGCATAAGCTCGTTGGTCGCCAGCTGTTTGCGTTGGAGGTTAGCTTGCGCTGCGATGTATGTCTGGGTAGCTGCCGTTCGTGTAAACCCCGGGACCACCTTAGCAATATGCTATTGCGGATCGCGCTAGTGCATCCCATTTCCTGCGCACCGGACAGTCTTGGCTATACACCGTATGCCCTGTGTCGTCATGTTTTTCCTTGACGCAGTTCCTGCACGTCGGCCTGTCGCCCGTTGCCAGCCCGGCACAATCAGCCTTGAGGTGTGGCCCCCCGCAGTAATTGCACAGATCCGCGGGCTCGGTACACAACTTTCGGCCGTGCCCATACGCCAGGCATTTTGTGCACTGTATTAGAGGCGATTGGTCTTGGACCCTAACGTGCTGCAGGTCGATGAAAACCCTGCCAGCCGCAGTAAGCTTCTGCCACAACTTGGGTGTCACCTGTAGGATGACATGGTTCTCTAGCGAGTTTCGTGCCCTCCTCCGGTATTTCACAGTGGCAGTCGCCTCCTCGGCCGTCAGGCCTTCCATCAGGCGAGCGTTTTGGACCCTTAAGGCAGTTTGTATGTCCTCATCACTGTTATAGGACAAGAGGTCTTTGATGATAATCAGTGGGTCCCGGTTTTTAGCTTCTTCCACTTTTAAGTGTTTATCTTTTTTGAGCTGGGCTGTCGTTTTTGCCATCTCCTCTCTATTGTTAAAGCTCAAGATAATCCTCTTGTCCTTAACTTTTCGGACCCTCTCGATCTGTAGGCCACTCTTTTTTGCGTCCAGTACCTCCTTCACTCTTCCCACAACCTCTGTGCTGGTGTCCATTGTGACATCAGAAGACACAATGACGGAGTGTTTCGGCTTTTGACCCCAGGTGTTTTGGGGTGCGGTCAGGGCTTCCGCATAGGTAGGAGCTCTTTCTTTAATCTCGGAGACCACTTTCCCCATTTCTTTAGTGGTCTCTTCGAGCGCTCGGATCTCCTTCAGAATATCTCCGTCATTGTATCTCCCTTTGTCACGTGACTCTTGTGCCTCTCTGTGTTCGTGAAATTCGGTGTGCAGCTCCTTGATCATTCGGTTGCCCTCCTTAACTATCAGAGCTTGCTCTTCTAGTGCGGAGCGCAACCAAGTGATACTCTCCGGGTCTTCCCTATTTTCCTCGGCCTTCTGGTCTTCCGCTACCCTTTGCTGGTTTTGTCCAGTTTTCCCCTTGTCCGCCTCTTTCACCAACTGGTAAAGCCTATCAATTGCCGCTGTTACCTCCTTTTTTATCTCCGCCTTGAGATTGCGTGAGTTATTAAGGTGGAGCTTTGCCTTATTCAGGCAGGCTCTCGCTTCCGCTGTGATGTTAGGGTATCTGGGCTCGGACCTTTTTGGCGGTATTGCAGTGTCAGCCGGGGTGCGACGCATCTCCTGGGTACTGGTAGTTTGCGGAGGGGTGGCTGGATTTGCGTCACGCCTTGGATTTACCGGGGACTTAGTCTGGGGACCTGTCTTCCCTGCCTCCGATTCCCCACTGCTGCGTCTCACGCTCGGCTGCGAGGGCCCAGCTTTCTCTGCCGACGACGGCGAGCCCCCGAAAACAGGCGAGCTCACAGTTTTCTTGGCGGGCGTGCGGTACATGGCGGTGGCTTTACTGAAAGTGAGGTTCATGGGCGGAGACCGTCAGAAATCACTGACCTCTTCTGTATCCCTGTAAAGGGGGGATCAGCAAGAGGAATTTTTTAAAAAGCGAGCCCTCTGAGAAAGGACTCGGTCAATATTTTAAATAAAATAAAATCAGGGTCAATTATAGTTATGCCTACAAAGGCGCTAAAAGTCTCGAAAACCGTCTACCTCCGCTGAGTCGTATTGAAAAAGGTGTAAATGTAGCCGGAAGGGCAAAAAATACAAAATAATTTTCTCGACAAAATTGAAAAGTTTACCTGCCTAGACACGATTGGGTGGGTGGGAGGGCAATTTTTTGTATTTCTATTTGAGCTAGGCGGGCGTGCGAGGTGTCAAAAGACGCGTCTCCGCGCCGTCTAGCGGACTATGGTGTTTTTGGAATTTTGTCAGAACAAAATTTCTGACTTTTTCTGAAAAAACTGATTTTACGACCAAAATGTATGTGAAAAACTCGAATAACACCACCGAACGTGACCCAAGCTCGCGGAACGCGCGCCGGAGTACAGGTAAGGCAGGTACGTATCTATTAAAACTATAACCGACGTAGATTTGACTATGAATTTTGAATAAAAAATTATTTAAAGGAATTTGTATAGAAATTTTTTCAAAGTGAATAACCAAAAAGTGTTTTTCGCTTTTATGTCAATTTAGACCAGTGGGATAGTTAGACGGAGCCCAAATATGAGTTGCTATGCTGAAAAAAGCTTCAGAATGCGTCACCGGGATGCAGAAATATAGCGATTTGATGTTTTTATACTATCACTTAGGTAGATTTCGTCAGTTAGCGGAATAACACAGTACAACAATTTTTTGTATTTCTATTTGAGCTAGGCGGGCGTGCGAGGTGTCAAAAGACGCGTCTCCGCGCCGTCTAGCGGACTATGGTGTTTTTGGAATTTTGTCAGAACAAAATTTCTGACTTTTTCTGAAAAAACTGATTTTACGACCAAAATGTATGTGAAAAACTCGAATAACACCACCGAACGTGACCCAAGCTCGCGGAACGCGCGCCGGAGTACAGGTAAGGCAGGTACGTATCTATTAAAACTATAACCGACGTAGATTAGACTATGGATTTTGAATAAAAAATTATTTAAAGGAATTTATATAGGAATTTTTTCAAAGTGAATAACCAAAAAGTGTTTTTCGCTTTTATGTCAATTTAGACCAGTGGGATAGTTAGACGGAGCCCAAATATGAGTTGCTATGCTGAAAAAAGCTTCAGAATGCGTCACCGGGATGCAGAAATATAGCGATTTGATGTTTTTATACTATCACTTAGGTAGATTTCGTCAGTTAGCGGAATAACACAGTACAACAATTTTTTGTATTTCTATTTGAGCTAGGCGGGCGTGCGAGGTGTCAAAAGACGCGTCTCCGCGCCGTCTAGCGGACTATGGTGTTTTTGGAATTTTGTCAGAACAAAATTTCTGACTTTTTCTGAAAAAACTGATTTTACGACCAAAATGTATGTGAAAAACTCGAATAACACCACCGAACGTGACCCAAGCTCGCGGAACGCGCGCCGGAGTACAGGTAAGGCAGGTACGTATCTATTAAAACTATAACCGACGTAGATTTGACTATGAATTTTGAATAAAAAATTATTTAAAGGAATTTGTATAGAAATTTTTTCAAAGTGAATAACCAAAAAGTGTTTTTCGCTTTTATGTCAATTTAGACCAGTGGGATAGTTAGACGGAGCCTAAATATGAACTACTATGCTGAAAAAAGCTTCAGAATGCGTCACCGGGATGCAGAAATATAGCGATTTGATGTTTTTATACTATCACTTAGGTAGATTTCGTCAGTTAGCGGAATAACACAGTACAACAATTTTTTGTATTTCTATTTGAGCTAGGCGGGCGTGCGAGGTGTCAAAAGACGCGTCTCCGCGCCGTCTAGCGGACTATGGTGTTTTTGGAATTTTGTCAGAACAAAATTTCTGACTTTTTCTGAAAAAACTGATTTTACGACCAAAATGTATGTGAAAAACTCGAATAACACCACCGAACGTGACCCAAGCTCGCGGAACGCGCGCCGGAGTACAGGTAAGGCAGGTACGTATCTATTAAAACTATAACCGACGTAGATTTGACTATGAATTTTGAATAAAGGTTAGGTTAGGTTAGGTTAGGTTAGGTTAGGTTAGGTTAGGTTAGGTTAGGTTAGGTTAGGTTAGGTTAGGTTAGGTTAGGTTAGGTTAGGTTAGGTTAGGTTAGGTTAGGTTAGGTTAGGTTAGGTTAGGTTAGGTTAGGTTAGGTTAGGTTAGGTTAGGTTAGGTTAGGTTAGGTTAGGTTAGGTTAGGTTAGGTTAGGTTAGGTTAGGTTAGGTTAGGTTAGGTTAGGTTAGGTTAGGTTAGGTTAGGTTAGGTTAGGTTAGGTTAGGTTAGGTTAGGTTAGGTTAGGTTAGGTTAGGTTAGGTTAGGTTAGGTTAGGTTAGGTTGGGGGACCACCCCACAGTGCTTGCGTCCACGTCGCGTCCCCTGGAAACAGCCCAGTTCTGACCACCGTAACGGAGTGGCAGACTGGGTTGGCCAAAGTGCACTGTGCCTTCGTAGATTTTATTTTATTTTAACTGCTTTGTGTCTGCGAACCTGCCGGGAACATGCCGACCCCTGCGCGGGACGCCTCCGGGCGGTTTTTAAAACAAAAAGGCCCTTCTCAGGGCCAACCCAAAGGCCCTTCTCAGGGCCAACCAAAAGGCCCTTCTCAGGGCCAACCCAAAGGCCCTTCTCAGGGCCAACCCGACGCTTCGGCGTCAGAAACTAGCCGCGCGCCGTCTGCGGCTAGCTTCTTTGGAGGGGCGGACGAGTCGTCGTCCGACAACGACTCACTGATCAGTGTGTCGGACGCGGACGACTCTCGTTCGCGGAAGAGAGTCCACCGGAGCGGTGGGTCCGAGGGCTCCTCGGCCTCGGGGTCGACGCGGTCGCCGAAGGCTAAAAAGCCGACGGCTGCCGCGGAGACCCATGTCGTTGGGCTCGAGAACGCCCAACGCCAGTTGGATCTGGCTCGGCGGGCTCAGCTCCAGCAGGAGCTGGAGGAGCGGGTCGCTGCCGCGGAGAAGCGGGCGCACGTCGCCCGGGCCAAGTCCGGGTACGGTGCGTCCCGCGTCGTATACGCGGACCACTCCCCGGCCGAGCTGGAGAGGATGGCGGAGGAGGACGAGAGGGAGATCGCGGAGGTCGCCTCGAAGTCCTCCAACATAAAGGGGACCCTACAAAAGGCCCTGAAATGTAGGGCCGCGAGCATGCGCGGCGTCGTTGCGGAGCTGGTCCAGCGCAGCTCCACCGACGAAACGCGGCAACTGCAGGCGAAGGTGGATCGCCTGCAGTCGGAGGTCAGCCAGCTTCATCAGAAGCTGGCTGAAGCCACGGCCCGGCCACAACAGGCCAAGTCGAGCCCTGCGGCAGAGGGCCCCTCCTCCAACCTTGAGGATATCATCCGCAAGGTCGTAATGGAGGAGAGGGCCTTCACAAGAGCCTGCTTGGCGGGCATCGAGGACCGGCTCCTGCCCGAGAAGCGCCTCCGACCGGCCCTTGCGGCAGATGCGAGGCGGTCGGAGCCGGGACCGTCCACCTCCCACGCCGAGGACGCCCTCCTCCCCTCAACGACCCCGTCCAACGAGTGGACGGAGGTGGTCCGCAAGGGGAAGGGCAAGGCCAAAAAGTCGGCGACGGCCGTCCCCGTCGTCCCCGCCACCACCACCGCTCCCAGCCAGTCGCAGAAGACCGGCAAGGGAAAGCGGACGGGGAAAGGGAAAGGAAGGCGAAGGGGGCAGCTGGTCCCCCCAAAAACCGCAGCCGTCGTGGTGACGCTCACCGCGGAGGCTGCGGAGCGAGGGGAGACGTACGCGTCCGTTTTGGTGCGGGCGCGTGCGAATGCCGATCCCACCCAGCTGGGGATCGGCAGTGTGTCCTGCCGGCGGACCCAGGCCGGGGCTCGAATATTCGAGTTCCCGGGGGCAGAGGGGAGTGCCCACGCGGACCTCTTTGCGGCCAAGCTGCAGGAGGTCATCGCCGACTCGGCCAAGGTGGCACGGCCGGTCAAGTTGGCGGCCATACAGGTGACGGATCTGGACGATTCCGTCACCAAGGAGGAGGTAGTGGCTGCGGTCGCAGCGGTAGGGGGCTGTGGCGTCGCGGCAGTCCAAGGCCGGGACATAAGGCCCGGCCGCGGCGGCATGGGCACCATACGCCTCGAGTGCCCAATCGCCGCTGCCAAGGCCGTCCTTGCCAAGGGACGGGTCACAGTCGGGTTTAGCTCGGGAGCGGTCCGAGCGCTCGAGGACCAGCCTCTGAGGTGTTTCCGGTGCTTCGGCATCGGACACACCCGGCCCCTGTGTCCGTCCACAGTGGACAGGTCAGACGCCTGCTACCGCTGCGGCAAGGACGGCCACAAAGCCGCCTCCTGCGAGGCCGCCACGCCGCACTGCGCGGTGTGTGCCGCCAGTGGCTGCCCGGCAGACCACGTAATGAAGGGGAGGAACTGCAGTCCTCCCCCTGTGCGGGGCAAAGCGCAGGCGCCGACCGGGCCTGCAAATAACACCGCTGCTTCTGCGGTGGCTGCGGAGGAGGGGGGTGCGATGTCCGACTGATGGATAGGGTCGAACATCGCATACTCCAGGCGAACGCCAACCACTGCAGGGCAGCCCAGGATCTGCTGATGCAGACCATGGCTGAGTGGTTGGTGGACTTGGCGGTGGTCGCCGAGCCTTACTCGGTCCCTGGCCGTTGGCTGGGCGACCGGGATGGCCTGGTGGCGTTGGTGTCGCGGTCTTCCACGGACTCCCCTCCCCTCTCGCTCTTAGAGAGGGGACCGGGATACGTGGCCGCCGCGTGGGGAGACATGGCCCTGGTAGGGGTCTACTTCTCCCCGAACCGCTCTCTCTCCGACTTTGAGGACTTCCTCGAGATCCTCACCGCAGTCGTAGGGAGGGCGGCACCGCGCCAGGTCGTGGTGTTGGGCGACCTGAACGCCAAGTCGGCAGCCTGGGGCAACCCGGTCACCGGTTGCAACGTCCGGGGACGCGCCGTCGAGTTTTGGGCGGCCTCATGCGGTGTGTCCCTCCTCAACAGGGGGGCGGTCCACACGTGTGTGCGGCAACAGGGCGGATCGGTGGTGGACGTCTCGTTTGCCACCCCCGCGCTAGCCGCCCGCGTCGTCAACTGGCGGGTAGAGATGGTGGAGACCCTGTCGGACCACCGATATGTGCGGTTCGACATCTCCACCCAGGGGGGGGGGAGGGCCCGCGCCGGGCAATCTCCCTTCCCACGGTGGGCACTCACCCGCCTGGACCGGGAGGCAGCCGAGGAGGCGGCCTTTCTCCAGGACTGGCTGTCGCCCCCCCCTGTCGAGGCCCTGGACGTGGACGCCGCAGCGGTCCAGCTCAGGGGGTCCCTGACCGTGGTGTGCAACTCCAGCATGCCTCGGTCTCGCCGTCCGCCTCCCCGTCGCGCCGTCTACTGGTGGACGCAGGAGCTGGCGGTTCTCCGGGCCGCCTGCGTGGCGGCCAGAAGGGCCTACGCGCGGAGCCGACGGCGCTGCGCCCAGAACCGAGACCGGGCAGGGGAGGACCGCCTATACGCCTCTTACCAGGAGGCGAGGACGGTCCTCAAGTCTGCAATGGGCGCTGCGGAAGACTCGGCGAGGGCCGAGATGCTGGAGGGTCTCGACAGCGATCCTTATGGGAGACCATACAAGGCGGCGCGGAACCAGCTACGCCCCTATGGTCCCCCACTGACGGAGACCCTCGAGCCGGCGTTGCTGGACGGGGTGGTCCGGTCCCTGTTTCCGCGCAGGACCGACTTCACCCCACCAGCGATGGATCCCCCGCAAGGGGCGGCTCCGCCGGACGAGCAGATCCCCCCGGTGACGGTGGAGGAGCTCCGCGCGGGGGTTCTCACCCTCCGCGCGAAGAAGACGGCCCCCGGGCCAGACGGCGTCCCCGCACGGGTGGTGGCGATCGCCGCCTCCCAAATGGAGGACAGGTTTCGGGACCTCTTCAGCGCGTGCTTTACGGCTGGGAGGTTCCCGAAACTGTGGAAGGAGGGGCAACTCTGCCTCCTCCGAAAGGAGGGACGCCCGGTGGACTCCCCATCGGCATACCGGCCCATCGTCTTGCTCGATGAGGTCGGTAAACTGTTCGAGGGGATCATCGCGTCCCGGCTTCATGGCCTTTTGCGGGGGGTAGGGCCGGACCTGTCGGACGCCCAATTCGGCTTCCGACAAGGGCGTTCGACAATCGACGCGCTGGCCCTGCTCAAGGGCCAGGTGAAGGAGGCGGTGGAGGCGGGGGACGGAGTGCTGGCAGTGTCGTTCGACATTGCAAACGCCTTCAACTCCGTCCCCCACTCGACGATATTGGAGGCGCTCCGGTATCACGGAGTGCCCCAATACCTGCGGGATCTGCTGGCCAGCTACCTGGAGGGCCGAGAGGTCCTCCTCTCGGACCGGACGGGCACGGTGAGGCGGTACGGAGCAGAGTCCGGTGTTCCGCAAGGGTCAGTGCTGGGGCCCTCCTTGTGGAACATCGGGTTCGACTGGCTCCTACGCGGAGTCCTCCTCCAGGGCACGAGTGTCATCTGCTACGCGGATGACACTCTCCTCACTGCCCGGGGGAGGAACTTTGGAGACGCGGCCTGTCTGGCCTCGGCTGGCGGATCCCTGGTTGCAGAACGGATCCGCCTCCTGGGATTGAAGGTGGCGCTGCACAAGACCGAGGCCGTATTCTTTCACGGGCCTCGGCAGCGCTGCCCTCCCGACGCCCACATTATCGTGGAGGGCGTCCGTATAGGGGTCCAGCCCCAGATGAAGTATCTGGGCCTGGTGCTGGACGAGAGGTGGCGCTTCGGCCCGCACTTCAGCGGGCTGTCGACGCGCCTCCTGAAAGCCGCGGACGCCCTCTCGCGGCTGCTCCCGAACCTGGGGGGGCCCAAGGTGGGATGCCGGCGCCTCTATGCCGGCGTCCTCAGAAGCATGGCCCTATACGGGGCCCCTATCTGGGCGGACTCCCTCCATAGGAGGGAGAATGCGACCGCCATCCGCAAGCCCCAAAGGGCCATTGCACTGCGGGTGGCGAGGGCCTACCGCTCGGTGGGTTTTTCGGCGGCGTGCGCTCTGGCCGGCACCCCTCCTTGGGAGCTGGAGGCTTGGGTGCTCGCCAGAGTGTACGAGTGGACCGCGCAACGAAGGGCGCTCGGGGAGCGCCCCGTCGCCGAGGAGCGGGAGGCCGTGCGGCGGGAGGCGAGGGACGCAATCGTCCTCCACTGGACGGAGGACCTCGCTACCGCCGCCTTTGGCCGCCGGACGTTGGACGCGCTCGGCCCGGTCCTGCAGAGCTGGCTCGAGCGGTCCCACGGTTTCCTCTCGTTCCGTCTGGTGCAGGTGTTGTCCGGCCACGGCTGTTTCGGAACGTACCTGCACCGGATCGGGAGGGAGGAGACCCCGGCGTGCCACGACTGCGGCGCGGCGGAGGACACGGCGCAGCACACCCTCGAGGTGTGCCCGGCTTGGTCCGAGCTGCGCCGCGGTCTGACCGCGGCGGTCGGACAGGACCTCTCGCTTCCTGGTGTGATCAACGCCATGCTGGGGAGCGAGGAGGCCTGGGCAGCGGTGGCCTCCTTTTGCGAGGACGTAATCTCGCAAAAGGAGGAGGCGGAGCGCGCGCGGGAGGACGACCCTCTCGCTGTGCCGCTCCGCAGACGAAGAAGGGGTCGGAGAAGGCGCCAGCCTCTCCCCCCTCATGGTGGCGATGGGCGGGCGACAGGCACGGGGGTGCCGTCTCCCGCATTGCACCCATCACCACCTTCGTCGGTCACTCCCGGGCCCCCGTGAGGGGCCCGCCCTGAAGGACAATCGTCGGCGGAGGACTGGACGTAAAGGCTACGCTGGTTTCCCAGTCCCCCGCCACTCGGACGAAGCGGGAGTGCCGCTGGGTTTTTTAGTGGGTATACCGGGTCAGACCCGGGAGTCCCACATAGCCCCCCATCCCCCGATGGGAGGGTATGCGTAACGCATTTTTCCCAGCGCAAAAAAAAAAAAAAAAAAAAAAAAAAGGTTAGGTTAGGTTAGGTTAGGTTAGGTTAGGTTAGGTTAGGTTAGGTTAGGTTAGGTTAGGTTAGGTTAGGTTAGGTTAGGTTAGGTTAGTTTAGGTTAGGTTAGGTTGGGGGACCACCCCACAGTGCTTGCGTCCACGTCGCGTCCCCTGGAAACAGCCCAGTTCTGACCACCGTAACGGAGTGGCAGACTGGGTTGGCCAAAGTGCACTGTGCCTTCGTAGATTTTATTTTAACTGTCGTGTATCTGCGAACCTGCCGGGATTATGCCGAAACCTGCGCGGGACGCCTCCGGGCGGTTTTTAAAACCAAAAGGCCCTTCTCAGGGCCAACCAAAAGGCCCTTCTCAGGGCCAACCAAAAGGCCCTTCTCAGGGCCACCCTGACGCTTCGGCGTCAGAGTCTAGCCGCGCGCCGTCTGCGGCTAGCTATTTCGGAGGGGCGGACGAGTCGTCGTCTGATAACGACTCACTGATTAGTGTGTCGGACGCGGACGACACTCGTTCGCGGAAGAGAGCACACCGGAGCGGTGGGTCCGGGGGCTCCTCGGCCTCGGGGTCGACGCGGTCGGCGAAGGCTAAAAAGCCGACGGTAGCCGCGGAGACCCATGTCGTTGGGCTCGCGGACGCCCAACGCCAGTTGGACCTGGCTCGGCGGGCTCAGCTCCAGCAAGAGCTGGAGGAGCGGGTCGCTGCCGCGGAGAAGCGGGCGCACGTCGCCCGGGCCAAGTCCGGGTACGGTGCGTCCCGCGTTGTGTACGCGGACCACTCCCTAGTCGAGCTGGAGAGGATGGCGGAGGAGGACGAGAGGGAGATCGCGGAGGTCGCCTCTAAGTCCACAAACATTAAGGGGACCTTGCAAAAGGCCCTGAAATGTAGGGCCGCGAGCATGCGCGGTCTCGTTGCGGAGCTGGTCCAGCGCAACTCCAGCGACGAGACGCGGCAACTGCAGGCGAAGGTGGATCGCCTGCAGTCGGAGGTCAGCCAGCTTCATCAGAAGCTGGCTGAAGCCACGGCCCGGCCACAACAGGCCCAGTCGAGCCCTGCGGCAGAGGGCCCCGCCTCCAACCTTGAGGATATCTTCCGCAAGGTCATAATGGAGGAGAGGGCCTTCACAAGAGCCTGCCTAGCAGGAATCGAGGACCGGCTCCTGCCGGAGAAGCGCCTCCGACCAGCCCTTGCGGCAGACGCGAGGCAGCGTGAGCCGGGCCCGTCCTGCTCCCGCGCGGACGACGCCCTTCTCCTCCCCTCAACGACCCCGTCCAACGAGTGGACGGAAGTGGTCCGCAAGGGGAAGGGCAAGGGCAAAAAGTCGGCGACGGCCGCCCCCGTCGTCCCCGCCGCCATCACCGCTCCCAGCCAGCCGCAGACGACCGGCAAGGGAAAGCGGACTGGGAAAGGGAAAGGGGGGCAAAAGGGGCAGCTAGTCCCCCCAAAAACCGCGGCCGTCGTGGTGACGCTCACCGCGGAGGCTGCGGACCGCGGGGAGACGTACGCGTCAATTTTGGTGCGGGCGCGTGCAAATGCCGATCCCACCCAACTGGGGATCGGCAGTGTGTCCTGCCGGCGGACCCAGGCCGGGGCTCGAATATTCGAGTTCCCGGGGGCAGAGGGGAGTGCCCACGCGGACCTCTTTGCGGCCAAGCTGCAGGAGGTCATCGCCGACTCAGCCAAGGTGGCACGGCCGGTCAAGTTGGCGGCCATACAGGTGACGGATCTGGACGACTCCGTCACCAAGGAGGAGGTGGTGGCGGCGGTCGCAGCGGTGGGGGGCTGTGGCGTCGCGGCAGTCCAAGGCCGGGACATAAGGCCCGGCCGCGGCGGCATGGGCACCATGCGCCTCGAGTGCCCAATCGCCGCTGCCAAGGCCGTCCTTGCAAAGGGACGGCTCTTAGTCGGGTTTAGCTCGGGAGCGGTCCGGGCGCTCGAGGAGCAGCCTCTGCGGTGTTTCCGGTGCTTCGGCATCGGACACACCCGGCCCCTGTGTCCGTCCACAGTGGACAGGTCGGACGCCTGCTACCGCTGCGGCAAGGATGGCCACAAAGCCGCCTCCTGCGGGGCCGCCACGCCGCACTGCGCGGTGTGTGCCGCCAGTGGCTGCCCGGCAGGGCACGTCATGAAGGGGAGGAACTGCAATCCTCCCCCTAAGCGGGGCAAAGCGCAGGCGCCTTCCGGGTTTGCTGCCGCTGCCAATACCGCCGCTGTTTCTGCGGTGGCTGCGGAGGGGGGTGCGATGTCCGACTGATGGATACGGTCGAATATCGCATACCCTTACTCGGTCCCTGGCCAGTGGCTGGGCTACCGGGACGGCCTAGTGGCGTTGGTGTCGCGGTCTTCCACGGACTCCCCCCCCCTCTCGCTCTTAGAGAGGGGACCGGGATACGTGGCCGCCGCGTGGGGAGACCACTCTCTCTCCGACTCGCGCCAGCCTCACTTTCCTCATGGTGGCGATGGGCGGGCGACAGGCACGGGGGTGCCTTCTCCCGCATTGCACCACCCATCACCACCTTCGTCGGTCATTCCCGGGCCCCCGTGAGGGGCCCGCCATGAAGGGCAATCGTCGGCGGAGGACTGGACGTTAAGGCTACGCCTGTTTCCCAGTCCCCCGCCATTCGGACGAAGCGGGAGTGTCGCTGGGTTGTTTTAGTGGGTATACCGGTCAGACCGGGGAGTCCCACATAGCCCCCCATCCCCCGATGGGAGGGTATGCGTAATGCATTTTTTCCCAGCGCAAAAAAAAAAAAAAAAAAAAAAAAAAAAGGTTAGGTTAGGTTAGGTTAGGTTAGGTTAGGTTAGGTTAGGTTAGGTTAGGTTAGGTTAGGTTAGGTTAGGTTAGGTTAGGTTTTTTTTTTTTTTTTTTTTTTTGTTTTGGCAGGAGTGGGAAATCCTCATGGACGCCCAGACTGTCTCACTGGTGAGGCAGTCTGGGCAGTGCCGGACTCTTACCGGCTAAAACCACACTCCTGCCTTTAGACACGGTTTTCTCCGATATTGCGGTCGGAGGCTTATTTCGTCTTTTCCTAATGTAAAGCTTATTAATTTAGTAGTTTTTAGTTAGGTGGTGAAGTTACTCCTATTTTAGTAGTTTCGAGCAAATTGGTCTAGAGTGCTTTATGACAATATTCTTTCTTTCATCAATTTTATTTTGAATATACATTGCTATTTGCTTTTTTTTTTTTTTTTTTTTTTTTTTTTTTTTTTTTTTTTTTTTTTTTTCTTTCTTTTTTCTTGTTTTTTCATTTTTCTTAATTTCTCTTATACAAATTACTTTAACACTCAGTACAATATAGTATACTATATTTACCGTATTAAATTTCTTATTCTACGTTTTATTTCTATCTATTACTATTTTTACTATATTTAAACAAAAATTCAAGAATTGTCTATTAGTTTCTTCATTAATCATTATTTGGCTTATGTTTTTCTCGCATATTTTAATATCTATTTTATTTTCCATGTTAAATCTGGCTAGCGCAAACGCTGGACACTCAACTACCAGGTGCAAGATTGATTCTTCTGCGACTGGGTCGCAAATGCATGCAGGCGAGTCCTTTTTCTTGAATCGGTTTAGGTATTGGGAAAAGCCCCCGTGTCCTGTGAAGAGTTGTGTGTGCAGGTATGTGATGGGAATGTTTCTGGTTATTCTGTAGGCATGTGTGGCTGAAGGGAAAAATATTTTTGTGACGCTGGCTTTGGTCTCTTTTAGGTATCTATATTCCCATTTATCAATCGTATCACTTCTAATGGTTCGCTTGATAAATGAGATGGGACATTTGTCAAAGTCAGGTTTTCTTTTTATTTTTAGCGCCGCTGTTTTTGCCAGTTCATCTGCTCTTTCATTCCCTTGTATTCCAACGTGGGCTTTTACCCAATAAAGTTGAATGTTTTTGCCGGAGTCGTTTAGTTGTTTGGCATTCTTCTTTATCTCTATAACTAGTGGGTTGTAGGTGTCGCCGTTCTTCAATAGCTCCAAAGTTGACCTTGAGTCGCTGAGAATGCTAAACTCTTCTTCCGGGCTATGCGCGATCATCTCCACTGCTTTGTACACGGCATACAGCTCCGCCTGAAAGACGGTACAGTACTCCTCGAGCTTGTATTTCTTGGTTTTTGTTTCGACTGTTCCCTTCCACCAGGATAGGGCAGCTCCAACTTTTCCCTCGATTTTGCTCCCGTCTGTAAAGATTTGTACTGCACCGTCCCTCACGCACCGCTGCACTTCCGCGTCACTCTCCAAGCATTTGAAGCCGAGGTCTACTTCATTGGCTGGGTGGGGCCTCGCCAGGAAGCTCGCTTTTTCCTCAACAGGTCGGTCCCTCAGAACTGGCTGAGGCTTCCCTCTCTTCGCCTCGTAAAGGGATGCTGCTTCCTTGACTCTCAGGTCAAGCGGCAGCAATCCTGTCAGGATTAGAGCCGAGTTCAGTGACACCGTCCTGTATGCCTTGCTGATCTTTTGGGCGAAGCCCCGCATAACGGAGTTGAGCTGGTTTTGGATATATATCTTATCCGCCGCACTAGCCCATACGCTAGCTGCGTATAGGATAACCGGCTCCACTACCGCAGTATATATAACCCTCACTACTTCTGGGTTTAACCCCCAGGTTACCCTTGCTGCGCCGGATAGCTGCCTAAAGATGTTAATGGCTTTTTTGCAGACGTATGTTACGTGGCTCCGGAAGGTCATCTTCCGGTCTATTATTATTCCCAGCAGCTTGATCTCCTCAACAAGCTCAATGTCAACCCCGCCCATGCGCAGCCGTGGTGTGTCGAATTTTAGCTTCTTAGTTAGCAGCATAGCATGAGTTTTATGTGGTGCAAACTTTAGTTTGTTTCGAACACCCCACTGCTGCACATGTGCCAGGCTGGCATTGGCCTCAGTCTCCAGGTTCAAAGCCGTTTTGCCAGAAAATATAAGGACCACGTCGTCTGCAAATGCCTGGCAGTATGTGTTCCTCTGTTCTAGTTCGTCCAGAAGTGGGTTCAGTAGGAGATTCCAGAACGTGGGCCCTGCGATCGATCCTTGTACGCATCCTTTTGAGGTCCTCTTCTTATATTCTACTCCAGCGTATCTCACCGCAACTCTTCTATTTTGTAGGTAGTTTCCCACTAGTTTTCGGAGGTTGAGTGGACAGTGTTTCTCCGCCAGGCGACTTTTTATTGCTGGCCACCACGCACTGTCAAACGCCCCCTCTATGTCCAGCGAGACAACTACCACCAAGTTTTTCTCCATCAACTTTAAATCTATATGTTGTTTCATATCGTACAGAGCGTCCTCCGTACTTCGTTGCGGCACAAACCCGTATTGCCGTGGGTTCATTCGGGGAAGCATATGCCACCTTAATCTCCGAACCAGCATCTTCTCCAATATTTTTCCGAGGATGGGCAGGAGTCCAATTGGTCGGTAAGATTTTGGATGGGTATAATTATCCTTTCCAGGTTTTCTCAAAACGATGACAGCCGCTTCCTTCCACTTTTCCGGGAAGCAGGACAATTCGAGGCATTTGTTTGTAATGGCCAAAAACGCTTGTTCATTATTTCTAATGGCGGCCTCGCAGATATCAGCAGTGAACCCGTCAGGGCCCGGCGCCTTCTTTGGGTTGAAACTCCCTGATGCATATCTGAGTTCAGCAAGAGTGAAAGGTGGATCCATTTTGTCCTCTGGTTTGCTTTCCTCCGAGCATACCGCTGCTGCTCTTATTTTGGCGTGTTCGGAGTTGTCTTCTTTCTCTTCATCATCAGGGAAGAAGGTTTCTGCCAGGACCCTGGCGGATTCATCTGGGTCTAATGCCTCGCCATTTAAGACCATTGGCAGATCTTCGTGCCTCTTTTTTGTCTTTAGGATTACTCTGTATATGCCATCCCAGACGCTCTCCTTGTCCTGCCTACCGCAAAAGCCCTTCCAGCTTTCAGTTTGTGCCTTGCATGCTTTAATCTCATATTCTTCCTTTGCTTTCAGGTACTCCATCACGACCCATTCCCTACGGCGTGGAGCTGCGCAACGGATTCTCCGCTTCTTCGTGCACATTGAATTTTTGAGCTGATCGAGTTCTTTGTTCCACCATGGTAAGTATACTTTATCTATTTTCTTTATTCTAGGTATTGTTTTTTCGCAAGTTTCTGTAATAACTTTTGTTAATTCTTCTGTACATTTGTCCAACTCTTCTAAACTATTTATGTTATCTATGTATGTTTTATCAATTTTATTTTCCCTCAATAATTTTGTAAGTTCTTCCCGAAAACGTTCCCAGTCTGCTTTTTTAGTGTTATATATTCTAGTATTACTGTATTTAATTTTATTCCCGATTCCTTTCTTTGTTGTTATTGTAAGTGCTATAGCATTGTGGTCCGAACTCGTCATATCAGTATCCACTCTCCACTCTTCCACATGTCGAAGCATGTCGTCTGAACAGGCCGTGATGTCAACTGTACTCTTGAACCGCTTCCCTCCGCGAATGGTGTCAAATGTTGGGATGTTCCCGCAATTTAGCACATGGAGGTTGAGTTCGTCTAGGGTTCCGGACAGAAGTCTTCCCCTTTCGTCCTCTCTCTCGCTTCCCCACCATGTACTCCATGCGTTCACATCTCCCCCAATCATTAATTTTGTCCCTTCTATCTTCCTCACTATTTCCCTCAGCTGGTCGAGATACGGTTCTATATCGAGGTAGTCCTCGAAGTAGACGGACGCTACCACGATGGTGGTGTCCTCCACCGTCAACCTCACAACCACTATATTTTCGGTTGTCAGTGTCGGGTACGCCACTGCGTCCACTCCACTGTCGAAAACTACTATAGCGGCTTTGATGTTTTTGTCGACTGTTTTTGTTGCTTGAAAAACTCTTGTCCCGGGGTAGGTCTTCATTTCCCCTTTTGCCCCAACATAGGGTTCTTGTACAAGAGCGTACCTGACCTTTCTGCGCCCAGCTTCGAGTATGAGTTCCTGGGTTGCTAGTTTTTTCTTCTGGAGGTTCGCCTGCACGACACGATATGTTACTTCGTCCGTTTTTACACCTGTCTCCGTCACCACCTTAGCAATATGCTATTGACGACCTGGCCAGTGCGTCCCACTTTTTCCTTGTGGGACACTCGCTATCAAAAGCGTTATGCGATGCGTCCTTCTTGTTCTGGCTGCAGTTCCTGCATTTAGGCTGTTCGTTTAGGGTGAATCCAGGACACTCTGCTCTTGTGTGCGGTTCACCGCAGTGGCTGCAGAGGACTGCTGGTTCCGTGCAGTACTTCCTGCTGTGTCCATATCCGAGGCACTTTGTGCATTGGATAAGCGGGCTTTGGTCTCTTACAACCACCCTCTGCAGATCCACGTGGATTCGGCCCGCCGAGGTCAGCCGCTGCCAAACCACTGGTTTTACGCGCAACACTACGTGACTCGTCAGCGGGTTTCTCGCCCTTCGCTTGTACATGACCCGGATGTCACCCTCACCGATTTCAACTCCCTCCAGGAGGTGTCCATTCTGGGATCTTATTGCCGTCACCAAGTCGTCGTCAGTTATGTAATTCATTACATCTCTGACGACCACTAGCGGGTTCTTGTTGACTGCCTCCTCAACTTTCAGATCGCCTCCGGTGTTCTTGAGCTTTGCCGTTACCTTTCCTATTTCTTCTTTTTCCGAGCAGCTTATGATCACAGACTGGTTTCTTGCTCTGCGCAGGTGGTCTATCCTTAATCCTGTGCTCTTTGCATCGACGGTCGCTCGAATTTTATCGACAACTGTGTCAGATGTGTCACCCTCGTGTGATGACGACACTATGATTGAGTGCATGTTTTTCCGAACCGATGGCTGAGGCGGCATTGCTGCAACTTGCGCGTACGTTCCAATGCTTGCCATTCGGGCTTCTACTTTCTCAGCTTGTGTCTTTGTCACCGCCTTCAGTTCTTGAATTTCTACCGTCTGCGCATCAATTTTATCGCTTAGCTCCACTTTTGATCTTTCTATTCTGGCAGGGAGTTCTTCTTTTTCATTTCTCTTCAAGATTTCTTTTACTTCCAAAATTTCATTTAATATTCTTAAGCTGTTGTCTCCAGGTTCGCCTGACTGCTTGATTTCTCTCTGGCCCTTGCTTTTCTCTTCTTTCGCCTCCGGTTTATCCATCCTTTTTACCATTTCGTAGAGCGCCTTTATACATTCTGACACAGTCTGCTTTATGGTGGACTTGATGTTGCCTGACATGTCCAGTTGTGCCTTTGCTTTGAGCATGAGGGCACGTGCCTCAGCAACCGGTGTGGAGAATTTCAGCTTTAGTGCTGGAAGTGCTGGAGGTGTTTTCGTTTTCACCTCGATGTCACTTATGCTCTTCTGCACCGGAGTGGTTTTCGAGGGGCCCGCCCGCGTCCCCTCATCTCCTGTTGGCGATGCTTCAGGCTTTTGCGGCGTGCGTATCATTTTCGCAACGTATCAAACCGTGTCTTATTTAAATGTTACACACACAATTGTCCTAATCTAGTAACTATAGCTCAATAAAGCTATAACTATCGTCAATTAAAAAATGCGAGTCCTAAATGTCAATGATTATGCCTTCAGAGGCACTAAGAATGTCAAAAACCGTCCACTCTCCCAACGTCGTAACAGAAGAAGGTGTTACGGTAGCTGGAAGAGCAAAAAACACAAATTAATTTTTTGTCAAACTTGTAAAGTTTACCTGCCTAGACACGATTGGGTGGGTGGGAGGGCAATTTTTTGTATTTCTATTTGAGCTAGGCGGGCGTGCGAGGTGTCAAAAGACGCGTCTCCGCGCCGTCTAGCGGACTATGGTGTTTTTGGAATTTTGTCAGAACAAAATTTCTGACTTTTTCTGAAAAAACTGATTTTACGACCAAAATGTATGTGAAAAACTCGAATAACACCACCGAACGTGACCCAAGCTCGCGGAACGCGCGCCGGAGTACAGGTAAGGCAGGTACGTATCTATTAAAACTATAACCGACGTAGATTAGACTATGGATTTTGAATAAAAAATTATTTAAAGGAATTTATATAGGAATTTTTTCAAAGTGAATAACCAAAAAGTGTTTTTCGCTTTTATGTCAATTTAGACCAGTGGGATAGTTAGACGGAGCCCAAATATGAGTTGCTATGCTGAAAAAAGCTTCAGAATGCGTCACCGGGATGCAGAAATATAGCGATTTGATGTTTTTATACTATCACTTAGGTAGATTTCGTCAGTTAGCGGAATAACACAGTACAACAATTTTTTGTATTTCTATTTGAGCTAGGCGGGCGTGCGAGGTGTCAAAAGACGCGTCTCCGCGCCGTCTAGCGGACTATGGTGTTTTTGGAATTTTGTCAGAACAAAATTTCTGACTTTTTCTGAAAAAACTGATTTTACGACCAAAATGTATGTGAAAAACTCGAATAACACCACCGAACGTGACCCAAGCTCGCGGAACGCGCGCCGGAGTACAGGTAAGGCAGGTACGTATCTATTAAAACTATAACCGACGTAGATTAGACTATGGATTTTGAATAAAAAATTATTTAAAGGAATTTATATAGGAATTTTTTCAAAGTGAATAACCAAAAAGTGTTTTTCGCTTTTATGTCAATTTAGACCAGTGGGATAGTTAGACGGAGCCCAAATATGAGTTGCTATGCTGAAAAAAGCTTCAGAATGCGTCACCGGGATGCAGAAATATAGCGATTTGATGTTTTTATACTATCACTTAGGTAGATTTCGTCAGTTAGCGGAATAACACAGTACAACAATTTTTTGTATTTCTATTTGAGCTAGGCGGGCGTGCGAGGTGTCAAAAGACGCGTCTCCGCGCCGTCTAGCGGACTATGGTGTTTTTGGAATTTTGTCAGAACAAAATTTCTGACTTTTTCTGAAAAAACTGATTTTACGACCAAAATGTATGTGAAAAACTCGAATAACACCACCGAACGTGACCCAAGCTCGCGGAACGCGCGCCGGAGTACAGGTAAGGCAGGTACGTATCTATTAAAACTATAACCGACGTAGATTAGACTATGGATTTTGAATAAAAAATTATTTAAAGGAATTTATATAGGAATTTTTTCAAAGTGAATAACCAAAAAGTGTTTTTCGCTTTTATGTCAATTTAGACCAGTGGGATAGTTAGACGGAGCCCAAATATGAGTTGCTATGCTGAAAAAAGCTTCAGAATGCGTCACCGGGATGCAGAAATATAGCGATTTGATGTTTTTATACTATCACTTAGGTAGATTTCGTCAGTTAGCGGAATAACACAGTACAACAATTTTTTGTATTTCTATTTGAGCTAGGCGGGCGTGCGAGGTGTCAAAAGACGCGTCTCCGCGCCGTCTAGCGGACTATGGTGTTTTTGGAATTTTGTCAGAACAAAATTTCTGACTTTTTCTGAAAAAACTGATTTTACGACCAAAATGTATGTGAAAAACTCGAATAACACCACCGAACGTGACCCAAGCTCGCGGAACGCGCGCCGGAGTACAGGTAAGGCAGGTACGTATCTATTAAAACTATAACCGACGTAGATTAGACTATGGATTTTGAATAAAAAATTATTTAAAGGAATTTATATAGGAATTTTTTCAAAGTGAATAACCAAAAAGTGTTTTTCGCTTTTATGTCAATTTAGACCAGTGGGATAGTTAGACGGAGCCCAAATATGAGTTGCTATGCTGAAAAAAGCTTCAGAATGCGTCACCGGGATGCAGAAATATAGCGATTTGATGTTTTTATACTATCACTTAGGTAGATTTCGTCAGTTAGCGGAATAACACAGTACAACAATTTTTTGTATTTCTATTTGAGCTAGGCGGGCGTGCGAGGTGTCAAAAGACGCGTCTCCGCGCCGTCTAGCGGACTATGGTGTTTTTGGAATTTTGTCAGAACAAAATTTCTGACTTTTTCTGAAAAAACTGATTTTACGACCAAAATGTATGTGAAAAACTCGAATAACACCACCGAACGTGACCCAAGCTCGCGGAACGCGCGCCGGAGTACAGGTAAGGCAGGTACGTATCTATTAAAACTATAACCGACGTAGATTAGACTATGGATTTTGAATAAAAAATTATTTAAAGGAATTTATATAGGAATTTTTTCAAAGTGAATAACCAAAAAGTGTTTTTCGCTTTTATGTCAATTTAGACCAGTGGGATAGTTAGACGGAGCCCAAATATGAGTTGCTATGCTGAAAAAAGCTTCAGAATGCGTCACCGGGATGCAGAAATATAGCGATTTGATGTTTTTATACTATCACTTAGGTAGATTTCGTCAGTTAGCGGAATAACACAGTACAACAATTTTTTGTATTTCTATTTGAGCTAGGCGGGCGTGCGAGGTGTCAAAAGACGCGTCTCCGCGCCATCTAGCGGACTATGGTGTTTTTGGAATTTTGTCAGAACAAAATTTCTGACTTTTTCTGAAAAAACTGATTTTACGACCAAAATGTATGTGAAAAACTCGAATAACACCACCGAACGTGACCCAAGCTCGCGGAACGCGCGCCGGAGTACAGGTAAGGCAGGTACGTATCTATTAAAACTATAACCGACGTAGATTAGACTATGGATTTTGAATAAAAAATTATTTAAAGGAATTTATATAGGAATTTTTTCAAAGTGAATAACCAAAAAGTGTTTTTCGCTTTTATGTCAATTTAGACCAGTGGGATAGTTAGACGGAGCCCAAATATGAGTTGCTATGCTGAAAAAAGCTTCAGAATGCGTCACCGGGATGCAGAAATATAGCGATTTGATGTTTTTATACTATCACTTAGGTAGATTTCGTCAGTTAGCGGAATAACACAGTACAACAATTTTTTGTATTTCTATTTGAGCTAGGCGGGCGTGCGAGGTGTCAAAAGACGCGTCTCCGCGCCGTCTAGCGGACTATGGTGTTTTTGGAATTTTGTCAGAACAAAATTTCTGACTTTTTCTGAAAAAACTGATTTTACGACCAAAATGTATGTGAAAAACTCGAATAACACCACCGAACGTGACCCAAGCTCGCGGAACGCGCGCCGGAGTACAGGTAAGGCAGGTACGTATCTATTAAAACTATAACCGACGTAGATTAGACTATGGATTTTGAATAAAAAATTATTTAAAGGAATTTATATAGGAATTTTTTCAAAGTGAATAACCAAAAAGTGTTTTTCGCTTTTATGTCAATTTAGACCAGTGGGATAGTTAGACGGAGCCCAAATATGAGTTGCTATGCTGAAAAAAGCTTCAGAATGCGTCACCGGGATGCAGAAATATAGCGATTTGATGTTTTTATACTATCACTTAGGTAGATTTCGTCAGTTAGCGGAATAACACAGTACAACAATTTTTTGTATTTCTATTTGAGCTAGGCGGGCGTGCGAGGTGTCAAAAGACGCGTCTCCGCGCCGTCTAGCGGACTATGGTGTTTTTGGAATTTTGTCAGAACAAAATTTCTGACTTTTTCTGAAAAAACTGATTTTACGACCAAAATGTATGTGAAAAACTCGAATAACACCACCGAACGTGACCCAAGCTCGCGGAACGCGCGCCGGAGTACAGGTAAGGCAGGTACGTATCTATTAAAACTATAACCGACGTAGATTAGACTATGGATTTTGAATAAAAAATTATTTAAAGGAATTTATATAGGAATTTTTTCAAAGTGAATAACCAAAAAGTGTTTTTCGCTTTTATGTCAATTTAGACCAGTGGGATAGTTAGACGGAGCCCAAATATGAGTTGCTATGCTGAAAAAAGCTTCAGAATGCGTCACCGGGATGCAGAAATATAGCGATTTGATGTTTTTATACTATCACTTAGGTAGATTTCGTCAGTTAGCGGAATAACACAGTACAACAATTTTTTGTATTTCTATTTGAGCTAGGCGGGCGTGCGAGGTGTCAAAAGACGCGTCTCCGCGCCGTCTAGCGGACTATGGTGTTTTTGGAATTTTGTCAGAACAAAATTTCTGACTTTTTCTGAAAAAACTGATTTTACGACCAAAATGTATGTGAAAAACTCGAATAACACCACCGAACGTGACCCAAGCTCGCGGAACGCGCGCCGGAGTACAGGTAAGGCAGGTACGTATCTATTAAAACTATAACCGACGTAGATTAGACTATGGATTTTGAATAAAAAATTATTTAAAGGAATTTATATAGGAATTTTTTCAAAGTGAATAACCAAAAAGTGTTTTTCGCTTTTATGTCAATTTAGACCAGTGGGATAGTTAGACGGAGCCCAAATATGAGTTGCTATGCTGAAAAAAGCTTCAGAATGCGTCACCGGGATGCAGAAATATAGCGATTTGATGTTTTTATACTATCACTTAGGTAGATTTCGTCAGTTAGCGGAATAACACAGTACAACAATTTTTTGTATTTCTATTTGAGCTAGGCGGGCGTGCGAGGTGTCAAAAGACGCGTCTCCGCGCCGTCTAGCGGACTATGGTGTTTTTGGAATTTTGTCAGAACAAAATTTCTGACTTTTTCTGAAAAAACTGATTTTACGACCAAAATGTATGTGAAAAACTCGAATAACACCACCGAACGTGACCCAAGCTCGCGGAACGCGCGCCGGAGTACAGGTAAGGCAGGTACGTATCTATTAAAACTATAACCGACGTAGATTAGACTATGGATTTTGAATAAAAAATTATTTAAAGGAATTTATATAGGAATTTTTTCAAAGTGAATAACCAAAAAGTGTTTTTCGCTTTTATGTCAATTTAGACCAGTGGGATAGTTAGACGGAGCCCAAATATGAGTTGCTATGCTGAAAAAAGCTTCAGAATGCGTCACCGGGATGCAGAAATATAGCGATTTGATGTTTTTATACTATCACTTAGGTAGATTTCGTCAGTTAGCGGAATAACACAGTACAACAATTTTTTGTATTTCTATTTGAGCTAGGCGGGCGTGCGAGGTGTCAAAAGACGCGTCTCCGCGCCGTCTAGCGGACTATGGTGTTTTTGGAATTTTGTCAGAACAAAATTTCTGACTTTTTCTGAAAAAACTGATTTTACGACCAAAATGTATGTGAAAAACTCGAATAACACCACCGAACGTGACCCAAGCTCGCGGAACGCGCGCCGGAGTACAGGTAAGGCAGGTACGTATCTATTAAAACTATAACCGACGTAGATTAGACTATGGATTTTGAATAAAAAATTATTTAAAGGAATTTATATAGGAATTTTTTCAAAGTGAATAACCAAAAAGTGTTTTTCGCTTTTATGTCAATTTAGACCAGTGGGATAGTTAGACGGAGCCCAAATATGAGTTGCTATGCTGAAAAAAGCTTCAGAATGCGTCACCGGGATGCAGAAATATAGCGATTTGATGTTTTTATACTATCACTTAGGTAGATTTCGTCAGTTAGCGGAATAACACAGTACAACAATTTTTTGTATTTCTATTTGAGCTAGGCGGGCGTGCGAGGTGTCAAAAGACGCGTCTCCGCGCCGTCTAGCGGACTATGGTGTTTTTGGAATTTTGTCAGAACAAAATTTCTGACTTTTTCTGAAAAAACTGATTTTACGACCAAAATGTATGTGAAAAACTCGAATAACACCACCGAACGTGACCCAAGCTCGCGGAACGCGCGCCGGAGTACAGGTAAGGCAGGTACGTATCTATTAAAACTATAACCGACGTAGATTAGACTATGGATTTTGAATAAAAAATTATTTAAAGGAATTTATATAGGAATTTTTTCAAAGTGAATAACCAAAAAGTGTTTTTCGCTTTTATGTCAATTTAGACCAGTGGGATAGTTAGACGGAGCCCAAATATGAGTTGCTATGCTGAAAAAAGCTTCAGAATGCGTCACCGGGATGCAGAAATATAGCGATTTGATGTTTTTATACTATCACTTAGGTAGATTTCGTCAGTTAGCGGAATAACACAGTACAACAATTTTTTGTATTTCTATTTGAGCTAGGCGGGCGTGCGAGGTGTCAAAAGACGCGTCTCCGCGCCGTCTAGCGGACTATGGTGTTTTTGGAATTTTGTCAGAACAAAATTTCTGACTTTTTCTGAAAAAACTGATTTTACGACCAAAATGTATGTGAAAAACTCGAATAACACCACCGAACGTGACCCAAGCTCGCGGAACGCGCGCCGGAGTACAGGTAAGGCAGGTACGTATCTATTAAAACTATAACCGACGTAGATTAGACTATGGATTTTGAATAAAAAATTATTTAAAGGAATTTATATAGGAATTTTTTCAAAGTGAATAACCAAAAAGTGTTTTTCGCTTTTATGTCAATTTAGACCAGTGGGATAGTTAGACGGAGCCCAAATATGAGTTGCTATGCTGAAAAAAGCTTCAGAATGCGTCACCGGGATGCAGAAATATAGCGATTTGATGTTTTTATACTATCACTTAGGTAGATTTCGTCAGTTAGCGGAATAACACAGTACAACAATTTTTTGTATTTCTATTTGAGCTAGGCGGGCGTGCGAGGTGTCAAAAGACGCGTCTCCGCGCCATCTAGCGGACTATGGTGTTTTTGGAATTTTGTCAGAACAAAATTTCTGACTTTTTCTGAAAAAACTGATTTTACGACCAAAATGTATGTGAAAAACTCGAATAACACCACCGAACGTGACCCAAGCTCGCGGAACGCGCGCCGGAGTACAGGTAAGGCAGGTACGTATCTATTAAAACTATAACCGACGTAGATTAGACTATGGATTTTGAATAAAAAATTATTTAAAGGAATTTATATAGGAATTTTTTCAAAGTGAATAACCAAAAAGTGTTTTTCGCTTTTATGTCAATTTAGACCAGTGGGATAGTTAGACGGAGCCCAAATATGAGTTGCTATGCTGAAAAAAGCTTCAGAATGCGTCACCGGGATGCAGAAATATAGCGATTTGATGTTTTTATACTATCACTTAGGTAGATTTCGTCAGTTAGCGGAATAACACAGTACAACAATTTTTTGTATTTCTATTTGAGCTAGGCGGGCGTGCGAGGTGTCAAAAGACGCGTCTCCGCGCCGTCTAGCGGACTATGGTGTTTTTGGAATTTTGTCAGAACAAAATTTCTGACTTTTTCTGAAAAAACTGATTTTACGACCAAAATGTATGTGAAAAACTCGAATAACACCACCGAACGTGACCCAAGCTCGCGGAACGCGCGCCGGAGTACAGGTAAGGCAGGTACGTATCTATTAAAACTATAACCGACGTAGATTAGACTATGGATTTTGAATAAAAAATTATTTAAAGGAATTTATATAGGAATTTTTTCAAAGTGAATAACCAAAAAGTGTTTTTCGCTTTTATGTCAATTTAGACCAGTGGGATAGTTAGACGGAGCCCAAATATGAGTTGCTATGCTGAAAAAAGCTTCAGAATGCGTCACCGGGATGCAGAAATATAGCGATTTGATGTTTTTATACTATCACTTAGGTAGATTTCGTCAGTTAGCGGAATAACACAGTACAACAATTTTTTGTATTTCTATTTGAGCTAGGCGGGCGTGCGAGGTGTCAAAAGACGCGTCTCCGCGCCGTCTAGCGGACTATGGTGTTTTTGGAATTTTGTCAGAACAAAATTTCTGACTTTTTCTGAAAAAACTGATTTTACGACCAAAATGTATGTGAAAAACTCGAATAACACCACCGAACGTGACCCAAGCTCGCGGAACGCGCGCCGGAGTACAGGTAAGGCAGGTACGTATCTATTAAAACTATAACCGACGTAGATTAGACTATGGATTTTGAATAAAAAATTATTTAAAGGAATTTATATAGGAATTTTTTCAAAGTGAATAACCAAAAAGTGTTTTTCGCTTTTATGTCAATTTAGACCAGTGGGATAGTTAGACGGAGCCCAAATATGAGTTGCTATGCTGAAAAAAGCTTCAGAATGCGTCACCGGGATGCAGAAATATAGCGATTTGATGTTTTTATACTATCACTTAGGTAGATTTCGTCAGTTAGCGGAATAACACAGTACAACAATTTTTTGTATTTCTATTTGAGCTAGGCGGGCGTGCGAGGTGTCAAAAGACGCGTCTCCGCGCCGTCTAGCGGACTATGGTGTTTTTGGAATTTTGTCAGAACAAAATTTCTGACTTTTTCTGAAAAAACTGATTTTACGACCAAAATGTATGTGAAAAACTCGAATAACACCACCGAACGTGACCCAAGCTCGCGGAACGCGCGCCGGAGTACAGGTAAGGCAGGTACGTATCTATTAAAACTATAACCGACGTAGATTAGACTATGGATTTTGAATAAAAAATTATTTAAAGGAATTTATATAGGAATTTTTTCAAAGTGAATAACCAAAAAGTGTTTTTCGCTTTTATGTCAATTTAGACCAGTGGGATAGTTAGACGGAGCCCAAATATGAGTTGCTATGCTGAAAAAAGCTTCAGAATGCGTCACCGGGATGCAGAAATATAGCGATTTGATGTTTTTATACTATCACTTAGGTAGATTTCGTCAGTTAGCGGAATAACACAGTACAACAATTTTTTGTATTTCTATTTGAGCTAGGCGGGCGTGCGAGGTGTCAAAAGACGCGTCTCCGCGCCGTCTAGCGGACTATGGTGTTTTTGGAATTTTGTCAGAACAAAATTTCTGACTTTTTCTGAAAAAACTGATTTTACGACCAAAATGTATGTGAAAAACTCGAATAACACCACCGAACGTGACCCAAGCTCGCGGAACGCGCGCCGGAGTACAGGTAAGGCAGGTACGTATCTATTAAAACTATAACCGACGTAGATTAGACTATGGATTTTGAATAAAAAATTATTTAAAGGAATTTATATAGGAATTTTTTCAAAGTGAATAACCAAAAAGTGTTTTTCGCTTTTATGTCAATTTAGACCAGTGGGATAGTTAGACGGAGCCCAAATATGAGTTGCTATGCTGAAAAAAGCTTCAGAATGCGTCACCGGGATGCAGAAATATAGCGATTTGATGTTTTTATACTATCACTTAGGTAGATTTCGTCAGTTAGCGGAATAACACAGTACAACAATTTTTTGTATTTCTATTTGAGCTAGGCGGGCGTGCGAGGTGTCAAAAGACGCGTCTCCGCGCCGTCTAGCGGACTATGGTGTTTTTGGAATTTTGTCAGAACAAAATTTCTGACTTTTTCTGAAAAAACTGATTTTACGACCAAAATGTATGTGAAAAACTCGAATAACACCACCGAACGTGACCCAAGCTCGCGGAACGCGCGCCGGAGTACAGGTAAGGCAGGTACGTATCTATTAAAACTATAACCGACGTAGATTAGACTATGGATTTTGAATAAAAAATTATTTAAAGGAATTTATATAGGAATTTTTTCAAAGTGAATAACCAAAAAGTGTTTTTCGCTTTTATGTCAATTTAGACCAGTGGGATAGTTAGACGGAGCCCAAATATGAGTTGCTATGCTGAAAAAAGCTTCAGAATGCGTCACCGGGATGCAGAAATATAGCGATTTGATGTTTTTATACTATCACTTAGGTAGATTTCGTCAGTTAGCGGAATAACACAGTACAACAATTTTTTGTATTTCTATTTGAGCTAGGCGGGCGTGCGAGGTGTCAAAAGACGCGTCTCCGCGCCATCTAGCGGACTATGGTGTTTTTGGAATTTTGTCAGAACAAAATTTCTGACTTTTTCTGAAAAAACTGATTTTACGACCAAAATGTATGTGAAAAACTCGAATAACACCACCGAACGTGACCCAAGCTCGCGGAACGCGCGCCGGAGTACAGGTAAGGCAGGTACGTATCTATTAAAACTATAACCGACGTAGATTAGACTATGGATTTTGAATAAAAAATTATTTAAAGGAATTTATATAGGAATTTTTTCAAAGTGAATAACCAAAAAGTGTTTTTCGCTTTTATGTCAATTTAGACCAGTGGGATAGTTAGACGGAGCCCAAATATGAGTTGCTATGCTGAAAAAAGCTTCAGAATGCGTCACCGGGATGCAGAAATATAGCGATTTGATGTTTTTATACTATCACTTAGGTAGATTTCGTCAGTTAGCGGAATAACACAGTACAACAATTTTTTGTATTTCTATTTGAGCTAGGCGGGCGTGCGAGGTGTCAAAAGACGCGTCTCCGCGCCGTCTAGCGGACTATGGTGTTTTTGGAATTTTGTCAGAACAAAATTTCTGACTTTTTCTGAAAAAACTGATTTTACGACCAAAATGTATGTGAAAAACTCGAATAACACCACCGAACGTGACCCAAGCTCGCGGAACGCGCGCCGGAGTACAGGTAAGGCAGGTACGTATCTATTAAAACTATAACCGACGTAGATTAGACTATGGATTTTGAATAAAAAATTATTTAAAGGAATTTATATAGGAATTTTTTCAAAGTGAATAACCAAAAAGTGTTTTTCGCTTTTATGTCAATTTAGACCAGTGGGATAGTTAGACGGAGCCCAAATATGAGTTGCTATGCTGAAAAAAGCTTCAGAATGCGTCACCGGGATGCAGAAATATAGCGATTTGATGTTTTTATACTATCACTTAGGTAGATTTCGTCAGTTAGCGGAATAACACAGTACAACAATTTTTTGTATTTCTATTTGAGCTAGGCGGGCGTGCGAGGTGTCAAAAGACGCGTCTCCGCGCCGTCTAGCGGACTATGGTGTTTTTGGAATTTTGTCAGAACAAAATTTCTGACTTTTTCTGAAAAAACTGATTTTACGACCAAAATGTATGTGAAAAACTCGAATAACACCACCGAACGTGACCCAAGCTCGCGGAACGCGCGCCGGAGTACAGGTAAGGCAGGTACGTATCTATTAAAACTATAACCGACGTAGATTAGACTATGGATTTTGAATAAAAAATTATTTAAAGGAATTTATATAGGAATTTTTTCAAAGTGAATAACCAAAAAGTGTTTTTCGCTTTTATGTCAATTTAGACCAGTGGGATAGTTAGACGGAGCCCAAATATGAGTTGCTATGCTGAAAAAAGCTTCAGAATGCGTCACCGGGATGCAGAAATATAGCGATTTGATGTTTTTATACTATCACTTAGGTAGATTTCGTCAGTTAGCGGAATAACACAGTACAACAATTTTTTGTATTTCTATTTGAGCTAGGCGGGCGTGCGAGGTGTCAAAAGACGCGTCTCCGCGCCGTCTAGCGGACTATGGTGTTTTTGGAATTTTGTCAGAACAAAATTTCTGACTTTTTCTGAAAAAACTGATTTTACGACCAAAATGTATGTGAAAAACTCGAATAACACCACCGAACGTGACCCAAGCTCGCGGAACGCGCGCCGGAGTACAGGTAAGGCAGGTACGTATCTATTAAAACTATAACCGACGTAGATTAGACTATGGATTTTGAATAAAAAATTATTTAAAGGAATTTATATAGGAATTTTTTCAAAGTGAATAACCAAAAAGTGTTTTTCGCTTTTATGTCAATTTAGACCAGTGGGATAGTTAGACGGAGCCCAAATATGAGTTGCTATGCTGAAAAAAGCTTCAGAATGCGTCACCGGGATGCAGAAATATAGCGATTTGATGTTTTTATACTATCACTTAGGTAGATTTCGTCAGTTAGCGGAATAACACAGTACAACAATTTTTTGTATTTCTATTTGAGCTAGGCGGGCGTGCGAGGTGTCAAAAGACGCGTCTCCGCGCCATCTAGCGGACTATGGTGTTTTTGGAATTTTGTCAGAACAAAATTTCTGACTTTTTCTGAAAAAACTGATTTTACGACCAAAATGTATGTGAAAAACTCGAATAACACCACCGAACGTGACCCAAGCTCGCGGAACGCGCGCCGGAGTACAGGTAAGGCAGGTACGTATCTATTAAAACTATAACCGACGTAGATTAGACTATGGATTTTGAATAAAAAATTATTTAAAGGAATTTATATAGGAATTTTTTCAAAGTGAATAACCAAAAAGTGTTTTTCGCTTTTATGTCAATTTAGACCAGTGGGATAGTTAGACGGAGCCCAAATATGAGTTGCTATGCTGAAAAAAGCTTCAGAATGCGTCACCGGGATGCAGAAATATAGCGATTTGATGTTTTTATACTATCACTTAGGTAGATTTCGTCAGTTAGCGGAATAACACAGTACAACAATTTTTTGTATTTCTATTTGAGCTAGGCGGGCGTGCGAGGTGTCAAAAGACGCGTCTCCGCGCCGTCTAGCGGACTATGGTGTTTTTGGAATTTTGTCAGAACAAAATTTCTGACTTTTTCTGAAAAAACTGATTTTACGACCAAAATGTATGTGAAAAACTCGAATAACACCACCGAACGTGACCCAAGCTCGCGGAACGCGCGCCGGAGTACAGGTAAGGCAGGTACGTATCTATTAAAACTATAACCGACGTAGATTAGACTATGGATTTTGAATAAAAAATTATTTAAAGGAATTTATATAGGAATTTTTTCAAAGTGAATAACCAAAAAGTGTTTTTCGCTTTTATGTCAATTTAGACCAGTGGGATAGTTAGACGGAGCCCAAATATGAGTTGCTATGCTGAAAAAAGCTTCAGAATGCGTCACCGGGATGCAGAAATATAGCGATTTGATGTTTTTATACTATCACTTAGGTAGATTTCGTCAGTTAGCGGAATAACACAGTACAACAATTTTTTGTATTTCTATTTGAGCTAGGCGGGCGTGCGAGGTGTCAAAAGACGCGTCTCCGCGCCGTCTAGCGGACTATGGTGTTTTTGGAATTTTGTCAGAACAAAATTTCTGACTTTTTCTGAAAAAACTGATTTTACGACCAAAATGTATGTGAAAAACTCGAATAACACCACCGAACGTGACCCAAGCTCGCGGAACGCGCGCCGGAGTACAGGTAAGGCAGGTACGTATCTATTAAAACTATAACCGACGTAGATTAGACTATGGATTTTGAATAAAAAATTATTTAAAGGAATTTATATAGGAATTTTTTCAAAGTGAATAACCAAAAAGTGTTTTTCGCTTTTATGTCAATTTAGACCAGTGGGATAGTTAGACGGAGCCCAAATATGAGTTGCTATGCTGAAAAAAGCTTCAGAATGCGTCACCGGGATGCAGAAATATAGCGATTTGATGTTTTTATACTATCACTTAGGTAGATTTCGTCAGTTAGCGGAATAACACAGTACAACAATTTTTTGTATTTCTATTTGAGCTAGGCGGGCGTGCGAGGTGTCAAAAGACGCGTCTCCGCGCCGTCTAGCGGACTATGGTGTTTTTGGAATTTTGTCAGAACAAAATTTCTGACTTTTTCTGAAAAAACTGATTTTACGACCAAAATGTATGTGAAAAACTCGAATAACACCACCGAACGTGACCCAAGCTCGCGGAACGCGCGCCGGAGTACAGGTAAGGCAGGTACGTATCTATTAAAACTATAACCGACGTAGATTAGACTATGGATTTTGAATAAAAAATTATTTAAAGGAATTTATATAGGAATTTTTTCAAAGTGAATAACCAAAAAGTGTTTTTCGCTTTTATGTCAATTTAGACCAGTGGGATAGTTAGACGGAGCCCAAATATGAGTTGCTATGCTGAAAAAAGCTTCAGAATGCGTCACCGGGATGCAGAAATATAGCGATTTGATGTTTTTATACTATCACTTAGGTAGATTTCGTCAGTTAGCGGAATAACACAGTACAACAATTTTTTGTATTTCTATTTGAGCTAGGCGGGCGTGCGAGGTGTCAAAAGACGCGTCTCCGCGCCGTCTAGCGGACTATGGTGTTTTTGGAATTTTGTCAGAACAAAATTTCTGACTTTTTCTGAAAAAACTGATTTTACGACCAAAATGTATGTGAAAAACTCGAATAACACCACCGAACGTGACCCAAGCTCGCGGAACGCGCGCCGGAGTACAGGTAAGGCAGGTACGTATCTATTAAAACTATAACCGACGTAGATTAGACTATGGATTTTGAATAAAAAATTATTTAAAGGAATTTATATAGGAATTTTTTCAAAGTGAATAACCAAAAAGTGTTTTTCGCTTTTATGTCAATTTAGACCAGTGGGATAGTTAGACGGAGCCCAAATATGAGTTGCTATGCTGAAAAAAGCTTCAGAATGCGTCACCGGGATGCAGAAATATAGCGATTTGATGTTTTTATACTATCACTTAGGTAGATTTCGTCAGTTAGCGGAATAACACAGTACAACAATTTTTTGTATTTCTATTTGAGCTAGGCGGGCGTGCGAGGTGTCAAAAGACGCGTCTCCGCGCCGTCTAGCGGACTATGGTGTTTTTGGAATTTTGTCAGAACAAAATTTCTGACTTTTTCTGAAAAAACTGATTTTACGACCAAAATGTATGTGAAAAACTCGAATAACACCACCGAACGTGACCCAAGCTCGCGGAACGCGCGCCGGAGTACAGGTAAGGCAGGTACGTATCTATTAAAACTATAACCGACGTAGATTAGACTATGGATTTTGAATAAAAAATTATTTAAAGGAATTTATATAGGAATTTTTTCAAAGTGAATAACCAAAAAGTGTTTTTCGCTTTTATGTCAATTTAGACCAGTGGGATAGTTAGACGGAGCCCAAATATGAGTTGCTATGCTGAAAAAAGCTTCAGAATGCGTCACCGGGATGCAGAAATATAGCGATTTGATGTTTTTATACTATCACTTAGGTAGATTTCGTCAGTTAGCGGAATAACACAGTACAACAATTTTTTGTATTTCTATTTGAGCTAGGCGGGCGTGCGAGGTGTCAAAAGACGCGTCTCCGCGCCATCTAGCGGACTATGGTGTTTTTGGAATTTTGTCAGAACAAAATTTCTGACTTTTTCTGAAAAAACTGATTTTACGACCAAAATGTATGTGAAAAACTCGAATAACACCACCGAACGTGACCCAAGCTCGCGGAACGCGCGCCGGAGTACAGGTAAGGCAGGTACGTATCTATTAAAACTATAACCGACGTAGATTAGACTATGGATTTTGAATAAAAAATTATTTAAAGGAATTTATATAGGAATTTTTTCAAAGTGAATAACCAAAAAGTGTTTTTCGCTTTTATGTCAATTTAGACCAGTGGGATAGTTAGACGGAGCCCAAATATGAGTTGCTATGCTGAAAAAAGCTTCAGAATGCGTCACCGGGATGCAGAAATATAGCGATTTGATGTTTTTATACTATCACTTAGGTAGATTTCGTCAGTTAGCGGAATAACACAGTACAACAATTTTTTGTATTTCTATTTGAGCTAGGCGGGCGTGCGAGGTGTCAAAAGACGCGTCTCCGCGCCGTCTAGCGGACTATGGTGTTTTTGGAATTTTGTCAGAACAAAATTTCTGACTTTTTCTGAAAAAACTGATTTTACGACCAAAATGTATGTGAAAAACTCGAATAACACCACCGAACGTGACCCAAGCTCGCGGAACGCGCGCCGGAGTACAGGTAAGGCAGGTACGTATCTATTAAAACTATAACCGACGTAGATTAGACTATGGATTTTGAATAAAAAATTATTTAAAGGAATTTATATAGGAATTTTTTCAAAGTGAATAACCAAAAAGTGTTTTTCGCTTTTATGTCAATTTAGACCAGTGGGATAGTTAGACGGAGCCCAAATATGAGTTGCTATGCTGAAAAAAGCTTCAGAATGCGTCACCGGGATGCAGAAATATAGCGATTTGATGTTTTTATACTATCACTTAGGTAGATTTCGTCAGTTAGCGGAATAACACAGTACAACAATTTTTTGTATTTCTATTTGAGCTAGGCGGGCGTGCGAGGTGTCAAAAGACGCGTCTCCGCGCCATCTAGCGGACTATGGTGTTTTTGGAATTTTGTCAGAACAAAATTTCTGACTTTTTCTGAAAAAACTGATTTTACGACCAAAATGTATGTGAAAAACTCGAATAACACCACCGAACGTGACCCAAGCTCGCGGAACGCGCGCCGGAGTACAGGTAAGGCAGGTACGTATCTATTAAAACTATAACCGACGTAGATTAGACTATGGATTTTGAATAAAAAATTATTTAAAGGAATTTATATAGGAATTTTTTCAAAGTGAATAACCAAAAAGTGTTTTTCGCTTTTATGTCAATTTAGACCAGTGGGATAGTTAGACGGAGCCCAAATATGAGTTGCTATGCTGAAAAAAGCTTCAGAATGCGTCACCGGGATGCAGAAATATAGCGATTTGATGTTTTTATACTATCACTTAGGTAGATTTCGTCAGTTAGCGGAATAACACAGTACAACAATTTTTTGTATTTCTATTTGAGCTAGGCGGGCGTGCGAGGTGTCAAAAGACGCGTCTCCGCGCCGTCTAGCGGACTATGGTGTTTTTGGAATTTTGTCAGAACAAAATTTCTGACTTTTTCTGAAAAAACTGATTTTACGACCAAAATGTATGTGAAAAACTCGAATAACACCACCGAACGTGACCCAAGCTCGCGGAACGCGCGCCGGAGTACAGGTAAGGCAGGTACGTATCTATTAAAACTATAACCGACGTAGATTAGACTATGGATTTTGAATAAAAAATTATTTAAAGGAATTTATATAGGAATTTTTTCAAAGTGAATAACCAAAAAGTGTTTTTCGCTTTTATGTCAATTTAGACCAGTGGGATAGTTAGACGGAGCCCAAATATGAGTTGCTATGCTGAAAAAAGCTTCAGAATGCGTCACCGGGATGCAGAAATATAGCGATTTGATGTTTTTATACTATCACTTAGGTAGATTTCGTCAGTTAGCGGAATAACACAGTACAACAATTTTTTGTATTTCTATTTGAGCTAGGCGGGCGTGCGAGGTGTCAAAAGACGCGTCTCCGCGCCGTCTAGCGGACTATGGTGTTTTTGGAATTTTGTCAGAACAAAATTTCTGACTTTTTCTGAAAAAACTGATTTTACGACCAAAATGTATGTGAAAAACTCGAATAACACCACCGAACGTGACCCAAGCTCGCGGAACGCGCGCCGGAGTACAGGTAAGGCAGGTACGTATCTATTAAAACTATAACCGACGTAGATTAGACTATGGATTTTGAATAAAAAATTATTTAAAGGAATTTATATAGGAATTTTTTCAAAGTGAATAACCAAAAAGTGTTTTTCGCTTTTATGTCAATTTAGACCAGTGGGATAGTTAGACGGAGCCCAAATATGAGTTGCTATGCTGAAAAAAGCTTCAGAATGCGTCACCGGGATGCAGAAATATAGCGATTTGATGTTTTTATACTATCACTTAGGTAGATTTCGTCAGTTAGCGGAATAACACAGTACAACAATTTTTTGTATTTCTATTTGAGCTAGGCGGGCGTGCGAGGTGTCAAAAGACGCGTCTCCGCGCCGTCTAGCGGACTATGGTGTTTTTGGAATTTTGTCAGAACAAAATTTCTGACTTTTTCTGAAAAAACTGATTTTACGACCAAAATGTATGTGAAAAACTCGAATAACACCACCGAACGTGACCCAAGCTCGCGGAACGCGCGCCGGAGTACAGGTAAGGCAGGTACGTATCTATTAAAACTATAACCGACGTAGATTAGACTATGGATTTTGAATAAAAAATTATTTAAAGGAATTTATATAGGAATTTTTTCAAAGTGAATAACCAAAAAGTGTTTTTCGCTTTTATGTCAATTTAGACCAGTGGGATAGTTAGACGGAGCCCAAATATGAGTTGCTATGCTGAAAAAAGCTTCAGAATGCGTCACCGGGATGCAGAAATATAGCGATTTGATGTTTTTATACTATCACTTAGGTAGATTTCGTCAGTTAGCGGAATAACACAGTACAACAATTTTTTGTATTTCTATTTGAGCTAGGCGGGCGTGCGAGGTGTCAAAAGACGCGTCTCCGCGCCGTCTAGCGGACTATGGTGTTTTTGGAATTTTGTCAGAACAAAATTTCTGACTTTTTCTGAAAAAACTGATTTTACGACCAAAATGTATGTGAAAAACTCGAATAACACCACCGAACGTGACCCAAGCTCGCGGAACGCGCGCCGGAGTACAGGTAAGGCAGGTACGTATCTATTAAAACTATAACCGACGTAGATTAGACTATGGATTTTGAATAAAAAATTATTTAAAGGAATTTATATAGGAATTTTTTCAAAGTGAATAACCAAAAAGTGTTTTTCGCTTTTATGTCAATTTAGACCAGTGGGATAGTTAGACGGAGCCCAAATATGAGTTGCTATGCTGAAAAAAGCTTCAGAATGCGTCACCGGGATGCAGAAATATAGCGATTTGATGTTTTTATACTATCACTTAGGTAGATTTCGTCAGTTAGCGGAATAACACAGTACAACAATTTTTTGTATTTCTATTTGAGCTAGGCGGGCGTGCGAGGTGTCAAAAGACGCGTCTCCGCGCCATCTAGCGGACTATGGTGTTTTTGGAATTTTGTCAGAACAAAATTTCTGACTTTTTCTGAAAAAACTGATTTTACGACCAAAATGTATGTGAAAAACTCGAATAACACCACCGAACGTGACCCAAGCTCGCGGAACGCGCGCCGGAGTACAGGTAAGGCAGGTACGTATCTATTAAAACTATAACCGACGTAGATTAGACTATGGATTTTGAATAAAAAATTATTTAAAGGAATTTATATAGGAATTTTTTCAAAGTGAATAACCAAAAAGTGTTTTTCGCTTTTATGTCAATTTAGACCAGTGGGATAGTTAGACGGAGCCCAAATATGAGTTGCTATGCTGAAAAAAGCTTCAGAATGCGTCACCGGGATGCAGAAATATAGCGATTTGATGTTTTTATACTATCACTTAGGTAGATTTCGTCAGTTAGCGGAATAACACAGTACAACAATTTTTTGTATTTCTATTTGAGCTAGGCGGGCGTGCGAGGTGTCAAAAGACGCGTCTCCGCGCCGTCTAGCGGACTATGGTGTTTTTGGAATTTTGTCAGAACAAAATTTCTGACTTTTTCTGAAAAAACTGATTTTACGACCAAAATGTATGTGAAAAACTCGAATAACACCACCGAACGTGACCCAAGCTCGCGGAACGCGCGCCGGAGTACAGGTAAGGCAGGTACGTATCTATTAAAACTATAACCGACGTAGATTAGACTATGGATTTTGAATAAAAAATTATTTAAAGGAATTTATATAGGAATTTTTTCAAAGTGAATAACCAAAAAGTGTTTTTCGCTTTTATGTCAATTTAGACCAGTGGGATAGTTAGACGGAGCCCAAATATGAGTTGCTATGCTGAAAAAAGCTTCAGAATGCGTCACCGGGATGCAGAAATATAGCGATTTGATGTTTTTATACTATCACTTAGGTAGATTTCGTCAGTTAGCGGAATAACACAGTACAACAATTTTTTGTATTTCTATTTGAGCTAGGCGGGCGTGCGAGGTGTCAAAAGACGCGTCTCCGCGCCGTCTAGCGGACTATGGTGTTTTTGGAATTTTGTCAGAACAAAATTTCTGACTTTTTCTGAAAAAACTGATTTTACGACCAAAATGTATGTGAAAAACTCGAATAACACCACCGAACGTGACCCAAGCTCGCGGAACGCGCGCCGGAGTACAGGTAAGGCAGGTACGTATCTATTAAAACTATAACCGACGTAGATTAGACTATGGATTTTGAATAAAAAATTATTTAAAGGAATTTATATAGGAATTTTTTCAAAGTGAATAACCAAAAAGTGTTTTTCGCTTTTATGTCAATTTAGACCAGTGGGATAGTTAGACGGAGCCCAAATATGAGTTGCTATGCTGAAAAAAGCTTCAGAATGCGTCACCGGGATGCAGAAATATAGCGATTTGATGTTTTTATACTATCACTTAGGTAGATTTCGTCAGTTAGCGGAATAACACAGTACAACAATTTTTTGTATTTCTATTTGAGCTAGGCGGGCGTGCGAGGTGTCAAAAGACGCGTCTCCGCGCCGTCTAGCGGACTATGGTGTTTTTGGAATTTTGTCAGAACAAAATTTCTGACTTTTTCTGAAAAAACTGATTTTACGACCAAAATGTATGTGAAAAACTCGAATAACACCACCGAACGTGACCCAAGCTCGCGGAACGCGCGCCGGAGTACAGGTAAGGCAGGTACGTATCTATTAAAACTATAACCGACGTAGATTAGACTATGGATTTTGAATAAAAAATTATTTAAAGGAATTTATATAGGAATTTTTTCAAAGTGAATAACCAAAAAGTGTTTTTCGCTTTTATGTCAATTTAGACCAGTGGGATAGTTAGACGGAGCCCAAATATGAGTTGCTATGCTGAAAAAAGCTTCAGAATGCGTCACCGGGATGCAGAAATATAGCGATTTGATGTTTTTATACTATCACTTAGGTAGATTTCGTCAGTTAGCGGAATAACACAGTACAACAATTTTTTGTATTTCTATTTGAGCTAGGCGGGCGTGCGAGGTGTCAAAAGACGCGTCTCCGCGCCGTCTAGCGGACTATGGTGTTTTTGGAATTTTGTCAGAACAAAATTTCTGACTTTTTCTGAAAAAACTGATTTTACGACCAAAATGTATGTGAAAAACTCGAATAACACCACCGAACGTGACCCAAGCTCGCGGAACGCGCGCCGGAGTACAGGTAAGGCAGGTACGTATCTATTAAAACTATAACCGACGTAGATTAGACTATGGATTTTGAATAAAAAATTATTTAAAGGAATTTATATAGGAATTTTTTCAAAGTGAATAACCAAAAAGTGTTTTTCGCTTTTATGTCAATTTAGACCAGTGGGATAGTTAGACGGAGCCCAAATATGAGTTGCTATGCTGAAAAAAGCTTCAGAATGCGTCACCGGGATGCAGAAATATAGCGATTTGATGTTTTTATACTATCACTTAGGTAGATTTCGTCAGTTAGCGGAATAACACAGTACAACAATTTTTTGTATTTCTATTTGAGCTAGGCGGGCGTGCGAGGTGTCAAAAGACGCGTCTCCGCGCCGTCTAGCGGACTATGGTGTTTTTGGAATTTTGTCAGAACAAAATTTCTGACTTTTTCTGAAAAAACTGATTTTACGACCAAAATGTATGTGAAAAACTCGAATAACACCACCGAACGTGACCCAAGCTCGCGGAACGCGCGCCGGAGTACAGGTAAGGCAGGTACGTATCTATTAAAACTATAACCGACGTAGATTAGACTATGGATTTTGAATAAAAAATTATTTAAAGGAATTTATATAGGAATTTTTTCAAAGTGAATAACCAAAAAGTGTTTTTCGCTTTTATGTCAATTTAGACCAGTGGGATAGTTAGACGGAGCCCAAATATGAGTTGCTATGCTGAAAAAAGCTTCAGAATGCGTCACCGGGATGCAGAAATATAGCGATTTGATGTTTTTATACTATCACTTAGGTAGATTTCGTCAGTTAGCGGAATAACACAGTACAACAATTTTTTGTATTTCTATTTGAGCTAGGCGGGCGTGCGAGGTGTCAAAAGACGCGTCTCCGCGCCATCTAGCGGACTATGGTGTTTTTGGAATTTTGTCAGAACAAAATTTCTGACTTTTTCTGAAAAAACTGATTTTACGACCAAAATGTATGTGAAAAACTCGAATAACACCACCGAACGTGACCCAAGCTCGCGGAACGCGCGCCGGAGTACAGGTAAGGCAGGTACGTATCTATTAAAACTATAACCGACGTAGATTAGACTATGGATTTTGAATAAAAAATTATTTAAAGGAATTTATATAGGAATTTTTTCAAAGTGAATAACCAAAAAGTGTTTTTCGCTTTTATGTCAATTTAGACCAGTGGGATAGTTAGACGGAGCCCAAATATGAGTTGCTATGCTGAAAAAAGCTTCAGAATGCGTCACCGGGATGCAGAAATATAGCGATTTGATGTTTTTATACTATCACTTAGGTAGATTTCGTCAGTTAGCGGAATAACACAGTACAACAATTTTTTGTATTTCTATTTGAGCTAGGCGGGCGTGCGAGGTGTCAAAAGACGCGTCTCCGCGCCGTCTAGCGGACTATGGTGTTTTTGGAATTTTGTCAGAACAAAATTTCTGACTTTTTCTGAAAAAACTGATTTTACGACCAAAATGTATGTGAAAAACTCGAATAACACCACCGAACGTGACCCAAGCTCGCGGAACGCGCGCCGGAGTACAGGTAAGGCAGGTACGTATCTATTAAAACTATAACCGACGTAGATTAGACTATGGATTTTGAATAAAAAATTATTTAAAGGAATTTATATAGGAATTTTTTCAAAGTGAATAACCAAAAAGTGTTTTTCGCTTTTATGTCAATTTAGACCAGTGGGATAGTTAGACGGAGCCCAAATATGAGTTGCTATGCTGAAAAAAGCTTCAGAATGCGTCACCGGGATGCAGAAATATAGCGATTTGATGTTTTTATACTATCACTTAGGTAGATTTCGTCAGTTAGCGGAATAACACAGTACAACAATTTTTTGTATTTCTATTTGAGCTAGGCGGGCGTGCGAGGTGTCAAAAGACGCGTCTCCGCGCCGTCTAGCGGACTATGGTGTTTTTGGAATTTTGTCAGAACAAAATTTCTGACTTTTTCTGAAAAAACTGATTTTACGACCAAAATGTATGTGAAAAACTCGAATAACACCACCGAACGTGACCCAAGCTCGCGGAACGCGCGCCGGAGTACAGGTAAGGCAGGTACGTATCTATTAAAACTATAACCGACGTAGATTAGACTATGGATTTTGAATAAAAAATTATTTAAAGGAATTTATATAGGAATTTTTTCAAAGTGAATAACCAAAAAGTGTTTTTCGCTTTTATGTCAATTTAGACCAGTGGGATAGTTAGACGGAGCCCAAATATGAGTTGCTATGCTGAAAAAAGCTTCAGAATGCGTCACCGGGATGCAGAAATATAGCGATTTGATGTTTTTATACTATCACTTAGGTAGATTTCGTCAGTTAGCGGAATAACACAGTACAACAATTTTTTGTATTTCTATTTGAGCTAGGCGGGCGTGCGAGGTGTCAAAAGACGCGTCTCCGCGCCGTCTAGCGGACTATGGTGTTTTTGGAATTTTGTCAGAACAAAATTTCTGACTTTTTCTGAAAAAACTGATTTTACGACCAAAATGTATGTGAAAAACTCGAATAACACCACCGAACGTGACCCAAGCTCGCGGAACGCGCGCCGGAGTACAGGTAAGGCAGGTACGTATCTATTAAAACTATAACCGACGTAGATTAGACTATGGATTTTGAATAAAAAATTATTTAAAGGAATTTATATAGGAATTTTTTCAAAGTGAATAACCAAAAAGTGTTTTTCGCTTTTATGTCAATTTAGACCAGTGGGATAGTTAGACGGAGCCCAAATATGAGTTGCTATGCTGAAAAAAGCTTCAGAATGCGTCACCGGGATGCAGAAATATAGCGATTTGATGTTTTTATACTATCACTTAGGTAGATTTCGTCAGTTAGCGGAATAACACAGTACAACAATTTTTTGTATTTCTATTTGAGCTAGGCGGGCGTGCGAGGTGTCAAAAGACGCGTCTCCGCGCCGTCTAGCGGACTATGGTGTTTTTGGAATTTTGTCAGAACAAAATTTCTGACTTTTTCTGAAAAAACTGATTTTACGACCAAAATGTATGTGAAAAACTCGAATAACACCACCGAACGTGACCCAAGCTCGCGGAACGCGCGCCGGAGTACAGGTAAGGCAGGTACGTATCTATTAAAACTATAACCGACGTAGATTAGACTATGGATTTTGAATAAAAAATTATTTAAAGGAATTTATATAGGAATTTTTTCAAAGTGAATAACCAAAAAGTGTTTTTCGCTTTTATGTCAATTTAGACCAGTGGGATAGTTAGACGGAGCCCAAATATGAGTTGCTATGCTGAAAAAAGCTTCAGAATGCGTCACCGGGATGCAGAAATATAGCGATTTGATGTTTTTATACTATCACTTAGGTAGATTTCGTCAGTTAGCGGAATAACACAGTACAACAATTTTTTGTATTTCTATTTGAGCTAGGCGGGCGTGCGAGGTGTCAAAAGACGCGTCTCCGCGCCGTCTAGCGGACTATGGTGTTTTTGGAATTTTGTCAGAACAAAATTTCTGACTTTTTCTGAAAAAACTGATTTTACGACCAAAATGTATGTGAAAAACTCGAATAACACCACCGAACGTGACCCAAGCTCGCGGAACGCGCGCCGGAGTACAGGTAAGGCAGGTACGTATCTATTAAAACTATAACCGACGTAGATTAGACTATGGATTTTGAATAAAAAATTATTTAAAGGAATTTATATAGGAATTTTTTCAAAGTGAATAACCAAAAAGTGTTTTTCGCTTTTATGTCAATTTAGACCAGTGGGATAGTTAGACGGAGCCCAAATATGAGTTGCTATGCTGAAAAAAGCTTCAGAATGCGTCACCGGGATGCAGAAATATAGCGATTTGATGTTTTTATACTATCACTTAGGTAGATTTCGTCAGTTAGCGGAATAACACAGTACAACAATTTTTTGTATTTCTATTTGAGCTAGGCGGGCGTGCGAGGTGTCAAAAGACGCGTCTCCGCGCCATCTAGCGGACTATGGTGTTTTTGGAATTTTGTCAGAACAAAATTTCTGACTTTTTCTGAAAAAACTGATTTTACGACCAAAATGTATGTGAAAAACTCGAATAACACCACCGAACGTGACCCAAGCTCGCGGAACGCGCGCCGGAGTACAGGTAAGGCAGGTACGTATCTATTAAAACTATAACCGACGTAGATTAGACTATGGATTTTGAATAAAAAATTATTTAAAGGAATTTATATAGGAATTTTTTCAAAGTGAATAACCAAAAAGTGTTTTTCGCTTTTATGTCAATTTAGACCAGTGGGATAGTTAGACGGAGCCCAAATATGAGTTGCTATGCTGAAAAAAGCTTCAGAATGCGTCACCGGGATGCAGAAATATAGCGATTTGATGTTTTTATACTATCACTTAGGTAGATTTCGTCAGTTAGCGGAATAACACAGTACAACAATTTTTTGTATTTCTATTTGAGCTAGGCGGGCGTGCGAGGTGTCAAAAGACGCGTCTCCGCGCCGTCTAGCGGACTATGGTGTTTTTGGAATTTTGTCAGAACAAAATTTCTGACTTTTTCTGAAAAAACTGATTTTACGACCAAAATGTATGTGAAAAACTCGAATAACACCACCGAACGTGACCCAAGCTCGCGGAACGCGCGCCGGAGTACAGGTAAGGCAGGTACGTATCTATTAAAACTATAACCGACGTAGATTAGACTATGGATTTTGAATAAAAAATTATTTAAAGGAATTTATATAGGAATTTTTTCAAAGTGAATAACCAAAAAGTGTTTTTCGCTTTTATGTCAATTTAGACCAGTGGGATAGTTAGACGGAGCCCAAATATGAGTTGCTATGCTGAAAAAAGCTTCAGAATGCGTCACCGGGATGCAGAAATATAGCGATTTGATGTTTTTATACTATCACTTAGGTAGATTTCGTCAGTTAGCGGAATAACACAGTACAACAATTTTTTGTATTTCTATTTGAGCTAGGCGGGCGTGCGAGGTGTCAAAAGACGCGTCTCCGCGCCGTCTAGCGGACTATGGTGTTTTTGGAATTTTGTCAGAACAAAATTTCTGACTTTTTCTGAAAAAACTGATTTTACGACCAAAATGTATGTGAAAAACTCGAATAACACCACCGAACGTGACCCAAGCTCGCGGAACGCGCGCCGGAGTACAGGTAAGGCAGGTACGTATCTATTAAAACTATAACCGACGTAGATTAGACTATGGATTTTGAATAAAAAATTATTTAAAGGAATTTATATAGGAATTTTTTCAAAGTGAATAACCAAAAAGTGTTTTTCGCTTTTATGTCAATTTAGACCAGTGGGATAGTTAGACGGAGCCCAAATATGAGTTGCTATGCTGAAAAAAGCTTCAGAATGCGTCACCGGGATGCAGAAATATAGCGATTTGATGTTTTTATACTATCACTTAGGTAGATTTCGTCAGTTAGCGGAATAACACAGTACAACAATTTTTTGTATTTCTATTTGAGCTAGGCGGGCGTGCGAGGTGTCAAAAGACGCGTCTCCGCGCCATCTAGCGGACTATGGTGTTTTTGGAATTTTGTCAGAACAAAATTTCTGACTTTTTCTGAAAAAACTGATTTTACGACCAAAATGTATGTGAAAAACTCGAATAACACCACCGAACGTGACCCAAGCTCGCGGAACGCGCGCCGGAGTACAGGTAAGGCAGGTACGTATCTATTAAAACTATAACCGACGTAGATTAGACTATGGATTTTGAATAAAAAATTATTTAAAGGAATTTATATAGGAATTTTTTCAAAGTGAATAACCAAAAAGTGTTTTTCGCTTTTATGTCAATTTAGACCAGTGGGATAGTTAGACGGAGCCCAAATATGAGTTGCTATGCTGAAAAAAGCTTCAGAATGCGTCACCGGGATGCAGAAATATAGCGATTTGATGTTTTTATACTATCACTTAGGTAGATTTCGTCAGTTAGCGGAATAACACAGTACAACAATTTTTTGTATTTCTATTTGAGCTAGGCGGGCGTGCGAGGTGTCAAAAGACGCGTCTCCGCGCCGTCTAGCGGACTATGGTGTTTTTGGAATTTTGTCAGAACAAAATTTCTGACTTTTTCTGAAAAAACTGATTTTACGACCAAAATGTATGTGAAAAACTCGAATAACACCACCGAACGTGACCCAAGCTCGCGGAACGCGCGCCGGAGTACAGGTAAGGCAGGTACGTATCTATTAAAACTATAACCGACGTAGATTAGACTATGGATTTTGAATAAAAAATTATTTAAAGGAATTTATATAGGAATTTTTTCAAAGTGAATAACCAAAAAGTGTTTTTCGCTTTTATGTCAATTTAGACCAGTGGGATAGTTAGACGGAGCCCAAATATGAGTTGCTATGCTGAAAAAAGCTTCAGAATGCGTCACCGGGATGCAGAAATATAGCGATTTGATGTTTTTATACTATCACTTAGGTAGATTTCGTCAGTTAGCGGAATAACACAGTACAACAATTTTTTGTATTTCTATTTGAGCTAGGCGGGCGTGCGAGGTGTCAAAAGACGCGTCTCCGCGCCATCTAGCGGACTATGGTGTTTTTGGAATTTTGTCAGAACAAAATTTCTGACTTTTTCTGAAAAAACTGATTTTACGACCAAAATGTATGTGAAAAACTCGAATAACACCACCGAACGTGACCCAAGCTCGCGGAACGCGCGCCGGAGTACAGGTAAGGCAGGTACGTATCTATTAAAACTATAACCGACGTAGATTAGACTATGGATTTTGAATAAAAAATTATTTAAAGGAATTTATATAGGAATTTTTTCAAAGTGAATAACCAAAAAGTGTTTTTCGCTTTTATGTCAATTTAGACCAGTGGGATAGTTAGACGGAGCCCAAATATGAGTTGCTATGCTGAAAAAAGCTTCAGAATGCGTCACCGGGATGCAGAAATATAGCGATTTGATGTTTTTATACTATCACTTAGGTAGATTTCGTCAGTTAGCGGAATAACACAGTACAACAATTTTTTGTATTTCTATTTGAGCTAGGCGGGCGTGCGAGGTGTCAAAAGACGCGTCTCCGCGCCGTCTAGCGGACTATGGTGTTTTTGGAATTTTGTCAGAACAAAATTTCTGACTTTTTCTGAAAAAACTGATTTTACGACCAAAATGTATGTGAAAAACTCGAATAACACCACCGAACGTGACCCAAGCTCGCGGAACGCGCGCCGGAGTACAGGTAAGGCAGGTACGTATCTATTAAAACTATAACCGACGTAGATTAGACTATGGATTTTGAATAAAAAATTATTTAAAGGAATTTATATAGGAATTTTTTCAAAGTGAATAACCAAAAAGTGTTTTTCGCTTTTATGTCAATTTAGACCAGTGGGATAGTTAGACGGAGCCCAAATATGAGTTGCTATGCTGAAAAAAGCTTCAGAATGCGTCACCGGGATGCAGAAATATAGCGATTTGATGTTTTTATACTATCACTTAGGTAGATTTCGTCAGTTAGCGGAATAACACAGTACAACAATTTTTTGTATTTCTATTTGAGCTAGGCGGGCGTGCGAGGTGTCAAAAGACGCGTCTCCGCGCCGTCTAGCGGACTATGGTGTTTTTGGAATTTTGTCAGAACAAAATTTCTGACTTTTTCTGAAAAAACTGATTTTACGACCAAAATGTATGTGAAAAACTCGAATAACACCACCGAACGTGACCCAAGCTCGCGGAACGCGCGCCGGAGTACAGGTAAGGCAGGTACGTATCTATTAAAACTATAACCGACGTAGATTAGACTATGGATTTTGAATAAAAAATTATTTAAAGGAATTTATATAGGAATTTTTTCAAAGTGAATAACCAAAAAGTGTTTTTCGCTTTTATGTCAATTTAGACCAGTGGGATAGTTAGACGGAGCCCAAATATGAGTTGCTATGCTGAAAAAAGCTTCAGAATGCGTCACCGGGATGCAGAAATATAGCGATTTGATGTTTTTATACTATCACTTAGGTAGATTTCGTCAGTTAGCGGAATAACACAGTACAACAATTTTTTGTATTTCTATTTGAGCTAGGCGGGCGTGCGAGGTGTCAAAAGACGCGTCTCCGCGCCGTCTAGCGGACTATGGTGTTTTTGGAATTTTGTCAGAACAAAATTTCTGACTTTTTCTGAAAAAACTGATTTTACGACCAAAATGTATGTGAAAAACTCGAATAACACCACCGAACGTGACCCAAGCTCGCGGAACGCGCGCCGGAGTACAGGTAAGGCAGGTACGTATCTATTAAAACTATAACCGACGTAGATTAGACTATGGATTTTGAATAAAAAATTATTTAAAGGAATTTATATAGGAATTTTTTCAAAGTGAATAACCAAAAAGTGTTTTTCGCTTTTATGTCAATTTAGACCAGTGGGATAGTTAGACGGAGCCCAAATATGAGTTGCTATGCTGAAAAAAGCTTCAGAATGCGTCACCGGGATGCAGAAATATAGCGATTTGATGTTTTTATACTATCACTTAGGTAGATTTCGTCAGTTAGCGGAATAACACAGTACAACAATTTTTTGTATTTCTATTTGAGCTAGGCGGGCGTGCGAGGTGTCAAAAGACGCGTCTCCGCGCCATCTAGCGGACTATGGTGTTTTTGGAATTTTGTCAGAACAAAATTTCTGACTTTTTCTGAAAAAACTGATTTTACGACCAAAATGTATGTGAAAAACTCGAATAACACCACCGAACGTGACCCAAGCTCGCGGAACGCGCGCCGGAGTACAGGTAAGGCAGGTACGTATCTATTAAAACTATAACCGACGTAGATTAGACTATGGATTTTGAATAAAAAATTATTTAAAGGAATTTATATAGGAATTTTTTCAAAGTGAATAACCAAAAAGTGTTTTTCGCTTTTATGTCAATTTAGACCAGTGGGATAGTTAGACGGAGCCCAAATATGAGTTGCTATGCTGAAAAAAGCTTCAGAATGCGTCACCGGGATGCAGAAATATAGCGATTTGATGTTTTTATACTATCACTTAGGTAGATTTCGTCAGTTAGCGGAATAACACAGTACAACAATTTTTTGTATTTCTATTTGAGCTAGGCGGGCGTGCGAGGTGTCAAAAGACGCGTCTCCGCGCCGTCTAGCGGACTATGGTGTTTTTGGAATTTTGTCAGAACAAAATTTCTGACTTTTTCTGAAAAAACTGATTTTACGACCAAAATGTATGTGAAAAACTCGAATAACACCACCGAACGTGACCCAAGCTCGCGGAACGCGCGCCGGAGTACAGGTAAGGCAGGTACGTATCTATTAAAACTATAACCGACGTAGATTAGACTATGGATTTTGAATAAAAAATTATTTAAAGGAATTTATATAGGAATTTTTTCAAAGTGAATAACCAAAAAGTGTTTTTCGCTTTTATGTCAATTTAGACCAGTGGGATAGTTAGACGGAGCCCAAATATGAGTTGCTATGCTGAAAAAAGCTTCAGAATGCGTCACCGGGATGCAGAAATATAGCGATTTGATGTTTTTATACTATCACTTAGGTAGATTTCGTCAGTTAGCGGAATAACACAGTACAACAATTTTTTGTATTTCTATTTGAGCTAGGCGGGCGTGCGAGGTGTCAAAAGACGCGTCTCCGCGCCGTCTAGCGGACTATGGTGTTTTTGGAATTTTGTCAGAACAAAATTTCTGACTTTTTCTGAAAAAACTGATTTTACGACCAAAATGTATGTGAAAAACTCGAATAACACCACCGAACGTGACCCAAGCTCGCGGAACGCGCGCCGGAGTACAGGTAAGGCAGGTACGTATCTATTAAAACTATAACCGACGTAGATTAGACTATGGATTTTGAATAAAAAATTATTTAAAGGAATTTATATAGGAATTTTTTCAAAGTGAATAACCAAAAAGTGTTTTTCGCTTTTATGTCAATTTAGACCAGTGGGATAGTTAGACGGAGCCCAAATATGAGTTGCTATGCTGAAAAAAGCTTCAGAATGCGTCACCGGGATGCAGAAATATAGCGATTTGATGTTTTTATACTATCACTTAGGTAGATTTCGTCAGTTAGCGGAATAACACAGTACAACAATTTTTTGTATTTCTATTTGAGCTAGGCGGGCGTGCGAGGTGTCAAAAGACGCGTCTCCGCGCCGTCTAGCGGACTATGGTGTTTTTGGAATTTTGTCAGAACAAAATTTCTGACTTTTTCTGAAAAAACTGATTTTACGACCAAAATGTATGTGAAAAACTCGAATAACACCACCGAACGTGACCCAAGCTCGCGGAACGCGCGCCGGAGTACAGGTAAGGCAGGTACGTATCTATTAAAACTATAACCGACGTAGATTAGACTATGGATTTTGAATAAAAAATTATTTAAAGGAATTTATATAGGAATTTTTTCAAAGTGAATAACCAAAAAGTGTTTTTCGCTTTTATGTCAATTTAGACCAGTGGGATAGTTAGACGGAGCCCAAATATGAGTTGCTATGCTGAAAAAAGCTTCAGAATGCGTCACCGGGATGCAGAAATATAGCGATTTGATGTTTTTATACTATCACTTAGGTAGATTTCGTCAGTTAGCGGAATAACACAGTACAACAATTTTTTGTATTTCTATTTGAGCTAGGCGGGCGTGCGAGGTGTCAAAAGACGCGTCTCCGCGCCGTCTAGCGGACTATGGTGTTTTTGGAATTTTGTCAGAACAAAATTTCTGACTTTTTCTGAAAAAACTGATTTTACGACCAAAATGTATGTGAAAAACTCGAATAACACCACCGAACGTGACCCAAGCTCGCGGAACGCGCGCCGGAGTACAGGTAAGGCAGGTACGTATCTATTAAAACTATAACCGACGTAGATTAGACTATGGATTTTGAATAAAAAATTATTTAAAGGAATTTATATAGGAATTTTTTCAAAGTGAATAACCAAAAAGTGTTTTTCGCTTTTATGTCAATTTAGACCAGTGGGATAGTTAGACGGAGCCTAAATATGAGTTGCTATGCTGAAAAAAGCTTCAGAATGCGTCACCGGGATGCAGAAATATAGCGATTTGATGTTTTTATACTATCACTTAGGTAGATTTCGTCAGTTAGCGGAATAACACAGTACAACAATTTTTTGTATTTCTATTTGAGCTAGGCGGGCGTGCGAGGTGTCAAAAGACGCGTCTCCGCGCCATCTAGCGGACTATGGTGTTTTTGGAATTTTGTCAGAACAAAATTTCTGACTTTTTCTGAAAAAACTGATTTTACGACCAAAATGTATGTGAAAAACTCGAATAACACCACCGAACGTGACCCAAGCTCGCGGAACGCGCGCCGGAGTACAGGTAAGGCAGGTATGTATCTATTGAAACTATAACCGACGTAGATTAGACTATGGATTTTGAATAAAAAATTATTTAAAGGAATTTATATAGGAATTTTTTCAAAGTGAATAACCAAAAAGTGTTTTTCGCTTTTATGTCAATTTAGACCAGTGGGATAGTTAGACGGAGCCTAAATATGAGTTGCTATGCTGAAAAAAGCTTCAGAATGCGTCACCGGGATGCAGAAATATAGCGATTTGATGTTTTTATACTATCACTTAGGTAGATTTCGTCAGTTAGCGGAATAACACAGTACAACAATTTTTTGTATTTCTATTTGAGCTAGGCGGGCGTGCGAGGTGTCAAAAGACGCGTCTCCGCGCCGTCTAGCGGACTATGGTGTTTTTGGAATTTTGTCAGAACAAAATTTCTGACTTTTTCTGAAAAAACTGATTTTACGACCAAAATGTATGTGAAAAACTCGAATAACACCACCGAACGTGACCCAAGCTCGCGGAACGCGCGCCGGAGTACAGGTAAGGCAGGTACGTATCTATTAAAACTATAACCGACGTAGATTAGACTATGGATTTTGAATAAAAAATTATTTAAAGGAATTTATATAGGAATTTTTTCAAAGTGAATAACCAAAAAGT